>OX451741.1:145749896-147041738 GCA_948472305.1 Vicia faba
ATTCTCATTTGTAATCTTTCTTGTTTGGTTCAATACTTTCTTGTATGCAAAACTTGCTTATTTTTGAATATTAATCGTAATGCATTGAATATGTTTGTCTTGAATTAATCCATTCGTATTCACTCATTAATTTTTTTTCTTTTTGATACTTAACTCTTGTTAAATAAAGCAAAAAAAATCTGGAGGGAGGATGATGAGAAATATACCAAGAATCTTAAATGGTGTGCTTTTGAGTAAAACCCTACTGACGATGTACATGCATTGTTTCAAATTCCCAAACACCAGAGATATAAGGGAGATAGACCCTCGTTAACACCTTTTGAGCTTTGAAGTAGGAGTTTCTTTTTTGTTCAGAAAAAACCCTCACATTTAACCCAGGGAAGTGTATATTTCAGTTAATCCGATCGAGCGTTCAGAACTCAACAAGACTGCGCATCTAAGGATATGACAATGGTTATCCTTTAAAGGATTGAGGAAAGTCAAAACTGAAATGGTTAACCCACATCTATTAGCAGCGTGCATCAAAGAGAATGATATCACAATGGGTATCTCTCGTACGTCAGGAGATCAAAAGACGACGACACCACAATGGTTATTCCTCGTTAGTAAACAGTAAGGTAGTTACACCTTTTCAGAAAGTCAAAAACGACTCGAAGTCACACGACATGTTCAAAAAGGAAGAATGCTTGAAAATGATGAAAGAGACAAAAATCTCCTCTAAGTCGAAATTTGAAAAAACAAGTCGCTTAGGCAAAAGTCAAGGCATCCCGCTGGACTTTAGAGAAAAATTCAAAAGGAATTTGTCCAGGAAAAACTTAGGGAAAGCAAAAATAAAGTGAAAAAGCGTGAAAAGCGAGTGGGGATTACCTAATAAAAATCCTCAACAAAGAACAAAGTTGTGTGTCTAATACGGTGGGAGAACTGACTTGGTTGTTTTTGCGTTTGATCGTAATTGTTACAGATAGAAAGATTCGCCACCGACTTTTCTTTTATCCAATAAGGAAAGGGTGAAAAGAACAGGAAAGAACTTTAGATATGTTTTCTTGAGTTCGGGGGGTAAGTTATGAAAAGGTAAGGTATTAGCACCCTTTTTCATCCGTAGTTATCTACGGGCTCTTAGTTTCTTGCTAGATCACTTGCTTTGTTTGAAAATGTGCTTTGTGGTGTGAGTTTGAAAATATTTTGAAAACGTATTTGTAATGATTCTCGTATCTATAAGAATGCATACAAAGTGTTAGTTTTGAAAATGGTTCTGTTATACCCCAATTTTTCCCCCTAAGATCCCTTCATCATACCATGTTGATTCAATCACAACAAGATCACATTAGGGCTTTTAGTTCTCCTCCTTATCTTTAGCTTTGCTCTTTGAGAGATCACCAAGCACCTTGACTTATTTTTCTTTTGTGATTATGCATGTTTTGCTTTGACTTTATTTCTAATTAACAAAATACAATTTTGGTTTGTCTTACTTGTTAATAATGTAGGTAAAGGCAACGTGGCTTAGCAAGTTGATCCATAGATTCATGACTTTATTTCCATGTCCTAGTCATTAAAGCTTCAGAAATTCAAACCTCGCCATTGAAGTTATTTTGGAAGAAATGGCATGGCAAGATTCATTTTGGTTCACCACATTTCAAAGTTATCAAGATTGATTCAAAAGTACAAGGGGTTGATTGAAGAAGTTGTCATGGTTGGACAAGGCCTTGTTCCCATTGGTCACAAGTGCACGTTTCTCTTAATTATCAAGATATGGAAGTGGTTTTGGTTGCTATGCATTCTCATTATCATCCTCAACAACTTCTATCTACAAAGAAAAAGGGTTGGTACAAGAAGTTTGTTCAAAATTGTCAAAGTTCCTCAAAGCATTTTCTTGATCTAAGAGCTAGGGTTTTGAACTTCAAAGAAGTATATGTTGATCATATTTTGGTATTTTTGAGTGATTCCAAATACATCCTTCTCTTCAAAGTGTTATCAACAAATCACTTCAAAAGTTTCAAGGATTTTTCATGTGGAAGAAACTTTGTGTTGAAGAAAGATTACAAGTCCTCTAAATGAACCCCCCCAATTTCTCATGTGTGACTTCAAATGATCATAACTTGGTCAATTTTTATCACCTAGAGCCCACTCTTTTTCCATATTGATCTTGAGGATGTGAAATTTATGCCTTCTTTTATATGCAAAGTGAGAAAACGGATGGAAGATTCCATAAGGATATAAAAGATTATAGGTCATTTCATGATTTTTTGCCAACTTCAACAATTCATAACTCTCTCAATTTGTAGAGATTTTGAATGGTTCAAGTCTCAAAATGTCATTCAAGAGGTCTATTTCATGCCATATTTTTTGGTCAATAGAAAATTCCAAGTGGAAGTCCATGTTTGGATGCAAAATATTATAGGTCACTTTTGAAGAAAAATTTGAAATATTTCTAAGTATGGAAAGTCAACCCTTTTTCGCCAACTTTGACTCATTGCAACTTTCAGCTAAAACATCCATTTGATTCCATTATTTTCCCATTGCAAAGCTTGTAATCTCATACTTCTAAAGCATCAAGAATCATGCCTTAAGATCCCTTGAGCTGAGAACGCCATTGGATTGAACTTTGTAACTTGGAACTGAAGTTTCTTCATAAGTCAGAATTTGAAATTCATATTTTGTCTTCTAAACATCAAATTAGCACGCGTTTGTGATCTAAACATGTTTAACCAAGTTTCCAAAGTGGATTAGAGCCTTAAAACACAAGGATTGTATCAGTATTGATGCAAAATAGATCACACCTTGCTCGTGTATCAGGTTCACACGATTTCCCTCCAAACTTCATTTGACACGCTTGAACATTCTATTTGATTCCCTATAAATAGAAGTTCATCCCCCATTCATTTAGTCAAGCTTTGTGAGCCTAATACACTCTGTAAAAACCTCACATGAACTTCAAATTTTTGAAATCAGTTTTTGAGATTCAAGCCTTTTCTTCCTAAATTCTTTTCACATTCATCATCCTTCAGCATCATACAAACTCTCCAGCACTTAAACCAAGCAAAACGAGCCATAGTTCAAGCTACAAAAGTCTAGTTTTAGAGATTCTTTCTTGAACTTCAAAAAGGAAGAATTCTCCACCATTTGGATCCAAATAAAGCACTAACATATTCTATTCTTTCTCTTGATTCTTGTGCTTCTTACAATTTTTAAATCCATTGAGAATTGAGAGAGAAATCTCAAATTGAAGGTGCTCGTTATTTTCTTGGTTTTTGATTCATATCTCTTTGCATACCTTATATAAACTTGGTGCGATGGTGGTGTTAGGATCGTCTTGAAGAGACGAATCCAATGACACTAGTTTGGGATCCTAATTTTTCCATTTGAAGGATCTCACAAAATCTCCATTGCAGGGTGTCTGGAGGTTGAAGACGATGACATGTCTCGTTTCAGATAATGATAGTGTGCCAAACGTTTTAATTTCATTGGTTGCCTTTTTTCTGATCCTATGCATATCTCACTAAGGTCCATATCAAGCATAACGCATCTGGTCCATTGGATCAGCTTACTAACGCGTTTTGACTATGATCTGATGGCCCACATCTTTTTGGTTTTATTTTATTTTCTGATTTTATATTTTAATTGATTTAATTTTCAAAAATTCATAACTCTTTTATTTTTTATCCAAAAATTATGAAAAAATTCACAAAAATACTTTGAGTTATTTCTGATCTCATGTCTATATTTTCACATTTTTATTTTAACATTTGAATTTTTTTTGCATTATTTGCTTCCTTTGAATTACTTTAAAAATATTTTCTGACATTTTTTAATTCTAAAAAAATTCATAAATATCATTTTACATATTTATGACTTTTTGAAAATTTTATTGAAGTTTATATTGATGTTTACTATTTTTGATATATTTTCTATTTATTTGAGCAATTTTAATTAGTTTAAAAATAGTTTCTGAGTTTAAAAAATTACCAAAAATTTTACAAAAATATTAGAGTTCATCTCTGATTTTTCTATGGTCTTACTTATTATTTCTTGATTAATTTGAATATGGTTGATATTTTTCTCTTTTATTTTCTATTTTAAAATTTTTTAAAATCCTTTTTAATGTATATAATAAATGTATTATTATTTTGTGATTATTTTCTGGCTGATCTTGTGTTGAATTTTTGATCATGAACTTTGTTAACATCATTGGATCCATGGTGTTGAGTTTAACTCCCTAAAAATGGATGAATGATTTTAATAATAGTTTGATTAAAATTTAATTCAAATATGGTTTGTATATTTTCCCCCACCCTTCTTCATTTCATCCCTTTCTTATTGCACTAAGTGTTATTAGAGCATGATCTCTATATCATGTCTCAAAACAAATGGTGCATAGATTGCTATTGACCGACCTCAAAATAGGTGCGACTTCTATATAAGTCCACTTATGGTTGCTTAACATAGCGCTAAATTTTGTCCCGATTCGAATAAATGATCATTTGTGGCCCAAACATATGTTTGCAAGCCCAAGTATGTTAAATTGATCTCTTTGATCCAATAACCTTGAGATTCATTGTGTGGAGGCTTTGGATCTACCAATCCTCTAATGGATCTACATCACTTTTGGTCAACGCGGATCACTTACACATCGTTGATCATTAAATGGTACTTGTGAGAATTCCAAATGGATGATATACTTGACAAAAAGTAAATGTAACTTGTTGTGTGGAGGCTTTGGTTCTACCAATCCTCTAATGAGTTCCAAATGCAAGTTTCAAGATGGTCATCCAACTAACCACTAATTACTAATAATTTACTTTATCTTGTGTTTTTATTATATACCCTTTTATTTTATGCACCATTTACTTTTAGCATTTACATTTCATGTTATTTTCATCTTTGCTCATTTGAGCATTTACTTTCTTGTCATTTTTATTTTGCTCACTTGAGCTTGTCTTTCCTTTTTGAATATACCTAATAATCAACATAAACCATAAAAAAAACTTTAATGATACTTGGAATATTTGGTTACTATCCTTGGCATTATGGAGTATTGGACTTCTTGGACTTAGGATTAGAAATCTTGTCCTATGTTGGAGACCTTGTGACCTTAATTGATATTTTGTATGGTGTTCTTGAGGTTTACCTCAAGACATTAGGTTGTTTGTTTGTTTTGTATGCAGGTTATTATGATTACATACTTTATTTGTAATCTGGAATTCACCCGTATACAGTCGTTACTCTGCCCAATTTTTGTGAAGACTTAATACATTTGAAGTTTGGTTCTCTCAAGAGGTCTAGTATCTCTGCTTGCTTGGTTTCAATCCAAAGAATGGGAATTCTATATTGACTCATAATGTCAAGTATTGGCTTCTTATTGGTTAGATGGTTCTTATCCCTAGCTTTTACCTTATGCTTTAGGATAGTCCCTTCTTCTCCTCCCATCTTCTTTAATTTCAAAAATCCTCTCCCTCCTTTTGAAAACTCATCTTGTTTCTAAACTTGAACCACTTTCATAATAAACTTGGACTTAGGTCCATGCATTTTTAAAACATTTTTCCTAAATAAACTCCAATCAATTTAATAAAACCTTGACCTTTTTTGTGAGAAGACTAAAAGTCAATCAATCTCATTTCAAACCATTTTGCCACTTTGGCTTTTTATTTTAAAACTTTTCTCAGAAGATTAGACTCTTGTCAATCCTTGTAGTGATGCAAACAACTATACTTCTACAATATATAGTGAAGTGAGATATTTTCCACTTGGGTGTTGAGTGAAGCTTGGTTTATTTTAAAATCCAAGCCATATCCTTCACTTTGAGATGATGTAAATTCTCCTTTCTCATGATTGTGGGTAGTAAATATATTTTCCACACGGACAATGACAATGATGTCTTATCTCATAAAATTAACCAACACACTTGTGTTTTAAAATTTTTAAAGGTGAACTACGTGTACCTTGATCCCTGATTGCACGAAATGTGGTACGTAGGCACTAAAGGTTCGCAACCACGGCGGGTGTAAAAATCATAAATAATATATTTCTTTTCTCACTTCCACCATCTATTTTTTATACAACATTTTATAGCCAAAATATACATATTTTTCAAAGAGGTTCCTACGGAGTACCATAGATGTCCAGGGTGCTAACACCTTCCCTTTGCATAACCAACCCCTTACCTTGAATCTTTCCCCTTCTTTTTGGTTTACTCGCTCTTTTCCCATTCTTTTGGAAACAATAAAGCACGGTGGCAATTTTTATTTTAATCTGTACAAGTCTGGTCAATCCAATGGCTTAGTCTTAAACATTTCTATAGCTAAAGAAAAATGGAAAATTCACTGGGGAAAAATTGACCTCTTGCTGGTCCATCCCTAAGTGGGTTGAGCTTATCTTTGTTTATATCTATATATGTGCTATTGTTGTTTATGTGTTATATGCTGTACATATGTTTATCTGGAGTTTCCTGGTTTTCAGGGTGCTTGGTGATTACTCATAAGTCCTATACCCGGACTTGGGCAAACTTTAAGATAGGACGAGTGGTATAGTCATGTTAACTTTGAGGGAGTAATCCCAAAAAAGGAGGCATGAGATCCCCAACTCAGTGGAGGCCCCTTTGACTGTAGTGTCGTTTACTGAGTAATCGGGAAGACGTGCGGCTTTTGACCTGGGAGCCTGCTGAAGCTGAGGACCGTAGAATACCTAACCCATCTTGGCCTTTTAGGTGTAGTGCGGAAGTTATGACGGAGTAATCCGGAAATAGTTGTCACGCGATACTACACCCGGACGAGTTTTTCTTGAGAATATTACTAATTACCGAGTTAATCGGGAAGTTAATAATATCCGAAAGAAGGATGTAGACTCTAGGAACCTTGAGAACCTTGTTTGGCAGGTGATATATTTTAGACCATACCTTATGGGTAGTACCTTCGACCTCATGCTCGTGACGTTGAACCTATGAACCCTATGTTTGTGATCTTGTGTGTGATTGTTGCATCATGCATCCATGCGCTCATAAGCATCTTTTGAAGAAATTTCATTTCAAGGGACTTGAAAGTTGACCATTTATAAATATCTCAGGTACCTTTTGACCATGGATTATGGAAAAATAAAGACCGGGAAATACAGTTTCAAAGATCCCAAGATAGATGACTTGATAAATCTAATTCCCGAGATTGAGTGTTCTGCAGATTTTCGGAAGAAGTATGGATCCATTATTTCTCTCATGAAGCTTAGGATGAATGGCGGTATTCTCTCGACCTTGGTCCAATTCTATAATCTGATGTATCATTGCTTTACTTTCCCTGACTATCATTTGATGCCTACACTGGAGGAGTATTCTTATCTATTGGATTTACCTGTTACCGACTGTGTTCCTTTTACTAGTTTGGAGGGTGAGCCAAAATCACACGAGATTGCTGCTTTGATCCGTCTGGGGAAGTCTGAGGTTGAAGCCCATATGACTACTAAAGGAGGGATTAGAGGATTACCAGCTCAATTCTTATTGGAGAAAGCTCATTACTTTTCCAGGATGAAGAGTACAGTCGCTTTTGAGGCCGTCTTTGCTCTACTTGCTTACGGGTTGTTCTTATTTCCTAATGTGGACAAGTTTGTTGACATTAATGCTATCAGGATCTTCATGATTGGAAACCAAGTTCCTACATTGTTAGGTGATACTTACTACTCTATTCATCTTTGGAATTCTTATTATGGGGGGATGATTATCTGTTGCACGCCTCTGTTGTACCAGTGGTTTGTTTCTCATATGCCTCAATCTGATGCTTTTTGGGATTTCAGGAAGGAACCCTGTTGGGATCCTAAGATCATGGCACTTACTCACTCAGATATTGATTGGTATCATCGGGCTTACCAGGATGTAGATATTATCTATAGTTGTGGTAGTTTCCCCAATGTACCGCTTCTTGGTACAAAGGGAGGAATTAACTACAACCCTATTCTTGCACGACGACAGCTTGGTTATCCGATAAGGGATAAACCAAACAGTATTCATTTGAGAAGTTTCTTCATGAAGGAGGGAGAAGACCATAAGGAAGCTAGGGAGCAGATTTCCAAGGCCTGGCGTCACATTCACAGGAAGAGTAGGAAAGACTTGGGACCTAGGGGTTGTTTCTTTGGAGCCTTATCTTCAGTGGGTCCAAATGAGAGCTATTCAGTTGAAGATGTCGTATCCCCGGGAAGCACCTATATCTGATTTGTTTGTAAAGTCCACTCCTCCCTTACTGGATGATATAGAAGAGCTACAACTTTCTTTGGTCAGGATGCAACAGGAAAAGGACGCTTGGAAGAATAAGTACCAAACTTTAGAGATTTCCTATAGAGCATACTTGAAGGAGAAAGACGACTTGATTGAGATTCTTGAAAGTCGGGTTGTAGAGATGATGGAGAGGCAAGAGGATTTATTTTCTCCTAAGCCTCAGTTAGATGTTATTTGCTCTCTTCCTGATTCAGGTGATTGGAAGGAGGTTGCCACCAGATATGCTGAAGAAAACCAGAGGTTGAAGGCTCAGATTGCCAGGCTTACAGGGAAGCGCCAGCGTATAGAGTGATCTCCATCAGCTTTGCTTCTTAGGGTTTTAGACTTTATTTTCATCTTGTACTTGGGATTATTGAAACTTGTAATCCATTTTGAAGTTATTATAATAAATTTTTTCAGTATTTCAAATATGTTATTACTTTGATATTTGCAATGTGTCTATAAATCTTTAAGTCCCTTGAAATATTAATGATAAAATAAATCATGTGCATTGCACATCATGCATCATGTTGCACATATTTCTTGCATTTCTTTGCATATCCATGTGTCTTACCAAGCTTCTTTACTTCGTCCAGCAAGTTTTCTCACCAATACAACACTCGAGCTAACTTCAGAAGGAAGATGGACAACTTAGAACAAGAGAATCACGAGCTACATGAGGAAGTTCCTGCTTTGAAGGCCGGCATAGCCAATATTATTGCTCTGATAGAATCTCCGGTGGCTACTCAGAATCAGCCACCGAGTGTTCAACCTCACCAAGCAAGGGTTACTACTGAAGCTCCGCCTGTTCCTCTGTCTGCTACTCCAGCTGTTGTTCAGAATCGCATGCCACAAGGTTATCCATGGGGAATGCCAGAGAACTTTGCGCCTGAAGGATTCAATATTGGTCCTCAAGATGCTTAATTTGTTCAGACTACTGTTACTCCTGCACCTTTTATGGTGCATGTTGCTCCTGCTGCACCTCCTTCGGTGAATATGGTTCCATTTATTAATGATGATATGTGTCGTCCTTTTACTACACCAAGTGAAGACTTGGGTCTCTATGATATAATGGATTATTTTCAAGAACAGTTTGACAAGATGCAGAGGGAGATGAAGGCCCTTAGGGGAAAGGAATTGTTCGGGCAAAATGTGATTGATTTATGCTTGGTCCCGAATGTTAAGATACCTGCGAAGTTTAAGGTCCCGGAATTCGAGAAGTACAAGGGCAACACTTGTCCTCGTGCTCATATTTTGATGTATGTAAGAAGAATGTCTACCCATACTGATGATCAACGTCTGCTGATTCACTTTTTTCAGGATAGTTTGACTGGTGCTGCATTGAAATGGTATATGAGTTTGGACAACGTCAATATCCATACTTTCAAAGACTTGGGAGAAGCATTTATCAGACAATACAAATACAACGTAGACATGGTGCCTGACTGTGATCAACTCAGGGCCATGGTCCAGAAAGACAGGGAATCATTCAAAGAATATGCACAGAGATGGCGTGAGGTAGCCGCCCAAGTGATTCCTCCCATGGAAGAGAAGGAGATGACTAATATTTTCTTAAAGACTCTGGGTGCTTTCTACTATTATAGGATGGTAGCGAGTGCTCTAAGTGACTTTACTGAAATGGTAGGCATGAGTATCCATTTAGAAGAGGTTGTAAGAGAGGGTCGTCTCACAAAAAGTGAAAGTTCCGGAAGTGCGGAGAATCCATCCTATGGGTTTACCAAGAAGAAGTAAGGAGATACAAATGTTGTTATGCAAGAGAGGAGGGTTAACACTCCTAGAAGAAATTATCAGCGTCATCAACAAGTCACATTAGTAACTCCAGTTATTGGTGTATCTCCAACTACCGTTGCTTATCAAAGACCATCACATCAGGGGAATCAAGGGTATAATTAGAGAAGGGAGAGTTATGATCCTATCCCTATGAGTTATATAGAATTACTCCCGGCATTAATTTAGGAGAAGTTGGTTCAGACCCGACCACCTCCCATTGTACCATCACCATTGTCTTGGTATTACATAGCAGACCAAACATGTGCTTTTCATCAGGGAGCACCAGGGCATAATGTTGAGAACTATTATCCTTTGAAGACGAAAGTGCATAAATTTGTGAAGTCTGGTATCTTATCTTTCAAGGATGTTGGCCCTAATGTGAAAGACAATCCTCTGCCCAAGCATGGAGGAGCAAATGCTGTGAATATGGTGGCCAGTTGTCCAGCCGACTTCCGGATTTTTGATATTAATCTGGTTAGAGGAGATTTAGTGAAAATGCATGCAGACCTCTGTGAATTTAGCTACTATACGCATGACCATGCCAGTTGTGCTATTTGTAGTACAAATATATAGGGCTGGGACAAGATAAAGGCTGGTTTGCAGGAGATGATGGAAGAGGGCCTCATCCACATAATAAGGCCTAGGGCGGAGTATGAAGATGAAGTAAACATGGTTTATGGATGTCCTGGAGAGTTCAGAATCTTTGATATGGAACATATGAGTGAGGATCTTGTACAATTGCATGCTACTTTCTGCCACATAGCTGGTCAGATAGAACATCAATATGGATCTTGCCGACTTTGCTGTCGGGACTCCTGAGGATGCTCAATTGTAAGGAAAGGAGTTCAGTTTTTGTTGGATAATGGAACCATCAAGGTTACAGGTCAAAGGGATGATTACCATGAAGTTGATATGGTTGAGGTTTGCTTGGCTGAAGAAGAGTCAGATGATGAGTATGCCTCTGCAGATGAGTTCTTCTCCTTGGATGAAGATTTGTTTTTCAGGGATGACTCTTTAATGACTGATTGTGTTGAAGAGGGAGTAAATGTTATTGTGCCTTTCTTTGGTGCACCTACCCCTTTTTGAATTGAATATCATAGTAATTCATTTGTTACTCCATTGGTGATTAGTTTTTCGGGTCCTGTCCCCTACAGGTCAGATAAGGTTTTACCCTACAAATATAATTCTACAATTTTAGAGGATGGTGTGGAAGTTCCCATCCAGCCAATGCTTAATGGTTGAAATATTGCTGAGACTAGCAGAGTGACCTGCAGCGGTCGTGTATTTGCACCAGTTGTTCTTGGAGATGTTAATACTGGAAAGAAAACTTTTGAAGATGTTGAACCCAAGAAGGTTGCAGGTGAATCTAGTGGAGCGACACTAGAAAAGGAGGTGGACAATATTTTGAAGATAATCAAGATGAGCGACTACAGAATTGTAGATCAGCTAATGCAGACTCCTTCAAAAATATCTATCTTGGCTTTATTAATGAACTCCTCTGCTCACAGAGAATCTTTGATGAGGGTATTGGACCAAGCTTTTGTGGAAAGTGATATTCCTGTAGACCAATTCAGCAGTGTAGTAGGGAACATTACGTAATGTAATAATCTGAGTTTCTGCGACAATGAATTGCCCGATGAAAGAAGGAATCAAAATTTGGCCCTCCACATCTCTATGAACTGCAAGAATGATTCATTATCTAATGTGCTGATTGATAGTGGATCCGCATTAAATATTATACCGAGGAGCACTCTTATGAAGTTGAAATATCAAGGAACGCCCATGCGCCCAAGTGGAATTATTATGAAATCGTTTGATAGATCAAGGAAGCATGTTATTGGAGAAGTGGGCTTGCCTATTCATATAGGCCCACATTTGTTTCAGATTACTTTCCAGGTCATGGATATTGTACCCGCTTATAGCTACTTGCTGGGACGGTCGTGGATACATGAGGCAGGGGCTATCACTTCGACTTTACACTAGAAGCTGAAGTTTGTACGTGAAGGAAAATTGGTAATTATAAATGGAGAACATGCATTATTAATATCTCATTTGTCCTCTTTCAGCATTCTGGAGGCGGATGAAGCTGCTGTTGGAACCCAGTTCCAAGCTTTATCGATTGATAACATAAGAGGAAATGATAATTCTATGGTTTCTCTTAGGGATGCATAGCTGGTGGTGCGTAATGGTCGTAGTGAAGTATGGGGACAAATTGTTGATCCACATGTAAACAAGAATAGAGCTGGCTTGGGGTTCTTCGTGAAGAATGATAAAGGTAAGAGCATGAAGCTGAAGTATGCTGCAGGCAAGTATCAAGACATGTTCCGTAGCGGAGGTTATCTTTATCCAATTGTTTCCAGGATTAATACCATCGTGGAAGATGAAGCAGAGCCAGAAATGCCGAGTTATATGATGCACGGAGTTAGGGTTCAGAACGGATCACCATTGATGTTCCCTCTTGCATACATGTTTCAAAGTAATTTGTTTTTGTTAATCTTTTTCAAAAGCTTTCACTCTACCCAAGGTGAAGGTATTCATATTATATGGGCTTATCTGTTTGCTTTGATTTTTAAAATCAATAATAGGAGTTGTCTTTGTTTCCCAAATTGCGTCTTTATTTTCTGCTTTTTCTTGGAAAGTGGTAATCAGAAAAAACCTTTTAAAATAAATAATAACTGAAAATTCAATTTGCATGATCACTTGTTATATGTGTCAGTTTATAAAAGCAATCATAAATCATATGTGCAGATTAATTAAAAAAACCGTTGAATACAATGACCCTGCACCCTCTCCCAACTTTGAATGTCTTGTGTATAGGGCCGAAGAAGAAGACTATGATTAGATTCCGGAAAAGGTCTCTTGATTGCTTGAGCATGAGGAGAATGCCATTCAGCAATATAAAGAGCCATTTGAAGTAATTAATTTGGGTTCAGAATAAGATCCGAAGGAAGTCAAGATTGGAGCATTACTGCATCCTGATGTGAAGAGCAGGTTAATTGAGATGTTGAAAGAGTATGTGAATATTTTTTCTTGGTCTTACCAAGATACGCCTCGTCTAGATACATATATTGTAGAGCACCGTTTGCCGCTGAATCTAGAGTGTTCACCAATCAAACAGAAGTTGCGAAGAACTCACCCAGATATGGCAGTGAAGATCAAAGAAGAAGTTATAAAGAAGATTAATGCCGGTTTTCTTATGACATCAGTGTACCCTCAGGGGATTTCCAATATTGTCCCAGTACCGAAGAAATATGGAAAAGTTCGCATGTGCGTAGATTACAGAGATCTAAATAAAGCTAGTCCAAAAGATGATTTTCCATTGCCACACATTGATATGTTAGTGGATAGCACATCAAAATTCAAAGTTTTCTCGTTTAGGGACGGATTTTCCGGGTATAATCAAATAAGGATGGCTCCTGAGGACATGGAAAAAACAATGTTTATCACACCCTGGGGAACATTCTGTTACAGAGTGATTCCCTTCGGGTTGAAGAACACTGATGCAACGTACTAGAGGTAAATGACAACCCTATTCCATGATCTGATGCACAAGGAAATTGAGGTATATGTTGATGATATGATTGCTAAATTCCAGACTGAAGAAGGGCATATAGAAGATTTGTTGAAGTTGTTTCAGCGTTTGAGGAAGAATCGTCTCCGCTTGAATCCAAATAAATGTACCTTCGGTGTTCGGTCAAGGAAATTGTTGGGTTTCATTGTTAGAAAGAGAGGGATTGAAGTTGACCCTGATAAAGTCAAAGCAATTCAAGAAATGCCAGCGCCGAGAATTAAAAAGCAAGTCAGAGGGTTCCTCAGGCGTTTGAATTATATTTCCAGATTCATTTCCCACATGACTGCAACATGTGAACCGATCTTTAAGTTGTTAAAGAAAGATCAAGGTTGTGTATGGATGGATGACTGCCAAAGGGCATTTGAAAGTATTAAAGAATATCTGCTTGAACCTCCTATCTTGCTCCCTCCTGTTGAAGGAAGACCATTGATTATGTATCTGACAGTGTTAGATAATTCTATGGGTTGTATTCTGGGACAACAAGATGAAACATGGAAGAAAGAGTATGCCATTTATTATCTCTGTAAAAAGTTTACTAATTGTGAGTCGTGATATTCCATGCTGGAAAAGACATGTTATTCTCTGGCCTGGGCGGCAAAATGTTTGTGGCAGTATATGTTGAATCACACTACTTGGTTGATCTCCAAAATGGATCCAATCAAGTAGATTTTTGAAAAGCCTTCTCTTACTGGGAGGATTGCCCACTGGAAGATGTTGTTATCTGAATGTGATATCGAATACCGCACTCAAAAAGCTATTAAAAGAAGCATGTTGGCAGACTACCTTACTCACCAACCAGTTGATGATTATCAATATGTGAAGTATGATTTCCCTAATGAGGATGTGATGTTTCTGAAAGTGAAAGATTGTGATGAACCATTACCTGAGGAAGGTCCTGATCCTGAATCTCACTAGAGTATGATATTTGATGGAGCTGTGAATGCTTATGGTAAAGGAATTGGTGTTGTGATTGTCACTCCACATGGATCACACATCCCTTTTACTTCAAGGTTGAAATTTGATTGTACTAATAATATGGAAGAATATGAGGCTTGCATCATGGGTCTCGAGGAAGCTATTGATCTCAGAATTAAAATTCTAGATGTGTATTATGATTAAGCTTTTGTAATAATTCAGATTAAAGGAGAGTAGGATACTCGTCACCCCGGCTTGATCCCTTACAAAGATTATGCTAGAAGATTGTTACCCTTCTTTAATAAAGTTGAATTCCATCACATCCCCAGAGACGAAAATCAATTAGCAGATGTGTGATACGGTGGGAGAACTGACTTGAGTTTTTGCGTTTGTATTTGCACTTGTTCGGTTTAGCAAGAGTCGCCACCGACTTTTTATTTTATCCTAAAGGAAAGGTTAAAAAGTACAGGAAAAACCTTTGAGATGTTTTCGTGGGTTCGGGGGGTAGATTATGAAAAGGGAAGGTGCTAGCACCCTTTTCATCCATGGTTATCCATGGGCTCTTAGTTACTTGCTTAGATCACTTGCCTTGCATTTTCAATTGTTTGAAATGGTGCTTTCAATTGTTTGAAATGGTGCTTTGTGTGTGTGTTTTGAAAATGTTTTGAAAAAGATGCCTTGCCTAGGCAACCCTTGTAACAATTCTTTACTCGAATGTTTTACAAAAGGTGTTTGTCTTTTTGAAAAGATGTTTCAAGGTTTTGAAAGTTGTTTTGAAAGTTGTGTTGTGGAATGTGTTTTGAAAAATGGCAAGGATTTGTTTTGCAAGTTGGTCAAGTAACCAAGAGATATCTACCCTAAATTTCTCAAAGATCTTTCCTATGTTTTAACCCTTTTAACAGTATTGTTCCACCATTGTATTTGGTGGACAATCTTGTGTTAGGATGTTAACGGGACGGGCGCGGGTCATCGTATAGACCATGAAAGCAATAGTGTCAAGTGTCTTTGGCAATTTGCTTGAAGGGACTATGATCATTTTGTTTAGGCAACTTCGAAAGCGTCATCGAGGGACTATGATCATTTGATTTGTTTTGTTTTGCCAAAGAAACTCAACATGAAACATGGCCCATTTTTGAAGGCAACAAGCGGGATTACCCTAGGGGTGCAAGTGTGAATTGTGTATTGATTGTCATGCATTTGTCTTGTATTAGGTTATCTAGCGGTTGATTTGCATACAAACCCTAAGTCTATCATGGCATAATTTGAAAGCTTTTAAATGCGGAAATTTAAAGTCTAAGCTATTACAAATAAGTATCCGGGAATGGGGGTACAAATATTTACAAATGGGGATGAGTCTTATCAGGATAGTAGTGTCCAAATAATATTTACAACCAAATCGAATCGTATTCTCAATGTAAAATGTAGCAATGTATAAGAATAAAAGCAATGTATCAAAAGTATTTGTGAAAGTGTATGTGATTATTTACACAGGAGAAAAATATGTTAACCTAATGCAATATTAAGTATTTTATTTATTTTTGTTTTTTTGTTAAATATGTACAAGCAAAAATTTTAAAGAAAGAAAAGAAAATGCTTAAGAAATTCTATTTTTACGTGTTAATGTTTTTTTGTGTTTTTGTTAATGTTGTATAAACAAAAGTTTTAATAAAAAGGAAATATAAGAAAATTATTTAACCTAGTAAACTCTATTTTTATGTGTTTTATTTGAAATGTTTTTAGAAATTTATATATATATAAAAAAAGTGATTTACTAAACAAAAAGTTTTAAAGCCCAAAATATATTATCTTCTTAAAAGGAAATAGGAATTAGTTTTAAAAAAGAAATAAAAAGAAGAAAATTAGTTTATAAACAAAGAAAAGAAATAAATAATGGGCTCTAAGGGGATTTGTTTGGCCCAAACAAAAATAGACAGGATTAGCAAAGGGGGGGTATGCGCCTGGAATTTATGGGCTTAAGGCGTTTGGATGGGGCAAGGCCCAGAACACGTTTTTGACATTTTTCTAAGGGTTTGTTTTGTTGTTACTCAGATTAGGGTTACAGTTTTATAGAGGCGCCGTTTCTATCATCGTCTTCTTCGTCTCTTCTTCATCTCTCTTGAGCCAGGCTTTCTGAACAAAATTCCTCTCCGCTTATGGCCACCAGGCGCCACCTCTAACTCCTTCTCCCTCCATGGTTGAGCACATCAGCGACAAGAAAAGGTAATAGTTTCCCTTTTTTATGTTTTAGGGTTTTAGGATTTGCATGATTAAATTTTCCCTTGTTTTGATCTTTTTGTTATTATTGTTTGTATGAGATGTGTAAAAAGGGAGAAAGACAATACCTTTGGAGAGGAGACGGAGGAGGGGACTGGAGGTGTCTTAGGCGGCCGGAGGCGAGGGAGTATGATGCTGTGCTAGCTTTGTGACCTCCCCTGGTATTTGTATCTTGTTTTTTTGTTAGGTTTAATGATGAATATCTGAAAACCCTAGCTTATCTGTTTCTGAAACTTCTTTTCCTCTTCTGCTTGCTTGCTCTGCTTGCTTGCCTTTTTTTTGATGAAGATACTTGCTTCTGAATATTTGTTCTTTGATTCTGAGATGCTTTCACAATCTTCTTCTCTTTTGGCTTTATCACTCGATGATGAACTAAGTTCTGAGAGTTTGGATTGGTTTGTTGCTTCTGAGTTTGATGATGATAACTCTGAAATTTGCTTTTCCTCTCTCTTTTGGCTTTGATTCTGAGTTGGATATACTAACCCTATGATGAACACATTCTGAGGGTTTTTGTTGGTGTTTTGATTTTGATGTTGGTTTGGGTTTATGGGCTTGGTGGTTATAACTTCAGGGCTTGTTTCTACCAGCTTTGCTTTGGTTTCAAGGCAGTTTTTGAGGCTTGTCTGAGGGCTTGCAATTTACTGAGTTTGAGGCATATTTTTGGGTTGTGTTTTGGACATGTTTATTGAAAGTTTATGTAGGTTTGTGGTATTCTGGCTTGTTTTGAACACAGGTTGGAAATGCTTAACAGTTTTTGCTTATTTTGGGGTCACAGGCTGGCTTGAAGCAGGTTTTATGCAGGAAAACGGTTTTGAAGCAAGCTTAAGCAGGTTTTTCTGGTTTGTTCTGGTTTAGCTTGAAGCAGGTTTAAGGTTTAGGCTTGATATGCTTGTATGGCTTGGAGGAAAACAGGCCTGTTGATATCTTGGTTACAGGCTTGTGTTGATACAGTTTGTGGTATATTGTCTTTTGTGATATTCTGCCTCTGGATACTACTGAGATCTTTTGTTATATTTATTTGTCCTTAAGTCTGTTGTACTGTAAGCCTTCTCCTTCTCTCTCTCTTTTCTCTCTCCACAGATAAAAAGCATATTATATTTCTTAAAACTATACTTTTCTGAAAAAGTGCTTGGCTGGGAAATGATGACAATTGAAATAAATTGCTTGCATTGTTGGTTCTGCTCTGCATATCTTCTTTCTTCAGATTTTCTGCATTTTGTGTACTTGTTGATATCTCTTTGACAGCCTTTTGATAGCTTGGTTGACATCTCTTGGTAACTTAGTTTGCCATGTGCAGTTTGCAATTTGTTGACAGCTTTGCTTGTTTGTTCCATTTGAACTTTGTAACTTGTTTTGGCATATTCAGTTTGCTACCTGTGACTTAGTTTGGAATTTTGAACTATGCAGCTTTGTATTTGGCATATTCAGTAGCTTTGTGCATTTTATATATTTGCAAGCATATTTCCCTTTCCCTCTTTGTGAACCAAGAGTCCTCTTGTGATCTGCAGAGAGGGTGAACAAACTGATTCCGGCCAATCACTTTTAATGATGAGCTTTTTTATGATTAACTGTCTGCCTTTTTATTTCATCTGCATTTGACTTCTCTCTTCTCTTTTTGCAGGTAAATACAAATTGAGCAATGGGGAGCATCAGTAGAAGATGAAGACTTAGGAAACTTTAGGATATAGTTTTATTTTACCTTTAATCATTGTAACAATATTAATGTAAACAATTGCAAATAAATTTACAGTGTTCAAATAATAATTGTAACAAACAATTAAAAATGAATAAAAATAATCCTTTGTCAGTTAATTCTCTTTTAATTCTTCTGCATTTATTTATTTAATTACTTTAATTTCTTGAATTATAATAATTGGAAATTATCCAATAATTTTAACTTAGAAATTATAAATAATCAATAAACGTTCGGCGTTCCGAATAACCAAAAAAACATCGCACAGTTAAACAAGCAACGTCCATATGTCCTTTATTTCACTGATTAGACCAAACACTTCAAACTCTCAATCAGAAGCCTCAGCTCATATCCCAAATGTTTAGACCTTGAGAAACAAACAGAAATCTTGAGCAAACGTCCAAGCAGTGTAACAACCAATTAAAACACTGTGGATTCAAATTCTTCTGAAAATGCGCGTGCAAACTCTAATTCTTGATTTATTGTCAAAGAAACGTCTGCCTGATCAAACCCTGAGCCAAACTCAACCAAACCCTAACAATCTGATTGAACTGATTCTAAATCAATGGAAACCCTAATTTTGTCTGACTGACGAGAAAAGTCTGTTTGACCAATTCTTGAGCCAATCTGAAAAATCAGGAAAAGCCCGAAGCTGTGATTTCTTGTGAAAAAGAGGAGGGTAAATTTTGGGGTACAACAGGATGCTCTGGAAACTCTGGCTTCTATGTATCAAGTGAATACTTGGAATGATATACCTCAAATTATAGTTCGGCGATTGGATAGGCCCTCTCATGTGTTTACAATAGAGGAGGTAGAAGAGGAGAAACCTTGGTATTATGATATCAAGCATTTTCTCCAGATTCAGGAATACCCGATTGGTGCATCGAATAAAGATAGAAAGACATTGAGAAGATTGGTTGGTAGCTTCTTCCTCAATGAAAATGTGTTATACAAGAGAAATTATGACATGGTCTTGCTCAGATGCGTGGATAGACACGAAGCAGACATGTTAATGCATGAGATTCATGAAGGTTCCTTTAGCACTCATGCCAACGGACATTCACTGGCTAAAAAGATGCTAAGGGCAGGTTACTATTGGCTGACAATGGAATCTAACTGTTACAAATTTGCGAAGAAGTGCCATAAATGCCAGATTTATGCGGACAAAATTCATGTGCCTCCGACACTTCTCAATGTTATTTCTTCCCCGTGGCCTTTCTCTATGTGGGGTATTGACATGATTGGGATGATAGAACCTGTTGTACCCCAAAATTTTCCCTCCCATTTTTCATAGAAGACACAACCCTATGGTTTCTCAGATATTCAAGATTGGCTTAGGAATCGATCAGACATATTTTCTTCTGTGGCAGTAAACCAGCAATTAGGGTTTTCTTGAAATTCTTAAAAGAAATGAATTCTCAAAGATCCAATTGGCTTTCACAAGTTTTCATGCTTTCTCAAGTTTACTGAAAAGACAGTGTTTGTTCTCAAGGTTAACCAGATGATTTGCGTCTTCTAAAACATTTGCTTGTTTAGGAAATGGAATGGACAATGCGTGTTTGTTTGGAATGCATTTGCAAGATTACAGAATTATTGGAATTTAAATTATCAGATTGGAGCGTTTTGTTTCAATTGTCTTGATTGGACATTCAAAAAAATCAAATAGGATGCAAAGAGAAGATTACAAGTTATTGTTGATCAAAGATTTCAAGTAACACCAGAATATCTCATAAGACTTTCTCCATTTATTTCAAAAGTTATTACAAAACAATTTATTATTTAAATACTTTAGGTTCTACAACTTATGGTATTTTAAAAAATAAATTAGTACAATTGTTGATTACAATACAAGAATGTTTCTCTCTAAATTACAAAGAAAATCTAAATGGATTTATGCCTAAGGTTGACTGAAGTTCCTTTGCTTCCATACTTGCCAAAGAGTCTCTTGCTTCCCCTGCTTTGCCACCATCCAATTGTGCTCACATGAAAATGAAAGAAGACAGAAAAGTAGTTAGTACAATTTATTTGGGCATAAGCAA
Organism: Vicia faba; assembly: GCA_948472305.1. NCBI lineage: Eukaryota > Viridiplantae > Streptophyta > Magnoliopsida > Fabales > Fabaceae > Vicia > Vicia faba. The sequence continues at coordinate 145,770,410 of OX451741.1, forward strand.
GAATTTTCAAAAGAAAGAATGTTATTCATCATTAAAGTTTGAAATTTGGAATAAGAAGGCCATTTTTAATTCATCACATTTTTATTTTTTCTATTTGAAAATCACAAGAGAATTATTCTTCTTGGTTCACAAAAAGAAGAAATAAGAAATGCAAGCAAGTTGTCCAAGCAAACAAGAAATGCAAGCAAGCTGTCCAAACAAGAAATGCAAGCAAGCTATCCAAACAAACAAGATACCCAAACAGCAGCCAAATAAATATTGCAAACAGCAGCGCATCACCAAACTGAAGGCACAAACTGAGCCAAACAAAATTGGACAAAAAGCAAACAACAAACAGCATAAGCTAGAGCAGGCAGCAAAGAAAGTATAGCAATATGGTAAACTAAGTCAAACAAGCAAGAGGCTTGTTCAATAAGACAATTCATCATTTTCCATTTTATTGAAAACTTTTCAGAAAAAGGTAAAAGAGAAATTGACTCTTAGGGTCATTGAGAGAGAAGGGAGGAAAGAAGTCACCTAGGGATGCACAGCCCTGCTGCCTTGACTGTCACAATTGCATAGAAGCTGCTAGAAAACAAAACTGCCATCAAAAAGCCAAAGGAACAACATAGCAAAATATTCAATTTCTTTGTTTTCCCCCCTTTTTGAATAAGAATTCAACATAAGCAACACTAATATAACAGTAAAACTCTCAAGCAGAAAGGGATAGAGAAAAAAATTATCAAACTTCAAAAAACTCAAAAGAACCAAGTTTTCAAAACTGTCAAAGTTCCAAAAATCTGGAACAATCTCAAACCAACCTTCAAACCATCTTCCATCAAACCTGTAACAAAACCAAACATATAACCAAAACCTGTTAACTCAACATTAACAAAGTCTCAAATCAAAACCATCATCAACCCAAAACAAAACTAAAAAAGAAACAAAAAAAATATCCCAAACTGTAACCTTCAAACTGTCAAAAATCCCAAACTGTCAACAAGTCAAAAACTCAGAAAATCACCAACCATTTTCAAAACTCACAAAGCCTGCAACCTGTTAACAAATATCCCAAGCCATCCTCAAACACCAAAACCAACAGCAAGAATCATCACCAAACCTCAAAAACTGTCAAAGTCCAAAAATTGTCAAAAACATTTCAAACCCAAAAAACCAGAAAAAACTCTCAAGTCAAAAGAATACTGTCAAGCAAAACCATAAGCCAAATACCTAAAACCACAAAAATCACCAAACTGTCAAACCAGTAACACCATCCCAAAAGCCTAGAGTTATTTTCAAAATAGTGACAACCTCAAAAATACCAAAAATATATCCAAAAACCTGTAACAGAATCACCATCAACAAAACCTGTCACAATCCATAACCAAAGACTTGCAACAAACTCCAACAATCAAAAGCACAGTAACATCATCCCAAAAACCTAAAACCATAATCAAATAAAACAGTAACGAGCCACAAAATCCAACAACCAACATCCTTATCATTCAACAAAGAAGACAGAAGGAAGTTACCAGAAAAGCGATTCATTCATCCTCATCTCCTTCCCCCCCTCTCAGGCCGCCAAGGAACGACACCGTCCCCTCTCCGTTTCACCGAAAATCTCCAACAGGTATGAACTTTTCATCTTTCTCATAAAAGCTATTTCCTGCATCTCAATGGACAATAAGATTAATTAACAGAAAAACGTAACAAGACAAAACAAACAATGAATTCGTAAGCTTCGTTAAAAACATAACTTCACCTTTTCAAGAAACAAAACCTTTAGAGCTTGGTTAGGAAGCATGAGAGGCGATGCTCCGGCAACAGAGGGTGGAGGGAGGATCAGATAAACCGATTGTGAACCCCTTAGACAAATTCATTTCAAAACATAGGGTTTTCAAAAAGGCGCAAATCATGGTGAGATAGAGCAAGAGAGTGATTTGTTCACGATATTAGGAAGAGGCGAGTGGTGAGATTAGTTCAGAGATTCAGAGATGAACAAAAATTGGAAGAGAGGGACGAAGGAGATGAGCGGCGCCGCTGTACCAAAGGGTCAAGAACCCTAATTGGTTTTTGTTTCCCTTAATCAATGTTTAAACAGTTAAAAGCTTTGGGCCTTTTTTTCAAATAACCCTGAAGCCCATTCGTTTTGCTAGTTCACCCCCCCTGACCTGTTTCTTTTGTTTCAACAATAATAACACCATTCCTCTTTGGGCTTTCTCCTAAAATATTTTAAGCCCATATTGTCTTCTTTTTTAATTTGTTTTTATTTTGTTTTGAAAAATGCTAAATAAAATTTAAAACATTTTTATTAAATTAAGTTAGGTTCTTTGTGATTAATTTTTATCATTTCCTTTTTTATATAAACTTATCTTTATTAATTTTTTATATTTAATAAAAACATCAAAAAATTTAATTTAATTTGTTTCCTTTCTTTAAACTTATTTTCATAATTAATAAGAATACAAAAATAAATGATAAAGATTTTAATTTAATCAATTTTTTAGAATAGGTTTTATTTTTCTCTTTTCAATTAAATACATTTCATTTCATACTTTGTTGATTTTATGAATTGTCATAGCTTTATATTAAATTGCACAAAAATTCGATTTGGTTGTATTGTTTGATATTTGGACATTGTTATTTCATTTGATTCATCCCCATTTGTAATAATTGTACACCCATTCCCGAACATTCTGTAATAGCTTAGAATTTCAATTCCCGCAATTTATTGTTTTCTATATACTGTATAGTAATTAGGCGTGTATGGCAAGATTCAAAAATCAATCGCTAGATGACCTAATCAAAGAATAAATAACTTGAAACCAACACACTTTCTCACACACGCACCTCTAGGGTAACCTTGCTCGTTGCCTCGGAAATACAATCACGTCCCTCGAATATGAGACACTCTAGCAATGACCGTTCAATAAAAAAGATCGTAGTCCCTCGATGACCCTCGACGTTGCCTTCGATTAAAACGATCTTGTCCCTTACAAAAATTGCTAAAGCGTCTCACAAGTTGCCTTCAATGATTGTAAAATTGACCCGCGCCTGTCCCTTCACATCCAATGGTGGGGCTTCTTACCAAATCAATGGTAAGATAGCACCATTAAAAGGAAGAAGAAAAGAACAATTTAAGACCTTTCGAGTAGATAGATTCGCTCTTAGTTACTCGCTTGCTCACGACAAAAAAAAAACTCTTACACCTACACTTCCATTTTAAAACATTCTCAAAAAGACAAAATGTTTTGTATAAGTTATTATAGAGGCGAGAACCATTGCCAAACCTCTTTTCAAAACACTTTTCGAAACATGATTCACAAACACATCTTTGAACCACTTTTTGAAACAAAACTTTGTACATGTTCTTATAGAGACGAGAACCATTACAAAGAGATTTTTCAAAATACTTTCAAAGCCCACACCACAAGCACTAAATCAAATGAAAGCAAGTGATCTAAACGAGTAACTAAGAGCCCATGGAAAACCATGGATGAAAAGGGTGCTAATACCTTCCCTTTTCATAATCTACCCCCCGAACCCGAGAAAATCTCAAAAGGTCTTTCCTGTGCTTTTTTACCTTTCCTATTGGATAAAAGAAAAGTCGGTGGCGACTCTTGCTAACCGCACAAGTGCGAACAAAACGTAAAACATCAAGTCAGTTCTCCCACCGTACCACAGAACTGGAGACTCTGCTGGGGATATCATATAAAAGTGGGGTTACCTTAGGGTTAGATCACCTTTACTCGATTTCATTATTTGATTGGTATGCTTTATATTCAGTTCTTTGTATTGGGCTTGCTTTGATCCTCCACCCGGATTTGGGGCACCTTTTTAGGTAAATAACAATAGATTGTGGAGACTGTACGGCATAGACCGATATGGTTGAAACAATGGCTATGTTAGTGTGACGCATTTGTGGGTACCGGTATCCCTCGTGGTGAATCGAGGAGAATACGGGGCCGCTGAGTGGCATCGTGAAGCACTAATTAACCTTAGAACCCTAATTGAACAAACTTGGCCATTAGGACGTAGTGAGGTAGCCTGTTTCGGTGTAAAGCTGAAAATTGGTTGACACTCGATACTACACTCATTGAGGCTAGACTTTTGGGATATCTCGGCCGTAAGAAAAGATTGATTGAGCTGAGACAATGCCTAAAAGAAAGGTCGGTGATATTGAGATCCTTTAGAACCCAATCATTATTTCTAGGATAGGTTGAGCCAACTAAAACTTCAAGAGGGTACTTACCTACAAACTCATACAAGCCTGAAACATAGGGATCTGTTTGTTGTGTGTATATATGTTTGCTTGTACATAAACATCATAAACATCATCAACATCATGTGCATGCTCACTAACCATTTCAAGGATCTCGAGGGTCTTTGATGTAGGGTCACGTTGAACCAGATGTCTACCAAAGGGCAAGAGGATTCATTTTCCTCTAAGCAAACTTCGTCAAAGATCAAGTACAACAACTCGAGTCAAGGGCTATGACCCACTTGACATGGTGAGCTTGAAAGACATCCACCGATGTGAAGTCCTCCAATCAAAGATGTTGATAGAAATTCAACTTCCAACATTTTCTTATGTTTACCCTGTGAGATCCTTGAAAACATGCATCCACATATCATGCATTATATCATGACAGGTTTCTCCCCTTCAGGTCTCTTTATCTTCCTACTGTTTATTTCAGTAGAGATGGCTCTAGAGAAGACTATCAAGGACATCCAGACTCAAAACACTCAAATTCAAGAGATGTTCTTGAACCTATCCAAGGGGCAGTAAAAAGTGAAATCTCTCCTCACTATGGGCATGATCATGGGGAATCCTGAGGGCAACAAAGATGATCAGTTGGAGCTGCTATGAACTGAAATAGCCATAATGAAAATCCAGATGATGGGACAACTGGTGGGCCAGATGGCTCTCATCCAAAACTTGGCACAAGGGCAAGAGGAGCTGAGAGTCCTCATCAACAAGCTTCATTAAGACAAATGTAACCAAATGGGGAAACAAGCTAGGGTTGAGGATCAAGTCATCATCCAGCCTCCCTTGAGACAAGAAGCCGAGAGAAAACCTCCCTAGTTTGCTTCAGGGTCACAAGCCCAACAACAACCTCGCCAATGTCAACAGGGTAACCGGCGTAGGCGGAATACATCTGAAAAACGCTTCACTGAGATTAACACGTCATTATCTCAAGTGCTGCAACGCTTGTTGGAAGTCAAGCTGGTCGTATTAAGGGACCCCCCTCGGAATCCCAACACAGCCTCTCCAGAGTACAATCCAAATGCAAGATGTGCGTATCACTCCAACAGTCTTGGACATGACACCAATAGCTGTTGGGAATTGAGAAACAAAATTCAAGATCTGATTGAAGGAAGAACGCTGGAGTTCACACAAGATGGCCAGATGAAAATCTTCCGCTGAGGACTCTCCACCTAAAATGACAAGTTCGAACAAAGAGGCTTATGTTCATTTTGAATTTCCAATTGTAATTTCTTTTGTTATTCAAACAATTATCTATTAATGTCAAACTTTGTTTCATTAATGCATTGCATATGTTTGTCTTGAATTCATCTTTTCGTTTTCACTATATTTAAACTATGCTTTTTATTCTTCTTATGACACAAACCTTTAGAGGGAGGATGACGAAAACAATGCCTTAATCTCATACAATATGCTTTTGGACAGACCTTGCTGACGATGTACAGGCGTTTCTTTCAAATCCTAAACACTGGAGTTATAAGGAAGATAATCCCTAGTCAACCCCTTCGAGCCAAAGAAGTAGAAGTTTTATGTTTTAACACAAGTTGAAACCTTTAGTCAAAACCTGGGGCAGGGTAGTCTCTCAGTTAATTCAAACACACGTTAAAGTCACAAACTCTCATCTTGTAATACAACGAATGTCATCAAAAAAAATATTCCTTTGGAATCAAAAGACGGTGATGGTTCCCTATCACATAGGCAGTCATTATCTCTCAAAAAGAAAAGCCCACTGAGTCGAAACCTACGAAGGAGGCTTAAGAAAACTGGGGCATCCCGCTGACTGTAATCTCAAAAACAGGAACAGACAGGCAAAAATTAGGGATAATAAATCAAAAGAAAGAGGTCACTACAAATCCTCAACAAAAATAATGTTGCAAAAATGACTGCCTTCCAACAAATTTAACTTGTTTGAACCATCACCAAAACGTCATTCCAGACTCATTTGGAGTTCAAACGCATAATTAGCTGAGTTTAGGATAGAAGAACATCACGAAGAACGGGCGGGTACAAATTCACTTTGAGCCTTTATCCTTTGTTTCTTAAACTGTGAACCAAGCCACGTTACAACCCTTCAAAAGTCCTAATTGAAGCGTGGGTTAGTTCGAAAGCATATTGTTACAAAAGGTATCTTGACTCCTGTAAGGCTTTGCTCTAAATCCTGAGTTGAATTTTTCTTACAAAAGTTTCTTGCTAAAAAATGCATTTTCAAAATTTCAAGACAAGCATAAACTTTGCATTATTTGAATATCGTTGTTTGCATATGGCTATTTGTTTGGCAGCGGAGAAATTCACACAATGAATATCCAATGAACGAAAAGCTCTCAGTGAACAAATTCACTTCAAGCGGGATGACACTTCCGTTGCAAAAATTTCCTATCAACAAGGGGACATGACATGTCATTGTCCAGCACACCTGGGGCAGTCCAGTCAAGATTTCAAGAAATCTCTCAAAGTGTAGAGTAACCAGGGGCAAGTCTCCGTCCAAGTCACTTGGGGCATTAAACGTCAATCCCAACAAAGGGTTGCATACAGTCAAACATTTCCTGGCAAAGCCATAAACACTCGCTACTAGGGGCAGTGATGAATCTCCCCAAAATCCTTCTCATAAGATGACTCCCAGCCAGAGTTTCAATCTTTGATAATCTCTTCCCAGCTAAGTCGACCTCAAGAATCCCTGAGGATTTTTCTCCAGTAAATTCACCGCCTCTCCAAAAGACTGAGCAATAGGGTTTATTTCCCCAACAAACGCGGGATTCTCCAGTTTGAGTTTGCCTCTTCGACTACTACAAATCAAAAATCCTTCTCTGGTTCAGTCAGATCGACGCTAAGATCTCCCTGATTCTTATTCCAGTTGAAGATATTCCAAGACTTTCGTCTGGTTCAGTTAAATTGATTCTAAGATTTTTCTGATTCTTATCCAGTCAAAGTTAATTCAAGGCCTTCTCTGGTTCAGTCAGATCGACACTAAGATCTCCCTGATTCTTATTCTAGTTGAAGATATTCCAAGACTTTCGTCTGGTTCAGTTAAATCGATTCTAAGATTTTTCTGATTCTTATCCAGTCAAAGTTAATTCAAGACCTTCTCTGGTTCAGTCAGATCGACACTAAGATCTCCCTGATTCTTATTCCAGTTGGAGATATTCCAAGACTTTCGTCTGGTTCAGTTAAATCGATTCTAAGATTTTTCTGATTCTGATCCAGTCAAAGTTAATTCAAGATCTCCCTGATTCTTATTCCAGTTGAAGATATTCCAAGATTTTTACTGGTTCAAATAAATCTCTCAACGGTTTATTCTGATTCACTTCCAGATTTTGCTGTTTCAGATAAATCTCTCAAAGATTTATTCTGATTCATTTCCAAATTTTTACTGTTTCAGATAAATCTCTCAACGATTTATTCTGATTCATTTCCGGACTTTTGCTGTTTCGGATAAATCTCCCAATGGTTTATTCTGATTCATTCTCTGTTCAGATCCAGTTCAAACTTTCCGTCAACAATCACCTTTGGATGGCATCTTTAAGCCCATTTCCATACACAATAAAATCAGCATGTCATTAAGATCCCCAGCGGAGCCAAAACTTTGAACTACAGATCCCCAGCGGAGCTGAGACTACCAACTACCAATCCTCAGTGGAGCCGAAACTTCAAACTATCAACCCACAACGAAAATAATCTAGTTTTTCCAAGATTCCCCAGCAAGTTGTCTTGCAGCCCGAAAATCAACCAGATAACGGTTAACTTCTATTTCCCCCAACCTAGGGTAGCTCCCCAGTAGATTGGCATACAACCCAAACTCCTGAACTCCCCAGCGGAATAAGCTTTTCCCCACAGAGTTTTCACTACGGGATAAACTTTTTCCCCACAGAGTTTTTATTGCTTCTCGACAGAACAAAGACTCCCGTCAACAATCTCCAATATAAGTCATTAAATTTCTCTGGATTCCCCAAGCAGATTCCTCAAGAAGTATTTGGCATTACCCTCACAACATAATTCTCAGCAGTCGAGGATTTATTTTCCCCGGCAGCAGTCAAGGATTTATTTTCCCCAACAGTAGTCAAGGATTTATTTTCCTCAGCAATACAACAAATTAGCTTACATGAGCATACATTACATTCATATATCATAAACATGGATAAAACACATTTATTGAATCATACATTTCATGCAATATAACTTTGTGTTTCAGCTAACATTTTACCCTTTTCAGGATAAGATTAACAACTATCTTTAACAAATATTCAAAGATTTCAGATACAGTACGGATACACTCCAGACACGGAAGTCATTTTGTTAGTCATTCAGATCTCTCATTCAGATACAATACAAATACACTCCAGACACGGAAGTTATTCTGTTACTCATTCAGATTCCAAGTACCGATACAGTCCAGATACGCTCCAGACACGGAAGTCATTCTGTCATTCATTCAGACTTGATTTCAAATACAGTACAGATACACTCCAGACACAGAAGTCATTTTGTTACTCATTCAGATTTCAATTTCAGATACAGTTCAGATACGCTCCAGACAAGGATGCCATCCTGATACTTATTCAAACTCCAAGAACCGATAAAGTACAGATACACTCCAAACACAAGTCATTTTGTTACTCATTCAGACTTAATTTCAAGATACAGTTCAAATACAGTTCAGATACGCTCCCGACACGGTTGCCATTCTGCTGCTTATTCAAATTCCAAATACCGATACAGTACAAATACGCTCCAGACACGAAAGTTATTCTGTTACTCATTTAGATTCTAAGTACCGATACAGTCCAGATACGCTCCAGACACGGAAGCCATTCTATCACTCATTCAGACTTAATTTCAAGATACAGTCCAAATACACTCCAGACACAAAAGTCATTCTGTTACTCATTCAGATACAGTACGAATACACTCCAGACACGGAAGTCATTCTGTTACTCATTCAGATCTCTCATTCAGATACAGTACGGATACACTCCAGACACGAAAGTCATTTTGTTACTCATTCAGATCTCTCATTTAGATACAGTACAGATACACTCCAGACACGAAAGTAATTCTGTTACTCATTCAGATCTCTCATTCAGATACAGTACAGATACACTCCAGACACGGAAGTCATTCTATTACTCATTCAGATTCCAAGTACAGATACACTCCAGATACACTCCAGAAACGGAAGCCATTCTGTCACTTATTTAGACTTAATTTCAGATACACTCCAGACACGGAAGTCATTCTGTTACTCATTCGGATTTCAATTTCAGATACAGTTCAGATACGCTCCAAACAAGAATGCCATCCTGATACTTATTCAAACTCCAAGTACCGATACAGTACAGATACACTCCAGACAGGAAAGTCATTCTGTTACTCATTCAGACTTAATTTCAAGATACAGTTCAGATACGCTCCTGACACGGTTGCCATTCTGCCGCTTATTCAAATTCCAAGTACCTATACAGTACAGATACACTCCATACACGGAAGTCATTTTGTTACTCATTCAGATTCTAAGTACTGATACAGTCCAGATACGCTCCATACACGGAAGCCATTCTGTCACTCATTCAGACTTAATTTTAAGATACAGTCCAGATACACTCCAGACACGGAAGTCATTCTGTTACTCATTTAGATACAGTACAGATACACTCCAGACACGAAAGTTATTCTGTTACTCATTCAGATCTCTCATTCAGATACAGTACGGATACACTCCAGACACGGAAGTCATTCTGTTACTCATTCAGATCTCTCATTCAGATATAGTACGGATACACTCTAGACACGGAAGTCATTCTGTTACTCATTCAGATCTCTCATTCAGATACAGTACGGATACACTCCAGACACGGAAGTCATTCTGTTATTCATTCAGATCTCTTATTCAGATACAGTACAAATACACTCCAGACACGAAAGTCATTCTGTTACTCATTCAGATTCCAAGTACCGATACAGTCCAGATACGGTCCAGACACAGAAGCCATTTTGTCACTCATTTAGACTTAATTTCAGATACAGTACATATACACTCCAGACACGGAAGTCATTCTGTTACTCATTCGGATTTCAATTTCAGATACAGTTCAGATACACTCCGGACACGGAAGTCATTATGTCACTCATTCAGATCTCAACTTCAGATACAGTTCAGATACGCTCAAGACACGGAAGCCATTCTGTCACTTATTCAGTTTCATCCTACAGATACGGTCCAGATATGCTCCAGACACGGAAGCCATTCTGTCGCTTATTCGGATTCAAGTACAGATACAGTTCAAATACGTTCCAAATACGGACACCATTCTGATGCTTATTCTTGTGGTTTACAACAAACATTCTTGGATGGCATCTACAAGCCCATCTCCAATAAGATTCGAACATACTCTCCAATGGAATATTTAAGCCCATTCCCTCAGTTACACCTTTACCGAGTGCAAATTTATGGGCATTCTAGTGTCCAATCATCTTTTACCTTCGAGTCACGAACGACAAAACTCGTCAATCTAACTCTTCAGGTTCAAGAAGATTGAACAGGGGTAGCTGTTGTACCCCAAAATTTTCCCTCCCATTTTTCATAGAAGACACAACCCTAGGGTTTCTCAGATATTCAAGATTTGCTCAGAAATCGATCAGACAGATTTTCTTCTGTGGCAGTAAACCAGCAATTAGGGTTTTTCTTGCAATTCTCAAAAGAAATGAATTCTCAAAGATCCAATTGGCTTTCACAAGTTTTCATGCTTTCTCAAGTTTACTGAAAAGACAGTGTTTGTTATCAAGGTTAACCAGATGATTTGCGTCTTCTAAAACATTTGCTTGTTTAGGAAATGGAATAGACAGTGCGTGTTTGTTTGGAATGCATTTGTAAGATTACAGAATTATTGGAATTTAAATTATCAGATTGGAGCGTTTTGTTTCAATTGTCTTGATTGGGCATTCAAAAAAATCAAATAGGATGCAAAGAGAAGATTACAAGTTATTGTTGATCAAAGATTTCAAGTAACACCAGAATATCTCATAAGACTTTCTCCATTTATTTCAAAAGTTGTTACAAAACAATTTATTATTTAAATACTTTAGGTTCTACAACTTATGGTATTTAAAAAAATAAATTAGTACAATTGTTGATTACAATACAATAATGTTTCTCTCTAAATTACAAAGAAAATCTAAATGGATCTATGCCTAAGGTTGACTGAAGTTCCTTTGCTTCCATGCTTGCCACAGAGTCTCTTGCTTCCCCTGCTTTGCCACCATCCAATTGTGCTCACATGAAAATGAAAGAACACAGAAAAATAGTTAGTACAATTTATTTGGGTATAAGCAAGAATTTTCAAAAGAAAGAATTCTATTCATCATTAAAGTTTTCAATTTGGAATCAGAAGGCCATTTTTAATTCATCACATTTTTATTTTTTCTATTTGAAAATCACAAGAGAATTATTCTTCTTGGTTCACAAAAAGAAGAAATAAGAAATGCAAGCAAGTTATCCAAACAAACAAGAAATGCAAGCAAGCTGTCCAAACAAGAAATGCAAGCAAGCTGTCCAAACAAACAAGATACCCAAATAGCAGCCAAACAAATATTGCAAACAGCAGCACATCACCAACAGAAGGCACAAACTGAGCAAAACAAAATTGGACAAAAAGCAAACAACAAACAGCATAAGCTAGAGCAAGCAGCAAAGAAAGTATAGCAATATGGTAAACTAAGTCAAACAAGCAAGAGGCTTGTTCAATAAGCCAATTCATCATTTTCCATTTTATTGAAAACTTTTCAGAAAAAGGTAAAAGAGAAATTGACTCTTAGGGTCATTGAGAGAGAAGAGAGGAAAGAAGTCACCTAGGGATGCACAGCCCTACTGCCTTGACTGTCACAATTACATAGAAGCTGCTAGAAAACAAAACTGCCATCAAAAAGCCAAAGGAACAACATAGCAAAATATTCAATTTCTTTGTTTTCCCCCCTTTTTGAATAAGAATTCAACAGAAGCAACACTAATATAACAGTAAAACTCTCAAGCAGAAAGGGATAGAGAAAAAAATTATCAAACTTCAAAAAACTCAAAAGAACCAAGTTTTCAAAACTGTCAAAGTTCCAAAAATTTGGAACAAATCTCAAACCAACCTTCAAACCATCTTCCATCAAACCTGTAACAAAACCAAACCTATAACCAAAACCTGTTAACTCAACATTAACAAAGTCTCAAATAAAAACCATCATCAACCCAAAACAAAACAAAAAAAGAAACAGAAAAAATATCCCAAACTGTCAAAAATCCCAAACTGTCAACAAGTCAAAAACTCAGAAAATCACCAACCATTTTCAAAACTCACAAATCCTGCAACTTGTTAACAAATATCCCAAGCCATCCTCAAACACCAAAACCAACAACAAGAATCATCACCAAACCTCAAAAACTGTCAAAGTCCAAAAATTGTCAAAAACATTTCAAACCCAAAAAACCAGAAAAAACTCTCAAGTCAAAAGAATAATGTCAAGCAAAACCATAAGCCAAATACCTAAAACCACAAAAATCACCAAACTGTCAAACCAGTAACACCATCGCAAAAGCCTAGAGTTATTTTCAAAACAGTAACAACCTCAAAAATACCAAAAACATATCCAAAAACCTGTAACAGAATCACCATCAACAAAACCTGTCACAATCCATAACCAAAGACTTGCAACAAACTCCAACAATCAAAAGCACAGTAACATCATCCCAAAAACCTAAAACCATAATCAAATAAAACAGTAACGAGCCACAAAATCCAACAACCAACATCCTTATCATTCAACAAAGAAGACAGAAGGAAGTTACCAGGAAAGCGATTCATTCATCCTCATCTCCTTCCCCCCCTCTCAGGCCTCAAAGGAACGACGCCGTCCCCTCTCAATTTCACCGAAAATCTCCAACAAGTATGAACTTTTCATCTTTCTCATAAAAGCTATTTTCTGCATCTCAATGGACAATAAGATTGATTAACAGAAAAACGTAACAAGACAAAACAAACAATGAATTCGTAAGCTTCATTAAAAACAGAACTTCACCTTTTCAAGAAATAAAACCTTTAGAGCTTGGTTAGGAAGCATGAGAGGCGACGCTCCGGCAACAGAGGGTGGAGGGAGGATCAAATAAACCGATTGTGAACCCCTTAGACAAATTCATTTCAAAACTTAGGGTTTTCAAAAAGGCGCAAATCATGGTGAGATAGAGCAAGAGAGTGATTTGTTCACAAGATTAGGAAGAGGCGAGTGGTGAGATTAGTTCAGAGATGAACAAAAATTGGAAGAGAGGGACGAAGGAGATGAACGACGCCGCTGTACCAAAGGGTCAAGAACCCTAATTGGTTTTTGTTTCCCTTAATCAATGTTTAAACAATTAAAAGCTTTGGGCCTTTTTGTTCAAATAACCCTGAAGCCCATTCGTTTTGCTCCTAAAATCTCTTAAGCCCATATTTTCTTCTTTTTTAATTTGTTTTTATTTTGTTTTGAAAAATGCTAAATAAAATTTAAAACATTTTTATTAAATTAAGTTAGGTTCTTTGTGATTAATTTTTATCATTTCCTTTTTTATATAAACTTATCTTTATTAATTTTTTACATTTAATAAAAACATCAAAAAAATTAATTTAATTTGTTTCCTTTCTTTAAACTTATTTTCATAATTAATAAGAATACAAAAATAAATAATAAAGATTTTAATTTAATCAATTTTTTAGAATAGGTTTTATTTTTCTCTTTTCAAGTAAATACATTTCATTTCATACTTTGTTGATTTTATGAATTGTCATAGCTTTATATTAAATTGCACAAAAATTCGATTTGGTTGTATTGTTTGATATTTGGACATTGTTATTTCATTTGATTCATCCCCATTTGTAATAATTGTACCCCCATTCCTGAACATTCTGTAATAGCTTAGAATTTCAATTCCCGCAATTTATTGTTTTCTATATACTGTATAGTAATTAGGCGTGTATGGCATGATTCAAAAATCAATCGCTAGATGACCTAATCAAAGAATAAATAACTTGAAACCAACACACTTTCTCACACGCGCACCTCTAGGGTAACCTCGCTCATTGCCTCGGAAATACAATCATGTCCCTCGAATATGAGACACTCTAGCAATGACCCTTCGATAAAAAAGATCGTAGTCCCTTGATGAACCTCGACGTTGCCTTCGATTAAAATGATCTCATCCCTTACAAAAATTGCTAAAGCGTCTCACAAGTTGCCTTCAATGATTGTAAAATTGACCCGCGCCTGTCCCTTCACATCCAATGGTGGGGATTCTTACCAAATCAATGGTAAGATAGCACCATTAAAAGGAAGAAGAAAAGAACAATTTAAGACCTTTCGAGTAGATAAATTCGCTCTTAGTTACTCGCTTGCTCACGACAAAAAAAAACTCTTACACCTACACTTCCATTTCAAAAAATTCTCAAAAAGACAAAACATTTTGTATACGTTCTTATAGAGACAAGAACCATTGCAAAAGCTCTTTTCAAAACACTTTTTGAAACACGATTCAGAAACACATCTTTGAACCACTTTTCGAAACAAAACTTTGTACATGTTCTTATAGAGACGAGAACCATTACAAAGAGATTTTTCAAAATACTTTCAAAGCCCACACCACAAGCACACAATCAAATGAAAGCAAGTGATCTAAACGAGTAACTAAGAGCCCATGGAAAACCATGGATGAAAAGGGTGCTAATACTTTCCATTTTCATAACCTACCCCCCGAACCCGAGAAAATCTCGAAAGGTCTTTCCTGTGCTTTTTTACCTTTCCTCTTGGATAAAAGAAAAGTCGGTGGCGACTCTTGCTAACCGCACAAGTGCGAACGAAACGCAAAACATCAAGTCATTTCTCCCACCGTACCACAGAACCCAAGGCTTCAAATGGACACCATTTTATCTTGGTAGCAATTGATTACTTCACCAAATGGGTGGAAGTTGCTTCATATGCTAATGTTACTAAGGAGGTGGTAGTGTGCTTCATTAAGAATAATATTATATATCAGTATGGTGTGCCAAGCAAGATTATCACCAACAATGGCTCGAATCTGAACAACAAGATGATGAAAGTACTTTTTGAACAATTCAAGATTGTCCATCACAATTCATCTCCGTACAGGCCGAAGATGAATGGGGCTGTTGAAGCTGCTAATAAGAATATCAAGAAAATTATCCAGAAGATGGTTGTTACTTATAAAGATTGGCATGAAATGCTCCCTTTTGCTTTACATGGATATCGGATATATATCCGCACTTCAACAGGAGGAACCCCGTTCTCCCTTATGTATGGAATGAAAGTTGTGCTCCCAATCGAGGTTGAGATTCCCTCTTTGCGTGTGATAATGGAAACCAAGTTGTCAGAGGCTGAATGAGTCTAGAACAGGTTTGACCAATTGAATTTAATCGAAGAGAAGAGAATGACAGCTTTGTGTCATAGGAAGTTATATCAGAAAACAATGAAGAAAGATTTTGATAAGAAGGCCAAACCACGTGAATTCAGAGAAGGCGACCTCGTGCTCAGGAAGATCATGTATTTTAACGCTGATTCTAGGGGCAAGTGCACTCCCAATTTTGAAGGCCCATATGTTGTCAAGAAAGCCTTCTCTGACGGTGCATTAATTCTTGAAACTATGGATGGAGAGGAGTTCCCACGTCCCATGAATGCTGATACAGTCAAGAAATACTTTGCCTAAAGAAATAAAAGAACAGCTCGCTAAGTTGAAAACTCGAAAGGGCGGTTTAGGCAAAAAAGAGCATCTCGGTAGCCGAAAACCCGAAAGGGCGGTCTAGGAAAAAATTAGAGACATAAATAGAATAAAATTTCCTGCTAATTTGAAAACTCGCAAGGGCAGCTTAGGCAAAAGTTAGGGACTTTCTTGGCAAGTAACAACATCAGACAAGACTTGATCGTTGAAGCAACAACCTTCTTGGATCCTCACCATACTTCAACAGAAGCTGGTGCTCAGGATTTCAAAATTTGTTAGAGGTAATAGTGGTCATTGTATCTCAATGTATCTTTTCCATTATATATTACTATTTTCCGAACTTTATAATTATCCATGAAGTCTCGCCATTCGCAGACTACCATTCTATCAATAAAATTTGAGCTTTTACCCAATTCTTTGTATTTTTTATTTTATTCAGTTTACAAAGACTCCATTTATTATTGATAATAATTTTCAAAACAAAAAGATTAAATAACAAAATTGTTTGTCAAAAAGAATTTACAACTTACTTTTACTTTAGATTTTGTGATTCAAGAGGAAAACGAAAATGGTGATCCTAGGAATGAACGAACTCCATTAATTTGAGAAATTTTGTTTCCACCCAGGAAGGTGTTCTCAGGTTGTTTTCACTGGTATGCGCGTGATTTTTGTATATTAAAGATGATACCAATTGGTGTAAGGTGCAGTATTGGGTTTTGTGATCCCATTGCCCCCAGTCAAGTCTTGGTTCATTTTTATTTTATTTTTGGGTTTGCATGGTCTGAGGCCTCTATTCTAGATTCCCCAGTGAAGTCTTCCCTCATATGACAAAAGGTCTTGTTCCCTTGCTGTGCTGAGATGAGACTATTTGCAAAATGTCGCTCTTCCTGTAGTATTGGCATTATTATTGGTATTTATTTCCCTGGCAACTAGACTAGGGAAGTATATTTTCTAAGAAGTGTTAAGACAATTGTCAACTTTTGGGTTTTCACCTGCCCAGTGTTGGGTTTGATTTAAAATCCCCATGGGTTTGACCTCTTTCTTTGATGTTGACTTCTCGATTCCCCAAGAAGGCTATCCCATGGCATCTTTTGTTTGAATAGTTTTGTATGATATGAAGGCTCAATTTGAGACTCCCCAGTGAAGACTCCTCTATTTGATATAAGTCTTTTCTCCTCGCGCATATTGAATTGGACTCATTTGCGAAATATCTCCCTTTCGGCAGTACTTGCATTTTGTTTGATTTCCCAATAATCAGACAAGGGAAATGTTTTATTCAAGAAGTGTTGAAATGGTTATCAACTTTTTGAGTTTTCTCCCGCAAGATGCTGGGTTTGATTTAAAATCCCCATAATATTGATTTCTTGCTATAATCTTTGAATTCTTAACTTTGTAAGTTGTTGTCCCCAAAAGGTTTCATACTTTCTCCCCAGAGAAGTTGGTGCAAAACCTACTCTCAATATATTGAGAACCATCTGGTTTCCCCAGTGAAGAGCGTAGCTTAGTTTCCTTTCTTTAATATGGTATTGACCTCCCCAATGGAGTTGGCACGAGACCCCCCATTGATATCTCGATGATGAAGCACTATCTCCCCTAGTGAAGTCTGTATGATATTTCTCCATTGAAGTCAGCTTGAATTCCTCAGTGGATTCTTTGAAAATATAGCTTCCATCTGCCTTATTCAAAATCATTACTACAATCCCCAGTCAAAGTGCTACGCATGAAAAGATTTGTTTCCCCATTGAAGTCTGAGTGTTATTCCCTGGTGAAGCCTGGAGAAGGATGTTATATCTTTGTATCTGTACTGTTTTCTCTCTATGATTTGTTTACTTCCAGATTATGTTTCTCCCCAGTGAAGTTAATCCATGCAGTAGGACTTTGTTTCCTCAGTTGGTGCTTATTTTCTCATGGAATGATCATCTTGGATGTGATTTAGCCGAGTGTTGATTGTGCCCGAGTTGGTTTTGTTTGTTTATCCCTATTATTATATGTTTGTTTTGTCAGCATATACATGATAACACTCATACATTCATACATACATCATGCATATACATGATAACACTCGTACTCATCAATATCTTGTTGACATATTACCCTGTTTTGTAGAGTTGTGTTGTCCTCTCTCCAATAGAGTGTCAGCCTTAAGCAGAAAGTGTATATTCTTTCAATTTCCCCACTCAGTTATCCCTCGTGGAAGATTTTTTGCTTTAGCCTTCCATTACAGCTCTTGGTCTGGATGATTTGGGTTTCCCCCTTGAGTTTATTTCTTGAAGGATGTGTTTTGGATTACTGTTTTACTCCAGTTTATTTCTGGTTTGAATCTTTGCTTCCCAGCAATATTATTACTTTTTATCTCTACAAGCTTCGAGCCTTGGTTTGAGTGTGCATTTATTTTACACGAGAAGACTTTATCTCCTCAGCAGGAATATGTTGGCATTTCCCCAGGAAGCCATTTTGTTTTCCCCAGGAAGCCATTTTTTCCCCCAGGAAGCTATACTGCCTTCCCCGTGAATTCATTTTACAATCCCCAGGAAGTCATGAACTTTTTCCCAGGAAGTCATTTTACAATCCTCCATAATAGCAAGTAGCAGGTCTCTTTATTTGAGCAACTTGTATTTCCCCGTAAAAGTCGACGTTACTTTTTTTCTATCTTCTCTATGAGTGGATAGCTTGCAGTTCATTGTCAAATTACTCCAGTGCATGGCTAGTCTATTCAATATCACATAGACAATTCATTGTGAAATCTTTGCAAGTGGTAGTCTCTTTATTTGAGACAGCTTATATATTACCCTTTCCAGGCAGAATACCTCGGTTAAAGAAGAAGTTGAGACCCGTTCTAGGCGAAATGCCAGAATTTTAGGAAAAGACTTGTCATCTTTTTTCTACCTTTAGTGAATGTTGGTAGTTCATCGTCAGTGAATGGTAGTGCTATAATATATTTTATCGCTACCTTCAGTAAAAGTTGGTAGGTCACCTTCAGTGAAAGTTGGTGAGTGTTATCTTTTTGCTACCTTAAGTCAATGTTGGTAGTTCATCGTCAGTGAACGGCGATGCTATGATATATTTTATCTCTACCTTTTGTGAAAGTTGGTAGGTCACCTTCGGTGAAAGTTGGTGATTGTTATCTTTTTGCTACCTTCAGTGAATGTTGGTAGTTCATCGTCAGTGAACAGCGGTGCTATGATATATTTTCTCTCTACCTTCAGTGAAATTTGGAAGGTCACCTTCAGTGAAAGTTGGTGATTGTTATCTTTTTGCTACCTTCAGTGAACGTTGGTAGTTCATCGTCAGTGAACGTTGGTAGTTCATCGTCAGTGAACGGCGGTGCTATGATATATTTTCTCTCTACCTTCAGTGAAAGTTGGTAGGTCACCTTCAGTGAAAGTTAGTGATTGTTATCTTTTTGCTACCTTTAGTGAACGTTGGTAGTTCATCGTCAGTAAATGGCGATGCTATAATATATTTTCACTCTACCTTCAGTGAAAGTTGGTAGGTCACCTTCAATGAAAGTTGGTGATTGTTATCTTTTTGCTACCTTCAGTGAACGTTGGTAGTTCATCATCAGTGAACGGCGGTGCTATGATATATTTTCTCTCTACCTTCAGTTAAAGTTTGTAGGTCACCTTCAGTAAAATTTGGTCATTGTTATCTTTTTTCTACCTTCAGTGAATGTTGGTAGTTCATCATCAGTGAACGGGCGGTGTTATGATATATTTTTTCTCTACCTTCAGTGAAAGTTTGTAGGTCACCTTCAGTGAAAGTTGGTGATTGTTATCTTTTTGCTACCTTCAGTGAACGTTGGTAGTTCATCGTCAGTGAACGGCGGTGCTATGATATATTTTCTCTCTACCTTCAGTGAAAGTTGGTAGGTCACCTTCCGTGAAAATTGGTGATTGTTATCTTTTTTCTACCTTAAGTGAACGTTGGTAGTTCATCTTAGTGAATGGTGGTGCTATGATATATTTTCTCTCTACCTTCAGTGAAAGTTAGTAGGTCACCTTCAGTGAAAGTTGGTGATTGTTATCTTTTTTCTACCTTCAGTGAACGTTGGTAGTTCATCGTCAGTGAACGGAGATACTATGATATTTTATCTCTACCTTCAGTGAAAGTTGGTAGTTCATCGTCAGTGAACGTCGATTACTTTTCTTTTCTCTCTACCTTCAGTAAACGTTGGTAGCTCACCGTCAGTGAACGTCGGTGCTATTATTTTGTTCCTCTTTCTACCTTCAGTGAACGTTGGTAGTATCGCCTTCAGTAAAAGTTGTTGTATCCCTTGATCTTTTACCATCCTCTATGAGCCGGGTCTTTTTTATTCACCAGTGATTTATTTTCCTAGTCGGGTTTCTCTTTTGATCCTTATTTCCTTTGCTACATCCCCAGTGGTGTTTTGCGTCTCTTTGAATTTGTTCATATGCATTCATGCTCATAAGTATTGCATGGCATCTTAAGGCCAAAAATAGGGTTTGATTTATATTTAACTATATTCGATCGCGTCGACATGAATATTTTTAACCTTCGTATCTCTGGATAGAAGAAACTTAAATAAGGGAAGCTGTTGTACCCTAATTTTTGCCCCTAAGATCCCTTCATCATACCATGTTGATTCAATCACAACAAGGTCACATTAGGGCTTTTGGTTCTCCTCCTTATCTTTAGCTTTTCTCTTTGAGAGATCACCAAGCACCTTGAATTGTTTTTCTTTTTGTGATTATGCATGTTTTTTTTCACTTTCTTTCTAATTAAAAAAATACAATTTTGGTTTGTCTTACTTGTTAATAATATACGTAAAGGCAATGTGGCTTAGCAAGTTAATCCATATGTTCATGAGTATATTTCCATTCCTTAGTCATTAAAGCTTGTGAAATTCAAACCTCACCATTGAAGTTATTTTGGAAGAAATGGCATGGAAAGGTTCATTTTGGTTCACCACATTTCAAAGTTATCAAGATTGATTCAAAAGTACAAGGGGTTGATTGAAGAAGTTGTCATGGTTGGACAAGGCCTTGTTCCCATTGGTCACAAGTGCAAGTTTCTCTCAATTCTCAAGATATGGAAGTGGTTTTGGTTGCTATGAATTCTCATTATCACCCTCAATAACTTCTATCTACAAAGCAAAAGTGTTGGTAAAAGAAGTTTTTTCAAAATTGTCAAAGTTCCTCAAAGCATTTTCTCGATCTAGGAGCTAGGATTTTGAACTTCAAAGAAGTATATCTTGCTCATCTTTTGGTATTTTTGAGTGATTCCAAAGACATCCTTCTCTTTAAAGGGTTATCAACAAATCACTTCAAAAGTTTCAAGGATTTTTCATGTGGAAGAAACTTGATGTTGAAGAAATATTACAAGTCCTCTAAATGAACCCCTCAATTTCTCATGTGTGACTTCAAATGATCATAACTTGGTCAATTTTTATCACCTTGAGCCCACTCTTTTTCCACATTTATCTTGAGGATGTTAAAGATTGCCTAAGGATATAAAAGATTATAGGTCATTACATGATTTTTTGCCAACTTCAACAATTCATAACTCTCTCAATTTTTGGAGATTTTGAATGGTTCAAGCCTCAAAATGTCATTCAAGAGGTCTATTTCATGCCATATTTTTTGGTCAAGAGAAAATTCCAAGTGGAAGGCCATGTTTGGATGCAAAACATTATAGGTCACTTTTGAAGAAAAATTTGAAATATTTCAAAGTATGGAAAGTCAACCCTTTTTCGCCAACTTTGACTCATTGCAACTTTCAGCTCAAACATCCATTTGATTCCATTCTTTTTCCATTGCAAAGCTTGTAATCTCATATTTCTGAAGCATCAAGAATCATGCCTTAAGACCCCTTGAGATGAGAATTCCATTGGATTGAACATGGTAACTTGGAACTGAAGTTTCTTCATAATTCAGAATTTGAAATTCATGTTTTGGCTTCTAAACATCAAATTAGCACGCGTTTGTGATCTAAACATGTTTAACCAAGTTGCCAAAGTGGATTAGAGCCTTAAAACGCGAGGATTGGATGAGTATTGATGAAAAATATATCACACCTTGATCGTGTATTAGGTTCACACGATTTCCCTCCAAAATTCATTTCACACGCTTGAACATTCCATTTGATTTCCTATAAATAGAGGGTCATCCCCCATTCATTTCCTCAAGTTTTGAGAGTCAAATACACTATGTCAAAACCTCACACGAACTTCAAATTTTTGAAATCAGTTTCTGAGATTCAAGCCTTTTCTTCCAAAATTCTTTTCACATTCATCATCCTTCAGCATCATACAAACTCTTCAGCACTTAAACCAAGCAAAACAAGCCATAATTAAAGCTACAAAAGTCCAGTTTCAGAGCTTCTTTCTTGAACTTCGAAAGGGTAGAATTATCCATCATTTGGATCCAAATAAAGCACTAACATATTCTACTCTTTCTCCTGATTCTTGTGCTTCTTACAATTTTTAAATCCATTCAGAATTGAGAGACAAAATCTCAAATTGAAGGTGCTCGCTATTTTTTGGGTTTTTGATTCATATCTCTTTGCATACCTTATATAAATTTGGTGCGATGGTGGTGTTAGGATCGTCTTGAAGAGACGAATCCAATGATACTAGTATGGGATCCTATATATTTTAATTTATTTAATTTGGTGCGATGGTGGTGTTAGGATCGTCTTTGCATACCTTATATTTTAATTGATTTAATTTTCAAAAATTCATAACTCTTTTATTTTTTATCCAAAAATTTTGAAAAAATTCACAAAAATACTTTGAATTATTTCTGATCTCATGACTATTTTTTCACATTTTTATTTTGACATTTGATATATTTTATATATTTTTTGCATTATTTGCTTCCTTTTAATTACTTTAAAAATATTTTCTGACGTTTTTTAATTCTAAAAAAATTCATAAATATCATTTTACATATTTATGAATTTTTGAAAATTTTATGAGATTTTATATTGATGTTTAGTATTTTTTTGATCTATTTTCTATTTGTTTGAGCAATTTTAATTAGTTTAAAAATAGTTTCTGACATTAAAAAATTACCAAAATTTTTACAAAAATATTAGAGTTTATCTCTAATTTTTCTATGGTCTTACTTATTATTTCTTGATTAATTTGAATATGGTTGATATTTTTCTCTTTTATTTTCTATTTTAAAACTTTTTAAAATCCTTTTTAATGTATATAATAAATGTATTATTATTTTGTGATTATTTTCTGGCTGATCTTGTGTTGAATTTTTTAACATGAACTTTGTTAACATCATTGGATCCATGGTGTTGAGTTTAACTCCATAAAAATGGATGAATGATTTTAATAGTAGTTTGATTAAAATTTAATTCAAATGTGGTTTGTATATTTCCCCCAGCCTTCTTCATTTCATCCCTTTCTTATTAAACTAAGTGTTATTGGAGCATGATCTCTATATCATGTCTCAAAACAAATGGTGCATAGATTGCTATTGTCCGGCCTCAAAATAGGTGCGACTTCTATATAAGTCCACTTATGGTTGCTTAACATAGCGCTAAATTTTGTCCCGATTCGAATAAATGATCATTCTTAGCCCAAACCTATGTTTGCAAGCCCAAGTAAGTTAATTTGATCTCTTTGATCCAATAACCTTTAGATTCATTGTGTGGAGGCCTTGGTTCTACCAATCCTCTAATGGATCTACATCACTTTTGTCAACGCGGATCACTTACACATTGTTGATCATTAAATGGTACTTGTGAGAATTCCAAATGGATGATATACTTGACAAAAAGCAAATGCAACTTGTTGTGTGGAGGCTATGGTTCTACCAATCCTCTAATGAGTTCCAAATGCAAGTTTCAAGATGGTCATCTAACTAACCACTAATTACTAATAATTGACTTTATGTTGTGTTTTTATTATATATCCTTTTATTTTATGCACCATTTACTTTTAGCATTTACATTTCATGCTATTTTCATATTTTTCTCATTTGAGCATTTACTTTCTTGTCATTTTTATTTTGCTCACTTGAGCTTGTCTTACCTTTTTGAAGATACCTAATAATCAACATAAACCATAAAAAAAACTTTAATGATACTTGGACTATTTGGTTACTATCCTTGGCATTATGGAGTATTGGACTTCTTGGACTTAGGATTAGAAACCTTGGCCTATGTTGGAGACCTTGTGACGTTAATTGATATTTTTTCTGGAGTTCTTGAGGTTTACCTCAAGACATTAGGTTGTTTTTTTTGTTTTGTTGCAGGTTATTCTGAGTACATACTTTATTTGTAATCTGGAATTCACCCGTATACAGCTGTTACTCTGTCCAATTTTTGTGAAGACTTAATATATTTGAAGTTTGGTTCTCTCAAGAGGTCTAGTATCTCTGCTTGCTTGGTTTTAATCTAAAGAATGGAAATTCTATCTTGACTCATAATGTCAAGTATTGGCTTCTTGTTGGTTAGATGGTTCTTATCCCTAGCTTTTACCTTATGCTTTAGGATAGTCCCTTCTTCTCCTCCCATCTTCTTTAATTTCAAAAATTCTCTCCCTCATTTTGAAAACTCATCTTGTTTCTAAACTTGAACCACTTTCATAATAAACTTGTACTTAGGTCCATGCATTTTTAAAACATTTTTCATAAATAAACTCCAATCACTTTAATAAAACCTTGACCTTTTTTGTGAGAAGACTAAAAGTCAATCAATCTCATTTCAAACCATTTTGCATCTTTGGCTTTTTATTTTAAAACTTTTCTCAGAAGATTAGACTCTTGTCAATCCTTGTAGTGATGCAAACAACTATACTTCTACAATATGTAGTGAAGTGAGATATTTTCCACTTGGGTGTTGAGTGAGGCTTTGTTTATTTTAAAATCCAAGCCATATCCTTCACTTTGAGATGATGCAAATTCTCATTTCTCATGATTATGGGTAGTAAATATATTTTCCACATGGAAAATGACGATGATGTCTTATCTCATAAAACTAACCAATACACTTGTGTTTTAAAACTTTTAAAGGTGAACCACGTGTACCCTGATCCCCTATTGCACGAAATGTGGTACGTAGGCACTAAAGGTTCGCAACCGCGGCGGGTGCAAAAGTCATAAATAATATATTTCTTTTCTCACTTCCACCATCAATTTTTTATACAACATTTTATAGCCAAAATATACAGATTTTTCAAAGAGGTTCCTATGGAGTACCGTAGATGTTCAGGGTGCTAATACCATCCCTTTGCATAACCAACCCCCTTACCTTGAATCTTTCACCTTCTTTTTGGGTTACTCTCTCTTTTCCCACTCCTTTGGAAACAATAAAGCGCAGTGGCAATTTTTATTTTGATCTGTACAAGTCTAGTCAATCCAATGGCTTAGTCTTAAACTTTTCTACCGCTAAAGAAAAATGGCGACTTCATTGGGGAAAGATTAACCTCTTGCTGGTCCATCCCTAAGTGGGTTGAGCTTATATTTGTTTATATCTGTATATGTGCTATTGTTGTTTATGTGTTATATGTTGTATATATGTTTGTCAGGACTTTCCTGGTTTTCAGGGTGCTTGGTGATTACTTATAAGTCCTATACCCGAACTTGGGAAATCTTTAAGATAGGACGAGTGGTATAGTCATGTTAACTTTGAGGGAGGAATCCCAAAAAAGGAGGCATGAGATCCCCCACTCAGTGGAGGCCCCTTTGACTGTAGTTTCGTTTACCGAGTAATCGGGAAGACGTGTTGCTTTTGACATGGGAGCCTGCTGAAGCTGAGGACTATAGAATACCTAACCCATCTTGGCCTTTTAGGTGTAGTGAGGAAGCTATGACGGAGTAATTCGGAAATAGTTGTCACGCGATACTATGCTCTGACGAGTTTTTCTTAAGAATATTACTAATTACTGAGTTAATAGGGAAGTTGGTAATATCTAAAGGAAGGATGTAGACTCTGGGAACCTTTAGAACCTTGTTTGGCAGGTGATATATTTTAGACCATACCTTATGGGTAGTACCTCCGACCTCATGCTCGTGACGTTGAACCTATGAACCCTATGTTTGTGATCTTGTGTGTGATTGCTCCATCATGCATTCATGCACTCATAAGCATCTTTTGAAGAAATTTCATTTCATGGGACTTGAAAGTTGACCATTTGTAAATATCTCAGGTACCTTTTGACCATGGATTCTGGAAAAAGAAAGACCGGGAAATATAGTTTCAAAGATCCCAAGATAGATAACTTGATCAGTCTGATTCTCGAGTTTAAGTGTTCTGCAAATTTTCGGAAGAAGTATGGATCCATTATTCCTCTCATGAAGCTTAATATGAAGGAGGGTATTCTCTCGACCTTGGTCCAATTCTATGATCCGATGTATCATTGCTTTACTTTCCCTTACTATAAGTTGATGCCTACACTGGAGGAGTATTCTTATCTATTGGATTTATCTGTTACCGACCGTGTTCCTTTTACTGGTTTGGAGGGTGAGCCAAAATCACACGAGATTGCTGCTTTGATCCATCTGGGGAAGTCAGAGATTGAAGCACATATGACTACTAAAGGAGGGATTAGAGGATTACCAGCTCAGTTCTTATTGGAGAATGCTCGTTACTTTGCCAGGATGAATAGTACAATCACTTTTGAGTCCATCTTTGCTCTACTTGCTTACGGGTTGTTCTTATTTCCTAATATGGACAAGTTTGTTGACATTAATGCTATCAGGATATTCATGATTGGAAAACCAGTTCCTACATTGTTGGGTGATACTTACTACTCTATTCATCTTCAAAATTCTTATCATGGGGGAATGATTATCTATTGCACGCCTCTGTTATACTGGTGGTTTGTTTCTCATATGCCTCAGTCTGATGCTTTTTGGGATGTCAGGAAGGAACCCCGTTGGGCTCATAAGATCATGGCACTTACTCACTCGGATATTGATTGGAATCATCAGGCTTACTAGGATGTAGAGATAATCGACAGTTATGGTAGTTTCCCCAATGTATATCTTCTTGGTACAAAGGGAGGAATTAACTACAATCCTGTTCTTGCACGACGACATCTTGGTTATCTGATAAGGGATAAACCAAACAATATTCATTTGAGCAGTTTCTTCCTGAAGGAGGGAGAAGACCATAAGGAAGCTAGGGAGCAGATTGCCAAGGCCTGGCGTCACATTCACATGAAGAGTAGGAAAGACTTGGGACCTAGGGGGCTGTTTCTTTGGAGCCTTATCTTCAGTGGGTCCAAATGAGAGCTATTCAGTTGAAGATGCCATATTCCCGGGAAGCGCCTATGCCTGATTTGTTTGTAAAGACCACTCCTCCCTTATTGGATGATATAAAAGAGCTACAACTTTCTTTGGTCAGGATGCAACAGCAAAAGGATGCTTGGAAGAATAAGTGCCAAACTTTAGAGATTTCTTATAGAGATAACTTGAAGGAGAAAGATGACTTGATTGAGATTCTTCAAAGTCGGGTTGTAGAGATAATGGAGAGGCAAGGGGATTTATTTTCTCCTAAGCCTCAGTTAGATGTTATTTGCTCAATTCCTGATTCAGGTGATTGGAAGGAGGTTTCCACCAGATATGCGGAATAAATCATGTGCATTGCACATCATGCATCATATTACACATATTTCTTTCATTTCTTTGCATATCCGGGTGTCTTACCAAGCTTCTTTACTTCGTCCAGCAAGTTGTCTCACCACTATAACACTCGAGCTAAATTCAGAAGGAAGATGGACAACTTAGAACAAGAGAATCGCAAGCTGTGTGAGGAAGTTTTTGCTTTGAAGTCCGGCATGGCCAATCTTACTGCTCTGATGGAATCTCTGGTGGCTGCTCAGAATCATCCACCGAGTGTTCAACCTCAACAAATAAGGGTTACTACTGAAGCTTTGACTGTTCCTCTATCTGCTACTCCAACTGTTGTTCAGAATCGCATGCCTCAAGGTTATCCATGGGGAATGCCAGAGAACTTTAAGCCTGAAGGATTCAATCTTGGTCCACAAGATGCTCCAGTTGTTCAGACTACTATTACTCCTGCATCTTCTGTGGTGCATGTTTCTCCTGTTGCACCTCCTTCGGTGAATATGGTTCCATTTGCTAATGATGATATGTGTCGTCCTTTTCCTACACCAAGTGAAGAATTGGGTCTCTATGATAGAATGGATGATTTTCAAGAACAGTTTGACAAGATGCATTGGGAGATGAAGGCCCTCAGTGGAAAGGAATTGTTCGGGCATAATGTGAATGATTTGTGCTTGGTCCCGAATGTTAAGATACCTACGAAGTTTAAGGTCCCTAAATTCGAGAAGTACAAGGGCAACACTTGTCCTCGTGCTCATCTTTTGATGTATGTAAGAAGAATGTCTACCCATACTGATGATCAGCGTCTGTTGATTCACTTTTTTCAGGATAGTTTGACTGGTGCTACATTGAAATGGTATATGAGTTTGGACAGTGTCAATATCCATACTTTCAATGACTTGGGAGAAGCATTTATCAGACAATAAAAATACAACGTGGACATGGCGCTTGACCGTGATCAACTTTGGGCCATGGTCCAGAAAGACTGGGAATCATTCAAAGAATATGCATAGAGATGGCATGAGGTAGCCTCCCAAGTGATTCCTCCCATGGAAGAGAAGGAGATGACTAAGATTTTCTTGAATACTCTGGGTGCTTTCTACTATGAGAGGATGGTAGCGAGTGCGCTAAGTGACTTTACTGAAATGCTAGGCATGGGTATCCGTTTAGAAGAGGCTGTAAGAGAGGGCCGTCTCACAAAAAGTGAAAGTTCCGGAAGTGCGAAGAAGCCATCCTATGGGTTTACCAAGAAGAAGGAAGGAGAAACAAATGTTGTTATGCAAGAGAGGAGGGTTAACACTCCTAGAAGAAATTATCAGTGTCATCAACAAGTCGCATTAGTAACTCTAGTTGTTGGTGTAGCTCCAACTATCGTTGCTTATCAAAGACCATCACATCAGGGGAATCAAGGGTATAATTAGAGAAGGGAGAGTTATGATACTATCCCTATGAGTTATACAGAATTACTCCCGACATTAATTCATAAGAAGTTGGTTTAGACCCGACCACCTCCCCTTGTACCATCACCATTTCCTTGTGTGATGCAGTGGGAGAACTGACTTATAGGTTTTGCGTTTGATCTCAAATGTTGCGGTTAGCAAGAGTCACCACCGACTTTTCTTTTATCCAAAAGGAAAGGTGAAAAAGCACAAGAAAGACCTTTGAGATTGTTTCTTGAGTTCGGGGGGTAGATTATGAAAAGGGAAGGTATTAGCACCCTTTTCATCCATGGTTTTCCATGGACTCTTAGTTACTTGCTAGATCACTTGCTTTTGTTTGAAATTGTTCTTTGTGTGGTTTTTAAAAGTATTTTGTATAAGAGGCCATTGATTAGGAAATCTTTGTAATGATTCTCGTTCGTAAGAATGTATACAAAGATATTGATCTTTTTAAAAATGTTTTCAATGTTTATAAGATGTTTGGAAATGTGTGTGTTTGTTTTGAAAATAGCAAAGAGTTTTATTTTGAAATGGAGCAAGTAACTAAAAGCAATTTACCTACTCAAATGTCTTTCTTGTTCATTTTCTTTTCCTTTGATATTGTTGTCTTACCATTGATTTGGTAAGCAACCCTATCTTTGGATGTAAACGGAACGTGAGTGGGTCATCGTATAGCCATGATTAGCAATGTTGCAAAGTATCTTAGCATTTTTTGAGGGACTAAGATCATTTTTTAAGGAAACTTTGAATAGCGTCATCGAGGGACTATGATCTTGTATTTGTTTGTTTTTGCTAAGACACCTTACATGCGTAATATGGCCATTTTGTATAAGGCAACCAAGTGAAGTAACCCTAGGGGTTCTTGTGTGTCATTTTCATGCTTGATTTTGTCTTGAATTAGGGTTTTCTATTTGATTGATTTTTATCTTCTCATACAAACCCTAATTACTAGCATGTTATATAAAAGCGATAAATTACGAAATTTAAAATTACTACGCTATTACAACATTTGTGGGAGGGGGTATACAATTTATGAATGGGGATCACAATGATATAAACCTAATTAATCTATTACAACCAAATTGAATTTGTACAAATAATTGGAATAAATTGTATACAAGATGAATTACATATGCAAAGATGTGTAAATGCAAAGAAGATTTTTGTTTGATTTTTTATATGGAAAAGCTTTAACCTAAAACCTAATTAGAAAATAAGTAAATCAAGATTAACTTAAATTAATTAAGGAAAGGAATTATCTAAGAAAAAGTTTTTTTGAATAAACCCTAATTCTATTTGATTAAAAGAAAAAAAAATTCTTTATGAAAAATGTATTTTTTTGTATCTTTTGTCTTGAAGATAATATATGGCATTATGAGGTATTTTTGGTCCTTTTTTATATTAAAATAAATATTTAATGGGTATAAAGAAAAAATAAATATTAAACTAGTTATAATTTAATTTACAAAGTTTGTTTAATAAAAATAGATAATATATAACTAAATAAAAATATTTTATGTGAGAAAAATAAAATAAAACAAGCCAAAATATAAATCTATCATTTTCATATTTTTTTTATGATTTTTAATGGTAAGAAAAATATATTTAAGAAAATAAAATAAGAATAAAATAAATAAATAAAATGATATGGGCCAAGGGTGTCACAAGCAGACAGGGGGGTAACTGTTAGAAAAAACAAAAGCCCAAGATTAGGAGGCCCAGGCTGCAAGAGACAAAAAAGAGTGAAAAAAAGTGAGAAAATGCAAAAGGCAGAGCG
The DNA here is from genome assembly GCA_948472305.1 of Vicia faba. NCBI lineage: Eukaryota > Viridiplantae > Streptophyta > Magnoliopsida > Fabales > Fabaceae > Vicia > Vicia faba. The sequence goes on from OX451741.1 coordinate 145,801,152, forward strand.
CTGAGGCTCAAACCCGTGACCTCTAGCATTTACGCGCGCTGCCTTACCACTGGGGTGGTTGTACATCCGTTTATATAAACACAAATATAAATATATATTAGAAAATGCCCCCTGAAGGCAACTTCATCTTCAACCTTGAGCCATGGCCGGATCATTTGTATCTTCTTCATTTCTCCATAAAAATGGAAAGTTCAAACATGAAAGTTATAGTGTTTCTTCCCACGAGTTCAACCATATAATTTATGTAAACTAAAAGTCAAAGATAAGATCTAATTTTACTGGCCCTAATTTGAAACCTAATTTTTTCAGAAATTTCAAATCCAAAATTCTCTATATACATTTAATATAAATGAAAACTAAGAACATGGTTAGCTTTAGAGCAAGGATATCTACATTTTGCTTTCACAAATCAAGAACAAATGATGCTTGTACGAAGAGATAGAAGTCTGAGTTTTTACCTCTTGCATCTGAGATCATGAATGGAGTTTGAGCAAGTTTTGAGAAGGCCTGAGGATCTGTTTAGCTTGCCTGGACCTCCCTGAGTGTATTCCAATCCTTACTTTGTCCCGAAAGTCTCTGAATCTCTCTACTCAAGTCAACCTGCAAGCTTGATATTTGAAAATGGTGGATGGTGGAGGAGGAGTTACAGTGAGGGAATAGGGGTCTGGATCACTTAGATATGATGTATATTAAGTGTTTGGGTGGTTAAAACTCAATACGCATGAGGGGATTTGGAGATGGCTATGTAAGGTTCAAAACTGTCAAGCTATGGAAGATTATGAGTTGTAGAGTGTTTGGGAATGTTTTGGAGTCTTAGCCTTCGTGTATAATGTTGCAATACACTTGTGTATATGTATGGAAAAGGTTAGAGATCAACTCCACCCAAGGTTTCTGAGTTATAGCCTTTTGGCTCTATAACTTGTATTTGAAGAAAAGTGAGGAGACAAGTCTCTAAGTGTAGTACAAGCATGATCTGAGTTTGTAGAGAACTTAGATAAGTTGATTTTGGTTTTGACTTTGCTTGTGTGTAGAGAAAACAATTAAGAGGCTCAAGAAGTTTACAAAGGCAAAAGTAATGCTTTATCAAAATGGAAATGGCAACTTTGTGCCATAAATGGAATTGTAACTTGGATAAAGGCTCAAATGTTTGGATTAAAGCTCTAGCAGCTGTGTAAACATTTAATTATGGAGTGAGAAACAATTTTGAGGCCTGCAAAGCAAAGATTATGCAGCCTAGGCTTGGATTTGAATTTTTGTTCATCATGAAATGGCTTGAAATCAAAGTGATAAATCACCAACTTCATCTCTTCGATTATCCCTACTCAAGAATGATCTTAAGGAGTTCTTTGACATTTTGGAAAACTTGAAATGTTCTCTACAACTCATCTTTGAATTGCTTTTGAAAATTCCCTTTGTAACTATGTGAAAAATTTCCATGAAGTTAGGTCAAAAATCTGCCTAGCTAGGGCAAAATTTCACTAAGTTATTTTAGTTCATGAGCATGTATTCACAAAATTATATCTTGAGATCCAAGCATTTTTTGGAGAAATTGTATGAAGAAAAGTTGTAGATTTCATGGGGATCTACAACTTTCATGTTGGAAGTTTCCTTTGAATCATCTTGCATCTTGGTGAAAATTTGGCTTAAAGTTGAGAAAAAATAAGAAATTTTCTATACTTAGAAAAATTTCTAAGTTAAGAAATTTCAACTTTTCAAAACAAAATCTTAAATCCTTGATTTCTTGATGAACAAGTTTCACATTTTGTCATGTTTTGATGAATTATGATCTTTGGCACTTGATTTTGACCAAAAAGTCAAAGTTTGACTTTTCAGTATACAATTGACTTTTGATTAGTTGAATGAAAAATTCATCTGTCAATCCAATGGATTTGTAATGTTTTGAATCATGTTATTAGGTCAAAATGTTGCAATTGAACTTTTGAAATCATGCTTCAAACCAATTGATCATTTGCTAGTTCAAAAATCAGAAATTGCCCCTTCCCAGTCAAAACCCTAATTTTGACCATTTTGCCTTTTTGATGATTTGATCAAATTTTTTGAGGAATTATGGTCCAAACTTGATCAAATGATACATATGAGTCTAATATTTTGACTTGGATAAAAAATTATGAAGTTTGACTGTAAATTGGCCATTGTTGACTTTTTCCCCAATACAGTTGATTTTTAGGTCAACTGTCCAATTGACTGATCAAAAGTGTGATTCAAGACTTGAAACTTGTCATAAGTAATATTAGTGGTCCCTAATGATCCTTTAAAGTCATATGAAACATTGATAGTCCAAAAATCCTTGTGCAAACTCAAACCCTAATTTTGGTCATCAGTGCATGAGGAGATGTCTTGAGCTGGTCAAACCCTAATCCAGTCTTGAGTCAAAGAGATCTTGTGAGGAAATTCTTGATAAGTGAGAGGGCAAATTTTGGGGTACAACAGCTGCCCATGTTCAATATTCTTAAACCCGAAGAGTTATACTGGTGAGTTTTGTCATTCGTGACTCGAACGTGGAAGATGATTGGACACTAAAGTGCCTAGAAATTTGCACTCGGCGATACGATGTTAGAAGGAATGGGCTTATAGATGCCATTTAGAGAGGTGATAGAAAGCTGTGGGGGATGGGCTTAAAGATTCCATCCAAGAGTGATTGTTGAATTTTAATTTGTAAGCTGAAAGAATAAGTATCAGAATTGCATCCGTGTCTGGAGCGTATCTGAACGGTATCTGAAAGTTGACTTTGAATGAGTATCAGAATGGAATCCGTGTCTGGAGCGTATCTGAACTGTATCTGAAAGTTGAATCTTAATGAGTATCACAATGGTGTCCGTGTCTGGAGCGTATCTGAACTGTATCTGAAAGTTGACTCTGAAGGAGTATCAGAATAGCGTCTGTGTCTGGAGCGTATCTGAACTGTATCAAAAGTTGAAATCTGAATGAGTATCAGGATGGCATCCGTGTCTGGAGCATATCTGAACTGTATCAAGTTTTGAATATTGTTAATGGTAGTTGTTAATATTATCCTGAAAAGGGTAAAATGTTAGCTAAAACGCAAAGTTATGTTGCATGAAATGTATGATGTGATGCATTTGCTTTATCAATGTTTATGATATAAGGATGCAATGTATGCGCATGTGAGCTAATTTGCTGTACTGCTGTTGGATTTGGGGAAAATAAATCCCTGACTGCTGCTGAGGATATGTAAGTCTTCATGCTTTGAAGTCGAAGTGTTGATGAATTTCCGTTTTGAGAAATAAACTCTGTTGTAAGGGAAATGCCATGTGCCCTGCTTGTAAAATCCTATTGGGGAATCCTGAGAAATTTGACGACTTCTACCGGGGATCAAATAATTTGAAATTTTGTTCCGCTGGGGATTTAAACGACGTACGACAGGGGATTACTTATGGGATAGCCTAGAGGTATTTCCCTATCCTTTCAACCTATTAGTAATTGCCTCTTTTTTTTTTTTGTTTATTTGTAAACAGTAATTATGTTCAAATGCATATGTTCAACAATGAATCATTGGACGTTTTTGTAAACAAAACATAAGCGTAAAGAAAAGACAAATAGTTTTTGCACTTTCAAAGGGATGTCTTTGCATTGACTTTGAGTAAGTATTTTTGTACAAGGGGACAAACATTCTTGTAAGAGAATGCTGTCATAAAAAAAGAAAAATTTGATACAAAGAAAAGATAGCTATGTGTAATAATCCCATGGGGTTTCCATTCTGCTATAGCCTTCGTATCTTTGAGCATCTTGTCTATTTGTTGCTTTGTCCGAAGATGATTGAATTGATCAGAACCTCTGAGTTTGTCAGCGGAAGCCAGAGGTTGTTTGTAAAGTGATTTGACAGGACATAGTCGTACGCCTTAATTCTCTAACTTTTTCCTGGACCGCCCTTTCGGGTTTTCAGTCCACCGGGAAACCCTTTTTTGCCCAAGTCGCCCTTTCGGGTTTTCAACTTGCCGGGTGTACAGATTTTTTTTGTTTTATCCCTAACTTTTGCCTGAACCTTTTTTGTTCGCCGGGATGCCCTTGTTTTGCTTAGGTATATCAACCTAGCAGGTATTTTATGCGTAGCATCTTTTGACTATGTCCGTGTTTGTAGGATGTGGCAGATCGTCACCATTCATGGTGGTCAAGATCATCGCCCCATCGGAGAATATGTTTTTGATTACAAATGGTCCTTCATAGGTAGGAGTCCATTTTCCCCTGGGATCACCTTGTGGCAAGATGATGCGCTTGATCACTAGGTCTCCAACTTGATACACTTGGCGCCTGACTTTCTTTGGAAGCCTTGATCATCCGTTTTTGATACATTTGACCATGGAAAATAGCAGAAAGTCTCTTTTCATCAATCAAATTCAGTTGATCAAGTCGAGTCTGGATCCAATTGTCTTCGTTCAATCCTGCATCCTTCATAATCCTCAGATAGGGGATTTGAACCTCGATAGGCAAGACAACCTCCATGTCGTAAACTAAAGAATAGGGTGTTTCCCTGGTTGATGTACGAGTTGTGGTACGATACCCGTGGAAAGCGAATGGTAACATCTCATGCCAGTCTTTGTATGTGACTGTCATTTTCTGTATGATCTTTTTAATGTTTTTATTTGCAGCTTCGACAACACCATTCATCTTTGGCCGATAGGGAGAAGAATTGTGATGCTGAACCTTGAATTGCTCGCACAATGCGGTGATCATAGTGTTGTTGAGATTTGTACCATTGTCAATGATGATCCTTTCTGGGATACCGTATCGGCAAATGAGATTTTGCTTGATGAAACAGACAATAACATTCTTGGTAACAGAAGCGAAGGAAGCTGCCTCCACCCATTTTGTAAAATAATCAATGGCCACTAAGATGAAACAGTGTCCATTGGAGGCTGTCGGCTTGATTTCCCCAATCATATCAATCTCCCACATAACAAAGGGCCAAGGAGCTGTCAAGACATTCAGAGGAACCAGAGGTACATGTACTTTGTCGACATAAATTTGACACTTATGGCAGGTTTGAGAGTTTTGATAACAATCTGCTTCCATGGTAGACCGGTAATAGCCTGCCCGTAGGATTTTCTTTGCCATCGTATGCCCACTGGAATGAGTACCAAAAGTTCCTTCGTGTTATTCAGCCACGATCCTTTCAGCTTCAACCTTATCTATGCACTTAAGTAACACAGAGTCATGATTGTGTTTGTACAGGATGTCGTTACTAAGGAAGAACTTAGCAGAAAATCTCCTTAAGAACTTCTAATCATTGATTGAAGCTCCTTCTGGATATTCTTGAGCCTTGAGATACCTCTTGACTTCGTGAAACCAAGGTTGGTCCACTATTTCTTCAGTATTAATCTCGTGATAGTGTGTTGGTTCATCCATTCGCCAAATGGTGATCTGGGGAGCCTCATTATCCCAATTAAGTTTAAACATAGATGACATTGTGGCTAGAGCGTCTGCTAGCTGATTTTCTTCTTACGACAAATGCTCGAAGGTAATCTTCTCAAAATGTGGTAGCAATGTCAAAAATGTTCTTTATAAGGGATAAGGTTAGGGTGTTTGGCGTCCCATTCCCCTTTGATCTGACTGATGACCAAAGTTGAATATCCAAACACATCTAAGGATTTGATTCCTAAGTCTATGGCAGCTCTGAGACCAAAGATGCATGCTTCGTATTCCGCCATTTTTTTTGTACAATTGAAGAAAAGTCTTGCAGTAAAGGGAGTATGACACCCTTCCGAAGATATGAGCAAAACACCAATACCATTGTCGAGTGCATTGGAGGCTCCATCAAAGAACAGGGTCCATCGGGATCCTAGTTTAGGTCCGTCATATGGCTAATTTCTTCACAGTTGTCTAATGTCATGATGTCTTCATCTGGAAATTCGAACTTCATGGACTGATAGTCTTCCACAACTTGGTGAACGAGGTGATCAGCTAGTACACTGCCCTTTATAGCTTTCTGAGTAGTATACTGTATGTCATATTCTGTCAGGATCATCTGCCATCTCGCTATTCTCCCACAAATAGCAGGCTTCTCGAAAATGTATTTTATTAGATCCATTTTAGATATCAATAAGGTAGTATGAGTTAACATATACTTTCTTAGCCGGTGAGCAGCCCATGCCAGAGTGCAGCAAGTTTTCTCGAGCAGTGAATATCTAGTTTCACAGTCGGTAAATTTTTTGCTCAGGTAGTAAATAGCATGCTCTTTTCAGCCAGACTCGTCATGCTTCCCCAATACACACCCCATTGAGTTTTCTAAAACAGTCAGATACATGATCAATGGTCTTCCCTCGACTGGTGGCATCAACACAGGAGGCTCTTGTAAGTATTCTTTGATTTTGTCAAAAGCAACTTGACACTCGTCATTCCATTTGACTACTTGATCTTTCTTCAATAGTTTGAAGATTGGCTCACAAGTAGCTGTCAGATGGGAAATGAATCTGGCAATATAGTTCAGACGTCCCAAGAATCCTCTGACTTCCTTTTCAATACAAGGAGCGGGCATCTCTTGTATTGCTTTAACTTTTGTAGGATCGACCTCGATACCTTTGTTGCTGACGATAAAGCCTAGGAGCTTACCAGACCGTACCCTGAATGTGCACTAGTTTGGATTCAACCTCAGCTTGTACTTCTTCAGTCTCTCAAACAATTTTTATAAGTGATAAAGATGCTCTTCTTCTGTTTGAGATCTGGTTATCATATCATCCATGTAGACCTCTATTTTGTGATGTATCATGTCGTGAAATAGAGCTACCATGGCACGCTGATAGGTTTCCCCAGCGTTCTTTAGTCCGAATGGTATCACCTTATAGCAGAAAGTGCCCCACTGTGTGACAAATGTTGTTTTCTCCATATCCTCAAGCGCCATTTTTATTTGGTTCTAACCTGAGAATCCGTCCATGAAGGAAAACACTTTGTCTTGTGCCGTATTGTCAACAAGGATATCAATGTGGGGGAGTGGAAAGTCATCCTTAGGGCTTTCCTTATTCAAATCTCGGTAGTTCACACACATTCGCACTTTGCCGTCCTTTTTGGGTACGGGAACAACATTGGCAACCCATTGGGGGTAAGAGGTGACAGCCAAGAATCCAACGTTGAATTGCTTCATGACCTCTGCTTTAATCTTTTCTGACATATCCGGCCTCATTCGACGAACCTTTTGCTTTACTGGAGGACAATCCTCTCTTGTAGGCAGACGATGTACCACAATATCTTCATCAAGTCCTGGCATGTCTTCATATGACCAGGAAAAGACTTCGACGTAATCGTGTAACAACTGAATCAGACGCTTCTTGATACTGGGTTCCAGATTGGCACCCACCTTGACTTCTTTTTTATCTTCTTCGATACCTAGGTTGATTATATCCACAGGTTCCTCGTGAGGCTGGATGGTTCTCTCTTCTCGTTGTAGCAATCTGGCAAGTTCCCCTGGTACTTCACAATCTTCCTCACCTTCGTCTTCGGCTTGGTAGATTAGATTCTTAGAGTTACAAAAGGCCCTAGTAGCATCGTTACCCATGGGATCCCGAATGGATGTATACCTCCATTGTGAGTGTGGGTGTTTGTAAGGGTATAGCTATCTTTGAAAGAAAGTAAAATGTAAAAGAAAAACAATGAGCATAAAAGTTTGTATGCGAAAACGTCCATGATTCATTGATGTCATATTAAAAATGAGATAATAACCCTTAAAAATGGACCATTGTGCCTCGGGCAAGACACAAGGTTTTAAGAGTGCGAATTGTTTTGAATATTACAGATCCAACAAAATATAAAGACAAATTACTGAGGGATGAAAGTGATTGGGACGAAGTCTCTAGCCTCCCAATTGTTGAGCCCTCCATTGACAGTTGGGAAGATCCAATCCTCCAGGTTGTAACTATCTTCACCATCTTCTACTGTGTTGACTTCACGGTTGCTGATCTTCATGGGTGGTCCTCCAGTACGGGTACGGCGTATAGCCTTTTGAGCACTTGAAGTGAAACCTAGGCCAAACTTGTCAGACTTATATGGGATATCTGGGATTTGCCCCCAGATAGTGAATCCACCTTCCTCTACCAATGCTTTGGCGTCTTTCAACAATGACATCCGGAGTGGAGGTCTTGTAATCTTGGGAACCTGAGACACAGCCTTGGTCACTGCCACCTCTTGCAGGACCTCTTCGAAGTGTTGAAATGGAGTTTCAATGAATTCGCCGTCCAATTCCACATATCTGAAGGAATTGAGATGGTTGATCATGTATTATTCCTCTCCATGGACGATGATAATCTTCCCTTGAACCGGATATTTCAGCATCTGGTGCAATGTAGAGGTAACAGCGGCAACATTATGGATCCATGGCCGGCCTAGCAGGCAGGAGTATGAAGGGCGGATGTCCATCACATAAAAAGTTGAATTGAAGGTTTGGGTTCCAACCTTTATGGGAATGTCTACCTCCCCATGCACCATCCTCTTCGAGCCGTCAAAAGCCCTTACCACTATGTTGCTTGGCTTCAAAGTCAACCCCTCACAGTCAAGTCTATCAAGAGATTTCTTGGGTAATACATTTAGAGATGAGCCAGTATCCACCAAAACATGAACCAAAGTTGTGCCCCTACATTCCTTTGAGACATGCAATGCCTCATTATGCTTCCTTCCCCTCGGCGTCAAATCAGCATCTGAAAAACCTAAACCATTTTACGCAGTTAGGCTGGCTACACAGTCTTGAAACTGATCAGCAGACATCTCTTGAGGTACATGGGTGGTTTTTAAGAACTTTACCAAGGCTTTTGCATGTGCCTCGGAACATAGTAGTAATGCCAGCATGGAGATTTTAGAGGGAGTTTGCCCCAGTTGTTCAACTACATCGTAGTCGCTTCTCTTTATAATTTTTAGGATCTCCTCCATTTCTTTCTTTGAGGTCTCAGGGATAGTCAATGACTGAGCCTTCGTCCGGACAAACTCAATCATAACACCTTTTTCTCGAGCCTCGGTAAACTCGGCAGCAGGAGTGTCAGTAAGAATGATTATAGGGGTTGTAACGGTTTTGTCAATTGGAGTATTTGCAGAGATGATCACGGGTGTAGGAGTAACCTTTGGAGCAGCCACAGGGATGATTACGGGTCCAGCAACTGCTTTTGGGGGAGAAATTTCTGGAGAAAAGATCCTACCACTTCGGGTAATTTTGCTAGTTCCTGCAATGTTACTGATGTCAGAATCTTCTTCTTCAGTGGCCGGCCAGTCTTGCTTGATGCCATGGTAATAGACATCCCCTCCATAATTCCATGGTATGGTTTTGTCTGATGTATATGGGACTGGCCCAGGCATTGTGATTATTAAAGGAGATGCTTTCGGAACTGATGTAATTCTAACGGGTCTTTTGGTGGAGACCCTGGAAGAATTAGCGGAAATGGTAATGATAGAAACATCTTCAAAGAGGATAGGTGGAACATGAGTCTTTTCGGATATAATTTCTTTGTTATCTATTAGGCATTGAACGCCTATTTTCAACAAAGGGCAGTCGGTTGGAGAGGACGAACAGAGATGGCAAACCTCACCACAGCCCTGGAACACACCGGCATTCAACAAATTCATTTTAACAGTCAGAAGTGGGGTCATGAGTTCATCAATTGAAGTAACAAACAATTCTTCTTCAATGGCATTGGTATTGTGACCATGTCTGGGCATAGGGGCAGAAATGACATTTGGCTTTTCAGGCGCATCAAACTCAATTTCTTTTGCTTCTATGAGGTCTTATATTTTGTTCTTCAAGGCCCAATAGTTATTAGTATCATGACCAGGACTTTCAGAGTGATATGCGCAACGGGAATTGGGATGATAATGATGAGATGTTGTATTGGGGTTTTTTGGAGCTTCTTTCAAGGTTACCAAGTTGGATCTTAGTAGATGCGGTAATACTTGAGACATAGTCATGTTAATTCTGGTGAACTGCCTGACTGGCCTTTCCACCCTTGGTTGATTACTTCTTTGTTGATCATACGTAGGCTTTGGAATCATAACGGCCCCCACCATTGGTAGATGTTTGGCCCTATCCTGGTTTCTTTGCGGATATACAGCAGCTACCTCTTTCTTCCCGATGAAAGGCTTCCTTACAGTTGTAGAAGAAGATGTATCTTTCTGAATCTTTCCACTTTTTATGCCGGCTTCTACCCTCTCTCCAGTCAATATTAGTTCAGTAAAGCCTGCAGATGAACTTCCGATTAAATGATTGAAGAAGGGACCTGATAAGGTGCCTAAGAACATGTCTACCAATTCTCTCTCAGACAGAGGGGGTTGAACTCTTCCAGCCAAATCTCTCCATTTTTGTGCATAGTCCTTGAAACCTTCATTGGAGGCCATGTCCATACTCTAGAGTTGAGTAAGGGTAGGCGCCAAATCAGCATTGTATTGATATTTCTTGTAGAAAGTTGCGGCGAGATCTTCCCAATTGTGAACATTGGCTCTTTCTAGTTGGTAAAACCAGTCAAGTTGAGTATCAGACAGACTGTCTTGGAAGAAATGTAGCCATAAGTCTTTGTCAGCGGTATGGGGTTGGATTTTCCTCACATATGATCGGAGATGCATTTTAGGACATGACACTCCATCATATTTGGAAAACATAGGTACTTTGAATTTCGGAGGAATCACCATCCCCGATACTAAACCCAATTCCTCAAATTCCAAGCCTGGCACCTTTTGGATTTCCATCGTGCTCAACCGCTCTTCGAGATGTCTGTACTTGTCATCAGCTGGAGGATACTATTCCTCAGAGTAGTCTTCCTCTTCTTCTTCCTCTTCTAATTCTGATGGGACAACTGTTTCCTTGCCTTTCCCCTCTCCTTCACCGGATGCTGTTACAAAGTTCAAAGTCCTTCTTGTCTTCTCATGAAATCTTCTCCCCATGTTTAAGACTCCGGTTACCTTCTTTATTTTCTTTTTCCTCTCTTCATCCAGCAGAGTCTTCAACTCTTCTTGCCCCTTGGTTAGGGTCATGAGTAACTGTTGAAACTGCGTATTTTGAGCTTGGAGATCTTTCACTATTTGCTCGAGATCCATCTTACTGAAATAAACAGTAGAGAGATGAGGAGACTTGTTGTAAAAGACCTATTTATGTTATGATGAATGATATATGCATATGCAATGTTTTCAAGGATTTCAAAGATTCAAATTTGTTTTAGAAAAAAAAGGAAACACACGTTATATTAATAAGATAAAGTTTGAGTACATCAATGCCCCTTGGGCAAAATAATACAAAAACTCTAAGATAAAAAAGTAGTATGCATCCTCTTTGGTGCAATATAGGCATTCAGAGTCCGCTCCTCATGAAGTAGCCTAGTGAGTTCCAAAACCTTCTTCTCGCTTGTGTAGAATTGGGCTTTGAAAGTATCTCGCTCTCCTTTTAGTTGTATCCAATCCCTTTGTAGGTCTTCAAGAGATGTGGGAATGTCAGGATGTAGGATAGTGTATGGAACATCTCCTTCCTTAACAGGCTCAATGATTATCGGGAGAATGGAGGGGTAAGGAATCATAAGACTCTGAGCACGAGTTCGTACCAGTTTGAGGTAAGGCTCAAGAGGGATGGAATTCTTGTGCCCCAAAGACTTGCTATCCACCTTGTTTAGCATCCTCTAAGCTCGGATAAATCTCTTGCGAAGACCTTGATCGTTGTTGTCGTAGTCGAATACCAAACCTTGAATCAGCATCTCGTGCAGGCCATCCCTTCGGGCGTAACCAAACTACCTTAAGGCTAAACATGGGTTGTAGTTGATGCCTCCCCTAATGCCAAGTAAATGGACATTAGGAAATTCTCCACAACGGTCGACAATGATAACATTCTCTTTGGATTGGGAGCACCAATGAATGTCTGAATGTTTGAGCGTCATCAACCTTTGTGACCACCTTGAACCTTGCTCATTTTTTAATACAGATTGGGGAATATGAGAAATAAACCATCTTGCCAAGAGAGGAGTTCAACACATAAGGACACCTCTTTTCCTCATTGTGCGAGTGTGAAAAGAGTGTAGGATATCCCCTAGCAATGTAGGCACCGGGTTGCGGGATATGAAGATTTTGACGGTGTTCACATCTATGAGCTGGTCAGGATTTGGAAACAAAACCATCCCATAGATGAGGAGAGCCACAATTTCCTCAACGACTTGCAAGTCTAAGGAATTCCAACAGCCTTGGGATTTCTCAAACAGGAACTTTGCTAAGAAACCTTTTCCACCACTCCTTGTTTCCCAATGGGTTGTGACATCAGATGAGTGCAAGTGTAGAGCTTGAGCAATCTCTTCTGGCTTTGGATCTCTTTCCATACTGTTGAAAGGTAGTTGATTGAGAATGGGAATCCTCAAGATTTGGTAGAATTCTTCCAAAGTAGGCACTAGTTGATAGTCGGGGAATGTAAAGAAATGGTGCAAAGGATCAAAGAACTGAAAAAGCACCTTCATCATGTCCTCATCTGTGTTGGAGGTGACCAAGTTGAGTAACCGACCATGTCTCTCGGTGAACGGAGAGTTCTCAGGAATCCTTGAAACTAGTTCCTTAAGTTGTAGAGGGATTCTCATAAGGTTGACTTGAATAGTTTTCCTGTGAAGCGAATCCATAACCTACAAAACAAGAACAAAGATGAATCCAAAAATCCTTGAAATGGTTAGTGGATGTATATGATGTTCATGATGTTCATGATGTTATGTACAAGTATGCATATAAAAACAAAGCAAACAAGTCCTTAGTTTAGGCTTGCATGGAGTTTTATAGGTAAGTACCCTCTTGAAGTTTAGTTGGCTTAAACCTGTCCTAGTAATAGTAACCGGGTTCTAAGGAGCTCAATATCACCGGATTGTTTCCTTGGTCATTGTTTCAGCTCAAGCCTCTTTAATGGCGACCTAAATATCCCAAGAAACCAAACCTCAATGAGTGTAGTATCGAGTATCTACCAACTTCGGACTACACCAAATCTGGTCATCTCACTACATCCTAAAGGCCAAGTTGGTCAAGTAAAGGTTCTAAAAATTCATTAGTGCTTCATGACATCACTCAGTCGCCCCGTATTCTCTTTGATTAACTCAAAGGCTACCGGTACCCATAAATATGTCGCACTAACATAGCTATTACTTAGACCATGTCGGTATACCCCGCACAGTTTCCACAACGTATTTCTACTTACCTATAATGTATCCCAAATCCGGGCAGTGGATTCAAACCCAAACAAAGAACCATAATGTAAAGCATACAAGTCAAACAAATAAAGCAAGTAAATGTGATCTAACCCTAAGGTAACCCCACTTTTACAATAATCCCCAGCATAGTCTCCAGTTCTGTGATGCGGTGGGAGAATTGACTTATAGGTTTTGCATTTGATTGCAAATGTTGCGGTTAGCAAGAGTCGCCACTGACTTTTCTTTTATCCAAAAGGAAAGGTGAAAAAGCACAGGAAAGACCTTTGAGATTGTTTCTTGAGTTCGGGGGGTAGATTATGAAAAGGGAAGGTATTAGCACCCTTTTCATCCATGGTTTTCATGGGCTCTTAGTTACTTGCTAGATCACTTGCTTTTGTTTGAAATTATGCTTTGCGTGGTTTTTGAAAGTATTTTGTAAAATAGGTCATTGTTTAGGCAATCTTTGTAATGATTCTCGTTTGTAAGAATGTATACAAAGATATTGATCTTTTTGAAAATGTTTTCAATGTTTATAAGATGTTTGGAAATGTGTGTGTTTGTTTTGAAAATATCAAGGAGGTTTATTTTGAAATGGAGCAAGTAACTAAAAGCAATTTACCTATTCAAATGTATTTCTTGTTCATTTTATTTTCCTTTGATATTGTTGTCTTACCGTTGATTTGGTAAACAACCCTATCTTTGGATGTAAACGGGACGGGTGTGGGTCATCGTATAGCCATGATTAAAAATATTGCAAAGTATCTTAGCATTTTTTTGAGGGACTAAGATCATTTTGTAAGGAAACTTTGAATAGCGTCATCGAGGGACTATGATCTTGTATTTGTTTGTTTTTGCTAAGACACCTTACATGCGTAATATGGTCATTTTGTATAAGGAAACCAAGTGGAGTAACCCTAGGGGTTCTTGTGTGTCATTTTCATGCTTGATTTTGTCTTGAATTAGGGTTTTCTATTTGATTGATTTTTATCTTCCCATACAAACCCTAATTACTAGCATGTTATATAAAAGCGATAAATTACAAAATTTAAAGTTACTACGCTATTACAACATTTGTGGGAGGGGGGTATACAATTTATGAATGGGGATTGCAATAATATAAACTTAATTAATCTATTACAACCAAATTGAATTTGTACAAATAATTGGAATAAATAGTATACAAGATGAATTACATATGCAAAGTTGTGTAAATGTAAAGAAGATTTTTGTTTGGTTTTTTATATGGAAAAGCTTTAACCTTAAACCTAATTAGTAAATAAGTAAATCAAGATTAACTTAAATTAATTAAGGAAAAGAATTATCTAAGAAAAAGTTTTTTGAATAAATCCTAATTCTATTTGTTTAAAAGAAAATAAGTTTCTTTAAGAAAAAAGTATTTTTTTTGTATCTTTTGTCTTGAAAATAATATATGGCATTATGAGGTATTTTTGGTTCTTTTTTATATTAAAATAAATATTTAATGGGTATAAAGAAAAAATAAATATTAAACTAGTTCTAATTTAATTTACAAAGTTTATTTAATAAAAATAGATAATATATAACTAAATGAAATTATTTTATGTGAGAAAAATAAAATAAAACAAGCCAAAATATAAATCTACCACTTTCATATTTTTTAATGATTTTTAATGTTAAGAAAAATATATTTAAGAAAATAAAATAAGAATAAAATAAATAAATAAAATGATATGGGCCAAGGGTGTCACAAGCAGACAGGGGGTAACTGTTAGAAAAAACAAAAAGCTCAAGATTTGGAGGCCCAGCGCTGCAAGTGACAAAAAAGAGTGAAAAAAAGTGAGAAAATGCAAAAGGCAGCGCGCTGAGGCTCGAACCCGTGACCTCTAGCATTTACGCGCGCTGCCTTACCACTGGGGTGGCTGTACATCCGTTTATATAAGCACAAACATAAATATATATTAGAAAATGCTCCCTGAAGGTAACTCCATCTTCAACCTTGAGCCATGGCCGGATCACCTGTATCTTCTTCATTTCTCCATAAAAATGGAAAGTTCAAACATGAAAGTTATAGTGTTTCTTCCCAGAAGTTCAACCATATAATTTATGTAAACTAGAAGTCAAAGATAAGATCTAATTTTACTGGCCCTAATTTGAAACCTAATTTTTGCAGAAATTTCAAATCCAAAATTCTCTATATATAGTTAATATAAATGAAAACTATGAACATGGGTTAGCTTTAGAGCAAGGATATCTA
Organism: Vicia faba; assembly: GCA_948472305.1. Lineage (NCBI taxonomy): Eukaryota > Viridiplantae > Streptophyta > Magnoliopsida > Fabales > Fabaceae > Vicia > Vicia faba. The sequence continues at coordinate 145,816,527 of OX451741.1, forward strand.
CATTTTGCTTTCACAAATCAAGAACAAATTATGCTTGTACAAAGAGATATAAGTTTGAGTTTTTACCTCTTGCAGCTGAGATCGTGAATGGAGTTTGAGCAAGTTTTGAGAAGGCCTGAGGATCTGTTTAGCTTTCCTGGACCTCCCTGAGTGTATTTCAATCCTTACTTTGTCTTGAAAGTCTCTGAATCTCTCTACTCAAGTCAACATGAAAGCTTGATATTTGAAAATGGTGGGTAGTGGAGGAGGAGTTACAGTGAGGGAACAGGGGTCTGGATCACTTAGATATGATGTATATTAAGTGTTTGGGTGGTTAAAACTCAATACGCACAAGGGGATTTGGAGATGGCTATGTAAGGTTCAAAGTTATCAAGTTATGGCAGATTCTGAGTTGCAGAGTGTTTGAGAGTGTTTTGGAGTCTTAGCCTTCATGTGTTATGTTGAAATACACTTGTGTATATATATGGAAAAGGTTAGAGATCAACTCCACCCAAGGTTTCTGAGTTATAGCCTTTTGGCTCTATAACTTGCTTTTTAAGAAAAGTGAGGAGACAAGTCTCTAAGTGTTGTACAAGCATGATCTGAGTTGGTATGGGCCTTGGAAAAGTTGCTTTTAGTTTTGACTTTGCTTGTGTGTAGAGAAAATAATTGAGAGGATCAAGAAGTTAACAAAGGCAAAAGTAACGCTTTATCAAAATGGAAATGGCAACTTTGTGCCATAAATGGAATTGTAACTTGGATAAAGGCTCAAATTTTGGATTAAAGCTCTAGCAACTGTGTAAACATTTAATTATGGAGTGAGAAACAATTTTGAGGCCTGAAAAGCAAAGATTATCCATCCTAGGCTTGGATTTGAATTTTTGTTCATCATAAAATGGCTTGAAATCAAAGTGATAAATCACCAACTTCATCTCTTCGATTATCCCTACTCAAGAATGATCTTAAGGAGTTCTTGGACATTTTTGAAAGCTTGAAATGTTCTATACAACTCATTTTTAAATTGCTTTTAAAAATTCCCTTTGGAACTATGTGAAAAATAGCCATGAAGTTAGGTCAAAAATCTGCCTAACTAGGGCAAAATTTCACTAAGTTATTTTAGTTCATGAGCATGTATTCAAAAAATTATATCTTGAGATCCAAGAATTTTTAGGAGAATTGTGTGAAGCAAAGTTTTAGATTTCATGGGGATCTACAAATTTCATGTTGGAAGTTTCCTTTGAATCATCTTGCATCATGGTGAAAATTTGGCTCAAAGTTGAGAAAAAATAAGAAATTTTCTATACTTAGAAAAATTTCTAAGTTAAGAAATTTCAACTTTTCAAAACAAAATCTTAAATCCTTGATTTCTTGATGAACAAGTTTCACACTTTGCCATGTTTTGATGAATTATGATCTTTGGCACTTGATTTTGAAAAAAAAGTCAATGTTTGACTTTTTAGTGTAAAGTTGACTTTTGATTAGTTGACTGAAAAATTCATTTGTCAATCCAATGGATTTGTAATGTTTTGAATCATGTTATTAGGTCAAAATTATGCAATTGAACTCTTAAAATCATGCTTCAAACCAATTGATCATTCGCTAGGTCAAAAATCGGAAATTGCCCCTTCCTAGTCAAAACCCTAATTTTGACCATTTTGCCCTTTTGATGATTTAATCAAATTTTTTGAGGAATTGTGGTCCAAACTTGATAAAATGATACATATGAGTCTAAGATGTTGATGCGGATAAAAAATTATGAAGTTTGACTGTAAATTGGCCATTGTTGACTTTTTCCCCAATACAACTGATTTTTTGGTTAACTGTCCAATTAACTGATCAAAAGTGTGATTCAAGACTTGAAACTTGTCATGAGTAATCTTAGGGGTCCCTAATGATCCTTTAAAGTCATATGAAACATTTATAGTCCAAAAATCCTTGTGCAAACTCAACCCCTAATTTTGGTCATTTGTGCATGAGGAGATGTCTTGAGCTGGTCAAACCCTAATGCAGTCTTGAGTCAAAGAGATCTTGTAAGGAAATTCTTGATAAGGGAGAGGGCAAATTTTAGGGTACAACACCTTGGTATTACAAAGTAGAACAAACATGTGCTTTTCATCAGGGAAGCACCAGGGCATAATGTTGAGAACTGCTATCCTTTGAAGACTGAAGTGCATAAATTGGTGAAGTCTAGTACCTTATCTTTCAATGATGTTGGCCCTAATGTGAAAGACAATCCTCTGCCCAAGCATGGAGGAGCAAATGTTGTGAATATGGTGGTCGATTGTCCAGGCGGCTTCCGGATTTTTGATATTAATCTGGTTAGAGGAGATTTAGTGAAAATGCATGCATACCTCTGTGAATTTATCTACTATATGCATGACCATGCCAGTTGTGCTATTTGTAGTACAAATATACAGGGTTGTGACAAGATAAAGGCTGGTTTGTAGGAGATGATGGATGAGGGCCTCATCCACATAATCAGGCCTAGGGCAAAGCATGAAGAGGAATTAAACATGGTTTATGGATGTCCTGGAGAGTTCAGAATCTTTGATGTGGAACATATGAATGAGGATCTTGTACCATTGCACACTACTTGCTGCCACATGGCTGGTCAGATAAAACATCAATGTGGATCTTTCTGAATTTGCTGCCGGGACTCCTGAGGATGTTCAATTGTAAGGAAAGGAGTTCAGTTGTTGTTGGATAATGGAACCATCAAGGTTACAGGTCAAAGGGATGATTACCATAAAGTTGATATGATTGAGGTTTGTTTGGCTGAAGAAGAGTCGAATCATGAGTATGCCTCTGCTGATGAGTTCTTCTCCTCGGATGAAGATTTGTTTTCCAGGGATGACTCTGTAATGACTGATTATGTTGAAGAGGGAGTAAATGTTATTGTGCCTTTCTTTGGTGCACCTACTCCTTTTGAAATTGAATATCATAGCAAGTCAGTTGTTACCCCATTGGTGATTAGTTTGTTGGGTCTTGTCCCCTACAAGTCAGATAAGGTTGTACCCTACAAATATAATGCTACAATTTTAGAGGATGGTGTGGAAGTTCCCAGCCAGCCAATGCCTAATGTTGGAAATATTGCTGAGACTAGCAGAGTGACCCGCAGCGGTTGTATATTTGCACCAGTTGTTCATGGAGATGTTAATACTGGAAAGAAAATTGTTGAATATGTTGACCCCAAGAAGGTTGCAGGTGAATCTAGTGGAGCTACGCTAGAAAAGGAGGTGGACGATATTTTAAAGATAATCAAGATGAACGACTACAGAATTATAGATCAACTACTGCAGACTCCTTCAAAAATATCTATCTTGGCTTTATTAATGAACTCCTCTGCTCACAGAGAATCTTTGATGAGGGTATTAGACCAAGCTTTTGTGGAAAGTGATATGCCTGTAGACCAATTCAGCAGTGTAGCAGGGAACATTACGTCATGTAATAATCTGAGTTTCTGCGATGATGAATTTCCCAATGAAAGAAGGAATGACAATTTGGCACTCCACACCTCTATGAACTGCAAGAATGATTTATTATCCAGTGTTGATTGATAATGGATCCTCATTGAACGTTATATCTAGGAGCACTCTTATAAAGTTGAAATATCAAGGAACGCCCATGCGCCCAAGTGGAATTATTATGAAAGCGTTTGACAGATCAAGGAATTCTGTTATTGGAGAAGTGGACTTGCCTATTCATATAGGCCCACATTTGTTTCAGATTGCTTTCCAGGTCATGGATATTGTACCCGCTTATAGCTGCTTGTTGGGACGGCCGTGGATACATGAGGCAGGGGCTATCACTTCGACTTTACACCAGAAGCTGAAGTTTGCCGTGAAGGAAAAGTGGTAATTATAAATGGAGAACAGGCATTATTGATATCTCATTTGTCCTCTTTCAGCGTTGTGGAGGCGGATGAAGCTGCTATTGGAACCCAGTTTCAAGCTTTATCCATTGATAACATAAGAGGAAATGAAAATTCTATGGTTTCGCTTAGGGATGCGTAGCAGGTGGTGCATAATGGCCATAGTGAATTATGGGGACAGATTGTTGATCCACCTGTACACAAGAATAGATCTGGCTTGGGGTTCTCCGTGAAGAATGATAAAGGTAAGAGCATGAAGCCGAAGTCTGTTGCAGGCAAGTATCAAGACTTCTTCCGTAGCGGGGGTTATCTTCATCCAATTGTTTCCAGGATTAATGTCATCATGGAGATGAAGAAGAGCCATAAATGTAGAATTATGTGATGCACATAGTTAGGGTTCAGAACTGGATCACCATTGATGTTCCCTCTTGCATACATGTTTCAAAGTAATTTGTTTTTGTTAATATTTTTGAAAAGCTTTCACTCTGCCCAAGGTGAAAGTATTGATATTGTATGGGCTTATCTGTTTGCTTTGATTTTTAAAATCAATAATGAAAGTTATCTTTGTTTCCCAAATTGCATCTTTATTTTCTGCTTTTTCTTGGAAAGTGGTAATCAGAAAAAACCTTTCAAAATAAATAATAACTGAAAATTCAATCTGCATGATCACTTGTTATATGTGTCAGTTTATAAAATCAATCATAAATCATATGTGTAGATTAATTAAAAAAACCGTTGAATACAATGACCATGCACCCTCTCCAAACTTTGAATGTCTTGTGTATGGGGCCGAAGAAGAAGACTATGATGAGATTCCGGAAGAGGACTCACGATTGGTTGAGCGTGAGGAGAATGCCATTTAGCCATATAAAGAGCCATTGGAAGTAATCAATTTGGGTTCAGAATAAGATCCAGAGGAAGTCAAGATTGGAGCATTACTGCATCCTGATGTGAAGAGCAGGTTGATTGAGATATTGAAAGAGTATGTGAATATTTTTGCTTGGTCTTACCAAGATATGCATGGTCTAGATGCAAATATTGTAGAGCATCATTTGCCGTTGAAGCCAGAGTGTCCGCCAATCAAACAGAAGTTGCGAAGAACTCACCCAGATATGGCAGTGAAGATCAAAGAAGAAGTTATAAAGAAGATTAATGCCGGTTTTCTTGTGAAATCAGTGTACCCTCAGGGGATTGCAAATATTGTCCCAGTACCGAAGAAAGATGGAAAAGTTCACATGTGCGTAGATTATAGAGATCTAAATAAAGCTAGTCCAAAAGATGATTTTCCATTGCCACACATTGATATGTTAGTGGATAGCACAGCAAAATTTAAAGATTTCTCGTTCAGGGACGGATTTTCCGAGTATAATCAAATAAGGATGGCTCTTGAGGACATGGAAAAAACAATGTTTATCACACCCTGGGGAACATTCTGTTATAGAGTGATGCCCTTCTGGTTGAAGAATGCTGGTGCAACGTACCAGAGGGAAATGACAACCGTATTCCATGATCTGATGCACAAGGAAATTGAGGTATATGTTGATGATATGATTGTTAAATTCTAGACTGAAGAAAGGCATATAGAAGATTTGTTGACTCATACCGACAATGGCTTGAATCTGAACAACAAGATGATGACAGAACTTTGTGAAGAATTCAAGATTGTCCATCACAATTCATCTCCGTACAGGGCGAAGATGAATGGGGCTGTTGAAGCTGCTAATAAGAATATCAAGAAGATTATCCAGAAGATGGTTGTTACTTATAAAGATTGGCATGAAATGAATCCTTTTGCTTTACATGGATATCAGACATCTGTCCGGACTTTAACAAGAGGAACCACATTCTCCCTTGTGTACGGAATGGAAGTTGTGCTCCCAATCGAGGTTGAGATTCCCTCTTTGCGTGTGATAATGGAAACCAAGTTGTCAGAGGCTGAATGGGTATAGAACAGGTTTGACCAATTGAATTTAATCGAAGATAAGAGAATGACAGCTTTGTGTCATGGGCAGTTATAATAGAAGAGAATGAAGAAAGATTTTGATAAGAAGGTCAAACCTCGTGAATTTAGAGAAGGCAACCTCGTGCTCAGGAAGATCATGTATTTTAACGTTGATTCTAGGGGCAAGTGGACTCCCAATTTTGAAGGCCCATATGTTGTCAAGAAAGCCTTCTCTGGCGATGCATTAATTCTTGAAACTATGGATGGCGAGGAGTTCCCACGTCCCATGAATGCTGATATAGTCAAGAAATACTTCGCCTAAAGAAATAAAAGAACAGCTTGCTAAGTTGAAAACCCGAAAGGGCGGCTTAGGAAAAAAAGAGCGTCTCGGTAGGCCGAAAACCCGAAAGGGAGGTCTAGGAAAAAATTAGAGACATAAACAGAATAAAATTTCCCGCTAAGTTGAAAACCCCCAAGGGCAGCTTAGGAAAAAGTTAGGGACTTTCTTGGCAAGTAACTACATCAGACAAGACTTGATCATTGAAGCAACAACCTTCTTGGATCCTCACCATACTTTAACAGAAGTTGCTGCTCAGGATTTCAAAAGTTGTTAGAGGGAATAGTGGTCATTGTATCTCAATGTATCTTTTCCATTATATATTACCATTTTTCGAACTTTGTAATTATCCATGAAGTATCGCCATTCACAGACTACCATTCTATCAATAAAATTTGAGTTTTTACCCAATTCTTTGTATTTCTTATTTTATTCAGTTTACAAAGACTCCAATTACTATTGATAATAATTTTAAAAACAAAAAGATTAAATAACAAAATTGTTTTTCAAAAAGAATTTACAACTTACTTTTACTTTAGATTTTGTGATTCAAGAGGAAAACGAAAATGGTGATCCTAGGAATGGAAGAACTCCAGTAATTTGAGAAATTTTGTTTCCACCCAGAAAGGTTTTCTCAGGTTGTTTTCGCTGGTATGCGCGTTATTTTTGTATATTAAAGATGATACCAATTGGTGTAAGGTGCGGTATCAGGTTTGTGATCCCATTGTCCCCAGTCAAGTCTTGGTTCTTTTTTTTTGTGTGTTTGCATGTTCTGAGGCCTCTATTCTAGATTCCCCACCGAAGTCTTCCCTCATATGACGAAAGGTCTTGTTCCCTTGGTGTGCTGAGAAGGGACTATTTGCAAAATGTCGCTCTTCCTGCAGTATTGGCATTATTATTGTTATTTATTTCCCTGGCAACTAGACCAGGGCAGTATATTTTCTAAGAAGTATTGAGACAGTTTTCAACTTTTTGGTTTTCACCTACCCAGTGTTGGGTTTGATTTAAAATCCCCATGGGTTTAACCTCTTTCTTTTATGTTGACTTCTCAATTCCCCGGGAAGGCTATCCCAGGGCATCTTTTGTTTGAATAGTTTTGTATGATATGAAGACTCAATTTGAGATTCCCCAGTGAAGACTTCACTATTTGATAGAAGTCTTTTCTCCTCGTGCATATTGAATTGAACTCATTTGTGAAATATCTCCCTTTTGGAAGTACTTGCATTTTGTTTGATTGCCCGATAATCAGACAAGGGCAATGTTTTATTCAAGAAGTGTTGAAATGGTTATCAACTTTTAGAGTTTTCTCCCGCAAGGTGTTGGGTTTGATTTAAAATCCCCATAATATTGATTTCTTGCTATAATGTTTGAATTCTTAACTCTCTAAGTTGTTGTCCCCATAAGGTTTCATACTTTCTCCCCGGAGAAGTTGGTGCAAAACCTACTCTCATTATATTGAGAATGTATCTGGTTTCCCCAATGAAGAGCGTACCTTAGTTTCCTCTCTTCAATATGGTATTGACCTCCCCAATGGATTCGGAACGAGGTCCCCCGTTGATATCTCGATGATGAAGCAGTATCTCCCCTAGTGAAGTCTGTATGATATTTCTCCATTGAAGTCAGCTTGAATTCCTCAGTGGATGTTTTGACAATATAGCTTCCTTCTGCCTTATTCAAAATCAGTACTGCAATCCACAGTAGAAGTGCTACGCATGAAAACATTTGTTTCCCCATTGAGGTCTGAGTGTTATTCCCTGGTGAAGCATGGAGAAGGATGTTATATCTCTGTATATATACTATTTTGTCACTATGATTTATTTACTTCCAGATTATTTTTCTCCCCGGTGAAGTTAAGCCATGCAGTAGGACTTTGTTTCCTCAGTTGGTGCTTATTTTCTTATGGAATGATCATCTTGGATGTGATTTAGCTGAGTGTTGATTGTGCCCGAGTTGGTTTTATTTGTTTAGCCCATTATTATATGTTTATTTTGTCAGCATATACATGATAACACTCATACATTCATACATATATCATGCATAGTTAAATTTAGCAAATCATTGCTTATTCATATTCATCAATATCTTGTTGACATATTACCCTATTTTGCAGAGTTGTGTTGTCCTCTCTCCAATAGAGTGTCAGCCTTAAGCAGAAAGTATATATTCTTTCAATTTCCCCACTGAGTTATCCCTCCTGGAAGATTTTTTTATTTATCCTTCCTATACAGCTCTTGGTCTGGATGATTTGGGTTTCCCCCTTGAGTTTATTTCTCGAAGGATGTGTTTTGGCTAACTGTTTTACTCCAGTTTATTTCTGGTTTGAATCTTTGCTTCCCAGCAATATTATTACTTTTTCTCTCTACAAGCTTCGAGCCTTGGATTGAGTGTGCATTTATTTTGCACGAGAAGACTTTATCTCCTCAGCAGGAATATGTTAGCATTTCCCCAGGAAGCCCCATTTTGTTTTCCCCAGGAAGCCATTTTGTTTTCCCCAGGAAGATATACTTCCTTCCCCGTGAAGTCATGATTCATTCCCCGGGAAGTCATGACATTTTCCCCAGGAACTCATTTTACAATCCTCCATAACAGCAAATAGCAGGTGTCTTAAATTGAGCAACTTGTATTTCCCCGTAAAAGTCGACGTTACATTTTTGATATCTTCTCTATGAGTGGATAGTTTGCAGTTTGTTGTCAAATTACTCCAGTGGATGGCTAGTCTCTTCAATATCGCAGAGACAATTCATTGTGAAATCTTTTCAAGTGGTAGTCTCTTTATTTGAGACAGCTTATATATTATCCTTTCCAGGCAGAATACCTCAGTTAAAGAAGAAGTTGAGACCCGTTCTAGGCGAAACGTTGGAATTTTGGGAAAAGACTTGTCATCTTTTTGCTTCCTTTAGTGAACGTTGGTAGTTTATCATCAGTGAACGATAACTCTATGATACATTTTCTCGCCACCTTCAGTGAAAGTTGGTGATTGTTATCTTTTTGCTACCTTCAATCAATGTTGGTAGTTCATCATCAGTGAACGGCGGTGCTATGATATATTTTCTCTCTACCTTCAGTGAAAGCTGGTAGGTCACCTTCAGTGAAAGTCGGTGATTGTTATCTTTTTGCTACCTTCAGTGAACGTTGGTAGTTCATCGTCAATGAACAACAGTGCTATGATATATTTTCTCTCTACGTTCAGTGAAATTTGGTAGGTCACCTTTAGTTAAAGTTGGTGATTGTTATCTTTTTTCTAACTTTGGTCAATGTTGGTAGTTTATCATCAGTGAACGACGATGCTATGATATATTTTCTATCTACCTTCAGTGAAAGTTGGTAGGTCACCTTCAGTGAAAGTTAGTGATTGTTATCTTTTTGCTACCTTCAGTGAACGTTGGTAGTTCATCGTCAGTGAATGGAAGTGCTATAATATATTTTCTCTCTATCTTCAGTGAAAGTTGGTAGGTCACCTTCAGTGAAAGTTGGTGATTGTTATCTTTTTGCTACCTTCAGTGAACGTTGGTAGTTCATCGTCAGTGAATGGCGGTGCTATGATATATTTTCTCTCTACCTTCAGTTAAAGTTTGTAGGTCACCTTCAGTAAAATTTGGTGATTGTTATCTTTTTGCTACCTTCAGTGAATGTTGGTAGTTCATCGTCAGTGAACGACGGTGCTATGATATATTTTTTCTCTACCTTCAGTAAACGTTTGTAGGTCACCTTCAGTGAAAGTTGGTGATTGTTATCTTTTTGCTACCTTAAGTGAACGTTGGTTGTTCATCATCAGTGAACGGCGGTGCTATGATATTTTTTCTCTCTACCTTCAGTGAAAGTTGGTAGGTCACCTTCAGTGAAAGTTGGTGATTGTTATCTTTTTTCTACCTTAAGTGAACGTTGGTAGTTCATCTCGGTGAACGGTGGTGTTATGATATATTTTTTCTCTATCTTCAGTGAAAGTTGGTAGGTCACCTTCAGTGAAAGTTGGTGATTATTATCTTTTTGCTACCTTCAGTGAACGTTGGTAGTTCATCGTTAGTGAACGACGATGCTATGATATTTTCTCTCTATCTTCAGGGAAAGTTGGTAGTTCATCGTCTGTGAACATTGATGATTTTTCTTTTCTCTCTACCTTTAGTAAATGTTGGTAGCTCACCTCCAGTGAACGTCGGTGCTATTATTTTGTTCCTCTTTCTACCTTCAGTGAATGTTGGTAGTATCACCTTCAGTAAAAGTTGGTGTATCCCTTGACCTTTTACCATCCTCTATGAGTTGGGTCTTTTTGATTCAACGGTGATTTATTTTCCTGGTCGAGTTTCTCTTTTGATCCTTATTTCCTTTGCTACATCCCCAGTGGTGTTTTGCGTCTCTTTGAATTTGTTCATATGCATTCATGCTCATAAGTATTGCATGGCATCTTAGGTCCAAGAATAGGGTTTATTTTATATTTAAGTATCTTCGATCACGTCGACATGAAGATTTTTAACCTTCGTATCTCCGGATAGAAGAAACTTAAATAAGGGCAGCTGTTGTACCCCAATTTTTGCCCCTAATATCCCTTCATCATACCATGTTGATTCAATCACAACAAGATCACATTAGGGCTTTTGGTTCTCCTCCTTATCTTTAGCTTTGCTCTTTTAGAAATCACCAAGCACCTTGACTTGTTTTTATTTTGTGATTATGCATGTTTTTTTTACTTTCTTTCTAATTAAAAAAAATACAATTTTGGTTTGTCTTACTTGTTAATAATGTACGTAAAGACAATGTGGCTTAGCAAGTTAATCCATAGGTTCATGAGTATATTTACATTCCGTAGTCATTAAAGCTTGAGAAATTCAAACCTCACCATTGAAGTTATTTTGGAAGAAATGGCATGGAAAGGTTCATTTTGGTCCACCACATTTCAAAGTTATCAAGATTGATTCAAAAGTACAAGGGGTTGATTGAAGAAGTTGTCATGGTTGGACAAGGCCTTGTTCCCATTGATCACAAGTGCACGTTTCTCTCAATTCTCAAGATATGGAAGCGGTTTTGGTTGCTATGAATTCTCATTATCATCCTCAACAACTTCTATCTACAAAGCAAAAGTGTTGGTAAAAGAAGTTTGTTCAAAATTGTCAAAGTTCCTCAAAGCATTTTCTCGATCTAGGAGCTAGGGTTTTGAACTTCAAAGAAGTATATCTTACTCATATTTTGGTATTTTTGAGTAATTCCAAATACATCCTTCTCTTCAAAGGGTTATCAACAAATCACTTCAAAAGTTTCAAGTATTTTTCATGTGGAAGAAACTTGATGTTGAAGAAAGATTACAAGTCCTCTAAATGAACCCCCCAATTTCTCATGTGTGACTTCAAATAATCATAACTTGGTCAATTTTAATCACCTTGAGCCCACTCTTTTTCCACATTGATCTTGAGGATGTGAAATTTATTCCTTATTTTATGTGCAAAGTGATAAAATGTATGGAAGATGCCCTAAGGATATAAAGTATTATAGGTCATTTCGTGATTTTTTGCCAACTTCAACAATTCATAACTCTCTCAACTTTTGGAGATTTTGAATGGTTCAAGTCTCAAAATGTCATTCAAGAGGTCCATTTCATGCCATATTTTTTTGTCAAGAGCAAATTCCAAGTGGAAGGCCATGTTTGGATGTAAAATATTATATGTCACTTTTGAAGAAAAATTTGAAATATTTCTAAGTATGGAAAGTCAATCCTTTTTCGCCAACTTTGACTCATTGCAACTTTCAGCTCAAACATCCATTTGATTCCATTCTTTTTCCATTTCAAATCTTGTAATATTATATTTCTAAAGCATAAAGAATCATGCCTTAAGATCCCTTGAGCTTAGAATGCCATTGGATTGAACTTGGTAACTTGGAACTGATGTTTCTTCATAAGTTAGAATTTGAAATTCATGTTTTGCCTTCTAAACATCAAATTAGCACGCGTTTGTGATCTAAACATGTTTAACCAAGTTGCCAAAGTGGATTAGAGCCTTAAAACGCAAGGATTGGATGAGTGTTGATGCAAAATAGATCACACCTTGCTCGTGTATCAGGTTCACATGATTTCCCTCCAAACTTCATTTCACATGCTTGAACATTCCATTTGATTCCCTATAAATAGAGGGTCATCCCCCATTCATTTCCTCAAGCTTTGAGAGCCAAATACACTCTGTCAAAACCTCACATGAACTTCAAATTTTTGAAATCAGTTTCTGAGATTCAAGCCCTTTCTTCCAAAATTTTTTTCACATTCATCATCCTTCAGCATCATACAAACTCTCCAGCACTTAAATCAAGCAAAACGAGCCATAGTTCAAGCTACAAAAGTCAAGTTTCACAGCTTCTTTCTTGAACTTCGAAAAGGTAGAATTCTCCACCATTTGCATCCAAATAAAGCACTAACATATTCTACTCTTTCTCCTAATTCTTGTGCTTCTTACAATTTTTAAATCCATTGAGAATTGAGAGAGAAATCTCAAATTGAAGGTGCTCGCTATTTTCTGGGTTTTTGATTCATATCTCTTTGCATACCTTATATAAATTTGGTGCGATGGTGGTGTTAGGATCGTCTTGAAGAGACGAATCCAATGATACTAGTCTAGGATCCTAATTTTTCCATTTGAAGGATCTCACAAAATCTCCATTGCAGGGTTTCTGGAGGTTGAAGATGATGACATGTCTCGTCTCAGCCAATGATAGCGTGCCAAACGTTTTAATTTCATTGGTTGCCTTTTTTCTGATCCTATGCGTATCTCACTAAGGTCCATATCAAGCATAGCGCGTCCGGTCCATTGGATCAACTTACTAGCGCATTTTGACTATGATCTGATGGCCCACATCTTTTTGCTTTTATTTTATTTTCTGATTTTATATTTTAATTGATTTAATTTTCAAAAATTCATAACTCTTTTATTTTTTATCCAAGAATTATGAAAAAATTCACAAAAATACTTTGAATTATTTTTGATCTTATGACTATTTTTTCACATTTTTATTTTGACATTTGATATTTTTTAAATTTTATTGCATTATTTGCTTCCTTTTAATTACTTTAAAAATATTTTCTGACATTTTTTAATTCTAAAAAAATTCATAAATGTCATTTTACATATTTCTGACTTTTTGAAAATTTTATGGAATTTTATATTGATGTTTACTATTTTTGATCTATTTTCTATTTGTTTGAGCAATTTTAATTAGTTTAAAAATAGTTTTTGACTTTAAAAAATTACCAAAAATTTTACAAAAATATTTGAGTTCATCTCTGATTTTTCTATGGTCTTACTTATTATTTATTGATTAATTTAAACATGGTTGATATTTTTCTCTTTTATTTTCTATTTAAAAAATTTTAAAACCCTTTTTAATGTATATAATAAATGTATTATTATTTTGTGATTATTTTATGGCTGATCTTGGGTTGAATTTTTGATCATGAACTTTTTTAACATCATTGGATCCATGGTGTTGAGTTTAACTCCATAAAAATGGATGAATGATTTTAATAATAGTTTGATTAAAATTTAATTCAAATGTGGTTTGTATAGTTTCCCCCACCCTTCTTTATCTCATCCCTTTCTTATTGCACTAAGTATTATTGGAGCATGATCTCTATATCATGTCTCAAAACAAATGGTGCATAGATTTATATTGACCGGCCTCAAAATAGGTGCGACTTCTATATAAGTCCACTTACGATTGCTTAACATGGCGCTAAATTTTGTCCCGATTCGAATAAATGATCATTCGTTGCCCAAACCTATGTTTGCAAGCCCAAGTATGTTAATTTGATCTCTTTGATCCAATAACCTTGAGATTCATTGTGTGGAGGCTTTGGTTCTACCAATCCTCTAATGGATCTACATCTACTTTAATGATACTTGGACTATTTGGTTACTATCCTTGGCATTATGGAGTATTGGACTTCTTGGACTTAGGATTAGAAACCTTGACCTATGTTGGAGACCTTGTGACCTTAATTGATATTTTTTCTGGAGTTCTTGAGGTTTACCTCAAGACATTGGATTATTTGTTTGTTTTGTATGCAGGTTATTGTGATCATATACTTTGTCTGTAATCTGGAATTCACCCGTATACAGCCGTTACTCTGCCCATTTTTTGTGAAGACTTAATACATTTGATGTTTGGTTCTCTCAAGAGGTCTAGTATCTCTGCTTGCTTGGTTTCAATCAAAATAATGAAAATTCTATCTTGACTCTTAATGTCAAGTATTGACTTCTTGTTGGTTAGATTGTTCTTATCCCTAGCTTTTTACCTTACGCTTTAGGATAGTCCCTTCTTCTCCTCCCATCTTCTTTAATTTCAAAAATCCTCTCCCTCATTTTGAAAACTCTTATAATTTCTAAACTTGAACCACTTTAATAATAAACTTGGACTTAGGTCCATGCATTTTTAAAATATTTTTCATAAATAAACTCCAATTAATTTAATAAAACCTTGACCTTTTTTGTGAGAAGACTAAAAGTCAATCAATCTCATTTCAAACCATTTTGCCACTTTGGCTTTTTATTTTAAAACTTTTCTCAGAAGATTAGACTCTTGTTAATTCTTGTAGTGATGCAAACAACTATACTTCTACAATACCTAGTGAAGTGAGATATTTTCCACTTGGGTGTTGAGTGAGGCTTTGTTGATTTTAAAACCCAAGCCATATCCTCCACTTTGAGATGATGCAAATTCTCCTTTCTTATGATTGTGGGTAGTAAATATGTTTTCCACATGGACAATGATGATGATGTCTTATCTCATAAAATTAACCAACACACTTGTGTTTTAAAATTTTTAAAGGTGAACTACGTGTACCCTGATCCCCTATTGCATGAAAGGTGGTACATAGGCACTAAAGGTTCGCAACCGCGGTGGGTGCAAAAATCATAAAAAATATATTCCTTTTCTCACTTCCACCATCTATTTTTTATACAACATTATATAGCCAAAATATACATATTTTTCAAAGAGGTTCCTACGGAGTACCGTAGATGTTTAGGGTGCTAATACCTTCCCTTTTCATAACTAACCCCCTTACCTTGAATCTTTCCCCTTCTTTTTGGGTTACTCACTCTTTTCTCATTCCTTTGGAAACAAAAAAGAGCGGTGGCGATTTTTATTTTGATCTGTACAAGTCTAGTCAATCCAATGGCTTAGTCTTAAACATTTCTACCACTACAAGTTCAAAGAGATGTTTGTTGTGGAAGATGTTTTTTGAAAGTGATTTTGAAAAGTGCCTTTGTAATGATTCTCATCTCTATAAGAATGTCTATAAAGTGTTTAAAATTTTGAAAATGTTTCAATTGAAAGTGTTGGTGTGAAAATGTTTTTTTAGTTGTGAGCAAGCAAGCAACTACGAGCATCCTACGTACTCAAAAGGTCTTTGTTCTTTTCCTCCTCCTTTAGATGTTGCTATCTTATCATTGATTGATAAGAAGCCCCATCGTTGGATATGAAGGGACGGGCGTGGGTCATTTGTATAGTCATAGAAGGTAACCTATGAGACGTTTTAGCAATTTCGTTAGGGACTAGATCGTTTACCGAAGGCAACATCAAGGGACATCGAGGGACTATGATCTTTTTGTCGAGGGTCTTTGCTAAAACGTCCATATTCGAAGGACATGACTATTTTCCGAGGCAACAAGTGAGATTATCTTAGAGGTGCACGTGTGCGAAGTGTGTTTGATTGCATGCATTTTTGTGTTTTAGATTAGGGTTTTCTAGCGGTTGATTTTATCTTGCCATACACACCCTAATTACTAATAATTTATATTAAAGACGTAAATTACGGAAATTAAAATCCTAAGCTATTACATCATTAGGGGAGTGGGAGTACAATTTACAAATGGGGATGATGTGGAAACTTAAATATTACAACCATATCGAATAACAATGAAAGAAATTTAAAAACAGTGTAAAATAAAGGAAAAAAATGAATTTTGAACTATTATGTGTCGACACATGCTACTATGCATCGACACATAATTTTCCTTGCCCCTACCAAACCAAATCAACTCAGTATGAGTCGACACATAATGGGATGTGTTGACTCATTTCCTGCCTGTATCGACACATACACATTTTGTATCGACTCATGCACCTTTCATCCTTATATTTTGGGACTTGGATAACAATATGAGTCGATGCATACAGTCATGTGTCGACTCATACCCTGTTTTTTCATTTAGAATGAGTCGACGCATGTGGGTATGTGTCGACTAATTCTGCAGTTTTTTGCCTTAAACATTGTTTTATTGTCTGTACATGTCAATTTATAGTATATGATTCATAAACATGAACAACAAGAAAATGGTTAGCATCCAAGGGGCAATGATTACTACATTTTATCTTCAAAAATGAATCATGTATGAAAAATGAAAATCTCAAAGTTAAGAAGACTTACCTTCGGACTGCACTTGGTGTTTTAAGTCTGAATACTTTTCAGCTGCTGTGATGGCTCCAATGAATCTCCAGGAAGCTGTCCTAAACTGTTGAATCAAACTAACTTAGTCAAGTTGTATATTACTTCTTTTATGTTTGGAGGGTGGGGATAATGAAACTACAGAAACTGTTCTTGTGTTTGAACAATCTCTATGTGATAAGGTGTTTGGTTTATGGGAGAGTTTGTAAGATGGAATAATGGATTGAGGGTTTCTGTTTTGAATGAGAGTAGAGATTTTTTTTTGAATGAGCAAAGGTCTTTTGTGAATGAGTAGAGTTTACAAAGAATACTGTTTTTTCTGCTAAAAAATCTATATTCTCTCTCTAGAAGCTATCCTTGTGTGTTATGAAAACAGTCTATTTATAGAGGAAGTTTGCTGGGATTTTGCGAGGGAAACAAATAACAATTTGAACTGTTTGGGTATGTTGTCTTCATAGACTGTTTGATGCAGCTCTTATGTGCTAATTTGGTGCAAATATGGGGCTGAGATAATGCAGGCTTGGACTAGTTTAAGAGCAGCATAGCAAGGCTGTTTTGCAATAGTTTTGGACTATTATGGCAGTGTTTAGAGATATCATAGCAGGGTTGTTTTGCTCAGGACAACAGACTGTCTTCTAAACATGGTTTTTAGCTTGTAATGAGCAACACTTGTAGCATGATACAAGTATGTTTTGTGAACCAATTTATGCAGATTGTATCAATAACAAAGCATTATGGTAAGGTTTTGAGTCAAAGGAAAAAGTTAAAATAAGACAAAGTTTTAGAATTTGTAATCTTGCAAAAATGCCACTTTGTAATAACTTGAATTATTTGTAACATCTTAAATTATTTGTAACATCCTGAATTGTTTTGAATTATAGTGAATAGATGTCATGAAGCAATCAAATTAACAAGTATAGAAAATACTTAGAAAAATTTCCAAGTCTTGCAAAGTTGGATTTTTTACTCTCTTGATTTTTGATGATCAAATTTAATATTTTGGATGTCTTGATGAAATGTGATTTTTGGGACTCAAATTTGGTCAAAAAGTCAAAGTTTGACCATTTTGTGTACAATTGACTTTTTCCACCAGTTGATTAAATTTTGTCTATCAATTTACTAATCTCAGGGAATTGAAATATGCGATTAGGTCAAAATGACATGCTCGGATCCTTGAGATCATGCTTCTAACCAATAAGTCAGATATTAGGTCAAAAATCAAAGTTCAGTCATTTTCAGCCAAAACCCTAATTTTGCCCATTTTGCCCTTTTGACAATTTGAAAGACTTTCTTGAAAAATAATGATCCAAGACTTGAAGATTGATAGAAATAATCCCGAGGGTCCATAACGATCCATGAAATTCATCTGAACATTAGAAATCCGACTGCCTCTATACAAACTCAAACCCTAATTTGATGTATAAGTGTTGAGGAAATTGTTTGACCTAGTCGATACTTGCGCAAACTTGAGGCATTGCAGATATTTGTAGGAAATATCTTGAGAAATGAGAGGGAAAATTTTGGGGTACAACAGCTGCCCTTGTTCAATCTTCTTGAACCTGAAGTGTTAGATTGGCGAGTCCGCCATTCATGACTTGAAGGTAGAAGATTATTGAACACTAGAGTGCCCAGAAATTTGCACTTGATGATGTGTTAGTTGATTGTGTGGGGAATGGGGTTAAAGATACCATTTGGGGAGGTGATGAAAAGTTGTCAAGGATGGGCTTACAAAGGCCATCCAGAATGGCTGTTAGTAGAAATTGGAAGAAATATCAGAATAAATCTCTGGTCGATTTATATTAAAACAATAGATGTAGTGGGATGAGTATTAGAATAATATCCATAAATGGATTGTATCTGACTCGTATCTAAAAGATATACTGAATGAGTGTCAGAATGACATCCGTATCTGGATCGCATCTAAACCATTTCTAGGAGAAAATAAGTATCAAAATAATATCCGTCTTTGGATCGTATCTGAACCGTTTCCAGAGGAAGTCTGGAGTAAGTATCGAGATAATATCTGTCTCTGGATCGTATCTGAACCTTTTCTAGGAGAAAATCTGGAATAAGTATCAGAATAATATATGTCTCTGGATCGTATCTTAACCGTTCCTAGAGGAAGTCTAGAGTAAGTATTAAAATAATATCCGTCTCTGGATCGTATCTGAACTGTTTCTAGTGGAAGTCTGGAATAAGTATCAAAATAAATATCCATCCCGGGTCGTATTTGAACCGTTTCTAAAGGAAGTCTGTAGTAAGTATTGGAATGACATTCGTATCTAGATTATATCTGAACCGTTTCTAGGAGAAAATAAGTATCAAAATAATATCCTCTCTGGATTGTATCTGAACTGTTTCTGGGGTAAGTAATAGAATGTCATCCATGTCTGGATCGTATCTGAACTATTTCTGAAGAATGTATAAGAAGGAACCCGCTTTTTGTTGGTCGTGGAGATAGTTGCCCTGGCTTGTTTCAGGAATTAACCTCCGACCTTTGAGAAATGATTGTGGTTTTTGACAAAGAGAACTTTTGTTGATTGACTTTTCCCTGCAAGGAAGAGGGTTAGTTGCATGCAGATGTATGCATGGCTTGATGATGTTCTCAAAATAAATGAGATTATGTTGTATGCACTTATCATGTATGTAATATGATGTATGAATGTGAAATGTTGTTGAAGTGTATCTTTGTATGGGAAAATAAATCCTTGACAAATGCTGGTGAGCCTTGGGAAATGAAATCCTAGACTGCTGATAGGGATGAAGAGTATGCTCTTCTTCAGACCTTGTTTTAGGATGTTTCCACTAGGGATTCCTATTCTTTTGTTTGAGGAGAACTCTGCTGGGGAAGAGTGACTTTGCTTGAGGGAAACTCTATGGAGAGTGTTGATTTCTGCTTGGGGAAAAGAGTTTAGGAGTTTTAGTTATCCGTTGCTCTACCGGGGAGTTATACTCTTAATTGGAGAGAATGAAAGTTAACAACTTGTTGGGGATAAAGAAGTCAATTGTTATCTGGTCGGCTTCCAGGCTTTATAACAACTCACTGGTGATAGTGGTAAACTCTACTAGGGAAGATGAGCTTTGTTGATGACTTCACTGGGATTAGGGGTTGTGGTCCCTTAATTTGAGAGGCGAACCCAAGCTGGGGAATCTATAGTTTGTTGGGGAAATAAACCCTATTGAAGAGAATATTTGACGAACTGCTGAAGAGGTGTTTTCTTTTGGCATAACTCCTTGCGGATTCTTCTTAAGGCCAACTCAGATGGGGAGAGGACCTTCCGGAGATTGAAACTCTGGCTGGAGATTGCATAGATCCAACTTTATGGGGATATCCATGAATTTGGCCTGGAGGGGTTTATGCCCTTATCTGTGAAGATTACTCTGTGGGGATAACCTTATAGAGATGACTCTATGGGGACTTACTGGGGATCACTTTATGAAGGGGACTTTGTGGAGATTTGTCACTGCCCCTAGTAGTAAGTGTTGTAGTACTGCCAGAAAATGTGTGCTTGGTCATACGTGACCCTTTGTTGGAATTCATGTTCAATTCCCTAAGTGATTCAGACGGAGACCTGCCCCTGTTATTCAGCACTTCTTGAGAGATTTCTTGGAATCTCGACTTGACTGCCCCATATGAGTTTGTACAATAACATGTCATACCCCTTTCTTATAGGAGATTTGTTGTTGAAAGTGTTTTTCCAATTTGAAGTGATTATGTTTCTTGAGAGAACTTTCATTCATTGGATCTCCGTCGTGCAAATTTCTCAGCTTGTCAAACAAAAAAACCATATGCAAACAGCGGTATTCAAACAATGCAAAGTTTATGTTTGTCTTGAAGTTTTGAAAATGCGTTTTAGCATATAAAAGAATTTTGTAAGAATATGAATTCAACTCAGGATTTAGAGTAAGCCTTACAGGAGTCAGGATACCTTTTGTAATAGTATGCTTTTGAACTAACCCACGCTTTAATTAGGACTTTTGAAGGGTTGTAGCATGGCTTGGTTCACGGTTTAAGAAACAAAGGATAAGGCTCAAAGTGTATTTATACCTAACCCGTTCTCCATGATGTTCTCCATTCTAAACTCAGTTAATTGTGCATCTAAATTCCAATAGAGTCTAGAATGATGGTTCAGATACTTGAAAGTTTATTTGAGAAGGCAGTCATTTTTGCGACATTTTTCATGTTGTCGAGGATTTATAGTGACCTCTTTTTTTTCATTTATTATCCTCGAGCGAGCTTATCTTTTGAGAGATAATGACTGCATATTTGATAGGGGACCGTTGATTTCTTTTGATTCTTGATGTCATTCATTGTCTACAAAGTCAAAACTTGCGAATGAACGCGCATTTGAAATAACTGAGAAACTACCCTGCCCCAGGTTTTGATTAAAGCTTTAAATTTGTGTGAAAAAGGAAACTCCTACTTCTTTGGCTCAAAGGGGTTGACTATGGATCATCTTCCTTATAACTCCAGTGTTTAGGGTTTGAAGGAAACGCCTGTACATCATCAACAAGGTCTGTCCAAAAGCATAATGTATGAGATTATGGCATTGTTTTCGTCATCCTCCCTCTAAAGGCTTGCAACTTTTAACGAGAGTACAAGGAATAAAAACACAGTTTAAATGTAGTGAAGACAAATGGATTAATTCAAGACAAACATATGCAATGCATTAATGAAAGTAACCAAAGTCTAACATACAGATAAGTGTTTAAACAAATAAAGAAATTACAATTGAAAATTCACAATGAACTGGACGCTCAATGATTTGGCATAAGAGCAGTGGCTATGTTGAGAGTTTCAGGAGGGTCGAATTCAATCTCCACGGCATCAATCATGTCTTGAATTTTGTTCTTCAGAGCCCAACATCTATTCGTGTCATGTCTAGGACTATCAAAATGGTATGCACACCTTTCATTGGGATGATAAGTAAGAGCAGAAGTATTGGGATTCCGGAGAGGAGCCTTTAACGTGATCAACTCTGCCTTTAACATGTGTTGTAACGCTTGAGCAAGTGGCATGTTGATCTTGGTGAATTGTCTTTTAGGTGCGACCTCCTTATGATGATTCCCATATTGACGTTGTTGCATAGTCGTAGGATTAGAGATCGGGACTGCCCCACAGATTGATCGTGGCTATTCTTGTTACGACACTTTTGGCTGTACACATCATTTGACTCTTTCTTCCCATTGTATGGCTTCTCCTGAGTGTCATAGGATGTAGCTCCTTGGATCTTTCCGCTTCTGATTCCATTTTCAACTTGTTCCCCTGTTAGAATCAGCTCAGTGAACCCAGCTGAAGAGCTTCTGATCATATGGTTGAAAAATGGTCATGTCAAAGTTCCCATAAAGTTATCAATCAGCTCCCTGTCAGTTAATAGGGGCTGCACCCTACCATCCAGGTCTCTCCACTTTTGGGCATATTCTTTGAAGCCCTCGTTGGAACCCACAGTCATATTCTACAACTGCACACGAGTTGGCGTAAGATCAGCATTGTATTGGTACTGCTTTTAGAAAGTAGCAGCTAGATCCTCCCAGGTGCGAATGCGAGAACCTTTCAATTGATAGAACCATTCAAGTTGAGTCCCAACTAGACTCTCTTGGAAGAAATGGACCCAGAGCTTTTGATCAGTGGTGTGTGGCTGAATCTTGCGAACATAAGATCTCAGATGCATCTTAGGATAAGAGACCCCATCATACTTGGCAAAAGCAGGAATCTTGAATTTCAGTGGGATGACCACTCCATAAACCAAACCTAGATCTTCAAAATCCAAACCAGGTACCCTCTGAATTTCCATGGCATTAAGACGATCCTCTAGTTTTTTATATTTTTCATTAGCAGGAGGATACTATTCTTCAGCGTAGTTAGCCTCTTCTTTGTTAGACCCCAGACTGTGGTCCTCTTCTTTTGTCTGATTGTCCCCCTCAGTTGACGGAGTTGCGAATTCTAAAGCTCACTCTGTTGGTCCTCTGAACCTCTTTCCCAAGTTCAGGACACCCACTGATTTCTTTGTCTTTTTCTTCTTGTCTTTGAGAAGGAGAGTCTTCAGGTCCTCTTGCCCTTTAGCCAAAGTCAGGAACATCTGTTGGAATTGAGCATTTTATGCTTGAAAATCCTTCACTATTTGTTCCATATCCATCTTACTGAAATAAACAGTAAAAAGATAAGGAAACCTGTGTGGGAGAAACCTGTCATGATATGATGCATGGTATGTGGATGCATGTTTTCAAGGATCTCGCGGGGTAAACACAAGAAAATGTCAGAAGTTGAACTTTGATCATATATTTGAATGGAGAACTTCGTAACGATGGATATCCTTCCACTAGAATCAAGCTCACCATGTCAAGTGGGTCATAGCCATTGACTCTTGTCACCGTGCTTTGGTTCTTGACGACATTTGGTTAGAGGAGAATACATCCTCTTGCCCCTTGATAGACGTCTGGTTCAACATGACCCTGCATCATAGGCCCTTGAGATCCTTGAAATGGTTATCTTCGAAAATGAATCATGTATGAAAAAAATGAAAAGCTCAAAGTTAAGAAGACTTACCTTGGGACTGCACTTGGTGTTTTAAGTCTGAATACTTTTCAGCTGTTGTGATGGCTCCAATGAATCTCCAGGAAGTTGTCCCAAACTGTTGAATCAAACTAACTCGGTCAAGTTTTACAATATTGTTTTTGTGTTTGGAGGGTGAGGATAATGGCACTACGGAAACAGTTCTTGTGTTTGAACAATCTCTATGTGATAAGGTGTTTGGTTTATGGGAGAATTTGTAAGATTGAATAATGGATTGAGGGTTTCTATTTTGAATGAGAGTAGAGATGTTTTTTGAATGAGCAAATGCCTTTTGTGAATGAGTAGGGTTTACAAAGAATACTGTTTTTTCTACTCGGAACTCTCTATTCTCTATCTAGAAGCTCTCCTTGTATGTTGTGAAAACAATCTATTTATAGAAGAAGTTTGTTGGGATTTTGGGAGGGAAATAAATAATAATTTGAACTGTTTGGGTATGCTGTCTTCATAGATTTTTTGATGAAGCTCTTATGTGCTAATTTGGTGCAAATATGGGGCTGAGATAATGCAGGCTTGGACTGGTTTAAGAGCAGCATAGCAGGGCTATTTTGCAGCAGTTTTGGAGTGTTATGGAAGTGTTTAGAGATAACATAGCAGAGCTGTTTTGCTCAGGATAATAGATTATCTTCTAAACATGGTTTTGAGCTTGTAATGAGCAACACTTGTAGCATGATACAAGTTTGTTTTATGGACCAATTTATGCAGATTGTATCAAAGACAAAGCATTGTGGCAAGGTTTTGAGTCAAAGGAAAAAGTTCAAACAAGACAAAGTTTTAGAATTTGTAATCTTGCAAAAATGCCACTTTGTAATAACTTGAATTATTTGTAACATCTTGAATTATTTGTAACATCTTGAATTGTTTTGAATTATAGTGAAAAGATGTCATGAAGCAATGAAATTAACAAGTATAGAAAATACTTAGAAAAATTTCCAAGTCTTGCAAAGTTGGATTTTTGACTCTCTTGACTTTTGATGATCAAATTTCATATTTTAGATTTCTTGATGAAATGTGATTTTTGGGGCTCAAATTTGGTCAAAAAGTCAAAGTTTGACCTTTTAGTGTACAGTTGACTTTTTCCACCAGTTGATTGAATTTTGTCTATCAATTCACTGATCTCAGGGGATGAATTAAAATATGTGATTAGGTAAATATGACGCGCTCAGATCCTTGAGATCATGCTTCCAACCAATAAGTCAGGTATTAGGTCAAAAATCAAAGTTCAGTCATTTTCAGCCAAAACCCTTATTTTGCCCATTTTGCCCTTTTGACAATTTGAAAGACTTTCTTAAAAAATTATGATCCATGACTTGAAGCTTGACAGAAGTAATCCCGAGGGTCCATAACAACCCATGAAAGTCATATGAACATTAGAAATCCGACTGCCTTTATACAAACTCAAACCCTAATTTGAGGTATCAGTGTTGAGTAAATTGTTTGACCTAGTCGATACTTGCGCAAACTTGAGGCATTGAAGATCTTTGTAGGAAATATCTTGAGAAATGAGAGGGAAAATTTTGGGGTACAACAGTGTGATCAAACACCAAGAACGAAAGAGATGAGTGATTGTCTGTCCATAAAAACCTCGTTTGACTCCTCAACCATTGTAACCTCCTTTTGAGAGATGAGTGCTCGCATCGAGTTAACTGAATGTAGGGTTGGAGAATATCATGGAGAATGGGTGGGAACCAAATATTTCGATCCTTAAATCCTTTTTTCTAAAAACCGTGAACCAGGCCACGTTACAACCCTTAAAAGTCCTAACTGAAGTATGTGTTAATTTAAAAGCGCGTTGTAAGAGAGTACGATAATCTGACTCCTAGGAGGCTTACTAAAACTTTTGAGTTGGTATCACACCATATTTTTTATTTATTTTGCACAAAATTTTTGATGTTTAATCTTTTCAATAAAAGTATTTAAAAAAAACTTCAAGACAAACATGAGCTTTCCATTAGAATTATCATTCTTAGAATAGACATTCTTTGCATACGAACATGTGCTTAAACATCAAGTAAGCTTGCATAATGGGCATCAGACAGAAGTTTGATTATCTCGAGGGACAAATTTCTTCAAGATACCGTTGAAAGGTAAATCATTTTCGAGAATGATCTTAATCTGGGGCAGACCTTTTATTGACTCCATCGAGTAAAAAGAATTTCAGTTTGAGAAATGATCTTAAGTAGATTGCAAAAGTTGATTGCCCATAGTCTCTTTCGAGCAGTGACACATTACTTTCAGTTGGTCCCGAGGGACATATCTCTTAAAGTATCTGATTGCAGAACGAGGCAATTCAAGTTGAGAAGTATGGTTGTGTAGTATCATACTTTCAAGATGTAAGTCAGCCACCCTGAGGAGGTGTTGTCTTTAAAACTCTGTAAGTTTCTCACTTCTTCGTGAGCATGTAGCGAAGAAAAGGTTTATCAAGACTCTGTTGAGTAGGGGCGAGCATGTTGAATACTCCTTTGATTAAGTGATCAGCCAATCCGAGGCATTCAAGTTAGGATTCGATCCCTCAAAGTACAGTTAAACTGGGGAAGTTATGTCAAGATTTGATAAATTTCTCCGAGAATCCATTGATTAGAGGAAAATCTCTTCGAAATCTGAAGATGCATAGGCATTCACTTAGGCATGGTTGAAACCATATCCAACACTGGTCAGTCTGGGGCCGTGTTCTGATGTTCATAACACTGGGGCAGGTTATCTTTGATGATACAGATCTCAGGAAGTCCTTTCGAGGAAAATTTTCTTCAAAAGGCCCTATAGACTGGGGAAAGAAATTATACAGGGGCATTTCTCTACTTCGGGATTGATCAGGTTAAGTCCAGTCGTAGGCTAAACAACTTGTGAATTTGAAAAGCATGTCAGGAAGTCAGGATCGTTATCCTTAGCTCGTCGAGGACGTAAATCCATGTATCGGTGTTCCTTCATCAAAATATAGAAACCTGAGTTTGGGTTGTTGGCATTTTTCGACAGAAATCGGGATTATTATCTCTAGTCAAAGTATTGGATTGTTATCACCAGCGTGGTACGAGCAAAAGAGCAGGAAGTGTGTGAGTTCGTTACCCATATGAGGTTCATGATGGAAACGCTATTTGACAAAAGTATGTCTGCTAAGGGGTTTCTCTTATGAGATCTCTATGCCCCAACAAAGAATTCATCATTTCTCTGCAGGAGGAAAATGGTTCTTCTCCCTGGAAATTTTGGAGTTGTTTGAAGTCGAGATGATCTCTTCTCAATGGACTGCAATTTATTTTTGCAGCATCCTCTCCAAAGTCCATTTTTCAGTGGCATTCCTCCTCGAAGTTTACATGATGAATTTGCAATCTTGCATCACAGTTCTTACCTAGTGGTTGGTAGTTCAAATTGTATATTCTTCAATGAAGTTTGCCACCCCAAACAAGGGCATGTTGCCACAATTTCTATTTTACAAGTATTGTTGGTCTTTTATGATAAGAAACATACTAGCAAATTAATCAAGAAGGGTCCGTATGTGACCAACATGAGGATTTCTGTAGAATGGGATCCAATTTCCCCAGTAAATGCTCCCTTCTGCTCAAAACAGAACCATTCATCCCCAGTAAAAGCATACTCTCACCCAGACATAATTTCTTATCTCTAGTGAAAGCATACTCATGTGTAATCCCCATTGAAGTCATCACTCTTTATAAGAGTTTGTTTGAGATTTTTTCCCTCCAGAGGGCTTATCTCCAAAGAGGTGCATTTCAACATTTTTGTACAATCTTTTTCTTCAGCGTAATCTACCTTTCTTCGAATAATATGGGAGGATTATTTCATTGGATTGAATATCTTTGTTATATCCTCTTGAAGTCGACATCCTACGTCTTCGTGGTTGGCATTTATCTCCCTAGTGAGGTTGTCATTCATCGTCCCAATGAAGCTTATATATTTTCTCCCCAGAGAAGTTTGCCCCTGTCAGGTTTTCTTGAAGATATGCTTGATCAACATTCTTATTATGCCCCAGTGGAGAAAGTTTCCTATTTTTTTGGAGCGGTGTGCATAGACGAATGCTGTTTAGGGCCTTTTTATCCCCAGTTATGGAGTATTGTTGAAATATTTCCTCACTGGAGTGCTGAACCTCAAGCTTATGGTTCAAAGACGCCCTTATCTTACTCAAGTGAATATTGTTACCCTCAACAGTAGTATCCCCCATGTGGCCTAGGTAGAGTTCTTTTATTTAAGAACTTCTATGATTCCCCAATCGAAGTAACTTTTATTGAGGACTTATATCAGGAAGGTCCCACTTCCCAGCAACATTCTCTTTATCTTAGGAAAGAGATATTGGATTTTTCCCTAGGAAGTTGGGAGTTGGATTAGAATTCAAATTCTCCCTGAACTACAATTTATTTTTGCAGTATTTTCCCCAATGAATGCATACTCTCTCCTGAGTATTCCCCCTTCTCAGTGCAGTTCGTTTCTTTCCAGGTTTTCTCGGAAGAATTATTTTATTCACCAACTGGAGGTTCTTGATATACTCCCCTTGGAGTCGACATTCTATGGCTTCCCTAGTGAGGTTCACACTTGTTCTCCCCATGAAGTATGTGTTCGCTTCCTCAGTGAAGTTTGCACCCTCTCTCTCCAATGTGGCATGTCTATATCAGAGTTTCTTGAAGAGACTCATGTTTACCTATGGGAGATTTTGGTTTGGTATCCTCATAAGGACATCTATCATCCCCAATGAAGTGATTTCTGCTCCCAGTGCAAAAAATTCTTGTCGGCTTGAATCTTGCAGAGATGGCTACGCCCAGTGCAATGGGTATTGTTGATGTTATCATCTAAATTTTTTGGCGCCCCAGTGTAAGAGGTATTCTTTATCCCTGATCGAAGTCGAATTTCGAGGACTTGTCGGAGTAACTTATCTATTATCCCCCGGTGGAGCAAGCATTCTTTCCCTAGTGGAGCGAGTGTCCTGTCTCCCTAGTGTGGTGTACATGGGAACGCTGGTCATAACTCTTTCATCCCCGAGGATAAAAGATTTTGTTGAGATGTCCCCAATGGTGTTTATGTCCCATGATGTTTGTTTCTTCCCCAACTGAAGAATTTTTGCCCCCGGACGGTGTTATCCTCAGTGTGGCCTGAGTAGAATTATTTTTATTTAAGAATTTATATACTCCCCAATAGAAGTTATCTTCGTCCAGAAATTCTATGCGAGAAAGTTTCCATCCCCAGCAGAGCACTCCTCTTTCTAACAGATGATAAAGAATATTATTCCCCAGGAAGCTAAGAGCTTGATTAGAATTCAAGATTTTCTCTGAATTGCAATTTATTTTTGCAGTATTACTTTCGAGGAAGTTACTTCCTCATTGATATCGATCTTTAGAGGTTGGTGGTTCCGAATCTCGGTTCCCCATTGAAGTCCGGATTTCTTTTTCTCTACAAAAGATTAGATGTGCAAGAATAATCGTTCGGAAGTTCATTATTTTATCAGTGGCCGATTATTGACGTGCTTTCCCCAGTGCATTGCTAAACATGCACCATTACATTGCATCTACCAAAATGCGTATAATTTCCATTGTATGGAGCATTACGCTATAAAAAAATTTCAAACATGCATAAGTTTAAGCCAATTGTGCTCACTTGCAGTAACCAGATTGTTATACGCTCAAATTTGAATTATCTCCACAGCAAGCCTAAGGTGATTATAGTCTGGTTCCCCAGCAGAGTTTGTTTTGATGCACCACCAGTCAGGTCTTGGGTATTTCCCATTTCCCCAGTAAGTCCTGGTTTTCCCTCTCCCTTGCAAGCTTCTAGTTATTTTACCCGTGTTTGCTTTATCGTCAGAGTGCAAGAGTCGGTGTATAATCTTTCTTATTTCTCAAGTATTTGAGCATCCATACTTGGTGTGTGATAATTCAGATGATTGCCACTCTTGAAGAATTACACCTCGCCTTTGGCCTAAGGGACAATGTAGTTCTTGCGCTTTTGAAAACATCAATATCCTCTAAAAATCCCAACGTGTGTTGGAAATCCTTGTTAGGAGTCCCCTTCGGATGGTCTCTTTTCATTTGTAAGTTCGCCTTTGATTGGCGTTCTTTTCTTAGGAATCTACCTTCGGCATAGTATTCCTTGTTAAAGATTCCCCTTCGACTGGTTTCTTTATCTTGAAGTCCACCTTCGGCTAGAACCCTTTAAATCCACCTTCGGCTGGTACCTTTTGTTGAGAGTCCCCTTCGGATGGTCTCTTTTCATTTGTAAGTTCGCCTTTGATTGACGTTCTTTTCTTAGGAATCTACCTTCGGTATAGTATTCCTTGTTAAATATTCCCCTTCAGATGGTTTCTTTATCTTAAAGTCCACCTTCGGCTGGCACCCTTTAAATCCACCTTCGGCTGGTACCTTTTGTTAGGAGTCCCCTTCAGATGGTCTCTTTTCATTCATAAGTTCTCCTTTGATTGGCGTTCTTTTTCTTAGGAATATACCTTCTGTATAGTATTCCTTATTAAGGATTCCCCTTTGGTTGGTTTCTTTATCTTGAAGTCCACCTTCAGCTGGAACCCTTGAAATCCACCTTTGGCTGGTACCTTTTGTTGAGAGTCCCCTTCGGCTGGTCTTTTTTCATTCGTAAGTTCGCCTTTGATTGGCGTTCTTTCCTTAGGAGTCCCCTTCGTCTGGTTTCTTTTTTTTGTAAGTTTGCCCTTGATCGGCATTCTTCCCCATTTAAACCCACCTCCAGCTGGTATCATTTTTCAAGAGTCCCATTCATTTGGTCTCTTTTCTTTTTAAGTCCGCCTTTGATCGGTTCTCTATTCAGAGTCAATGTATATTTGTATCCTCAGTAAGTTCGACTTCGATTGACATTCTTTTGTTAGAGCCTTCTTCGGCCGGTCTCTTTCTTGTGTATGTCTAACCTTGACCTGACATCCAATTGTTTTACCCAGATGACCACTGCAATCCAAAAAAAGGAAGAAAAAAAATTAGAAAATACAGAAATCCAAAAATATAACAATACCAGACTGACTTCGGAGTGCAAATTTTTGTATTCTTTTAGTATTTAATCTTCTTCCACCTTGAAAGTTCGAAAGGCTGGCACCAATCTCACCTTCATGTTTAAGACAATTAAATAGGGACAATTGTTTCACCCCAAATTTTCCCTTCTAATTGTCTCGCTATTTGGATTAGGCTTTTGCATTCACATCTTTTCATTAGGACATCTACACTAACATAACATGTATTTGCATTGAAAAAAAGCACCTGTGGTTCAAAAGATCAGTAAATATGAAGCTAGGGTTTATAATTGATTTGGGAGGTATATCTTGAATAAGGTTGATTTTTCTGGTTCTTCTTGGTGTACCATACTGTGGAATTAGGGTTTTGGTTCGTGTTCAGTTTGGACTTATTCTCCATCAGGCAATAAGGCTATTCTCTTCGTTTGAACATCAAGTTGCAAGGTTTTTCTTGTCAAGAACTTGAGGGTATGCCCTAGCATACATGGTCTTTGAATCAAGACGTATCCTCACATGGGTGTTCTTTTCATTTGATCAGGGTTAATGATTGTGGCATGGCATTCATCCATTCCACAGTTAACCAATTCAGGTTTGGTTGAATCATAGTTCGAAGATGCTTCATCTGGATGTTTCTCTATACATTTGAATTAAGGAATCAACATCATGAGGAATGGTTATCATGATTTCATTCTCTTCAGGATATAATTGTTTTTATCTAGTCTCGGCAAGTGTTGGGGTTTTCATTTGTGTGACTAGGGTTTCATGTCAAGGGAAATCTTCTGTGATTCAAACCTTATCATCCATTTGTAAGATGTTACTCATGAAACTAATTTCGAGTTGAGATACCTGGTCATTAAGGGATGAGGATCAAATTGTGAAGTGTGATTCATGGCATAAGATATGAATTTGTGGACTTATAATTAATCAAGGCAATTCAGGTGGATTTGGATGGAAGTAGGCTTCTCATTGAAGGAGTCATGCAAGGTGATTCAGGGTTCATTCATGATTTGATTCAGGATTTTTATTCAAATATTCAACACAAGTTCAATTCATTCATCTTGTATCACAGTTCATTTTATATGATAAATCAAGGAAAACTTGGAATTTAAATGCGAAGGGGAAGGAAAGATCCATACAAAATCCATTCAAGTGGTTACTTTGGTTATAGTTTGTCAAATTGGATTAATTTTTCTTGAGATGCGAGTGTGTGGATTGTTTGGAGTTAGAGTTTCGAAAAAACAAAAGTAATAGGCATAATGATCATTCATTTGGTTCTAGTATTTCTAGCAGCAGAGATCTTCAAAATGCATCTAGCTCATTTGAATCATATTTATTGTATAATAAAATTAATCACGGTCACAGTTTGTCTAATGGAACTGTTGAACCGCAACATTTTTCCCCTAGCGGGAACTTTGGTCAACATTTTAATTATTCAAATCCATAGTTTGATGAACAAAAAAAATTATCAAACAATTATGCTTCTGAAAGTCAAAAGCCTATCGGTTACTCCAATCAATCATTACATGGTGGACAACAGCATTCTTATGCCCCTCATGTTGGAAGATCATCTTCTAGGCGTCCTTCTCATGCCTTGGTTACCTTTGGATTTGGTGGAAAACTCTTAATAATGAAAGATTCTAGTCTTTTGAGCTCAACATATGGAAGTCAGAAGAATGCCGTACAAGGCTCTGTTTGTGTTAAACTTGATGGAAGTTATATTAGGAAGTATTATTTCTTCATGTATTGGAAATTGTGCTGGTGATTATTTCCGTGCACTTGGGCAGCAATCTGTCCCAGGTCCATTTGTTGGTGGAAGTGTTGGAAGTAAAGAGTTGAATAAATGTATATATGAGAGGATTTCACATTGCGGATCTCCTGACATGGATTATAAGAAAAGAGAAAGAATGTGACTCCTTCTCTCCTTGCTTAAAATAGCTAGTCAATATTATGGAAAACTATGTTCTCCTTTTGGCACAAACAACATACTAAAAGAAAATGATAGTCCTGGGTCATTAGTTGCCAAGCTTTTTATATTTGTCAAGATGAGAAGTAAGGAGTATGGTGTACTGAGCCACTGTCTGCATAACATGCCTTCTGAAGCACAAATGCAGGCAACGACTTCGAAGGTACAAAATCTTCTTGTCTCTGGCAAAAATAAGGAAGCTTTACAATATGCCTAAGAAAGTCAGTTGTGGGGACCTGCACTTGTTCTTGCTTCAGAACTTAGTGAAAAGTTTTATGTTGATATTGTGAAGCAAATAGTACTTAGTCAACTGATTGTAGGGTCTCCCCAGCACATATTATGTCTTTTAATTGTTGGATAACCAATTGATGTTTTCCCATCCGACAGTTCAAATAATAGGGACCCTAGTGCTTTTAATATGCCTCAGCATCCTGCACAACTTCAGTTCGGATCTAACGGCATGCTTGATGATTGGGAGGAGAATTTGGCTGTAATAACTGCAAATAGAACCAAAGATGATGAGCTTGTAATTATTCATCTTGGTGATTGCTTGTAGAAGGAAAACTGTGAGAGTTGTTTATTTTTGATTCAGTCAGATGAAAACAAAGAGAGTGTTCTCCATGCTTCTGTTACTAAAAGGGTCAACATCCTTCCATTTTTCCATTTAGAATAATTCAAAAATCAGAAAATAATGGACTAACTGCCATAACAGAATCCTAACCAACTTTCAGGTAATATATTCAAAGGCTAACGACTTGCTAATAAAAAAACATAATTTCATATTAAATCTCATCCATCCAAATCTCTAACAGAAAGGAAAATCAACAGTTCAGATCAATTCAACCTCTAAATAACTTTCTAATCTCTAACCAACTATATAACAAAATTCTCACCTGGTATCAAGGCATTATTCATTCTCCTCAATGGAGTCACCACAAACCAGAAAATTCTCCAATCTTTCTCTCTGGAAAATTCACGCAACCTTCATCTTCATTCTCTTTCTTCACTCTTCATCTCTCAAGATCCCTCAATATTATGCAGAATCACAAGAAAATCATCTGAAGAATCACAGAAAATCTCTCTCTGAAATTCCTCGCCACTCTTTTGATCTCTTCTTCATCATCAACATCGATTATGCAGCATCATCCGCCTCGATATCCTACTTTACATCTTCACCATCATCGATGCATTTTCTGCTATCTGCAAGCAACAAAATTATGCATCAATCTTCAACATGACTTTGTAAATTGAATCAAAATAGGGGGAAAAGAATACACAAGGAAAAGTGGAAGATTGACACAAGAAGAAGAGAAACTTAAAATGGAAACAAGCTGAGGGTAAGAACCATTACCTGTATCATCTTTTGGTTTTCTGCTCGATTGAATCCAAGACGAAGGGGAGAGGTGAGCAAGTTTCGAAGCCGAGACAGAGTTTGTAAATCGGAAACAAATTTGAGACGAAATCGCGATTGAAGCATAGCAACAAAATGAACAAGAAGAACTGAGGTGTGATCGAATGAGCAAAGTGGCTAAGCGGAGTTGAGCGGAAGCATTTGTTTCGATCGGAGATGAGACGGGTTGAACGTTCTCTGGCAGATCTAGGTTGAAACAAATGTTGGATTCAGAGAGGGGAGATCCAAACGAGCGGACTGGTGGTGGAAACTGTTGATTCATGGAGTTAAGTTTGGCACGAAGGTGATAGGAATCAAAGGAAGAGAAGCCGTTGTGGTTGCAAGTGAGATGGAAATAACCCTTGATTCAAAAGGAGTTCAATAGTCATACTTCAACCCTAAAGAACACAACAGGACACTGTTTCTTCTTTTTCCCTAAATTTTGTTTTCTTTTAAATATAAAAAAAATCTAGATCATGGGCCGGACCTCAACTATTCCCACGCCCATCATCAAATATTTTTGGCAGCCTGTATGTTTGTGAACAAAAAAGGTATTGGACCATTTCTGGCTGGGCTCAATGCACCATTATGACTGCTTATAGTATACCCCTTCTTACAGATTGCACTCCCTGTTTTTTATGATTTGCATTTTTGTTTGGATATTTGTGTTAGTTGTTTAGACATGTTTGAATTCTTTTTACATGATAAAAATAATAAAATCAAATATAAAAATTTGTTAGATTTTTATATTTTTATTTTAGGAATTAAATCTCGATTGTTCGATTACTTGAGATTGATAATTCACCTTTACTTGTTAAGATTTGAAACTTATGCAGGTTTATTGTGCGATATGCATATATGCTTGAGGTTCCAATTGTGATTTATTTTCACATCAATGATATTGCAATGCTTATTCCTGGAATTTGATCTCTTACTCTTTTCCTTTTCTTGGTGAAGCTTACTCGAATTTTTCTGGGTCTCTTTATTTTGCTCGCAGCGCTACAAACTTTTGTTCGTTGGGTATTTTTTCTCATTTACCTCATTTCAGCATTTTAATTCTTTATAGAGATCCTGTATAGTTGGGGCATTTATCGCTTTGTAAAAATAATGTGAAGTAGGAAGCGGGAAATAAAGAGCGTGCGCTCGAAGTCATTGTTTAAAGTCTTGTAGCAGGCACCGCTTTCTATATGCTATTTGTGTTTGTTTAAAACCCTACCTTTGAATTAGGTATTCTGCACATCTGTTTACATTTGTGCCCGCATATATTACAGGTAATAAGTCCTCAAAAGGAGGAAAGCAAGGAGGGTCAGTAATCGACCCTCGCATATTCTAGTCTGTGGCATGCTTAGCTCAGGTTGTACGTCGACACTTCAAAGTCGCGCAAATCTTGTGTATCGAGTCTGTCAAGTGGGGAAGGGTTTTGCAATCAAATCGTTGTTCATATTGTATTCTGTCAGCTACCTTGATCTTCTATATCTTGGTTAGGTGTTTAGTCGCTTTAGACGTCACATTTTTTTGTTTTACATCTGTCCCCCGCTTGTTTGCTTCGGATGATACGCTCCCCTTAGCTAAAGCGTTTCTTTTGTTTCCCTCATCCCTTTGAGTCAGTGTGTGCTACTTATGTTTTTGTGATTTTGCCAAATCACTTGTTTTCTTATTTTTTTACTATACCGTGTTCCTTTAGAATAGGAATTTGTAAGCTTCCCTTTAGGATCGCTCTATTAGAGTAGCTTTCGAGCTAGACATTAGGAGAGGTCTACATGCATGCTAACATAGGGTAAAGATTTCCCTTTCAAAACTCAACCTTAGGGTCAATCATTGTATGATAACATTAGGGATAGATATAAGTTAGTCTCCCTTAGATGTTTTTCTTTCTTTTGCATCCTTGCATTAAGACTAACTCTTTTTCTTGAAAAAAGCATAAAACATCTAACAATTTTCAAATCCTTCCTTAAGGTAAAATTATCAACTAATGCAAACTCTTTTTTGCCTTTGGGCTCCTTTATTTTATTTCAAACCTTTTCAAAAGAACATGTTAATTCACTTATGTGTTGACGCATGAGTCTCCAAAGGTCGAGCTGCGGCAGAAGGCGAAATTAATATTATTCATTAAAAAATACAAACCAACAGAACTTGTGATCCGAACTACGACTGCTCTGATTCCTTAAAAGGAATACGTAGGCATTGGGATAGGGCCCGAACGATCACAACTTTATTTTTCCCTACATTTTTTTCTCTTTTATTTTGCATGCATTCCATGTATAGCTTAAATTTGAACACACCCATTAGATTAGAACAACAAGAGTGGATAACATAGAGTACTACGGGCGTGTGGGGTGCTAATAGCTTCCCCTCGTGTAACAGACTCCCTTACCCATATCTCTTGGTCGTTCGACCTTGATTTCACCCTTCATAGGTTTACTCGATATTTACCTTTCCCTTCCCGTGGGATAAAAAACGTTCGATGCCAACTTCATTGATTTCATTATCAGTTAATTGTTTAGCCGATTGTTTCAACTAGCATCAGTAAGGCTACTGGAAAACATCAATCAGGTGATTGGTAAATGAACAATCAGTAAGGTTACTGGCATCGGTAAGTTTACCAGGAGACATCAATCAGGTGATTGGGATGATTAGTATTGAGGATAAACCTAGTCGAAGAGTTGTCATGGATTTAGCTAGGGATTAATTTTGGATTGAGAATAGTTACTCCTCTAGTAATTGATTTGGATTTTTGCATGAAGTCCTGAGACTTGGTTTCTCTCATATATTGTGTGTATGCTTTATGCATATGCGAGTGTTAATGTGTGGTATGTTTTGAGTCAATGATGCATGTCTTATGATATGCATTAAATGGTGCATTTGATGCAGATATCTCGTTAGAAATGGATTTTGATGAATTGCAGAAGGGAATTGGACCTTTTGACCATGTTTGGGTTATAAGTCGTTGTATGAATTAGGCTCATAAGGATAAGATAGATGAATGAGATGATATGTACGACTTGATGATAGAGCGAAGTGACCTAGTGGATGCATGAAAATGATTTATGATGACTTGAATGTTTTGACCAGCTCCTCAACAATGAGTCAGGGACTGTTAAAGCTTAGTAACAAGCCTTATTTTCAAGAGTGAGCAGGATGTTATGACTTCTCAACACTTGTTTTGGACCTGATGATTGCTGACGAGCAGTTTGAAAGTATGGAGAGGGTCTGTCTTGTTAAGGCTCATTTTTTGCCCCTGTTGGAAGGGTCTTTGGAGGAGTTCTCTGTAGAGGAACTTGGACCCCACTATGTAGTGATATGAACTTGATATGGCATGCCTTAGTATTTGAAACTTGATAAGTTTTCCCTTGATTACTTGGCACTCTGAGAGGTTCTTCGAATCTTGACTTGGTTGCCCCAGATTAACTGAACTCTCACTCAACAGATTTCTAGATATTTCTCTTTCCCTTAGGGTAATCAGATTTCAAGATACTTTTGCCCCCACTCAACGGAGTTCTAAAGACAACTTGTACCATGGGATGATAAAACTCTTCATCTAATGCTCATTGTAAAAGTTTCTTTGATGTTAAGCACTTGTTTATACGCAAAGAATTTTTATTATGAGAATGATAATTCTAATGCAAAGTTTATGTTTATCTTGAAGTCTAAAGACTTTTTGTTGAAATGATGTTGTAACATCGAGTTTTTCGTATGAAAGGTGTTATGATACCAACTCAGATGTTTTAGAGAGTCTCTTGTGTTCTCGTTATAGTATGCTTTGGAAACAACCCACACTCCAGTTAGGACTTTTAAAGTTTGTAACATGGTCTGGTCACAGTTTAAGAAACAAAGGATAATAAGGCTCGAATTTTAATTAGCATGTCCCATTCTCCTTGATGTTCTCTGTTCCTAAGTTCAATTTACTCAATAGATGCGTTCAACCTGCAAGAGAATTTTTATAGTCGTGGTGATGATGGGAATCATTGATGATTTATGAGGTGGCAGTCACAAGCTTATTTTCCATTTTTGTTTTCAATCCCTTATTTTTCATAGACCAATTCTTTTGAATTTTCTAGTTCATCAGGATGCCCTAAATTTTTCCTAAGCCAACTTTTTTGTTTTTACAATTTTCCTTTTGACTTAGAGGGCTCTCTCTTTTGGAAACAAATTTTGAGTTTTTGCTTTTTTGAATGATTGTGACTGCCATCTTGAATTTTGTGAACCTTATCTTTACTGCTTCCTTAATCCTAAATGAGAAAGAAGATATTGTGAACTTTATCTTTATTGCTTCCTCGATCTTGGATGAGAAAGTGAGGAAGAAGATGTTGTGATCTTTATCTTTGTTGCTTCCCTAATCTTTGATGATGTGTTTGAACCTCTTGTTTAGGTGGACTGATTATCTTGGGATTAGAATGAATTATTGATTAATTTAAATTTACCCTGCCACTAATTAAAAAATGAGGGTTTTTCTGCGTAGAAAAGAAACCCCTACTTCATGGCTCAAAGGGGCTAACGAGGGTTTTTCTCCCTTATACCTTAGGTGTTTGGGGATTTAAAACAATGTATGCACATCGTCAACATGGTTTTATCCAAAGGCATATTGTACGATATTTTTTAGATATTATATTTTTGTCATCCTCCTGATGAATTTATTTTGCTTTTTTTAACAAGAGTTGAGTATCCGTAAAGAAAAATATTTATGAATAAATTCTTTCAAGACAAACATATTTAATGCATTGTTATTTTATTCAAAAATAGAAAAGTATTTTCATACAATAGTTTTGAACCAACAAGAAACATTAGATATGAGCATGCAGAAAAAGAAACTAAATATTTCCAATATTGAGGAGGCTTGACTTTGTATGGACTCATCACTTCAGAGGATGTTATTTGCAGTTTTGGGACTCTCTTGGGTAAGGAGACTTCAATTTATGAGCAGGCCGTCTAGAGTGAATGTGATCATCTCGGAATCAATGAGGTCTTGTACTTTCCCTTTGAACACATTGCAACCTTCAATTGTATGACCTGGTGCCCCATAATGGAACTTACAATGGGCGTCAGGATCATATCCCACAGGATAAGGGGAAGGAGAAGGCCCAAGATACTCTAACTCCACCAAAGAATTCCAGAGTAAATGAGAGAGAAACTAACTATGAGTCATAGGGATAGGGTCATGTACTCTTCTTGTCCTTTTTTGGCGAGGTATACAGGGCCGAAATTATGGATGAGCTTGTTGCTGAGGAGTGATTGCTGCAACTTGATATCCGTACCCACTTTTTTGTTGCCCTGCTACAGCATTTGCTTCTTCCTCCTTCTTCTTTGAGAACTTATGAGTGAATTTCTTTGTATCAAAGGACGTACTAGATGCCCCTTGTATTTTTCACTCTTTAGACCAGCTTCAATTTGTTCCCCAATTATTACCAAATCGGAGAATCGTGAGGAGGCGATGCCTACCATCTTCTCATAATATAGACCTTGTAGAGTTCTCATGAACATGTCCACCAATTCTCTTTCGAGGAGTGGTGGTTGCACACAGGCTTCCATTTCTCTCCACCGTTGAGCATACTCCTTGAAAGATTCATCTTTCTCTTTAGACATGTTTTAAAGTTTCATGCGACTAGGAGCCATATCCAAGTTGTATTTGTATTACTTTAAGAAAGCATGATCAAGGCCTGCCCATGATCAGATATATGCTTGATTCAACTACATATACCTATCTAGAGATGCCCCACTCAAACTGTCCTGGAAGTAATGGATCATTAATTTCTGATCGTGATCATAGGCAGCCATTTTTCTGTAGAACATGCGCATATGATTCCTTGGACATGTGAGCCCCTTATATTTTTCAAATTCATGTACCTTGAACTTGGGAGGAATCACTACATCTGGGACTAAACCTATTTCTATAGCACCGACATGGAAAGCATCATAACCCTCTACAGCCTTCAGTCATTCTTCAATGGCTTTGAACTGATTAACTGTAACACCCCAATTCTACCCGGCAATTATAAATGTAAATCAGAGTTATAAAATTCTTATAACTGAATTAGGATGCCACAAATTCAACTTAAAAACACATTGAACTCAACATGGATACATAACACTTTAAAACTTCAGATGAACCATTGGCAAAATAATTTAATCTCTTAATTCAACAACTTGAGCATCTATGCAGCAGAATTATAATAACATCTTTGTCCAACATTACAGCAACTTCAAAGCAACACATACTTAGAAACAATCAAATTAAAGTTTAACAACTGAAATGATCAATAATTAAAAGCAACAAGCGTTCACCCCCTTGAGTGTTACGTATCAGAGCAATGACACTGACTCGAACTACTAAAGGTGAACCACCTTCACTCTAGATTACCTGTATGTTACCAACATAAGGGTAACATTCAAACAGAAGGGGTGAGATATCTAACAATGTAATAAAACGTATGATAAATAATATGTTAGATCAGCTCATATAATAACACCACTTCACATCTCATAAACAATAATAATCGCAACAGAATACCAACAATATACACATTTACCGCATCAATACACAACTTCTTTATGCAATCATAAATTGCGACTCAATACTATGCAAATGCATGTGGTACCATTGGAGCAGAACTCCCATCTCAAAATAATTGCCAATAAATAGAGGCATCAACAAGGCATAAGCCTTCATCTTAATATTCACCAATACAGGCCATCTTAACGAGCATCAGCTCCATCTTGATATGCAATGTATGCGACACAATCATGAATATAGTAACAACAACCACAATTAACAACATCTCAACACAACATCATCGTTGGCCAGAAAGCCTACATCTTAATAGCTGCCAATTGTTAGAGGCATCTCAACGTCATTCATCAACATCATTCATCAACATAATTCATCAACATAATTTATCAATGTAATTCATCAACATAATTCATCAACATAATTCATAGCAATGCATCCATAATAACAATACAACGGCAGATCGACAATCCCTCAACGTTGGCCATAGGCCTACAACATGATAATGCCCATAATTAATTAATCATCTATGGATTATCTCTAACTACCAAAAATCTACATATTATTATTCTGTAATACGACATCATTATCATTATAAATCTTACTATCATGAACCAAGTGATAATCTAAGATCGTCTTATCCTCATCATACTTCACAAAATTATCATAGCGATTAACGTGGGAAGCCAACTCTAATCATAATTTTGGTACTAGGATTATTCTTATTATCCTTAATTTTAATCCTTAAGAATTGAGTTCATCGCGTTAGCTATCCAACGCTTCAAACGGCACCTCAAACGGAGTCCGGAAACTCAAGTTACAGCCTTTGGAAGAATCTGTCAAAATTTGGACTGCATGAGTCGACGCGTACTGGGTTGAAATCCTGCATGAGTCAACGTGTAATCCTCTTGTGTCAACTCATACTGAGTATGCAACACTGCATGTATCGATG
Organism: Vicia faba; assembly: GCA_948472305.1. Classification (NCBI taxonomy): domain Eukaryota; kingdom Viridiplantae; phylum Streptophyta; class Magnoliopsida; order Fabales; family Fabaceae; genus Vicia; species Vicia faba. The sequence goes on from OX451741.1 coordinate 145,857,421, forward strand.
CATAATCCTATGTATCGACTCATTCTGAGTCTTAAAACCTGCATGTATCGATGCATGGCCTTTGAGGTCGACTCATATTGACCTGTCATGAATATTTTCTGCGATTTCACTGTGTTTTCACTATGATTTCCCTGCCTTAGGCCCTAAAAACATCCTATAATCATATGTAATCATTAATTATAATAATCTATGTTTCTACATCAATTATACCGCATTAGAGCATCATTATTCATCTCTAAATCATTGATCCTCATCAAACAACAATGTATATATTTCAATCATAAACCAAAACAACTTTTCAAATCCAATCCCACATACTACTCATCATAAATCCAATTATAGAGTCATAACCCCACCCTTACCTTGGATTGAAGGATGCTCTATGATTCTTTTCCGGTTGAATTCTATTTTGATCTTTTCCTTCTTTTCTGCAACTTTCACGTCCTGTTCCAACCCTTATTTCCTTCTCTTCTTACTGCAACTTCTTTTCCTTATTAATTCTAATTAACTAATATAATAACCCTATTATTCTCATTATGTCTTAACGGGCTTAAAACTCCTACACCCCCTTTCTACTACTTCTAATCCTTAAAAATAAGCCCACATCAAATAATATTATTATTCTAATATTATTCCACAACTTAATAGAATAGATTAATTCAATTAATCACACTCAACATCTATCATTATAACACAACTTCATAAATAACCCAGAAATAATTTAATTAAATAATTAATTAAATTACGAGCGTTACAACTCTCCCCCACTTAGAATATTTTCGTCCTCGAAAATTTACCTTAATCAAACAACTCAGGATAGGGTCCCGCATCCTGCTTTCCAACTCTCAAGTCATGCTTTCTCCGGAAGCTCCTAGCCAAACCACTTTAACCAAAGAAATCTCTTTGCCCCTCAAAGTCTTTATTTCATGACCCGCGATCCGTACAGGCATCGTCTCCACAGTAAGTTTATCTTGTACTTGCATATCATCCATATGAATCACATGAGATGGATCTGAAATATACTTCCGGAGTTGCGACACGTGAAACACATCAAGCAAATTCAAAATATTAGGCGGTAAAAACACTCTATAATTAACATTCCCAACTATTTCCGAAATCGGATATGGTCCAATGAAACGAGAAGTGAGCTTTCTAGACTTCAATGCTCGCCCAACACCAGTCACAGGTGTAACTCTAAAAAACACATGGTCACCCGCTTGAAATTCTAAGTCTTTCTTTAGCTTGTCATGATAACTCTTTTGTCTAATTTGTGAAGCTTTCATCTTTTCTCTAATCAACTTCACCTTCTCCGTAGTCTCACGAACAAGTTCAGGTTCAAGTACTACACTTTCTCCAGATTCATGCCAACATAAAGGAGTTCTACATCTTCAACCGTACAACGCTTCAAAAGGTGCCATCCCAATACTAGAATGGTAATTGTTATTATAAGTGAACTCTATCAACGGAAGGTAAGTATCCCATGAACCTCCCTGCTCAAGAACACATGCCCTCAACAAATATTCCAACGATTGAATAGTCCGTTCAGTCTAACCATCTGTCTGAGGATGATACGCCGAACTCAACCTCATCTTAGAACCCAACGCTTCTTGCAAACTCTTCCAAAAATCAGAAGTAAACCTCGGATCTCTATCCGACATAATGCACAAAGGAACACCATGTAGCTTCACGATTATACTAGTGTAAATCTCAGCCAACTTCGACACTGGAAAACTGATGTTAATAGGAATGAAATGAGCTGACTTTGTAAGACTATCAACAATCACCCAAATTGAATCATGTCCTTTTAAAGTATTAGGTAACCCCATCATAAATTCCATCAAAATGTTATCCCATTTCCATTCCGGAACTTCTAACGGTTGCATAAACCCTACAGGCTTATGATGTTCAACTTTCGACTTATGATAAGTCAAACATGCATACACAAACCGAGCCACATCGCTTTTCATCCCAGGCCACTAAAACAAACCTTTCAAATCTTGATACATCTTTGTAGCTCCTGGATGAATACTCAGCTTACTTCTATGACTCTCTTTAAGTATCACTTTCTTCATCTCTGCATCATCATAAATACAAATCCAGTTACGAAATCTAAACACACCTTGCGCATCTAACTTAAAATCATTATTCTCAGACTGATCGATCCCAACCATAGAATCTGCCAGTTTCATATCCAACTTCTGAGCTTCTCTGATACTGTCTAGAAATTCATTATTAATCTTCAACATACCCAACATAACGCTCCGCGGTGTCACCTCACAAACTAAGCTCATATCTCTGAACTGTTCAATTAATTCCAACTCTTTAACCATCATTGCCAACATATGTAAAGTCTTTCGACTCAACGCATCAGCTACCACATTCGCTTTTCCTGGATGATAATTTAAACCTAAATCCTAGTCCTTTAACAATTCCAACCATCTTCGTTGTCTCATATTTAATTCCTTCTGATCAAATAAATACTTTAAGCTCTTATGGTCACTAAACACTTCAAATCTAGAACCATAAAGATAATGCCTCCAAATCTTCAACACAAAAACAACTGCAGCAAGCTCTAAATCATGCGTAGGATAGTTCTTTTCATGAGTCCTCAACCGCCTTGACGCATAAGCAACTACCTTATCATTCTGCATAAGCACACCTCCTAAACCCGTCTTAGAAGCATCACAATATACTACAAAAGGTTCTCCTAGATTAAGCAACGTCAAAATTGGATCCGACGTCAATCTCTTCTTTAATTCTGTAAAAATTTCTTCGCATTGAACATCCCACACAAAAGCTCCATCTTTACAAGTAAACTTAGTCAACGGAAGTGCCAACTTATAAAAACCTTCGATAAACCTTCTATAGTAACCAACTAATCCCAAAAAGCTTCTAATCTCAATAGCTGACTTCATAGTTTCCCATTGCAACACAACATCAACCTTTGATGGATCTATAGCGATGCCACTACCTGAGATTACATGACCAAGGAAACTAACCTCCTTTAACCATAACTCACACTTGGACATCTTTGCATACAACTTCTTCTCTTTCAAAACATGCAATACTACTCTTAAGTGTTCTGCATGCTCCTCTTCTAACTTAGAGTAAATCAAAATGTCATCATTGAACACCACTACAAAACGATCCAAATAATTATGAAAGATACGGTTCATGTATTCCATGAATACTCCTGGTGCATTAGTAACACCGAAAGGCATCACCGAATACTCAGAATGTCCATAACGCATCCTGAAATCCGTCTTCTGGATATCTTCATCCTTCACCTTAATCTGATGGTAACCCGACCTCAAATCAATCTTACTGAACACACGAGCATCCACCAATTGGTCCATTAAGTCATCTATTCTTGGAAGTGGATACTTGTTCTTAATCGTCACTTTATTCAACTATCTATAATCAACACAAATCCTCATAATCCCATCTTTTTTCTTTACTAGCAACACTGGAGCTCCCCACAGCGATACACTTGGTCTTACAAACTTCTTTTCAAGTAACTCCTCTAATTGCTTCTTTAACTCTAACAATTCAGATGCAGGCATCTTGTATGGTGCCATAGACACAGGTCTGGTACCAGGTATAACATCAATAACAAATTCAACTTCCCTCTCCGGTGGTACATCAGGAATTTCATCAGGGAAAACTTCAGTAAATTCATGCACCACCTGCAATTCCTCAATTATAGCTTGAGTCTCTACAGATAGCGACACCATCAATGGGAACATATGTACTTCTTCTTGCATCAACTTCCTCAACTGCCTAGCAGACAACAGACCATCTTCTTCTTCTTCAGGAGTAGAAAACCTCACAGACTTGTCATAACAGTTAATATGAACATAATTATGCTCTAACCAGTTCATATCCAAAATCAAATCCAACCCTCTTAAAGGAAAACAAACCAAATCAACAAAAAAGTCTCTGTCGAAAATAAAAAAAGGACACTTTAAACACACAAAGAAGTAGTCACCGACCCCTTGGCTGGATTGTCGATGAACATCTCTCCATTCAAAGAAGACAACATGAGACCTAATCTTTCAACATAATCAGCAGCAATAAAGCAATGAGTAGCACCAGTATCAATAATAGTAATTAAAGGAGTACTATTAATGAAACATGTACCTCTGATAAGTCTTTCCTCAGCAGCTGCCTGATCCTCAACCAAAGCGAACACTTTACCACTTATCTGCACCCTCTTTGGTTTCTGACACTGACTACCAATGTGCCCTTCTTTACTACAATTGAAACAAATCACCTCCTTATGCTTGCACTCAGATACAACAGGACCAGTATTACCACAACGGAAACACCTCTTTACCTCATCAGTACACACATTACTCTTATGCCCAGGTTATCCATATTTGAAACAAACCACACCAGCAGGAGCATCTCCCCCACTAGTCTTCTGACCCTAAGCAGCTTTCTGTTTACCTTTACCAGCTGGGGCATCATAAGGCTTACCACGATTTTGTTGGTGCTTAGCCCTCTTCTCACTGATAATCTTGTAATGAGAATTATTATCCTCTTTATAGATTCTGCAACTATCAATCAAATCAGCAAAGACACGGATCTTCTGGTATCCAACTGCCTTCTTGATCTCTGGGTGCAACCCATTCTGAAACTTGATGCGCTTCGAAAACTCAGCATCGCCTCACCGTAGTGCGGATAAAACTTAGCCAACTTAGCAAACTTTGCAGCATACTCAACAACCGACATACTCCATTGCTTCAGCTCAAGGAATTAAATCTCCTTCTTACCACAAACATCTTCAGGAAAATACTTCCTCAGAAACTCCCTACAGAACACAGCCCAAGTGACATTTTCACCTGCAGCTTCCAACCTCTGACATGTCTCTAGCCACCAGTCATCAGCTTCGACTACTAGAATATGAGTACTATATCGAACCTTCTGCACTGGAGTGCAGTCCATCACACAGAATATTCTCTCAATCTCTTTCAACCAATCAAATGCTCTGTCAGGATCATACTTTCCCTTAAAGGTAGGCAGATTCTCTCTCTGGAAAGTCGCCAAACTACGAGATCCAGCATTCTCGTCAGCATTCAGCTGATTCTCCATCGCATGCGCCATTGCTTCTAAAGTAGCAGCAAGTGCAACATCATTCCTTCCAGCCATCTTAACTTATCACTACAACATAAACAACAGTTAGAATTCAAATTAACAATACTCGATTGTTAGACAACTACGACTCGACAACTTGGTCGAACAGACCAAATTTTGCTCTGATACCAACTTTGTAACAGCCCAATTCTACCCGGCAATTATAAATGTAAATCAGAGTTATAAAATTCATACAACTGAATCAGGATGCCACAAATTCAACTTAAAAATACATTGCATTCAACATGGATACATAACACTTTAAAACTTAGGATGAACCATCGGCAAAATAATTTAATCTCTTAATTCAACAACTTGAACATCTACACAGCGAAATCATAGTAACATCTTTGTCCAACATTACAGCAAATTCAATGTAACACATACTTAGCAACAATCAAATCAAAGTTCAAAAACTGAAATGACCAATAGTTAAAAGAAACAAGCGTTCATCCCCCCGAGTGTTACGTATTAGAGCAATGACACCGACTCGAACTAATGAAGGTGAACCACCTTCACTCTGGATTACCTGTACATTACCAACATAAGGGTAACATTCAAACATAAGGGGTGAGATATCTAACAATATAATAAAAAATATGATAAATAATATATTAGATCAGCTCATATAATAACACCACTTCACATCTCATAAACAACAATAATCGCACCAGAATACCAGAAAAAAAACACATTTACCGCATCAATACACAACTTCTTTATGCAATCATAAATTGCAACTCAATACTATGCAAATGCATGTGGTACCATTGGAGCAAAATATCATCTCAAAATAATTGCCAATAAATAGAGGCATCAAGAAGGCATAAGCCTTCATATTAATATTCGCCAAAACATACCATCTTAACGAGCATCGGGTCCATCTCTATATGCAATGTATGCAACACAATCATGAATGTAGTAACAACAACCACAATTAACAACATCTCAACATAACATCATTGTTGGCCAGAAAGCTTACATCTTAATAGTTGCCAATTATTATAGGCATCTCAACATCATTCATCAACATCATTCATCAACATAATTCATCAACATAATTTATCAAAGTAATTCATCAACATGATTCATTAACATAATTCATAGCAACTCAGCCATAACAACAATACAATGGCAGATCGACAATCCCTCAACGTTGGCCATAGGCCTACAACATGATAATGCCCATAATTAATTAATCATCTAAGGCTTATCTCTAACTACCAAACATTTATGTATTATTATTCTGTAATACTACATCATTATCATTATAAATCTTACTGTCATGAACCAAGCGATAATCTAAGATCGTCTTATCCTCATCATACTTCACAAAATAATCATAGCGATTAACGCGGGAAGCTAACTCTAATCCTAATTTGGGTACTATGATTATTCTTCTTATCCTTCATTGTAATCCTTAAGAATGAATTTCATCGCGTTAGCTATCCAACGCTTCAAACGGCACCTCAAACGGAGTCCGGAAACTCAAGTTACAGCCTTTGGAAGAATCTGTCAAAATTTGGACTGTATAAGTGGACGCATACTTCTTTGAGTCGACGCGTACTGGGTTGAAATCCTGCATGAGTCGACGCGTAATCCCCTTGTGTCGACTAATACTGAGTCTGCAACACTGCATGTATTAACGCATAATCCTATGTATCGACTCATCCTGAGTTTTAAAACCTGCATGTGTCGATGCATGGCCTTTAAGGTCGACTCATATTGGCCTGTCATGAATATTTTCTACGATTTCACTGTGTTTTCACTGCGATTTCCTTGCCTTAGGCCCTAAAAACATCCTCTAATCATAGTTAATCATTAATTATAATAATCCTATGTTTCTACATCAATTATACAGCATTAGGGCATCATTATTCATCTCTAAATCATTTATCTTGATCAAACAACAATGTATATATTTCAATCATAAACCAAAACAACTTTTCAAATCCAATCCCACATACTACTCATCATAAACCCAATTATAGAGTCAGAACTCCGCCCTTACCTTGGATTGAAGGTTGTTCTACGATTCTTTTCCGATTGAATTCTGTTTTGCTCTTTTCCGTCTTTTCTACAACTTTCACGTTCTCTTCCAACCCTTATTTCCTTCTCTTCTTACTGCTACTTCTTTTCCTTATTAATTCTAATTAACTAATATAATAACCCTATTATTCTCATTATGTCTTAATGGGCTTAAAACTCCTACACCCCCTTTCTACTACTTCTAATCCTTAAAAATAAGTCCACATCAAATAATATTATTATTCTAATATTATTCCACAACTTAATAGAATAGATTAATTCAATTAATCACACCCAACATCTATCATCGTAACACAACTTCATAAATAACCCAAAAATAATTTAATTAAATAATTAATTAAATTACAGGCATTACATTAACCACCATAGGATCTTTAACAGTGTTAGTGTGAAGTGCCTTTTGTTGAGGAATTTGAGTGATGCCTTCCAAATCATGGCCTTCATATTGTAAGTCCATATAATTATCCATTTCGGGGGGATTGTTGATCGGAATCTGTAGAGTGTTGGATGCCCCTACCTTCGTAAAAGGTGGGACAAAACTTTCAGTGTGAACCATGTTGGTCTCTTGTCTTGTTGGATGACCGCTAGATGCACCAATGATTTGGGCTACTTCATCAAAAGCTACTTTAGGAATCTCATCTTGTCTTGCTATGATATTCTTTAAGGCCAGTAAGACCTGACTCATATCTTCTTTCGTTGAATCAATTTTTCCTTTCACCTGTTCCAAATCCTCTTGAAAGACCGCCTGATTTTTCTCGATTTATTCCATTATCCTTTTTAATGATATCTTGCTATGGAGGTCAGGAATTCAATTTGTAATGCCTGACGATTTTACTGGAGATGATGTGAAAAATATGAGCTTTTTGTATGACATGCGAATGTGATGCTTGTGGTTGGATGAATGCGTATGAATATGTTAAGGATTGTTTTAATGTGTTATCCATTTGGAATTCCTTTTTAGTATTTGTTATATTTTTAATGTAAATGTATATATGTATGGTTATGAAATATAGGTGGTGGGATGATAAGGTTATCCTTAGTATGTAGGTTCATAAGTTCGTTCTACGGATATTTTACCCTTCTCCATAAGGGTGGTTTCCTTAAGGATATCATGGATAACACAAAAGGGAAAAGGCACAAGGGCCTTCCTTAAGTGGAGCTTTTTTGTAGATTAAGACTTTTGTCTTGTAGGTCATACAAGGTCTCACCATGATATTTTATTTTTGGGTTATACATAGAGCCATCGATCAAATCCAAAGTCCTATCTCCAAGAGAGGTTTGCCCTCTAGAGATATTTCTCGAAATTCGACCGACTCTAGTCGAAGTTATCGCAAAAACTCATAGGGATGTTAAACCCCCTTGGCCAATTGACAATCCTTCATCTAAGGTTTAATATTTTTTGTAATAAAATCCCACCAACAATATAAAAAATATATAATAATAGATGAATAGAAATAAACAAAGAATAAACAAATATGGAAATAAAAATATGCCATAAAGAGAAAAACCCAAAAACCCTAAACCTAAAGGAGACGTAAACTCTAACCTAAGGGTTGTGTCCCCAGCAGAGTCTTCAGTTTGCCGCAACCGGAAAAAATTAAGAGAGTCACCACCACTATTTTTTATCCTAAGAACGGGAAAGAAACAAAAATTCCTAAATTTTCAGAGATTTCACATTCACGTGCTGGTTAGATAAAGGGAAGGTGTTAGTCACCCTTTATCTCCCTTGTTCTCAAGGGGCTTCCCATGTAGGTTTCGGGGTATATTTGGAATTTCTAATTAATTTCATTATTTCTAATTAATTGTGTTATTTCTAATTAATTTTGTGTGTGTGTGTGTGAAAAGGTTTAATTTTTTTACTATGAGACTCGTCTTGGTTTTAACCGCGTTCCTACATAACTCCTTACAAATAAATCAGAGTCAATTTCGCAGTTTGTTATGTGTTTGGTTTTTTATAGGATTATGTATAATTGCTTTCTATTATCCTTGAGCCTTGTCTGGGTTTGAAAAGAATGATCGTAGACGTAGTTCATAGTTAAGTTTGATAGCAATTCTATTTAATCCTTTTTTAAAAATATCTTGAATTTTGTTAAGTTAGTAAAAAATAAATTTGAAATTGATTATCTATTTTAATGAATGATTGATAAAGAATGTTTGAAGTTAGTAGAAAAATAGTTTGAATGAATTAATAAAAAATGGTTAGTAACTAAAAAAATAATTGATAATACTATTATATGAAAAAGTAAGTTATCATTTTTCTACTAAAAATATATAATATATTTATAAAAAAATAAAATATTTATTACAAATATTATTTACTATTTTAATGCAAAAAGAAAATATAAATAAATTTGGAAAAGAAAAATTAAATAAATAAAAAGCCAAAATAATTAAAAAAATAAGAATTTTAAATATGAATGACAGGGGGTGTATTTCAGTTCAGGCACAGTAAATAGGGTGTGTAAATAGTAGAGGGCTAAGCCCAAATATTTTTTGAAGCCCAATGCATGGGGGTGTAAATTTTAGTTCAAGTAGTAACTTGGAGGTGTGAATAACAGTAGGCCAAGCCCAAAACAAATGTTTGATCCATTTGGACAAGGTGTGGGCAAGTTTAGCTTGTTATGGCGTGCTAGCTTAATCATGATCGTTCAATTTTAATTAAAGGGTCACCAAAAGTTAATTCTAGGAAGCTGATTAAAAGTATAATGAATGGAAGGATGAGATTAAGCGTTGAATATGAAGTATGAAAGGGAGACGTACATGGAGACCAGTCAATGGTCATCTAATCCTATGGCCTACTGGTGGCCACGTGGTGACATCTGGGGAACAAACGGAGGGAGGGAGTATTTAATCAAATTCCCTTACAATTTCTCATTTCTTCTCTTCGTTCTCTCTCAACCTCCATTCTATCTCAATAAATATAACTCCTTCTTTCTAAAATCCCAGGCGATCGAAAATTGCCCCACTGGACAGAAATCGCTTCCGTTGGTGGCTCCTCCTTTAACCACCATGCAAACCACTCCAAACCCAATTTTTTGGTTGAACTTCAACCCACAACCCAGAAACCCAAGAACTCTAACAATCTTTAGAACCCTAGGTTATAGCCATCGTGGGCGGCTGTTGAGGTCGGCGTCCCAGATGAAAGTTTTCCAGAAACTTCATCTGTTTTCCTAGATCACCAAGATCCCTAACCTCAAGCAAGAACCCTAACCCTAATTATAAACCCTACCACAAAAATTTCCAAAAAATCCAATTCATGCAAGTAATACAACAACAATACCCAAACATAGCAATTTTCAAAAGCTAAGATTTCTACCTACTTGTACCACCGTGATACTTCTCGTAATTCCCCTTTTGGATTTATCTGATCTCCTTCTAATCCTTTTCTTTGTTTGTTTGTAGGTAACAAGTGCTTGAAGAAATTGTAGCAAGGAATGAAGCTTCCAATTCTCCAACTTTTCTACTTTGAATTATTTTTCTCCTCTCCCTTTCTTTGTTTGTGTTTAGACTATTTATAGATTTAAGGATGGTTTGAATTAGGAAATATTTTATGTAATTGTTGTTACAAATTTTAGAATTAGGATAGATTGATTGTAAATTGATTTGTTTAGAGATTTGATTTAGAATTTAGGTTAGATTTAATTTGAAGTTAGAATTAGGGTTTTCTATTATAATGAATTTGGACCTATTTTTGTTGTAAATTCGTTCTTTAATAAAATAAATTCTCAATATCTAATTTTGATTTTATTTTCTCTTCTAGAAATTGGGCTTTCAATCTCGGGGTTGAAGACAAGTAATCTAGGCGCAACTTCTTGGACAGAGATTTTAAAAACCCTAATTTTGACTAAGTTAAAATTTAATAACTTAATAATAATAAAATAAATAAATAATAATAATAATAATAAAATAATAATACATAATAATAACAAAATGTGTTGGCTCATGGTCAACCCTGGCACCAATGTAATATAAATAAATAAACTAAATTAATTACAAAAATGCAAATAATAAAAAATAATAAGAAAAAATGTTGACTTCGATCAACCCAAACATAAAATTATCACATTTTAATTAAAACCATACCCCCCCCCCCTAATGAACTTGGCCAATCTTAAATGGGCTTTAAAATAAATCTGATTATGAGTCCAAAAAATATGACAATAATTTTATAAAATAAAAACCCAATTGATTTTATACTTAGAACATTCATATAAATAAATAGGCTTGATAATATAATTCATAACAAAAATGAAATAATACAAAAATTAGTATAGAAATGACCTAATAGAATAAATTGACTTTTAGCACCAATGTAGGGAAATTTGGGGTATGACACGGTGTTAGACCATTTAAAATAACTTCCCACACAGCTTTATCATATGACTTGATATGGATACGCATACAAGCTTTCCAGTAACCATAGTTTTCTCCTATAAAAATTGGTTCTCTATTATACGCCACTTTAGGTTCATTATCCATTTTCTAATAAGAGTTTCGAAGCACGAAATTAACTGAAGCTTGTGATACCACTTGTTAGACAACTGTGACTTTCAAAAATAGGTAATTAAAACTTATTTTGAAAGACAATGTTGAGCGGAAGAATTTTATCATAGATCACAAATTTGTTTAAACGAACCTAGTTATTGGAAACTCGGATATGCGAAAGCCGTATGGAATTAACAATGATAAAACCAAGAAACACAATTATTTCACAATTTGTCGTTATAAAAAATCACAACAGCCACCTATTTCCAATGAAATTGTGTTAAAAAAACACAACCTGATAACTTATTGAACACTTGGCACGCAATCAATTTTTCATATTTTCTTTTTAGCTTTGTTGATTTGAGAACAACACTTGCAATCAAAGTGATTATAAGCTGACCAACAAAGCAATTTAAACTTTAACAATCAAAGAAAAGGTATATACGAAATGATCAAGAGAAAGAGAGCGGGAGAGAGATGGAGAGATAGAATGACACAAGGATTTATTCAGGAAGTTCGCTAATCGTCCTCGCTATGGCTATGTCTCCCCCAAATTCTGTTTTGGAATTGAGATGAATTTTTTACTTTTCAAAAAGTTGATTACAAGAGAAGTGTTCCAAGAGAAACCCTACAAACCTTAATTGTTTGATGTTGATTTAACCCCTTATATTCTTTTGATTTTGAGCAAGACCAAGACACAATAGATCCAATTGATTCACTGTTTCACGCTACTCCTTTACGATATCCTTAATCTCCAAAGCTTTCACCCGATCGAATCCAATTGCAAACTATTGACTATGAGAACTTTCAATACAATCCACTGTCTCACGCTACTCCTTTGCAAGATCTTAAATATTTAAAGATTTCACTCGACCTAATCCACTATTGAAAATTCTTGAATAAAAACCCTAAATCTACCAAAGATTTTGGAGGATAAACTCTTGGTTTTTCTGGATGAAACCCCCCGCAATTCTCAACCCAATATTCTTGGTTATGCTAACCTAATTAGACGTTATCAAACCTCGTCTAGATGGCACCAAAACAAAAAATGATTATGTGTACTTTGTTAGTGTGTATGCATAGGTTGGAGGTTGAAGATGAAGAGAAATGGTGGTAAGTGTTTATAGTTTCATCAAGTTGAAATGAAGCATGTATGATGTATTTATAGTTCTAGAAATTTGGTGGCAAAGAGGGAAACTTCGAAATTAAAAAAGTTTAAAAAATGACCCAACTAACAGGATATTCCGGAACACACGAGTTATGTACCGACACATTAATACAAAATTTTCATCATACGCCAACCTCAAACAGGCTATGTGCCGACCTATGCAAGACAGAGGCTACAACCTTTTAAAATGCAGTACATATGCCAACCTAAAAAGCAAATGTGCTGGCACATACTGTTATTTTTCATCATGTGTCCACCTCAAACGGGTTATGTGTCAACCTATGCAAGACAGAGCTTACAAACTTTAATAACGCGGTACATGTGTCGGCCTGAATAGCGAATGTGTTGGTACATGCTGTTATCTTTTGTGCAGAAAATGGTTTTTCATATTTTTGGCCAATTTTAAACTTATTTTGATTTCTTCCTAAGACCTCTAATATAGAGGTGCACCAAACGACACATATATACTGGCTAATATACATAAATGCTAAATTTTCCTATTTTTTACATCATACAAAACATCTCATGGTGAAGTTGCACTCATATAGTTATTCTAGAAATGACAATTCTAGAAGAAAATGATCAAGAAGTAAACCAAGAATAGAGTTAAAATTAAGTCTTAGATTTATAACCTATTCAAGATCTAAATACAGATACTCCTTCATATAATCAATACCTTCCAAGAGAATGGAGGATGGCCAAAAATCATCCCATCTAAAATGTTATTGGAGATATACATCTAAGGGAGTCCTTACTCGACACTCCTTTTAATAAGGTATGTAACTTTGTGGCATTATTTAACAAATACAGCCAAAAGAAATCTATGAGGCTATCTTTGATGAACATTGACCTCTTACTATGTAAGAAGATTTAAATCAATTTGAACAAAATAACATTTGAGAACTCATTCCCAAAGCTTCAGCTAATTTAGGGATTAGTACCCGCTGGGTATTTTGCAACAACCTAAATGTAGAGGGCATTGTTTTAAGAAATAAAGCATGACTTGTAGCGAAAGGCTACAATCAACAATAAGAAATATATTTTAGTGAAACATATGCCCCTGTAGCTAGATTAAAGGTCATAAGAGTATTACTAACTCTCTTCTGCATCATGAATTTCAAGCTCTTTCAAAAGGATGTAAAAGTGATTTTCTAGATGGGTACATCTAAGACGAGGTATATGTTGATCAACCTCTAGGCTTTATTAACTAGATCTTTCTCGATCATGTTTTCAAGCATAACAAAGCCTTATACATCCTAAAACAAGCTCGTAGAGCATGGTAGGATCGTCTAAGCAACTGCTTGACAAGTTTATAAAACTTATTTATCAAGAAAATCGAGCATAACATTTTACTGGTTTAGATCTATGTCAATGAGATAATTTTAGGTGCTACTAACAAATCATTGTGCAAGGAGTTTTCTGAAAATGATGAAAAAATAAAATTCAAAATGGTGGGGAGCTTTGATACTTCCTAGGACTTCAAATTCACCAAACTAAAGTGTTTTCCTGATATGATACAAAACAAATTTGAAATGACAAAGGCATACTCGTCTTGTTTAGATATGTCTCACAAAAGTCTGCAAAAAAGTTAGGCGGGATGAGACAAATATTGTAAAGAGTGTCGGGTTAAAATATTTATCTTCCTGCCTCACATAAAAAATAAGAGTGAAACATACTCGGAGAATTCTACACCCCTAAAATCTAAAAATTGAAAAATTAAAATTAATGTCTGCAATGACAAAAGTCCGAATAAAATGATATGAGATAAATTGGACATAATAGAAGATGCATAGCTAAAATTTTGATCTATTTCACAAAAATATACAAGCAAAATGGACATCTAAATAAACTGATCCGTCTTACCAATTTTTTTAGTAATTATTATCGGTGCCTATTAAAAAAATACATTATCAATTTAATCCAAAAAAATGTTATCACTTTAGATAATTTTAGATTAGCAAAGATGAGCTTATTTGACATTATTCATATTCTCTCATATATTAATTTTTTCCATTTCTAATATTTATCTCCTCTACTCTCTCCATCAATTAAATCTTAAAATGCTGGAATAATTTTTTATCATACCTGACCAGAATGATCTTCACTGGCCCATAACAATTGACTTGTATGACTGTTGAAGTGAATGGGAGGGGGTACCTGCAATACACTTTGATGCCAAATTAATATGCAGAGCAGAATGCAAGTAGAGAGTGAATGAATGAATATCTGACCATCTAGTGGAAGAGGGTATTTATATCCCTCAGCGTTGGGAAAGGGATCCCATATTGGGTCAACTGGGCAGGCCCAAATTGGAGATTGACAAGACCTACATGTGTAGTAGAGACCAACATGTGGTCTCCATCCTGGGTGAACTGCCCCAAAATACTAGGGAGGTGATGGATGCAGTTTATTTAGGGTCAAGAGGACTCTGAAATATATGGAAGGAAGTTGGGTGTATGCCCTACGATGAGGACACATCGTGGAGGGTACTGTTGAATACGGTAAAGCGGAAAGCAAAAAGTAAAGTATTATTTTACCGGGTTATATTTAGGTTATATTATATCGTGTCCATAGAGATTGGTTATTGAGTCTCCATTCAACAAATCATTCATTAATGAGTTTTGGGGTTTGAATGGAAAGGTTAAAATAAATGTAAACAAAAATAAAGGAAAAAGGAATAACTTATAGAGTGTGCATATATACTACTTGTCATACATAAACCTATCGACCAGTTATACTCAACCTATAATACTCGTCAATGTCACCAAATATCACTCACAATCTAAATCATTTCTAACCCAAATAGAGGGGCCTATTGTATCACCTCGGTAGTAATCTCTCAACCACCTCAACTACACAGAAGTCATATGTGCTAATTGTGTTAACGATCTCTCTGTCATACCCCAAATTTTCACTATTAATTTCTAATTAAATTATTCCTTATTAATGTTATTATTTTTTTTGTCAAATTATCGTGGGGTTTAAATTCATGAAGGGGTGTATTATTCCAAAATAGTCCATCAAAATTTGAGGGCTCGTTAAGTTATAAAATCCATTTCAAGATATAAAAAGGAGGTATATTGTTATAATATGGGGGTGTGACATTTTGGGCCATCAAGATCTGATGGCCCATTAAGGATTATTTCATTTGCTTTATAGAGGGGTGCATGTTTTTTTTTTAATTAATTGGGCCCATTTCAAATTTTGAAACAATGGCCCATTCTCATTATGCTGATTTTTGTTATGATTGTTTGTTTTTACTACTATTTAATTTTTAATATTTTAGTTTGTTTTCAAAAATTTATTATTCATTAATCATCGATAACTATAATTAAATCTTTATTTAATTTATAATATCATTATATTGACTGAGTCAACCCAAAGGGGTGAAACCCTAAGCACCCTATTTCTCCTTCAAGCCCAGAAACCAAGACCAAACCCAATAAACACGTACTATACAAATCAAAGGGAAACACATACTCATCAAAAACTAAAACAAATCAAGATCTTCATAAATCAAATTGTGATACGGTGGCAGAACCGACTTTTATACTGGTTTGCGTTTTTTGTTCGTAAATGTTGCAGTAAGCAAGAGTCGCCACCGACTTTTATTTCATCCAACAAAGGAAAAGGAAAAAGAACTGAAAAAACCTTTTTTGAGATATTTCTGAGTACGGGGGTAGATTATAGAAAGGGAAGGTGTTAGCACCCTTTCTATCTATAGTTTTCCACTGGCTCTTAGGTACTTGCTCATTTTTTCAAATTGCTTGTGTGTGCTTGTTTTTAAAAAGTTTTGTTTACTTCGTGATAACCCTTGTATCGGTCCTCAAGAGTGTGACAAAGTTGTTTTGAAAACTGTTTTGAAAAGTTTTTGTGTGAAAAGTTTTTATTTTGAGCAAGTACTTAATATTTCTACCCACTCGAAAAAAGTATGTTCGTTTTCGTTTCCTTTAGACAGTGTTATCCTACTATTAAGGAGTAGGTAGCTCTGTCATTGGATTTTTAAAGGGACGTTCGAAGGGACAAAATGGTCTCTGAAGGCAACAAGTAAAGATACCTTAGCATTTCGAAGGGACTATCGTCATAAGATCAATTTGTAGGCAACTCGAGGGACAAGTAGGGACTATGATCTTTATTATGATTTTAAATTATGGGTCATTGCTAAGGTATCCCTACGTTCCAGGGACACGACCATTATTTCCGAGGCAACCAAGTGGGGCAAACCCTAGGAGTGAGCATGTGCAAGTGTGCTTGATTCGGTTATTTTTGTCTTTTTTATTAGGCGAGCTAACGTTTTAATTTACAGTCTTGTCATACATACCTAATTACTAACAGTTAATATATGAAGTGCGAGAATCGTAAGTCTACGCTATTACATGGCTTTGGGACATTTACATAAAGGGTACAAGAAATAAAAAACGGAATTTTAAACCTAGCCTATTACATCCCATAATCAATTACATTATATAAAAAATGCGAGAAATAAAATAACGCGCGCGAGACGTGATCAAACGTTTAAGAAGAAAAACCTAAAAAAAGTATTCTATGTAAACAATAAAATCTTTTTGGTGGTTTATTAATTTATTAGGAAAAAAAGAAATAATCTAGAAATCTAAATTTAATTTAAGAAAATAAATTTGTAGTAAAGTTAACCTAATTTTCTATTGGATTTTAATTACAAAAAAAAAGAATTTGAATTAATTTAATTAATTAATTGTAATTAAATATTTTATTATAAAAAAAAACTAAACCTAACTTTTTTTGTTGAATTTCTGATTTTTATGATTTGATTAAAAAAGATCTTTTTGTGAAAATAATTAAGATGATAAATTAAAAAGAAATAAAAAAAGAATAATAAAAAAAAGAAGATTTGGGCCTGGGGTGATAAAGCAAGCTGGGGGTATGAACTAGAATTTTCAAGCCAAGATTTTTTTGCAAGCCCACCCTGCGTTTGGATCCAGTGTTGGCCATGTTTGAAGGTGCATCATGGACTTATCTTCACTGGGTGCTAGATCTGGATCTGAAGATGATCCACAGGCTGGATTTGGAGGGTGTATGGTAGACACGCTGGAACCCAAGGCACGGGATCTGCAAACAATTATTAGGGAAAATAAAATGTAGGAGGCAGGGATCGAACCCCTGACCTCCTACACATGAACGCCTTAAGACCCTTCGCTTGTACCACTGAACCAAATTTCTATTTGTTGACATAAACACACAACAAATAATATATTGAATAATGAATCAAGGTTATAAAAAAATGCGCGAGATTCAAACTGTCCACCCACGCCTTGACACGCCTTCATCTTCTTCAACAAAACTGTCGTTTTAGACCCAGGGTTGTACCTACGGACACGTCCATTTCTATAAACTCGCAATCCTCAAAAATCATATTCAAGTAACATAAATCAAATCCAATTACACAGATCAATTGGGTTTGATCTCCTGAATGCAATAATATCCATCTTTAGCCCTGATTTTGCCTGAAACACAAAGCCCTAAAAAGCAACCTCAAACCCTAACAATGGTATTTCATCATACAGTCGCCAAAACATGCAATTAAATATGCAAACACATTCTAAAGGATGATACAAACATGAATATATACTTATAAATCATTTATCATGTGTGAATTGCAAAGATCAATTTCAAAAATATGAGCAAACTGTGATGTTTCTAGCGTGCGTTTCTTGATGCTTCAGGCCTTGATAATGCTTGCTATCACCCCAATGGATGTCCAGGAATATGATTTGACCTTTAGAACACTTTTAACTGGACTCTGGAGGAAGATCTGGTCTGCACTTTTTGACAAAAAAATTGAGTTTTGTTTCTTGCTTTGGAGGCAGGATGCGCACAAAAAATCCCTTTCTTAGGGTTTACCAAGCTTCAGTATATGTATTGAATCCAATTAGGTTAATATTTTTGGCAAGAATCCAAAGAATAATGGTCTTGAAGTTTTGATTCCAATCTTTCCAAAATTGGAGATTTCCTCTTGTTTATGGCTTGGTACAATTTGATTGAGGTTATACAGCTTGCATGATCTACAATTCAATGCAAATCAAATTTCATTCCATCAGTTTGATTTATTTTGATTTTATTTGATTTTAAAATGAATAAAAATCAAAATAAATTAAATAAATGAGTGAATAATGCATGGGGGGTCCCATAGGTCGTGGACCATGCTGGGATTGAGATTCAATCTTGAAAAGATGGGCCCATGTGGAAAAAAATGCAATTTTGAGTATTGTTGATTTTGGGCAAATTTCCAAAAATGGCCAACTTTGACAATGCATATCTCTCTCAATTTTGACCCTAAGAGGGTGTTCTTGGACTTTTTAGAAAGCTTAAGATGTCCCCTAAGCAACCTATTTGGTTTCATCTCAAGTGGATCTTCCATGTTCATGTAAGGAGCTTTGACCCAAAAGGTGTTTTTGTTGACTTTTTGGAATGACCTATAATGTCTGCATTCATATCTTTCCATGAGTGCATTTCTTGAACTTTAGGGATGAATATGAGTTGTAGGTAATTGGATTATCTTAAAAATGAGCCTCGGATGATAAATTTCTGATAAAGTATGAAAAAGTTATGCTTGGTCAAAGTTTGGTTGACTTTTCTTGAGAAACCCTAATTTAGCAACTTTTGAGTTTTGATGAATTAGGAGCCTTCCTTGGGGAATAATGATCAACCCTTGATAAAATTATGGATATTACTTCAAAATGTTGAGTTTGACCAAAAATCTTGGGGTTTGACTGTATGTGGGCCCTAGTTGACTTTTGACCTAGTATAGTTGATTTTCCAATATCTGAGCAGTTGACTGGGAAAACTTCTTGTGCAAGGCATGAAACTTGGCATGAATGGTCTTGAGAACATATTAGGACTATGGAGAGAATATGAAGCCCTTGGGACTCACCCATCTTGATGAAAATGGAAACCCTAGTTGGTGGTTCATTGCTTTAGGAAAGAGTTTGTCTAGTCAACTCTTGGGCATCCTTGAGCAAGTTGAGTATATTAATGAACATATGTTGAGTAAAATGGGAGGGAAAATTTTGGGGTACAACACAAATCTAGGAATTAAATATTTGTTTTTATTTACAGAAAATGAATTACAAAGCGATATCAATCCAAATCCAGTCAAATCTTTCCCTAATTCTAAGTACAGAATCATCCACTATATAAATCAAATTAATTACAATCTTCAATCTTTCCTAAACTTATAAACCTAACGATAATTTCAAAAATCTACCCTAATCAACAATTGTAACGCCTAATCAATAGAAAACTTCCTAAATCAGTCAAAATTGCTAACCTATATAAACCTAAGAATTCTAAAAGATAGGGGATAAGGAGAAGAAGTAGAAGCAGCGCATCAACCGTCTTGCTTGAGATCTAGGTTTCAACTTCTGAAACCCTAGATCTGTGTCACATCGTCGCCACCTTCACGCTACCATTATCACTTGTCAAATAGAAAGGAAAAAACAGGAGATTAGAAGAGGAATCAGAAAACCAGGAAGGAAAATTATAAGACCAGTTTCACTGTAGGAGAGGTAATCTAAAACACTTAGCTTAGGGATAATTGTTGTCGTGATTGTTGAATGCTTGCATGATTGATGTTTGATAGTTGTGATTCTAGAAAATATGGGTTTCTAGGGTTAGGTTTCTAATCTAGGGTTAGGGTTCTTAGATTCTAGGGTTAGGGTTATAAGGGTTTGTGCTTCTGTTCGAAGATCAGACTTAAGGTTCTTGGGGTTGTTTGAAGATTAGGGTTAGGGTTCTTAGGGTTCTAGGTTTCTGAGTTTGAATACAGTGGTGGGTTATGAATGTTTGAAGTTTCCGGTTGAATTTCAATCAGAAAACTGGGCAGAAAGGGTGGTTTATGGTGACTTGTGATGGTGACCGCGGGCGGAAGCGATTTCCGGTCAGTGGGGAGATTTGCGATCGCCTAGAGAGAAGCCAGATGCTTCTCTCTCTAGAAATATAACTCGTTGGTTGTTTCATTGTAGAGAGGAGGAGAAAAGAAAAAATGGGCTCTCAGCCCAGTAATTTGTTTATATAACCCTCATTTGATCATGTGTATGTGTTTTCACGGTCTTACCTTATGCCCTCGTTGTACGTCTCCTTCATCTTCATCAAACAATCTCAAAATGCGCGTCCATTGTAGTCATGTGCACTCGCCCACAAGGGGTTCAACGAACCTCCCAACGTTCACCATTTTGGGCCAAGTCCATTTATAAACACACCTCATGTCCTTACTATTACATACAAAACTGTACCCCCTATGCATTATGGGCCAAGTCCAACATCTAGACTTGGGCTCTTGCTTCACATACCCCCTAGTGTTTGCTTCCCTGTTCAATAATACGCCCCCTCCTGCATTGGGCCTGAATTTAATATCTAAATTCAGGGTCCTTACTGAACAAATCCCCCAGATTTGCTACTACGTTAGGAATTACACCCCCTCTGCGTTTGAGCCTGAATTCAATATCTGAATTCAGGGTCCTACTTTTCACACCCCCTTATTTACTTAACCCAAATAAAATACACCCCTGCACTTTTTTAAAATTATTTTATTTATTATTATTTATATTATTTATTATGATTTTATATTTAATATATTTATAAATTCTTAAACAATTTTATTATTATCACAAAATCAAATGTTTATTTTTTAATCCATCCAAATATTTTTTAATTGCATTAAAAGTATTTCTCTTCACGCATTAACAAGAGTTTTATATATTAATACATTTAAAAAATACCTAAACAACACCAAATCATTTTTTAAACTTAATTAATACAAAAATATTTTCAAAAAGGATTATGGAGATGCTTTTAATCAACTGCGAATTTCGTCTAACAATTCTGTTATTCACACACCCAGAATTGGTTCAAGGAGAATTCGAAATATCTTCGTAATCCATTAAAAACACCAACCAACTGCGAACTACGAATTGGGACTCTGATTCCTCATAAGAGGATACGTAGGCATACTACTAAAACTGTGGTGAGTTCCCCTAATTAAAATAAAAACCTTATTTCCTAAGCCGTAATTCTAAACCCTAGTATCCTTGCGAACAAAGTAGATGACGGGTGTCTAAGAACGAGTCCAATAACTTAGAATCTATGACCAAATTAGGGTTATTATTTATATTCCCTTCCTAAAGATAAAAATTAAGGGTGGCGATTCTCATTTTAAAACTGGTTATAATAGCTGGTGGCTCTGCTGGGGATTCAATCCTAGGGTTTAGAAGCCTTCCTCTTAGGTTTAGGGTTTTTATTTGGATTTTCAATGTTTTCAATATTTGATGTTATTTTATTTATTTTATTTTATTTATTATTTTTATTTATTTATTTTTATAATGTTATATTCATTTGGTGATGGGATTTTTATTTTAAAAAAATATTTTTCAAAAAACCCTTAGAAAGAAGGTTCGTCTATTAGCCAAGGGGATACATCAACCTTATGAGTTTATGTGACGACTTCGCCTAGAGTCGATGGAATTCTAAAAAGGAATGTGTCTTAAGAGGCATCCTCTTGGGGGGTAGGACTTTGGAATCAAACCTATAACTCTTTGTAGAATCCTTAAACCAAAATCTCATGGTGAGACCTTTCATGGCCTAGAGACGAAAGTTTCGGTCTACAAAGAGGCTCCATTTAAGGGAGGCCCTTATGCCTTTCCTTCTAATGTTATCCATGATACCCTTAAGGAAACCACCTTATGGGGAGGGTAGAGTATACGTAGGCCAAAACTAGGAGCCTACCATCTAAGGGTACCTTTCATGAAATCCTATCATTAAGCCACACAATCATGCATTCATACATCTTGCATTTCATATATTCATTACCCGCCATTTCTTTTTGCCTGTCTCATTCACAGGATAAAAAATAATAATCAAATATTTTTGGTGAAGTGTCCTAAAAATGAATTCCATAGGGAAACAACTTGTCGGTATTAATGCCATCAAGCCAGATATGATGAAGATCAAGGCTATAAAAGGGAAAATGTCTGAAAGAGCTTTGAAGATGTTTACTTGCCGTTACTGAGATGCCCTTGAATTAAAAAAAGTGGAGGTATAATTGGATATTTTTTCTGCCTTAATTCAGTTTTACGACCCTCAATAGAGGTGTTTCACCTTCCAAGACTTTCAGCTAGCACCGACTCTGGAAGAAGTTGATAGACTTTTGAATTTCTCTAAGGGAAAAATTATATGGGAATCATGCATACTATTGACATTATAAACTTATCATAGGGTTTAGGGATCCCTTATCCTGAATTGTCACTCAATTACAAAAAAGAAGGTGATGTACGAGGGATTAAGAGATGCTATTTGGAGAATAAAGCTCTTTACTTTGCTGATAACAAAGAATGTGAGTCTTGTGTTGATTGTTTAGGTATGCTTTTGTTTGACGTGGTCTTATTTCTGCGGACTTTGGACTATATTTACCCTGCAACTATTAGTCTATTTTGGGGCATAAAAGTTTTCAATACATACCCAACTCCCGATTTACTGGTTTATATTTATCATGCACTTCATACTCGGTACAAAAAGGGGAGGGGTACTCTAAAATGTTGCATCCCACTCTTATATTCTTGTTTTATGACTCATCTCTATAAGGAAGATTACAGGATTCCAAATCTGACAAGATACGAGTGGCCTCAAAAATTAAGGTCTCTTACTGCTAATTATGTGTTATGGTATGTGAGGAGGCTAGACATTGGAGATATCATCTATAGTTGCTGATACTTTCTGAATGCTTCATTGATCATATCACGAGGTTGCATCAATTATAACCCTACATTGGCTCTACGACAACTAGGGTATCCTTTGGAGGATAAACCCTCATATGAATAACTTCGATAATTGATCATTCATGACATGGGCAAGAACGACCAAGAATTTCTCAACGAGTTCACCTGAGCTTGGAGTAGGGTTAATAATAGAAATGTCGAAAGGAATAATGTTGTGGCGAGAGAACCTTACACTCTATGGGTTTTGGATAGGGTGCAAGTTGTTAAGTTACCGTTTGACATCGATCCTGAGTACAAGCCAGATGTCTCAGATTCTCCGCCTATGTCCTTGGAAGAAATAGATAATTTGAAGAATGCTTTGAAACAAGCTCAAAGGGAGAAAGAAAAATTGGAGCTTAACCTCCATAACTTAACTAAGGAGAAAAGACAAATTGTTGGAGGAAAGATCGTGAGGAATTTGAGAAGGAAAGTCTTGAGTAGAAGTGTTCGACTTAAGGGTTGTTAAGTACTACTTTCAACTTGGATTCCCATAACCAATGATTGGAGGATGCTGCTAGCGAGATCGGAAAACTAAGTAGGTGGTACAAAAAGTCAATGCAAGACAAAAAGGTGATGGAAGAATATTTGAGGGCTCAAATCCAAAGTTTAGTGCAAGCATCTTTATACCAAGAAGAATAAATGAAGAATCTTACCACAAGACTCCAAGATGGATAAGAATCAGAAGTAGGGGAATGCCTCAAAAGGATGATGGCAGAAATATTTCTCGCCAAAAAGATTGATGAATACGAGCAAGTATGTTTTGAGTTAGAAGGCCTCCGAAAGGATTTCCTAATACAACAGAAACTCTATACAAATATGAGGGTTGAAAAGTTATATTGGGAGGAACAATATGTAAAGATTGCAAAAGAAGGAGAAGGTAATCATAAGATAATTCCTGACCTCTACCAAGAATACTGGTTCTACAAAGACAAGCATACAAGACTCGTCTTCTTAGCCAGCAATCTTATCAGCGACATCCCTATGAGTTTGATAGATACAGAAACTGTGATGGTCCCTCTTCCGAAATACGTCGAAGACTTCCTCAAAATTTGTAGTACATGGTTAATGGCTTCAGAACAGAAATCCGAAGGTGCACTTAGAAGACTTTTGTTTCCTTTGATTATTTCTTTCAACAAGTTCTAATGTTTTAAGTTTGAATATTTTTCAATATCTGAATTGTATTCTTTTTAAAGACAATTACAATTTCAATAAAGGCATTTGTTTCCGTATCTCATTTGTGTATTTATTTTTTAGGTGCTCACCAATAAAAAAACAAAACCTAAGAAAAATGTATATAAAAAAACATCTATATCCAAGTGAATAAGACATTCAAAAACGAAACCCTTAGCATATTCATATGATTCATGCATTAAAGAACATTTACATCTCATACAAAAACAAAACTCATCATTTTTCAAAAATATTCTCCAGTTAAACCATTGGCAGAAGAGGTAGAAAAGCGCCGCCTCTCCGACAACCATATCAGATAAGAGCCATCAATAAAAAATGATGGAACAAATTTAAGAAAATCAAGCTACATTCAATGAGGATCTTGAGAAAGTCAAGGGTAACATTGACTCGATGAAAGGAAACATGAGTCAAGTTCTGCTAGCCTTAAAGAAAATCATCGAGAGGCAAGAACAGATCCCTAGGGCAGCCTTCGAAGAAGTATCCCAAACCATTGATGCATCGAGCGGTCACCAACCAAGAAGAGAACTAAAATCAGGACCTCTCAAGTCAATTATGGCTCAACAAGAAGTAAGACAAGATGATACTGAAGGGTTTGCCCGCCTCCACCAAAGGTAGGGGCATCTCATACCTTGTAAATTCTGACCAACAGCGTAGAAAACTACATAGATTTGTAGTATGGAGACCATGACTTAGAAGATGTCAACCAAGCACCCCAAAGGATAACCCATACGCATGCTACTGAAGATCCCCTGTCACTCAACCAATATAAAGCCCTTGAAGAAAGGTTGAAGGTTGTGGAGGATTACAATGCTTTCGATGTTGATGCTCTCGAGATGGTCCTAGTTCCAGATGCGGTATTCCCTCCGAAGTTTAAAGTACCAGACTTTGGAAAATACAAGGGACTCACGTGTCCAAGAAATCATCTACGCATGTATTGCAGAAAGATTCATGTGTATGCTTAAAATGAAAAGCTGATGATCCATTGTTTCTAAGACAGTTTAAGTGGGGCATCCCAGGATTGGTACATGCAGTTGGAACGGGTCCATATCCAGACATGGGAAGATCTTGCTAACGCTTTCCTGAGACAGTACAAGTACAACTTGGGACATGGCGCCTAACTACATGCAACTCCAAAAGTTGTCTAAGAAAAAGGAGGAGTCTTTCAAGGAGTGTGCTCAAAGGTGGAGAGAAATGGAAGATCGAGTACAACCGCCACTTCTAGAGAAAGAGTTAGTCGATATGTTCATGGGAACTTTACAAGGGTTGTGAAATTCTGGCAACAGATACTTAATGTCACAGTGAATGTTATGACACCGTATCTGACACACTTCAAGACAGTAAATTTAAAAGCAGTAAAGAACACAATCAATTGTTTACCCAGTTCAGTGTGTAACAACACCTACTCTGGGGGCTACCAAGCCAGGGAGGAAATTCACTATAAGAGATAATTCAGGAATAAACCAACCAATTTATCTCCTTCACTTAAGACCTACCCAATGCAACTTCAATCTAAGTTCAACTTAAACCTGAGTTCCTACTCACTCCCCCTCAATCACAGCAGTGATACTAAACTATTGATTAATAAGATTATGAAGACACTCTTCAGTACACACATTTGATACATCTTTAATCAAGTGACAAACACTCGTGCTTCAAAGCTTTGAGTGATAAACAACCCCAACTTGAATTTGCTTCAAAGTTTTAATCAAGTGATACAAACACTCGTGCTTCAAAGCTTTGAGTGATACACAACGCTTACAATCAAATCCTACTCCAAGTCACTTATCACAATGATAATTGCTTGGCTCACAGTAGTTACAACTATACAATCCCTTATTGATCTTCTGTCAAAAAGTGTTTTTCACAAATAATCTTCATGGGGAATATATAGGCAGGCTATTCTTCAGTTAGGGCTTCCACGAAAATAGCTAGGGTTAATTCGAGTTAACCTCAAGAATTGGTCTTAGGTTTTCATCAACCAGATTAGGGTTAAGCAGGGTTAACCTAATGTCCACGTGAGCATCTGATCTGGATTGTATCCAACAACATACCAGATTCCTAAAAATTCTCAGGAATAACAAATCTGCACAAATGTTAGATCAATACAGGATGTCTTAACATTGGTTATGACAACAAGAATCCTGTTCATTGATTTTGGTAGAATGCAATAAATATGATCATTGCTTAATGATCATGCTAAACACTTATATTGAGTAGCTCCTGTATGACATTCTTTTTCTGCAGAATGTACCTTTTATCCCAGAATGTTATGACATCAGTCATGGCATTCACAAAACTGGTTTTACCAAAAAAATTCCAACAAACAAACACTTACAAACTCCCCCTTTGGAATTTTTTTGGCTAAAACCCCTAAACAATCAGAGATTAGAATGCAGCAGAATTTTTAATAACATCTACCAAGTCTAATTCTACCAAAATTACCATAAAATCTTCTCCCCCCTTTTAGCCATAAAGAGGCCAAAGATACTTGTACTTTTAAGTTATACAGTCATCCAAAAGGAATAAAAAAAACACAAAAATAATAAGAAGTCATTTGGCAGCAACAAGTTCCAACAACAAACTTTTCAACAACACTGATCTTCAGGCACTGTCATCTTCCAAGGAAGCACTATCGTCAGCATTATGTTGGTCTTCATCAGCATCCTCTTCCCTTCTTTGTCCTTCATTCTCCTCCTGTTCTAGTCTAGCAATCAGGTCCTCAAGAGTCCTTTTTCTTGTATCAAGCTCTCTGCAAGTTTCTTTTAGCACAGCTATAACATCAGTTTTCTTGGAATGAGATTTGACAGTTGATGTCTCAGCAGATGTCATAACAA
Organism: Vicia faba; assembly: GCA_948472305.1. Classification (NCBI taxonomy): domain Eukaryota; kingdom Viridiplantae; phylum Streptophyta; class Magnoliopsida; order Fabales; family Fabaceae; genus Vicia; species Vicia faba. The sequence continues at coordinate 145,885,071 of OX451741.1, forward strand.
TGTCAGGGACATGTGTTCCCTGAAACAGCTTATAGTGCAAACCAAGAGCAGGGGCTCTTTTTCATACAGAGTCTTTTTCAACCAGAATATCAGGATACTGAGCAATAATTATACCACACAGGAGAGAGGGAAAAGCAATAGGGCCTTTAATAGCACAGCTTCCAGCATGTTTCAATGTTTGATCAAAGATGTACTTGCCATAATCAAAGTTTGTCCTGGTTCCAACAACATAGATAAATCTTCCCAAACCTGTGGAAATGGTGGATTTATGGTTGGTGGGAACCCAGTTAGCTGCACTAATTTTATGCAGTATGGCAAACTTCATGCTCAGCTTGCTTGCATTTAGCTTCCCTTTCAAGGGCCAGTTCTTGACTTGCTTTCCAATGATGATTTGAAAAACTTGGTTGTCAGTAACTTCAAGCTCAGGACAAGCATCATCAGGGCTTCCTAGGAATTTGTTTATTACAGAAGGAGAGAAATTTACCTTCCTTCCTATCACATACACACTCTTAAAATCAGCCGACTTTCCATCAGCACAACCATCAGATAAATTTACTATGAATTCTTTGACAAGAATCTCATAGCAGTCGGTAAACTTGACCACAGTTTTCATTAGACCAGCAGTCTTGATTAGATCCATGATTTCCTTACACTCAATAGCACTGTTGTTCAGCTCTCTCTCCAAGGCAATCCTTTTCAGAAACACATACTTCCACCTGTTTGCATTTTCTGGATGGTGAAAGGAGATGTTGTCAATGGAAACTTCAGGGACTTTAGGCATTTTTCTAGAAGAGAGTTTCTTCCTGAGAGGAATGTCTGGAACATTGCTCTCAACATCAAACTCAAAGTCTGATTCCTCATCAGATTCAGAGGGTTCAGGGTCCTTCCTTTTCTTGGCTATTGGTTGTCTCAAAGATTTTGAGAGACTACCAACAGGTACTCTAGTTTTCACCTTCCCCTTCCCTTTTGACAATCCAGCTTTTCGATCCTTCTCAGCTTCTACTCTAGTCTTGTTCTCAGACCTGGTTTTCTTATGAACAACTTCAGTAGCCTTCTCTTTGGAGGGGCTTTTGGCAGCATCCTGCTTTTCTTTTCTGCTCATCATCCTTCTAGCTATGCTAGGGTTGATATTAGCAATTAAATCATTGTCAGAGTATTCTTCATCAACATCAATAATCGGGGGTTCAACAGCCTTGTCAGTAGGGTTCTGGTGATCATCATGTTTTTTTGGAGATTTCCTAATGTTGTCATCAGGTGTCTCAACATTCTAAGTGACATCTGGATCCATTTCTACATTAGGACTAGCAGTTTCTTGGTTCAAAGGTACAGAAATGCCAGGTACAGAGTGATTCTCATTAAGAATCCTAGTGACTAGTCTAGCAATAGCTTGATGAACATAAGCAGAACCTTCCCTATTTGCTATTTCTGGAGGAACAGAAAATGATGGTTGAGAAGATTTACCAGATGGAGATGCTTGTGATCTTCTTGCATGTCTGGTTCGCAGCTTCTTGACCTTAGTGGGATCAGCTTCCAGTTCATGAAGAGGAGTTATCTCAAGAACATCAATATCCATGCAGTTTGTGATTGCCCTAGGTTCGCTGTCAGAGGATGCGGAAGAAGCAGTCACCTTTGAAGAGGATGATAACATGGATTGTTGAGACATTTTGAGTGATTTAGAAAACAAGTAACAACGAGAGTGAAATCTTCGTTTGAGAGAATGGAGATTGTTGCAGAAGCGCGAGAGGAGGGAGATATATGAATGTCTATTCAACTTCTTAAAATTTTGGAAAGAAATAGGGAAACAAATGATTTTCCCAACCAGAATAGACTTAACTAAAATATCTCTTTCATCCCTTGTTTTAAGCAAAATTAATTGCTACATCTCTTCATATTGGCAAATACCCAGCTTGCCCCTCAAATTTTCAAATTGACTAGCATCAAGTGCCTTGGTAAAAATGTCAGCCAGTTGTAGTTCAGTGGCAACATGTTCCAGTTTAATCACCTTTTCTTCCACAAGGTCTCTGATAGGGGTGTTCAAAACCAAACTGGTCCAATAGAAAACCGCAAAACCGAACCGAACCAAACCGAAACTGCAAAAAACCGCATTTGGTTCGGATGTGTTTGGATCATTTTCTCGCGGAACCGCACGGTTTGGTTCGATTTGCGATTTGTATTTTATAAACCAAACCAAACCAAACAAAACCGCATTATGTTATAAAATCTTACTAACCAATATACATTTCTTTAATTCTTTAGAGAAATCAACACGTATTATGTGTATATTTTATCATACTTTTTATTATATTCATTTTAAATACTATTTTCACAAAATATATTTTATCGTATTCTTTGTATAATATTTATTTAAGAATGAAATCTTGTTTATATCATTCTTTAGATTTAGATAAAATTATAGTACACAATTTTATGTATCAAATTATAAACTTATTTTGATAATTATAAATTTTTTTATGGTAATGTATGAACAATTAAATACAAAATTATATTTTTCTCTATATTTGTATGTATGACTTAATAATTTTTTTTGGAAATAACCGAACCAACCAAACCAATCTAAATCGCATTAGTTTGGTTTGGTTTGGTTTGGATTTATTTTTAAAAGTCAACCGAACCAAACCGCGTGTTTTTTTCTCTTGCGGTTCGGGTGATTTTTTGCTTCAAAACCGCCCAAACCGCACCGCGAACACCCCTAGTCTCTGATGAAGTGATGTCTAATGTCAATATAATTGGTCCTGCTGTGCTATATAGGATTCTTGGAAATGTTGATAGTACTCATATTGTCACAGTACAATGTCATGACATCTTGTGTGACATTATACTCAGTAAGCATCTGTTTCATCCAGATCATTTGAGAACAGTTGCTACCAGCTGCTATGTATTCAGCTTCAACAGTAGATAGAGACACACAGTTCTGTTTCTTGTTGAACCAAGAGACAAGATTATTTCCCAAAAAGAAGCATCCTCCAGAGGTGCTCTTTCTATCATCAGCACTTCCAGCCCAATCAGCATCACAGTAACCAGACAGAATTGGTTCACATCCATGAGAGTACAACAAGCCATAGTTGTAAGTTCCACTCACATACTTCAAAATTCTTTTCACTTGGTTGATGTGACTTACTTTGGGTTCAGCCTGGTATCTTGCACATACTCCAACTGCAAAAGCAATGTCAGGTCTGCTGGTTGTTAAGTATATCAGACTTCCTATCATGCTTCTGTACAAGCTTTGATCCATATTAGCCTCACTTGTGTCTTTGGACAGCTTTAAATGAGTAGGTGCAGGAGTCCTTTTGTGACTGGAATTCTCCATTCCAAACTTCTTGACAATATTCTTTGCATACTTGCTTTGAGACAGAAAAATTGAGTCTTCCATCTGTGTGACTTGTAGTCCAAGAAAGTAGGTCAATTCTCCCATGAGGCTCATTTCAAATTCAGCTTGCATTTGGTCAGCAAAATGTTTAACCATTTTATCTGACATTCCTCCAAACACTATGTCATTAACATAAATTTGAGCTACCATTATCTTTCCTCCTTCATTTTTGACAAAAAGGGTTTTATCCAAGCCTCATTTCCTGTATCCTTTGTTAGTGAGGAATTTTGTCAATCTGTCATACCAGGCTCTAGGAGCTTGTTTCAGGCCATATAGAGCTTTCCTCAATTTGTAGACATGATCAGGACAGTTTGGATCCACAAATCCTTTAGGCTGTTCCACATATACTTCCTCATTTAAGTACCCATTTAAGAAGACACTCTTTACATCCATCTGAAATAGCTTAAACTTAAGGAGACAAGCAACTCCCAAAAGAAGTCTGATTGATTCCAGTCTGGCTACAGGAGCAAATGTTTCATCAAAATCAACCCCTTCAACTTGAGTGTAGCCTTGCGCAACAAGCCTTGCCTTATTCCTGGTGACAACTCCTTCAGCATCTGATTTGTTCTTGTAGATCCATTTTGTGCCAATAATGTTTGTTCCTTCTGGTCTAGGAACTAACTCCCATACTTCATGTTGCTTGAATTGGTTCAATTCATCTTGCATTGCTCCAATCCAATATTCATCAGTCAAAGCCTCCTTAACATTTTTTGGTTCAATCTTAGAGACAAAGCAAGAGTTTGAGATGATTTCTCTAGATCTTGTAATGACTCCACTGTTTGGGTCTCCTATGATGAGTTCCTTAGGATGATCTTTCTGAATTCTGATGGAAGGATCTTTGTTAGCTTCCTTTGATTCAGATTATGATGAAGTAGTTTTAGGTACATCATCCTTTTTAGACACTTGAGTTGAAGTCTCAAAGAATGTCTCAGCATCATATGGGACATCTGTTTCCTCATGATAATCATCAACAATGACATTTATAGATTCCATCATAGCTTTGGTCCTGGAATTGAATACCCTATATGCTCTGCTGTTGGTAGAGTATCCTAGGAATATTCCTTCATCACTTTTAGGATCCATCTTTCTCCTTTGTTCACGATCTGTCAGAATATAGCATTTTCTTCCAAAGACATGGAAGTACTTTACTGTAGGCTTTCTTCCTTTCCATAGTTCATAAATGGTGGATGATGTTCCCTTTCTCAAGGTGACCCTATTATGGACATAACAGGCTGTATTCATAGCTTCAGCCCAAAAATGATTCCTTCTGAGGAACAGAACTCATCAAACTTACTATTTTCAAACTCCTTGCCATGATCACTTCTGATTCTGACAATGCATCCTTCTTTTTCTCTTTGAATTCTTTTGCACAGTTCCTTAAATACATCAAATACATCAGACTTTTCCCTAATAAAGTTAATCCAGGTGAATTTGGAAAAATCATCCACAACAACATACGCATATCTCTTTCCTCCAAGACTTTCCACCTGCATTGGACCCATCAGATTCATATGTAGGAGTTCTAGCACCTTAGAGGTGGTCAGATGTCTTGTCTTTAGATGTGACATTCTAGTTTGCTTTCCAACTTGACATTCACCACAGACTCTCCCTTCATCAATTTGAAGCCTTGGAATCCCTTTGACTGCCTCCATCGATATGATCCTTTTCATTCCTTTTATATGTAAATGACCAAGTTTTTGGTTCCACCGTTTCACTTCCTTTTCTTCTTTGGCTATAGAGCACACAGAAGAATAATTAGTGTTCTCAGACTCCCATAAGTAACAGTTGTCTTTTGATCTGACTCCTCTCATTACAACTTCTTATTTTTTATTAGTTACAAGACATTCATACTTGGTGAAGTTGACCTTGAATCCTATATCACATAATTGGCTGATACTTATGAGATTAGCAGTCAAGCCTTTTACCAGCAATACTTCATTTAGATTTGGAACTCCAGGGCAGTCCAAGTTTCCAACTCCTTTGATTTCTCCTCTAGCACCATCTCCAAAAGTTACATAACTAGTAGTATGAGGTTTAACATTATTCAGAAGATTCTTGATTCCAGTCATGTGTTTAGAGCATCCACTGTCAAAGTACCAGTCTTCCTTTGCAGAGACTCTAAGGGAAGTGTGAGCTATCAGGGCTGCAGACTTTTTCTTCCACTGTTGAGTATATGGTGCCTTGTTAGACTTAGGTTTTACAATTGGGATCTGATTAGGATATCCATACAATCTGAAGCAGAATGGCTTTATGTGACCAAACCTTCCACAATGATTACATCTCCATCTTTGATACTTTTTCTTCATATTTCTCTGTTCTCGATGTTGAGTGCTATGTTGTAACATCTACTTTGACATTTGTTTATCAGGCATGATCTTCTTCTTGTCTACAGTAGATTTCTTTGCTGCCACAAATCTTAGGCCAGACTTGTTTCCCACATTTTGTCCAGCCTGAAGGATTTCTTCTAATTTGTCAGTTCCATTTGTTAGCATCTTAACAGACTTGGTCATCTGATCAAGTTTTGAGTTTAGTATTTGAACTTCACCTTCGAGATGACTTATAGTATCAGTGTCTGCCTTCTTCTCAGCCTCCAACTTTACTATGAGTTTTTTTGTCTCTCATTTTGCTGACAAACTTTAGTACTTCTGATACATAGCTTCTTGTAGGAGTCAGCCAGTTCTTCAAATGTCACTTCCTCATCACTAGAGTCACTATCAGAGTTACAAATACCAGCTAGTGCAGTAACTAGTTTGGCAGATTCTTCTTCAGAATTACTTTCTGAGTCACAATCAGACCAAGTAACAAACATTCCTTTCTTTTGTTTCTTAAGAAAGGTAGGACATTCAGCTCGAATGTGCCCATATCCTTCACATCCATGGCATTGGATTCCTTTGCTTTGATTTCCATTTTCTTCAGACTTTGGTCTTCTGCTGGAGTCATAGGATCTGTTAATGTCAGAGGGAATGTTCTTGACATTTGACCTTGACTTTGGGTCCATTCTCTTGATGAGTTTGTTGAACTGCCTTCCAAGCATGGCTATAGCTTCTAAAATATTCTCTTCATCATCCTCCTTGTTTTCATCTTCAGTATTAAATACAAGTGCTATGCTCTTGTTTTTCTTGTCAACATTGTCACGGATCCCCATCTCAAAAGTCTGAAGTGACCCAATGAGTTCATCAACCTTCAAGTTGCAGATATCTTGAGCTTCCTCTATAGCAGTCACCTTCATTGCAAATCTTTTAGGCAAGGATCTGAGAATCTTTCTCACCAGCTTTTCTTCTGACATATTTTCTCCCAATGCTCCTGAGGTGTCGGCAATTTCCAAGATGTTCATGTGAAACTCATGAATGGTCTCATCTTCCATCATCCTTAGGTTCTCAAATTTGGTAGTCAGCATCTGAAGCCTTGACATTTTTACCTTGGATGTACCCTCATGGGTAGTTTTGAGAGTGTCCCAAACATCCTTGGCCAGTTCACATTGATGTACTGGTCTGAATATGTTTCTATCAATTCCATTGAACAAGGCATTTAATGCTTTGGAGTTACCCAGGGCTAACTCGTCTTCTTCTTTGCTCCATTCTTCCTCAGGTTTCAGACTGGTTGTCCCATCTTTCCCAGTTATGGTGGGATGGTTTCATCCTTTGTCAGCAGCTCTTCAAGCCTTTTTGTCCAGTGATTTTAAGAAGGAAATCATACGAGGTTTCCAGTAGTCATAATTTGATCCATCCAGAATGGGTGGTCTGTTCCCAAATCCTCCTTCTTTGTCCATAGCGCCAGAAAATAATATCCCTAGATCTCACCCAGTAAGACAGGCAGGGTGCTTGCTCTGATGCCAATTGAAATTCTGGCAACAGATACTTAATGTCACAGTGAATGTTATGACATTGTATCTGACACACTTCAAGACAGTAAATTTAAAAGCAGTCAAGAACACAATCAATTATTTACCCAGTTCAGTGTGTAACAACACCTACTCTGGGGGCTACCAAGCCAGGGAGGAAATTCACTATAAGAGATATTAATTCAGGAATAAACCAACCAGTTTATCTCCTTCACTTAAGACCTACCCAATGCAAATTCAATCTAAGTTCAACTTAAACCTGAGTTCCTACTCACTCCCCCTCAATCACAGCAGTGATACTAAACTATTGATTAATGAGATTATTAAGACACTCTTCAGTACACACACTTGATACAACTTTAATCAAGTGACAAACACTTGTGCTTCAAAGCTTTGAGTGATAAAGAACCCCAACTTGAATTTGCTTCAAAGCTTTAATCAAGTGACACAAACACTCGTGCTTCAAAGCTTTGAGTGATACACAACCCTTACAATCAAATCTTACTCCAAGTCACTTATCACAATGATATTTGCTTGGCTCACAGTAGTTACAACTATACAATCCCTTATTGATCTTCTGTCAAAAAGTGTTTTTCACCAATAATCTTCATGAGGAATATATAGGCAGGCTATTCTTCAGTTAGGGCTTCCACGAAAATAGCTAGGGTTAATTCGAGTTAACCTCAAGACTTGGTCTTAGGTTTTCATCAACCAGATTAGGGTTAAGCAGGGTTAAACTAATGTCCACGTGAGCATCTGATCTGGACTGTATCCAACAACATACCAGATTCCTGAAAATTCTCAGGAATAACAAATCTGCACAAATGTTAGATCAGTACAGTATGTCTTAACATTGGTTATGACAACAAGAATCATGTTCACTGATTTTGATAGAATGCAATAAATATGATCATTGCTTAATGATCATGCTAAACAATCATATTGAGTAACTCCTGTATGACATTCTTTTTTTGCATAATGTACCTTTTATCCCAGAATGTTATGACATCTGTCATGACATTCACAAAACTGGTTTTACCAAAAAAATGCCAACAAACAAACACTTACAGGTTGTACTATGAAAAGATGGTAGGAAGCGTCTCTTCAGGATTTTCTTATTTAGTGACTACCGGTGAAAGGATTGAAGCAGGTATAAAGAGTCGAAAGATACAAGGGGTGTCATCTAGTACCCCTTATAATTCAAAAAGACATGTTCCTAACTTCTCAAAAAATAAGGAGGGAGAAATTAATGTTGTAGCCTCGCATCCAAGGGCACAATAACCATTAATAATCCCACGAGAACAACAACAGGACATGTTTGAAAGACCTCCGAGAAAGTTTGATCCGCTCCTCATGTCGCACAGTCAACTATTGCAACACTTAGTCAAGGCATCTTTGGTGGAGCTAAAACATCTAGCTCCTCCAATAGGGGCACTCCCACCAAGGTATGATACCAATGTCAGATGTGATTATCACGCCAATTCTCTCAGACATACTATAGAAAAATGTTGGGCCTTTAAACACAAGGTACAAGATATGTTGAACTCTCAGGATATCACTTTCGATAAACCGAACATCAAGACAAACGTCATGCCTCTGCATGGTGGACCAGGGTAAATGCAATTGAAGTGGTCATTGACTTTGGGGCAGCCAGACAAGTAAAATCTCTGATAAATCTTTTGAAGGAATATTTGTTGGAGTGTGGGTTCCTCTTGGAACATAATGAATCTTTTGAAAAGACATTACAAAAGTTGGTGGATAAGGGGATAGTCCAATTTGGGTCATACCCTAAAGGAGAATATGTAGCTGCAATCGACGGAAGTAGGAAGAAGTCATTGGTAATTTCTTTCCAAGGGCCAAACCTTAATAAGAAGACTCTTCTTATTCCATAGGGAGAGTCAATAGAAACACCAATGATGATGCCAAGACAAACTTTGAGGATTCCAGTGGTACCTAAAACTACAATGGTGATTAGGGGGATATCTCCTAACCCTTATGAAATTAACAAATCAGTACCATGGAGTTATGATCTTAATGTGTATGTTAATAATTTAAAGCAAGAATGTGAGCCATCGACAAGTCAAGGACCTGCAATCTAAAATGTAGAAGGAACAAGGAGAATGACTCACAAAGGTCGAATCTACGGTCCCGAACCACAAAAGAAGAACGATGTTGTGGTTAAAGATAAGATTGATGCTTTGGTGAAGGATAAAGGAAAAACGATGGTGGAGGCGAGTCAAGAACAAGATCCTCCAATCAAGAATTTTACCAACCAAGAGGCGGGAGAATTTTAAAAATAATCAAGAAAAGTGATTATAGAGTGGTGGATCAGCTTTACCAAACCCCATCCAAGATTTCCATACTCTCGTTGCTCCTCAACTTATAAGTGCATCGAGACTCTCTAATGAAAGTTATGAGTTTTTCTCATGTCGCAGAAGAGATTATATTAAATCAGTTTGACAATGTTGTGGCAAATCTAACATCTGGATCATATCTAGGTTTTAATGATAGTGAGTTGCCTCCACAAGGTAGAGCTCACAACAAAGAAATGCACGTCTCTATTCATATAGGTGCTACCAGCTTGTCCAGGGTACTCACCGATATTGGTTATGCCCTTAATGTGCTACCAAAATCCAGCTTGATGAAGTTAACACTAGATGGCGTTGTTATAAGATCAAGTTCTACGATAGTTAAAGCTTTCGATGGTTCTCAAATTCAGTATTTGGAGAAGTGGATCTTCCTTTCAAGATCGAGCCGCATATGTTTTATATCACATTTCAAGTCATGGATATAGAACCAGCGTAAACATGTTTACTTGGACGACCCTGGATCCATGAAGCAGGGGAAGTCACTTCAACTTTACATCATAAATTGAAGTTCCTCATTGAAGGAAGATTGGTTATAATCAATGGTGAATAGGACATCTTTGTAAGTCACATAGAGTCCTACAGGTATATCAGGGATGATGAAGACTGTATAGTAACACTATTTTAAGTCTTAGAGGTTGCTTCAATGGTAACATTACCATTGGAGAAAATAAAGTAACCTATTATGACTTCATGGAGAGATTTGCAAATCGTTATGGAAAATGGCACCTCAAAGGGTTGGGGTAAACTCCCAGAAATACCTGAGAACAAGAATTGTTTTGGTTTGAGCTACGAATCATCAAAAGATACTCTGAAAGGCAAGGCACAGTTTCCTCCTATCCAGGAGACTTTTATCAACAAAGGAAAAGAGTACGATAGATAAGTGGCGATGATATCTGACAAAAGTAATACCAAGAAGGCATCTAACTTCATCCATGAATGCGCCCTAAGCGAAGAACTCAAGAATTGTACAGTTGTGGATATTTCATAGATCTTTTTCTTTCCAGGGTAATTTTTCTTGTTTTTGAAAGAGCCTATGTCAAGCCCGAGGCATAGGGAATGCTTGTAAGGGTACCCCAATTTGTTTCATACAGTATTCATAATTAATAAAAGTTCTATTTTGCATTCAATCAAAGATCCTTGTCTTTCTCTTGCATTTATCTCTTATATTTAAAAATGGAAATAATTTTCTTCATATGCATTTTCCAAATTCACATGCTAAAACTGCACTAAAACATAATAAATGTGAAAATCCATATCTAAAACCACCGATAATGTTACTGTTGTTATCCGATATAATTTTGATGCACCCATCAACCAAGAGGAAGAGGAAGATGATCAAAATCTCGAACTCTCTGAAGAATTGGAGAGGGAGATAAAGCAAAAAGCTGACAATATACAACCATACCAAGAATCTATTGACACCATTAACCTTGGCATAAGGGAAGATCTGAAATAGAACAAGTTGGGGGCAACATTGAAGAAAAGTGTCAAAGAAAGACTGGTCAAGTTGTTACATGAATATGTGGATATATTTGCCTGGTCTTATAGGGATATGCCAGGATTGGATACAAATATTATGGTGCACATATTACGTCTCAAGGAAGGTTGCTCTCCAGTTAGACAGAAGCTCAGAAGAACTCATCCAGACATGTTTAGCAAGATTTGAGAAGAAGTCCTTAAGCAATTTGATGTAGGGTTCCTAGTGGTGGTAGATTATCCACCTTGGATAGCTAACATCGTACCAGTACCCAAGAAGGACGAAAAAGTGTGTATGTGTGCAGATTATCGGGATCTAAACAAAGCCAATCCCAAAGACAATTTCCTGTCACCTCACATAGACATTTTGGTGGATAATACAGCTCAGGCTTCAGGGTTCTCATTCATGGATGGTTTCTCGGGTTATAACCAAATAAAAATGGCACCCGAGGATATGGAAAAGACTACCTTCATGACTCTGTAGGGCACTTTCTGCTACAAGGTGATGCCTTTCGGTCTACAAAACATATGGGTAACTTATCAACAAGCTATGGTCACACTATTCTATTATATGATTCACAAAGAAGTTGAAGTGTACGTAGATGATATGATTTCCAAATCTCATATAGATGAGGATCACATCACACATTTATAAAAGCTATTTGAGCGTCTGCGAAAGTTCAAATTGAGATTGAATCCATAAAAGTATATTTGGGGTAAGGTCAGGTAAGTTGCTAGGTTTTATTGTAAGTCAGTATGGTATTAAGGTAGACCCAGACAAGGTAAAATCCATACAAGAAATTCCAGCTCCAAGGACAGAAAAAGAGGCTCGTGGTTTCTTAGGACGATTAAATTACATTTCAAGATTCTTATCGCACATAACTGCTACGTGTGAGCCTATACTCAAATTACTGCAAAAAGATCAGACAGTGGTGTGGAATCATGACTGTCATACAACCTTCGAGACAATAAAGAAATATTTACAAGAGCCACCAATCTTGATGCCACCAGTTCCCAGAAGACCGCTCATCATGTATCTGATAGTTATTGAAGGATCAATGGGATGTGTATTGGGACAACATGACGAAACGGGTAGAAAAGAGCATGCAATCTACTACCTCAACAAGAAATTCACTGACTACAAAACCAGGTACTCACTTCTCAAGAATACTTATTGTCCATTGTCTTGGGCTACTAAAATATTGAGGCAATCCATGTTAACTCACACCATGTGGTTAATAGCAAGAATGGATCTAAAGTATGTGTTCGAAAAACTAGCTCTTACAGGAAGGATTTCCCGATGGCAAATGTTACTATCAGAGTACGACATCCAATATGTTACTCAAAAGGCCATCAAGGATAGTGTACTAGCTGACCATCTAGCTCATCAGCCATTACCAGAATATCAACCAATGAAATTTGACTTTCCAGACGAAGATGTCATGGTTATAGATGACTACGAAATACCAGGGCCCAACAAAGGACCTGACCAGGGGCACATTGGACAATTATGTTTGGCGGGGCTTCAAATACATTATCGCACGACATTGGGGCAGTTTTGACTTCTCCGAAGGATTTTCACAAGCCTTATACTGCAAGGTTATGTTTTGACTGAACCAATAATATCATTGAATACGAAGCTTGTATCTTGGGTATAGAAGTTGCTATCGACCTAAGAATCAAACATTTCGAAGTATTTGGAGACTTAGCGCTAGTTATATATCTGGTCTATAGTCAATGGAACATTAAACATCCTAGATTAATTCCATATCGGGATCATGTTTTGAAGCTAGCTACGGAATTCAGTAAGATTACCTTTAGTCATATCCCGCAAGAAGAAAATCAGATGGCAGACGCCTTGGCAACTTTATCAGCCATGTTCAAAGTAACCTGGCCAAATCACGAACCATGTATCACAATCATACATTTTGAAGAACATACACATTGCCTTTATATTGAAGAAATACCAGATAATAAACCTTGGTTCTACGACATCCAAAGGTACCTTGAGAGACAGGAGTATCCAGAAAATGCCTCTGTCATTGACAAATGAACTTTGCGGAAGCTAGCCTCAAAGTTTTTTCTAAATGGTGATGTTTTATAAAAAAGAAACTACGATATGGTATTACTCAGGTGCATGGAGAAATAGGAAGCAGATACACTTTTGGAACACATACGAATGGACATGCCATGGCTAGAAAAATCTTGTGGGCAGGTTATTATTGGTTGACAATGGAAGCCGATTTCCACCATTATCCAAAGACATGTCACAAATGCCAAATCTACACCGACAAAGTGCATGTTCCACCAACTCCTCTGAATGTCATGAGCTCTCCTTGGCCTTTTTCGATGTGGGGAATCGATATGATAGGAATGATCAAATAGAAAGCATATAACAGACACTGATTCATACTAGTTGCCATTGATCACTTCACCAAATGGGTGGAAGCGGCATCCTACACAAATGTTACAAGTCATGTGGTTACTCGATTCATCAAGCAGAATCTCATATACCGATATGGGGTTCCAAGCAGAATCATACAGACAATGGGTCCAATTTGAAAAACAAAATGATGAACAAGTTATGTTATGACTTCAAGATCGAGCAACATAATTCCTCACCATATCGACCCAAGATGAATGGAGCCGTTGAAGATGCCAATAATAATATTAAAAAAATCATTCAAAAGATGGTGAAGACATATAAAGATTGGCATGAAATTCTTCCCTTCGCTTTACATGGATATCACACTTTCATACGTACATCAACGAGTGTAACCCCTTTCTCTATAGTATATGGCATGGAGGTAGTGCTCCTAGTTGAAGTAGAGATTCTATCACTTTGAATTCTAATGGAAACAAAACTTAAAGAAGCAGAGTGGTTTCAGACGCAACTTGATCAACTTAACCTCATTGAAGAGAGTTGTACCAAAAACGACCAGTTGTACCAAAAACAAATGAAGAAAGTATTCGACAAGAAGGTTCGTCCTCGAGTGTTCAAAAAGGGGATTTGGTGCTCAAGAAGATTTTGATACCTCGCCTTGATTCACGTGGCAAATGGAAAACCAACTACGAAGGTCCATATGTCATAAAAATAGCATTCTATGGTGGTGGCCTTATCCTCACAACAATGGATGGGGAAGAACAACCACATCCGGTGAATTTAGACGTAGTCAAAAAATACTATGTAAAAAAAGCTCGCTAAGTTCGAACCCTAAATGGACAACTTAGGAAAAAAGGAGCATCTCGGTTGATGAAAACCCTATAGGGTTATCCAGGAAAAAATTAGGGACATACGTAAAAAAAATTATTCCGGTGGATTAAAAACCCGAAAGTGCGATCCGGGCAAAAATTAGGGATCTTACTCAAAAATAAAGAACAAAAAGACTGCGATCCAAGAATCACGACTACGACCATGAAGGAGAGGGATTGGTCCAAATCATTTAACTCAGGAGCAAAGGAGATTAGAGCTATCAAAAGGATATTGGAGAAACAGTAGTAGTAATTATCATTTTCATTGCCATTTTAGATTTTGTTTCTGTAATTACCTCTTTCAAAGAATTGCATCTTGTACTCTCGCCTATTCAGAGGCATATTTATTAGTAAAACGTTTACTTTCTCCAAATCTTTCAATTGTGTTTTTTCCTTTTTAGACTTGTTTGCAAAATATACTACTATTATTTCTTATGAATACTACATTGAAATCATTTTGGGGATTTAACAAATAAAAGCATTTCATATAACATCAAAAGCATTTTTCTTAAAAAAACATCCACGCCTACGTCCATGGCTGCGTCCACAACTACATTCATGCCTACGCCTGTATACAAATATCAAAATCCTGGTGATACCATTTGTCTTGTTTCAAATCAATTCAAAATACCACGACGATGCAACAGACAACATTGGAGAGAGTCAATGACATGAAACTGATGGTTTAAAATGAGAGAATATCAAAACAATAAACTTTTGGGCCATATATAAACACTCGGGGCATATACAAACATTTGATGCATATTTAAACATTTTGGGCATACACAAAATATTCTATGCATATACATTCTGGGTTCTATATCAATCTAGGACATTATACGCATACGTCATACATGGAATGTTTCAAACACACTTTGGGAAAAAATACGAAAGATCTTGGGGCCCTTTGTCAGATTATCAAAATAAACAAATACCTTGGTTGAGAACAGACACAACCGGTAAAACTCTGATCTTATCTTTAATCTAGTTATCCAAGATTCTATCATCAAAACACTTTTCAATTATCTACCCTCTAGGTGGCAGTAGGTATGCGAATTCTCATGTTTATGTTATTTATCCTCTAGGTCGTGATGAATAGTAAGACTATTCTTGTGACGTTTATCCATTAGGTCGTGATGAACACATAAAACTTTTCAATCATCTATCCCCTAGGTTGTGGTAGGTGTGTGAATTTTTGGGTTCACATTATTCATTCCCTAGGTTGTAATGAATACGTGAATCTATCCTCGTGTTGTTTATCCTCTAGGTCGTAGTAAAATCACAAATTGTTCAAATATCTATCCCCTAGGTTGTGATAGGTATGCGAATTTTCAGGATTATACTATTTATCCTCTAGGTCGTGATGAATACAGAAGCCCATCCATGTGTCACTTATCCTCTAGTTCGTAATGAATACATAAGCCCATCCATGCGTCACTTATCCTCTAGGTCGTGGTAAGTACATAGGTTCATCCTCATACTGTTTACTCTTTAGGTTATAGTATTCATAATGAAATCTGCATAATTCATTACGTCAGCCTCCATGTGGCAATGTGTTATCAAACTCTATTTTATCTGTCCCTTAGGTTGCAATGAATAGACAAAATCTGCATTATAAACTAACTATATTAGTCTCGAAGCATTAGTAAGTCAACTTTCAAACTTATATTATTTACCTCCTAGGTTATGGTAAATATGCGCAAAATCTTTTAGATATTGACAAGTTATCTGCGTCGTCATATCTAAGTCAAAATCAAAAATTCTGTTCAAAACTCTGGTAAGATGATACATCATCATCTATGCATATTTCCTCTATGCTCTCGTAAACATTGTACAGTGTATCCTTCTAATCTTTCGGACAAATTTTAGGGTCTTCCATTATTTAATAAACCTCTGATTCGGACGTGCAAAACCTGCGTATTCTCGCACTATTCAATTGAAGGGTAATTAAATAAGGGCAGTTGTCATACCCCAATTTTGCCATATTGATTTATAATTAAATTATTCCTTATTAATTTTATTCTTTTTTTTGTGTAAAATTATCATGGGGTTTAAATTCATGAAAGGGAGTGTATTATTCCAAAATAGGCCATCAAAATTTGAGGGCCATTTAAGTTATAAAATCCATTTCAAGATATAAAAAGAAGGTATATTGTTACAATATGGTGGTGTGATATTTTAGGCCATCAAGATCTATGGCCCATTAAAGATTATTTCATTTTCTTTAAGGAGGGGTGCACGTTTTTTTTAATCAATTGGGCCCATTTCAAATTTTGAAACAATGGCCTGTTCTTATTATGCTGATTTTTGTTACGGTTGTTTGTTTTTACTACTATTCAATTTATAATATTTTAGTTTGTTTTCAAAATTTTATTATTCATTAAACATCTATAACTATAATTAAGTCTTTATTTAATTTATAATATCATTATATTGACCGAGTCAATCCAAAGGGTTGAAACCCTAAGCACCTTATTTCTCCTTCAAGCCCAGAAATCAGGCCTAAACCCAATAAACGCATACTGTACATATCAAAGGGAAACACATACTCATCAAAAACTAAAACAAATCAAGATCTTCATAAATCAAATCTAGAAATTAAATATTTGTTTTTATTTACAAAAAATGAATTACAAAGCAATATCAATCCAAATCCAATCAAATATGTCCCTAATTCTTAATACAAAATCATCCACTATACAAATCGAATCAATTACAGTCTTCAATCTTTCCTAAACTTATAAAACTAACGACAATTTCAGAAATCTACCCTAATCAACAATTGTAATGCCTAATCAATAGAAAAGTTCCTAAATATGTCTAAATAGCTAACCTATATAAAACCTTAGAATTCTAAAAGATAACAGAGGAGGAGAAGAAGTAGAAGCAGCGCATCAACCGTCTTGCTTGAGATATGGGTTTCAACTTGTGAAACCCTAGATCTATGTTGCATCGTCGTCACCTTTACACTGTCATCATCACATGTCAAACCGAAAGGAAGAAGCATGAGATTAGAAGAGGAATCAGAAAACCATAAAGGAAAATTATACGACCAGTTTCACTGTAGGAGAGGTAATCTAAAACACTTAGCTTAGGGTTAATTGTTATCGTGATTGTTGAATGCTTGCATGATTGATGTTTGATAGTTGTGGTTCTAGAAAATTTGGGATTCTAGGGTTAGGGTTCTAACCTAGTGTTAAGGTTCTTAGATTATAGGGTTAAGGTTCTAAAGGTTTGCGCTTCTGTTTGAAGATCAGACTTAGGATTCTTGGGGTTGTTTGAAGATCAGGGTTAGTGTTCTTAGGGTTATAGGGTTCTGGGTTTGAGTACGGTGGTGGGGTATGAATGTTTGAAGTTTCCAGTTGAATTTCAACCAATAAGTTGGGCAGAAAGGGTGGTTTGTGGTGATTTGTGGTGGTGACCGCCGACAGAAGCGATTTCCGGCTAGCGGGGCGATTTCCGATCGCCTAGAGAGAAGCTATAACTTCTCTCTCTAAAAATATAACTTGTTGGTTATTCCATTATAGAGTGAGGAAGAGAAAATAAAAATGGGCTCTCAGTCTAGTAATTTGTTTATATAACCCTCGTTTCATCCTGTGCTCGTGCTTGCACGGTCTTATCGTATGCCCTTGTTGTACGTCTCCTTGATCTTCATCAAACGATCTCAAAATGCACATCCATTGCAGTCATGTGCACTCTCCCACATGGGGTCCAATGGACCTCCCAACGTTTACCATTTTGGGTCAATCCCATTGCTAAACACACCCCATGTTCTTCCTATCACGTACAAAATTGTACCCCTATGCATTCTGGGCCAAGTCCAACATCTGGACTTGGGCCCTTGCTTCACGCACCCCCTAGTTTTTGCTTCCCTGTTTAATAATACGCCCCCTCATGCATTGGGACTGAATTCAATATCTGAATTCATGGCCCTTGTTAAACAAATTCCCCAGATTTGCTACTACGTTAGGAATTATACCCCTCTACGTTTGGGCCTGAATTCAATATCTGAATCCAGGGCCCTTATTTACTTAACCCAGATAAAATACACCTCTGTGTTTTTTTAAAATTATTTTATTTATTATTATTTATATTATTATTATAATTTTATATTTAATATATTTATAAATTCTAAAACTATTTTATTATTATCACAAAATAAAATGTTTATTTTTTAATCCATCCAAATATTTTTTAATTGCACTAAAATTATTTATCTTCATGCATTAGCAAGATTTTTATATATTAATATATTTAAAAAATACCTAACCAACACCAAATCATTTTTTAAAATTAATTAATTCAAAACTATTTTCAAAAAGGATTATGGAGATACTTTTAATCGACTACGAACTTCGTCTAACAATTCCGCTATTCACATACCCAGACTTGGTTCAAGGAGAATTTGAAATATCTTCCTAATCCATAAAAAAACACCAACCTATTGCGAACTACGAATTCAGAATCTGATTCCTTATAAGCGGATACGTAGGCATACGACTAAAATCATGGCGAGTTCCCCTAATTAAAACAAAAACCCTAATTCCTAAGTCGTAATTCTAAATCCTAGTATCCTTGCGAATAAGGTAGATGAGGGGTGTCCAACACCTTCTCTTCGTCTAAGAACGAGTCCAATAACTTAGAATCTCTGACCAAATTAGGGTTATCCTTTATACTCTCTTCCTAAAGATAAAAATTAAGGGTGGCGACTAGGGATGGCAATGGATACCCATAGGTACGGGTACTAGTTTTCCGCTACCCGTCCCGTTTAGTAAATATGATATTTGTACCCTCCCCATACCCGTGCGGGTATTTGTTAGATGGATATCCGTGGATTTTGAGATATCTGCAGGTAATTATGGGTATCCATGGATACTATTATTTAAATATATTTTAAAAATATATATTTAAATAATTAAATTTTTTATCTCTTTTATAGACAAAAAAAATATTTTCAAATTTAACACATAATAAATAATAACAAAAATAAATCGCATTCATTTTATTTCTTCTTTTATCAAAATAATAATAATAATAATAATAATAATAATAATAATAATAATAATAATAATAATAATAATAATAATAATAATAATAATAATAATAATAATAATAATAATAATAATAATAGTAATAATAATATCATATTTAACAAAATAATAACAAATATAATAATAATAGTAATAGTAATAATAAATTTTTATCAAACAAATTAATATTTAAGTATTTTTGCTAATTATTAACGGATACGGATACCCGCGGGTACGAATACCATCAAATCCATATCCGTACCCGTAAATAAACGGGTAATTAAATATCCATTTATTTTACCCGTGGATACCCATTAACTCATCATACCCATTCCTGTGACGTGTTTTACCCGCGGATATCCATGGGTACGGGTTTTATTGCCATCCCTAGTGGCGACTCTCATTTTAAAACCAGTTATAACACTCTCAGAGCGACACAACCAACACAAAGCATTAATCTAAGACACCCAAGTGAATTTCATCTATAAATCTATCTATAGAATCCATAAACTAGCAGAATATCATCCTAGATAAGAATTCGAGCAATATATGTCTATAACAACCCAAATCCCGAGCACTGAGCAAAAGTTCAAGACAACAATCAACAAAGATTTGCAAAGCAAGTTTTATATAACGCCATGGGCAAAAAATATTCATGAGTTCAAAGTAAATATATATGCAAACTCAACTAAAAGAGAATAAACAAAGAGAAAGAGAAATGAACCACAAATCTACCGATTTGTCAACACCGATCAAAGAGAAATCTACCCCAGATCATCCCTATGCAACCTCCATAGTTGTTATCTAAGCTAATCCACTACAAAAAAGAGATTGATGGAGTTGGGAGATCAAAAACCACACCCAAAACCATAACCATACAAAATGAAATATAAAGAAATTTTGTTCTGTGACCATCGCCCGACGACACAAACATGTCGTCCGGCGACGCTGCCTAAACTCTTTACCCAGATTGCACCACGTAGTCCACTAGTCAAAAATATCTTCCATCGCCTGGCGACAGATTCACGTTGCCCGGTGTAACGCCCAGATATTTAATTATTTATTTAATTAAATATTATTTTGAATATTTTATATTAATTCTAATTTTTATCTTCGAAGTCGGAATTATTTTTTTTAGTGGCATGATAAATAATCGGATTTAATTTTGTGGAATTAAGTTGAGATTTTATTTTTATTATTAAACTTAAATATGACATTGGGCTTAATTTGTGTTGTTGTTAAGTATTAAGGGGGGTATGTCACTTAGGCCCATTTGAGTTTACTAAGGATTAATTAAAATAGGAGTATTTTATTAGAAATAGAATTAGAGGAGAATATAGTGTTATTAGGAAAAAGAGAAGAGAAAGAGGAATAGGGTTTTGAGAGGAGAAGAAGAACGAGAGGAGATTCAATCGGAGACCCATAGAGTTGCCTTCAAACTAAACCAGGTAAGGGTGGGGTTTCTTATCTTATAATGGGGCATATGATATTTTGTATGTGGGAATTAGTATGTGAGATTATTATTGTCTGTTGATTTGTGTTGGTTTGTGTTTGTTGTGATAAGCATTATTAATAATTGATTTGATTAAAGAATTGTCAAAGAATTGATGTATTACTATGTTATATACTTATCTAGATTGGGTTTAATTGTGCATTATCTCATGAAGTTCGTGTTTTAGAATTGAGCCAAAAGGAATTTTGCACTGTAATTTTTGTGAATTCGTAAGACTATTTTTCACAGGGTGCAATCGATTTGCAATGCAGGTGTAATCGATTTGCACAATTCAATTTTGGTGAACTTTTCTTCTGTTTCAGTAAGAAATCGATTTGAAGTATAGAAAAATCGATTTGCACTTCTTAAAAACATGATTTTTGGCCTCTGGAACAAAGTGCAATCGATTTGCATGTTAGTGCAATCGATTGCTCACAATTTGACAGCATTTTTTTTTAAATTTGAAAATTCCATAACTTTTTACTCGGGTGTCTGTTTGACGTGCCGTTTAGATCGTTGGAAAGCTAAAACTATTTTTTATAATGTGGTAATAATTTTTATGACAATAGACTAATATTTTATTGGAATAATTCTGATGTGTGCGTATGTTGTATGTGTTGTAATGCAAAATGTTGCGATTGAATGTATCAGTGTTGTATAAACGATGTACGGAGGATTTTGCATGATGTATTGCATGATAATGATGATGAAGATGGCCTATATTGGCGAGAAATTTATAAGTATGATAAATCAATGTAAATTAAGTTATTGCATATCAGTTTCGCATGCATTCATTAAAGATGGCTTGTATTGGCAGATTTTGTGAAGGCCTGTATTGGCGGATTTTGTGAAGGCATGTATTGGCAAAATTATTTGTAAAGAGGGCTTATGCCTTGTGCCTCAAGATTACTGGCAAATGTTTATGTTGAGAGTTTTACTCTAATGGTGCCACATGCATTCACATAACATTGAGTCGCATTCCAAGTTGTACAATTGAGTTGTTGTGTTGATGAATTAATTGTTGCATTTTGATGATATCCTATTGTGATTGTTGTTGTGAAGTGGTCATTTTTGCATGAACTAATTCTAATATATGATTTATCATGCACTCACTTATACGATTTAAGAATCTCACCCCTTCTGTTTGAATGTTTCCCTTTGTTGGTAACGTGCAGGTAACCAAGAGGAGCAGCCGATAGCATTGTTAGTTCGAGTTTGGTGTCATTTGCTATGATACGTAGCACTCGGGGGGAAATGAACGCTTTTTTTATTTTGTTGGTTATTTATTGAACCTTATGTTTTTATTTGAAGAGTTTATTGTATTGATGTTTTTTTATGATTCAAAAGATGATATAACTTATTTAGAGAACTATTATGAATCCACTGCGTGATTAATCAAAGTTTGGTTTATGTTATGGCGACTATGTTCATGAGTTGTGTTCATTCTGCTTCTTTAAGTGTTATGTATCTGTTTTAAAAGCATGGCAGGTTTATGTGTCCTTGTTGAATATGTGACATCCTAATTATATTGGAAGTTTTTATACTCTGATTTTCTGCTAATTGCTTGAGGTAAAATTGGGGTGTTATGTTAGTGGTATCAGAGCAAATTGGTTCGTTCGGCCAAGTTATCGAGTCGTAATTGTTTAAAAATCGAGTATTGTAAGTTTTTCTTAACTGTTGTTTGTGTTGTAGTGATAAGATAAGATGGCTGGAAGGAACGATGTTGCGATTGCTGCTGCTCTGCAAGCGATAGATCGGGCTATGCAGAATCAGCCTAATGCTGATGAGAATGCTGGATCCCATAGTTTGGTGACTTTCCAAAGGGAGAATCCACCGGTGTTCAAGGGTAAGCATGATCCTGATGGAGCACTAGATTGGTTGAAGGAGATTGAGAGGATCTTCCATGTGATTGATTGCACTTCAGCACAGAAGGTTCGGTATGGCACTCATATGCTAGCAATTGAAGCTGATGACTGGTGGCTAGAAATGCGTGTGAGGTTGGAAGCTGAAGGTGAGGAAATCACTTGGGTTGTGTTCCGTAGGAGTTTATGAGGAAGTATTATCCTGAATATGTTCGGGGTAAGAAAGATATTGAGTTCCTTAAGTTGAAGTAAGGGAATAAATTTGTCACTGAGTATGCTGCTAAGTTCATTGAGCTAGATAAGTTTTATCCACATTTTGACGGTGAAGGTGCTGAATTTTCTAAGTGCATCAAGTTTGAGAACGAGTTGCGCTCGGAAATCAAGAAGGTTGTTGGATATCAGAAGATTTGTGTCTTTTCTGATTTGGTTGATAGTTGCAGGATCTTTGAAGAGGATAGCAATGCTCATCACAAGATTGTTAGTGATAAGAGAGGAAAGAATCAACAGAACCGTGGCAAGCCTTATGATGATGGTAGAGGTAAGCAAAGAGTTGCTCATGGTCAGATGACTAGTGGGAGAGATGCTCCTTCTAGAGTTGTATGTTTCAAATATGGGAAACCTGGTCACAAGAGTGATGTGTGCATTACTGCTGATGTGAATAGGTGTTTCCGTTGTGGCAAGATTGGACACATAGTTCCTGAGTGTAGGCATAAGGCGAATGTATGTTTCAATTATGGAGAAGATGGGCATATTAGTACTCAGTGTCAGAAACCAAAGAAGGCACAAACTGGTGGTAAGGTGTTTGCTTTGGTTGGGACTCTGAAAGCTAGTGAGGACAGACTCATCAGAGGTACATGTTTCATTAATAGTACGCCTTTAGTTACTATTATTGATACTGGTGCTACTTATTGTTTTATTGTTGTTGATTGTGTTGAAAGATTGGGTCTTGTGTTATCTTATATGGATGGAGAAATGGTCGTCGAGATTCCGGCTAAGGGATCGGTGGCTACTTCTCGTGTGTGTCTGAATTTCCCTTTGTCGATCTTCGGTAAAGACTTTACTGTTGACTTGATTTGTTTGTCGTTAAGCGGATTGGGTGTGATCTTGGGTATGAACTGGTTAGAGTATAACTATGTTCATATTAATTGCTATAATAAATATTTGAGGTTTTATACTCCAGAAGAGGAAGAATTTGGTTTGTTGAATGGTAAATAGTTGTGGCAATTGATGCAAGACGAAGCGCAGATGTTCTTGTTGATGGTGTCACTATCTATTGAGAACCAAGTTAGGATTGATGAGTCGCAGGTGGTGCAAGAATTTCCTGAAGTGTTTCCTGGTGAAATTCCTGATGTACCGCCAAAAAGAGAAGTTGAGTTTGCGATTGATCTTGTACCTGGTACTAGACATGTTTCTATGGCACCACACAGGATGTATGCATCTGAATTGTCTGAATTAAAGAATCAGTTAGAAGAGTTGCTTGAGAAAAAGTTTGTAAGACCAAGTGTATCACCACGGGGAGTGCCTGTGTTGTTAGTAAAGAAGAAAGATGGAAGTATGAGACTCTGTGTTGATTACAGACAGTTGAATAAAGTGACGATTAAGAACAAGTATCCGCTTCCGAGAATTGATGACTTGATGGATCAATTGGTGGGTGCAAATGTGTTTTCTAAGATTGATTTAAGGCTAGGATATCACCAAATTAGAGTGAAAGAAGATGATATTCAGAAGACCGCATTCAGAATTCTGTATGGACGCTACGAGTATTTGGTGATGTCTTTCGATGTTACTAATTCGCCGGGAGTATTCATGGAGTACATGAATCATATCTTTCATACTTATTTGGATCGGTTTGTGGTGGTATTCATTGATGACATTCTGATTTACTCTAAATCGGAAGAAGAACATGAAGAGCACCTAAGAGTTGTATTGCAAGTTTTAAAAGAGAAGAAGTTGTATGAGAAGTTGTCCGAGTGTGAATTCTGGTTGCATGAGGTTACTTTCCTTGGTAATGTCATTTCTGGTAGTGGCATTACCGTGGATCCTTCTAAAGTTAATGTTGTATTGTAATGCGAAGCTCCAAAGTCAGTTACTGAGATTAGAAGCTTCTTGGAATTAGCCGGTTACTATAGACAGTTTATCGAAGGTTTTTCTAAGTTGGCACTTCTATTGACCAAGTTGACTTGTAAGAGTAAAGCTTTTGAGTGGGATAGTCAATGTGAATAAAGTTTTACCGAGTTGAAGAAGAGGTTGACGTTGGCTCCGGTTTTGACTTTGCCTAATCCGGGAGAACCTTTTGTTGTGTATTATGATGCTTGTCTGACGGGGTTAGGTGGTGTATTCTTGCAGAATAGTAAGGTGGTTTCTTATGCATCGAGGCAATTGAGGACTCATGAAAAGAATTATCCTACGCATGATTTAGAATTGGATGCGGTTGTCTTTGTGTTGAAAATTTGGAGGCATTATCTTTATGGTTCTAGATTCGAAGTGTTTAATGACCATAAGAGTTTGAAGTATCTTTTTGATCAGAAAGAGTTGAACATGAGGCAGTGAAGGTGGTTAGAATTGTTGAAGGATTATGATTTCGGTTTAAATTATCATCCAGGAAAAGCTGATGTGGTGGCCGATGCTTTAAGCCGAATGACTTTGCACATGTCAGCAATGATGGTTAAAGAGTTGGAGTTGATTGAGCAATTCCAAGATTTGAGTTTAGTTTGTGAAGTGACACTGCAAAGTGTTATGTTGGGGATGTTAAAGATTAATAATGACTTTCTCAACAGTATCAGTAAGGCTCAAAAGCTAGATGTGAAGCTGGTGGATATGATGATGGGAATCGATCGATCTGATAATGATGATTTCAAGATAGATGCGAAAGGTGTGTTGAGATTCCGAGATCGTATTTGTATTCCTGATGATGAAGAGATTAAGAAAGTGATTCTTGAGGAAAGTCATAGAAGCAGTTTGAGTATTCATCCAGGTGCTACAAAGATGTATCAAGACTTGAAGGGCTTGTTTTGGTGGCCTGGTATGAAGAGTGATGTGGCACAGTTTGTGTATGCTTGTTTGACTTGTCAGAAGTCGAAGATTGAGCATCAGAAGCCTGCAGGGTTGATGCAACTGTTAGAGGTTCCAGAATGGAAATGGGATAGCATTTTGATGGACTTTGTAATGGGATTACCTAGTACCTTGAGAGGACATGATTTGATATGGGTGATTGTTGATAGGCTTACAAAGTCGAAACACTTTATACCTATTAACATCACATATCCGATTTCGAAGTTGCCATAGATTTACACCAGAGTAATTTTGAAATTGCATGGTGTCCCTTTGTGTATTGTGTCGGATAGAGATCCGAGGTTTACTTCTGATTTCTAGAAAAGTTTGCAAGAGGCGTTGGGATCTAAGTTGAGGTTGAGTTCGGCGTATCATCCTCAGACTGATGGTCAGACCGAGAGGACTATTCATTCGTTGGAGGATCTGTTGAGGGCATGTGTTATTGAGCAGGGAGGTTCATGGGATACTTATCTCCCGTTGATTGAGTTCACTTACAATAACAGTTACCGTTCTAGTATTGGGATGGCACCTTTTGAGGCGTTGTATGGTCAGAGGTGTGGGACTCTGTTGTGTCGGTATGAATCTGGTGAAAGTGTGGTACTTGGACCTGAGATTGTTCGAGAGATTACTGAGAAAGTGAACCTTATTCGAGGGAAGATGAAGGTTTCTCAAAGTAGACAGAAAAATTATCATGACAAGAGAAGGAAGGATTTAGAATTCCAAGCTGGTGATCATGTGTTTTTGAGGGTCACACTTGTGACTGGTGTTGGGCAAGCTCTGAAGTCTAAGAAGCTCACTCCTCGTTTTATTGGTCCGTATCAGATATCGGATCGAGTTGGGAAAGTTGCTTACTGAGTGGTGTTACGGCTAAACCTTGCTAATTTGCACAATGTGTTTCATGTATCGCAACTTCGGAAGTATATTCCTGATACGTCTCATGTGATTCAAATGGATGATGTGCAAGTACGGGATAATATCACGGTGGAGACGATGCTTGTACGAGTCGCGGATCGCGAGATGAAGATTCTAAGAGGAAAAGAGATTGCATTGGTGAAAGTTGTCTGGTTAGGAGCTGCTGGAGAAAGCATGACCTGAGAGTTGGAGAGCAAGATGCGAGACTCCTATCCCGAGTTATTTGAACCAGGTAAACTTTTATTTTTGGGGATGAAAATATTCTAAGTGGGGGAGAGTTGTAACGCCCCGATATTTAATTATTTATTTAATTAAATATTGTTTTGAATATTTTATATTAATTCAAATTTTTATCGTTGAAGTCAGAATTATTTTTTTTAATGGCATGATAAATAATCGGATTTAATTTGGTGGAATTAATTTGAGGTATTATTTTTATTGTTAAGCTTAAATATGATGTTGGGCTTAATTTATGTTGTTGTGAAGTATTAAGGGGGGTATGTCACTTAGGCCCATTTGAGTTCACTAAGGATTAATTAAAATAGGAGTATTTTATAAGAAATAGAATTAGAAGAGAATATAGTGTTATCAGGAAAAAGAGAAGAGAAAGAAGAATAGGGTTTTGAGAAGAGAAGAAGAACAAGGGGAGATTCAATCGGAGACCCATAGATTTGCCTTTAAACCAAACCAGGTAAGTGTGGGGTTTCTTATCCTATAATGGGGTATATGATATTTTCTATGTGCAAATTAGTATGTGGGATTATTACTGTCTGTTGATTTGTGTTGGTTTATGTTTGTTGTGATAAGCATTATTAATAATTGATTTAATTAAAGAATTGTCAAAGAATTGATGTATTACTGTGTTATATACTTGTCTGGATTGGGTTTGGTTATATATTATCTCATGAAGTTCCTGTTTTAGAATTGAGCCAAAAGGGCTTTCACACTGCTATTTTTCTGAATTCATAAGACTGTTTTTCACAGGGTGCAATCGGTTTGCAACACAGGTGCAGTCGATTTGCACAGTTTAATTTTGGTGAATTTTTCTTCTGTTTCAGTAAGCAATCGATTTGCAGTATAGAGCAATCGATTTGCACTGCTTAAAAATGTGATTTTTGCCCTCTAGAACAAGGTGCAACCGAGTGCTCACTGTTTGATAGCATTCTTTTTTTATAACTTGAAAATTCCATAACTTTTGACTCGGGTGTCCGTTTGACACGCCGTTTGGATCGTTAGAAAGCTAAAAATATTTTCTACAATATGGTAATAATTTTGATGACAGTAGACTAATATTTTATTGGAAGAATTCTGATGTTTGCGTATGTTGTATGTGTTATAATGCAAAATGTTGCGATTGAATGTATCAGTGTTGTATAAACGATGTACGAAGGATTTTACATGATGTATTGCAACATAATGATGATGAAGATTGCCTGTATTTGCGAGAAATTGATAAGTATGAACAATCAATGTAAATTAAGTTGTTGCATGTCAGTGTCGCATGCATTCATTAAAGATGGCCTGTATTGGCAGATTTTATGAAGGCCTGTATTGGCAAAATGATTTGTGAAGAGGGATTATGCCTTGTGCCTTGAGATTACTGGAAAATGTTTATGTTAGGAGTTTTACTCCAATGGTACCCACATGCATTCGCATAACATTGAGTCGCATTCCAAGTTGTACAATTGAGATGTTGTGTTGATGAATTAATTGTTGCATTTTGATGATATTTTGATGTGATTGTTGTTGTGCAGTGGTGATTTTTGCATGAACTGATTCTAATATATGATTTATCATGCGCTCACTTATACGATTTAAGAATCTCACCCTGTTGTACCCCAAAATTTTCCCTCCCATTTCCTCAACATTTTCTCACCACAATACTCTTGGAGCTCAAGATCCAGTTAGGGTTTGCTCTGCTCAAGACTCCTCCTTGCACTGTTGACCCAAATTAGGGTTTGAGTTTGCACAAAGATGTTTTGACCTAAAAGGCCCAAAGTGACTTTCATGCTTCATATTAGACTCACAAGTTTATCCATACCATGTTTCAAGCCTTGATTCCAATCGTTGCCCAGTCAATTGGACAGTTGACCTAGAAATCAACTGTATTGGGAAAAAGTCAACTGTGGTCAATTGACAGTCAAACCTCATGATTTTTGACCCACATCAACATTATGAACTCATATGGACCATTTGATCAAGTTTGGATCACAATTCCACAAGAAATTTGATCAGATCACCAAAAGGGTAAAATGGTCATTTTTAGGGTTTTGACTGCACAAAGGCAATTTTTGACTGTTTGACCTAGCCAATGCCAAATCAAGCTCAAATATGGACTCAAGGACCCAATGGCATTATCTTGACATGTTCAACAAGTTCAAAAGATCCCAAATGCACAAGATTGACAGATGAATTTTCAAGTCAACTGAGCCAAATTTGACTGTATACTGAAAAGTCAAACTTTGACTTTTTGGTCAAAATCAAGTGTCAAGATTCATTTTTCATCAAGACATGTCAAATTATGAAACTTGTTCATCAAGAAATCAAAAATCACAAATTAGGGTTTGAAATGAAGAATTTTCATAACTTAGAATTTTTCTAAGTTATGAAAATCCCTAATTTTTTCCTAACTTTGTCCCACTTTATCATTAAGATGCATTTGGATTCAAACAAAACTCAAAACATTAAAGTTGTAGTCCATTTCAAAATCTACAACTTTGATTCACAAAGTTTCCTCAAAAGAAGCTTGTAGCTCAAGTTATGATTTTTGGAACAAGGGTGCAAAACATTCTTAACTTAGAAAAATTTTGACCTATTCTAGGCAGGATTTTTGCCTAACTTCATGGCCACTTTTCACATGCTTCCACTTGGAATTTCAACTTGCATTACAAATATGGATTGTATTACACATTCCAAGCTTTCCAAATTGTCCAAGAACTTCTCAAACACCCTTGTGGTTAGGGAGAATCGAATTTGTCAATATGGGCAAAAGTCACTTTGATTCATGGCCAAAGGCATGTTCATACACTTTGCATTTTTGAAATCAGCTTGCACAAGCTAGTTACAGGCCTCTAATCTCATTTACACTCAATAATTAAATGCCAATCCATTGTTTTCTAGCATTATTTTGTGCATTTGGACATTACATGAAGAATTAAGCCATATTTGGAAAAAGCAAGTTATCCATTCTTGTAAAGCATGACTTTATGTCAAACACAAATCCAAGAAGTACAATGCAAATCTGAGGCACAAGTTATTGAACTAATCCCACTGATCAAGACTAACTTTGCAGCATGTTTAGGGGGCTTGCATAAGCTTGTAACAAGACTTGGCATTTTTTGACTTAAGATAGAGGCAACTTTGCAAAAGCAACACATCTCTCATTCCTGCAAGAACTAACCAAGACAAACTTGTTGAACACATTCCAAACATCAAACCTGACCTAAAACACGAACCAACCACCTTCAATACCTCCTCATCCATCAAAGCCCATTTTTTCTGCAAAACAGAGTCCCTGTTGCAAATTGACTTGGCCAGTTCATTTCCATCGTGCATTTTCATCCAAGCCACCTCAAACACCTTCCATAACATCCATACAAACTATCCCAAGCCTTAGAAACAGACTGTAACACCTCTAACCGGTTTTTCCATTTTCACTTTTCTCTCTTGCAGGTTGACTTCTGTAGCTTGATACAGCAAGATTCAAAGCACACCAAGCATTGGAAAAGCATCCCTGAACTTCAAGCAAGCTGTACAAGTCCTCACACTGCAGTGAAAGTGCCTCAATTGTTGTACACGACTCAAGCTGAACAGGTAAAACTTTGAACTTCTATCTCTCCATCCAGGCATAGTTAGGCTTAAGTTTGTGAAGAAAGCATGTTCTAATCATAGCCTTGAAGCCATCCATATAGTTACTTTTCATTTATATTGTGTGTGCTAAGAGTATTTTGAACCTGAACATTGGAAAAAAGCTAGGTCAGGAATTGGGGGAGAAGAAATTCTCTCTCATTTCTGAGAGTTAGATTGACTTTTTTATATGTTTAGAATCGTGGCTTCAAGCTCTACAAGTTTCATGTTTTAAGATTTGTCAAAAGATCAAAGAATCGGGATGTTTGAACAAGGTGTGATTGGCGCGCGTTTTTTACAGAAGTTTGGCTGGAGGTTGAAGAAGCCTCCTTGGGCTGGGCCTGAGTTTTGTCTTTCTATTTGCACCACTTTTCCACACTTACACCCCCTTGGCCCATTGTGTTTATTTTTATCATTTTTTGACTTTTTCTTTTTGTTTCTGACTTATTATTTTTTGCCAAAATATAAAAAATATTAAAAACATTTTTTTCCACCATTTTTGCATTTTATTTGGGATTTTTGTTTGTTTTATTTGAATTTATACATGTAAATAAACATATTGCCTTTTATTCAAAAAAACAAAAATAATACAAACACATTTTGTTTTCTAATTTTATTTTATTTTATCTTTTGAAAACATTTTCTAAAAATATACTTTTTTATAAATAATAAATATTTTATTTTTGTACACATTTAATATATTTAGTAAATAATATAAATACTTATATATTTATTAGAATATTTAGCAAAAAAAATACAAAAATAATACATTTTTATTTTTATTAATATTTAACCTCAAAAATCAATTTTTTACAATATACTTCCTTTTTATTTATTTTTTGTATGTAATTAATAAACATTGTATATATTAAATAATAAATACCTTTTATTTGCAAAATTAGGGTTTTGCCCTAAACATGAAAATACTCAAAAAATTACCCTTTTTATTTTTGTTTATATTCACATGAAAAATACTTTTTACATACATATAAAAACCATTTTTGTGCATAAATACATTTTTGCATATTTATTTACTTAATTATTGTACAATTAATATTTGAATATTCAATTTGGATGTAATAGTTTAGATTTAATTTTTCTTGCTAAATACCCCCATTTGAACATTTGTACCCCCCATCCCATAATTGTGTTGTAATAATTTAGGATTTTATTTTTCGCATTTAAAAGCTTTCTAAATATGCCATGATAGACTTAGGGTTTTGTATGCAAAAATCAACCAAACAAATAGCTTGACCTAATTCCAAGATAAAAGCATGAAAATGAACAAACACCAATCACACTTGCACCCCTAGGGTTACTCCACTTGTTGCCTTCAATAATGGGCCATGTTGCATGTTGAGTGTTTTTGGCAAAACAAAACAATATCAAATGATCATAGTCCCTCGATGACGCTTTCGAAAGTTGCCTAAAAATGATCAAGTCCCTCAAAGGAAAAAGTTGCCAAAGACACTTGGCACCATTGCAATCATGGTCTAAACGATGACCCGCGTCCGTCCCGTTAACATCCTAACACAATATTGTACACCAAATACAATGGTGGAACAAAATTGTTAAAAGGGTTAAAACATAGGAAAGATCTTTGAGAAATTTAGGGTAGACAAAACTCTTAGTTACTTGATCAAACTTACAAAAACACTTGCCTATTTTTCAAAACCACACATCACAACACACTTTCAAAAACAACTTTCAAAAACATTGAAAACTTTTCAAAAGATATACACCTTTGTATACATCCAAACATGGGTCATTACAAAGGTTGCCACAACAAATGACCTCTTTTCAAAAACATTTTCAAACCCACACACACAAAGCACCATTTCAAACAATTGAAAGCACCATTTCAAACAATTGAAAATCAAGGCAAGTTGATATAAGCAAGTAACTAAGAGCCCATTGATAACCATGGATAGAAAGGGTGCTAATACCTTCCCTTTCTATAATCTACTCCCCGAACCCAAGAAAACATCTCAAAGGTTTTTGCTGTGCTTTTTAACCTTTCCTTAGGATAAAATAAAAAGTCAGTGGCGACTCTTGCTAAACCGAAACATTTGCGAATACAAACGCAAAACCTCAAGTCAGTTCTCCCACCGTATCACAGAACTGGCGACTCTGCTGGGGAATTTTTTAAAGTGGAGTAACCTTAGGGCTTAGATCACCCTCTTGCATGACTAATTGTTTGCTTTGATTGCTTTACATTTTTCTTCTCTTGTTTGGGTTTGAAAATCCTACACCCGGATTTGGGGAAACATTCATAGATAGCAATACGTTGTGGAAACTGTGCGGGGTATACCGACACGGTTGAAGCAATAGCTATATCAGTGCGACATATTTGTGAGTACCGGTAACCCTTGAGTTCAATCAAGGAGAGTACGGGGCCGCTGAGTGATGTCACTAAGCACTAATGACCTAGAACCTTACTTGACCATCTTGGCCTTTTATTAGGGGTAGTGAGATGACCGGCTTTGGTGCAGTCCGAAGTTGGTAGATACTCGATACTACACTCATTGAGGATTGTTTTCTTGGAATATTTTGGTCTCTAGTTAAGTGGCTAAACCAAAACAATGAACATGGAAAACAATCCAGTGATATTGAGCTCCTTAGAACCCGGTTACTATTTATAGGACAGGTTTTTAAGCCAACTACACTCAAGAGGTTACTTACCTATGAAACCTCATGCAAGCCTGAAACTAGGGTTTGGTGTGAATTGCTTGTACATATGTTTTGTGCATACATCATGAACATCATAAAGCATCATATGCATTCACTAACCATTTCAAGGGTTTGGATCTTCATTTTTGTTCTTGTTTTGTAGGTCATGGAAATTCTTCGCAGGAAAACTATCCAAGTCAACCTTGTGAGAATCCCTCCTCAACTCAAAGAGCTCACATCCAGAATTCCGGAAAGCTCTCCCTTCAGTGAAAGACATGGTAGACTGCTCAGCCTAGTCAACACCAGCATTGAATAGGACATGGTAAAGGTGTTGTTCCAGTTCTTTGACCCCCTTCACCACTGTTTCACTTTCCCCGACTACCAATTGGTGCCCACTTTGGAGGAATTTTCTCAACTCCTGAGAATTCCTATTCTTAATCAACTACCCTACAACGGCACGGAAAAAGAACCAAAGCCTGAAGATGTTGCTCAAGCACTACACTTGCAACCATCCGAAATCAAGGGGCATTGGGAAACTAGAAGCGGTGTCAAAGGCTTCTTGGCAAAATTCTTGTTTGAGAAGGCACAAGAGTGTTGGAATTCATTGGATCTACAAGCCTTTGAAGAAATTGTGGCACTCCTCACTTATGGGTTGGTCTTGTTCCCAAATCCTGACCAGCTTGTAGATGTCAACGCCGTCAAGGTCTTCTTATCCAGAAATCCAATACCAACGTTGCTTGGGGACATTCTTCACTCATTTTACACACGAACAATGAGAAAGAGGGGTGTTCTCATGTGCTGTACTCCTCTCCTTGCAAGGTGGTTTATTTTGCACCTTCCACAATCTGTCTTGAAGAATGACCAAGGTTTAAGGTGGTCACAACGGTTGATGACCCTCACTCACTCTGATGTACATTGGTGTTCTCGGTCCAGAGAAAATGTCATCATCGTCGATCGTTGTGGAGAGTTCCCTAATGTTCCATTGCTTGGCATTAGGGGAGGCATTACCTACAACCCTTGTCTAGCTTTGAGACAATTTGGATATGCACGGAGGGATGGCCCTCACGACATGTTGATTCCTGACCTAGTTTTTGACTTCGACAACAATGCGCAAGGACTTCTCCAAAGATTCATCAGAGCTTGGAGGATGCCTAACAAGATAGACAGCAAGACACTAGGGCACAAGAACTCCATCCCTCTTGAGCCTTATCTCAAGTGGGTACGAACCCGAGCCCAGAGTCTAATGATGCCTTATCCTCATGTTCTCCCTGTGATTAAAGAGTCCGTTAAGGAAGGAGAGGTTCCCTACACCATCCTGTATCCTGACATGCCTACATCGTGGGAGGAGATGCAGAAGAGTTGGATCCAACTCAAGGAGGAACGGAACACTTTTGAAGCCAGCTTCTACGCCAGTGAGAAGAAGGTTTTGGAGCTTACCCGCCGACTCCATGAGGAAGAGACCCTCAACACCTACATCGCACCAAAGAGGATGCGCAACGTCTTTTTACCTTGAGAAGGTTTTTTGTAATATTTGGCCCATGGGGCATTTATGTACTGACAAATTTCTTCTTATTAATATGACGTGTGTTCTTTTTGTTTGCAACAATTTTGAATTTTCTAAATCCTTGAGTGCATTGCATACACAAGCATATCATTCATCATGCGCATAAGCAGGTCTCCACACCAGGTTTCCTTATCTTTCTGCTGTTTATTTCAGTAAGATGGATCTCGAACGGACGGTCAAGGACTTGCAGTCTTAGAACTCACAGTTTCAACATCTCCTGATGACCTTGGCAAAGGGTCAGGAGGATCTGAAAGCCCTGCTTGGGAACAAAGAGCAAGTGAAAAAGAAGAAGAAAAGAGTCGGGGTGGCTACCCTAGGAAGAAGGTTTGAGGGTGAAGCCAGAAGAGTTCTTGAATTTCCCCCTACTTCTGAAGAGGGAACCAGTAAAGGGAATGCAGCTGCGATACCTTCCGAATCCGAAGCTGAAGAAGGAGAGGCTGAAGAGGACGAAGACTACTCAGAGCAACAATACCCGCCCGCCGACGATAAGTACAAAGGCTTGGAAGACAGGTTGGCAGCTATGGAGCTGCAGAGAGTTCCCGGCTTAGATTTCGAAGATTTGGGATTAGTTGCTGGAATTGTGATCCCCCCGAAGTTCAAAGTGCCAATTTTTGCAAGGTATGACGGGCTGTCCTGCCCGAAGATGCATCTCAGATCATATGTAAGGAAGATCCAACCTTACACTGCAGACAAGAACCTATGGATCCATTTCTTTCAGGATAGCCTTTCAGGGGCTCAACTCGAGTGGTTCTATCAGCTGGATGGAGCCAGTATCCGAAACTGGGAGGACTTGGCTACTGCATTTTATAAACAGTATCAGTACAATTCTGACCTCGCTCCCACGCGTACCCAACTCCAGGGTATGTCACTGGGGACGGGCGAAGGTTTTAATAAGTATGCGCAAAAGTGGAGAGACCTGGCTGGCAGGGTGCAGCCACCGCTGACTGACCGTGAACTTGTTGACATGTTCCTAGGGACCCTGTCTGGTTCGTTCTTCAACCATCTGATTGGGAATTCTTCTGCTGGGTTTACAGATTTGATCTTGACCGGTGAGAGGATAGAAGCTGGTATCAAGTCGGGGAAGATACAAAAAGGTGCCTCCGCGAGTACAGAAAAGAAGCCCTTCAAGAAGGAAGCCAGTGTTGTTTATGGTCCCAGAAGACAAATTAAAACGGAACGCCGCCAAACTGTCAACGCGTTGGTGATTTCAAAGCCTGCTGCTGCTCCTCAGCAGTACAACCAACCAAGGGGTGAGAGACCCAAAAGGCAGTACACTCGGCTCAGCATGACCCTGTCTCAGATATTGCCGCAACTACTGTCAACCAATCTGGTAACTGTCAAAGAAGCTCCGGAGGTAGTGAACACAGCTTCTCCAAAGTACAACCCCAACGCCCGTTGCGCTTATCACTCTGATAGCCTGGGGCATACTACAGATGATTGTTGGGCTCTGAGGAATAAGGTCCAGGACCTTATTGATGCTAAGGAAATACAGTTCGAGGCGCCCGAAAGGCCCAATGTTGTGACTGCTCCCATGCCCCAGCATGGAGTGAATGCTGTGGAAGAAGACCGGTATGTGGCCTCTGTGGAAGAGATTGTTACTCCGTTATTGACTGTCAAGAGGAACCTGTTGCTAGCCGGTTTATTTCCGGGTTGTGGTAAAGGTTTCCTTCTATGTGTTGTTTCACCTGTTGGTTGTCCTTTGCTGAAATCAGGTATCCAAAGCCTGATGGATAGCAAAGAAATCTTGTTCGAGAAGATTGCCGTTCCTGCTGTCCCTGCTGAAGAAATTTCTATTGTCACTATTTTCAACAAACCTCCTAAGGCTCTCTCAAAGAAGCCTGTCAAAATCATGTCCACTCAGAAGATTGCTCCTATCATCATCACTGTTCCGGGGCCTCTCCCTTATACATCCGACAAAGTTGTCCCATGACACTATGGGGCAGATGTTTATGTGCTTGGAGTTAAACAAGAGTTTGATACTAGTACCGGTGTTAGCAACATCACCGGGCCTGCCAAAGTTACTCGCAGTGGTAGGTTGTTCTCACCAGATATTGCACCTCCAGCTATTCAGAAACCTCTTATCATCACACCTGCAAGTGTGCCTGCTTCCCTTCCTAATCAAGTTCCTGTTTCTACCCCTACTGCCGAGTCATCTGACGCTCGGGGCAAAGGGATTGCTATTGATTTACCTGCCCTGACGGAGGCACCGAAGACAACTAATGTTGAAGCTTACCAGCAAGAGATGGAAGAGATTCTCAAGATCATTAAGAAGAGTGATTTCAACGTAGTTGAGCAGCTGGGGCACACCCCATCAAAGATTTCTATGCTATCACTATTGTTGTGTTCAGAGGCCCATGCCAAGGCCCTGATTTCCTTCCTGAAGACGGCTCATGTGCCACAAGAAACGTCTGCTGATCAATTTACCGATTGTGTGGCCAACTTGACTGCCGATAATGGGTTGGGCTTCTCTGACGCCGATCTGACTGCTAAAGGAAAGAACCATAACGACGCCCTGCATGTCTCCATTGAATGCAGGGGCACTACTCTTGCCCATGTATTGGTAGACACCAGTTCTTCATTGAACGTATTACCCAAGAAAGCCCTAGACAGGTTGGATTGTGAGGGTTTTGAGCTCAATCCTAGTAACATTGTTGTCCGAGCCTTTGACGGTTCGAAAAGGATGGTACATGGTGAAGTTGACATTCCAATCAGGGTCGATTCTCAAGTTTTTGATTCAACGTTCTATGTGATGGATATCCGACCATCCTATTCTTGTTTGCTGGGACGTCCATGGATCCACAAGGATGGAGTTGTGACCTCCACACTACATCAGAAGCTGAAGTACCCAGTTAGAGGGAAAATTATTACAGTTCAGGGGGAGGAAGAGTATATGGTCAGCCACCTCAACTCATTCTGGTACATAGAGATGGATGGGGAGTTCATTGAGACCCCCTTTCAACACTTTGAAGAGGTGCCTCAGACACTGGCATCAGCTGAAACTGTGATTGAAGACCCTCCTTTGAAGATGGCTTCCTTAAAGGATGCCTGGGATGTTATTAAGAAGGGTGAGTGTGCAAACTGGGGCCGACTTCCTGACTTCACTCCAAAGACCGACAAGTTTGGTTTGGGCTTCACTGCAGAGGCTCAGAGGGCTGTTCGTAAGGCAAGGATTGGAAGACCTCATGTGTTCATCACCAACCCGGGAGTGAATGCTATTGAGGACGACGTGGAGGAATCTGAATTCGACAGCTGGATCTACCCAACAACCGACAGTGGACCAAGCAACTGGACTACCAAAGACTTCACACCTATTACTTTTGTCACTCAGTAATGAACTCTTTTATTTTCAATTTGTGACAAACAATATGTTGAAACTTTTATGGCTCGGTGTTCTACCCGGGGCACCGTGGCTTCATTTGTGAGGGCTTTTGTGTGTCATTTTCATATATCATCAATAAAAACATTAGACGTTTGTTGCATTTTAAAATCTTGCGCTCCTTTTCTTTCTTTATTATATATTGCAAAACAGCTATATTTACACACACTCACCTATACAGGTTCCAATCCACTCTGGATCTCACTGGTAATGACTCTGCTACTGCCAGTTATAACTTCGAAAATCCGATCAACTTAGCCGAAGACGAAGGTGAAGATGATTGCGAAGTGCCTGGTGAACTTGCAAGACTGCTACTCCAGGAAGAGAGGGCCATTCAGCCGCATGAAGAGCCAGTGGAAACGGTAAATCTGGGTACTGAGACAGACAGAAAGGAAGTCAAGATTGGTGCCAATCTAGAGCTCAGTGTGAAATAACGGTTGATTCAGATGTTGCATGACTATGTGGAGATCTTTGCTTGGTCTTACGAAGACATGCCTGATTTGGATACCGACATTGTGGTTCATCATCTGCCTACCAAGGAAGATTGCCCTCCGGTAAAACAGAAGGTCCGCCGTATGCGTCCAGAAATGTCCGAGAAAATCAAGGCTGAGGTTATGAAACAATTTGATGCTGGGTTTCTAGCAGTGACTTCTTACCCTCAGTGGGTTGCCAACGTGGTACTAGTGCCGAAGAAAGATGGTAAGGTCTGAATGTGTGTTGATTACAGGGATTTGAACAGGGCAAGCCCCAAGGATGATTTCCCTTTGCCTCATATGGACGTTCTGGTTGACAACACTGCTCAGCATAAAGTTTTCTCCGGTTATAATCAGATCAAGATGGCTCCTGAAGACATGGAGAAGACCACTTTTGTCACTCAGTGGGGCACCTTTTGCTATAAGGTCATGCCTTTTGGGTTGAAAAATGCTGGGGCAACCTACCAACGTGCCATGGTTGCTTTATTTCATGACATGATCCATCATGAAATAGAAGTATATGTCGATGATATGATTGCAAGGTCCCAAACTGAGGAGGAACACCTTGACCATCTACGGAAGCTGTTTGACCGTCTGAAGTTGTACAAGTTGAGGTTGAACCCAAACAAGTGCACCTTTGGGGTGAGATCCGGAAAATTGCTAGGCTTCGTCGTAAGCGACAAAGGCATTCAAGTGGACCCTGCGAAAGTGAAAGCCATACAAGAGATGCCAACTCCCAAGACAGAGAAAGAAGTCAGAGGCTTTCTAGGACGGTTGAACTACATTTCCCGATTCATCTCACATCTAACTGCTACCTGTGAACCAATCTTCAAGCTACTGAAGAAGGATCAAGTAGCACGTTGGAATGATGAATGTCAGGCCGCTTTCGAAAAGATCAAAGAGTATCTCCAAGAACCACCCATTCTTATGCCACCGGTTGAAGGGAGACCTCTAATCCTATACTTGACAGTACTTGACAACTCAATGGGGTGTGTGCTGGGTCAGCATGACGAGTCTGGCCGAAAAGAACACTCCATTTATTACCTTAGCAAAAAGTTTACCGACTGTGAGACCTGGTACTCACTGCTCGAGAAAACTTGCTACGCTTTGGTATGGGCTGCTCGCCGGCTGAGACAGTATATGTTGACTCACACTACTCTATTGATTTCAAAAATGGATCCAATCAAGTACATATTCGAAAAGCCTGCTTTGTCTGGAAGAATAGCAAGATGGCATATGATCTTGACTGAATATGACATCCAGTACACGACTCAAAAAGCAATTAAGGGAAGTATATTGGCAGACCATTTGGCACATCAGGCAGTGGACGATTACCAGTCGATGAACTTTGAATTTCCAGACGAGGATATCATGGTAGTGACTGATTGTGAAGTACCTGGACCGGATGAAGGACCTGAGGAAGGATCTCGATGGTCTATGCACTTTGACGAAGCCTCGAACGCTTTGGGTAATGGTATCGGCGCTGTAATCATATCCCCTAAAGGCACTCATACTCCACTCACTGCCTGGCTATGTTTCAACTGCACCAACAACATGGCAGAATATGAGGCATGTATCATGGGTCTTCAAGCTGCAATTGATTTAAGGATCAAGTTTCTGTGTGTCTTCGGAGATTCCGCTCTCGTGATCAATCAGATCAAAGGCGAGTGGGATACGAAACACCCAAATCTTATTCCTTACAAGGAGTATGTGTTGACATTGCTTCCCCACTTCGAGGAGATAACTTTTGAGCACTTCCCAAGAGAGGAGAATCAGTTAGCGGACGCACTAGCTACAATGTCTTCTATGTTCAAAGTCAAATGGGACAACGAGGCGCCCCAGATCATTTGGAAGTTGGACGAACCTGCATATTGATGTGATCTTGAGGCTGAAGAGGTAACAGAAAAACCTTGGTATCATGAAGTGAAGAGGTACTTGGAAGCTCAAGAATACCCCGAAGGCGCATCGGTTAATGACAAGAAGTTCCTGAGAAGGTTTGCGGCAAAGTTCTTCCTCAGCAACGGCATTCTGTACAAACAAAACCATGACTCGACCCTACTGCGTTGTATGGATAAGACTGAAGCAGAAAAGATCATGGCAGAGCTGCATGAAGGTACCTTCGGAACACATTCCAGTGGACATACCATGGAAAAGAAAATCCTTCGGGCAGGATATTTCTGGTCCACAATGGAAGCCGACTGTTATCAGCATTCTCGAACTTGTCACAAATGCCAGATCTATGCTGATAAGGTGCACATTCCTCCGGTTCCTCTGAACGTCTTGACAGCACCTTGGCCTTTTGCAATGTGGGGCATTGATATGATCGGCGAAATCAGACCTACGGCATCCAACGGGCATCACTTCATCTTAGTAGCGATTGATTACTTCACAAAATGGGTTGAAGAAGCTTCCTATGCTATCGTAACCAAGAACGTCGTGGCACGGTTCATTCGGCACAACCTGATCTGTCGATACGGTGTACCCGAGAGGATCATTATGGATAATGGTACTAATCTTAACAACAAGATGATCACTGAACTCTGCGAGCAATTCAAGTTACAGCACCACAACTCTTCTCCCTACCGACCGAAGATGAACGGGGCTGTAGAAGCAGCGAATAAGAACATCAAGAAGATTGTGCAGAAGATGACAGTGACCTACAAATATTGGCACGAGATGTTACCATTTGCTCTCCATGGGTACCGTACCTCATCACAGACGTCAACGGGGGCAACTCCCTTTTCCTTGGTCTATGGCATGGAGGCAGTCTTGCCTATTGAAGTCCAGATACCCTCTCTCCGGATAATGAAGGATGCAGGTCTGAGCGAAGATGAATGGATCCAGACTCGGCTTGACCAATTAAACCTAATTGACGAAAAGAGACTCACTGCTATTTGTCATGGTCAAACGTACCAAAAACGGATGATCAGGGCATTTAACAAGAAGGTCAGACGACAAGAGTATCAAGTTGGGGACCTGGTAATCAAGCGCATCATTCTTCTTCAAAGTGATCCCAGGGGCAAATGGACCCCTACGTACGAAGGGCCATTTGTGGTTAAGCATATCTTCTCAGGAGGAGCTATGATTCTGACCACCATGGATGGTGACGACCTTCCTCACCCTGCCAATGCAGACATAGTAAAAAGATACTACGCATGAATTAAAGACCCGCTAGGTTGACACACCTAGGCAAAAATAAGGGCTTCCCGGCGAACCAAAAGGGTTCGGGCAAAAATAAGGGATGAAAATGAAAAAATCTGTACACCCGGCAAGTCGAAAACCTGAAAAGGCGGCTTAGGCAAAAATGGGTATCCCGGTGGACTGAAAACCCGAAAGGGCGGTCCAGGCAAAAGTTAGGGATAAAGTGTAATACTATGTCTCATTGGATCACCTTGCATCCAGAATTCGGCATCAACTATCGGGCTCAGATGACTCCAATCAATCAGCTTCATCTTCAACTAAGCAGCAAAGTGATGAGACGCTTGAAGACATAAAGGCGATAGCAGAGTGGAACCCAGTGGGATTATTTTTCACATAGGTGTTTTGTTTCCTTTTCACAAAATTGTATAAACTCTATTTTTGCTTGGCGGCGTTCCCTTACTAGGACGTCAGCCTCTTGTACAAAAACGCCTATTTACAGGCAAATTTCAAAATCAATACAAGTTCAATTTTTCAGACAAATTATCCATTGTTTTTCCTTTTTCTGTTTTGTTTTGCGAAGAACGTCCAATGTTCATTTTTTATATATGCATTTGACATTAATTGCTAATCATGAATAGTTGCGTGCGAAACAAAAGACTGATTACAGGTGACATCAGAAACAGAGGCAATTTAGAATTGTCTAAGCGGTCTAGTTGCTCTGTCCACCAAGGTACCAAGGTAGGTTCGGCCGAAGAACGTAACCAAGTCACCTCAACTCCCCACAGAGTAAGACAAGATTCAGCAGTACTCTCCTCAAGCAGAGTTGGTCTCCCGTCAGCCCTAAAAAGGAACAATATTCCCCTAGCAGGTCAGCGGTACTCTCCCCAAGCCGAGTTAGTCTACTGTCAGCCTCAAGGAAGTTGGGTATCCCCAGAAGATCTCAACATTCCCCAACGGAGTATAGACATTCCTCAGCAAGCATCCCCGACAGTCTTAATGTAAGATTGTTCCCCGACGGAATACCAGACACCCCCAGCGGAACCATTCCCCAGTACAATCCAAAGTTTCCCCAGGAAAATGGAATCCATATCCCCAGTAGATCCGGGAAGCGTATCACCAGTAGATTCTGGAAGCTTATCCCCTGCAGAGTACGAACGCATCTCCCGGTTTCATTCAAAGGTTATTTCCCCCCCAGGGTATAACTGGGTTATCCTCAGCTAATTACCACGGAAAGTTCGTCCTCGGCGAAGTTCTTCCTATCCCCAGCGGAGTTCATCAAGTTCCCCAACATAACTTATCAGTGGAATCCCCAGCGGAATTCTCATCAAAACCTCAGCGAAGTATCTTTTCCCACAGAGTAGTTCCCCGCAGAGTAATCTCTCCAACAAGTTTATTCCCCGACGGAGTCGTCTTCTCCTACCGGTTTATTCTTGCAATCATCATCCTCAGCGGAAACGAAGAACTCTACTCTTCAACATCAGCCCAGGATTCAACAAAGTTCCCGGCACTCGTCAAGGATTTATTTTCCTAGACGAAAATACATTCATAGACATCTCCCATTTCATACATCCTGCTTACATACATGATAAAGTGCATACAACACTATCTCATTTTAAAACATCATGACATCATGCATCTCATACAACATGACATTGCATACAGCTAATGTTTTGCCTTTTCAGGAAAAGTTCAACCCAAAGATGATTACTATCAACTATCGCAATTCCATATTCGATACCTGTATCTAGCCAGGGCATATCTGTGAGTGATTGATTGTAGATTCGATACCTATATCTAGCCAGGGCATATCTGCATGAAGAGTTTGAAGATCGACCCCTGTAACAGGCCAGGAAATTATCTTTCATTCTCAGGGCAGAGGTTTACACCTGTATCCAGCAAGGAAAGCTATCTCTACCAACCTTTTGCAAATTCCAGATTCGATACCTGTATCCAGCCAGGGCATATCTGTAGATGACAATTTCCAGATTCAATTCCTGTATCTAGCCAGGGCATATCTGTAGACGACCAATTCCAGATTCGATTCCTGTATCTAGCCAGGGTATATCTGTGAGTGATTGATTGTAGATTCGATACCTGTATCCATCCAGGGCATATCTGCATAAACAGTTTAGAGATTCGATACCTGTATCCAGCCAGGGCACGTCTGTAAGCAACCTTTTTGAAGTTCCGGATTCGACTCCTATATCTAGCCAGGGCATATTTGTGAGTGTTTGATTGTAGATTCGATACCTGTACCTAGCCAGGGCATATCTGCATGAAGAGACTGAAGATCAACACCTGTAACAGGCCAAGAAACCATCTTCCTTTCTCAAAGTACGCAAGTTCTCGCTAAGGAATCTCTTACGCGATCAACACTTCCAAATGGCATCTATAAGCCCATTCCCGACAAGGTTCTGTCACGTCCCCAGATGGCATCTATAAGCCCATCCTCATATCCACCATTTCTCCAAATGGCATCTATAAGCCCATTCCCGACATCACATTGCTGATACTCCACTATGTGAGTGCAAATTTCCGGGCACTCTAGTGTCCAATCTCCTTTTACCCTCGAGTCGCGAAAGGCAAACTTGCCAATCTAACTCTTAAGGTCCAAGAAGATTGAACAGGGGAAACTGTTGTACCCCAAAATTTGCCCTCCTATTTCCTCAACATTTTCTCACCACAATACCCTTGGAGCTCAAGATCCAGTTAGGGTTTGCTCTACTCAAGACTCCTCCTTGCACTGTTGACCCAAATTAGGGTTTGAGTTTGCACAAAGATGTTTTGACCTAAAAGGCCCAAAGTGACTTTCATGCTTCATATTAGACTCACAAGTTTATCCATACCAAGTTTCAAGCCTTGATTCCAATCGTTGCCCAGTCAATTGGACAGTTGACCTAG
The DNA here is from genome assembly GCA_948472305.1 of Vicia faba. NCBI lineage: Eukaryota > Viridiplantae > Streptophyta > Magnoliopsida > Fabales > Fabaceae > Vicia > Vicia faba. The sequence continues at coordinate 145,929,715 of OX451741.1, forward strand.
AAATCAGCTGTATTGGGGAAAAAGTCAACTGTGGTCAATTGACAGTCAAGCCTCATGATATTTTACCCACATCAACATTATGAACTCATATGGACCATTTGATCAAGTTTGGATCACAATTCCACAAGAAATTTGATCAGATCACCAAAAGGGTAAAATGGTCATTTTTAGGGTTTTGACTGCACAAAGGCAATTTTTGACTGTTTGACCTAGCCAATGGCAAACCAAGCTCACATATGGACTTAAGGACCCAATGGCATTGTCTTGACATGTTCAACAAGTTCAAAAGATCCCAAATGCACAAGATTGACAGATGAATTTTCCAGTCAACTGAGCCAAATTTGACTGTATACTGAAAAGTCAAACTTTGACTTTTTGGTCAAAATCAAGTGCCAAGATTCATTTTTCATCAAGACATGTCAAATTATGAAACTTGTTCATCAAGAAATCAAAAATCACAAATTAGGGTTTGAAATGAAGAATTTTCATAACTTAGAATTTTTCTAAGTTATGAAAATCCCTAATTTTTTCCTAACTTTGTTCCACTTTCTCATCAAGATGCATTTGGATTCAAACAAAACTCAAAACATGAAATTGTAGTCCATTGCAAAATCTACAACTTTGATTCACAAAGTTTCCTCAAAAGAAGCTTGTAGCTCAAGTTATGATTTTTGGAACAAGGGTGCAAAACATTCTTAACTTTGAAAAATTTTGACCTATTCTAGGCAGGATTTTTGCCTAACTTCATGGCCACTTTTCACATGCTTCCACTTGGAATTTCAACTTGCATTACAAATATGGATTGTAGTACACATTCCAAGCTTTCCAAATTGTCCAAGAACTTCTCAAACACCCTTGTGGTTAGGGAGAATCGAATTTGTCAATATGGGCAAAAGTCACTTTGATTCATGGCCAAAGGCATGTTCATACACTTTGCATTTTTGAAATCAGCTTGCACAATCTAGTTACAGGCCTCTAATCTTATTTACACCCAATAATTAAATGCCAATCTATTGTGTTCTTGCATTATTTTGTGCCTTTGGACATTACATGAAGAATTAAGCCATATTTGGAAAAAGCAAGTTATCCATTCTTGTAAAGCATGACTTTATGTCAAACACAAATCCAAGAAGTACAATGCAAATCTCTGAGACACAAGTTATTGAACTAATCCCACTGATCAAGACTAACTTTGCAGCATGTTTAGGGGGCTTGCATAAGCTTGTAACAAGACTTGGCATTTTTTGACTTAAGATAGAGGCAACTTTGCAAAAGCAACACATCTCTCATTCCTGCAAGAACTAACCAAGACAAACTTGTTGAACACATTCCAAACATCAAACCTGACCTAAAACACGAACCAACTACCTCCAATACCTCCTCATCCATCAAAGCCCATTTTTTCTGCAAAACAGAGTCCCTGTTGCATATTGACTTGGCCAGTTCATTTCCATCGTGCATTTTCATCCAAGCCACCTCAAACACCTTCCATAACATCCATACAAACTATCCCAAGCCTTGGAAACAGACTGTAACACCTCTAACCGGTTTTGCCATTTTCACTTTTCTCTCTTGCAGGTTGACTTCTGTAGCTTGATACAGCAAGATTCAAAGCACACCAAGCATTGGAGAAGCATCCCTGAACTTCAAGCAAGCTGTACAAGTCCTCACACTGCAGTGAAAGTGCCTCCATTGCTGTACACGACTCAAGCTGAACAGGTAAAACTTTGAACTTCTATCTCTCCATCCAGGCATAGTTAGGCTTAAGTTTGTGAAGAAAGCATGTTCTAATCATAGCCCTGAAGCCATCCATATAGTTACTTTTCATTTATATTGTGTGTGCTAAGAGTATTTTGAACCTGAACATTGGAAAAAAGCTAGGTCAGGAATTGGGGGAGAAGAAATTCTCTCTCATTTCTGAGAGTTAGATTGACTTTTTTATATGTTTAGAATCGTGGCTTCAAGCTCTACAAGTTTCATGTTTTAAGATTTGTCAAAAGATCAAAGAATCAGGATGTTTGAACAAGGTGTGATTGGCGCGCGTTTTTGACAGAAGTTTGGCTGGAGGTTGAAGAAGCCTCCTTGGGCTGGGCCTGAGTTTTGTCTTTCTATTTGCACCACTTTTCCACACTTACACCCCCTTGGCCCATTGTGTTTATTTTTATCATTTTTTGACTTTTTCTTTTTGTTTCTGACTTATTATTTTTTGCCAGAATATAAAAAATATTAAAAACATTTTTTTCAACCATTTTTGCATTTTATTTGGGATTTTTGTTTGTTTTATTTGAATTTATACATGTAAATAAACATATTGCCTTTTATTCAAAAAAACAAAAATAATACAAACACATTTTGTTTTCTAATTTTATTTTATTTTATCTTTTGAAAACATTTTCTAAAAATATACTTTTTTGTAAATAATAAATATTTTATTTTTGTACATATTTAATATATTTAGTAAATAATATAAATACTTATATATTTATTAGAATATTTAGTAAAAAAATACAAAAATAATACATTTTTATTTTTATTAATATTTAACCTCAAAAATCACTTTTTTACAATATACTTCCTTTTAATTTATTTTTTGTATGTAATTAATAAACATTGTATATATTAAATAATAAATACCTTTTATTTGCAAAATTAGGGTTTTGCCCTAAACATGAAAATACTCAAAAAATTACCCTTTTTATTTTTTTTTATATTCACATGAAAAATACTTTTTACATACATATAAAAACCATTTTTGTGCATAAATACATTTTTTCATATTTATTTACTTAATTATTGTACAATTAATATTTGAATATTCAATTTGGAAGTAATAGTTTAGATTTAATTTTTCTTGCTAAATACCCCCATTTGAACATTTGTACCCCCCATCCCATAATTGTGTTGTAATAATTTAGGATTTTATTTTTCGCATTTAAAAGCTTTCTAAATATGCCATGATAGACTTAGGGTTTTGTATGCAAAAATCAACCAAACAAATAGCTTGACCTAATTCCAAGATAAAAGCATGAAAATGAACAAACACCAATCACACTTGCACCCCTAGGGTTACTCCACTTGTTGCCTTCAATAATGGGCCATGTTGCATGTTGAGTGTTTTTGGCAAAACAAAACAATATCAAATGATCATAGTCCCTCGATGACGCTTTCGAAAGTTGCCTAAAAATGATCAAGTCCCTCAAAGGAAAAAGTTGCCAAAGACACTTGGCACCATTGCAATCATGGTCTAAACGATGACCCGCGCCCGTCCCGTTAACATCCTAACACAAGATTGTCCACCAAATACAATGGTGGAACAAAATTGTTAAATGGGTTAAAACATAGGAAAGATCTTTGAGAAATTTAGGGTAGACAAAACTCTTAGTTACTTGATCAAACTTGCAAAAACACTTGCCTATTTTTCAAAACCATACATCACAACACACTTTCAAAAACAACTTTCAAAAACATTGAAAACTTTTCAAATGATATACACCTTTGTATACATCCAAACATGGGTCATTACAAAGGTTGCCACAACAAATGGCCTCTTTTCAAAAACATTTTCAAACCCACACACACAAAGCACCATTTCAAACAATTGAAAGCACCATTTCAAACAATTGAAAATCAAGGCAAGTTGATCTAAGCAAGTAACTAAGAGCCCATGGATAACCATGGATAGAAAGGGTGCTAATACCTTCCCTTTCTATAATCTACTCCCCGAACCCAAGAAAACATCTCAAAGGTTTTTGCTGTGCTTTTTACCCTTTCCTTAGGATAAAATAAAAAGTCGATGGCGACTCTTGCTCAACCGAAACATTTGCGAATACAAACGCAAAACCTCAAGTCAGTTCTCCCACCGTATCACACACCCCTTCTATTTGAATGTTTCCCTTTGTTGGTAACGTGCAGGTAACCAAGAGGAGTAGCCGATAGCATTGTAAGTTCGAGTTCGGTGTCATTTGCTCTGATACGTAGCACTCAGGGGGAAATGAACGCTTGTTTTATTTTGTTGGTTATTTATTTAACCTTATGTTGTTATTTGAGGAGTTTATTGTATTGATGTTGTTTTATGATTCAAAAGATGATATATCTTATTTAGGGAACTATTATGAATCTGCTGCATGATTAATCAAAGTTTGGTTTATGTTATGAAGACTATGTTCATGAGTTGTGTTCATTCCGCTTCTTTAAGTGTTACGTATCTATTCTAAAAGCATGGCAGGTTTATGTGTCCTTGTTGAATATGTGACATCCTGATTATATTGGAAATTTTTATACTCTAATTTTCCGCTAATTTCTTGGGGTAGAATTGAGGTGTTACACCCAGCGCTGGTACTCTTCCTTGTCCAGCGACACGGCAGTGAAGGAAGGCAGACCCAGCTAGAAAATTGACTTCATCCCTATGCTCTATCGTCGCCCAGCGACACAGACGTGATGCATCTCGCCCGACCATCACCCAACGATGCACACCAAACCAACAAATTTTGTTGCTTTCTCTATATAACTTCAATTGGCTCTCTCTTCTTGGCCTTATTTCTTTATTGATCCAAAAATGCATCTTGGAGCTTTTATTCCTCTTGCTCCAACAATGCTCAAATACCTACAAAATAGATACAAAACTATCAAATGATACACTTTATACACGAAAACACAAATACATACAAACTAAACGAATTTACACAAAAGTTGTGTTTATTCAACCGATATTAACCATAAAGAGTTGATAAGTGTAACAAAAAGTATATACAAAAATAACTACAATTTGCACTTATAAAACTATCCCCAACTTGAACTTGTTTATCCTTAAACAAGAAACAAACAACTCAAAGAAACAAAAACGATCAACCAAAAAATCATGATTCGATAAGTTTTTAAAACAGAGACAAATGCAATGGTTCAAATGAAAAATAATACACACATAGTAAACACTTATCACTAAACTACGACTATAACATAAACACGAAACAAATGCTAAATATAAAAATCATGCCAAACATTATAAAACAAAACTAGTTCATAAATGAATCACACCTAGCAATTCAATCATCGATAGATGACAAACACACAAAAATGATGTATTTTCACTCATCCAAAAACCTTGCAAACAAAATATTAAATTATGCACTCATCGAAAAGTTCATGTTGAAGACATAAAAGCAAGAGTCACAAGGGCTTTTCAAGGTTGTAATATGGTTTGGTTAACAAACAAGGGATAAGTCCTAAAGCTAATCGAAACAAAAACTTGCCTTAACCTAAGGGAGTGATCAACTCACAAAGACTCAAGCAACACAATTTCAATCAAACTTCTTATTCATTTCAAATTTCACAAACCAATCACAATACTTATTAAAACAAGATTATTCCATACTCTTTTTGTTTTTCTTTTTCAAAGCTTTTTCAATTTTCTTCTTCTTTTTCTTCTCTTTTTATTTCTCTTTTTTATTTCTTTTTCTTTTATTTCTCTTACAACCTCATAGTAATTGCAACATAAGCACATAAACATTTCTCTCCAAAACTTGAATTCAACCATCATCATAATATGAATACCCCCTACTTTCTAAGGTAAGGCAAAAAATCAAACTATAAATCATATTTAAGGATTCAAGAAAACAAAGAATCAATATTCATCCAAAAAGGAAAACCAACACTCATAGTTAGATTGGGCCTTGTCTGACGTTTGGGCCGGGTTCGGGCCCAGTCCGAAATAGGAGCCTCCAAGTTTTTGCTCCTAAGTGGAGAAGCTATGACTTTGAGGTCAGCTCGTGCGCTCGATGGGGTGTGGCTCGTCGGGCCATAAATCCTACCGCAAGGGGATCCTCATCAGTAAAGAAGTTTGTCTCGAGTTCAACTGAAAGGACACGGGCGTCATCTTTGGTCTAGCGTATGTAAGGACATCATAGTCGCCAGAGTTAGAAATTTTCTATGTTGAGTCTTCTTGTTGGTCGGGGGTGAAGACGACTATATGGGTATTTATTTGGACGAGTGTCAGAGGGAGCTTGCGGGGAGCGCTCTTACGCTCTTCGACTAATGGGGAGCCGAAAACTTACGGGATGTTTGCTTTGTAGGCCATATGGCACAACATTTAAGGTGAAATGATGGCCTAGGGAGTATGGGTCATGATGAGCTAGGCACATGGGCGGCGGAGAGACGATACACTAACATATCACTCGATGTGTCGTTTCATCTTCCGTGTAAGTTTATAAATAGGATTCTACGGTTCATTTGAAAAAATTTTACACTTTTCTCTCACCCATTTTCTCTCCGCTTCCGTTTTTCTCTCAACTATAGGCACCACCGTGTCCACCGCTACAAACTCTATTCCAACTTTGATCACGTAAGCTGTCTTTCCTTCTTCCTGTGATTACTCCTGTTTTCAGATGAGTTCCATATTTTAGGGAAGTTTTCCCTGTGAAATTCATGTGTTTAAGATGAATTTCACGCTTTGGGAGCGGTATTCTTCATGAAATTCATGGAGTTCATGGTGAAATTCATATTTTGGGGTTTTTTTCTTCGGGACATTCATGTGTCCCCCCGTGAGATTCATGAATTTTGATGAACTCTATTCTAGGATGATATCTCCATGTGATATTCATGAACTCGCCCATGAGATTCATTCGTTCCTCGTGGAATCCATGAGTTTGCTCGTGAGGGTCATGGGTTTCCTCGTGGGATTCGTGGGTTTGCTTGCAACCTTCATGAGGTTCCCTGCTGAACGAGGGCTTTTCGAATGGTTTCATCGAGCAACGGTTTGGTCGCAGACACCCCCTTTCACTTAATTTATAATGGAAGGATAGATTTGATTTGACCGTCGAATTCACTGGTTTCCTCTTCTTTTCAGGTGAGATGGTTTAACCCGTCGAGGTGGCCGAAATAGTCGAGCTGGTTGAGGAAGATGCGGTGGATGGAGTAGACGAGAGTCTCTAGTTGGTCGACACTATCACCGATGAGGCGTTGTCTTGGGTCAGGCTAGATCCCCGAGGAATAGCCCTGATCTTTGGCACTACATGGAGGGAAGCATATACGGTTGTCCAATACAGTGGCAATCAGGAGGGTTTTCAACAGAATTGGAGAATCTACTACCCGACTGCCACACCCAGAATATGCTCTTCTTTCCGAGAGTACCATTTCCCTATGTATGAGATTGTCTTCAAAGATTTAGGGCTTCATCCACCCTTTAGTGACTTTTCAAATTAGAATCTTTAACCACATGTCCCTAGCACCTTCCCAGTTGCGTCCAAATGTGTTCTCTTTTATATGGGCATTCGAGATCGTGTGTCAGTATCTTAAGATTAGGGCTATGCTTCCTCTGCTCTTGTGGTGTTTTCATCTTCAGCGACCGTCTAGACGAGGAAAGCATAGTTGGGTCTCTTTTAAACAATCTAAGAGGTTACTCAAGATGTATATGGATTATGTATGTGACTTCAAGGACAAATAGTACATCATTCATCCCGTGTCTCAAGAGGAAGTCGACTCGGTGTTCGACCCAACCACTATCACTGATGAGCAAGGGAAGGTTTTCTACGATGAGGACGGGAACCTAGAAATAGAAATTCTATCAAAATTTCCTCCCTATTGGTGTTGAGGGCTTTATGATCACGGGCTGCAACATTACCTCACCCCCGTAGGTCGTATGTGTGAGGAAGACGAGGAGTCCTTTGACGTTTTTAACAAGTTCGTCAATAGCTTCTTCCCCTTCAGATGGGTGACGTATGAATGGAAGGATATACTCAGGGATGATGGTGAGCCCACATATGAGGCTCGTCCGATCAACACTAAGGCATTGGTGGAATGTCATTCTTATGCGGACGCTGTGGTGCTCCTGGGTATATGCCTGCACGATTTTCTTATCTTTCGTTTTCAATCCCTTAGTATATACTACTTTGGACGTACTAACTCGAGCTTGTTGTTTTATGTAAGTAATATGACAGACCATTGTGAACGTTTGTTGAAATTAACTCATGATAAAAATAAAAGAAAAAGGATAGTGAATCCTAATCGCTTTTCTAAGGATGGTTCCAGTTCCTCGTCTAGATCTCCTGATGTTGTCTAGCTAGAGACTGTGTCGGGGAAGAAAAGGGGTCGTGTCAAAGATGAAATTTTGCATTTGATGGAGGCGGCTCTTGTGCTCGGTCCTTTGCCCTACCTATTTGCTTTGTTGAGAAGGATTTATTTGAAGGGTATCCTTTGACCGTTTCTGTAATACAGTGGGAGAACTGGCTTGGTGTTTTGCATTTTATCACAATTGTTGCGGATAACAAGAGTCACCACCGACTTTTCTTTTATCCAATAAAGGAAAGGGTGAAAAGAACAGGAAAGACCTTTGAGATTTTCTCTTGAGTTAGGGGGGTAGTGTTGTACCCCAAAATTTGCCCTCCCATTTCTTCAACATTTTCTCATCACAAGACCCTTGGAGCTCAAGATCCAGCTAGGGTTTACTCTGCTCAAGACCCCTCCTTGCACTGTTGACCCAAATTAGGGTTTGTATTTACACCAAGATGTTTTGACCTAAAATGCCCAAAATTACTTTCATGCTTCATGTTGGACTCACAAGTTTATCCATACCAAGTTTCAAGCCTTGATTGCAATCTTTGCCCAGTCAATTGGACAGTTGACCTAGAAATCAGCTGTATTGGGGAAAAAGTCAAATGTGGTCAATTGACAGTCAAACCTCATGAAATTTGACCCACATCAACATTATGAACTCATATGAACCATTTGATCAAGTTTGGATCACAATTCCACAAGAAATTTGATCAGATCACCAAAAGGGCAAAATGGTCATTTTTAGGGTTTATACTGCACAAAGGCAATTTTTGACTGTTTAACCTAGCCAATGGCAAACCAAGCTCACATATGGACTCAAGGACCCAATGGCATTGTCTTGACATGTTCAACAAGTTCAAAAGATCCCAAATGCACAAGATTGACAGATGAATTTTCCAGTCAATTGATCAATTTTTGACTGTATACTGAAAAGTCAAACTTTGACTTTTTGGTCAAAATCAAGTGTCAAGATTCATTTTTCATCAAAACATGTCCAATTATGAAACTTGTTCATCAAGAAATCAAAAATAGCAAAGTTAGGGTTTAAAATGAAGAATTTTCATAACTTAGAAATTTTCTAAGTTATGAAAATCCCTAATTTTTTCCTAACTTTGTCCCACTTTTTCATCAAGATACATTTGGATTCAAGGAAAACTAAAAATATGAAAGTTATAGTCCATTGCAAAATATACAACTTTGATTCACAAAGTTTCCTCAAAAGAAGCTTGTAGCTCAAGTTATGATTTTTGGAACAAGGGTGCAAAACATTCTTAACTTAGAAAAATTTTGACCTATTCTAGGCAGGATTTTTGCCTAACTTCATGGCCACTTTTCACATGCTTCCACTTGGAATTTCAACTTGCATTACAAATATGAATTGTAGTACACATTCCAATCTTTCCAAAATGTCCAAGAACTCATCAAACACCCTTGTGGTTAGGGAGAATCGAATTTGGCAATATGGGCAAAAGTCACTTTGATCATGAGCCATTTCCATGTTCATAACTTGTGCAATTTTTCAAATCAGCATGAGCAAGCTAGTTACAGGCCTCTAATCCTTTTCTTACTCAATAATTAAATTCCAATCCATTGTGCCAAGGCATTATTTTGTGCATTTGGTCATTGTATAAAGAATTAAGCCTTAATTAGAAAAAGCACTTTATCCATTTTTGAAAAGTATGGCTTTATGTCAAGTTTGCAAATCAAGAAGTACAATGCAAATCTTTTTGGCACAAGTTCAGGGACATAACACACTGATCAAGAGGGATTGAGGCAGCATGCTTAGGGGGCCTGCATAGGTCTAGAAACCAACTTGCCAAACTTTGCTTAAGTTAGAAGAAACATGGCATAACTTAACACATCTCACATTTCTGCCAACACAAGCTTAGACAAACTTATTGAACACATTCCATACATCAAACCTGAGCTAAGTCACGAGCTAACTACCTTCCATACCTCCCTAAACCTCAAAACACCATTGTACTGCACAAAAACAGGGCATCCCTGCAGTTTGAGATCCATAACTCAATTCATTCGTACGCTTTGGCCAAAACCAGTTCATACACACTCCATACCACCAATACAAACTATCCCAAGCATTGGACACGAACTGTAACACCCCTAACCAACTTCACCATTTTCACTCTTTCTGTTTTGCAGATTGACTTCCATAGCTTGATTCATTTAGTTTCAAGGCAAGCTAAAGGTTGGAGAAGCATCCCTGAACTTCAAGCAAGCAGTACAAGTCCTCACATTGCCTTGAAAGAGCCTCCATTGTCAGACACGATCCAAGCTGAACAGGTAAGTTCATGGACTTCTATCTCTCAATCTAGGAAGAGTTAACTTTAAGTTTATGAATGAAAAATGCTCTACTCATGGCCCTGAAGCTACACATATAATTACTTTCCATTTATATTGCATGTGCTGAGAGAATTTGGAACCTGAACATTAGAAAAAACTTAGGTCAAGAATTAGGGATGGGGAAATTCTCTCTCATTTCTGAGAGTTAGGTCAAGTTCTTTATATGTATGGATTCGTGGTTTGATGCTTGACATTTTTTATGTTATGAGTTTGTACTGAAAATCAAAGAATCAGGAGTTGTGGTTGAAGCAAGGGAGCGCACGCATTTCAAACATTTGTCTGGAGGTTGAAGACAACCTCTCTTGGGCTGGGCCTGAGATTGCTTTTTCTATTTGCACCACTGCATTTCACATGCACCCCCTGGCCCATTTTGAGTTTTATTTGTCATTTTTAACTTTTTCTTTTTAATTCTGATTTGTTATTTTTTATTAAAATATTAAAAATATTAAAAATATTTTTCTCACATTTTTTACATTTTATTTGATATTTATTTGGTTTCATTTAGTTTTTTATATAAATAAATACATAATACCTTTTATTTAAAAATACAAAAAATAATACAAACACTTTTATTTTCTTATTTTTATTTTATTTTACCTTTGAAAACATTTTATAAAAAAATATACTTTTTTTGTAAATATTAAATATTTTATTTTTGTACATATTTAATATATTTAATAAATAATATAAATACTTATATATTTATTAGTCTATTTAGGTTAAAAACATAAAAATAATACATTTTTCATTTTATTAATATTTAACCTCAAAAATACCCTTTTTACAAATATACTTTCTTTTTATTTATTTTTTGTACATAATTAATAAATATTGCATATAATAAATAATTAATACATTTTATTTAGCAAATTAGGGTTTTTGCCCTAAACCCTAAAAAATCCAAAAATTAAACTTTTCTTATTTTTGTTTATTTGTCACATAAAAAACCCTTTTACATACATATAAAAAATCATTTTTTTTTTGCATCTTGCATATTTATTGTATTTTATTTAATTATTGTACAATTAAATAATTTGTATAATTCAATTTGGATGTAATAGTTTAGGTTTTAATTTCTTGCTAAAATATCCCCATTTGAACATTTGTACCCCCCATCCCATATTTGTGTTGTAATAACTTAGGACCTTTAAATTTCGCACTTTAAAGCTTTCTAATTATGCCATGTTAGCCTTAGGGTTTGTATGCAAAAAGTCAACCAAAACAAGTAGCTTGACCTAATTTCAAGATAAACAAGCATGAAAATGGACAACACTAATCACACTTGCACCCCCTAGGGCTACTCCACTTGTTGCCTTCAATAATGGGCCATATTGCATGTTAGGTGTCTTTGGGCAAAACAAAACAATACCAAATGATCATAGTCCTTCGATGACGCTTTCGAAAGTTGCCTAAAAATGATAAAGTCCCTTAAAGGAAAAATTGCCCAAAGACACTTGGCACCATTGCAATCATGGTCTAAACGATGACCCGCGCCCGTCCCGTTCACATCCTAACACAAGATTGTCCACCAAATACAATGGTGGAACAAAATTGTTAAAAGGTTTAAAACATAGCAAAGATCTTTGAGAAATTTAGGGTAGACAAACTCTTGGTTACTTGCCAACTTGCCAACTTGCAAAATCTAAGAGCCCATGGATAACCATGGATGGAAAGGGTGCTAATACCTTCCCTTTCAATAATCTACTCCCCGAACCCAAGAAAACATCTCAAAGGTTTTTGCTGTGCTTTTTAACCTTTCCTTAGGATAAAATAAAAAGTCGGTGACGACTCTTGCTCAACCGAAACATTTGCGAAAACAAACGCAAAACCTCAAGTCAGTTCTCCCACCGTATCACAGGTAAGTTATGAAAAGGGAAGTTGTTAGCACCCTTTTCATCTGTAGTTATCTACGGGCTCTTAGTTGCTTGATCACTTTGAAAAATGCTTTTGTTTGAAAGATGTTTGTGATTGGTGCAAGTTTGAAAATATTTTGAAAACGCCTTTGTTTCGGCAAACTTTATAATGATTCTTGTCTCTATAAGAATGTATACAAAGTGTTGATTTTGAAAATAGTTCAAAGAGATGTTTATTTTTTGAAGATGTTTTAAAAGTGTACGTGTAGAAATGGTTTTAGCTTGTGAGAAAGAAACTACGAGCATCCTACCTACTCAAAAGGTCTTTGTTCTTTTCCTCCTTCTTTAGATGTTGCTATCTTACCATTGATTTGGTAAGAAGCCATATCGTTGGATGTAAAGGGACAGGCACAGGTCAATCGTACAGTCACAGAAGTAAACTTGTGAGACGCTTTAGCAATTTTCGTAAGGGACTAGATCGTTTACCGAAGGCAACATCGAGGGATATCGAGGGACTACGATCTTTTGTTATTGAAGGGTGTTTGCTAAAGCGTCCAATACTCGAGGGACATGACTGTTTTTCTGAAGCAACAAGCGATGTTACCCTAGAGGTGTGCGTGTGAAAAGTGTGTTTGATTCAATTAAGTTATCTTGAAGTTAGGATTATCTAGCGGTTGATTTTAAATCTTTCCATACACGCCTAGTTACTATACATTATAAAATAAATTAGTAAATTACGGAAATTAAAATTCTACGCTATTACAGAGCTCTCGAGAATGAGGAGTACAAATTTACAAATGGGAATGAAATAAAAGCTTAATTGAACTATTACAAACCGTAAGCAATTACAATAATCGAAAAATACAAAAAATAGTAAACTACAGGCAAATGAAAAGAAAAAAGAAAATTTTGTTTTTTTTGTTTTGGTGTGATGAATAGAGAGGTGACTAAAATAAAAGTTATTTAGACTAAATTAAAATTCTAAAATTTACTAAATTAAATATAAGGTAAATTAATTATAAATTTATCCAAAACTAACTTAAATCTAAAGTAAGTTAATAATAAATTTACTAATTTAGACTAGATTAAACTTAAAATTATTAACAAAATTCTAAAATTATTAAAAATACATCTAAATTAAACTAAAGTTCTAAAATTATTAAATTAGATTTAAACTAAAATTTTAAAGTTTCAAAAAATGAAAAAAAGGTTAATCTTAGACTACCTTAAAATTCTAAAATTCTTAAGTTAACATAGAATTAAACTAATTAATTAAATATTAAAACTAAATTTAGTTATTATAAAAAAAAGAAAAAAATAAAACTGGGAAATACTAAATATAACATGAGGGTGTTGAAGTAAAATAGGTTGGGCTGGCCTGGAGAAACAAATTCGAATGGGCTTTTAGTAAGCACGTTTTATTTTCTAGAAAGAACAAAAATAAGAGATATAATAAATAATAATAAAAAAAGGTTTGGGCTTGGAGCGGATCGGGCCAGACCCGGATCCAGCCCTTTTTTTTCAAACAAAAAGTTAAAGGGTTGGGATAACCCTGGAGCGCCTATTTTCAGACGTTTATACTGCTTCATCTTATCTCTGCTTCTCTCAAATGTTTTCTCTCTTCTTCTACAAAATCGACGTGCCCTCTTCGGTCACGATTCGCCTCCGATCGCCTCTCAAACTCCACAAATTTACCCTTCTTCTCTTAATTTGTTTTGTTCATCTCCTCGCGGATATCACCTTTATGCTTTCGTCTCGGCCGATTCTGATCTAACTCAAACAACATAACAGAAAACCAAAGCAATATTCAGAGAAAAGAAATTTCGAAGCTTACCGGTCGGAATTCGTCTGACGCGTCTTCGACGGTGACAAAGAGCAACTAAAAAAAAGAGGCGTAGAAAATGTTTCAGGTACAAACTCTCCTTGTTTGCGACTGTTCTTCGCTCGACCCTTCTTCTACTGTTGCTTGCGATTCTAAAATTTGTTTTTGTTGTTTATGTATTGCAGTGCTGCAGTTTTGGTTATGTATTGTGTTGGCTGCTGCGGATTTGAATGTGTTTGAAGGTAAGGGCGTGGATTCACGGTAGCCGGTATTCAGTGTGGGAATGTGGGGCGATGAAGCGTTATCAGACTGAGATGAATATAATTTTTGACAGGGAAGTTCTTTTTGAAATTTTTATCTGGATTTTTTATTTCTACATTCTGGTTTCTTAAGGGTTTTTGCTCAAGGAAAATGATGAATAGAAAAATAGTTTTTTTTATGCCTGGCCTTAATGTCTTTTTTAACATAAAAAATCCTCTACTGGTTTTTTGGATGTTGGATGCTTTTATATTGAATGAGAACAAATATTTTGGGGGGAATAGATGAGTTTGAACACTTGTGTTATGCTGCCTTATAACTTTTGGATGCAGCTATTATATTGCCTATTTTGATGTAATTTCTGCCTGGCTTATTCACTGGTTTTGATGTAGACTTTTGGACTGTTTTGGACAGTATATGCAAGACTGCAATGCAGTTTTTTTGGGCAGCAATACAGTCTTTTTTTTACAGTATTTATATTCTTGTGCTTGTCACTCATTACAATAATGCATTCTGTTTTTTTATAATGACCTTGTAGTTTGGACTGTCTTATTTGTGAACCAAGATATATTTTTTGTGATTTGCAATGAAGACGTTTTTTTGGGCCAATGATATGAAACTGATTGGCAAAGATAAATGAGGCCTTTGTTGGGCTTTGGCAAATGATGAATTTCCTAAACCGCGAACTGATTCTTTCGAGCAATCCCTAATGATGAGAAATAAAAATTCTTTGAAAATTTCTATTCTTGTTCCAACATGAATTTTGCTAACTAATTATCTCTTTTTATTTACATGTACGAGCAAATTGGATGATAGGGAGAATTTATGAAGAGTGACTTGAAATTCTTGAAGAAGACTTGATGATGAAGAAATTCCTTTGTAGTTTAGTACATTGTTAGGAATTTTGTAACATTGTGAATTTGTGATTTGAATTTTGAGGTTTAGAAACTTGTAAAGTGTATACCAATTCACTTGTAATTTTAAACAATGAACTCCAATTCACTTGTAATTTTAAACAATGAATTCCAATTCACTTATAAATTTAAACAATGAGGCTTTGTTGTAATCTTGCATTCTTGCAATTTTTAAGAAATAAATGAAATTTATCTCAATGGATTTTTTTCTTGCACTTCTTGAAATAATCCTCTAGAAATTAGGGTGCATTTTGCTCAAAATTCCAAATTCATAAATCTTCTTGAATCGATATTGCAACTTAATTGACGAACTTGGTAACTTGATTTTATGGCATTGGGTACTAGAAAGAAAATTTCACAACATTGAATCCATTCTTGATTCAAAATCAAGTAATCCTGCACTTTCGCACTTGTACTTCAATTCACATAATCAAACGGCACTTTGAGAAATCCCGTCATGATATGAATGTAAATTAGAGGTTGAGAATGTTTTTCAAATCAAAACATGACCCATAATTTTTCAATAAATTCCATAGCATTCAAAGCATAATTTACCTCTGATTTGTAGATGACATTTCTTTAAAGCATTCGAATTTCTGATAATCTTTCGCATGTAATCGGCTCTTGACTTGTAAAGAGAGGTTGGAGATGATGTCAAGGAAAGTCATACACACAAAAAAATCACTCAAAAATATCGAATAATAAAGAAGTTACAACTGTTTGAATTTGATCTTGAAAAGGTCGACTTTTGATCAATGCAGTTGATTTTCAGTCATATGAACTATCGACTGAGCAAACTTGCAATGCGAGGTTTGAAACTTGGCACAAACATCCTTGAGAATACATGAAAAATCATGAAGACCATCTGTATGATCAAACCCTGAGTCATTTTGAGTATTTGAGAAACCCCAAGATAGAATATTGAATGAAAAATGGGAGGGAAAATTTTGGGGTACAACAGTTGCCCCTATTCAATCTTCTTAAACCTGAAGAGTTAGATTGGCATGTCTGCCATTCGTGACTCGAAGGTAGGAGATGATTGAACACTAGAGTGCCCAGAAATTTGCACTCGCTTGTACAAGAAGTAATGCTTTGGATTTATTGTATCGTGAATGGGCTTATAGATCCCATTTGGAGAGTGACGGAATTTTGTCAGAGACGGGCATATAGATGCCATCCAGAAGTGGTTGGGAATCTTCGGAGATGGGCTTATAGATGCCATCCAGAAGTGATTGTTGATGGAGATTGGAAGAAGTATCAGGGTAAATTTTTAGTCAATTTGTACCGAAATATCAGATGTCTGCATTTGTTTTTGTCTGGATAAGAATCAGAAAAATCTTAGGGTCGATTTGACTGAACCAGAGAAAATGTTTACCGGAATAGAATCAGGATAAATCATTGGTAGGTTTAAACTGAACTAGCAGAGGTTTTAAAGGAAGCATTGTCATGTAGATAGTCGCCCCGTCCTGTTTTAGGAATTGATCTACAATCGGTTTGTTGGTAAACCTGTCCTGTTTCGGGAGTTCATACCATTGGTAATAAAGATACTTGCCCCGTCCTGTTTCGGGAATTGATCTTTATCTGACCAAAGAGAAAGAAA
This sequence comes from Vicia faba, assembly GCA_948472305.1. Taxonomy (NCBI): domain Eukaryota; kingdom Viridiplantae; phylum Streptophyta; class Magnoliopsida; order Fabales; family Fabaceae; genus Vicia; species Vicia faba. The sequence continues at coordinate 145,946,569 of OX451741.1, forward strand.
GATGGTTTCCTCATCTTGTTTCGGGAGTTAATCTTCAATCTGCTCATGTAGATAGTTGTCCTATCTTGTTTCAGGTATTAATCTATAATCAGTTGTTCATAAATAGTTGTCCTATCTTGTTTCAGGTATTAATCTGGAACCCTCTTTTTGTTGGTTGTAGTGATAGTTACCCTGGCTTGTTTCAAGAATTAATCTCTGACCTATTTGAGAAATGTTGGTAGTATTTTCTAGAATTGGTCTTTTGTTCGCTTGTCTTTAACTGGAAGAAGTAAATCTATACAGAAGAGGATTGTTGATTGCCTATTATTAACTGGAAGAGGTGAATTTATCCAAAAGAGGACTTTTGTTGATTGGCTTTTCCTGCAAGGAAGAGGGTTAGTTGCATGCAGATGTATGCATGGCTTGATGATGTTCTCAAAATAAATGAGATTATGTTGTATGCATTTATCATGTATGTAATATGATGTATGAATGTGAAATATTGTTGAAATGTATCCTTGTCTTGGAAAATAAATCCTTGACAAATTCTGGGGAGCCTTTAAATCCCGAACTGCTGTTGAAGAGTATGTGTATCTTCAAACTTTGTTTAGAATGTTTCCGATGGGGATTCCTGTATTGTTGTTTGAGGAAAACTCCCTTGGGGAACATTGACTTGGCTTTGAGGGAAACTTTATGGAGGGTGTTAGTTTCTTCTTGGGAACTAAAGTTCATAGGTTTTTAGTTGTCCATTGCTCTACTGGGTATTTGAAAGTTAGCTGTTATCTGGTTTAAATCTAGGCTTGGCAGCAACTTGCTGGAGATAATAAAGCTAACTGTTATCTGGTCGGAATCCAGGCTTTGTAGCAACTCACTGGGGATATTGGTGAACTCTACTGGGGAAGAGGAGTTTTGTTAGTGATTTGGAGAAGTTAAACTATTATTTGGTCGGGTCCAGGTTTCATAGTAACTCGAACGGTTATCTGGTCAAGATCCATGTTTCAGCAACTCGAACTATTATCTGGTCGGGTTCAGGTTTCAGCAATTTGACCTTGAGGTTAACTGGTGTCTGGTCGGGTCCAGGTTTCAGCAACTCGAACTGTTATCTGGTCAGGTCTAGGTTTCAGCAATTGAAGAAATTAAACTATTATCTGGTCGGGTCCAGGCTTTAGTAACTTGAAATTGAGATTAATTGTTATCTGGTCGGGTCCAAGTTTCAGCAACTCAAACTATTATCTTGTCGGGTCCAGTCTTCACAGTAATTCGTTCTTAGAGAGATGAAGTTGAACTAGTATCTGGTCGGGACCAGGCTTTATAGTAACTTGCTTGAAAGAGATGAAGTTGATCTAGTATTCGGTCGGGTCCAGGCTTCGTAGTAACTTGCTTTGAAGAGAAAAGGAGTCAACTACTATCTTGTCGGATTCCAGGCTCCACAATAACTTTGGGGATAGTAACGATTCCTTTGGGGATTGAAATGGATTTATTCGGGGTTAAGGGGTTTCGTCCATTGATTTGCAATAGTTTGAGAAGTAAACTCAAGTTGGAGAATTTGTAGCTTTATTGGGGAAATAAACCCTGTTGAAGAGAGTATTTGAAGATCTGCAGGGGAGGTAAATTCTTTAGATAGAAACTCCACAAGGTTTCCAACTCAGCTTGGGAGAGGGTTTTTCGAAGATTGAAACTCTGGCTAGCGGATTGCATGAATCCAACTCTGTGGGGATAATTTGATTGAAGTAACTTTATGGGGATATCCCAATTTTTTAAGTAAATACTTATTATTGTTTTTACGCACACTTTTGTTAACAGTTATTCATGTTCATATGCATATGTTCATTCAATTTTAGCCATTGGACACTTTTGCACTTAAAACAGAACAAAAAAAAGTTTTGCACTTCATAATGTATTGGTATTGATACTTTGCCTAAAAATAGGCGTTTTTGTACAAGGAGACAGAAATCCTAGTAAGAGGAAATCATCGAAAGAATGAAAATAGTACAAAGTGAAAACAAAAATAAATAGCCATGTGGAAGTGATCTCATTGTGTTCCAACTCCGTTATTTCCCCTATGTCTTCGAACATCATCCCTTGCTGTTGAAAAAAGTTGATTGGATTGATCTTGTACCGTGGAATTTAGATCTCAGTAATAAAGCTGGCTGGAGAGATCCAACGGAACATAGTCGTATGCTTTAATCCCTGACTTTTTCCTGGACCGCCCTCTCGGGTTTTCAGCCCACCAGAATACCCATTTTTTCCCAAGCTGCCCTTTCACGTTTTCAACTTCCCGGGTGTACAATATTTTGCATATATCCCTAATTTTTTCCTGAACCTCTTTGGTTCGCTGGGATGCCCTTATTTTTTCCTAGGTATGTCAACCTAGCGGGTCTTCTTATGCATAGTATTTTTTAACTATGTCTGCATTCACGGGATATGGGAAGTCTTCGCCGTCCATAGTAGTCAGCATCATGGCACCACCAGAGAAAATTTCTTGACAACAAATGGTCCTTCGTATGTGGGAGTCCATTTTCCCATGGGATCTCCTCGTGGAAGAATGATGCGCTTTATTACCAAGTCTCCAGTCTGATACACTCGAGGCTTGATCTTTTTGTTGAAAGCCTTGACCATACGCTTTTGATACATTTGTCCATGATAAACAGCAGCAAGTCTTTTCTCTTCAATTAAATTCAACTGATCCAACCTAGTCTAAATCCATTCATCTTCGCCTAAATATGCTTCTTTCATAATCCTTAGAGATGGAATATGAACATCGACAGGTAGGACAACTTCCATGCCATAGACCAAGGAGAACGGGGTTGCCCCAATTGACGTTCGAGCCGAAGTACGGTAGCCGTGAAGAGAAATCGGTAGTATCTCATGCCAGTCTTTGTAGGTTACTACCATCTTTTGCATGATTTTCTTGATATTTTTATTGGCAGCTCCCATTGCGCCATTCATCTTAGGCTTGTACGGAGAAGAATTGTGATGCTTGATTTTGAACTACGTGTAGAGTTCAATAATCATAGCATTGTTGAGATTGGTTCTGTTGTCAGTGATGATCCTTTCGGGGATACCATAACGGCATATGAGGTTATGCTTGATAAATCTGGCTACAACATTCTTAGTGACTGAGGCAAATGAAGCAGCTTCGACCCATTTGGTGAAGTAATCAATAGCAATAAGGATGAAGTGGTTTTCGTTGGAAGCAGTGGGTTTGATCTCTGCAATCATGCCAATGCCCCACATTGCAAACAGCCATGGAGCAGTCATGACGTTCAAAGGGATTGGAGGCACATGGACCTTGTCAGCATAGATCTGACACTTATGGAAATTCCTCGAGTGATGGTGACAATCAGTTTCCATAGTCGACCAATAGTAACCAGCCCTCAGAATCTTCTTGGACATAGTGTGTCCACTAGAGTGAGTCCAAAAGATACCATCATGCATGTCTTCCATGATCTCCTCTGCCTCCTTCTTGTCCACACACCGGAGCAGAGTAGAATCATGGTTGCGCTTGTACAGGATTTCATTGCTTAGGAAGAATTTGGCTGAAAATCTTCGCAAAAATTTATTATCATTGATGGAATCTCCTTCAGGATACTCTTGTGCTTCAAGATATCTCTTCACCTCATGGTACCAAGGCTTCTCTTCGTCTGTGTCAAGCTCGCAACAGTGTGTTGGTTTATCAAATCTTTCAATTGTGATTCTAGGAGCCTCGTTGTCCCAATCGACCTTGAACATGGACGGAATTGTTGCCAAAGCATCAGCCAACTGATTTCTTCTCTTGGGAAGTGTTCAAAATTAACCTCCTCAAAGCATGGGATCAAAGTTAGCACAAGCTCATTGTAAGGAATCAAAGTAGTATGTTTGGTATCCTAATCTCCCTTGACTTGTCTGATTACTAGAGCAGAATCTTTGTATACGTCCAAGAACTTGATCCTCAGGTCAATGGCAGCCTTTAGACCTAAGATGCACGCCTCGTACTCAGCCATGTCATTCGTACAGTCGAAGCATAATCTGGAAGTGAAAGGTGTATGGAAACCTTCGGGAGAAACAATCACAACACTAATTCTGTTACCCAAAGCGTTGGAAGCTTCATCAAAAACCATAGTCCATTGAGATCCTTGTTCAGGTTCGTCATACGGTCCAGGATTTTCGCAGTCAGTTATTAGCATGATGTTCTCGTCCTAGAATTCAAAGTTCATGGATTGGTAGTCGTCAACAACTTGATGTGCCAAATGATCTGCCAATACACTTCCTTTCATTGCTTTGTGTAGTGTACTGGATATCATATTTAGTCAAAATCATTTGCCATCTAGCTATTTGTCCAAAGAGAGTTAGCTTCTCGAAAATATACTTTATATCTTAGAAATCAATAGAGTGGTGTGAGTCAACATATACTGTCTTGGATGACGAGCAGCCCATGCCAGAGCGCAACAAGTTTTCTCGAGCAGTGAATATCTTATTTTACAGTCAGTAAACGTTTTGCTCAGGTAGTATAATACATGCTTTTTTTGGCCAGACTTGTCATGTTGGCCCAGCGCACACCCCATTGAATTCTCTAATACAATCAAGTACATAATCAGAGGTCTTCCTTCAACTGGAGGCATCATAATTGGAGGTTCTTGTAGGTACTCCTTGATTTTGTAAAAATCTACTTGGCAGTCATCATTCCATCTGATTACTTGATCCTTCTTTAGCAGCTTGAAGAGTGGCTCACAAGTGGCAGTTAAGTGCGATATGAATCGGGCGATGTAGTTAAGTCAACCTAAGAAACCTCTGACCTCCTTCTCAGTACAGGGAGATGGAATTTCTTGGATAGCTTTGACCTTTGTAGGGTCGACCTCAATACCTTTTCCACTGACGACAAACCCTATGAGTTTTCCATACCTTACCCCGAAGGTGCACTTGCTGGGATTCAGCCTCAGCTTGTATTCCTTCAACCATTCAAACAGCTTGTGTAAGTGATCAAGGTGTTCTTCTTCAGTATGCGACCTTGAAATAATATCATCCACATAGACCTCTATTTCATGATGGATCATATCATTAAATAAGGCTACCATAGCTCATTGATATGTTGCCCTTGCATTCTTTAAACCGAACGGCATGACCTTATAACAAAAGGTGCCCCATTGTGTGACAAAGGTGGTCTTCTCCATATCCTCGGGAGCTATCTTGATTTGATTATAACCGGAGAAACCATCCATGAAGGAGAAGACTTTGTGTTGAGTTGTGTTGTCGACCAAAACATCAATATGAGGTAGCGGGAAATCATCCTTAGGTCTTGCACTATTGAGATCCCTATAGTCTACACACATATGAACCTTCTGATCTTTCTTCGGCACGGGGACCACGTTCGCAACCCATTGAGGATATGATGTCATAGCCAGGAAATATGCATTGAATTGCTTCATTACCTTAGCTTTTATCTTTTCAGACATGTCGGGTTGCATACGACGAAGCTTTTACTTTACTGGAGGGTAATCTTTCTTTGTTGGTAGACGATGAACCACTATATCAGTATCCAAACCCGGCATATCTTCATACGACCAAGAAAACACTTCAACGTAGTCATGTAACATCTATACCAATCTGCCTTTGACACTTTCTTCTAAGTTAGTGCATATCTTAACCTCTTTCTTGTCTTCTTCAGTACCTAGGTTGATCACTTCAACTGGTTCTTCATGAGGTTGAATGGCTTTCTCCTCTTACATCAGAAGTCTGGCTAGTTCCCCTAGTATTCCACAATCTTCTTCGCCTTCGTCTTTGGCTTGGTAGATTAGATGTTCAACGTCATAGCTGGCAATAGCAGAGTCGCTGGCAATAAGATCCGGAGTGGATGAGGATCTGCAAGTGTGTGTGTGTGTGTATGTGTGCGCATGTAAGATACATGGCCATTTGAAAAAATGCAATAAAGAAAAAGAAAGACAAGGGGTACAAAATTTTAATGCAAAGGTCCAATGTTTTCCATTAAATGATTATATGATAAATGAATATGAACAAAACGCTTAACAAATGGACCATGGTGCCCCGGGAAAGGCACATGGCTTAAAAGTCATTGTTTGGAATTAAAATTACAGGCAAAAGTTCTTGAATTGACAGAAAACGGTAAACAGTAATTACTCCTCGTGGAAGGAGATGAGAATGAAGTCCTTTGTGTGCCAGTTGTTGAGCTTTCCTCCGGCAGTAGGGTAGATCCATTCTTTAAAAGCACATTCATCGTCAGAGTCTTCCACAACATTTACTTCATGATTTCTGATGCAAAGAGGTGGATTTCCCATGCGAGCGCGCCTGACCTCTTTCTGAGCTTTGGTGGTGAAACCCAACCCAAATTTGTCTGCTCTAAATGGAATGTCGGGAAGTTATCCCCAGATAGTACAACTTCCATCTTTGACCACGGAACGGGCATCTTTAAGCGAAACCATTCTTGGTACAACTTCATCATCTTTTGATATGCCGAAGGAGATTTTGGTGGCAGCAACCATAGAAGGAACAACTTTGAAATCCTGGCATGGAGTTTCTATAAATTCTCCATCATCTCCACATATCTGAAAGAATTGAGGTCGCTTACCATGAATTCTTCTTCACCACAGACTGTGACGATCTTCCCCTTGACTGGGTAATTCAACTTTTGGTGAAGGGTGGATGTCACCGCCCCTGCCTTATGTATCCAAGGGAGCCCAAGTAAACAAGAGTAGACGGGACGTATATCCATCACATAGAAGGTAGAATTGAAAACTTGTGAACCAACTTTAATGGGGAGATCAACTTCTCTAAGTACCATCCTCTTGGATCCATCAAAAGCTCTTACAATTATGTCACTTGGTTTTAACACCAAACCCTCGTAATCTATTCGGTCCAAGGCACCTTTGGGTAGAACATTTAGAGAGGAACCAGTATCAACCAGGACATGGGCCTGGGTAGTTCCTTTGCATTCTATAGAGACATACAAGGCCTTGTTATGATTTCTTCCAACTGGTGTGAAGTCAGCATCAGAGAACCCTAATCCATTGTCAGCAGTCACACATGCCATACAGTTTTCAAATTGATCAGTTGTGGTCTCTTGAGGGACGTGCGCTTTCTTCAAATAATTTATTAAAGCTTGGGCATGAGCGTCGGAACAAAGCAGCAAAGACAACATAGAGATTTTAGAGGGGGTTTGCCCAATTGTTCTACTATCTTGAAATCACTCTTTTTTAAGATCTTCAAGATTTTTTCCATCTCTTGGGTGGAAGGTTCATCAGTGGTAACATCTTCGGCTGGCGCCTCCATCCTGGAAGGCTCAATTACTTTCTCTTTACCCTTAGTGTCAGCACTAGGCTTATCAATGGTAATGCGGACAGGTGTCGCCGTAGTAGTTGGGGGTGAAATGTTAGGAGAGAAAATCCTCCCTGTTCTCATTACCCTACCAGAACCAGCAATATTTGTAACATCATCAGCCTTGTCTTCATTGATCTAAGATTCTTGCTTAAATCCATGATAGTAAACCTCAACACCATAATTCCAAGGGACTACTTTGTCGGAGGAGTAAGGAATCGTCCCAGGAGCAGTAATTATCAACGGAGCAATTATTGATTCATTTGAAATCCTAATAGGACTCTTTGAGGAGATCCTAAGAGGCTTGTTGGAGATTATTATTATGGAAAGGTCCTCAGCTTTTTTGGTCAAACTCTTGATGGTAGGAACATTTTCAAACAGGATCTTGTTACTATCTATCAGGCGTTGAACATCCTCTTTCATCCACTTGCATCCATTCATTTGTTCAGCACAGCAATTGCAATCTTTTAAACAGCCATGGAACACCCCAGATTTCAGCGAATTTCCCTTCACAGTAGTCAATGGAGTAGTCAAATCCTCAACAGAGGAAACAAAAGTAGTGTCATCAATTGCATTGACACATTTTCCATGGTTTGGCCTTGGTGCATTTATCACATTTGGAGTTGTAGGTGGATCGAACTCAATAGTTTTATTGTCGATAAGATCTTGAATCTTGTTTTTTAGAGCCCAACACTGATCAGTTTCATGTCCAGGGCTGTTAGAATGATACACTCACTTGGCATTAGGATTGTACTTCGGTGATGTAAGATTGGGATTTGATGGTGGATCACGCAATGTTACCAAGTTGGTCTTCAACAGGTGTTGCAAGGCTTGGTATAATGACATATTAATCCTCGTGAATTGTCTTCTAGGAACTTCTGGTCTTTGATGGTTTACTTGTTATTATCTTTGAGAAGATGGAGGGTTAGAGATCAAAACAGCATCAACAGATTGGCGATAATCTTTTTTGACATGGCTTCTTGAACCATATACGACATTCGTTTCTTTCTTGCCAGTAAAGGGCTTATTTACAATGTTTTATGTAGAAGCAGGTGCCATGGGAATTTTTCCACTCTTGATACCACTCTTGACTCTTTCACCAGTCAGGATTAACTCTGTGAAACCAGATGATGAGCTCCCAATTAGCAAGTTGAAAAATGGGGCAGTTAATGTTCCCATGAACATGTCCACCAGCTCTCTTTCAGTTAATGGTGGTTGAACTCTACCAGCAAGGTCCTTCCATTTTTGTGCGTACTATTTAAACCCTTCATTAGTACCCATTGTCATTCCTTGAAGTTGAACTCTAGTTGGTGCCAAATCAGTGTTGTAATGATATTGACGGTAGAAAGCAGTGGCCAGATCTTCCCAAGTATGAATGTTGGAACCCTCTAACTAGTAAAACCATTCTAAATGAGTCCCATATAGACTCTCTTGAAATAAGTGTACCCATAGCCTCTTGTCATTAGTATATGGTTGTATCTTGCGGACGTAGGACCTCAAGTGAAGTTTTGGGCATGAAACTCGGTCATACTTTGCAAAGATTGGAATTTTGAACTTGTGTGGGATAACAACCCCAGGTACCAAGCCTAAATCATCGAAATCCAAGCCAGGTACGGCTTGAATTTCAACAGCTTTTAACCTATCCTCCAATTGCTTGTATTTATCCTTACCCGCCAGTGGATACTGCTCATCAAAGTAGTCTTCATCCTCAGACGCTTGATCTTTTCACCCCCAGCACGGGTGCTCATTGCGTCTTCATCTTGGTTCTCGTGTTCCTTGGATGACACTTCAACTACTTGTACTTGAAAGACGGGACCTTTAAATCTTTTGCCCAACTTGATCATTGCCTTCTTCTTGGTCTACTTTTTAGCCACCAGAAGTGACATCAGCACTTGTTGTCCTTTGGCCAGGGTCAGTAAGGTTTCTTGGAATTGAGAATTCTGCTTCTGCAAGTCTTTCACGCTTTGCTCGATATCCATCATACTGAAATAAACAGTAGAAAGATGAGGAAACCTGTGCTTGAAAACCTGCTTATGTTATGATGCATGAAATGCATATGTGTTGTACCCCAAAATTTTCCCTCCCACTGTTACTCAAGACAAGCTCATTGAGGTCGTCAATTGCTCAAGGTTGACCAAGAATTGATCAGACAAATTCTCCTCCTAAGCAATGAGCCTCCAACTAGGGTTTCACTTTCCATCAAGATATTTGGGTTGCAAAGGCTCCAAATGATTTCCATGGTCCCTAATATGTCTTCAAGATTGTACGTTCCAAATTTCATGCCTTGCACTACAAGCTTGCTCAGTCAACTGCTCAAGTGTTTAAAAATCAACTATACTAGGTCAAAAGTCAATTGTGGCCAATATACAGTCAAACTTCAAGATTTTTTGTCAACATCAACATTTTGAAGTGATAATCATCATTTTATCAAGGGTTGGCCATGATTCCTCAAGTAACGCTCTTAATTTATCAAAAGTCAAGAATTGCTAAATTAGGGTTTCTATAGGAGAAGTCAACTGAACTTTTACCAGGCATAACTTTCACACACTTCATCCATTTTTCCCCAACCAAGGCTCATTTTGAAGAGGCCAATTCCCTACAACTTCTCTTTTATCCTCAATTTCAAGAAATCCACCATTTAAAAGATACAAGCTCATACATTACAGGTCATTTTCAGAAAGTCAATAAAAGACACTTTTTTCCAAGATCTTTTACATCAAGATAAAATCTTCAAATGAAAAATTGTTCAAAAGAGGGATTGAAGTAGACATCTCGGTCTTTCCAAAAAGTCCAAGATCGTCATCATTGGATAAATTTTGAGCAAGCTATGGTTTTCCCAAGTTGGGAAAATTTGGGAAATTCAAGAATTATGCATTGGGCAAACTTGAACTTTTAGGTCAATGGCCTAACTTCTTGGACTTCAAACATCTTCCTAACCTTATAGGGGACCTCCAATCTCATTTTTACATTGCCTTACAATTTTTATCTATTTTTTTCATATTTATTTTGATTTGTTTCAAATAAATATAAAATAAATTGTACAAAATATTTAGAGATGGGCCTTGGACTTTGGGCTAGTGTTTTGATCTGACTTAAGGCCTATAATTCGTGCAAAGAATGTCCAGGTACATCCAAGTCTCAACATGGCATGAAATCTCAACTTTTGGTAAGTTTTCAAAATAAGGATATTAGCTTTAAACATGACCTTAATGCCTTGGATTCTCTCCATTTTTCTCCTTCACTCCATCTCCTCTATATATACAACCCTCCTGCAAGCCAAAGACACGCACACATAGCCTAAGCAAGCCATACAAAAATTCTCAAAATCTTCACAAAGTTGTCAAAATCGAAATAACCTTTGCAATCCTCCTCGATCCAAACCAATTGCCCAGTTGTGATCCTAAGGTTCCCAGGAACATATTCCATCCATTCCCAAGGCTTTCAACACCCTAGATCAATATATCCACGCATCACCGGTTGGTAAGATTTTTTGGAATCTAAAACTGCATTTTTATGGCATATTAATACTTTTAACCATTTGAGTTGTGTTTACCATATCTATTAGAGCAGGCGTGACATTTAGCATGATGGTTTTGAGGCCTGAATTGTGTGATGCCATTATTAGGGAATCATAAACGAGAAGCTTCTTAACTCCTAATCCAGGGACTATTAGCCCAAAATAGCTGCATATTTGGAATCAGGGGAAGATTTTAAGGGGGGTAGGGTAGGTTTGAATCTTTGATCTTCGCTATTTTTGCAGGTTTGTTTTCGAGCCTACCGGAGAAGATAATTGGAGAGTTGACTCTGGTGGGATGACTTAGGCAGCGTACGCGTCCTCCCTCTATTGGCCCATTTGAATCCAATCTGGTGTGCATTTTAAATTTGACATTTTTGACGGGTTTTACATTATATTGTTTTTTTTAATATAATAACAATTGAGTTAAGTGGCTGGGTGGTGAAAGGCGCGTGTGTTAGGCTAGAGGACCTGGGTTCGATCCCAGGCTTCAACTTTTCCATTTTTCTCATGTTATATTTGCAGATCAAGTACTTCAAAGCCAAGCATACTTACCTTGTACCTTCAAGCTCCAGCCAATAGATGACAAAGAGGTCAGATCCAACGCCCTTGGAGTGCCCCTTCATGATGAACCCTCAAGGGCCAACAACATAGGATCCAACGTGACTTAGTCTCATTGACCTGGCCTATACCTTTCAAACTTGCACGCCCTGTTTACTAATGCACCAGGCCCATTTACTTGTTTTTTTTTAGTTTATTAATTTAAAAAAAATCATTTTTATTTAAATATAAAATCAGATAAATCATTAAAAAAAATTAGGTTTGTTTGTTTTTTAATTAAAATTAATTTGGTTAATTAATTAATTAATTACTTTAACTTTTTTTATTTAATTTAAAATTAAATAGACATAGACTAACTCATTTTCTTTTCATAATAAAAATACAAAAAAATATGAATTTTTATTTCCTTTTAGTTTTATTTTAGATTACATTTTATTTATTTATTAATCTTACTTAAGCTATTTACTGTATAAATAAATAAAATAAAATAAAAAAGAGTCTTCTTTTAACTTAGAAATATTTTAGGGTTTAGACATCCTTTCTAATTCACGCGCGATTTTATTTTAGCATTATCATTTTCATATTATTGTACCTGCTTCCTGGTTTGTAATAGTTTAATTTAGAGCTTTACTTTACTGCTTTATTCCCCCAAGTTTTGGACATGTAAATAATCCCCTCCCCGAAGCCTTGTAATAGCTAATGTGATACGGTGGCAGAACCAACTGTTATACTAATTTGCGTTTTTTATTCGCAAATGTTGCGGTAAGCAAGAGTCACCACCGAAATTTATTTCATCCAACAAAGGAAAATGAAAAAGAACAGAAAAAACCTTTTTCGAGATTTTCTTAGCACGGGGGGTAGATTATAGAAAGGAAAGGTGTTAGCACCCTTTCTATCCGTGGTTTTCCACAGGCTCTTAGGTACTTGCTCATTTTGAAATTGCTTGTGTGTGTTTTGAAAAAAAAATTGTTTAACTTCATGGTAACCCTTGTATTTCTCCTCAAGAGTGTGACGAAGTTGTTTTGAAAACTGTTTTGAAAGGGTTTGTGTAAAAGAGTTTTTATTGTTTTGAGCAAGTACTTAAGAGTTTCTACCTACTCGAAAAAGACTGTTCATTCTCGTTTTCTTTAGACAGTGTTATCCTACTATTAAGGAGTAGGTAGCCCCATCGTTGGAGTTTTAAGGGACATTCGAAGGGACAATTACGGGCACAAAAGAAATGGTTAGGAAACATTAGTAGTTACCCTAGAGTCTTAAAGATCTTTCTGAGGCAACATTTGAATGGGTCATTTTTTATCTTTTAGGACTAGAGGGCGACCACTAAAATTTCCTATGCTTCATGATTGTATACCGAAGGCAACCGAAGTGAGGCAAACCCTAGAAGTGGGCATGTGTATGTGTTCGATTTCAGTTTATTTAATCTTTGCATAATTAAGGTGATCTACTATTTTAATTTCATTTGTCTTTTTCATGCAAGCCTATTATCCATACATCTAGACAGTTCATAGTTGCAAAAATTTAAAAATGCGAGAAATTAAAGTCCTAACTATTATAAGGCCTCAGGGAGGGGGTTGAAGATGTGAAAAACACAAGAAGGGGGGGTTGAATTGTAAAACTTAAAACAAATGGTTTGACAACACAGTATTTTTATCCTGGTTCATTTGATCTCAAACTACTTCAGTCCACCCGTCAAGGTGATTTCGCCTCTCTCTAACGAGGTCTTAATCCACTATTTTCAAAGGATTACAACAGCTACTTTAACAACTGTTAAAGTCTTCTTGAGTACAACCACAGACCAGTTTATCTCAAGGAAATCTTTTACAAATAATTGAACAAGGATGTGTTAACATTTTCTAACAAAACAATATATCACAACTGTGATAATTACACAACTTAAGCTTGGAATAAACTGAATTTGCTAAAGCGTATGAATAAGCATGGTTTTGAAGGCTTGGCAAATTATGTGAGTGCATGCGTGTGTCTTTTCTCAAGCAGACTTGTTTATATAGGCAAGGCAAAGATACGTTGTCCATAAAGCCAGTTTAATGACAATAACGCACTTTCCTTTTGAAGAAGATCTTGTCTGAAGAGAGCCGTTAGCATTTAATTCTGTCTTTGAATAATTAATAACGCTTCAGAGTCTTCTTTGCTTTAACTTATGATAACGCTTCAGAGTGTTGATGACTTGGTGAAGATCTTTGATCAGAGTCAGAGTGTATTATTTATGCGCAGATTCTGGTCATCAAGCTTCAGCGTATAATCTGGTAGCTTCAGCGTGTAGCACATATTACTGATCTTCTGATGCTGATTCAATCAGAACTTCTGTATATACAAAACATAATTTTAAGAAGCATATTTGTTTTATATATATATATATATATCTTTGAATTTATTTATTCTTTGTATTTTTTTATCATCAAAACTCTAATCAAGGGTTGTAGAATCAAACTATGTTCCAACAATCTCCCCCTTTTGGATGATGACAAAAACCAGAATTTTTAATTAAAAATAAAGAATAAAAAGTATAGAATTAAGAAGAAAACTCCCCCTGAGTTGATTAATTCCCTTTAATTTCATGAGTCTTTGAGCATCAGGACCTTACTGTATCTTTCATCAGAGTTTTGTACCTGTTCAAGCTTTTCAGAAGAGAGAAATTTAAATAGATCAGAATGTCTGAGACTTATGTCTCAGTAATCCGTTATTGAAAAATATCATTATTTCTCCCCCTTTTTGTCAGTTATCAAAAATAACATATAATCAGAGCCAAAATGCATTTATATTAAAAACTAGAAACAGTGAAAAGTTTAGAACAGCAGCAATGTAAGAATATTACAGATAAACATGTTTTGAAAACGAGGAAATTCTAAGAGGGGGGAGGTAGACGCGTGAACAAAGCTTCCAACATGCTCTTAATCTGGATGTTGGTTTCCTGTTGCTGGGTTAACATGCTCGTGATTTCATCAATTTTGTTGTCCTGTTTATCCATTCTTTCCTTCATCAAAATATCATATCTTTTCAGGTCTTCTAGAGTCTGCCTTTCATAGGAGGAAGCTTGAGGATCTTCAGAAACTGGATGCTTCTCAGAGCATTCTGCAATATCCTCTTTTTGACCCAGTTCTTCAGCAGGAATCATCTTCTCTGGAGTAACAGTCAGATTGAGATCTTCTGACTCTGGTTGAACTTTGTATGCTGGACGATGTTCAGACCAGGGAGCATTGTCCAGAGGGAGAACTTCTTCCTTGAGCAGCTGGCTCAGAACTTGATCTTCAATTACTTTCAGTAGATTACTGAAGTTCGGTTGAACTTGTCTGTAGCTCTGTTCTTACATCTTATGAGTTTCAGAACATACCCATCTTCTGAAACTCGTCCAAAGGTAGTCTGATGCAGCAGGATCAATCAGCTCAAGACTAGCTTGCTTCATAGAAGTGATCCACTTCTGTATTTCTGTTTCAAACATAAATAAGCTGGTACCAACATCTGGAGAGGGTTCAGATGGTTTTGGTTTTGGAATAGCTATTTTGTGGGTTATGGCAGCAAGACGTTCAAAAATCGTTAAATCAATGACAGTCTTAATGTTGTCATCTGGATTGTTCTTTGGTGAGGGAGTAGGAGAGTCTGGAATAATTATTGGATTGGTTGGGGAGTTTGGTGGAGTTGATTCTAGTGAGGAGGGAATTTGGGGAATATCTAGAATGGTTAGGGGCATACGGATGGCCAGAGGTTCAGTGATTCCAGGAATGGGAATGGTATCAGAGTCAACAGTTTGGTCTGATTGATCGTTATGAGGTTCTGGTTCACAGGATTCAGAGGGTTGAGCCTCAGAAGTTTGAACTTCTGGTTGAAATAGTTCAGGTTGTGGAGAAGGTGGATGAATTTCTGGTTGAGGAGATGGAGGTAGTGGTATTTCTGGTTGTGGAGAGAGGGGAATATCTGGTTGTGGTGCTTCTGTGGTGGTTTCAGGGTTTGGATTTTCTGGCATGGGAGCAGAAGTATGTTGGTCAAAGGTTTCTATATCTGATAGAACTTTTGCAAGTTCTTGTTGGGTTGCTTTAGTATTTGGATTTGGAGGTAGGGAGCAAGACCTTCTAAGAGTTAAGGTTTCTGAGGGGTCGAATTCAATGTCAAAGTCATCAATTGTTTGTGGTGTGGGGTTTTCTGATTGAGTGGGAATTGGTATAGATGTTGATACAGAAATTGAGTTTAAAACAGTTACAGAAGAAGGATTACCTCTCTTTTTAGGAGTCCGCTGGGATGATCCTTCTACTACAACTTTCCTTTTCTTGGTTTTCTTCAGCACAACTTCTGGAGCCTTCTGCTGCAGATCCTGAATGTTCAAATCTGGTGATGTACCATCCGCCTTGCATGCATCCAGATATCTGACTATTATATCAGGTTTAGAATCAATCTCTGAGAACAGAGGAAAGTTATCTAGAGGGATTCTTCTGCTGGAGATTGCTGCAAAAGAAGTGACAATGGGTTCCTTCTTGACGTTCTCAATTAACTTCATTTTCTTCAGATTCTTTGCATTCAGCTGTTTGCCAACAGTAGCTTCCAAAGAGCTGATTTCCTGAGCTTCTGTAAGATGATCAATCAGCTTATTCTTTGTTAGAATATCTGATATAAGCCTTCTTAGGGGTATCCAGTCCCTTTTTGTGCACTCCTCTTCTCTGATTTCCTTGATACTAGTCCTTAGATGGTTAAACAGCAGATGAGCCATATTCACCTTAATCTTATGGGAGATGAAGTAGATCAGAAATTGCTGATCAATATTGATGTAGTCAGGAGAGCTGGTAGGCTTCCTGTGGTTTATGCATCCCAGAATAATCTTGGCCCATATTCTGTGATGGTATTTTAGATCCCTTATCTTGCTGGAGGGAAGACCTAGAGTGAAGATTTCTCTAGCAATTAGGGCGACATCAGCGCATCTTTCAGCCATGTCAATGCATCGTACACCACCACCATTGTAGCCTATTAATCTTGCAATGAGGTCCTCGGTTATGACTATCTTCTTCCCCATTATGTATGAAGTAACTTGATGGTTGGAAGATGAAGCATGAATCCAAAATTCCTTCACAAGGATTAGGAATGTTGGACCCACCAGTCGGTCAAAATATTTGTCCCAGCCTTGAGCCTTTACTTCTTCAGAGAGATTAAACCCGTTTTCTTGAAGACTGTTAAAGTCCACAATTAATTCAAAAAGAACTTCTAGATTTTTGATGGGTGTGAGAAGAGTTCTGTAGGGTTCTTCATATTGTTCGGAGGAATCTGTTTTCTAAGAACTGGAAGTAGGGTTGCTTGAGGAAGCCATGTTCACACGAAGGTTTTGTGAAGAAATTGAAAGGGTTTTGAGAAAGGATGCAAACTGAAATCAATAAGATTGTAGAGAAAATGAAAGTGAAAGTAAAAGCTGTAAATAGTGAGAAATGTGTTTAAATAGGTTTTTAAAAAAGATTTTGAAAACATAAACGGTAAGAGAGAGAAATAAATTATAATGATTATGAACATTTAATGATAGCTGATTTTGGGGGATTCAGAAAGATATTGAAACGGTTACCCATGACATGTGTCCCAATGCATCCAATCAGCGCTTTTGACCTTTCAGAAACGTGAACGCGTGTTCAGCCTCAGAAAGTAGCTGATGACTGGATGACACTTTTTTGCTTGAGTGAATTGCACATTTCTATCCTTGAAATGAAGCGCGCGGGTCTTTCATGAATAGATTCTGATATAATCTGTACTTCTAAAGATCTGACGAAAGATTGATCAGTAGTTCACGGAAAAATAAACAAAGTTCTGAAGGTTAAGATATGGAATCAAAACAGTTTTATTCTGGGTAGAGCTTCATGCTGAGATGTTTCAGAATGAAGTTGAACCTATCTTCAGAAAGAGGTTTTGTAAAGACATCAGCCCATTGATGGTCTGTGTTAATAAATTTTAAATTTAGAATCCCTTTCTGAATATAGTCCCTAATAAAATGATGTTTTATTTCTATATGCTTAGCCCTAGAATACAAAATAGGATTTTTACTAAGACAAATAGCAGAAGTATTGTCACAGAGGATAGGGATGTTACTCTCAAATATTTTGAAGTCCTCAAGTTGACTTTTCATCCAGAGCATTTGTGTGCTGCATCCAGCTGCTGCTATGTATTCAACTTCTGCTGTTGATAGAGCTATTGTGGACTGTCTTTTGCTGGACCATGAGATCAGATTTTCTCCCAGAAACTGGAAGCTTACAGAAGTGCTTTTACGTTCTACTCTGTCTCCAGCGAAATCAACATCACAGTATCCTATCAAGCTGTAATCACTTGTTTTTCTATAAAACAAACCCAGATTAGTAGTACCTTTCAGATACTTGAAAATCCGCTTAACTACTGTTAAGTGAGATTCTCTAGGATCTGATTGGAATCTAGCACAAATGCAAACACTGAATAGAATGTCAGGCCTTGAAGCCGTCAGATAGAGAAGAGAACCAATCATACCTCTGTAGACCTTCTGTTCTACCTTTTTACTTACCTCTTCTCTTTCCAGAATGCACGTGGGATGCATTGGAATCTTTGATGGCTTACATTCTGAGAGATCAAATTTCTTCAGAAGTTCTCTGACATATTTTCTCTGATGAATGTAAGTTCCTTCTGGGGTTTGATTAATCTGAATGCCCAGAAAGAATTTTAGTTCCCCCATTAGGCTCATCTCAAATTCTGCCTGCATACATTTAGCAAACTTTCTTCCCAGAGAGGGTTTAGTGGATCCAAATATGATGTCATCAACATAAATATGACATACTAAAATGTCATCTTTAACTGTCTTACAGAACAAGGTTGTGTCCACTTTCCCTCTGGTGAATTCCTTTTCTAGCAGGAAGTTACTTAGTCTTTCATACCAAGCTCTGGGAGCTTGTTTCAGACCATAGAGTGACTTATTTAGTTTGAAAACATATTCTGGATTTTTGGAACTTTCAAAACCAGGGGGTTGGTGCACATATACCTCTTCTTCTATATATCCATTTAAGAATGCACTCTTAACATCCATCTGATACAGAGTGATGCCTTTATTAACAGCAAACGAAATTAAGAGTCTGATAAATTCTAACCTGGTGACTGGAGCAAAGGTTTCTATATAGTCTATCCCCTCTTGCTGACTATAACCTTGTGCTACCAGTCGTGCTTTGTTTCTGATGACTTCACCTTGTTCGTTCAGTTTGTTTCTGAACACCCATTTTGTACCAATGACGTTGAATCCTTTTGGTTTGGGAACTAGATCCCATACGTCATTTCTTGTGAATTGATTTAGCTCCTCTTGCATTGCTAGAATCCAGTCATTGTCCAGAAGTGCTTCATCAATTGTTGTTGGTTCAATTAGAGAAACCAGTCCCATGAGGGATTCTTCAGAGTTTCTGAAGGTGGATCTTGTTCTGATTGGATCTTCCTTCCTTCCTAAGATTGTTTCTTCTGGGTGATCAATGCTTCTTCTGGATGGTCTTTTCTGGAGTTGATCAACAGAAGGTGCTGGATTGCTTGCAGTGACTCTTTCTGATGTTGAGGGAGTGTCTCTGTTGAGAGCTTCTGATGATTTGTCTTCAGTACCTGCAAGGAATTCTGCTTTGACTTTTGAGAGTCAAGCTTATCATCAAAACGAACACTGATTGACTCCTCTACAATCTGTGTTTCTGTATTGTATACTTTGTACCCTCTTGAGCGTTCAGAGTATCCTAACATAATACACTTTTGTGCTTTAGAGTCAAACTTGTTCAAATAATTTTTTGTATTCAGGATAAAACATGTACATCCAAATGGGTGAAAATAGGAAATGTTGGGCTTTCTGTTCTTCCACAATTCATATGGAGTCTTTTCCAGAATAGGTCTTATGGAGATTCTATTCGGAATGTAACACGCTGTGTTTATTGCCTCTGCCCAGAAGATCTTAGCAACGTTAGTCTCGTTGATCATGGTTATGGCCATTTCTTGCAATGTTCTGTTCTTTCGTTCTACAACTCCATTTTGCTGGGGAGTTCTGGGACAAGAGAAATCATGCAGAATGCCTTTATCATTAAAGAATAACTCAAAAACTTTGTTTTCAAATTCTCCACCATGATCACTCCTGACTTTGACGATTCTAAGATCCTTTTCATTCTGAACTTGGTTGCAGAAGGTAACAAACACAGAGTGTGACTCGTCCTTGTGCCTTAAGAACTTTACCCATGTCCATCTGCTATAGTCATCTACGATTACTAACCCATACTTCTTGCCACTGACTGAAGCAATTTTAACTGGTCCAAATAAGTCAATGTGCAGAAGTTCTAATGGCTTGGAGGTGGAAACAACGTGTTTGGATTTGAAAGCTGGTTTTGCAAACTTGCCTTTCTAACATGCTTCACACAGAGCATCTGAATTGAACTTCAGGTTAGGAAGTCCTCTGACCAGATTGAGTTTGTTAATCTGAGATATTCTTCTCATACTAACATGTCCCAATCTTCTGTGCCAGATCCATTTCTCGTTGTTAACAGACAGAAGACATTTTACATTTTGACTTTTTAGTTCAGAAAGTTTTATTTTATAAATGTTGTTTTTCCTCTTTCCATTAAATAGGATAGTCCCATCTTTCTGACTAACAGCTTTACATAAATTTTGATTGAAGATTATATCATAACCGTTATCACTTAATTGACTTATGGATAACAGGTTATGGATTAATCCATCAACTAATAAAACATTACTTATAGAGGGAAGATTTCCATTACCTACTGTTCCATAGCCAATGATCTTTCCTCTCTGATTGCCTCCAAAGCCTATGTGGCCTTCAGGCTTAAGTTCCAGGCTTTGGAACATATGCCTTCTTCCCGTCATGTGTCATGAGCAGCCAGAGTCCAGGTACCATGATTGGTGTTTTTGCTTTGCTGCTAAAGATATCTGCCACATGTATTATTTTATCCTTAGGTACCCACATTTTCTTGGGTCCTGATTTGTTAGTTTTACCAAAACTCTGGTTGAATTTTGGTTTGACAGAGTAATCACTACTTGTATATTTTATGTCATGTGTGTGCCCATATATAAAGTGTGAATCAAGTGGAGTACGTTTTATAACTAAATCCATGGCAATTTTTGGTGTAGGTACCTTACCTTGATATCCTATCCCTTTTCTGCCATTTCTGCTAACTCCATAGATCATTGAAGCCATTTTGCTTTTGTCTATGTTTTTAGCTAGAAACTTCTGAAAGCTGTGATCATACTCCTTGATGATCTCATCAGCATTGCTGGGAGTTTCAGGGATTGTTTCCTTCTGAGAATTTTGCAATTGGTTTTCTAATTTTGAAATTTTATCTTTTAACTCAGAATTCTCCAATTTTAGACTCTCAGTCTTATCAGAGTCAGAAGAAAGATTCCTTTTCAGGTTTCAGAATTTGACTCTGATCTGCTGATATCTTTCCAGAATTTCATTAAGGCTTTCAGCTAATTCAGCCTTAGTAAAGTTTATAGTAAAGTCAGGGAATACCTCTTCTTTATCTAATTCAGAGTCTGACTCAGAAGCTTCACTGTCTTCAGTTATGTTTGCCATGAGAGCTATGTTTTCTCTTTCATCATCTGATTCTGAGTCAGCTTCAGATGTGTCAGAATCATCCCATGTAGCCATGAGACTTTTCTTCTTTTTCCTGCCAAACTTCTTTTTGGGCTTCTCCTTCTGAAGCTTTGGGCAATCACTTTTGCAGTGCCCTTGCCCGTTACATTCATAGCAGATGATGTCTTTGTTGTTTGGCTTTCTGTTTCCTGAAAAGCCTTCAGATCTTTTGTGTCCAGAGGAGGATTCTGACCTTTTGTATCTGGAGGAAGATTCATTCTGATTTTCTGATCTTCTTGGATTCCTGAACTTCCTTTGCCTCTGCTTCCACAATTGGTTCACCCTTTTGGAGAGGAGAGACAGTTCATCTTCTTCTGATGAGGACCCATCAGAGGTTTCTTCCATAGCCTGCAAAACTTTGGAGTCAGATTTTCTGTTAGATTTTAAAGCTAATGGCTTACCTTGCTTTTGCGGTTCATCTGCTTCTAGCTCTATCCCGTGACTTCTGAGGGAGCTGACAAGTTCCTCCAGAGAGATTTTGTTGAGATCCTTGGCTAGCTTAAGCGCTGTGACCATTGGCCTCCATTGTTTTGGCAAGCTTCTGATGATCTTCTTAACGTGATCAGCAATGGAATACCCTTTGTCAAGAACTTTTAGACCAGCAACAAGAATTTGAAATCTTGAAAACATAGTTTCTATTGATTCACTCTCTTCCATCTTGAATGCCTCATACTTCTGAATGAGTGCAAGGGATTTGGTTTCTTTAACTTGAATGTTGCCTTCATGCGTCATTCTCAGAGAGTCAAACATATTCTTGGCATTTTCTCTGTTTGATACCTTCTCATATTCTGAATAAGAGATGGCACTGAGAAGAATTGTTCTGGCCTTGTGATGATTTCTGAACTCACGCTTTTGCTGATCAGACATCGTTTTCCTGTCAATCTTCTGACCACGTCCATCCACTAGGTGCGTGTATCCATCAGTCACCATGTCCCACAGATCAGCATCATGGGCCATAAAGAAACTCTCAATTCTGTCTTTCCAGTAGTCAAAGTTCTCTCCATCAAAGACTGGAGGTTTGCCACTGAATCTGTCCCTTTCTTCATTGTTGTCATTGCTGATGTTTTGACTTGGTCCTGCCATTGTGTTTTTCTGACGCTGGATCTTGTACTGACACGGTTAAGTGTTATAAGCTCAGAACCAGGCGCTCTGATGCCAATTGAAGATGTGAAAAACACAAGAAGGGGGGTTGAAGTGTAAAACTTAAAACAAATGGTTTGACAACACAGTATTTTTATCCTGGTTCGTTTGATCTCAAACTACTCCAGTCCACCCGTCAAGGTGATTTCTCCTCTCTCTAACGAGGTCCTAATCCACTATTTTCAAAGGATTACAACAGCTACTTTAACAACTGTTAAAGTCTTCTTGAGGACAACCACAGACCGGTTTATCTCAAGGAAATCTTTTACAAATAATTGAACAAGGATGTGTTAACGTTTTCTAACAAAATAATATATCACAACTATGATAATTACACAACTTAAGCTTGGAATAAACTGAATTTGCTAAAGCGTTTGAATAAGCGTGGTTTTGAAGGCTTGGCAAATTATGTGAGTGCATGCGTGTGTCTTTTCTCAAGCAGACTTGTTTATATAGGCAAGGCAAAGATATGTTGTCCATAAAGCGAGTTTAATGATAATAACGCACTTTCCTTTTGAAGAAGATCTTGTCTGAAGAGAGCCGTTAGCATTTAATTCTATCTTTGAATAATTAATAACGCTTCAGAGTCTTCTTTGCTTTAACTTATGATAACGCTTTAGAGTGTTGATGACTTGGTGAAGATCTTTGATCAGAGTCAGAGTGTATTATTTATGCGCAGATTCTGGTCATCAAGCTTCAGCGTATAATCTGGTAGCTTCAGCGTGTAGCACATATTACTGATCTTCTGATGCTGATTCCATCAGAACTTCTGTATATACAAAACATAATTTTAAGAATCATATTTGTTTTATATATATATATATATATATATATATATATATATATATATATATATATATATATATATATATATATATATATATATATATATATATATATATATATATATATATATATATATACATATATATCTTTGAATTTATTTATTCTTTGTTTTTTGTTATCATCAAAACTCTAATCAAGGGTTGTAGAATCAAACTATGTTCTAACATGGGTTACATAACCAAAGTAGGGATTAAACAGTAAGTAAAAAGTGTTAAAATAAACCCTAATTATAAACTATTACAAACCTCGAAACAGTTATAATAATTAGAATTATAAATGAGTAAATGCGTGCGAGACGAAAAGCAACTTATATGATTTATTTTGATTTTATTTAATTTTATTTGAATTTTAAATGAATAAAATCATAATAAATTAGATAAATAAGTGAATGAGGCATGGATTGGTTCATGGTTCGTGGACCATGTTAGGAACAAGCTCCAAACTTGAAAAGATAGGCCCATGTGGAAAAAATGCAATTTTGGGCAATGTTGACTTTGTGCAAATCTCCAAAAATGGCCAACTTTGACAATGCATATCTTCCTCAATTTTGATCCTAGGAGGGTGTTCTTGGACTTTTTAGAAATATTATGATGTCCATTAAACAACCCTTTTGGTTTCATCTCAATTGTATCTTCCATTTTTATGTAATAAGATTTGACCCAAAAGGTGTTTTTGTTGACTTTTGAAGATGACCTAAAATGTCTGAATTTATATCTTTTCATGAGTGCATTTCTTGAACTTGAGGGATGAAGATGAGTTGTAGGGAATTTAATCCTCTTCAAAATGATCCTTGTATGGGAAATTTCTGATAAAGTATGATAAAGTTATGCCTGGTCAAAGTTTGGTTGACTTTTCCTATAGAAACCCTGATTTAGCAACTTTTGAGTTTTGATGAATTTGTGGCATTCCTTGAGGAATCGTGATCAACCCTTGATAAAATGATGGATTTTACTTTAAAATGTTGATGTTGACCCAAAAATCTTGAAGTTTGACTGCATGAGGGCCACAGTTGACTTTTGACCTAGTACAATTGATTTTTAGGCATTTGAGCAGTTGACTGAGCAAACTTGTTGTGCAAGGCATGAAACTTGACATGGATGATCTTAACAACATATTAGGGAAATGGAAATCATTTGAGATCCTTGGAACCTAAACATATTGATGAAAAAGGAAACCCTAGTTTGAGGTTCATTGCCTTATGAGAGAATTTGTCTGGTTAATTCTTGGGCATCCTTGAGCAAGTTGAGGACTTCAATGAGCATGTTTTGAGTAAAATGAGAGGGAACATTTTGGGGTACAACAGCTGCCCCTGTTCAATCTTCTTAGACCTGAGGATGTAGATTGGCTTGTCTGCCTTTTGTGATCTGAAGGTGGAAGATGATTGAACACTAGAGTGCCCGGAAATTTGCACTCACATGAAGTAACACTGATTAGTGATATCAAGAATGGGCTTACAGATGCCATTTGGAAGTCGACGGGGAATCGTCGGAGATGGGCTTAAAGATTCCATCCAGAAAAGATATCGTTTGCATAAGAGATTCCTTTGCAAGAATTCCTGTACCTGTCGTTGAGGAGGACTTCGTCAGGGAATGTTGATTTATGTCCTGGGAAATTGAGCCTAAGAGATTCAGTTGTCCATTACTCTACTGAGGAATTAACTCTTGATTTATGAAACAAAAGTGAGTTGTATATCTAGTTATGGTCCAGGCTACACAACGACTTACTAGGGAAATGTGAAATCCTCCGTGCCTGGTCGGGTCCAGGTCTTACAGTGTTGTAAACTGTTGTCTGGAGATAAGAGAGAAGGAACCTGGATAGTAGGGTTGCTTCGAAATGAAAGCCTGGATAGTAGGGCTATGAGAAGGAACCTGGGCCGTAGGGTTACTTCGAGATGAAAGCCTGGATAGTAGGGCTATGAGAAGGAACCTGGGCGTAGGGTTACTTAGATATGAAAGCCCGGATAGTATGGCTATGAGAAGGAATCTGGGTCGTAGGGTTACTTCGAGATGAAATCCTGGATAGTAGGACTATGAGAAGGAACCTGGGTCATAGGGTTACTTCGATATGAAAGCTTGGATAGTAGGTCTATGAGAAGGAACCTGGGTCGTAGGGTTACTTCGAGATGAAAGCCTGGATAGTAGGGTTATGAGAGGGAACCTGGGTAAGGTTGCTTCGTGATGAGTTTGGGTAACACTGCATCTAAATCGAGAAGGATCCTGGGTAAGGTTGCTTCATGAGGAGTTTGGATAAAACTTCATCTGAACCGAGAAGGAACCTGGGTAAGGTTGCTTCATGAGGAGTTTGGGTAAAACTTCATCTGAACTGAGAAGGAACCTGGGTAAGGTTGCTTCGTAATGAGTTTGGGTAAAACTGCATCTGAACCGAGAGGGAACCTGGGTAAGGTTTCTTCGTGACGAGTTTGGGTAAAACTGCATCTGAACCGAGAAGGAACCTGGGTAAGGTTTCTTCATGATGAGTTTGGGTAAAATTGTATCTAAACCGAGAAGGAACCTAGGTAAGGTTGCTTCGTGTGGAGTTCGTGTAAATTTTCAGAAGGAGCCTGGGTAAGGTGACTTCGGGATAGATCTGTGTAAAACTTCAGAAGGAACTTGGGTAAGGTTACCTCGGGATAAGTCCGTGTAAAAATTCAGAAGGAACCTGGGTAAGGTTACTTCGGGATAAGTCTGTGTAGGATTTTTTGTTCAAGATAAGGCCGTGTGAAGCTGCATTTAGGAGAAACCCGTGTAATATTGCTTCGTGACGAACCCGTGTAAAGCTGCTTTTGGTCGCGCAGATAATTACTTTGTTTAGTTTCAAAAACTAATCTTAGACCTGTTGGAAATAGTTGATGGTAACCATTTTTCCTGAAAAGGTACATGGTTAATTATATGTGATGCATGAAATGCATTGTATGATGATGTTCTCAAAATAAATGAGATTATGTTGTATGCAATATGTGTGCGCATGTCATGATGTATGAACATGAAATTCTATTGTGACACATCCGAGTCTGGGAAAATAAATCTCTGACTGCTGTTGGAGAGTACTGGTAATTGAGTTCCTGACCGTCGTAGAAAAAGTGGTTCTTCTACTTCCGCTGGGGATGGCGAATGGAGATGACTATGTCGTGGATTTACTCCTTCCTGTTTTTGAATATTCTGCCGGGGAGAGACTCTGCTTGAGAATAACTCTGCGGGGAATAACTGTGTTGCGAGAGGAGATGCTTTGCGGGAAGATTTTGTTGATCTTGGGAAAATAAAATCTGTTGGGGGATGAGCTTCCGTAACTGAAGGAACAAACTCTGTCGGAGATTAAGCTTCTGTATTCAGAGAAATAAACTCTGCTCAGGAGAAAACTTTATGAACCGCTTGCGATTTATAAAATTCGGCTGGGGAACATAGATGTTAGTTTTCTGAAGGAACTTGGTTAGGGAGAGTAACTCCTGTTTGGGGAAGCCGGTGTCAAATCTTTGGTTTCCTCTACTCTGTGGGGAGTGTAGGTGTCACAGGGACGTGTGTTAAGGATGTAGCGGTGACTTTGCATCATGAAGTTTTTGCCCCTGTATCTGCTGGAGAAATTATCTGTGGAGGCTTTGTGGATTGAGTGTTATCCCAACTCATGAGGTGCTTGGCAACGGCCGATCAGAATGATAAGTCTTCTACTGATAGGAAAGTGACAAGATGACGGGACATAGTCGTACCTTTAATCCCTAACTTTTTCCTGAACTGTCTTTTCAGATTTTCAGTCCACCAGGATATCCTTCTTTGCCCAAGCCGCCTTTTCAGGTTTTCAACTTGCCGGGTCTACATATTTTTTTTGTTTTTATCCCTAATTTTTGCCTAGGCCAGTCAACCTAGAGGGTCTTTAATCACGCATAATATCTTCTGACTATGTCCATGTTCACTGGGTATGGAGAATTGTCACTGTCAAGAATGTTTTCTTGATGGCACATGATTCGTTGTTGGAATGCGTGCGTAATGCCCCAAGTGATTCGGATGGAGATCTGCCCCTGGTTATTTGGCACTTTGGAGAGACTGCCCCAGGCGTGTTAGACATCATGTCATGCCCCTTGTTTATGGAAGACCTGTTATTGGAAGTGTCTTTCCCACTGAGGTGATTTTGTCCATTGAGAGGATGTTTGTTCATTGAATATCCATTGTGTGGATTCCTCTGCTGTCAAACAATTAGTCATATGCAAACAATGTCATTTAAAGAATGCAAAATTCATGTCTGTCTTGGAAAAAAAATTTTGAAAATGTGTTTTGTGTAGTAAAACAAAATTTGCAAGAATGTGATATCAACTCAGGATTCGTAGCAAGTCCTACAGGAGTCAGGATACCTTTGTAATAGTATGCTCTCAAACTAACCCATGCTTCAGCTAGGACTTTTAAGGGTTATAACGTGGCCTGGTTCACGGTTTAAGAAACAAAGGATAAAGGCTCAAAATTTATTTGTACCCACCCATTCTTCGTGATGTCCTTCATTCCTATGCTCAGTTAGTTGCGCGTTTAAAATCCCAGTTGAGTCCTGGAGTACTGTCCTTGATGTTCCGGTGATGGTTCGGATACTGAAAGTTTATTTTGAATAGGTAGTCATTTTTGTAATCTTCTTTCTGTTGAGGATTTGTGGGACCTCTTTCTTTTTTGATTTTTTTATTCCTTTTTTTTACCTGAACTGTTTCTTTTTGTGATTACAGTCAGCGGGATGCCCCAGTTTTTTCTTAAGTCTCCTTCATAGGTTTTGACTTAGCGGGCTTTTATTTTGAGAGATAATGATCGCTTGTCTTGACGATTATGCGGAACCATCACCGTATTTTGTTTTGGAAGGACGTCTTCGATGCCATTCATTGTGTACAAAGCGGCAGATTGCGACTGAATGCGTATCTGAATTAACTGAGAAAACTACCCTGCCCCAGGTTATGATTAAGGGTTTTAATTTGTGTGAAAGAAAAACTCCTACTTCTTTGGATCAAAGGGGTTGACTAGGGATTATCTTCCTTATAACTCCACTGTTTGGAATTTGAAACAATGCATGTACATTGTCAACGGGGTCTGTTCAAAATCATACTGTAGAGATTGTGGTAATATTTTCGTCATCCTCCCTCTAAGGTTTAGAGCTTTTAATCGAGAGTTGAATATCACGAAAAGTAAGTATAAGGCAGTTTAATCATAGTGAAAACAGATTAGTTCAAGACAAAAATGTGTAATGCATTAATGAAATAACAAAGTTTTGCCATGACAATAATTGTTCGAATAAGCAAAGAAAATACAACTTGAGAATTCAAATGAGCAAAAATGCTTTCAATCCTAGCCATGTTTTGGCAAGGGAGCAGTGATCACGTTGGGAGTCTCAGGAGGGTCTAATTCGATCTCCTTGGCGTCAATCATGTTCTGAATCTTGTATTTCAGCACCCAACAATCGCTAGTATCATGCCCTGTGCTGCCAGAATGATAAGCACACCTTGCATTCGAATTGTAGTTAGGAGAGGAAGTCTTAGGGTTCGGATGAGGTTTTATCACCGTAATCAGATTCATCTTCAACATGTGTTGCAATGCTTGTGACAATGGCATGTTGATTTAGGTGAACTGCCTTTGAGGTCTTTCCACCTTTGGCTGATTATTTCGTTGTTGAGTAGCCATAGGCCTAGGTATCATCATAGCCCCTACCGTTGGACAGTGCTCAGCTCTGCTCTGACCTCTTGAGTTATAAATGGCATTGACCTCCTTCTTACCCGTGAATAGCTTTTTCACTGTACTTGACGATGTGTCTTTCAGGATCTTGCCACTTCGGATCCCAGCTTCTACCATTTCTCTAGTCAATATCAGCTCGGTGAAACCAGCTGAGGAGCTACCAATCAAGTGATTGAAGAATGGACCAGATAGCGTCCCGAGAAACATGTCAACCAACTCCCTATCAGACAAAGGGGTTGGACTCTCCCTGCCAGATCTCTCCACTTCTGTGCATAGTCCTTGAAACCTTTGCTTGCACCCATGGACATACTCTGGAGTTGAGTACGGGTAGGGGCAAGGTCAGCGTTACATTGATACTACTTGTAAAAAGCAGCAGCCAGGTCCTCCCAGTTGCAGACATTGGTTCCCTCTAGTTGATAGAACCATTCAAGCTGAGTCCCGGATAGACTGTCTTAAAAGAAATGGACCCACAAGTTCCTATCAGCAGTGTGAGGCTGAATCTTCCTCACATAGGAACAGAGATAAAGCTTGGGACAAGACACCCCCATCATACTTCGCAAATACCGGAGCCTTGAACTTCTGTGGGATAACTACCCCAGATATCAAACCCAGCTCTTCGAAATCCATCCCTGGTATTCTTTGGATCTCCATTGCGCTTAGACGATCCTCTAACTGTTTGTACCTATCCTCAGCGGGAGGATACTGTTCATCATTATAGTCAGATTCATCCTCAGAAACTCTTGGGCTAGGATCTTCCTCCCTTCTTTCGCCCTCTTGGTTCTCCCCTTCTTTGGATGAAGACGTCAGATCAACCGGTTGCTTCAACGGCCCCTTGAATCTTCAGCCCAAATTAAGGACACCAACGGTCTTCTTCTTCTTCTCTTTCAGAATAAGGGCCTTCAGATCTTCTTGCCCCTTGGCTAAGGCTACGAACATTTGCTGAAATTGGGCATTTTGTGCCTGGAGATCCTTGATGCTTTGTTCGAAAGACATTATTGCTAAAATAAACCACGGAGAAGATGAGAAACCTGTTATTGTACCTGTTTATTCAATGTCATGGATGATATGTGTATGCAATGATTTCAAGGACTCTTAAAGGCTCAAATTTGCTTAACCAAAAGAAACACACGTTAATTGTATTAATAAGTATGAATTGTTACAAAGAGTGCCCTTTAGGCTTACAATTAAACAAAACAAAACTTAAAGCCAAAAGAAAATTAGGTCTCCCATGAGCGCATCCTCTTTGGTGCAATGTAGGCGTTTATATTCCTCTCTTCATGAAGTAGCCTACTGAATTCCAGGACCTTCTTCTTGCTGGCATAAAACTGAGTTTCGAACGCATCCCACTCCTCTTTAAGTTGAACCCAGGATTTTTGTAACTCCTCATGATCAGTTGGCATGTCAGGATGGAGAATAAGATAAGAAGTGTCTCCTTCACCAACTGGTTCCACAATCGTTGGTAGGACAGAAGGGTGTGGCATCATAAGACTTTGGGCACGGGATCGTACCCATTTGAGATAAGGCTCAAGGGGGATGGAATTCTTGTACCCTAGTGTCGTGCTATCAACTCTGTGTACCATGACCCAAGCTTGCATGAACCTTTTACGGTAACCTTGAGCATCATTCTCATAGTCGAAGGCAATTCCTTGGATAAGTGTATCATGAGGACCATCCCTTCTCGCATAACAAAACTGTCGCAGTGCCAAAAAAAGTTTATAAGTGATTCCTCCCCTAATGTCTAAGAGAGGGACATTAGGGAATTCACCACAGCGATCGATGATGATAACATCTTCCGAGGACCGTGAACACCATTGAATGTCTGAATGTGTAAAGGACACCAGCCTATGAGACCATTTCATACCCTGTTCATTCTTCAAAATAGACTTGGGTAGGTGCAAAATAAACCACCTAGCCAATAGAGGGGTGCAACACAGGAGGTTCCCCTTCTCTTTAGAGTGCGAGCATGTAGAGAGTGTAGAAGATCCCTCAGTAATGTAGGCACCAGATTATGAGACAGAAAAACCTTAATCGTATTCACATCTACAAGTTGGTCCGTGTTAGGGAATAGTACCATCCCGTAGATGAGGAGTGCCAATACCTCTTCAAAATCTTATAAATCCAGGATACCCCAAAAACAGTGAGCTTTCTCGAATAGAAATTTAACCGGGATTCCTTGGACACTTCCCCTAGTTTCCCAATTTGTCACTACATCGGATCATTGTAAGGACAGAGCTCGAGTAATCTCTTCAGACTTTGGATGTCTTTCTGTATCATTGAAAGGTAATTGATCAAGAATAGGTACCCCCAATAACCGAGAAAATTCCTCCATAGTAGGAACTAGCTGGTAATTCGGGAAGGTGAAGCAGTGGTGCAAAGGATCAAAGAACTGAAATAACACTTTTAACAATTCTTCATCAGGTTTTGAAGTGACCAAGTTGAGTAGCCGACCATGTTTTTTAGTGAAGGGAGAGCTTTCAAGAATCCTTAATGCCAAGTCCTTTAGTTGAGGAGGTACTTTCACAAGGTTAATCTGGATAGTGTTCATGCGGGCGGATGCCATGTCCTACAAAACAAAGCAAAGATGAGCCCTAGAAATTCCTTGAAATGGTTAGTATGATATGCCATGTTTATGATGTCATGATTATGCTAAGAAATCACATGTATATCAAGCAACAAACAAGTCACACCAAGTCCTTAGGTTTAAGTCCGGCATGAGTTTTAAGGTCATACCCTCTTGAAGCTGGATTGGTTCAACATGTCCTATAAATAGTAACTGGGTTCTAAGGTATCTCAATATCACTGATCTTTCCCTCAAGCTTCATTCAATAGGCGGTTAAATTGCAACCAAACAAAACTCAAGAGTCAAACCTCAATGAGTGTAGCATCGAGTATCTGTCGACCTTGGGAATACACTAAAGTCGGCCATCTCACTACGTCCTACTGGCCAAGTTGTGCAATTAAAGGTTCTAAGGTTAGTCGACACTTTATGACACCACGCAGCGGCCCCGTATTCTCCTTGATTGACTCAAGGGCTATCGGTACCACCCAAAGTGTCACATCAACATAGATACTGCTTCAACCGTGTCGGTATACCCCCGCACAGTTCTTTCACAGTTTATTGCTACTTACCTAG
The DNA here is from genome assembly GCA_948472305.1 of Vicia faba. Taxonomy (NCBI): domain Eukaryota; kingdom Viridiplantae; phylum Streptophyta; class Magnoliopsida; order Fabales; family Fabaceae; genus Vicia; species Vicia faba. Next base: position 145,978,353 of record OX451741.1, read on the forward strand.
AAGGTTTCCCCGGATCCGGGTGTAGGATCTATAGTACCCAAACAAATACCCTTAAAAGTTAAGCAAACAAACAAGCAAACAATTTAGAAATGATCTAGACCCTAAGGTAAACCCCACTTTTATATTTTCCCCCAGCAGAGTCTCCAGTTCTGTGATACGGTGGTAGAACCGACTATTATACTGGTTTGTGTTTTTTATTCGTAAATGTTGCGGTAAGCAAGAGTCGTCATCGACTTTTATTTCATCCAATAAAGGAAAAGGAAAAAGAACAGAAAAAACCTTTTTTGAGATTTTCTGAGTACGGGGGGTAGATTATAGAAAGGGAAGGTGTTAGCACCCTTTCTATCTGTGGTTTTCCACGGGATCTTAGGTACTTGCTCATTTTGAAATTGCTTGTGTGTGTTTTGAAAAAAAATTGTTTAACTTCGTGGTAACCCTTGTATTTGTCCTCAAGAGTTTGACGAAGTTGTTTTGAAAATTGTTTTGAAAGGGTTTGTGTAAAAGAGTTTTTATTGTTTTGAGCAAGTACTTAAGAGTTTCTACCTACTCGAAAAAGACTGTTTGTTCTCGTTTCCTTTAGACAGCGCTATCCTACTATTAAGGAGTAGGTAGCCCCATCGTTGGAGTTTTAAGGGACACTCGAAGGGTCAATTACGGTCACAAAAGCAATGGTTAGGAAACCTTAGTAGTTACCCTAGAGTCTTAAAGATCTTTTCGAGGCAACATTCGAATGAGTCATTTTTAATCTTTTAGGACTAGAGGGCGACCACTAAAATTCCCTATGCTTCATGACCGTTTACCGAAGGCAACCGAAGTGAGGCAAACCCTAGGAGTGGGCATGTGCATGTGTTTGATTTCAGTTTATTTAATCTTTGCACAATTAAGGTGACCTATTGTTTTAATTTCATTTGTCTTTTGCATGCAAGCCTATTATCCATACATCTAGACAGTTCGTAGTTGCGGAAATTTAAAAATGTGAGAAATTAAAGTCCTAACTATTACAAGGCCTCGGGGAGGGGGTTACATAACCAAACTGGGGATTAAACAATAAGTAAAAAGCGGTAAAATAAACCCTAATTAAAAACTATTACAAATCTCGAAACATTTACAATAATTGGAATTATAAATGAGTAAATGCGCCCGAGACGAATTAAATACGGGAATCAAAGTCTAAATTCGAAGGAAATCAAAAAAATATTTTTGTTATTTTTTTATTGAGAAAATTAATTATTTGCAAATTAAACCTAATTTTCTAATTTATTTTAATTATGGAAAAAGAATTTAAATTTCCCTAATTAAATTAATCTAATTAATTAATGAAATAAAATATTTTATAAAAAAATCTGATTTTAATGTTTTTATGATTTTTTGATTTAATAAAAAAATGATTTTTGATTTGCAAAAAATAATTCAACAAATAAATAAAACAAAATAAATTGAAAAAAAGAAATAAATTGGGCCTGATGTTGTTACCAATTTGGGGTGTAAGGAGTTGAATTTGTTAGGCCCAAGATTGCTGGCCCACCTGCTTGCGTGTGGATCCAGTGTAGCTGGCCTCTGAGGGTCTACCATGGGGATGAATTATTGGGCACTAGATCTAGATCTGAGATGATCCCATGGCTGAGATTTGGAGCGCATGATGGAGGCTTGGAATGGTGATGTATGAGATCCTGCATATAAAGATTAGAAAATAAGAAAAATGTTTGGACCTGGGATCGAACCCAGGTCCTTCCTCTCATACGCACTTGGCTTTACCTTCTGGGCTAGCTGGCTTGTTTGTTAACATAATAACATAAATAAAATATAAGAAAATATTAAGAATTATGCCAAAAAACACGTGCAGATTCAAATCTCCCAATGGGAGTCTGCCACTTCATCGTCTTCTTCCTGCAACCGTTGTTTTAGGTAACAACTTTTACCAACGGACACAGTCTGTCACAATAGCCCCTGCGTTTTCAAAAAATCAAGAATATGCAATATAAATTCATGGTGAGGACAAGGTTCAATTGGGTTTGATGCCCCTAACACGTTGGTGTCCTTATTTTGGGCCAATTTAGCCTGTATCAAAAGCTCCCAAATTGAAGCTTCAAACCCTAAAAATGGTATCGTGTGATTCCTGCATCCATACTCAAATTATACAATCCAGATACGTTGCGTACATGATAACAAACTCATATGTATGATTAAAACATGTTTATGCTGAGTAAATTAATGAAATCTAAATTGCAAATAGGAGGCAAACCGTGAGGCACGTATAACGTGATTCTTGGCGCTTTAGAGCCTGGCAATGGGTGGAAACGCTTCAATGAACGTCCAGGAACGTGATTTAATCCTTGAAATGGCTTGTGGAGGAAATTGAACTCTGCACTTTTTGACCTAAAAAATTTGGATTTTGTTCTTGGTCTAGAGGCAGGCTGCGCGTCTCAATCCTTGTTGTTTTGATCAGGTTTTGTTATGTATATGTAGTAGCACGAATTAGGTTTAACAAAATTGACTTAAATCTTGAAAATTGAATGAGAAAAAAGATTTGATTTGCAAGTGATATTCTTTGTTTACAAAATTGGCTAAATCATGCCATTTTCATTCCAATCAGCCCTTTGCATGATCTGATCTTTGTTTGACAGCATGTATGATCTTCATTCAATGCCAAAATCATCCCAAAAGCAACTTATATGATTTATATTGAATTTTAAATGAATAAAATCACAATAAATTAAATAAATAATTGACTGAGGCATGGAGTGGTTCATGGGTCGTGGACCATGATAGGAACAAGCTCCAAACTTGAAAAGATAGGCCCACGTTAAAAAAATGCAATTTTGGGCATTGTTGAGTTTGTGCAAATCTCCAAAAATAGCCAACTTTGACAATTCATATCTTCCTTAATTTTGACCTTAGGAGGGTGTTATTGGACTTATTAGAAAGCTTAGGATGTCCTATAAACAACCCTTTTTGTTTCATCTCAATTGGATCTTTCATGTTTATGTAATAAGCTTTGACCCAAAAGGTGTTTTTGTTGACTTTTGAAGAGGACCTATAATATCTGAATTTATATCTTTTTATGAGTGCATTTCTTGAAATTTATGGATGAATATGAGTTGTAGGGAATTGAATCCTATTCAAAATGAGCCTTGAATGGGAAATTTCTGATAAAGTATGAGAAAGTTGTGCCTGGTCAAAGTTTGGTTGACTTTTCCTATAGAAACCCTGATTTAGCAAATTTTGAGTTTTGATGAATTTGGGGTATTCCTTGAGGAATCATGATCAACCCTTGATCAAATGATGTATTTTACTTCAAAATGTTGATATTGACCCAAAAATATTGAAGTTTGACTGCATGTGGGCCACAGTTGAGTTTTGACCTAGTACAGTTGATTTTTAGGCATTTGAGCAATTGACTGAGCAAACTTATTGTGCAAGGCATGAAACTTGGCATGGATGATCTTGAGAACATATTAGGGCAATTAAAAAAATTTGGGACCCTTGGAACCCAAACATCTTGATGAAAAAGGAAACCCTAGTTTGAGGTTCATTGCCTTAGGAGACAATTTGTCTGGTTAATTCTTGGGCATCCTTGAGCAAGTTGAGGACTTCAATGAGCATGTTTTGAGTAAAATGAGAGGGCAAATTTTAGGGTAAAATAGCTAGGATTTACAATTCCCGAACTTTTAATTTTTACAAATTATTAACTGTTTAGATGCATGCTAACTAGGATTGCATGGCAAGAATAAAACAAAATGCTAGCAAACCAAACATAAGATAAAAATAACTGAATACGGAACACTCTCACATATGCACCTCTAGGGTATCTCACTTTGGTTTCCTTCGGATAAACAGTCACATCTCTCTAAACGTGAGAGATTTTAGTGGCTACCCTCTGGTTTAAAGATCATAAGTCCCTCGATGACCCTCTCGACGTTGCTTCGATATGATCTTAAAACCCTAGCGTAGTTACTAAAGTTTCTTTCCCAATTGCCTTTGTGACTGTATAAACGTCCCTTCGAATGTCCCTCAAACATCTGACGACTAGGGCTACCTACTCACTAATAGTAGGATAGCATTGTCTAAAGGAAAAGAGGAAAAGAACAACCTTTCAAGTAAAGTAGATAGTTGTTAAATGCTTGCTGAAACAACCTTTACACTTACATAAAACTTCTTTCAAAAACATTTTTCAAACACTTTGTATACGTTCTCTACCAATACGAGAAATATTACAAAGTTCGCCGCACTAAGGCGTCTTTTCAAAATATTTTTTTTAAACACACAAACACAAATTTATTTTCAAATGAGCTAGCATCTAAGAGCCTGTAGATAACTACGCATGGAAAGGGTGCTAACACCTTCGGTTTCCATAATCTACCCCCTTACTCAAAAATAATCTCGAAAGGTATTTTTCTGTTCTTTTCACCCTTTCCTTTGTTGGATAAAAGAAAAGTCGATGGCGACTCTTGCTTACCGCAACATTTGCAAATACAAACGCAAAACCAATATAACAGTCGGTTCTGCCACCGTATCACAGAACTAGCGACTCTGCTGGGGACAACTATAAAAAAGTGGGGTTACCTTAGAGTTAGATCATTTTAATTGCTTTCATTGTGTGTTTTGTATGCTTTATTTTTAAAGGGTTGCTTGGGTTATTATTAAAGATCCTACACCAGATTTGGGGCACCTTTTTAGGTAAGTAGCAATAAATGATGGAGGTTGTACGATGTAGAACAATATGGATGAAGTGATGGCTACGTTAGAGCGATACTCTGGCTTGTACTAATGTTCCTTGAGTCAGTCAGGGATAACATTTGGCTTCCACATAGTGTCATTAAGCGCTAATTGACCTTTAGAACCTTTAATTGACTCATCCTATCCATTAGAAAGTAGTGAGATGGCCGGATTTGGTTCCGACCGAAGATGGGTTGATACTCGATGCTACACTCATTGAGATTGGACTTTTGCGATATTTTGGCTGCAATACTTCGGTGCTTGAGCTAAAACAATGTCTAAAATAAAGGTCAGTGATATGAGACTCCTTAGAACCCGTTTACTATTACTAGGATAGGTTGAGCCAACTGAAAATTCAAGAGGGTACTTACCATTAAAACTCATGCAAGCCTTTAAACCTAAGGTCTTTGTGTGACTTGTTTATGTTTGTTATATCTGTGATTTTAAGCATAATCATAACATCATAAACATCATAACATGTCATGTACACTAACTATTTCAAGGACATGTGGATTTATCTCTTCTCTGTTTTGTAGACCATGGATTCAGTTTGTAGAAAAACCATCCGGATTAACTTCGCAGAAATTCCTCCCAAAATAAAGGAAATGGTCTTAAAAGTTCCTGAGAATACATCATTCAATAAGAGATATGGTCACTTGCTCAGTTAGGTTACTACCTGTTTTGACGAAGGTTTAATGAGCATCTTATTCCAGTTCTTCGATCCTAAGCACCATTGCTTCACATTTCTGGACTATCAGTTGGTGCCCACGCTGGAAGAATTCTCCATGATAGTTGGTTTTCCTATATTGGAGAAGATACCCTTTACCGGTTTAGAGCAAGATTCAACTGCTGAAGATATTGCCATAGCCTTGCACTTGAAGCCATCTGACATTGAATCCAGATGGGAGAGAAGAAGTGGAGTTAAAGGTCTTCTTGCAAAGTTTCTGATGGAGAAAGCTCAAGTATTCCTTGACGCCATGAGTTACCATGCTTTTGAATATACCTTGGCTCTCTTAATCTATGTGTTGATTTTATTCCCTAATTCAGACCAACTTATAGACGTCAATGTCATCAACATTTTCCTTACACACAATCCAGTGCCTACATTGCTTAGGGATATTATGCATTCACTCCATACCTGTACTATGAAGAAGCGAGGAACTCTTATGTGTTGTATGCCTTTTCTCTATAGGTGGTTTATTTAGCACCTTCCTCAGTCAGTAATGAAGAATGAGTTAGGCTTAAGGTGGAACCATAGGTTAATGTCTCTTTCTCACTCTGATATCTATTGGTCCCCTCACTCTCAAGAAGACATCTCTTTTATTGATCTCTATGGAGAATTTCCCGATATGCCACTCCTTGGCATTAGAGGAGGCATCACCTATAACCCCTCTTTAGCCCTACGTCAGTTTAGTTACGCCCGGAGGTATGGTCCTCATGATATGCTTATCCAGGGTATTGTGTTCGACTATTCAAATGATCTGCAAGGTTATCTCCAGAGGTTCATCCGCGCTTAGGGCATGGTTAAGAAGACTTATAGTAAGACTTTAGGGTGCAAGAACTCCATCCCTTTGGAGCCTTACCTCAAATGGGTGCGAGCTCATGCTCAAAGACTTATGATGCCATATGTTGCTACCTTACCAGTAATCTCAGAGCCTATTGTTCAAAGGGACGGGTCTCGCATCATTTTTCATCATGATATTCCGACAAACTTCAAATAATTGCAAAGGTCTTGGATCCAACTCAAGGAAGAACGAGACACATTTGAGACCCAATTCTATGCCAGTGAGAAGAAAGTGTTGGAACTGACAAAGCAGCTTCACGAAGAGCGTAATTGCAATGCCTATATCAGCACCAAAAGGAAGCGTCCATGGGAGACCTAGGATTTTTAGAAGTTTCTTTTTAATTGTCATTTCTTTGTAACTTTTGCTTCAGTTGAACCTACTAATAAAAATTCTTTTGCTTCTATTTTGTTTAAAAGAGCTTAAATCCTATAAGGTCCTTGGAAACATTGCATAAGCATATCATGCATATCATCACATAAACAGGTTCCAAAACAGGTTTCTTATCTTTTTATTGTTTATTTCAGAAAAAAGAAATGGCTCTCGAACAGAATTCTAAAGACCTTCAAGCCTAGAATTCTCAATTCCAATAGATGTTCCTGGCATTGGCCAAGGGACAAGAAGACCTGAAGGCTCTCATTCTCAAATAAAAGAAGAAAAAGACAAAGAAACCAGTGGGTGTCCTGAATATGGGTAGGAGATTCAAAGGACCAGTAAAGCGAGCTCTAGAATTCGCAACTACGTCAAATGAGGGAGATAATCAGGAAGAGAAGACAAAAGAAGAAGACAACAGTCCAGGTTCTGATGAAGAAGAGGTTGATTATGCTGAAGAGCAGTATCCTCCTGTTGATGACAAATACAAACAGCTGGAGGATCGTCTCAACACCATGGAAATTCAAAGGGCATCGGGTCTGTATTTTGAAGAATTAGGGCTGATTTTTGAAGTGCTCATTCCACAAAAGTTCAAAGTTCCCGTGTTTGCTAAATATGACGGGATTTCATGTCCTAAGCTGCATCTGAGGTCTTATGTCAGGAAGATCCAACCTCACACCGCTGATAGGAATTTGTGGGTGCATTTCTTCCAGGAAAGTTTATTGGGGACTCAATTGGAATGGTTCTATCAGCTGAAGGGAACCAACATCCGCAACTGGGAGGATCTGGTTACTGGTTTCTACAGGCAGTACCAATACAATGCTGACCTTGCTCCAACCCGTATACAACTGCAAAGCATGTCTATGGGTTCTAGTGAGGGCTTCAAAGATTATGCCTAGAAAAGGAGAGATCTTGCAGGAAGAGTCCAGCCTCCTTTGTCTGATAGAGGGATGGTGGATATCTTCTTGGATACATTGTTTAGTCCATTTTTAACCACTTGATTGGAATCTCTTCAGTTGGGTTCATCGGGGTGATATTGACAGGTGAAAGAGTAGAAGTTGGTATCAAGAGCGGTAAGATTCAAAAGGAGGCATCTTCAGGCACAATGAAGAAGCCTTTCATTGGGAAGAAGGAAGTCAGTTATGCGTATGACCAGAGAAATCAGGGTAAAACTGAACGTCGTCTGACGGTAGGAGCTATGATGATTTCTAACCCTGTGTCGACTCAACGACAAAACAATCAGCGCAGACAGGATACGCCTAGAAGACAATTTACCAGACTTAACATGACCTTATCACAAGTATTGCAGCATCTATTGAAGGCTAGCTTGGTCACTCTGAGGGAGCCTCCTTAAAATCCAAACACTACATCTCCCCGTTATAATTCGAATGCTCGATGTGCCTACCACTCCAACAGTCCGGGGCATGATACAAATGATTGTTGGGCTCTGAAGAATAAAGTGCAAGATCTTATTGAGGCAAAGGAGATTTAATTTAACCCTTCTGAGACCCCTAATGTGATAACTGCACCAATGCCCAAGCATGGCCAGGGTGTTAATGTTGTTGATGACGACCTGTTTGTTTCTTCTTTGGATGAACTACTTACTCCTCTTTTGATTGTTAAGAAGAATCTCTTATGAGCCGGTTTATTTCTGGGATGTGGTAAAGGTTTCCACCTGTGTGCGTCTCTACCCAATGGTTGTTTAGTGTTGAAGATAGGTGTCCAACGCCTGATGAACAACAAGGAAATTCTGTTTGAGAAGACTCCCTCTACAAGAAATTTGTGTAAAGATGTGTCAATTATTACCATTTCCGATAATCCTCTCAAGGGCTCCTCTAAAAGACCTTTCAGGATTACATCCACTTCTAAGGTTGCTCCTTTAATTATCATCGTTCCAGGGTGATAACTGCACCAATGCCCAAGCATGGCCATGGTGTTAATGTTGTTTATGACGACCTATTTGTTTCTTCTGTTGATAAACTAGTTACTCCTCTTCCGATTGTTAAGAAGAATCTCTTACGAGCCGGTTTATTTCTAGGTTATGGTGAAGGTTGCCACCTGTGTGCGTCTCTACCTAATGGTTGCTTGTTGTTGAAGATAAGTGTCCAATGCCTGATGAACAACAAGGAAATCATGTTTGAGAAGACTTCCTCTACAAGAAGTTTGTGCAAATATGTGTCAATTATTACCATTTCCGACAATCCTCCCAAGGTCTCCTCTAAAAGACCTGTCAGAAGTTCAAAGTTCCCGTGTTTACTAAATATGACGGGTGTTATACGGTGGGAGAACTGACTTGGGATGTTTTGTATTTTATCGCAATTGTTGCGGTTAGCAAGATTCGCCATCGACTTTTCTTTTATCCAAAAGGAAAGATGGAAAAGAACATGAAAGACTTTTGAGATTATTTCTTGAGTTCGGGGGGTAGATTATGAAAAGGGAATGTATTAGCACCCTTTTCATCCATAATTATTTATGGGCTCTTAGTTGCTTGCTAGATCACTTGCTTTTGTTTGAAAGTGTGCTTTGTGGTGGTTTTGAAAGTATTTTGAAAAGGCGCATTCGTTTAGGCAAACTTTGTAATAGTTCTCGTTTGTAAGAACGTATACAAATTGTTGGACTTTTTGAAAATATTTCATGTTTTGAAAGTTTGTTTTTGAGAGTGTTTGGTGTTTGTTTTGAAAATAAGCAAGGATGTTTGTTTTTGAAAATGAGCAAGCGACTAGGAACAATCTATCTACTCAAAAGTCTTTGTTCATTTCTTCCTTCCTTTGATATTGCTATCTTACCATTGATTTGGTAAGAAGCCTTATTTTTGGATGTAAAGGGACGGGTGTGGGTCATTGTATAGTCATGATAGCAATGTTGTAAGATATCTTAGCATTTCTCTTTGAGGGACTAAGATCATTTAAAAGGCAACATTTGTAGAGTCATCGAGGGACTATGATATTGTATTTTTTATTGTTTTTGCTAAGACATCTCACATGCGTAACATGACCATTTTTTTAGGCAACAAGTGGAGTTAACCTTAGAGGTGCAAGTGTGCAAGTGTGTTTGACTTACATGCATTGTTTATCTTGAATTAGGGTTTACTAATTGTTGATTTTAGTCTTGCCATACAAATCCTAATTATTAACATTTATATGAAAGCGATAAATTGCGGAAAGTAAAATTACTACGCTATTACATCATTAGGGGAGAGGGGTATACAAATTTATAAATGGAGATTGCAAGAAAATTAAACCTAATTATCTATTAAAACCATATTGAATAATGTACAAGAATTGAATAAATGTGGAAGAAAATAAATGAAAAGGAAATGATTTTTATTTGGATTTTTTATAAAAGGGTTTTAACCTAATCATATAAAAGAAAAATATTAATTAAGATAAATAAAATTAATCTTAAATTAATTAAGAAAAGAAATTAAATTAGAAAGCAAATTTTTTAGGGTTTTTTAGAAAATGTTTTAAGTTAATAAAAATAATATGAAAATTAACTAATTAAAAGAAACCTAAATTATAAGTTGATTTTAAATAAAATGAAAAAATAATTAAACCTAAATCTAATTATTAATTTATTAAGAAAATTAAATTAAATTTGTTAAGAAAATGTTTTTTTGTCTTTTGTCTTTATAAAGAAAATAAACATATAAGTGTGTAAATAATAAATAAAAATATTTTTGGATTTTTTATTATTAATGATAATAATAGTAATAAAAAAATAATAAAGAAAAATGAAATAAAATAAAATAAGAGAAAGAAAATAAATTAAATTGAAATGATAAAAAAATGTTTGGGCCAGTACGCAAAAGTAAATGGAGGGGTGAGAAGTTAGCAAAAATCCAGGCCCAAAATAGTAAGCCCAGCGCCTATTGATGATTCAGTGTGAAAGGCTTGCTGGAGGTGCATCATGGGGATGGCACACGGTATACTGGATCTGGCTTGATGATGATCAAGTGGTTGAGAGTTGAGGGGTGTACCATGAACGCTAGGGGCTGCTTGTAGTGGATCTGTAATGAAATAATAAGAAAAAACCAAAAGGGTACCATTGGGGCTCGAACCCAGGTCCCAAAGGTTAACAGGCGTGCGCTTTACCACTGGGGTGGCTATACATCCGTTTATTAATACAAAACCATAAATATATATTTGAAAATAAGTCAGGAGGCCAACTTCATCTTCTTCCTCGCGCCAACAATTTTGAAAACTTTAGCTTCATCAATTCTCAACCATTTTCAAAAGTGTAAACATGAAACTTGTGCATTTTTCCACCACGAACCCAACCATGTAACTAACTTAAGCTAACACTCCAAGATAAGGATGAATTTATGTTAGTACCAAACTGAACCCTAAATTTTCAGAAAGTTCAAACCCAAAATTCTCAATACACAGTAAATATAAATGAAAGCCATGGACATGGTTAGCTTCAGAGCAACGATATCTATATTTTATCTTCACAAATCAAAACCGAATGATGCTTGTATGAAGAGATAGAAGTTTGAAAACTTATCTCTTGCAGCTGGATTCGTGTATGGAGTTTGAGCAACCTTTGAGATGGCCTGATGATTTCTGTAGCTTGCTTAGACCTCCTTGAATGTATTCCAACTCCTACTTTGCTTTGAGGATGACTGAAACTCCCAACTCAAGTCAAGTTGCAAGCTTCCGTTTTGAAAATGGCGGATGGTGATGGAGGGGTTATAATCTTGAAACAGGGACTTGGATCAATTGTGTATGATGTATGTAAGGTGTTTGGATGATTAGGAATCAAAATGCACAAGTGGAAATGGAGATGGTGATTTTTGACTCAAAACTGTCAAGTTTTGGCAGTTTTAAGGTAGTATGGAGTTTGGGCAGTTTTGGAAGGCTTGAAATCGTGCCTTGGCTTGCAAATGGTTTGTATAATTATATTAAAAAGGTTAGAGGACTTTTGCACAATAGATTTCTCAGTTATAGGGTTATGGCTAGATTGCTTGATTTTGAAGAAAAGTGAGAAAATCAAGTTTCAAAGTTTTGTACTAACAATGTAGAGTGGTTGAATCACTTTAAACACATTGCTTCCGACCTTGTAGATAGAGTGTGATCAGAGGGAACAAATGAGAGGCTCAATGTGATACGGTGGGAGAACTGACTTGAGTTTTTTGCGTTTGTTTTCGCAAATGTTTCGGTTGAGCAAGAGTCGCCACCGACTTTTTATTTTATCCTAAGGAAAGGTTAAAAAGCACAGCAAAAACCTTTGAGATGTTTTCTTGGGTTCGGGGAGTAGATTATAGAAAGGGAAGGTATTAGCACCCTTTTTATCCATGGTTATCCATGGGCTCTTAGTTACTTGCTTAGATCAACTTGCCTTGATTTTCAATTGTTTGAAATGGTGCTTTGTGTGTGGGTTTGAAAATGTTTTTGAAAAGAGGCCAATGTGGTGGCAACCTTTGTAATGACCCATGTTTGGATGTATACAAAGGTGTATGTCTTTTGAAAAGTTTTCAATGTTTTTGAAAGTTGTTTTTGAAAGTGTATTGTGATGTGTGGTTTTGAAAAAATAGGCGAGTGTTTTTGTTTTGCAAGTTGGCAAGTAACCAAGAGCTATCTACCCTAAATTTCTCAAAGATCTTTGCTATGTTTTAACCCTTTTAACAATTTTGTTCCACCATTGTATTTGGTGGACAATCTTGTGTTAGGATGTGAACGGGACGGGCGCGGGTCATCGTTTAGACCATGATTGCAATGGTGCCAAGTATCTTTGGGCAATTTTTTCCTTTAAGGGACTTGATCATTTTTAGGCAACTTTTGAAAGCGTCATCGAGGGACTATGATCATTTGAATTGTTTTGTTTTGCCAAAGACACCTAACATGCAACATGGCCCATTATTGAAGGCAACAAATAGAGTAACCCTAGGGGTGCAAGTGTGACTGGTGTTGTCCATTTTCATGCTTTTATCTTGGAATTAGGTCAAGCTATTTGTTTTGGTTGATTTTTGCATACAAAGCCCTAAGTCTATCATGGTATAATTAGAAAGCTTTAAAACGCGGAATTTAAAGGTCCTAAATTATTACAACACAAATATGGGATGGGGGGTACAAATGTTCAAATGGGGGATATTTTAACAAGAAATTTAAATCTAACTATTACATCCAAATTGAATTATACAAGGTATTTAATTGCACAATAATTAAATAAAATAAAATAAATATGCAAGATGCAAAAATGATTTTCATATGTATGTAAAAAGGTATTTTTCATGTGACAAATAAAAAAAAATAAAAATGAATAATTTTGGATATTTTTATATTTTAGGGCAAAACCCTAATTTTCTAAGTAAGAAGTATTTATTATTTAATATATGCAATATTTATTAATTATGTACAAAAAAATAAATAAAAAGGAAGTATATTGTAAAAAAGTGACTTTTAAGTTAAATATTAATAAAAATAAAAATGTATTATTTTTTGTATTTTTATCCTAAATATTCTAATAAATATATAAGTATTTATATTATTTACTAAATATATTAAATATGTACAAAAATAAAAATATTTATTATTTTACAAAAAAAAGTATATTTTTTATAAAACTTTTTCAAAAGATAAAATAAAATGAAATCAGAAAATAAATGTATTTGTATTATTTTTAGTTATTTTTAAACAAAAATATTATGCATATTTATTTACATATATAACTAAATGAAACAAATAAATGCCTAAAAAATACAAAAAGAAGGTGAAAAATATTTTTTTAAGGTTTTTTATATCTTAACAAAAAATAAGAAGTCAGAAACAAAAAGAAAAAGTCAAAAAATGATAAAAATAAACACAATGGGCCAAGGGGGTGCAAGTGGAAAATGAGTGGTGCAAATAGAAAGAACAACACAGGCCCAGCCCAAAGAGGTTGTCTTCAACCTCCAGACAGTTTTGTTTGAAAATTCGCGCGCTTCCTTGCTTCAACAACAACTCTTGATTCTTTGATTTTTAGCACAAACTCATAACATAAAAAATGTCAAGCATCAAACCACGAATCCATACATACCAAGAACTTGATCTAACTCTCAGAAATGAGAGAATTTCTTCTCCCCCAATTCCTGACCTAGTTTTTTTTCTAATGTTCAGGTTCCAAATTCTCTCAGTACACACAACATAAATGCAAAGTAATTATATGTGTAGTTTCAGGGCCATGAGTAGAGCATTTTTCATTCATAAACCTAAGGCTAACTCTTCCTAGATTGAGAGATAGAAGTTCAAAGTTTTACCTGTTTCAGCTTGATACGTGTATGACAATGGAGGCACTTTCAAGGCAATGTGAGGACTTGTACAGCTTGCTTGAAGTTCAGGGATGCTTCTCCAATGCTTGGTGTGCTTTGAATCTTGCTGAATCACTCCATGGAAGTCAACCTGCAAGAGAGAAAAATGAAAATGGCAAACTATGCTATGGCTGTTACAGTCTGTATCTAAGGTTGGGGATAGCTTGTATGGATGTTATTGAATGTGTTTGAGGTGGTTTGGATGAAAACGCACGAGGCCAATATGCAGAAGATACCATGTTTTGCCACAAAACTGTGTTTTGATGAATGAGGGAGTCTTAGGGATGGCTTGGTCGTGTTTTAGGTTACTTGAGGAGTATGGAATGTGTTCACAACGTTTGATTAGGCTTGTTGTTGCAGCAATGAGAGATGTGATCAGTTATGCAATGTTTCTTCTATCTTAAGCAAAAAATGACAAGTTGGTTTCTAGGCTACCACAGGCCCCTCAAGTATGCTGCACAAATCACTCTTGATCAGTGGACTTTGCTCATGAACTTGTGCCTCAAAGATCTGCATTGTACCTCATAGATTGTAAACTTGACATAAAGTTCACCTTTTCAAAAATGGCTAAGTTACTTTTTCTAATTATGGATTAAATTGGCATGTAATGGTTAAACACATAAGATAAGGCTTGAACACAAAGGATTTGCATTAAATTATTGAGTGTGGATGAGATAAAAGGCCTGTAATGTAGCTTGCACATGCTGAGTTCAAAAATGCCTAAGTTATGAACATGAAAATGGCCATGAACAAAGTGACTTTTGCCCATATTGACAAATTCGATTCTCCCTAACCAAAAGGTTGTTTGATGAGTACTTGGACAATTTGGAAAGCTTGGAATGTGTACTACAATCCATATTTTTAATGCAAGTTGAAATTCCAAGTGGAAGCATGTGAAAAGTGGCCATGAAGTTAGGCAAAAATCCTGCCTAAAATAGGTCAAAATATTTCTAAGTTAAGAATGTTTTGCACCCTTGTTCCAAAAATCATAACTTGAGCTACAAGCTTCTTTTGAGGAAACTTTGTGAATAAAAGTTGTAGATTTTGCAATGGACTACAACTTTCATGTTTTGAGTTTTGTTTGAATCCAAATGCATCTTGATGAGAAAGTGGGACAAAGTTAGGAAAAAATTAGGGATTTTCATAACTTAGAAAAATTCTAAGTTATGAAAATTCTTCATTTCAAACCCTAATTTGTGATTTTTGATTTCTTAATGAAAAAGTTTCATATTTTGACATGTCTTGATGAAAAATGAATCTTGACACTTGATTTTGACCAAAAAGTCAAAGTTTGACTTTTCAGTATACAGTCAAATTTGGCTCAGTTGACTGGAAAATTCATATGTCAATCTTGTGCATTTGGGATCTTTTGAACTTGTTGAACATGTCAAGAC
Organism: Vicia faba; assembly: GCA_948472305.1. Classification (NCBI taxonomy): domain Eukaryota; kingdom Viridiplantae; phylum Streptophyta; class Magnoliopsida; order Fabales; family Fabaceae; genus Vicia; species Vicia faba. Next base: position 145,993,685 of record OX451741.1, read on the forward strand.
AATGCCATTGAGTCCTTGAGTCCATATGTGAGCTTGGTTTGCCATTGGCTAGGTCAAACAGTCAAAAATTGCCTTTGTGCAGTCAAAACCCTAAAAATGACCATTTTGCCCTTTTGGTGATCTGATCAAATTTCTTGTGGAATTGTGATCCAACCTTGATCAAATGGTCCATATGAGTTCATAATGTTGATGTGGGTCAAAAATCATGAGGTTTGACTGTCAATTGACCACAGTTGACTTTTTCCCCAATACAGTTGATTTCTAGGTCAACTGTCCAATTGACTGGGCAAAGATTGGAATCAAGGCTTGAAACTTGGTATGGATAAACTTGTGAGTCCAGCATGAAGCATGAAAGTCATCTTCGGCCTTTTAGGTCAAAACATCTTTGTGCAAACACAAACCCTAATTTGGGTCAACAATGCAATGAGGGGTCTTGAGCAGAGTAAACCTTAACTTGTTCTTGAGCTCCAAGGGTCTTGTGATGAGAAAATGTTGAGGAAATGGGAGGGCAAATTTTGGGGTACAACAGTTGCCCCTGTTCAATCTTCTTGAACCTGAAGAGTTAGATTGGCAAGTTTGCCCTTCGCGACTCGAGGGTAAAAGGAAATTGGACACTAGAGTGCCCGGAAATTTGCACTCGCATGCTGGAGTATCAGCAATGTGATGGCGGGAATGGGCTTATAGATGCCATTTGGAGAGATGGTGGATAGGAGGATGGGCTTATAGATGCCATCTGGGGACGTGACAGAACCTTGTCGGGAATGGGCTTATAGATGCCATTTGGAAGTGTTGATCGCGTAAGAGATTCCTTAGCGAGAACTTGCGTAATTTGAGAAAGGAAGATGTTTCCTGGCCTGTTACAGGTGTTGATCTTCAGTCTCTTCATGCAGATATTCCCTAGCTAGATACAGGAGTCGAATCCATAATTAGTTGCTCACAGATGTGCCCTGGCTAGATACAGGAATCGAATCTGGAACTTCAAAAGGTTCTTTACAGACGTGCCCTGGCTGAATACAGGTATTGAATCTCTAAACTGTTCATGTAGACGTGCCCTGGCTAGATACAGGTATCGAATCCATAATCAAACGCTCACAGATATGCCCTGGCTAGATACAGAAATTGAATCTGGAATTTCAAAAGGTTGTTTACAGACGTGCCCTGGCTGGATACAGGTATTGAATCTCTAAACTGTTCATGTAGACGTGCCCTGGCTAGATACAGGTATCAAATCCACAATCAAACGCTCACAGATATGCCCTGGCTAGATACAGGAATTGAATCTGGAATTGGTCGTCTACAGATATGCCCTGGCTGGATACAGGAATCGAATCTGGAATTGTGATAGTTGATAGTAATCATCTTTGGATTGAACTTTTCCTGAAAAGGCAAAACATTAGTTGTATGCAATGTCATGATGTATGAGTTGCATGATGTCATGATGCTCAAAATTAGACAGTGTTGTATGCACTTTATCATGTATGTATGAAATGTGAAATGTCTATGAATGTATTTTCGTCTAGGAAAATAAATCCTTGACGAGTGCCGGGAGTTTGGGGAATCCTGGGCTGATGTTGAAGAGTGGAGTTCTTCGTTTCCACTGGGGATGATGGTTGCAAGAATAAACCGGTAGGAGAAGATGACTCCGCTGGGGAATAAACTTGTTGGAGAGATTACTCTTAGGGGAATAAAATAGGTGACGAGATTACTCTGCGGGGTATTACTCTGTGGGAAGAGATACTTTGCTGAGGTTTTGCTGAGAGCTCCGCTGGGGATTCCACTGATAAGTTATGTTGGGGAACTTGATGAACTCCGCTGGGGAATAGGAAGAACTTCGCCGAGGATGATCTTTCTGTGGTAATTAGCTGAGGATAACCCAGTTATACCCTGGCGGGGAAATAACCTTTGAATGAAACCGGGAGATGCGTTTGTACTCTGCAGGGGACAAGCTTCCAGAATCTACTGGGGATAAGCTTCCGGAAACTGCTGGGGATATGGATTCCACTCTCCTGGGGAAACTTTTCAGATTGTACTGGGGAGTGGTTCCGTTGGATGTCTGCATTCCGCCAGGGAACAATCTTATATTAAGACTGCCGGGGATGCTTGTTGAGGAATGCCTATACTCCACTGGGGTAATATTGAGATCTTCTGGGGATACCCAACTTCCTTAAGGCTGACAGTAGACTAACTCTGCTTGAGGAGAGTACCGCTGACCTGCTAGGGGAACAATGTGCCTTTTTAGGGATGATAGGAGACCAACTCTTCCTGGGGAGAGTATTGCTGAATCTTGTCTTACTCTATGGGGAGTTGAGGTGACTTGGTTACGTTCTTCAGCTGAACTTACCTTGGTACCTCGGTGGACAAAGCAACTAGATCGCTTAGACATTTCTAAATTGCCCCTGTTTTTGATGTCATCTGTAATTAATCCTTTGTTTCGCATGCAACTATTTATGAGTTAGCAATTAGTGTTAAATGCATATATCAAAAATGAACATTGGACGTTCTTCGCAAGAAAAAACAGAAAAAGGAAAAACAATTGGCAATTTGTCTGAAAAAGAGCTTGTATTGATCTTTTGAATTTGCATGTAAATAGGCGTTTTTATGTACAAGAGGCTGACGTCCTAGTAAGAGAACGCCGCCGAGCAAAATAGAGTTTATACAATTTTGTGAAAAGAAACAAAGCAGCTATGTGAAAAATAATCCCACTGGGTTCCAACTCTGCTATCGCCTTTATGTCTTCAAGCGTATCATCACTTTGCTGTTTAGTTGAAGATGAAGTTGATTGATTGATGCCGTATGAGCCCGATAATTGATGCCGAATTCTGGATGCAAGGTGATCCAATGAGACATAGTATTACGCTTTATCCCTAACTTTTTCCTGGACCGCCCTTTCGGGTTTTCAGTCCACCGGGATACCCATTTTTGCCCAAGCCGCCTTTTCAGGTTTTCGACTTGCCGGGTGTACAGATTTTTTTTTTATCCCTTATTTTTACCCGAACCCTTTTGGTTCGCCGGGAATCCCTTATTTTTGCCTAGGTGTGTCAACCTAGCGGGTCTTTGATTCATGTGTAGTATCTTTTTACTATGTCTGCATTGGCAGGGTGAGGAAGGTCGTCACCATCCATGGTGGTTAGAATCATAGCCCCTCCTGAGAAGATATGTTTAACCACAAATGGCCCTTCGTACGTAGGGGTCCATTTGCCCCTGGGATCACTTTGAGGAAGAATGATGCACTTGATTACCAGGTCTCCGACTTGATACTCTTCTCGTCTAACTTTCTTGTTAAATGCCCTGATCATCCGTTTTTGGTACGTCTGACCATGACAAATAGCAGTGAGTCTCTTTTTGTCAATTAGGTTTAATTGATCAAGCCGAGTCTGGATCCAGTCATCTTCGCTTAAACCTGCATCCTTCATTATCCGGAGAGAGGGTGTCTGGACTTCAATAGGCAAGACTTCCTCCATGCCACAGACCAAGGAAAAGGGAGTTGCCCATGTTGACGTCCGTGCTGAGGTACGGTACCCATGAAGAGCAAATGGTAACATTTCGTGCCAATCTTTATAGGTCACTGTCATCTTCTGCACAATCTTCTTGATGTTCTTATTCGCTGCTTCTACAACCCCGTTCATCTTCGGCCGGTAGGGAGAAGAGTTGTGGTGCTGTATCTTGAATTGCTCGCAGAGCTCAGTGATCATCTTGTTATTAAGATTGGTACCATTGTCCGTAATGATCCTCTCAGGTACACCGTATCGACAGATCAAGTTGTGCCGAATGAACCGTGCCACGACGCTCTTGGTTACGGTGGCGTAGGAAGCTGCTTCAACCCACTTTGTGAAGTAATCAATCGCTACCAAGATGAAGCGGTGCCCGTTAGATGTCGTAGGTCGGATCTCGCCGATCATATCAATGCCCCACATTGCAAAAGGCCAAGGTGTTGTCAAGACATTCAGAGGAACCGGAGGAATGTGCACCTTATCAGCATAGATCTGGCATTTATGACAAGTCCGAGAATGCTGGTAACAGTCGGCTTCCATTGTGGACCAGAAATATCCTACCTGAAGGATTTTCTTTGCCATGGTATGTCCACTGGAATGTGTTCCGAAGGTACCTTCATGTAGCTCTGCCATTATCTTTTCTGCTTCAGGTCTTATCCACACAACGCAGTAAGGTCGAATCATGGTTCCGCTTGTACAGAATGTCGTTGCTGAGGAAGAACTTTGCCGCAAACCTTCTCAGGAACTTCTTGTCATTAACCGATGCGCCTTCGGGGTATTCTTGAGCTTCCAAGTACCTCTTCACCTCATGATACCAGGGTTTTTCTGTCACCTCTTCAGTCTCGAGATCACAGCAATATGCAGGTTCGTCCAATTTCCAGATAATGATCCGGGGAGCCTCGTTGTCCCATTTGACTTTGAACATAGAAGACATCGTAGCCAACGCGTCCGCTAACTGATTCTCTTCTCTTGGGAAGTGTTCAAAATTTATCTCTTCGAAGTGGGGAAGCAATGCCAACACATACTCCTTGTAAGGAATAAGATTTGGGTGTTTCGTATCCCACTCGCCTTTGACCTGATTGATCACGAGAGCGGAATCTCCGAAGACACTCAGAAACTTGATCCTTAAATCAATTGCAGCTTGAAGACCCATGATGCATGCCTCATACTCCGCCATGTTGTTGGTGCAGTTGAAACATAGCCGGGCGGTGAGTGGAGTATGAGTGCCTTTAGGGGATATGATCACAGCGCCGATACCATTACCCAAAGCGTTTAAGGCTCCGTCAAAATGCATAGACCATCAGGATCCTTCCTCAGGTCCTTCATCCGGTCCAGGTACTTCATAATCAGTTACTACCATGATATCCTCGTCTGGAAATTCAAAGTTCATCGACTGGTAATCGTCCACTACTTGATGTGCCAAATGGTCTGCCAATACACTTCCTTTGATTGCTTTTTGAGTCGTGTACTGGATGTCATATTCCGTCAAGATCATTTGCCATCTTGCTATTCTTCCAGACAGAGCAGGCTTTTCGAATATGTACTTGATTGGATCCATTTTTGAAATCAACAGAGTAGTGTGAGTCAACATATACTGTCTCAGCCGGCGAGCAGCCCATACCAAAGCACAACAAGTTTTCTCGAGCAGTGAGTACCGGATCTCACAGTCAGTAAACTTTTTGCTAAGGTAATAAATAGCGTGTTCTTTTCGGCCAGACTCGTCATGCTGCCCCAACACACACCCCATTGAGTTGTCAAGTACTGTCAAGTATAAGATTAGAGGTCTCCCTTCAACCGGCGGCATAAGAATGGGTGGTTCTTGGAGATACTCTTTGATCTTTTCGAAAGCGGCCTGACATTCATTGTTCCAACGTACTACTTGATCTTTCTTCAGCAGCTTGAAGATTGGCTCACAGGTAGCAGTTAGATGCGAGATGAATCGGGCAATGTAATTTAACCGTCCTAGAAAGCCTCTGACTTCTTTCTCTGTCTTGGGAGTTGGCATCTCTTGTATGGCTTTCACCTTGGCAGGATCCACTTGAATACCTTTGTCGCTTACAATGAAACCTAGTAGTTTTCCAGATCTCACTCCAAAGGTGCATTTGTTCGGGTTCAACCTCAGCTTATACAACTTCAGACGGTCAAACAGCTTTTGTAGATGGTCAAGGTGTTCCTCCTTAGTTTGGGACCTTGAAATCATATCATCGACGTATACTTCTATTTCATGATGGATCATGTCATGAAATAAAGCAACCATGGCACGTTGGTAGGTTGCCCCAGCATTTTTCAACCCAAAAGGCATGACCTTGTAGCAAAAGGTGCCCCACTGAGTAACAAAAGTGGTCTTCTCCATGTCTTCAGGAGCCATCTTGATCTGATTATAACCGGAGAAACCGTCCATGAAGGAGAATACTTTATGCTGAGCAATGTTGTCAACCAGAACGTCGATATGAGGCAGAGGGAAATCATCCTTAGGGTTGGCCCTTTTCAAATCCCTGTAATCAACACACATTCGGACCTTACCATCCTTTTTCGGCACTGGAACCACGTTGGAAACCCACTGAAGGTAAGAAGTCACAGCTAGAAAACCGGCATCAAATTGTTTCATAACCTCAGCTTTGATTTTCTCGGACATCTCTGGACGCATACGACGGACCTTTTGTTTAACCGGAGGGCAGTCTTCCTTGGTAGGCAGGTGATGAACCACAATGTCGGTATCCAACCCAGGCATGTCTTCGTAAGACCAGGCAAAGATTTCCACATAGTCATGCAGCATCTGAATCAATCGTTGCTTCACACTGAGCTCTAGATTGGCACCAATCTTGACTTCCTTTCTGTCTGTCTTAGTGCCCAGATTTACCATTTCCACTGGCTCTTCATGTGGTTGAATGGCCCTCTCTTCCTGGAGTAGCAGTCTTGCAAGTTCACCAGGCACTTCGCAATCATCTTCACCTTCGTCTTCGGCTATGTTGATCGGATTTTCAAAGTCATAACTGGCGGTAGCAGAGTCGTTACCAGTGAGATCCATAGTGGATTGGAACCTGTATAAGTGAGTGTGTGTAAATATAGTTGTTTTGCAATATATGATAAAGAAAGAAAAGGAGCACAAGATTTTGAAATGCAACAAACGTCCAATGTTTTCATTGATGATATATGAAAATGACACACAAAAGCCCTCACAAATGAAGCCACGGTGCCCTGGGTAGGACACCGAGCCATAAAAGTTTCAACATATTGTTTGTTACAAATTGAAAACAAAAGAGTTCATTACTGAGTGACAAAAGTAATAGGTGTGAAGTCTTTGGTAGTCCAGTTGCTTGGTCCACTGTCGGTTGTTGGGTAGATCCAGCTGTCGAATTCAGATTCCTCCACGTCGTCTTCAATGGCATTCACTCCCGGGTTGGTGATGAACACAGGAGGTTTTCCAATCCTTGCTTTACGAACAGCCCTCTGAGCCTCTGCAGTGAAGCCCAAACCAAACTTGTCAGTCTTTGGAGTGAATTCAGGAAGCCGGCCCCAATTTGCGCACTCACCCTTCTCAATCATAGCCCGGGCATCCTTCAAGGAAGCCATCTTCAAAGGAGGGTCTTCAATCACAGTTTCAGCTGATGCCAGTGTCTGAGGCACCTCTTCAAAGTGTTGAAAGGGGGTCTCAATGAACTCCCCATCCATCTCTATGTACCGGAACGAGTTTAGGTGGCTGACCATATATTCTTCCTCCCCCTGAACTGTCACAATCTTTCCCCTGACTGGGTACTTAAGCTTTTGATGTAGTGTGGAGGTCACAGCTCCAGCCTTGTGGATCCATGGACGATCCAGCAAACAAGAGTAGGATGGACGGATGTCCATCACATAGAAAGTTGAATCAAAAACTTGAGAACCAACCCTGATTGGAATGTCAACTTCACCATGTACCATCCTTTTCGAACCGTCAAAGGCTCGGACAACAATGTTACTAGGCTTGAGCTCCAAACCCTCACAATCTAACCTGTCTAGGGCCTTCTTGGGCAATACATTCAATGAAGAACCGGTGTCTACCAACACATGGGCAAGAGTAGTGCCCCTGCATTCAATGGAGACATGCAGGGCGTCGTTATGGTTCTTTCCCTTGGCAGTCAGATCGGCGTTAGAGAAGCCCAAACCATTATCAGCAGTCAAGTTGGCCACACAATCAGTAAATTGATCAGCAGATGTTTCTTGTGGCACATGGGCCGTCTTTAGGAAGGAAATCAGGGCCTTGGCATGGGCCTCTGAACACAACAACAATGATAGCATAGAAATCTTTGATGGGGTGTGCCCCAGCTGCTCAACTACGTTGAAATCACTTTTCTTGATAATCTTGAGGATCTCCTCCATCTCTTGCTGGGAGGCTTCAACAGTGGTTGTCTTCGGCGCCTCCGTCAGGGCAGGCAAATCAGTAGCAATCCCTTTTCCCCGAGCGTCAGATGACTCGGCAGCAGGGGTAGAAAAAGGAACTTGATTAGGAAGGGGAACAGGCACACTTGCAGGTGTGATGATAAGAGGTTTCTGAATAGCTGGTGGCGCAATATCTGGCGAGAACAACCTACCACTGTGAGTAATTTTGGCAGGCCTGGTGATGTTACTGACGCCGGTACTAGTATCAAACTCTTGTTTTATTCCAAGCACATAAACATCTGCCCCATAGTGCCATGGGACAGCTTTGTCGGATGTATAAGGGAGAGGCCCCGGAACAGTAATGATGATAGGAGCAATCTTCTGAGTGGACATGATTTTGACAGGCTTCTTTGAGGGAGCCTTAGGAGGTTTGTTGAAAATAGTAACAATAGAAACTTCTTCGGTAGGGGTAACAGGAACAGCAATCTTCTCAAACAAGATTTCTTTGCTATCCATCAGGCTTTGGATACCTGATTTCAGCAAGGGACAACCAACAGGTGAAATAGCACATAGAAGGCAACCTTTACTACATCCCGGAAATAAACCGGCTAGCAACAGGTTCCTCTTGACAGTCAACAACAGAGTAACAATCTCTTCCACGGAGGCTACATACCGGTCTTCTTCCACAGCATTCACTCCATGCTGGGGCATGGGAGCAGTCACAACATTGGGTCTTTCGGGCGCCTCAAACTATATTTCTTTGGCATCAATAAGGTCTTGAACCTTATATTCCTCAGAGCCCAGCAATCATCCATAGTATGCCCCGGGCTATCAAAGTGATAAGCGCAGCGGGCGTTGGGGTTGTACTTCGGAGAAGCTGTGTTCACTACCTTCGGAGCTTCTTTGACAGTTACCAGATTGGTTGACAGCAGTTGCGGCAAAATCTGAGACAGGGTCATACTGAGTCGAGTGTACTGCCTTTTGGGCCTCTCACCCCTTGGTTGGTTGAACTACTGAGGAGCAGCAACAGGCTTTGAAATTACCAATACATTGACAACTTGGCGGCGTTCCGGCTTAATTTGTCTTCTGGGACCATAAACAGCACTGGCTTCCTTCTTGAAGGGCTTCTTTTCAGTACTCGCGGAGGCACCTTTCTGTATCTTCCCCGACTTGATACCATCTTCTATCCTCTCACCAGTCAAGATCAAATCTTTAAACCCAACAGAAGAATTACCAATCAGATGGTTGAAGAATGGACCGGAAAGGGTCCCCAGGAACATGTCAACAAGTTCACGGTCAGTCAGCGGTGGCTGCACCCTGCCAGCCAGGTCTCTCCACTTTTGCGCATACTCCTTGAATCCTTCGCCCGTCCCCAGTGACATACCCTGAAGTTGGGTACGCGTAGGAGCAAGGTCAGAATTGTACTGATACTGTTTATAAAGTGCAGTAGCCAAGTCCTCCCAGTTTCGGATACTGGCTCCATCCAGCTGATAGAACCACTCGAGTTGAGCCCCTGAAAGGCTATCCTGAAAGAAATGGATCCACAGGTTCTTGTCTGCAGTGTAAGGTTGGATCTTCCTTACATATGATCTGAGATGCATCTTCGGGCAGGATAGCCCGTCATATCTTGCAAAAACTGGAACTTTGAACTTCGGGGGGATCACAATTCCAGCAACTAATCCCAAATCTTCGAAATCTAAGCCGGGAACTCTCTGCAGCTCCATAGCTGCCAACCTGTCTTCTAAGCCTTTGTACTAATCATCGGTGGGCGGGTATTGTTGATCAGAGTAGTCTTCGTCCTCTTCAGCCTCCTCTTCTTCAACTTCGGATTCGGAAGGTACCGCAACTGCATTCCTTTTACTGGTTCCCTCTTCAGATGTAGGGGGAAATTCAAGCACTCTTCTGGCTTCACCCTCAAACCTTCTTCCTAGGGTAGCCACCCCGATTCTCTTCTTCTTCTTTTTCACTTGCTCTTTGTTCCCAATCAGGGCCTTTAGATCATCATGACCCTTTGCCAAGGTCATCAGGAGATGTTGAAACTGTGAGTTTTGAGATTGCAAGTCCTTGACCGTCTATTCGAGATCCATCTTACTGAAATAAACAGCAGAAAGATAAGGAAACCTGGTGTGGAGACCTGCTTATGCGTATGATGAATGATATGCTTATGTATGCAATGCATTCAAGGATTTAGCAAATTCAAAATTGTTGTAAACAAAAAGAACGCACGTCATATTAATAAGAATAAATTTGTCAGTACATAAATGCCCCCATGGGCCAAATATTACAAAAAACTTCTCAAGGTAAAAAGACATTGCGTATCCTCTTTGGTGCGATGTAGGTGTTGAGGGTCTCTTCCTCATGGAGTCGGCGGGTAAGCTCTAAAACCTTCTTCTCGCTGGCGTAGAAGCTGGCTTCAAAAGTGTTCCGTTCCTCCTTGAGATAGATCCAACTCTTCTGCATCTCCTCCCACGATGTAGGCATGTCAGGATATAGGATGGTGTAGGGAACCTCTCCTTCCTTAACAGGCTCTTTAATCACAGGGAGAACATGAGGATAAGGCATCATTAGACTCTGGGCTCGGGTTCGTACCCACTTGAGATAAGGCTCAAGAGGGATGGAGTTCTTGTGCCCCAGTGTCTTGCTGTCTACCTTGTTAGGCATCCTCCAAGCTCTGATGAATCTTTGGTGAAGTCCTTGCGCATCGTTGTCGAAGTCAAAAACTAGGTCAGGAATCAACATGTCGTGAGGGCCATCTCTCCGTGCATATCCAAATTGTCTCAAGGCTAGACAAGGGTTGTAGGTAATGCCTCCTCTAATGCCAAGCAATGGAACATTAGGGAACTCTCCACAATGATCGACGATGATGACATTTTCTCTGGACCGAGAACACCAATGTACATCAGAGTGAGTGAGGGTCATCAACTGTTGTGACCACCTTAATCCTTGGTCATTCTTCAAGACAGATTGTGGAAGGTGTGAAATAAACCACCTTGCAAGGAGAGGAGTACAACACATGAGAACACCCCTCTTTCTCATTGTTCGTGTGTAAAATGAGTGAAGAATGTCCCCAAGCAATGTTGGTATTGGATTTCTGGATAAGAAGATTTTGACGGCGTTGACATCTATAAGCTGGTCAGGATTTGGGAACAGGACCAACCCATAAATGAGGAGTGCCACTATTTCTTCAAAGGCTTGTATATCCAATGAATTACAACACTCTTGTGCCTTCTCAAACAAGAATTTTGCTAAGAAGCCTTTGACACCGCTTCTAGTTTCCCAATGCCTCTTGATGTCAGATGGTTGCAAGTGTAGTGCTTGAGCAACATCTTCAGGCTTTGGTTCTTTTTCCGTACCGTTGTAGGGTAGTTGATTAAGAATAGGAATTCTCAAGAGTTGAGAAAATTCCTCCAAAGTGGGCACCAACTGGTAGTCGGGGAAAGTGAAACAGTGGTGAAGGGGGTCAAAGAACTGGAACAACACCTTTACCATGTCTTCTTCAATGCTGGTGTTGACTAGGCTGATCAATCTACCATGTCTTTCACTGAAGGGAGAGCTCTCCGGAATTCTTGATGTGAGCTCCTTGAGTTGAGGAGGGATTCTCACAAGGTTGACTTGGATAGTTTTCCTGCGAAGAATTTCCATGACCTACAAAACAAGAACAAAGATGAAGATCTAAACCCTTGAAATGGTTAGTGAATGCATATGATGCTTTATGATGTTCCTGATGTATGCATAAACATATGTACAAGTAAATCACACAAAAACCTAGTTTCAGGCTTGCATGGGGTTTCATAGGTAAGTACCCTCTTGAGTGAAGTTGGCTTAAAAACCTGTCCTATAAATAGTAAACGGGTTCTAAGGAGCTCAATATCATTGGATTGTTTTCCATGTTCATTGTTTTGGCTTAGCCACTTAACTAGCGACCAAAATATTCCAAGAAAACAACCCTCAATGAGTGTAGTATCGAGTATCTACCAACTTCGGACTGCACCAAAGCCGGTCATCTCACTACCCCTAATGAAAGGCCAAGATGGTCAAGTAAGGTTCTAGGTCATTAGTGCTTAGTGACATCACTCAGCGGCCTCGTACTCTCCTTGATTGAACTCAAGGGTTACCGGTACTCACAAATATGTCGCACTAATATAGCTATTGCTTCAACCATGTCGGTATACCCCACACAGTTTCCACAACGTATTTCTGTCTATGAATGTTTCCCCAAATCCGGGTGTAGGATTTCAAGCCCAAACAAGATAACCAAGGTATAAAGCAATCAAAGCAAATAATTATTCATGAAAGAGGGTGATCTAAACCCTAAGGTTACTCCATCTGAAAAGTTTCCCCAGCAGAGTCACCAGTTCTGTGATACGGTGGGAGAACTGACTTGGGTTTTTTGCGTTTGTTTTCGCAAATGTTTCGGTTGAGCAAGAGTCGCCACCGACTTTTTATTTTATCCTAAGGAAAGGTTAAAAAGCACAGCAAAAACCTTTGAGATGTTTTCTTGGGTTCGGGGAGTAGATTATAGAAAGGGAAGGTATTAGCACCCTTTCTATCCATGGTTATCCATGGGCTCTTAGTTACTTGCTTAGATCAACTTGTCTTGATTTTCAATTGTTTGAAATGGTGCTTTGTGTGTGGGTTTGAAAATGTTTTTGAAAAGAGGCCAATGTGGTGGCAACCTTTGTAATGACCCATGTTTGGATGTATACAAAGGTGTATGTCTTTTGAAAAGTTTTCAATGTTTTTGAAAGTTGTTTTTGAAAGTGTGTTGTGATGTGTGGTTTTGAAAAAATAGGCGAGTGTTTTTGTTTTGCAAGTTGGCAAGTAACCAAGAGCTATCTACCCTAAATTTCTCAAAGATCTTTGCTATGTTTTAAACCTTTTAACAATTTTGTTCCACCATTGTATTTGATGGACAATCTTGTGTTAGGATGTGAACGGGACGGACGCGGGTCATCGTTTAGACCATGATTGCAATGGTGCCAAGTATCTTTGGGCAATTTTTTCCTTTAAGGGACTTGATCATTTTTAGGCAACTTTTGAAAGCGTCATCGAGGGACTATGATCATTTGAATTGTTTTGTTTTGCCAAAGACACCTAACATGCAACATGGCCCATTATTGAAGGCAACAAATGGAGTAACCCTAGGGGTGCAAGTGTGACTGGTGTTGTCCATTTTCATGCTTTTATCTTGGAATTAGGTCAAGCTATTTGTTTTGGTTGATTTTTGCATACAAAGCCCTAAGTCTATCATGGTATAATTAGAAAGCTTTAAAACGCGGAATTTAAAGGTCCTAAATTATTACAACACAAATATGGGATGGGGGGTACAAATGTTCAAATGGGGGATATTTTAACAAGAAATTTAAATCTAACTATTACATCCAAATTGAATTATACAAGGTATTTAATTGCACAATAATTAAATAAAATAAAATAAATATGCAAGATGCAAAAATGATTTTCATATGTATGTAAAAAGGTATTTTTCATGTGACAAATAAACAAAAATAAAAATGAATAATTTTGGATATTTTTATATTTTAGGGCAAAACCCTAATTTTCTAAGTAAGAAGTATTTATTATTTAATATATGCAATATTTATTAATTATGTACAAAAAATAAATAAAAAGGAAGTATATTGTAAAAAAGTGACTTTTAAGTTAAATATTAATAAAAATAAAAATGTATTATTTTTTGTATTTTTATCCTAAATATTCTAATAAATATATAAGTATTTATATTATTTACTAAATATATTAAATATGTACAAAAATAAAAATATTTATTATTTTACAAAAAAAAAGTATATTTTTTATAAAACGTTTTCAAAAGATAAAATAAAATGAAATCAGAAAATAAATGTATTTGTATTATTTTTAGTTATTTTTAAACAAAAATATTATGCATATTTATTTACATATATAACTAAATGAAACAAATAAATGCCTAAAAAATACAAAAAGAAGGTGAAAAATATTTTTTAAGGTTTTTTATATCTTAACAAAAAATAAGAAGTCAGAAACAAAAAGAAAAAGTCAAAAAATGATAAAAATAAACACAATGGGCCAAGGGGGTGCAAGTGGAAAATGAGTGGTGCAAATAGAAAGAACAACACAGGCCCAACCCAAAGAGGTTGTCTTCAACCTCCAGACAGTTTTGTTTGAAAATTCGCACACTTCCTTGCTTCAACAACAACTCCTGATTCTTTGATTTTTAGCACAAACTCATAACATAAAAAATGTCAAGCATCAAACCACGAATCCATACATACCAAGAACTTGATCTAACTCTCAGAAATGAGAGAGAATTTCTTCTCCCCCAATTCCTGACCTAGTTTTTTTCTAATGTTCAGGTTCCAAATTCTCTCAGTACACACAACATAAATGCAAAGTAATTATATGTGTAGTTTCAGGGCCATGAGTAGAGCATTTTTCATTCATAAACCTAAGGCTAACTCTTCCTAGATTGAGAGATAGAAGTTCAAAGTTTTACCTGTTTCAGCTTGATACGTGTATGACAATGGAGGCACTTTCAAGGCAATGTGAGGACTTGTACAGCTTGCTTGAAGTTCAGGGATGCTTCTCCAATGCTTGGTGTGCTTTGAATCTTGCTGAATCACTCCATGGAAGTCAACCTGCAAGAGAGAAAAATGAAAATGGCAAACTATGTTATGGTTGTTACAGTCTGTATCTAAGGTTGGGGATAGCTTGTATGGATGTTATTGAATGTGTTTGAGGTGGTTTGGATGAAAACGCACGAGGGAAATGAACTATGGAAGTCAATATGCAGAAGATACCATGTTTTGCCACAAAACTGTGTTTTGATGAATGAGGGAGTCTTAGGGATGGCTTGGTCGTGTTTTAGGTTACTTGAGGAGTATGGAATGTGTTCACAACGTTTGCTTAGGCTTGTTGTTGCAACAATGAGAGATGTGATCAGTTATGCAATGTTTCTTCTATCTTAAGCAAAAAATGACAAGTTGGTTTCTAGGCTACCACAGGCCCCTCAAGTATGCTGCACAAATCACTCTTGATCAGTGGACTTTGCTCATGAACTTGTGCCTCAAAGATCTGCATTGTACCTCATAGATTGTAAACTTGACATAAAGTTCACCTTTTCAAAAATGGCTAAGTTACTTTTTCTAATTATGGATTAAATTGGCATGTAATGGTTAAACACATAAGATAAGGCTTGAACACAAAGGATTTGCATTAAATTATTGAGTGTGGATGAGATAAAAGGCCTGTAATTTAGCTTGCACATGCTGAGTTCAAAAATGCCTAAGTTATGAACATGAAAATGCCCATGAACAAAGTGACTTGTGCCCATATTGACAAATTCGATTCTCCCTAACCACAAGGTTGTTTGATGAGTTCTTGGATAATTTGGAAAGCTTGGAATGTGTACTATAATCCATCTTTGTAATGCAAGTTGAAATTTCAAGTGGAAGCATGTGAAAATTGGCCATGAAGTTAGGCAAAAATCCTGCCTAAAATAGGTCAAAATATTTCTAAGTTAAGAATGTTTTGCACCCTTGTTCCAAAAATCATAACTTGAGCTACAAGCTTCTTTTGAGGAAACTTTGTGAATCAAAGTTGTAGATTTTTCAATGGACTACAACTTTCATGTTTTGAGTTTTGTTTGAATCCAAATGAATCTTGATGAGAAATTGGGACAAAGTTAGGAAAAAATTAGGGATTTTCATAACTTAGAAAAATTCTAAGTTATGAAAATTCTTCATTTCAAACCCTAATTTGTGATTTTTGATTTCTTGATGAACAAGTTTCATATTTTGAAATGTCTTGATGAAAAATGAATCTTGACACTTGATTTTGACCAAAAAGTCAAAGTTTGACTTTTCAGTATACAGTCAAATTTGGCTCAGTTGATTGGAAAATTCATCTATCAATCTTGTGCATTTGGGATCTTTTGAACTTGTTGAACATGTCAAGACAATGCCATTGAGTCCTTGAGTCCATATGTGAGCTTGGTTTGCCATTGGCTAGGTCAAACAGTCAAAAATTGCCTTTGTGCAGTCAAAACCCTAAAAATGACCATTTTGCCCTTTTGGTGATCTGATCAAATTTCTTGTGGAACTGTGATCCAAACTTGATCAAATGGTCCATATGAGTTCATAATGTTGATGTGGGTCAAAAATCATGAGGTTTGACTGTCAATTGACCACAGTTTACTTTTTCCCCAATACAGTTGATTTCTAGGTCAACTGTCCAATTGACTGGGCAAAGATTGGAATCAAGGCTTGAAACTTGGTATGGATAAACTTGTGCGTCCAACATGAAGCATGAAAGTCATCTTGGGCCTTTTAGGTTAAAACATCTTTGTGCAAACACAAACCCTAATTTGGGTCAACAGTGCAAGGAGGGGTCTTGAGCAGAGTAAACCCTAACTTGTTCTTGAGCTCCAAGGGTCTTGTGATGAGAAAATGTTGAGGAAATGGGAGGGCAAATTTTGGGGTACAACACTCAAGAATTGACTTTGTGCATAAAAGCCACTTTTCCAAAATGGCAATGTTGCCTTTCTTACTAAAATGGTATTAAGCATGGACAATGCATTGAATGCTTGGGTTAAAGCTTCTAACAGCTGTGTAGACATTTAATTGTGGAGTGAAGAGCAAGTTAGAAGCCTGCAAAATTGGATTTGTACAGCATGCTTGAAGATTGGATCATGTGTTCGTCACAAAATTGACTTGTAATACAAGAATGGAACCCTAACTTCATGGCTTCGATTCTCTTAGCTCAAGTATGATCTCAATGAGTTCTTGGACATTTTTGAAATCTTGTAACATCCCCTAAAACCTTCATGTTGGAAATTTTTTAAAATTCCATTTGGAACTAGGTGAAAAGTTGCCATGAAGGTAGGTCAAAATCCTGCCTAAACTAGGGCAAAATTTCACTAAGTCTTCATGTTTCATGAGCATGTCTTCACAAAATCATAACTTGAAATCCAAGCATTTCTAGAAAAAGTTCTTCCCTGCAATGTTTTATATCTCATTGATATCTACAACTTTCATGTTGGAAGTTTCATTTGAATCATCTTGCATCATGGTGTAAATTTGGTACAAAGTTGTGGAAAAAAGTGAATTTTCAACACTTAGAAAAATTCTAAGTCTTAGAAATTTTGACTTTTCAAAATGAAATCTTGACTTTTTTATTTCTTGATGAACAAGTTTCATATTTTGATATGTCTTGATGAATTGTAATCTTTGAAAGTTGATTTTGATCAAAAAGTCAAAGTTTGACTTTTCAGTATACAGTTGACTTTTCATCAGTTGACTGAAATTCAACTATCAATCAATTGAACTTGAGAAATGTTTTGAGCCATGCCATTAGGTTGAAATGAAGCATTTTAATCCTTGAGATCATTCCTTGAACCAATAAGTTATTTGTTAGGTCAAAAATCAGAAATTGAACCTTCCCAATCAAAACCCTAATTTTTACCATGTTGCCCTTTTGATGATCTAATCAAATTTCTTGAGGAATTATGATCCAAACTTTATCAAATGACATATATGAGTTCATTATGTTGATATAGATAAAAAATTATGAAGTTTGACTGCAAATTGACCACAATTGACTTTTTCCCCAATACAGCTGATTTTAGGTCAACTGATCAATTGATTGGGAAAAAATGTGATCCAAGACTTGAAACTTGACATGAGAATTCTTGAGGGTCCAAAATGATCCATGAAATTAATATGGGGAATTAAAATTCCATTTCCCCTTCTGAAAATTCAAACCATAATTTGAGTCATCAGTGCTTAAGGAGGTGTCTTAAGCTGATCAAACCTTGTGCAGTCTTGAATCAATGGAGATCTTATGAGAGATTTTCTTGAGAAATGAGAGGGAAAATTTTGGGGTAAAACAACGGGGTTTCATGTCCTAAGCTGCATCTGAGGTTTTATGTCAGGAAGATCCAATCTCACACCGCTGATAGGAATTTGTGGGTGCATTTCTTCCAGGAAAGTTTATCGGGGACTCAATTGGAATGGTTCTATTAGTTGGAGGGAACCAACATCCGCAAATGGGAGGATCTGGTTGCTGCTTTCTACAGGAAGTGCCAATATAATGCTGACCTTGCTCCAACCCGTACACAACTTCAAAGCATGTATATGGGTTCTAGTGAGGGCTTCAAAGATTATGCCCAAAAATGGAGAGATCTTGCAGGAAGAGTCTAGCCTCCTCTATCTGATAGAGAGCTGGTAGATATGTTCTTGGGTACATTGTCTCGTCCATTTTTCAACCACTTTATTGGAAGCTCTTCAGCTGGGTTCACTGAGCTGATATTGATAGGTGAAAGAGTATAAGCTAGTATCAAGAGCGGTAAGATTCAAAAGGAGGCATCTTCAGGTATAGTGAAGAAGCCTTTCATTGGGAAGAAGGAAGTCAGTTCTACGTATGACCAGAGAAATCAGGGTAAAATTGAACATCGTTCGACGGTAGGAGTTGTGATGATTTCCAACCCTGTGTCGACTTAACGACAAAACAATCAGTGTAGACAGGATGCGCCTAGAAGACAATTTACTAGACTTAACATTCCCTTATCAAAAGTATTGTAGCATCTATTGAAGGCTAGCTTGGTCGCTCTGAGGGAGCCTCCTCAAAATCCAAACACTACATCTCCCCGTTATAATCCAAATGCTCGATGTGCCTACCACTCCAACAGTTCGGGGCATGATACAAATGATTGTTGGGCTCTGAAGTATAAAGTTCAAGATCTTATTGAGGCAAAGGAGATTGAATTTGACCCTCATGAGACCCCTAATGTGATAACTGCACTAATTCCCAAGCCTGGCCAGGGTGTTAATGTTGTTTATGACGACCTGTTTGTTTCTTCTTTTGATGAACTAGTTACTCCTATTATGATTGTTAAGAAGAATCTCTTACGAGCCAGTTTATTTCCAGGCTGTGGTGAAGGTTCCCACCTATGTGCGCCTCTACCAAATGGTTGTTTGTTGTTGAAGATAAGTGTTCAATGCCTTATGAACAACAAGGAAATTTTGTTTGAGAAGACTCCCTCTACAAGAAGTTTGTGCAAAGATGTGTCAATTATTACCATTTCCGAAAATACTCCCAAGGTCTCCTCTAAAAGATCTGTCAAGATTACATCCACTCCTAAGGTTTCTCCTTTAATTATCACCTTTACAAGGCCTATACCATATTCCTCTGATAAAGTTGTTCCTTGGAACTATGGAGCTGATGTCTACTACCATTGTGTCAAGCAAGACCTATTGGACATTAAAAATGAAGCTACTGAAGATATTGATCCCAACATCAACAATATTTTGGGGACCAGTAAAATCACCAGAAGCGGAAGGATTTTCTCTCCTGAAATCTCTCTGAAGACTGTTGTCACTCCCTTGGTTATTCCTGCTAATGTTCCTATTGTTACTCCTGTTACTACTCCTACTATCATTCTTGTTGATATTCCTGCTACTGAGTCAGTTGGGACTCGGGGCAAAGAAGTATTGGTTGAACCTACCCGGACGGGGGCATCTAAAGAAGCCATTCCTGAAGCCTCCAAAAGAGAAATGGAGGAAATTCTGAAAATCATTCAGAAGAGTGATTACAATGTTGTGGAACAATTGGGGCAGACCCCTTCAAAAATTTCAATGTTGGCCTTGTTATTATGCTCTGAAGCCCATGTTAAGGCTTTGGTAAAGTTCCTGAAGTCTGCACATGTGCTGCAACAGACTTCTGCCGACCAATTTGAGAACTGTGTTGCTATTCTGAATGCTGAAAATGGACTCGGTTTCTCTGATGCTGATTTGACGTCCAAAGGAAGAAAGCATAATGATTCCATGAATGTCTCTATTGAGTGCAGGGGCACCACCCTGGCTCATGTCCTAGTTGATACGGGCTCATCACTAAATGTTCTGCACAAGGGTGCTTTGGACAAATTGAACTGTGAATGACTGACTTTGAAGCCCAGTAATATTGTGGTGAGGGCTTTTGATGGTTCCAAGAGAATGGTACACGAGGAGGTGGACATTTCTACTAGAGTTGGTTCTCAGACCTTTAACTCCACTTTCTACGTGATGGACACCCGCCCGTCTTACTCTTGTTTGTTGGGTCTCCCTTGGATCCATGAGGTCGGCGCTGTTACTTCTACTCTACATCAAATGTTGAAGTATCCGGTAAATGGAAGGATTGTTACAGTCCATGGTGAATAAGAATATATGGTGAGCCACCTAAACTCTTTCAGGTATGTTGAGATAGGGGTCGAGTTCATTAAAAAAACCTGCCAGAACTTTGAAGAGGTTCCTCATACAATTGTTGCTACCAAGACTGTTGCTAGTGTTCCAAAGATTACCAGACCTTCGTTGAAGATGGATTCTCTAAAGTATGCCAAAGCTGTAATTGATGAAGGTGGGGCTACCATCTAGGGTCAACTCCCTGAAATCCCATATAAGTCTGACAAATTTGGTTTGGGTTTCACTTCAGAAGCTCAAAAAGTTGTTCTTTGTACTCGGGCTGGAGCACCACCACTATGCATCAGCAACCATGGAATCAATGCTTTGGAGGACAGTGACAATGATTGCGACATGGACAAATGGATCTTCCCAACTATCAGCGGTGGACTCATCAACTGGAAGGACAAGGACTTTATTCCCATTATTTTCATTTAGGAGTAATTGTCTTTTTGTTTTGGGATATGTAATATTTGAACAATTTAAACACTAAAGCCTTGTGTCTTACCCGAGGCACAATGGCCTATTTGTGAGGGTTATCATTTCTCTTTCATAGGTCATAAATAAATCATTGGATATTTTGCATACAAATTTTATGCTCTCTGTCTTTCTTTTCTGCTTTTACTTTATCAGAATAGCTATGCTCTCTTACACACACCCACATATCAAACTGCAGATCCACATCCACTCTGGATCACATTGATAACGGTTCTTCTATTTCCAATGATAACTTTGAAAATCCGATCTACCAAGCCGAGGACGAAGGTGAGGAAGATTGTGAAGTACCAGGAGAAATTGCTAGACTATTATAACAAGAGGAAAGAGCCATACAGCCTCATGAAGAGCCAGTCGAGACAGTAAACTTGGGTATTGAAGAGGATAAAAAGGAAGTCAAGATAGGTTCCAACTTGGAGAATAGTGTCAAAGAGCGGTTAATTCAAATGTTACATGATTATGTGGAGATCTTTGCCTGGTCATACGAATACATGTCGGGGCTGGACAGTGATATTGTGGTTCATCTTCTGCCAACGAAAGAAGATTGTCCTCCAGTGAAGTAAAAGGTTCATCGTATGCATCATGAGATATCATTAAATATCAAGGCTTAAATTATGAAACAGTTCAACACCGGGTTCTTAGTTGTTACTTCTTATCCATAATGGGTTGCTATTGTTGTTCCGGTACCTAAGAAAGACGGTAAAGTACGTATATGTGTGGATTATAGATGTTTGAATAGGGCGAGTCCCGAGGATGACTTTCCGCTTCCCCATATTGATGTCTTGGTTGACAACATCGCACAACATAAGGTATTCTCCTTCATGGATGGTTTCTCCGGGTATAATCAGATCAAAATGGCACCTGAAGATATGGAGAAAACAACCTTTGTCACACAATGGGGAACCTTCTGCTATAAAGTTATGCCATTTGGGTTGAAGAATATCGGGGAAACCTATCAGCATGATATGGTAGCTTTGTTTCACGATATGATCCATCACAAGATAGAGGTCTACATCGATGATATGATAGCCATGTCTCATACTGAAGAAGAGCACCTTGATCACCTGCAAAAGCTCTTTGAAATACTGAAGAAGTACAAGTTAAGATTGAACCCGAACAAGTGCACCTTTGGAGTAAGATTTAGTAAGCTCTTAGGTTTCGTGGTCAGCACCAAAGGTATTGAAGTAGACCCTGCAAAGGTTAAATCTATACAAGAAATGCCAACTCCCCGCACTGAGAAGGAGGTTAGGGGATTCTTAGGACGTCTAAACTACATTTCCAGATTCATTTCCCATCTAACCTCTACTTGTGAGCCAATCTTCAAATTACTGAAGAAAGATCAAGTAGTGAAGTGGAATGACGATTGTCAGACTGCCTTTGACAAAATCAAGGAATATCTTCAAGAGCTTCCAATTTTGATGTCGCCGGTTGAAGGAAGACCTCTGATCATGTATTTAACCGTATTAGAACATTTAATGGGGTGTGTGCTGGGGAAGCATGACGAATCTGGTCGAAAAGAGCATGCAATATACTACCTTAACAAAAAATTTATCGACTGTGAAACAAGACACTCACTACTCGAGAAAACTTGTTGCACTTTGGCATGGGCTGCTCGCCGACTAAGATAGTATATGTTGACTCACACTACCTTATTGATATTTAAATAGATCCTATCAAATACATCTTTGAGAAGCTCGCTCTCTCCGGAAGAATAGCAAGATGGAAAATGGTCCTGACCGAATATGACATCCAGTACATTACTCAAAAGGCAATAAAAAGAAGTGTACTAGCTGATCATTTTGCTCATAAGGATGTGGACGACTACCAATCCATGAATTTTGAGTTCCCGTACAAGAACATCATGTTAGTGACTGATTATGAAGAACCTGGACCGGATGAAGGACCTGAAAAAGGATCTCGATGGACTATAGTCTTTGATGGAGCTTCTAACACACTTGGCAACGACATCAGTGCTGTGGTCATATCTTCCGAAGGTTGTCATACTCCTTTCATTACCAGGCTATGTTTCAATTGTACCAATAATATGGTTGAATATGAAGCATGCATTATGGGTCTCAAAGCTGCTATCGACTTGAGAATCAAATTCTTGAGTGTATTCGGAGACTCGGCCCTGGTAATCAGTCAAATCAAAGGAGAATGGGATATGAAGCATCCCAACCTCATCCCTTATCGGGAGCATGTGTTGACACTGATTCCACACTTTGAAGAAGTTACCTTTGAGCATTTTCCACGAGAGGAAAATCAATTAGCGGACGTGCTAGCTACTATGTCGTTCATGTTTAAATTCAAATGGGATAATTAAGCTCCTCAGAACACTATTGAGAGAATGGACGAACCAGCATACTGTTAAGAGGTTGATACTGAAGAAGTAGTGGACAAACCCTGGTTCCACGAAGTGAAAAGATACCTCGAAGCCCAAGAGTATCCAGAGGGAGCTTCCTTCAATGATAAGAAGTTCCTAAGAAGATTCTCTACCAAGTTTTTCCTTAGTAACAGAATCCTATACAAGTGCAACCACGATTCTACTCTGCTTCGGTGTGTAGACAATAGTGAAGCAAAGAAGATTATGGCAGATACGCACGAAGGTATCTTTGGCACTCATTCTATTGGGCATATAATGGCTAAAAAGATCCTACGGGCAGGATACTATTGGTCCACTATGGAAGCAGACTGTTATTAGCATTCCCGAACTTGTCACAAGTGCCAGATCTATGTTGATAAAGTATATGTACCTCTGGTTCCCTTAAACGTCTTGACTGCTCCCTGGCCTTTCGTAATGTGGGGCATTGTTATGATCCGAGAGATTAGACCTACCGCTTCTAATGGGCACTGCTTCATCCTCGTTGCCATTGATTACTTCACAAAGTGGGTCGAGGCAACCTCATTTTATTCTGTTACCAAGAACATTATGGCACGATTTATCAGGAACAACCTTATCTATCGGTATGGTGTTCCAGAAAGAATCATCACAGATAATGGTACCGATCTCAATAATATTATAATCATTGAGTTCTGTACGCAATTCAAGATCCAGCATCATAACTCTTCTCCTTACCCGCCGAAGATGAATGACATTGTAGAGGCTGCTAATAAGACCATCAAGAAGATCATATAGAAAATGACAGTGACATATAAAGACTGGCACGAGATGTTACCATTTACTCTTCATGGTTACCGTACCTCAGTACGCACGTCAATAGGGGAAACTCCTTTCTCTCTGGTGTACGGTATGGAAGTTGTCCTACCCATTAAAGTCAAGATCCCTTCCTTGAGAATCATGAAGGGTGCAGGTTTGAGCGAAGACGAATGGGTTCAGACTCGACTTGACCAATTGAACCTGATTGACGAGAAGAGGCTCGCGGTTATATGTCATGGTCAGATGTACCAGAAACGTATGATCAAAGCTTTTAATAAAAAGGTCAGACGTCATGTATATCAAGGTGTTAACCTAGTAATCAAGCGCATCGACCATCCACAAGGTGATCCCAGGGGAAAATGGACTCCCACATACGAAGGACCATTTGTGATCAAGAACATATTTTCAAGTAGAGCCATGATCTTAACCACTATGGACGGTGACGACCTTCCGCACCCAGCAAACGCGGATATGGTTAAAAGATAATACGCATGAAAAGAGACCCGCTAGGTTGATTGGCCTGGGAAAAAATAAGGGCATCCCGTCGAACCAAAATGGTTCAGGCAAAATTAGGGATATACATATAAAAAAAATTTGTGCACCCGGCAAGTCGAAAACCTGAAAAGACGGCTTGAGCAAAAAAGGGTATCCCGATGGAATGAAAATCGGAAAGGGCGGTCCAGGAAAAAGTTAGGGATTTAAAGCGCACAACTATGTCCCGTTGAATCACCTTACAGCCAACCTTTGATATCAAATATCAAGCTCAAATGGTACTAATTAATCCAGTCGACTTCGAACAAGCAGCAAAGTGATAAGATGCTCAAAGATATGAAGGCAATAGCAGAATGGGAACCCAATGGGATCATTTCACATATCTGTTTTTCTTTGTATACTATTTTATACAGTTTTCATTCTTACGACGGTATTCTCCTACTAGAATATTTGTCTCCTTGTACAAAAACGCCTATTATAGGCAAAACTTCTTCAAATCAATACAAAACTATCTCTTTGAAAGTACAAAACTACTTGTTTTTATTTGTCTGTTTTGTTTGCGAAAACGCCCAGTGATTATTATTGAACATATGCATTTGAATATGATCATCGTTTACAAATACACAGATAAAAATATGAAGCCAGTTACTAACGGCTTTAAGAATCAGGACAATGTCTAAAAAGTCATCTACAAATCCCCACGGATATTATTCTCCTGCAGGTACAGAGACAGAGACGTCCTCCTACAAAGTCATCGCCATATCTTCAACATACAGCCTAATGATATCAGTTGTTCCAGTACCCCCTACAGAGCAAGGATCTCCAATCATCTCCACAGCATCTTGAAGATTTCCTCAACACGGCTCATAAAGCTCTTGGGTTCCCCATCAGGGCTCCATAAAAATCCCAAAGCAGTTTACAGAGTTTTCTTTCCCCAATAGATTTTATTTCTCTAGCCACGGAAATCCATCTCCCAGCAATTCAACTTCAACAAATAATGAAGAACCACATTCTTCATCCCCGGCAGCAGTCAGAGATTTATTTTCCCTCAATTCAATGACGCTACAAAGAACAACTGATCAGTTCATATATTGCATTCATATATCATTTTACAAATATGCATACAAAATACATATAGCACAATCTCATTTATTTTAAAAACATCATTACACAATGTGTGTCATGCATCATGACATTGAATACAGCTAATTCTTTACCTTTTCTGGAAAGATCAACAAACAAATATCATCATCAATTTTCAACAAGTTCCAGATTAATTCCTGAAACAAGACAGTGCAACTATCTGAAGTAACAGCTCGTCAATCATTGTGAAGCCTGGACCCGACTAGATAGAAGTTAACATCAAATACAATTTACTGTGAAGCCTGGACCCGACCAGATAGCAGTTTACAACACTGTGAAGCCTGGACTCGACCGGATAGCAGTTAACATCATTTCTGAAGCTCGGAATCCAACCGGATAATAGTTAAACCTCCTTAACTACTGTAAAGCCTAGAGTATAACCAGATAGCAGCTTACTCTATCAAATTATTGTGAATCCTGAAGTCTAACCAGATAGCAGTTAACATCATTGCTGAAGCCCAGAATCTGATCGGATAACAGTCAATCAACAATTCAAGACACTGTGATGCCTGGAATCCAACCAGATAATAGTATAAGTTATTGTGAAGCCTGGAATCCGACTAGTTAGTAGTTTACTCTGTCAAATTACTGCGAAGCCATGAGGCTGACCAGATAGCAGTTTATTTTATCAATTACTATAAAGCCTGGACCCGACCAGATGACAGCATAATCTACAATACTGTAAATCCTGGACCCAACCAGATAGCAGTTAACATCATTTTTGAAGCCCGGAATCTGACTGGATAACAGTTAAACTCTATCAATTACTATGAAGCCCGGATTCGACCAGATGACAGTATACCTCAAATTCAAGTTGAAGTCTGGATCTGACTAGATAACAGCTTAATTTCTTCAAGCCACTGAAGCCTGGATTCCAACACGATAACCGTTGGAGTTATTGCGAAGCCTGGAATACAACCAGATAACAGTTCAATTTCATTTTACTGTGAAGCATGGAAACTGACCAGATAACAGTTAATTTCATATTCCCCGGTAAGTCGTTGTAAAGCCTGGAATGCGACCTGATAATAGTCAACCTTTATTATCCTTAGCAAGTTATTATGAAACCAGGATTTCGACCAGATAACAACTAACTTTCACCTCTCTAGTCAAGATATAACTCCCCAGTAGAGTAGTGGGCAACTAAAGGTCCTAGACTCTATTCCCCAAACAGAAATCAACATTCCCCAGCGAAGTCCTCCTCAAACAATAGGAACATGAATCCCCACAAAGAGACCTCTTATGAAGCCAACATCTAATTTGGATGGCATCTTTAAGCCTATCTTCAACAACTCTCAGTCATCTTCTCCAAATGGAATTTATAAGCCTATTCCCGATATCATCAACCAACAACGTTACTTCATGCACAGGCAAGTGCAAATTTCTGGGCACTCTAGTGTTCAATCATCTTCCACCTTCAGATTACGAATGGAAGATAGGCCAATCTAACTCTTCAAGTTTAAGAATATTGAACAGGGGCAGCTATTATACCCCAAAATTTCCCCTCCCATTTTTACTCAAGACATGCTCATTGAGGTCCTCAGTTGCTCAAGGTTGACCAAGAATTGATCAGACAAATTCTCCTCCTAAGCAATGAGCCTTCAACTAGGGTTTCACTTTTCATCAATATGTTTGGGTTGCAAAGGCTCGAAATTATTTCCATGGTACCTAATATGTTTTTAATACTGTCCATGCCAAATTTCATGCCTTGCACTACAAGCATGCTCAGTCAATTGCTCAAGTGTTTGAAAATCAATTGTACTAGGTCAAAAGTCAATTGTGGCCAATATACAGTCAAACTTCAAGATTTTTGTCAACATCAACATTTTAAAGTGATAATCATCATTTGATCAAGGGTCGATCATGATTCCTCAAGGAATGCTCTTAATTTATCAAAAGTCAAGAATTTCTAAATTAGGGTTTCTATATGAGAAGTCAACTAAACTTTGACCAAGCATAACTTTCACATACTTCATCCATTTTTCCCCAACCGAATCTCATTTTGAAGAGAATCCAATTCCCTATAACTTCTCTTATATCCTCAAGTTCAAGAAATTCATCATTTGAAAGATACAAGCTCATACGTTATAGGTCAGTTTCAGAAAGTCAACAAAAGACACTTTTTGCCTAGACCTTTTACATCAATATAAAATCTTCAAATGCAAAATTGATCAAAAGAGGGATTGAAGTAGACATCTTGATATTTCCAAAAAGTAAAAGATCATCATTGTTGTACACTAAAATTTTCCCTCTCATTTTCTTTCAAGATTTTCTTTTACATGGATGGTTGCAAACTTTGGCTTGAGGAAAGTAAAATTTGAAGATGAACGAAATGTCCTTTGACTGGAACATCAGAGTTTCCTTCGATTGGAGCATCAGAGCTTCTCTCGATTGGAGCATCAGATTTTCCTTTGATTGGGACATTAGAGCTTACTTCGATTGGAGCATCTGAGTTTCCTTCGACTGGAACATCAGAGTTTCCTTCGATTGGGACATCAGAGCTTCCTTCGATTGGAATATCAGGGTGTCCTTCGACTTGAACATCAGAGTTTCCTTCGATTGGGACTTCAGAGCTTCCTTTGATTGGAGCATCAGATCTTTCTTCGATTGGAACATCAGAGCTTCCTTCGATTGGATCATCAGAGCTTCCTTCGATTGGAGCATCAGGGTGTCCTTCGATTGGAACATCAGAGGGTCCTTCGATTGGAACATCAGATTTGCCTTTGATTGGCATATCAGTGCATATGTGTCTTAATCTAAAATTCCATGATGGATGAAGTTCTGAGCATTTCGAATCAGAACTGGGAATCATCACAGGAATAAGGACTGGTCGAAAGGGACTTTGAAGAGGGAAACTCTGAATATTTTCAAAATTCGAGCAAGGCGCCAAATTGACTTATCCAGGTTCACTCGGGATTCTAAAATGTCATGATATATCTCAAAGTGGAAATCTTTTAGTGTGTTTGATTCTGTTTTCAAGGCCATGTTTAATGGTTGGTCTTCAATGCCATGATTCTTTCCCCATTTCCTTGTCTCCTCCACCATCCATAAATACAAGATGTCAAACACAAATCAGAAAAAAAGAGGGAAGGACTCACACGCACGCATACTGCATCACATAGATCACGTTTCCACAATGCTCAAAGAAATCCCAAAAGTGTCCCAATCGAAGCACCTTTTTGCAGGAACCTTTAGCCCAAACGAATACTAGATTCGTGTATGTGAGCCATCCAGGAGTCCACACCAACTCCTAAGCCAACGTTTCAATACCCAAAGCTGAAGATCGAAGCATACTGTTGTACCCCAAAATTTTCCCTCTCATTTCATCAATATTTTCTCATCACAAGACTCTTGGAGCTCAAGGTCAAGTTAGGGTTTGCTCTGCTCAAGACTCCTCCTTGCACTGTTGACCCAAATTAGGGTTTGAGTTTGCACAAAGATGTTTTGACCTAAAATGCCCAAATTGACTTTCATGCTTCATTTTGGACTCACAAGTTTATCCATACCAAGTTTCAAGCCTTGATTCCAATCTTTGCCCAGTCAATTGGACAGTTGACCTAGAAATCAGCTATATTGGAGGGAAAGTCAATTGTGGCCAATTGACAGTCAAACCTCATGATTTTTGACCCACATCAACATAATGAACTCATATGGACCATTTGATCAGGTTTGGATCACAATTCCACAAGAAATTTGATCAGATCACCAAAAGGGCAAAATGGTCATTTTTAGGGTTTTGACTGCACAAAGGCAATTTTTGACTGTTTGACCTAACCAATGGCAAATCAAGCTCACATATGGACTCAAGGACTCAATGGCATTGTCTTGATCCATTCAACAAGTTCAAAAGATCTCAAATGCACAAGATTGACAGATGAATTTTCCAATCAACTGATCAAATTTGACTGTATACTGAAAAGTCAAACTTTGACTTTTTGGTCAAAATCAAGTGCCAAGATTCATTTTTCATCAAGACATGTCAAATTATGAAACTTGTTCATCAAGAAATCCAAATTTGCAAATTAGGGTTTAGAATGAGAAAATTTCATAACTTAGAATTTTTCTAAGTTATGAAACTTCCTTATTTTTTCCTAACTTTGTCCCATTTTTTCATCAAGATACATTCGGATTCAAACAAAACTCAAAACATGAAAGTTGTATTCCATTGCAAAATCTACAACTTTGATTCACAAAGTTTCCTAAAAAGAGGCTTGTATCTCAAGTTATGAATTTTGGAACAAGGGTGCAAAATATTCTTAACTTAGAAAATTTTTGACCTATTATAGGCAGGATTTTTGCCCAACTTCATGGCCACTTTTCACATGCTTCCACTTGGAATTTAAACTTGCATTACAAAGATGGATTGTATTACACATTCCAAGCTTTCCAAATTGTCCAAGAACTTATCAAACACCCTTGTGGTTAGGGAGAATCGAATTGGCAAAGATGGGCAAAAGTCACTTTGTTCATAGCCAAAATACATGTTCATAACATTGCCATTTTCAAGTCAGCATGGTTCAAGCTAGATTACAGGCCTCTAATCTCATTCACACTCAATAATTAAATGCATATCCTTTGTGTTAGAGTGTTATTTTGTTTATTTGGACAATACACACAAAATCAATCCATATATGGAAAAAGCACATTTGCCATTTTGAAAAAGCAATGCTTTATGTCAAAGTCCATATCTTGGAAGTACAAGCAGATCTTTGAGGCACAAGTTTATGGACAAATCTCACTAATCAAGAACCAAGTTTGCAGCATGCTTGAGGGGCCTGTATGAGCCTATAACCCAACTTGACAATCTTTGCTTAGATAAGAAGAAAACTTGCATATTGAACCATAACACGCATTCCTGCAAAGACCAACTAAAACAAACTTTGTAAACACATTTCATACTCCCTAACTAACCTAAAGCACGACCAAAATACCCTTGATCCATCCTCATACAGAAAATCACCATTTTTTTGCAAGAAACAGGGCATTCTGCATTTTGACTTGGCCAGCATCATCCACTCGTGCGTTTTTGCCCAAACAAGTTCCAATACACTCCATACCATCCATTGAAGCTGTCCCAAGCCTTAGATATAAGCTGTAACATCCATAGCCAAGTTTTCCATTTTCACTTTTCATTGTTGCAGGTTGACTTCCATAGCCTGATTCAGAAGGATTCAAGGCACATCAAGCATAGGAGAAGGTTCCTAGGACCTCAAGCAAGTTGTACAAGTCCTCAAACACCATTGAAGTTGGCCATATTACTCTGTTCAAGTCAAGCTGAAACAGGTAAAATGTGAACTTCTATCTCTCTATCCAAGCATATTTAGGCTTAAGTTTGTGAAGAAAGTGTGTTATACTCATAGCCCTGAAGCTACCCATATAGTTACATTTCATTTATATTGTGTGTGCTAAGAGAATTTTGGACCTGAACATGGAAGAAAACTTAGGTCAGAAATTGGGGGAGGAGAAATTCTCTCTCGTTTCTGAGAGTTAGAACAACTTTTTTATATATTTGAAATCGTGACATGATGCTCTATATTATTGATGTTATAAGTTTTTGCTAAAAGTCAAAGAATCAGGAAGTTTGAATCAAGCATGAAGGGCGCGTGTTTTTGACAGAACTGGCTGGAGGTTGAAGACAAGCCCCTTGGGCTGGGCCTGAGTTGTTTTTCTGTTTGCACCATCTTTTTCCACCTACACCCCCTTGGCCCATTGTGTGTTATTTTGATTATTTTTTACTTTTCTTTTTTTCTTCTGACTTATTATTTTTTGTCAAAATATAAAAAACATTAAAATTATTTTTTCACCCATTTTTGTATTTATTTGGCATTTGTATTTATTTTTTCACCCATTTTTGTAATAATTTAGGACTTCAAATTTCCGCATTTTAAAGCTTTCTAATTATGCCATGATAGACCTAGGGTTTGTATGCAAAATTAACCAACAAATAGCTTGACTAATGCAAAGACAAAAAAAATCATGAAAATGGACAACACTAATCACACTTGCACCCTTAGGGTTACTCTATTTGTTGCCTTCAAAAATGGGCCATGCTTGCACGTTGAGTTTCTTTGGCAAAACAAAACAATTCAAATGATCATAGTCCCTCGACGACGCTTTCTCAAGTTGCCTAAAAATGATCAAGTCCCTTAAAGAAAAAATTGCCAAAGACACTTGGCACTATTGCATTCATGGTCTAAACGATGACCCGCGCTCGTCCAGTTATTATCCTAACACAAGATTGTCCACCAAATACAATGGTGGAACAATACTGTTAAAAGGGTTAAAACATAGGAAAGATCTTTGAGAAATTTAGGATAGATAGCTCTTGATTACTTGCCCAATCTTGCAAAACAATCCTTGCCATTTTCCAAAACACACTTCAAAACAAACTTTCAAAAAAAACATTGAAAACTTTTCAAAAGACAAATACACCTTTGTATACATTCAAACATGGATCATTACAAAGGTTTCCACAACAAATGGCCTCTTTTCAAAACCATTTTCAAACTCACACACAAAACACCATTTCAAACAATTGAAAGCACCATTTCAAACAATTGAAAATGCAAGGCAAGTGATCTAAGCAAGTACCTAAGAGCCCATGGATAACCATGGATAGAAAGGGTGCTAATACCTTCCCTTTCTATAATCTACTCCCCGAACCCATGAAAACATCTCAAAGGTTTTTCCTGTGCTTTTTAACCTTTCCTTAGGATAAAATAAAAAGTCGGTGGTGACTCTTGCTAAACCGAAACATTTGCGAAAACAAACGCAAAGCCCAAGTCAGTTCTCCCACCGTATCACAGAACTGGCGACTCTGCTGGGGAATGATTTTAAAAGTGGAGTAACCTTAGGGCTTAGATCACCCTTTTGCATGACTAATTGTTTGCTTTGATTTCTTTATACTTTGGTTCTCTTGTTTGGGCTTGAAATCCTACACCCGGATTTGGGAAAACATTCATAGATAGCAATACATTACGGAAACTGTGCGGGGTATACCGACACGGTTGAAGCAATAGCTATATTAGTGCGACATATTTGTGAGTACCGGTAACCCTTGAGTTCAATCAAGGAGAGTACGGGGCCGCTGAGTGATGTCACTAAGCACTAATGACCTAGAACCTTACTTGACCATCTTGGCCTTTTATTAGGGGTAGTGAGATGACCGGCTTTGGTGCAGTCCGAAGTTGGTAGATACTCGATACTACACTCATTGAGGGTTGTTTTCTTGGAATATTTTGGTCGCTAGTTAAGTGGCTAAACCAAAACAATGAACATGGAAAACAATCCAATGATATTGAGCTCCTTAGGACCCGGTTACTATTTATAGGACAGGTTTTTAAGCCAACTACACTCAAGAGGGTACTTACCTATGAAACCTCATGCACGCCTGAAACTAGGGTTTTGTGTGAATTGCTTGTACATATGTTTGTGCATACATCATGAACATCATAAAGCATCATATGCATCCACTAACCATTTCAAGGGTTTGGATCTTCATCTTTGTTCTTATTTTGTAGGTCATGGAAATTCTTCGCAGGAAAACTATCCAAGTCAACCTTTTGAGAATCCCTCCTCAACTCAAGGAGCTCACATCCAGAGTTCCAGAAAGCTCTCTCTTCAGTGAAAGACATGGTAGACTTCTCAGCCTAGTCAACACCAGCATTGAAGAAGACATGGTGAAAGTGTTGTTCCAGTTCTTTGACCCCCTTCACCACTGTTTCACATTCCTCGACTACCAATTGGTGCCCACTTTGGAGGAATTTTCTCAACTCCTGAGAATTCCCATTCTTAATCAACTACCCTACAACGGTACGGAAAAAGAACCAAAGCCTGAAGATGTTTCTCAAGCACTACACTTGCAACCATCTGACATCAAGGGGAATTGGGAAACTAGAAGCGGTGTCAAAGGCTTCTTGGTAAAATTCTTGTTTGAGAAGGCACAAGAGTGTTGGAATTCATTGGATCTACAAGCCTTTGAAGAAATTGTGGCACTCCTCATTTATGGGTTGGTCTTGTTCCAAAATCTGGACCAGCTTATAGATGTCAACGCCGTCAAGATCTTCTTATCCAGGAATCCCATACCTACATTGCTTGGGGACATCCTCCACTCATTTTACACACGAACAATGAGAAAGAGGGGTGTTCTCATATGTTGTACTCCTCTCCTTGCAAGGTGGTTTATTTCGCACCTTCCACAATCTGTTTTGAATAATGACCAAGGCTTAAGGTGGTCACAACGATTGATGACCCTCACACACTTTGATGTACATTGGTGTTCTCGGTCCAGAGAAAATGTCATCATCGTCGATCGTTGTGGAGAGTTCCCTAATGTTCCATTACTTGGCATTAGGGGGGGCATTACCTACAACCCTTGTCTAGCTTTGAGACAATTTGGATATGCATGGAGGGATGGCCCTCATGACATGTTGATTCCTGACCTAGTTTTTGACTTCGACAACAATACACAAGGACTTCGCCAAAGATTCATCAGAGCTTGGAGGACGCCTAACAAGGTAGATAGCAAGACACTGGGGCACAAGAACTACATCCCTCTTGAGCCTTATCTCAAGTGGGTACGAACCCGAGCCCAGAGTCTTATGATGCCTTACCCTCATATTCTCCCTTTGATTAAAGATCCCGTTAAGGAAGGAGATGTTCCCTACACCATCCTATATCCTGACACGCCAACATCATGTGAGGAGATGCAGAAGAGTTGGATCCAACTCAAGGAAGAACGGAATACTTTTGAAGCCAGCTTCTACGCCAGTGAGAAGAAGGTTTTGGAGCTTACCCGCCGACTCCATGAGGAAGAGACCCTCAACACCTACATCGCACCAAAGAGGATGCGCAACGTCTTTTTACCTTGAGAAGTTTTTGTAATATTTGGCCCATGGGGCATTTATGTATTGACAAAATTTCTTCTTATTAATATGACGTATGTTCTTTTTGTCTGCAACAATGTTGAATTTCTAAATCCTTGAATGCATTGCATAAATAAACATATCATTCATCATGTGCATAAGGAGGTCTCCACACCAGGTTTCCTTATCTTTCTGCTGTTTATTTCAGTAAGATGGATCTCGAACAGACGGTCAAGGATCTGCGGTCGCAAAACTCACAGTTTCAACATCTCCTAATGACATTGGCAAAGGGTCAGGAGGATCTAAAAGCATTGCTTGGGAACAAAGAGCAAGAGAAAGTGAAAAAGAATAAGAAAAGAGTCGGGGTGGCTACCCTGGGGAGAAGGTTTGAGAATGAAGCCAGAAGAGTTCTTGAATTTCCCTCCGCATCTGAAGAGGAAACCAGTAAAGGAAAAGGGGTTGCACTACCTTCTGAATCCGAAGCTGAAGAGGAAGAGGCTGAAGAAGATGAAGACTACTTAGAGCAACAATACCCGCCAGCGGACGACAAATACAAGAACTTGGAGGATAGGTTGGCAGTTATGGAGCTGCAAAGGGTTCCCGAGTTAGATTTCGAAGATTTGGGATTAATTGCTGGAATTGTGATCCCTCCAAAGTTTAAAGTGCCAATTTTTGCAAAGTATGAAGGGTTGTCTTGCCCAAAGATGCACCTAAGGTCGTACGTCCGAAGAATTCAACCTCACACATCCGACAGAAATCTTTGGGTACACTTCTTTCAGGATAGCATGTCTGGTACACAACTAGATTGGTTTTACAAGCTTGAGAGATCAGAGGTACATAGTTGGGAAGACTTGGCAGCTGCCTTTTATCGCCAGTATCAATATAACTCTGACTTGGCGCCAACCCGTACTCATCTACAGAGTATGGGAATGGCCTCAAATAAGGGATTCAAGGAATATGCCCAGAAATGGCGCGACTTAGCCGGAAGAGTGCAGCCACCTCTTTCTGATAGAGAACTGGTTGATATGTTCTTGGGGACCCTATCTGGCCCGTTCTTCAACCATTTGATCGGGAGCTCTTCCGCAGGGTTTACTGAATTAATTCTGACTGGCGAACGGGTGGAAGCCGGTATTAAGAATGGGAAGATTCAAAAGGACGCCTCTGCATCTACAACTGTTAAGAAATCATTTCCGGCAAAGAAGGAAACGGCTGTTGTGTACTCTCAGAGAGGAGTGGGAAGAACTGAGCGCCGGCCAACTGTGGGGGCCGTGATGATCCAAAATTCATCAAATGATCAGCCTCGTGACAATCAGGCCAGACCAAATCAGCAACGGGTAGAGCAGCCACAACGGCAGTTCACCCGCATCAATATGACACCTGCGGAAGTTCTTCCACATTTGTTGAAGTTGAATCTGACTGGTTTAAAGGAGGCACCGAAAAACCCTAACACCATATCTCCATACTATCATGCCAATTCCAAATGTGCCTACCATTCTGATATCGCCGGACATGACACCAACAATTGTTGGGCGCTAAAGAATAAAATTCAAGACTTGATAGATGCAAAAGAGGTTGAGTTCGATGCTCCAGAGAAGCCAAACGTAATATCCGCTCCAATGCCGAAGCATGGTCGCAATGTCCATGCTATTGAAGAAGATCTGTATGTTTCTGATGTCAATGACCTGATGACTCCACTGTTGACGATCAAGTTGAATCTGTTAAAGGCTGGGATTTTCCCAGGATGTAAAGAAGATTGCTACTGTTGTTCCTCTCTACCAATCGACTGTCCATTACTGAAGAAAGGCATCCAAGGCCTAATGGACAGTCAACAAATTATGTTCGAAAAGATTCCTGCTATTCCAACCCCTGTCGAAGATGTTTCAATAATCACCATTTCCACCAATCTTTCCAAGGCCGTCAAAAAGCCTGTTAAGATTACGTCCTCTACAAAGATAGTTCCCTTGAAAATAACCATGCCTGGGCCTGTCCCCTACAGTTCTGACAAGTCAATACCATGGAATTACGGTGGAGAAATCTACTACCATGGTGTTAAACAAGTTGAGATAACCGAGGAAAGATCTGATGAAGAAGATGCCGACATTGGAAACATTGTCGGTACAAGTAAGATTACCCGAAGTGGGAGAATATTTTCTCCAGAGATTTCCCCTCCAAAGGCAATCTTTGGACCCTCAGCTGCTGCTGAAGTTACTCCTGCACCGATAAAACTTTCCGCTAGAACCCCGTTGATTGAAGAAGCTGTTATTCCTGTTGTTATCCCTCCTACTTCTGCTGATAAGGGGAAAGGGATCCAAGATGAGCTCGTCGGGACGAGGGCTCAACCATTGGTCATCCCCGAAACCTCTGAGAAAGAGATGGAGGAGATTCTGAAAATAATTAAGAAGAGTGTCTATGACGTGGTAGAGCAATTGGGGCAAACCCCCTCGAAGATCTCCATGTTAGCATTACTGCTTTGTTCAGAAGCGCACGCCAAAGCATTGATAAAATTTCTGAAGACAGCCCATGTGCCCCAGGAAACCTCAGCCGATCAATTCCAAGATTGCGTGGCCAGCCTTACCGCAGATAACGGCCTGGGTTTCTCTGATGCTGACCTGACTCCGAAAGGAAGAAAGCACAATGACGCATTACATGTGTCAGTAGAATACCAAGGAACTACTCTGGCCCATGTTTTGGTCGACACTGGTTCTTCTCTGAACGTGCTGCCTAAGAAGGCTCTCGACCGATTGGATTGTGAAGGCTTGGAGCTAAGGCCAAGTAATATCATTGTAAGGGCATTTGACGGGTCAAAGAGAATGGTACATGGGGAGGTAGACATTCCCATTAAGGTAGGCACAGAAGTGTTTCCTTCAACTTTCTATGTGATGGACATTCGTCCGTCATACTCTTGCTTGCTAGGGAGGCCATGGATACATAATGCTGGTGCAATCACCTCCTCTCTACATCAAATGCTGAAATACCCTGTCAAAGGAAAAATCATAATCGTGCACGGTGAAGAGGAATATATGATCAGTCATCTAAACTCCTTTCGGTATGTGGAAGTGGAGGGTGAATTCATTGAAACACCATTCCAGCACTTTGAGGAAGTCTCTCCTGAGGTGGCAGTAGAAAAAGCGGTAGCCGAGGTACCCAAGCAGGTGGTCAGGATGGCATCTCTGAAAGACGCAAAGGCTGCGATGAAGAAAGGGAAGAGCTCAACATGGGGGCAGTTGCCTGATATTCCTCACAAAATAGACAAGTTTGGATTAGGATTTACCGCTGCGGGGCAAAAAGCTATGCGCCGCTCAAAAGTTGAAAGAACACCCATCAAGATCTCTCCTTATGGAATCAATGCTTTGGAAGGTGAAGACGAAGAGGCCAACATTGAAGATTGGATCTTCCCAACCACCGAAGGGGGACTACGCAACTGGGAGGAGAAAGACTTCGTCCCCATTACTTTTATTAATCAGTAATTATCTGTCAAACATTTCCTGTTGGTCTGTAATAATTACTTTTAAGCAATCTGCATACTACTTTTTCACCTCATGCCTTGCCCGGGGTATGTAGGTCCATTTGTAAGGGTTTTGATTCTCTTCATATCCATATGCCATGTTTAATG
The DNA here is from genome assembly GCA_948472305.1 of Vicia faba. Classification (NCBI taxonomy): domain Eukaryota; kingdom Viridiplantae; phylum Streptophyta; class Magnoliopsida; order Fabales; family Fabaceae; genus Vicia; species Vicia faba. The sequence goes on from OX451741.1 coordinate 146,031,505, forward strand.
ATCCATTGGACGTTTTTCATTTATAAAACTGCTGTGTTCATTTTCTTTCCTTTTGCATTTTTGTTTATTTAAGGATGGCTATCCCTTACACACACCCACACTCACAAATGCAGGTACCCATCCACTCTGGATTCTATGGGCGACTATTATGCTATGTCCTTCAATAACTCTGAAGATCTGGTCAATCAGGCTGAGTATGGAGATGACAAAGATTGTGAAGTACCGGAAGAGCTAGCCAGACTTCTACAACAAGAAGAGAGGGCCATCTTGCCTCACGAAGAGTTGTTGGAAACTGTCAACTTAGGAACAGAGGAAGACCGGAAAGAAGTAAAAGTGGGTGCCAATCTGGAGCCAAGTGTCAAGGAACGTTTGGTACAGCTGTTAAATGAATACGTTGAAATCTTCGCCTGGTCTTATGAAGACATGTCGGGTTTAGACACTGATATCGTGGTTCACCGTCTCCCCACAAGAGAGGATTGTCCACCGATCAAGCAAAAAGTCCGCCGAATGAGGCCCGACATGTCCGAGAAGATTAAAGCTGAAGTAATGAAGCAATTCAACGCTGGCTTTCTGGTTGTTACATCCTATCCACAATGGGTTGCTAACATCGTGCCAGTACCTAAAAAAGACGGCAAGGTTAGAATGTGTGTGGACTACCGGGATTTGAATAGGGCCAGCCCTAAAGATGATTTTCCGCTACCGCACATCGACATTTTGATTGACAACACAGCTCAGCACAAGGTGTTTTCCTTCATGGATGGATTCTCAGGTTACAACCAGATCAAAATGGCCCCCGAGGACATGGAGAAAACAACCTTTGTTACACAATGGGGTACCTTCTGCTACAAGGTGATGCCGTTCGGACTGAAGAACGCAGGGGCAACTTATCAGCGCGCCATGGTAGCTTTATTTCATGATATGATACATCATGAGATCGAAGTTTACGTAGACGATATGATAGCTCGATCACAAACAGAGGAGGAACACCTTGAACATCTGGAAAAGTTGTTTGCCAGGTTGAAGGAGTACAAACTCAGGCTGAATCCAAGTAAGTGCACTTTTGGAGTTAGGTCTGGTAAACTTCTAGGATTTATTGTCAGCAACAAAGGCATTGAGGTCGATCCAGAAAAAGTGAAAGCTATACGAGAAATGCCTGCTCCCCGTACTGAAAAGGAGGTTAGAGGGTTCTTAGGGCGCTTGAACTATATTTCCAGATTCATCTCTCATCTAACGTCTACCTGTGAGCCAATTTTCAAACTATTGAAGAAAGACCAGGTAGTCGAATGGAACGACGATTGCCAAGCTGCTTTTGATAAAATCAAGGAGTATTTGCTAGAACCTCCCATTCTGATGCCACCCGTCGAAGGAAGACTGTTGATCATGTAACTGACCGTCTTGGATAACTCAATGGGGTGTGTTTTGGGCCAGCATGATGAGTCTGGTCGAAAAGAGCATGCTATTTATTACCTTAGCAAAAAGTTTACCGACTGTGAGACTCGCTACTCACTGGTCGAGAAAACTTGCTGCGCTTTGGTATGGGCTGCTCGCCGACTAAGGCAGTATATGATGACTCATACCACCTTGTTGATTTCCAAAATGGATCCTATCAAGTACATCTTCGAGAAGCCATCTTTATCTGGAAGAATAGCTAGATGGCAAATGATCCTAACTGAGTATGACATCCAGTATACTACCCAAAAAGCTATAAAAGGGAGTGTACTAGATGACCATCTAGCTCATCAAGCTATCGAAGATTATCAATCCATGAGATTCGACTTCCCAGACGAGGACATCATGAATTTAGACAACATTGAAGGTAACAGACCGTATGACGGACCTGAAAATGGATCCCGATGGACCCTGTACTTTGATGGTGCTTCAAATGCACTTGGAAACGGTATCAGTGCGGTGCTCATTTCCCCGGAAGGTTGTCACACGCCTTTCACAACCCGACTTTGCTTCAGCTGTACCAACAACATGGCTGAATATGAAGCTTGCATTTTTGGTCTCAAGGCTGCTATAGACTTGGGGATCAAATCTTTGATCGTATTTGGGGACTCGGCTTTGGTTATCAGTCAAATCAAAGGAGAGTGGGATACCAAACATCCTAATCTTATCCCATACAAAGAACATGTCCTGATATTGTTGCCTCATTTCGAGCAAATTACCTTCGAGCATTTCCCGCGAGAAGAGAATCAGCTAGCGGATGCTCTGGCTACAATGTCTTTCATGTTTAAACTCAACTGGGATAGCGAGGCTCCCCAAATCACCATCGAGCGAATGGATGAACCTGCGCATTGTCATGAGATTAATACCGAAGAAGTAATGGAACAACCTTGGTTTCACGAAATCAAAAGGTATCTCCAGACTAGAGAATATCCCGAAGGAGCTTCCGTAAACGACAAGAAGTTCTTAAGGAAATTTTCTGCCAAGTTCTTCCTAAGCAACGGCATCCTCTACAAACGCAGCCGTGATTGTGTTTTACTTCGATGTGTAGACAAAGCTGAAGCAGAATTAATCATGACCGAGATACATAGTGGTACATTTGGCACTCACTTGAGCGGGCATACGATGGCTAAGAAGATTCTAAGGGCAGGCTATTACTGGTCTACCATGGAAGCTGACTGCCATCAACATTCCCGTACTTGCCACAAATGTCAAGTCTACGCTGACAAGATTCATATTCCTCCGGTTCCCCTCAACATTCTGACAGCTCCCTGGCCATTCGCAATGTGGGTTATTGACATGATTGGAGAGATCAAGCCCACAGCATCCAACGGACATCGCTTCATCCTGGTTGCTATTGACTATTTCACCAAATGGGTCGAAGCAGCTTCCTTCGCCTCTGTTACTAAAAATGTGGTCGCTCGCTTCATCAAGCAGAACCTCATATGCCGGTATGGGGTCCCCGACAGGATCATCACAGACAACGGTACAAATATGAATAATACTATGATCACCGCTCTATGCGAACAGTTCAAGATTTATCATCACAATTCATCTCCCTATCGGCCGAAGATGAACGGTGTTGTTGAAGCTGCGAACAAAAACATCAAGAAGATCATTCAGAAAATGACAGTCACTTACAAAGACTGGCATGAGATGTTACCATTTGCTCTACATGGATACCGTACCACGGCACGTACTTCAACAGGGGCAACCCCATTTTCTTTGGTATATGGCATGGAAGTTGTCCTGCCCATGGAAGTTCAGATTCCTTCCTTAAGGATTATGAAGGACTCTGGTTTGAGTGAAGATGATTAGATTCAGACCCGACTTGATCAACTCAATTTGATCAACGAGAAGCGACTCGCCGCTGTTTGCCATGGTCAGACGTATCAAAAACGGATGATCAAGGCTTTCAACAAGAAAGTCAGACGTCAAGTGTATCAAGTCGGAGATCTCGTAATCAAGAGGATTATCTTACCGCAAAGTGATCCTAGGGGCAAATGGACTTCTACATACGAAGGGCCATTTGTGATCAAGAGTATATTTTCTGGTGGTGCAATGATTCTGACCACCATGGACGGCGACGATTTGCGGCACCCTGCGAACGCAGACATAGTCAAAAGATACTACGCATAAAATAACCCGACAAGTCGAAAACCCGAAAGGGCGGCTTGGGCAAAAATGGGCATCCCGGTGAACCGAAAACCCAAAAGGGCGGTTCAGGCAAAAATTAGGGATAAAACAAAAAAATTGTACACCCGGCAAGTCGAAAACCCAAAAGGGCGGCTTGGGCAAAAAGGGGTTTCCCGGTGGATCGAAAATCCGAAAGTGCGATCCTGGAAAAAGTTAGGGAATTAAAGCGTATGACTAAGTCTCATCGGATCACTTTAAGAGCAATCTCTTCATCAACCAGCTCCAAGCTTCTGATCAATCCAGTCATCAGCGGACGAAGCATTGAATGGACAGATATTCAGAGTTGTGAAGGCTATAGCAGAATGGGGATCCAATGGAATTGTTTCACATAGCCATCTTTCTTTTGTGTAAATTTTTCAATTTTTATGACGACATCCTCTTATTAGGATGATTGTCTCCTTTGTACAAATATACTCATAGAAAGTTAATACAAATACTTTTCCAAATACAGAAATTTGCTTTGACTTCCTTTTTCTCTTTTGCACTTATGTTTATTTGAGAAACGTCCAATGTTTTGTTAAATAGGCATATGCATTTGAACATAATCATTTTCTTACAAATCAGGAAAAGTTGATTACTGATAGGTTGAACGGATAGGTAGATACCTTGATGCCCTTTCAGAAGGAATCCCCAGCAGATTTAAACTCCAAATTCCTCAATCCAGAACTTAATTCCCCAAACAGAGTTAAACTTTAGGATCCTCAGCAGAACAGAAGCTTTCTCAAAACTGATCTCCCCAGCCAGAGAGCCTTCTAGAACTCAATTCCCCTCAGAGTTAAGTTTCAGTATCCCCAGTGGAGCCAAAATTCCAACTATCAATCCCCAGCGGAGCCAAACTAGTGAACCTTCTTCCCACAGAGATACTTCCCACCAGACTGAAGATTCTCATTCTTATTTCTCCAGCATAAGTCTACCAGGGTCTGAACTCCCCAATAGAGATCATCAGAAATTCTCATTCCCCGCAAGTCACCAAGGAATTCTGATCCCCAGCAGTGGTCCTAAGATCCCTCAACAATTGAAGATCTTGCATTTCCCAAGCAGAATGAAGACTCTCACTCTCAGTTCCTCACAGGATATTCAGATATTCCCCAGTGAATATCTCCTCAGGACAGGAATCCCCCAGTAGATTGGCATACAACCCAAGCTCCTGATTCTCCAGCAGTAGTCAACAAGGATGTCTCAATTCTTGCAATCCCCTGCAACAGTCAAGGATTCACTTTCCCTGGCAGCGGTCAAGATCCTTTTATCTCCATCCATCCAGGATTCATCTATCCTCAGCAAGACAGCTCTTCAGCTTACATGCACATTCATTTACATTCATATCATAAACATTGATATAACATATATATTGTATCATACATATCATGCAACATAACTTTGTGTTTTAGCTAACATTTCATCCTTTTCAGGATAAGATTAAAAGGCTCTTATTAACAATTATTCAGATACAGTATGGATACACCCCAGACACGGCGGTCATTCTATTACTCATTCAGAATTTCAAGTCAGATACAGTACAGATACACCCCAGACACGGTGGTCATTCTACTACTCATTCAGACTACAGCGATCAGATATAGACTAGATACGCTCCAGATACGGCAGCCATTCTATCTCTCATTCAGATTCACTTATCCACCTCAAAGATTCAATGCATTCCAAGCACGGATACCATTCTGACCCTTACAACAGCAGTTTGATTCTCCCTAGTGCGTTCGCCACAGAAGTCATTCTGTCATTTATTTAGATCCCAGTTACAGTTTCAGATACACTTCAAGCACGGAAGTCATTCTATTACTCATACGGATCTCAATCCCAGTTACAGTTTCAGATACACTCCAGACACGGAAGTCATTCTGCTACTCATACAACTTTCAACTTCAGATACAGTCCAGATACGCTCCAGACACGGTTTCCATTCTGTCACTCATTCAGAATTTGTCCCCAGCACGCAGTTGCTCCATACAGATATTTCTCTGTTACCCAGATACAATACAGATACACTCCAGACACGGCAGTCATTCTGATATTCATTCTTCCTTCAAACGCAGTTACAACTCGGATACGCCCCAGACGCGGAGGCCATTCTCTTGCTCATACAAACACCATCCTCCAGATACAGTTCAAATGTATTCCAGACACGGATACCATTATAATCCTCATTCTTCTGACCTATCACATTGCAGTTCAACAAACATTCCAGATGGCATCTTTAAGCCCATCCCCGACAAGATTCTGTCACCCCTCCAGATTGCATCTCTAAGCCCATCACCAAATGGCATCTTTAAGCCCATTCCCGCATCCATTGTTTTGACGAGTGCAAATTTAAGGGCACTCTAGTGTCCAATCTCCTTTTTACCTTCGAGACGCGAAAGGCAAACCTGCCAATCTAAATCTTCAGGTGCAAGAAGATTGAACAAGGGCAACTGTTGTACCCCAAAATTTTCCCTCTCATTTCATCAATATTTTCTCATCACAAGACTCTTGGAGCTCAAGGTCAAGTTAGGGTTTGCTCTGCTCAAGACTTCTCCTTGCACTGTTGACCCAAATTAGGGTTTGAGTTTGCACAAAGATGTTTTGACCTAAAATGCCCAAAGTGACTTTCATGCTTCATGTTGGACTCACAAGTTTATCCATACCAAGTTTCAAGCCTTGATTCCAATCTTTGCCCAGTCAATTGGACAGTTGACCTAGAAATCAACTGTATTGGGGGGGAAAGTCAATTGTGGCCAATTGACAGTCAAACCTCATGATTTTTGACCCACATCAACATAATGAACTCATATGGACCATTTGATCAGGTTTGGATCATAATTCCACAAGAAATTTGATCAGATCACCAAAAGGGAAAAATGGTCATTTTTAGGGTTTTGACTGCACAAAGGCAGTTTTTGACTGTTTGACCTAACCAATGGCAAATCAAGCTCACATATGGACTCAAGGACTCAATGGCATTGTCTTGATCCATTCAACAAGTTCAAAAGATCTCAAATGCACAAGATTGACAGATGAATTTTCCAGTCAACTGATCAAATTTGACTGTATACTGAAAAGTCAAACTTTGACTTTTTGGTCAAAATCAAGTGCCAAGTTTATGGACAAATCCCACTGATCAAGAACCAAGTTTGCAGCATGCTTGAGGGGCCTGTATGAGCCTATAACCCAACTTGACAATCTTTGCTTAGATAAGAAGAAAACTTGCATATTGAACCATAACACACATTCCTGCAAAGACCAACTAAAACAAACTTTGTAAACACATTTCATACCACTATGCCAGAAATAACCTACGAAAGCGCTTTTTTTGGGCTTTAAAAGCGCTCTCGTAGGTGGCGCTGCTAAAGGTTTTAGCAGCGCTTTTTTTTCAGAAAAAAGCGCTCTCGTAGGCCTACCTATGAAAGCGCTTTTTTCTTAAAAGCGCTTTCATAGGTAGGCCTACGAGAGCGCTTTTTTCTGAAAAAGCGCTTTCATAGGTGTATTCAGAATGCGTATAAAGTAGGCCTATAAGAGCGCTTTTTGTTCAGAAAAAAGCGCTCTCGTAGGCCTACCTATGAAAGCGCTTTTAAGAAAAAAGCGCTTTCATAGGTAGGCCTACGAGAGCGCTTTTTTCTTAAAAGCGCTTTCATAGGTTTTCTACTGAAAAATCTAAAATTTAAAAAATTTCTAAACCTGCATTTTTTTGCAGCAAACCTGTAATTCTTAAACCGGTATTTTACAATCTAATCTAGAAATACCAATATATATTAGTTTTAATCCAAATACCAAATGTAATTCAAATACCAAATATTATATATATATATATATATATATATATATATATATATATATATATATATATATATATATATATATATATATATATATATATACAAATACCATTATAATCAATTCATATCCAAAATATATATACACCATGGTAATTCAATATTAACATGTTTTTAAACGTAACAAAATACACCCTAAGAAATCAGCTATATAACACTAAGTAAATCAATCCTAATCTACATATATATCCAAGGTCCTGATCCTGCAATATGAACATAATAACACGGTCAGTGTTGTATACACAAAACAATATATTCATAATTAACCAATTTTCACACAACAATGTATTCGTACCTTATTATAAGATTCTTAGCTCAATAAAATATTGGCACAACTCCTCTTTGAGTTCTTCCAATTGACGTGGCGAGTAATATGGACAATTGTATTGATCAAAATACTACATTACAAAACAAAATATATGCATGATTTAGTTTAATGTAATAAATTATATGCAAAATCCGATAAGTAATAAAACAAAGTATAAATCCATACCGTGATTGGAATCTCGATTTCATTCATTTGAATGATTTCTTTGATAAACATCAAAACGAAGTATCCGCAATCTATGCCGTTTTGTTGTTGAGGGCACTACATAGAAAAACAAATAAGATTATACATATCTATTGATTTATCAAGTAGCATAAATATTATAAGCAAAATTGTTTAAATTTATATACCTGTACTTTGATCCAATTAATGTTGTTTGATCTAGACCGTGGTACTCGTGCTCCCCTTTGACATCGGAATACTTGTATTAAACTGATGACAAAATTAAAATATTTATTTAGAACAATGACATTGAAATAATTAAATATATAAACACAAACGAATATTTAGAATAATGTCACTTACGTATCAATCACTAGCTTCATTTCCGGATAATTTGTCCAATCACCGTCAACCGAATTCAGGTAATAGACCACTTCTTTTATGGGATTGATTGCAAGCAAAAACCAGTGACATCTATAAATTAAAGCAACAATTTAGAAGCGAATTTTAATGTAAAAAATACAAATATTAAAAGGAGATTAGAATGAAAATCTAACCCTGTATTATAAGGCAAAAGATACAAGCTCTCTGTACTGGCAGTTGTCCTGAATCTTTCGACCAAGTGTTCTCTTACTGAATCAGGTTCCCTAGAAATTGTTGCTCCGCTGACACGGGAGGAAGACACGAAACGGAATCTATTTGACAATTGATTCCCGCGCATCAATTTGTCAAATAACATCCTTAAATAAAAACATAATTAATATTATACTATTTCAATTAAATGTTTAAAAAAAATGTTCAACCAATTAAATAATATATTGATCGGGTTACCGGATGTACGAGTGCATCACACTGATGCCTAACTCTCGATGATGAAAGATTTGTTCCATGTCCTCTAATCCAATTGTTTCGGTACATGGAAAACCAAAGACAATTTCATCCACATCGATTTGACGAATTCCATCATTCATCAAATCTGATGTGCCAACTAGTGTCTCCAGACACTGTCGATACCTAGGCACAAATTTACGAACAGGAACCTTCTTCTTAGGTGGAACCCTACTAACTTTCTGGCTCACCTGTTGTGACTGATCTTGAGAAGGTACCTTAAAAATCATATAGAATTATGTAAGATACAAAGTTATGCAATTTTTTATTCCGATCATAAATGAAACACTATAAAAGTACCTGTCTTTGCGATGCAATAGACTCGCCGCGCTGCAAAATCCCTTTATCCTTATATGCGGGTTTTGCAGGAGTCTAAAATTACCATGTATAAAATTCAGGTCAGAACTGTCAGTTGAATACTTAAAGATTCATAATGGTTTTCAACATACCTGATCATCTATGCAGATGAGGTCTGATGGCCATGCCACAAAAGATCCTACTGCATCTCGCAGCAATGTGGTCTCCGCAACAATGTCAGGTACCGGTAGCAATGGATTCATATCTAAAACAACATCAACCGATACCTTCATGTGGCCATCCGGGAGCGGTCTATGGTGAATTAAATCTCCCGAGGTGTTGTGCACTTTTCCCTTGCCAACTACCCCATAAGTCGGAGACGCTAGATACAGCTGACAACATGAAATGCCCTAAACCAATAATAACCGTTAGACTTCCTTTAATGTTGACAACAATAACCGTTATAATTATACTTTCTCTAAATATAATGGATTATCATCTTAATTACCTCGGGAAAATTTTGTTGACGGTTGATACTAGCCTTGTCACTAGTTTCTTTCAACTGTGAACTGCTCCTTTCTGCCATATATCTCTCTTTGTCCCTCTGCAGTTCACGGACTTGTGCTTGTAAATCCTGCAATGTTTGCATCACTTCTGCATTGCTAGGATTTCTTTTTCTTGGATTGTTATACAGAGAGGTAGGAGTCACACCATGGCCTTTACCCCTCACTCGTCCCGGATACTCAGCAACACATAGTGCTCGACTGAGTACGCTCCTGATATTCGAGTCATCACCCGAGGATACCGATTGTGATATAGTCTCCTGTAATTCATTTAAATATCGATAATTAAAGACACAATGTTAACTATATATTAATTAAAGACATAATGGTATACTTACACACTCATCATAAATATGTTGCAGATCGGGGTTAACAACTTTATCTCTGCCAACACGAGCTTCCTTCCACAGCACATGTGCAGGTAGTGATGTTTCGTCACTCTGCGTCTCCTCCAACTACGCATTGTTACAAATAATAAAATCATCAATACACATTGTTACAAATTAATAATACACATTGAGATAATTAATAAGATCGTAGAATTGAGATTTACTTACAATTTTTTCCTGTAAGCGTGCATATCCCAAACGACCTTTTTTATATGGATATACGGGTTTTGACGCTCTATCCCGATTTACAGCACTCACTTTCTTGAAATTATCGTCTTTTCTTTGGCCCACAAAAGCAACCCATTCTTCGGGTGTAATGAAGCTCTCATATTTTTTTGGTCGTTCAGGATCCTCTTCAACAAAATTTCCTTCATCGTCTTTAAGAAACTTATTTATCAAAAAATTTCTCCACCCTCTATGTCTTTTTCCGGCCAAGCCCATTATATACTTTTTGCGGGCATCTTCAATGTTAAAAGACCTCTACAAAAAAACATACGCATAAAGGGTGTTAGTATATGTAATTTAAAAACAATATTTTCGTCAAAATAAAGCAAATAACAACAACCATATATGATACCTTTATCTCGGTCCAAATTCTTTCTTTAGCATCCAACTATCCTTTTTTCCAGCTAGTAGTGGTGATCGGAATGTGCATACGAACAAGCGTACCGATGTAGCTTGTCAGTTTTGCAGAATTAGGCCCAATTAGTTGGTCATCATTATTCCAATCTACATTATACGTAATACCTCTATCTCTATCACGGATGATTCCCCGCATGATAGTTATGCCTCGTGTGATGTCCTTATCTGAAGTGTCTTGTGGAACATTATCTTGTGGAACATCTCCTTGTGGAACATTTTCTGAATTATCTTGTGGAACATCTCCTTGTGGAACATCGTGATACATTTTCTGTCAAAACGCAAAGTATACACGGAATGAATCCGTATCAAGAAAATGCAACATACGGAAGACAATTTAAGACAAATTCATCACAATATATACCAGTAATTTGAGGAAGAAAGTTACCTCTCAGATGTTTCAAACTCTAAGAAACACGGAGAATGAGCGTCGTACGTCGAACTAGGTCGGGAAACGCTGCAAATTCATAGAATGTTATTCAATATTTCGGATAATGGATTAAATAGAATGAAAAGATGGATACTATTAAATTTATGATTAAATAGTTACGAACTGATAAAGAATGAAAAAGAAATATACCTACATCAAAACATAAATAAAACAATCCTAAATATTTCAAAAAACTAAGATGTCAGATAACAAATTTTCAGTCAAAACACAAAGTATACACGGAATGAATCCGTATCAAGAAAATGCAACATACGAAAGACAATTTAAGACAAATTCATCACAATATATACCAGTAATTTGAGGAAGAAAGTTACCTCTCAGATGTTTCGAACTCTAAGAAACGCGGAGAATGAGCGTCGTACGTCGAACTAGGCCGGGAAACGCTGCAAATTCATAGAATGTTATTCAATATTTCGGACAATGGATTAAATAGAATGAAAAGATGGATACTATTAAATTTATGATTAAATAGTTACGAACTGATAAAGAATGAAAAAGAAATATACCTACATCAAAACATAAATAAAACAATCCTAAATATTTCAAAAAACTAAGATGTCAGATAACAAATATTTCATAAAATTCCATAAAGCAAAAAAATGAAATGACGTATATTTAAATTTTACTGGATGATATAGGCTATATATATTATACTATAATGAAAAAAATGAAATGATATAGGCTATATATATTATACTATAATGAAAAAAATGAAATGATATAGGCTATATATATTATACTATAATGAAAAAAATGAAATGATATAGGCTATATATATTATACTATAATGAAAAAAATGAAATGACATATATATACATTTTATTGAATGACATTGTCTATAATTATATATACTATTACCTTTTTCACTAACATCTCTTTCTTTTCTTGGTAGGAATATGTTCTACTCGTCTCGTAACAACGCGGACGGTTGGATTGATCCAAATACCCTCATTATGATCATTTCTAATGCATGATTCATTATCATTTTGATCATTTCTGGTAAAAGATTCAATGTCAACACCAGTATCGCCTTGGTCTTCAATCTTTTCATCAATTACTTTGTTAGAGAAAATCACTATAGACCATTTCGTACTTGTCGGATCAGTGACATAGAACACTTGTTTAGCTTGAGAGGCTAGAATGAAAGGCTCATCTTTGTACCCCGCCCTGTTAAGATCAACTTGCAAAAATCCTGACTTATCCATCCGTATACCATTATTATTTTCAACCCACTTGCAACCGAATATAGGAATCTGAAATTTCTCGTAATCAAAGACCCAAATGCGCTCGATAACCCCAAAATACGACAGATTTGCAAATTTCGGGTTTAAGTCCTTCACACTAGATATGTGCATTGCTTCAGCTACCAAGGTGACACCACTATTTTGCACAGTACTTTTATCATCTTGTTCTTTGGTATAAAATGTGTATCCATTAATTGCGTATGCGCTATAAGAAAACGCAACCAAACTTGGACCATATGCTAAACATCTCAACCTTTCTGTCACTGAGGTGGGATCTGAACGATACTTTGAATAAATATGTTCCTTAAACCATGGTATGAAACTTCGATTGTGCTCTCGTATAATCCAATTCTCATTTCTATTCGAATTTAAACCTCGAAGAACACCCTTGTGTATTTCGACATACGGCTCAACCTCAATCTCATTGTGCAGAACATACAAATGCACTTGATCCCGTTCGACCCTTGATACTGTCACAACTTTATTTCCAATTAGCTTCTTACCTTCTTTTTTTTCAACAACATGAGATTTGGGGAGTCCAATTGACTGAACATTTGACAAATATTCAGTACAAAACTCAACCGCTTCTTCAACAATGTATCTTTCGGTAATACAACCCTCTGGTCGACTCCGATTTTTCACATACCCTTTTAATATTTTCATATAACGTTCAGCAGGGTACATCCATCTCATATAAGCTGGTCCGCACAATTGTGTCTCTTTCACAAGATGAACGACAAGATGAACCATTATGTCAAAAAACGAGGGAGGAAAATACATTTCAAGCTCACACAAAGTAACAACTATTTCTTTTTGCAATGTTGGCAAGATCTCAGGATCGATCACCTTACTGCAAATTGACTTGAAGAAAAAACACAATTTAGTTATTGCGCTTCTTACCTTTTCTGGCAGAATAGAACGTATACCTATCGGTAGAAAATGTTCCATTATAACATGGCAATCATGCGTCTTTAAAATCTTTAACTTGAGGTCTTTCATAGACACAAGTCTTCTAATATCTGATGAGTAGCCTTCTGGAACTTTAACTTCACTCAGAAACTTACACAATATTTTTTTCTCCTTTCTAGATAGAGTGTAAACAGTAGGTGGTAGGTATGTCCGTCTTCCTTTCTTCACGGGTCCCAGTTCAGTTCTTATTCCCATGTCTACCATGTCCTCCCTTGATTTAAGGCCATCCTTAGACTTCCCTTTTATATTGAGTAACGTACCAATAACACTGTCAAATACATTTTTTTCAATATGCATCACATCAAGAAAATGTCTTACGTACAAAGATTTCCAATATGGCAATTCAAAAAAAATCGACCTCTTCTTCCACCCACCTGTGACAACTTTATGTGCAAAAGGCTTGCCAAACTGAATATTCACATCTTTCACCTTTTCAAAAATTTGATCACCTGTCAAACCAGGCGGAGCTCTATGTTGTTCGGTATCTCCGTTGAACGCTTTTCTCCATCCACGATACTGATGTTTAGAAGTAAAGAATCTACGATGACCGAGAAAGACATTCTTCTGACAAAGTTTCAATCGCATGGTATCGGTTCCGTCTTCACAAACAGGACACGCTTTTTCACCTTTAATGCTATACCCGGATAGATTGCCGTATGCTGGAAAATCGTTAATTGTTCCAAACAACATCGCCCTCAAGTTGAAACTTTCTTTCCTATAACCATCATAAACCTCCACACCGTTCTCCCACAAAATCTTTAAATCTTCGATTAATGGTTCCAAGTATACGTCTATGTCATTTCCTGGTTGTTTAGGCCCAGAAATTAACATAGACAGCATCATGTACTTACGCTTCATACATAGCCATGGAGGTAGGTTATAAATCATAAGAATCACAGGCCATGTGCTATGCGAGATACTTTGAATACCGTGTGGGTTCATTCCATCAGTAGACAATGCCAAGCGAAGGTTTCTTGCTTCTTTTCCAAATTCAGGATAATCATTATCAATTTTCATCCACTGTGGAGAATCTGTCGGATGTCGAAATTTTCCATCAATAATTCTTTCATCTGAATGCGAAGTCAATTGTCTTGAATCGGTTTCACTACGATACATCCGTCTAAATCTCGGGATTATAGGAAAATACCATAAGACTTTTGCCGGAGACAACTTTTTCTTATATCGAGGGGCACCGCATTTAGGACACTCATTTAACGATGCATACTCGTTTCGAAACAAAACGCAATCTTTTGGACACGCATGTATCTTATCATAGCTCATGCCAATGGAGTACAACATCTTTTTGGCCTCATACGTTCGATTGGGAAGAACATTATCCTCTGGTAGCATATCTTTCATAAGGGCTAATAACTCTGTGAAACTTTTATCCGACCATCCATTTCCGGCTTTTAAGTTGTACAACTTTAACACCGCAGACAATCTTGTGAATTTTGTACAACCATTATACAACGGTTTCTCTGCATCGCTTACCAACCTCTCGAACATTTTGGGACAATCATTAAGATCTTCTTCAAGCGCTTCTGCAATTTCTTCGACTCGATCATAATCGTATGTATCTGTGCAATCATCATTTGAAACATAGGTCCTTGCATACACCGATTCAACATTCCCGTTACTTTTCTCACCATGCATATTCCAACATGTATAACTCCTATGAATTCCATACCGAATTAAATGCGATGCCAACTGAACTGCGTCAACCCGGTTCCCATAACAGCAATACAAACAGGGACATGTCATACGACTGGGGTCTTTGGCGTGCGCAACAGCAAACTTAACAAACTCGGAAACACCATTCTCGTAGTCTTTCGACAATCGATTGGAATACATCCATGTCTTATCCATATCAACTAATTAGTGCACAAAACAGTAGTATACTGCGTTTCTGTCAAAACGCAAAGTATACACGGAATGAATCCGTATCAAGAAAATGCAACATACGAAAGACAATTTAAGACAAATTCATCACAATATATACCAGTAATTTGAGGAAGAAAGTTACCTCTCAGATGGTTCGAACTCTAAGAAACGCGGAGAATGAGCGTCGTACGTCGAACTAGGCCGGGAAACACTGCAATTTCATAGAATGTTATTCAATATTTCGGATCAATTGTCGAAAGATATATACTATTTTAACATAAAGGTTCACAATAAATGTCACATATATATTTTCAATGTTTGGGAAAGCTATGACAATAATACAACACAAATATTAGAAATAGTGAATTCACAAAGTCAACATAAGGTTGATGCGATGAACTGATACTATTAAATAAATGCTTCACACGATTCACCATATTTTTAGTAACAAGTTCATATATCACATTGCATATGGAAATAGGATGAAATGGTTTAAGATACTCAGACTAGAAATGGGGCAGCATTGTTATCATAACACAAGTTAATCGGAAGTTGCTAACGGAAACAAGAAAATTAAGCATTAACATTCACGAAAGATTCAATTAAATGCGGATAAATGTCAAACGGAAAATTAAGGCGAAATATCTACATGGAACCAAGTCCGGACAACATATTTTATTCACAAAAACGCACATAAAATTAGTTCTGAAATCAATTGAAATGGTACTGGTGTTTGACAATTACCAAAACAAACTATTCTAAACGATTAGAAAAAATTAATTGAACAATTTTCATGGTCTTCTAATACCGGACAACCTTATACCTCAATAAAGAGTGGCTTGAAAAACCTCAACAAAAACGGTGTAACTCAATCGCATTAATCCACAAACGTAACAAAATGCAAGAATAGGCATCAAACAATTTTAAAGTTCAATTGACAAGGTATTCAAGAGTTCCGGTATAATTCGACATCCAAAAGTTATCAACAAAATTTATCCGGATTCAACATCAAATTCACCAATTCACCATGATTTGATACCAACAGCCATGAACTAACATGAATCTAACATTTATACTCTAGACTCTTGTTCTAAAACAAAGATACTCATCAATCAACCTATTCCTCTTTTCATCCTTTTTACACTGTTCAAGAAATCAAGACTTATGCATATTCAATAATTCAAATATATCATGAATTTTCAAGAACAAAGTTCAACACAATTCAAGAATCATATAATTGTTTAACAAGTCAACTTCAAGAATCACACCCCAATATTCAATTCAATGTCAAATTTACTCATGAAATTAAAACTTTGTTCAATTCAACAATCCAAAGTTTAACCTAACTCATGAACATCCAACATAATTTCATTCCTAATTATCATCATCACCTTATAAACAAATGTTTTCCAAATATGTCCTTGTTCCACTCCTTAATAAAAATAATCATACCATCTAACAATGAGACTAACTATCCCCAATAAACCCCATTTTCACGCAGCCAATACCCAAAGTTATCATGCATAAGCCATAGATGATCTTTTCAATGAAGGATATAACTTGCCTTCTCAACAACAAAAGGATTTGAAGACTATTTTGCCAAGGTTGGTTAAGCTTGTTCAAGATGTAGGTTTTTGTTTAACACTAGTAAAATGTAGTAATAATATAAGATGAACAGATAATGGAACAGATAATGGAAGAAGATAATGGAAGAAGAAGAAACTTACCAAGATGGAGAAGACGGAACGAACGGCGGCGACGACTGAAGAAGACGGAACGAACGGCGGCGACGACTGAAGAAGACAGAAGAAATGAAGAAGACAAAGAAATGAACAAGTGAGGGCAACTATCAGATTTAGGGGTTTTTAATTTAATTATAAAACAACCTACGAAAGCGCTTTTAAAAGCGCTTTCTAAGACCCATATATGAGAGCGCTTCTGAGGTACAAAGCGCTTTCGTAGGTCCCCCATATAAGAGCGCTTTAGAAAGCGCTTTCATAGGTCCCCCTTTCAGAGCGCTTTTCAAAAGTGCTTTTATAGGGCCACCTATAAGAGCGCTTTTCAAAAACGCTTTCGTAGGTTAGATATTTCAAATACCTATGAAAGCGCTTTCTGAAAAGCGCTTTCGTAGGAAACCCTATAAAAGCGCTTTTTTTAAGCGAATTTTTTTTAAAGGCTATGAAAGCGCTTTCTCTTAAAAGCGCTTTCGTAGATGCGCTGCCAAAAAATTTTTTTTTCGTAGTGTACTCCCTAACTGACCTAAAGCACGACCAAAATACCCTTGATCCCTCCTCATATAGAAAATCACCATTTTTCTGCAAGAAACAGGGCATTCTGCATTTTGACTTGGCCAGCATCATCCACTCGTGCGTTTTTGCCCAAACAAGTTCCAATACACTCCATACCATCCATTGAAGTTATCCCAAGCCTTAGATACAAGTTGTAACATCCATAGCCAAGTTTGCCATTTTCACTTTTCATTGTTGCAGGTTGACTTCCATAGCCTGATTCAGAAGGATTCAAGGCACACCAAGCATAGGAGAAGTTTCATGGGACCTCAAGCAAGCTGTACAAGTCCTCAAACACCATTGAAGTTGGCCATATTACTCTGTTCAAGTCAAGCTGAAACAGGTAAAATGTGAACTTTTATCTCTCTATCCAAGCATATTTAGGCTTAAGTTTGTGAAGAAAGTGTGTTCTACTCATAGCCCTGAAGCTACCCATATAGTTACATTTCATTTATATTGTGTGTGCTAAGAGAATTTTGGACCTGAACATGGAAGAAAACTTAGGTCAGAAATTGGGGGAGGAGAAATTCTCTCTCGTTTCTGAGAGTTAGAACAACTTTTTTATATATTTGAAATCGTGACATGATGCTCTACATTATTGATGTTATAAGTTTTTGCTAAAAGTCAAAGAATCAGGAAGTTTGAATCAAGCATGAAGGGCGCGCGTTTTTGACAGAACTGGCTGGAGGTTGAAGACAAGCCCCTTGGGCTAGGCCTGAGTTATTTTTCTGTTTGCACCATCTTTTTCCACCTACACCCCCTTGGCCCATTGTGTGTTATTTTGATTATTTTTTACTTCTCTTTTTTTCTTCTGACTTATTATTTTTTGTCAAAATATAAAAAACATTAAAATTATTTTTTCACCCATTTTTGTATTTATTTGGCATTTGTTTGTTTATTTAAGCATATATATATAAACCAACATATTTCTTTTTATTTAAAACACAAAACAATAATACAAAAAAATATATTTTTAGTTATTATTTTTTATTTGCATTTTTGAAAACATTTTCTAAAAATATACTTTTTTTGTAAATAATTAATATTTTTATTTTTGTGCATATTTAGTATATTTAAATATATATAATATAAATACTTGTATATTTATTAAAATATTTAGGATAAAAATATTGAAAATAATACGTTTTTATTTTTATTAATATATGACATCAAAAATACATTTTTTCACAATATACTTCTTTTTTTTATTTTTTGTATATAATTAACAAATATTGTATATAATATAATTAATAAATACTATTTATTTAGAAAACTAGGGTTTTGCCCTAAACCATGAAAATATCCAAAAAAAATTGACTTTTTTATTTTTGTTTATATTTCACATGAAAAATACTTTTACATACATAAAAAACCATTTTTGTGCATAATACATTTTTGCATATTTATTATATTTGTCTTAATATTGTATAATTTTAATATTTGTATATTCAATATGGATGTAATAGTTCTAGATTTAATTTCTTGCTAAATATCCCCCATTCAAACATTTGTACCCCCATCCCCATAATTATGTTGTAATAATTTAGGACTTTAAATTTCCGCATTTTAAAGCTTTCTAATTATGCCATGATAGACCTAGGGTTTGTATGCAAAATCAACCAACAAATAGCTTGACTAATGCAAAGACAAAAAAAAAGCATGAAAATGGACAACACTAATCACACTTGCACCCTTAGGGTTACTCCATTTGTTGCCTTCAAAAATGGGCCATGCTTGCACGTTGAGTTTCTTTGGCAAAACAAAACAATTCAAATGATCATAGTCCCTCGATGACGCTTTCTCAAGTTGCCTAAAAATGATCAAGTCCCTTAAAGAAAAAATTGCCAAAGACACTTGGCACTATTGCATTCATGGTCTAAACGATGACCCGTGCCCGTCCCGTTAACATCCTAACACAAGATTGTCCACCAAATACAATGGTGGAACAATACTGTTAAAAGGGTTAAAACATAGGAAAGATCTTTGAGAAATTTAGGATAGATAGCTCTTGGTTACTTGCCCAATCTTGCAAAACAATCCTTGCCATTTTCCAAAACACACTTCAAAACAAACTTTCAAAAAAAACATTGAAAACTTTTCAAAAGACAAATACACATTTGTATACATTCAAACATGGATCATTACAAAGGTTGCCACAACAAAAGGCCTCTTTTCAAAACCATTTTCAAACTCACACACAAAACACCATTTCAAACAATTAAAAGTACCATTTCAAACAATTGAAAATGCAAGGCAAGTGATCTAAGCAAGTACCTAAGAGCCCATGGATAACCATGGATAGAAAGGGTGCTAATACCTTCCATTTCTATAATCTACTCCCCGAACCCATGAAAACATCTCAAAGGTTTTTCCTGTGCTTTTTAACCTTTCCTTAGGATAAAATAAAAAGTCGGTGGCGACTCTTGCTAAACCGAAACATTTGCGAAAACAAATGCAAAGCTCAAGTCAGTTCTCCTATCGTATCACACATACCTCCCATAGGTATAATTCTAAAGTTCAATTTCTTAATATAAGCACATTTATTCGTTCTAATGTGTTTGTGCGTGTTTGTAATGAAGCGTTAGACAGGTTACAATCCTCACACACCGGCCATTGTTAAGGCACGTGAATTTGGTTCCTTTGAATCTCAGGATTCTTGGTGTTTTAGGACAAGTCAAACCCATATTCGAATTAAGGAGAGTTTCAAATTAGGGAGTGGATCGAGCTAGGGGGTAAGCCCCCCCCCCCTGGATCTCTAACGTTTGTTCATTTTGCAGGAATACTGTTTAGGTCTTCGAAGCAGTAAGCTTCGAACTGGGTGACACAGGAACTTTCTGCCATTTTTGAACCTAGATTCAAATCTCGGGATTCTTAGTATTACAGGACGAAATAACTTCAGATTCGAATTAGGGAGGGAATCAAAAGACCTGGGTTTGACACCTAGGTCATACATTTTGTGTTTTTTCTAACAAACTTGCTTGCAGATCCAATGTCCCAGATCGAAGGAGTACATCACGTCCCATCATTAAGCACCTTCAATCAACATTTTCGCTTGGATTGAAAGGTATCCTTAGGCCTTTCGATCCAGACCTGCACCCTGCATATTACTCTTTTTTTTCTTTTTGCAGCTTGGTCCATTTAGTTTATCTTTTTCATTACTTTATTTCTTCTAGTTTTTAATTAACATTAAATGTCAAAAATCACAAAAAATAGACTTAGGGTTTTTCATAATTAAAATTAATTTTTTCAAATTAGTTTAATTTAATTACTTTAACTTGTTTTCTTTAAATTAAAATTAATTAGAAATTAGGTTAAAATTTTAAATCTTTTTTCTCAACAAAATACAAAAATATTTTTTTTCTAAATTAATTAGATTTTTAAGACTTTTCAATTATGTTATTGTTTCCCAGTTTGTAATAGCTTTAATTAGGTTTAAAATTCCGCATTTTATTTTCTTGCACTCTTTATGTAATTTCCCTAAGGCCTTGTAATAGCTTAGGAATTTTATTTTCTACAATTTATTTTCTGCACTATTAACTGCTTGGGTTAATAGGATTGCATTGAAAGACTTTAAATTAAAATGTTAGTTAACCTAACAAAAAGACAAAAAATAATTGAATCAATACACTTGCACATGCGCATATCTAGGGTATCTCCCACTTCGGTTGCCTTCAAAAACGGTCACAATTCTCGAAACGTGAGAATTTTTAGTGGTTGTCCTTTAGTTCAAGAGATCACAAGTCCCTCGATGACCCTTTCGATATCGCCTCGGTTAAAAAGTGATCTTAGAACTTTAGGACAATTACTAAAAGTTCTTGTTTAGTTGCCTTAGTGACCGTAAATGTCCCTTCAATAGTCCCTCAACATCCAACGATAAGGCTACCTACTCAATAATAGTAGGATAACACTATCTAAAGGAAAGGAGGAAAAGAAAAGTTTTTTTGAGTAGGTAGATAGTTGTTAGGTACTTTCTCAAAAAACCATTCTCTCACACTACACTTTCAAAACCATTTTCAAAAACACTTTATCAACACTCTTGAGGACTGATACAAGAGTTAGCATAAAGCAAACAAACTTTTCAAAACACACAAACACGAAAGCAATTTTCAAAATGAGCAAATACCTAAGAGCCCGTGGAAAACCACTGATGGAAAGGGTGCTAACACCTTCCCTTTCCATAATTTACCCCCCTTACTCAGAAACTCTCGAAAAAGGTCTTTTTCTGTTCTTTTCACCATTTTCTTTGTTGGATAAAAGAAAAGTCGGTGGCGACTCTTGCTTACCGCACATTTGCGAATACAAAATGTAAACCAGTATTACAGTCGGTTCTGCCACCGTATCACAGAACTGGCGACTCTGCTGGGGATATTATAAAGTGGGGTTACCTTAGAGTTTTAGTTCTTCATTTTTAAAAATGCATTATTGTGTGTTTGCTTACTTTATCTTTGAGGGTTTGTTGGGGTATTCTTGTAAAGATCCTACACCCGGATCTGGGGCACCTTTTAGGTAAGTACCAATAAATCATGGAGGTTGTACGGTGTAGACCGATACGGACGAAGTGGTGGCTACGTTAGCGCGATACTTCAGATTGTACTAATGTTCCTTGAGTAAGTCAAGGATAACATTAGGCTTCCTCATAGTGTCACTAAGCGCTAACTGACATTTAGAACCTTTAATCGACTCATCCTAGCCATTAGGAAGCAGTGAGATAACCGGCTTTGGTTCCGACCGGAGATTGGTTGATACTTGATGCTACACTCATTGAGATTGGACTTTCGGGATTTTTTGGCCGCAATACTTTGGTGCGTGAGCTGAAACAATTCCTGATGAGAAGGTCAATGATATTGAGACTCCTTAGAACCCAATTACTATTAATAGGACAGGTTGAGCCATCTGAACATTCAAGAGGGTACTTACCTTAAACCCCATGCAAGCCTAAACCTAAGGTTTTCTTGTATGATTTGTTTGCTTTCAACTTGAGCTACTTGCAGGTTTTTTCTAACAACATGATCTCCTTGCAGGATTTGTTTACAGTCATTATCCAGTAACCTGCATTTCTTAGACTCACTTGTCTTCATCACCTTACGCTTTTTCTTAAAGCATATCATACACATCAAACATCATGCCACAGCATTTCTTTAACCATTTCAAGGATCTCAAGGGTTTGTGATGCAGGTTATGATAAATCAGATGTCTAACAATGGGCAAGGGGATTTATTTCTTCTAGCCAATGACATCAAAAGATCAAAACTCAACAACTTGAGTCAGGGGCTATGACCCACTTGATATAGTGAGCTTGACCCTCGTAGGAGGACCTTTAAACGATACGAAAGTTCTTCAGTCAAAGTCGCAGTTCAACTCCTAACATCTTCTTGCGTTTACCCCGCTAGATCCTTGAAAACATTTGTATATCATACATGTCATTGCATAATAGGTATTCCAGGTACAAGCTTCTTATCCCTTTGCTGTTTATTTCAGCAAGAAGAAATGGATCTTGAACAAATAGTAAAAGACCTTTAAGCTTTAAAAGCTCAGTTTCAACAAATGTTCATGGCTTTGGCCCAGGGGAAGGAAGAACTGAAATCTCTCATCATCAAAGAGAAGAAGAAAAAGGCAAAGAAACCGGTTGACATCCTGAATATGGGAAGAAGACTCAGAGGACCGGTTAAAGGAGCTCTACATCTTTCAACTCTATCAAATAAGGGGGATAATCATGAAGAAGATAACAACCCCGAGGATGATGAAGAAGAAGCTGATTATTCTGAGGAGCAATATCCTCCTGGTGATGATAAATACAAATGGTTGGAGGATCATCTCAATGCTATGGAGATTCGGTAGATACCTGGCTTGGACTTTGAAGAATTAGGGCTGGTTTTTGGCGTGATCATCCCACCAAAATTCAAGGTTCCCATGTTCACCAAATATGACGGGGTCTCTTGTCCTAAACTTCACTTGAGATCATATGTCAGAAAGATCCAGCTTCACACTGCTGACCGGAAGTTATGGGTCCATTTCTTCTAAGAAAGTTTAGCTGGCATGCAATTGGAATAGTTCTATCAGCTAGAAAGAACAGATATTCATACCTGGGAAGATTTGGTTGCTGCTTTCTACAAGTTGTACCAATATAATGCTGACCTTGCTCCAACTCGTATACAACTTCAAAGTATGTCTATGGGTTCTAACGAAGGCTTAAAAGAATATGCCCATAAATGGAGGGATCTAACTGGCAGGGTACAACCTCCTCTGAATGATCGAGAAATGGTAGATATGTTCATGGGCACTCTGACAGACCCATTCTTTAATCTAGTGATTGAGAGTTCCTCATCTGGGTTCACATAGATGGTTCTGACTGGAGAAAGGATCGAAAGTGGTATCAAGAGTGGGAAGATCCCGATGGCTACATCTTCTAATGCTGAGAAGAAGCCATTTGCTGGTAAGAGAAAAGCCAATGTTGTGTATAGCCAGAAGGGTCGTAATACGGCAGACGACCATAATCAATCTGTAGGGGCAATACTAGTATCTAATTCTACGTCTATGCAACGACACCAATAGGGGAATCAGCGTAAAGAGTTCACGCCTAAGAGACAATTCACCATAATCAACATGTCACTAGTTCAAGCGATACAACGCATGTTGAAGGCATAGTTGATTATGTTAAAGGCTCCTTTGCAAAATCCCAATACTTCTGCTCCTAGTTACCACCCCAACGAAAGGTGTGCATACCATTCTGATAGTTCTGGACATGATACAAATGGATGATGGGCTCTGAAGAACAAAATTCAGGATATGATTGACGCCAAAGAGATTGAATTCGGCCCTTCAGAGACTCACAAAGTGATCACTTCTCCTAGGCCAAATCTTTGAGAACGTCCATGTTCATTTTTTATTTTTCATTTGTTGTTCAAGCAATTACTGTCATGCCGAACTTTGGTTTTCCCATTAATGCATCGCATATGTTTGTCTTGAATGATTTCATTGTCATTTTATTTAAACTTTTTTCTTGCTTCCTTTATGTGATATTCGACTCTTGATTAAAAAGTTATAAGCCTTTAGAGGGAGGATGACGAAAACGATACCACAATCTCATACAGTGTGATTTTGAATAGACCTTGATGACGATGTACAGGCGTTGTTTCAAATCCCAAACAGTGGATTTATAAGGAAGATAATCCCTAGTCAACCCCTTTGAGCCTAAGAAGTAGGAGTTTTTCTTATCACATAAATTAAAACCCTTATTCATAACCTGGGGCAGGGTAGTTTCTCAGTCAATTTAGACGCGCGTTCAATTGCAATCTTCTGCTTTGTACACAATGAATGGCATCAAAGACGTTCTTCTAAATCAAAAGACGGTGATATGTTCCGCGTAATCATCAAAATAGGTAGTCATTATATCTCAAAATAAAAGCCCATTAAGTCAAAACATGTGAAGGAGACTTAAGAAAAACTGGGGCACCCCGCTGACTGTAATCACAAAAGAAACAGTTCAGGAAAAATACATGGATAGAAAAAATCAAAAAGAAAGAGGTCCTACAAACCCTCAACAAAAAGAAAAGGTCACCAAAATGACTGCCTTCTCAGACAAACGTTCAGTTTCTGAACCATAACTAGAATATTAAGGACAAGATGCCGGACTCATTCGGGATCTAAACGCACAATTAACTGAGCATAGGACTGAAGAACATCACGAAGAACGGGTGGGTACAAATAGATTTTGAGCCTTTGTCCTTTATTTCTTAAACCGTGAACCAGGCTATGTTACAACCCTTAAAATTCCTAACTGAAGCATAGGTTAGTTCGGAAGCATAGTGTTACAAAAGGTATCCTGACTCCTGTAAGGTTTGCTATAAATCATGAGTTGATATCACCCTCTTGCAAAATTTGTTTTACTGAAAAAATGAATTTTTAAAAACTTCAAGACAAGCATAAACTTTGCATTATTTGAATATCGTTGTTTGCATATAGTTATCTGTTCGACAACAGATAAATTCACATGAAGAATATCTAGTGAACAAAAACCTTATCAATGAAAAGGTTCACCTCAAGTGGAAAAACATTTCCAACCAAGGGGCACGGCATGATCATTGTCCATCATCTGGGGAAGTCAAGTCAAGATTCAAGGAATCTCTCAAAAATGCCAAATAGCCAGAGGCAGATCTTCGTCTGAATGACTTGGGGCATTAGACATGAATTCCAGCAACGAATCACGTACAATCAAGAAAAAGCAATGTTCCTCAGTGGATTTCTTCTCAAAAGCAATTGAGCAGGAATTCCCAACGGAAACATTATAAATAAACCAAGTCCTCTTCTAGAAACAGTTCAGGTACGATCCAGAGACGGATGTTATCCTGATACTTATTCAGATTCTCTTCTAGAAATAATGCAGATACGATCCAGAGATGGATGTCATTCTGACACTCATTCAACACATGTTTCAAATACAGTTCAGATACGATCCAGAGACGGATGTAATTCTGACACTCATTCAATACATGTTTCAAATACAGTTCAAATACGATCTAGAGACGGATGTCATTCTGACACTCATTCAATACATGTTCCAAATACAGTTCAGATACGATTCAGAGACGGATGTCATTTTGACACTCACTCAACACATGTTTCAAGTACAGTTCAGATACGATCCAGAGATGGATGTCATTCTGACACTCATTCAACATATGTTTCAAATATATTTCAGAGACGATCCAGAGAAGGATATCATTCTGACACTCATTCAACACATGTTTCAAGTACAGTTCAGATACGATCCAGAGACGGATGTCATTCTGACACTTATTTTAACACATAGATCCATCCACAAAATCTCTGCATGTACTTTCTCCAGCAGGTACAGGGGCATAAATATCCTGATGTGAAGTCACTGCCACATCCTCAGCATACTTCCTAGTGATGTCTATGTCCTCGCAGAGTGAAAACAACCAAAGTTTTGACCTCTTCTTCCCCAAGCAGGACTTACCTCCTCCAGCAAAGTTCCCTTAGAGAGCTGAAATCCATGTTCCCCAACTAAGTTTTATAATCTCAAACAGTTTATAATGCCTCACCCCAGGTAGATTTTATTTCCCTAGCAGCGGAAGTTCATCCCCCAATGGAGTTTATTTCTCTACATTGGTAAAATTTTCCATCAGAGCATCTTCTCCCTAGCGGAGCAATCTCAAGCAGAAGTCAAAGATCCCCAGCAGAGTACCCTCAAACGGAAAGAGGAAATCCCCAAAAAATCATCTCCATTCATCATCCCCAGCAGAAATAAAAGAATCATTTTCCTCATCTACCAAACAACAGTCCAGGATTTAACTTCCCAATACTCTCCAGCAGCAGTCAAGGATTTATTTTCCCAGACTAGGAAATTTTGCAACAGCATTTCATATTCATACATCATGACATACGCATACATATTGCATACAGCACAATCTCATTTATATTTAGAACATCGTTACATGATTCATTTCATACATCATGACATTTCATATGACTAACTCTTTATCTTTCCAAGTAAGATCAATCAACAAACATCACAAACTAATTTTATGACCTGACAGTCTTTTCAAAGGTTACCTCTGACGAAAGGCAATTCCAGCATTTTACTTCAGAAGATCATATTCAAGGCCTCTACTGATTCAGTTTAAATCGACCAATCATTTATTCTGAATCATTTCCAATGGATACTTTCTCTGGTTCAGTCAAATCGACCCTAAGATTTCTATGATTCTATTCCAGTTAAAGATAACTCAAGGCCTCTACTAGTTCAGTTTAAATCGACCAATGATTTATTCTGATTCATTTTCGGTGAATACTTTCTCTAGTTAAGTTAAATCGACCCTAAGATTTTTTATGATTCTTAATCCAGTTAAAGATAACTCAAGACCTTTCTCTGGTTCAGTTAAATCGACACTAAGATTTTTTTATTCTTATCCAGTTAAAGATACTGTAAAGCCTGAAGTCCGACCAGATAGCAATTTATTAATTACTATGAAGCTTGGATCCAACCAGATGATAGTATAACCTATAACACCGAAGCCTGGACCCGACCATATAATGGTATACCTCAGATTCAAGTTGAAGCCTAGACCCAACCAGATAACAATTCAATGTCTACAGTTACTGTGAAGCCGGGAACCTACCAAATAGCAGTTAATTTCATATTCCTCGATAAGTCGTTGTGAAGCCTGGAATATGACCAGATAATAGTCAGCCTTATTATCCTCAGCAAGTCGCTGTGAAGCCTGGATCCTGACCAGATAATAGCTCGCTTTCGTCTCTCCAATCAAGAGATAACTCTCCAGTAGAGTAATTGACAATCGAAGCTCCTAGACTATATTCCCCTAAAACATTCCCCAGCAGACTCCTCCTCAAACGGAAGGAACTGGAATCCCCATAAAAAGACCTCGAATGAAGCCAGCATCTACTTTGGATGGTATCTCTAAGCCCATCTCTGACGACTCTCTGTCATATTCCTTAGATGGCATCTTTAAGCCCATCTCCGACAGTCTTCCGTCATCTTTTTCAAATGGCATCTGTAAGCCCATTCTCGATATTATCCACCAATAGTATCACTTTAGACGAGGGAAATTTTCTGGGCACACTAGTGTTCAATCATCTTCCACCTTCAGATCATGAAAGGCAGACAAGCCAATCTACATCCTCATGTCTAAGAAGATTGAACAGGGGCAGCTGTTGTACCCTAAAATTTTCCCTCTCATTTACTTTCAAGATTTTCTTTTACATGGATGGTTGCAAACTTTGGCTTGAGGAAAGTAAAATTTGAAGATGAACGAAATGTCCTTCGACTGGAACATCAGAGTTTCCTTCGATTGGAGAATCAGAGCTTCTTTCGATTGGAGCATCAGAGTTTCCTTCAATTGGTACATCAGAGCTTCCTACGATTGGAGCATCAGAGTTTCCTTCGACTGGAGCATCAGAGTTTCCTTTGATTGGGACATTAGAGCTTCATTCGATTGGAATATCGGGGTGTCCTTTGACTGGAACATCAGAGTTTCCTTCGATTGGGACATCAGAGCTTCCTTTGATTAGAGCATCAGAGCTTTCTTCGATTGGAACATCATAGCTTCCTTCGATTGGAGCATCAGAGCTTCCTTCGATTGGAGCCTCAGGGTGTCCTTCGATTGGAACATCAGAGGGTCCTTCGATTGGAACATCAGATTTGCCTTCGATTGGCATATTAGTGCATAGGTGTCTTAATCTAAAATGCCCTGATGAAGGAAGTTCTGAGCATTTCGAATCAGAATTCAGAATCATCACAAGAATAAGGACTGATCGAAAGGGAATTTGAAGAGGTAAACTCTGAAAATTTTCAAAATTTAAGAAAGGCGCTAAATTGACCTATCCAGGTTCACAAAGGATTCCGAAATGGCATGATATATCTCAAAGTGGCAATCTCTTAATGTGTCTAATTCTGTTTTCAAGTTCATGTTTAAGGTTGGTCTTCAATGTCATGATTCTTTCCCCATTTCCTTGTCTCCTCCACCATCTATAAATACAAGATGTCAAACACAAATCAGAAGAAAAAAAAGAGGG
This sequence comes from Vicia faba, assembly GCA_948472305.1. Lineage (NCBI taxonomy): Eukaryota > Viridiplantae > Streptophyta > Magnoliopsida > Fabales > Fabaceae > Vicia > Vicia faba. The sequence continues at coordinate 146,060,623 of OX451741.1, forward strand.
AAGGACTCACACACATGCATACTGCATCACACAGATCATGTTGCCACACTACTCAAAGAAATCCCAAAAGTGTCCCAACCTAAGCACCATTTTGAAGGAACCTTTAGCCCAAACGAATATTAGATTCATTTTCCTGAGCCATCCAGGAGTCTACACCAACTCCTAAGTCAATGTTTCCATACCCAAAGCTGCAGATCAAAGCATACCAGCCATAAGTATAATTCTAAAGTTCAATTTCTTAATCTAAGCGCATTTATTTGTTCTAATGTGTTTGTGTGTGTTTGTAATGAAGCGTTAGACAGGTTATAATCCTCACAGACTTGCCATTGTTAAGGCACGTGAATTTGGTTCCTTTGAATCTCAGGATTCTTGGTGTTTCAGGACAAGACGAACCCAGATTCGAATTAAGGAGAGTTTCGAATTAGGGAGTGGTTCGAGATAGGGGGTAAGGTCCCCCCTGGATCTCTAACGTTTGTTCATTTTGTAGGAATATTGTTTAGGGCTTCGAAGCAATAAGCTTCAAACTGGGTGACACGGGAACTTTCTGCCATTTTTGAACCCATATTTGAATCTCAGGATTCTTAGTATTGTAGGATGAAATAACTTCAGATTCGAATTAGAGAGGGAATCAAAAGACCTGGGTTCGACACCCAGGTCATATGTTTTGTGTTTTTTCTAACAAACTTGCTTGCAAATCCAATGTCCCAGATCGAAGGAGTACATCACGTACCATCATTAGGCACCTTCGATCAACCTTTTCACTTGGATTGAAAGGCAGCCTTAGGCCTTTCGATCCAGACCTGCACCCTGCATATTACTCTTTTTTTTCTTCTTTTTGTTGCTTGGCCCATTTAGTTTATCTTTTTCATTACTTTGTTTCTTCTAGTTCTTAATCAACATTAAAAGTCAAAAATCACAAAAAAATAGACTTAGGGTTTTTCATAATTAAAATTAATTTTTGCAAATTAGTTTAATTGAATTACTTTAACTTGTTTTCTTTAAGTTAAAATTAATTAGAAATTAGGTTAAAATTTTAAATCTTTTTTCTCAACAAAATACAAACAAAAAAAAATTCTAAATTAATTAGATTTTTAGGACTTTTCAATTTGTTCCCGTCTTGATCTTCGCGCGTCTCTCTTTTTTCCATTTTATTATTTTTCAATTATGTAGTTGTTTCCCGGTTTGTAATAGCTTTAATTAGTTTAAAGTTCCACATTTTATTTTCCTGCACTCTTTATGTAATTTCCCCAAGGTCTTGTAATAGCTTAGGAATTTTATTTTCCTCAATTAATTTTCTGCACTATTAACTGCTTAGATTAATAGGATTGCATGGAAAGACTTTAAATTAAAATGTTATCTAACCTAACAAAAAGGTAAAAAAATAACTGAATCAATACACTTGCACATGCGCACCTCTAGGGTATCTCCCAATTTGGTTGCCTACGAAAATGGTTATAATTCTCGAAACGTGGGAATTTTTAGTGGTTGCCCTTTAGTTCAAGAGATGACAAGTCCCTCGATGACCCTTTCGGTGTTGCCTCGGTTAAAAAGTAATCTTAGAACTTTAGGACAATTACTAAAAGTTCTTGCCCAGTTGCCTTAGTGACCGTAAATGTCCCTTCGATAGTCCCTTAACATCCAACAATAAGGCTACCTACTCACTAATAGTAGGATAACACTATCTAAAGGAAAGGAGGAAAAGAACACTTTTTTTCGAGTAGGTAGATAGTTGTTAGGTACTTGCTCAAAAACCATTCTTTCACACTACACTTACAAAACCATTTTCATAAACGCTTTATCAACACTCTTGGGGGACTGATACAAGAGTTAACATAAAGCAAACAAACTTTTCAAAACACACAAACACGAAAGCAATTTTCAAAATGAGCAAATACCTAAGAGCCTGTGGAAAACCACAGATGGAAAGGGTTCTAACACCTTCCCTTTCCAAATATACCCCCTTACTCAGAAACTCTCGAAAAAAGGTCTTTTTCTGTTCTTTTCACCCTTTCCTTTGTTGGATAAAAGAAAAGTCGGTAGCGACTCTTGCTTACCGCATATTTGCGAATACAAAATGCAAACCAATATAACAGTCGGTTTTGCCATCGTATCACAATCATCATTGGATAAAAATTGAGCAAGCTATGGTTTGCCCAAGTTGGGAAAATTTGGGAAATTTCAAGAATTATGAATTGGGCAAACTTGAACTTTTAGATCAATGGCCTAACTTCTTGGACTTCAAACATCTTCCTAACCTTATAGGGGACATATAATCTCATTTTTACATTGCCTTACCATTTTTTTCCTATTTTGTTCATATTTATTGTGATTTATTTCAAATAAATATAAAATAAATTGTAAAAAATATTTAGAGATGGGCCTTGGCCTTTGGGCTAGTGTTTTGATCTGACTTAAGGCCCATAATTCATGCAAAGAATGTCCAGGTACATCCAAGTCTCAACATGGCATGAAATCTCAACTTTTGGAAAGTTTTCAAAATAAGGATATTGGCTTTAAACATGACCTTAATGCCTTGGATTCTTTCCATTTTTCTCCTTCACTCCATCTCCTCTATATATACAACCCTCCTGCAAGCCAAAGACACGCACACATAGCCTAAGTAAGCCATACCAAAATTCTCAAAATCTTCACAAAGTTGTAAAAATTGAAACAACCTTTGCAAGCCTCCTCGGTCTAAACCAATTTCCCAATTGTGATCCTGAGGTTCCTAGGAACCCATTCCATCCATTCCCAAGGATTACAACACCCTAGATCATTGTATCCATGCATCACCGGTTGGTAAGATTTTTTCGAATCTAAAACTGCATTTTCATGGCATATTAATACTTTTAACCGTTTGATTTATGTTTAGCATATCTATTAGAGCAGGCGTGACGTTTAGCATGAAGGTTTTGAGGCCTGAATAGTGTGATGTCGTTGTTAGGGAATCACAAACGGGAAGCTTCGTAACTCCTAATCCAGGGACTCTTAGCCCAAAATAGCTGCAGATTTGGAATCAGGGGAAGATTTTAAGGGGGGAAGGGTAAGTTTGAATCTTTGATCTTTGTTATTTTTGCAGGTTTATTTTCAAGCCCACTGGAGAAGATAACCGGAGAGTTGACTCTGGTGGGCTGAATTAGGTAGCGTACGCGTCCTCCCTCTATTGGCTCGTTTGAATCCAATCTGGTGCGCGTTTTAAATTTGACAATTTTGATGAGTTTTACATTATATTGTTTTTGTTTTAATATAATAACAGTTGAGTTAAGTGGCTGGTGGTGAAAGGCGCGTGTGTTAGGCTAGAGGACCTGTGTTTGATCCCAGGCTTCAACTTTTCCATTTTTCTCAGGTTATATTTGCAGATCAGGTACTTCAAAGCCAAACATACTTACCATGTACCTTCAAGCTCCGGCCAATAGATGATAAAGAGGTCAGATCCAACGCCCCTGGAGTGCCCCTTCATGATGGACCCTTAAGGGCCAGCAGCATAGAATCCAACATGACTTGGGCTCATTGACATGGGCCTATACCTTTCAAACTTGCACCCCCTGTTTACTAATCAGCACCAGGCCCATTTACTTGATTTTTTTAGTTTATTAATTTCAAAAAAATCATTTTTATTTAAATATAAAATCAGATAAATCATAAAAAAATTTAGCTTAGTTTGTTTTTTAATTAAAATTAATTTTGTTAATTAATTACTTTAAATTTTTTTATTTAATTTAAAATTAAATAAACTTAGACTAACTCATTTTCTTTTCATAATAAAAATACCAAAAAATATGAATTTTTAATTTCCTTTTAGTTTTATTTTAGATCACATTTTATTTATTTATTAATCTTACTTAAACTATTTTCTGTATAAATAAATAAAAAAACAAAAAAAGCAGTCTTCTTTTAACTTAGAAATATTTTAGGGTTTAGATGTCCTTTCTAATTCACGCGCGATTTTATTTTAGCATTATCATTTTCATATTATTGTACCTGCTTCCTGGTTTATAATAGTTTAATTTAGGGCTTTACTTTACTGCTTTATACCCCCATATTTTGGACATGTAAATAATCCCCTCCCCGAAGCCTTGTAATAGCTAGGATTTATAATTCCTGCACTTTTAATTTATGCAAATTATTAACTGTTTAGATGCATGCTAACTAGGATTATATGGAAAGAATAAAAAAAAATGCTAGCAAACCTAACATAAGATAAAAATAACTGAATACGGCACACTTTCACATATGCACCTCTAGGGTATCCCACTTTGGTTGCCTTCAGAAAAACAGTCACATCTCTCGAAACGTGAGAGATTTTAGTGGCTACCCTCCGGTTTAAAGATCATAAGTCCCTCGATGACCCTCTCGACGTTACTTCGGTATGATCTTAAAACACTAGGGTAGTTACTAAAGTTTCTTGCCCAGTTGCCTTTGTGACTGTATAAACGTCCCTTCGAATGTCCCTCAAACATCCGACGACTAGGGCTACCTACTCACTAATAGTAGGATAGCATTGTCTAAAGGAAAAGAGGAAAAGAAAAACCTTTCGAGTAAAGTAGATAGATGTTAAATGCTTGCTCAAACAACCTTTACACTTACACAAAACTTCTTTCAAAAACATTTTTCAAACACTTTGGATACGTTCTCTACCAATACGGGAAATATTACAAAGTTCGCCGCACTAAGGCGTCTTTTCAAAATACTTTTTTTTAAACACACAAACACAAAGGTCTTTTCAAATGAGCTATCATCTAAGAGCCCATAGATAACTACGGATGGAAAGGGTACTAACACCTTCCCTTTCCTTAATCTACCCCCTTACTCAAATAATCTTGAAAGGTCTTTTTCTGTACTTTTCACCCTTTCCTTTGTTTGATAAAAGAAAATTCGATGGTGACTCTTGCTTACCGCAAAATTTTCGAATACAAACATAAAACCAGTATAAAAATCGGTTATGCCACCGTATCATAGTATGCAAATGATTTCAAGGACTTTTAAGATTTAAATTTGTTTAGACAGAGAGAGAACAAACATTAATTGCATTAATAAGTTCAAACATTTACAAAAATTCCTCTTGAGCTTACAAAGGAAGAAACAAAGATAATACAAAATAAAACTCCTAAAACCAAAGGACTCAAGCCTCCCATGAGTGCATCCTCTTCGGTGCAATGTAGGCATTCAAACTCTTCTCTTCATGAAGTTGTCTCGTGAGCTCTAGAACATTTTTCTCACTTGTGTAGAACTGGGTTTCAAAGGTGTCTCGCTCCCCTTTGAGTTGAATCCAAGATCTTTGTAACTCCTCGAGAGTAGTCGGCATGTCAGGATGAAGGATAGTGTAGGAAACATCTCCCTCGGTAATAGGCTCCATGATGATAGGTAGAATGGCCTCATAAGGCATCATGAGATTTTGAGCATGAGCTCGCACCCACTTGAGATAAGGCTCCAAAGAAATGGAGTTATTATGCCCCAATGTCTTGCTATCAACTTTGTTCACCATGCCCCAAGCTCGTATGAATCTCTGACGGTAACCTTGGACATCGTTCTCATAGTCAAATGCAATTCCTTGGACAAGTGCATTATGAGGACCGTCCCTCCAAGCATACCCAAAGTGTCGCAACGCCAAACAAGGGTTATAGGTGATTCCTACCCTAATGCCAAGGAGAGGGAAATTAGGGAATTCCCCACAGCGGTCAATGATGGTAACATCCTCCAAAGATCGAGGACACCAATGAATATTTGAATGCATGAGGGACATCAACCTATTAGACCATCTCATGCCTTGCTCATTCTTCAAAACAGATTGAGGTAGGTGCGAAATAAACCACCTAGCCAAAAAATGAGTGCAACACATAAGAATTCTTCTTCTCTTCATGGTGTGAGTGTGAAGAGAATGTAAGATATCTCCAAGCAAGGTAGGCACCGGTTTACGAGATAAGAAAACTTTGACTGCATTCACATCTATGAGTTGGTCCGGGTTAGGAAACAGTATCATCCCATAGATTAGAAGAGCCACCACTTCTTCAAAAGCTTGCAAATTCAGAGCCTCCCAAAATTGTTGTGCCTTCTCAAACAGATACTTGGCTAGAAACCCTTTAACACCACTTCTTGTTTCCCAATTTGCCACGACGTCGGACCATTGCAGATGTAAAAATCGAGCAATCTCCTCAGGTCTTGGTTCTCTCTCAATACCAGTGAAGGGTAATTGATAAAGAATAGGCACTCCCAAGAGTTGAGAATTTTCTTCCATGGTAGGCACTAGTAGGTAATCAGGAAATGTAAAGCAATGGTGCTTCGGATCAAAGAATTGGAAAAGCACATGTACCATATCCTCTTCAAAGTTTGTGGTAACCAAGTTGATGAGACGACCGTACTTCTTGGTGAACAGAGAATCATTGGGAACCCTTGATGCTAATTCCTTGAGTTGAGGAGGCACTCTCACAAGGTTGATTCGGATGATATTTCTTTGCATGAAAGCCATGTCTTACAAAACAACACACAAAGATAAATCCCAAAGCCCTTGAAATGGTTAGTGCAAATGCAATGGTATGATGTCATGATCTTATGTGCAAGCAAACATACACAATAAAAGCAAACAATTCCTTAGGTTTAGTCTTGCATGAGGTTTTATTGGTAAGTACCCTCTTGAAGTCTAGTTGGTTCAATCTGTCCTGGAAAGTAATCGGGTTCTAAGGGATCGCAATATCACTGATCTTTCTTCATCGAGCATTATTTCAGCGCAAGCCTCTGTATTGGCGACCAAAATATCTCGAAAGTCCGATCTCAGTGAGTGTAGTATCGAGTATCAACCAACTTCAAACTGCACCAAAGTCGGCTACCTCACTACTTCCTAATGGCCAAGTTGTTCAGTTAAAAGTTCTAAGGTTCATTAGTGCTTCACGACACCACACAGCGGCCCCGTATTCTCCTTAATTCTCCATAAGGGATACCGGTACCCACAAATGTGTCACACTAACATAGCTATCATACTAACCATATCGGTCTACACCATACAGTCTCCATAATTATTGCTATTTACCTAATGATGTTCCCCGATCCGAATAGAGGATCAAAACAAGCCCAAACAAAGACCCAAAATATAAAGCAAACAAATCAAACAATGAAAGCAATTTAAATGTGATCTAGCTCTAAGGTAGCCCTGCTTTTAAAATTGACTCCTCAGCAGAGTCTCTAGTTCTATAATACGGTGGGGAACTGACTTGGTGTTTTACGTTTTATCACAATTATTGCAGATAGAAAGAGTCGCCACCTACTTTTCTTTTATCCAATAAAGGAAAGGATGAAAAGAACAGGAAAGACCTTTGAGATTTTCTCTTGAGTTCGGGGGTTAGGTTATGAAAAGGGAAGACGTTAGCACCTTTTTCATCTGTAGTAATCTACGGGCTCTTAGTTGCTTGATCACTTTTAAAAATGCTTTTGTTTGAAAGGTGTTTGTGATTGGTGCAAGTTTGAAAATATTTTGAAAACGCCTTTTTATTCAGAAAACTTTGTAATGATTCTTGTCTCTATAAGAATGTATACAAAGTGTTGGTTTTAAAAATAGTTCAAAGAGATGTTTGTTTTTTGAAGATGTTTTGAAAGTGTAAGTGTAGAAATGGTTTTAGTTTGTGAGCAAGTAACTACGAGCGTCCTACCTACTCAAAAGGTCTTTGTTCTTTTCCTCCTCCTTTAGATGTTGTTATCTTACCATTGATTTGGTAAGAAGCCCTATCGTTGGATGTGAAGGGACAGGCGTGGGTCAATCGTACAGTCATAGAAGGCAACTTGTGAGACGCTTTAGCAATTCTCGTAAGGGACTAGATCGTTTACTGAAGGCAACATCGAGGGACATCAAGGGACTATGATCTTTTTTTATCGAAGGGTCTTTGCTAAAGCGTCCCATACTCGAGGGACATGATTGTTTTTCCGAAGAAACAAGCGAGGTTACCCTAGAGGTGTGCGTGTGAAAAGTGTGTTTGATTCAATTAAATTATCCTGAATTTAGGATTATCTAGCGGTTGATTTTAAATCTTGCCATACACGCCTAGTTACTATATAGTATAAAAGAAAACAGTAAATTATGGAAATTAAAATTTTACGCTATTATAGAGCTCTCGAGAATGGGGAGTACAAATTTACAAATAGGGATGAAATAAAAGCTTAATTAAACTATTACAAACCGTAAGCAATTACAATAATCAAAAAATGCAAAAAATAGTAAACTACGGGAAAAGAAAAAAGAAAAAATTGTTTTTTTTTTGTTTTGGTGTGATGAATAGAGAGGTGACTTAAATAAAAGTTATTTAGACTAAATTAAAATTCTAAAATTATCAAAAATAAAAATTCTAAAATTTACTAAATTAAATCTAAGGTAAATTAATTCTAAATTTATGCAAAACTAACTTAAATCTAAAGTAAGTTAATAAAAAAAATTACTAATTTAAAAGATTAACCTTAAGATTATTAACAAAATTCTAAAATTATTAAAAATACATCTAAATTAAACTAAAGTTCTAAAACTATTAAATTAGATTTAAACTAAAATTCTAAAGTTAAAAAAAAGGTTAATCTTGAACTACCTTAAAATTCTAAAATTCTTAAGTTAACATAGAATTAAACTAATTAATTAAATATTAGAGCTAAATTTAGTTATTATAAAAAAAATTTTAAAAAAAATTTTAAAATAAATAAAACTGGGAAATACTAAATATAACATGGGGGTGTTGAAATAAAACGGGTTGGGCTGGCCTGGAGAAAAAAATTCGAATGGACTTTTAGTAAGCACATTTTATTGTCCAAAAGAACAAAAATAAGAGATATAATAAATAATTAAAAAAAAGGTTTGGGCTTGGACTGGATCGAGCCAGACCCGGGTCCAGCCTTTTTTTTTAAACAAAAAGTTCACAGGTTGGGATAACCCTGCAACGCCTCTTTCCAGACGCTTATATTGCTTCATCTTATCTCTGCTTCTCTCAAATGTTTTCTCTCTTCTTCAACAAAATCGTCGTCGCCCTCTTCGGTCACGATCCGCCTCCGATCGCCTCTCAACCTCCGCAAATTCTCCCCGTCTTCTCTTAATTTGTTTTTTTCATCTCCTCGCGGATATCACCTTTATGCTTCTGTCTCGACCGATTCCGATCTAACTCAAATTACACAACAGCAAACCAAAGAAACATTCAGAGAAAAGAAATTTTGAAGCTTACCAGTCGGAATTCATCTAACGCATCTTTGACAGTGACGACAAGCAACTAAAAACCAGAGGTGTAGAAAATGTTTCAGGTACGAACTCTCCTTGTTTGCATCTATTCTTCGCTCGTCCCTTCTTCTATTGTTGCTTGCAATTCTGAAATCTGTTGTTGTTGTTTCTGTATTGTAGGGCTGCAGTTTTGGTTGTGTATTGAGTTGGCTGCTACGGATTTGAATGCGTATAAAGGTAAGGGGGTGGATTCGCGGTAGAGGTATTCAGTGTGGGAATGTGGGTGATGAAGCATTATCAGGCTGAGGTGGATATGACTTTTGACAGGGAAGTTCTTTTTGAAATTTGTATCTGGCTTTTTTATTTCTGCATTTTGGTATCTGAAGGGTTTTTGCTCAAGGAAAATGATGAATAGAAAAATAGGTTTTTTTTTAATGCCTGGCCTTAATGTCTTTTTTAACAGAAAAAATCCTCTGCTGGTGTGATCGATGGAAATAGAACTGACTGTTTTTTAGCTGGTTTCGCGAAATGTCGCGGTAAGAAAGAGTCGCCACCGTCTTTTATATTCTCCAATATGGAAAGGACAAAAGCACAGCAAAATTCCTTCTTTGAGAATGTTTCTCGGTTCGGGAGGTAGATTTATAGAAAGGGAAGGTGTTAGCACCATTTCTATTCGTGGTTATCCACGGGCTCTTAGGTACTTGCTCTTATGTTTTCAAAATTTGTTTGCTTTTCAAGTGTGTGTGGGTTTTGAAAAAGTTTCGTTTGATAAATTTCTAAGTAACTCTTGTATCTGTCCTCAAGAGTGTATGAAAAATTTGTTTGAAAACTTTTAGAAAGTGTGAGGTGTGAAAGGTATTTTTGTTTGTTTTGAGATGAGCAAGTACTTAAGAGAAATCTACCTACTCTAAGGAATTAGGTTGTGTAAGAGTCATTTAGATAGTGCTATCCCACCATTGAGAGGTAGGTAGCACCATCGTTGGAGGTGTTCGGGTCAATTCGATGATTAGGGACAGTGTGGTCACCGAAGTAATGGTAGGACACCTTAGAAGTAACCCTAATGTCCTAGATCCTTTGTATCTGTGGCAACCGTTTCGAGGCAACTGGATCTTTTGGACAGAAGGGCGACCTCTAAGACACCCTATACTTGATGACCACTCTCGAGGCAACCAGTGAGGCGTACCCTAAGAAGTGGCATGTGCATTGTGTGTTGTTTTTCAGTTAATTGTCTTTGTACAGGTTATTTGTGAGCTACGGATCGGTTTTATTTACATACATTCTTTCATGCATTTAACAGTTAGGGGTGCGGAAAGTAAATTGCAGAAATGTAAATTCTAACTATTACAAGGCGCGGGTCTATACATCGCCAAAGACAAAAACCCGTTTTGGTAAATAAGTACGAGAAATTAAATAAAGCGGTAAAAACCTATTTAACTATTACATGTCTGGAAACAGTTACATAAATAATAAAAATAAAAATAAATGCGCGCGAAAGAATTAAATCGGGAAGTCTTTAGGGTGTTGACCCTTTTAAGAAAAGAAATGAATTTTTTTGTCCTTTTTTGTGATTAAATGAAATTAAAATTAATAACTAATCTAATTAATTAATTAATTAAAAAAAATAAAAGTTTTTTTTTGTATTTTTATGTTTTTAATGAAATAAAATAAAAGGAAATAAAATTAAAAGTTAATAAAACCTAATTCTAAATTTATTTTAGTTATTAAGAAAAAAAAAGTTAAAGTTGCCTAATTAAAATTAATTCAATTTATTAGTATTTATTTACAAAAATAAAATGAAATTAATAATAATAATAATATTAGTTCTTTTTTGATTTTTTTTTATAGAAAATAAATTAATTATGTTAATAGTTAATAAAAGGGAAAAAATAAAATAAGACAAACAAAATATAAAAATGACAAAATAAAAATTGCAAACCCAAGGGGGGTTTTGGGCCAGATTGGACGTGTTAATGGAATTGTGAGGCCCATTCAGAAGCCAGCTTGGTTTGAATTTGGAGATTGCCTGCGCCTGTGTTGACCTGAGAACATGATGCTCCTTCCCTCGTGGCCATTGGATTTGCACTTGGAGACACTTGGCGCTTTGGATTTGTGAGGCGCATGATAAGCCTTCTTTGAAGCCTGCACACAAGTATGTAAGAAAAAATAATATGGGATTTTGAGGGGACCTGGGAATACTTACAGTGCTTGATAATGGACCTTAGGACGTGGCAAGGGTTTCTTTAGCTTCAGGGTATGGCAAAGAAGAGAGTCACGTTCTCCTTTTGGCCTGAAAATGCTTGCAAAACTCCTTTTGATCTCACACTTTTTTTTTGACAAATTTTGAACTTTGCTCTGGCCGTTTGTGCACTTTTTTTTTCGTTTTTGAATGAGGCTTGCAAGGCTTGTATATATAGTAATGAGTGAGAATCAGTCACTATTATGAGCTCTTAACCATTGCAATTAAACTTTGGATTTCTCCATAACCACCATTAAAGCAATTTGCCAATTTTGTTCAAATTTGAATTTTATGCTTAAAATGGACCTTACACAAATTTGGTAGGTGCATTATGCTTCATCAAGGTCATTCAAACCACAAGATATCATTGAATTAATTTTTTTGATTTTTATTTGAATTTTATGGATTTAAAATGAATTAAATCAATAAAATTAAACAAAAAATAGAAAAATTAATGTTTAATCTTGAAATTAATCATGGGACACGTGGGTGGAATGACAAGGCTGAACCAAGTGGAAATAAGTGGACCCTTTTGTCAAAAATTGAAGTTTCAAGGATAGTTGACTTTGGCCATTTCACAAAAATTTCTTAACTTCTCTAATGCATATCTTGCTCAATTTTGATCATATGAACATGTTCTTGGACATTTTGGAAAGGTCTTGAAGTCCTATAACCAATGCCTTTGGTCCCATGTCATTTTGATATACCAATCTCAAGTTATGGTCTTTGACTTAATGTGCCCTTTTGTTGACTTTTGAAAATGACCTATAATGTTGAAATTGATAACTTTTTGTGAGAGCATTTCTTGGACTTGGAATGTGAAGATGAATTGTAGGAAATGTCATACCCTTCAAAATGAGCATTGGATGGGATTTTTCTGATGAACCATGAAAAAGTTATGCCATGGTCAAGTTACAGTTGACTTTTCAGCTGTCCAAAAATAGAAACTTTTGACACCTTGATGATTTTTGAGCCATTCTTTTGAAATCATGGTCAAGATTTGACCAAATGATGATTGTGGCTTCAAAATAAGATGTTGACCAAAAATTTTGACTTTTGACTGCCAAATGACCATTTTGCCCCTACAGTTGATTGTGAGGCAATTAGGGTTTTTGACTGTGCAACTTGACCTTGTGAGCCTTGAAACTTGACATGGGGATGCTTGACAATGTGTATAGGCATATGTGACTTGATTGAGCCCTTGAAAACCTCAACTTCCTTGCAAGAGCCAAAACCCTAATTTTGACTGGCTTAGGAGGATGGTTGACTGTGTAGCCCTTGAGTAGACTTGAGCAAATTGAGATGATGCTTGTCAAAACTTTGAAGAATATGGGAGGGCAAATTTTGGGGTACAACAGTTGCCCCTGTTCAATCTTCTTAGACCTGAGGATGTAGATTGGCTTGTGTGTCTTTCGTGATCCGAGGGTGGAAGATGATTGAACACTAGAGTGCCCAGAAATTTGCACTCACATTGTAGAGTATCAGCAGTGTGACAGCGGGAATGGGCTTACAGATGCCATTTGAAGAGATGGTGGATAGGAGTATGGGCTTATAGATGCCATCTGGAAGTGTGACGGAACCTTGTCGGGAATGGGCTTATAGATGCCATTTGGAAATGTGGTATGTGGATGGGCTTATAGATGCCATCTAGGTGTCGATCGCGTAAGAGATTCCTTAGCAAGAACTTGCGTACCTGAGAAAGATAATTTCCTGGCCTGTTACAGGTGTTGATCCTCACTCAGTCGCTCACAGACATGCCCTGGCTAGATACAGGTATCGAATCTGGAACTTCAAAAGGTTGATGGGTTGTCTCTACTGACAGGTTATCTCAGAAAAATCTTTAGGATTTAACTGAACCAGAGGAGGTTTTGTCTTTCTTGACGAGTTGTCTCTTTGGACGGGTCGTCTTCATGGACGGGTTGTCTTCAACGACGAGTGATCTTCAATGACGAGTTGTCTTCAATGACGAGTTGTCTTCAATGACGGGCGTCTATACTGACGGGTTGTCTTCAATGACGAGATGTCTTAAATGACGAGATGTCTTCAATGACGAGTTGTCTTAAATGACGAGTTGTCTATGATGACGGGTGTCTATAACGACGAGTGTCTATAACGACGAGTGTCTATGACGACGGGTGTCTCAAATGACGAGGTGTCTATAACGACGGGTTGTCTTCAATGACGGGTTGTCTTTAATGACCGGTGTCTATACTGACGGGTTGTCTTCAATGACGAGTTGTCTTCAATGACGAGTTGTCTTTAATGACGAGTTGTCTTCAATGATGAGATGTCTTCAATGACGGGATGTCTTCAATGACGAGATGTCTATAATGACGGGTGTCTATAATGACGGGTGTCTATAACGACGAGTATCTCAAAGGATGAGGTGTCTATAACGACGGGTGTCTATGGTGACGGGTGTCTATGACGACGGGTGTCTATGATGACGGATTTGCGTCAGAAAAATCTCTAGGAATTGATTTAACTGTATTTGTCTTCTTTGACTGGATTAGCGTCAGAAAAATCTTTTAGGAACCGGATTTGTCTTCTTTGACTGGATGAGCATCAGAAAAACCTTTGGGATTTAATTGGACTTTTCTTCTTTGACTGGATTTGTCTTCTTTGACTAGATTGGTCTCTTTTGACTAGATTGGTCTCTTTTGACTATATTTGTCTACTTTGACATAGCTGATCATTTAACTGCATCCTACCTGAAAGGTAAAGGTCAGTCATATGCAATGCATGATATGGATCAAGCAATGAGGTTCTCATGTATGAGATTGTATGATATGGTGCGTGTATCATGACAATGTGATATTTATGAATGTATCTTCGTCTAGGAAAGTAAATTCTTGACGCATGCCGGGAAGTTACATCCTGGGCTGATGTTGAAGAACAGAGTTCTTCGTTTCCGCTGGGGGATGATGATTGCAAGAATAAACCGGTTGGAGAAGATGACTTCGTTGGGGAATAAACTTGTTGGAGAGATTATTCTGCGGGGAATACTCTGTAGGAAGAGATACTTCGTTGAGATTTTGATGAGAACTCCGCTGGGGATTCCATTGATGAGTTATGATAAACTCCGCTGGGGGATAGGAAGAACTTCGCCGAGGACGATCTTTCTGTGGTAATTAGCTGAGGATAACCCAGTTATAAGCCCTGGTGGGGAATAACCTTCTGAATAGAGCCGGGGAGATGCGTTCGTACTCTGCAGGGGATAAGCTTCCAGAATCTACTGGGGGTAAGTTTCCAGAGTCTACTGGGGAGATTGATTCAACTCTCCTGGGGAAACTTTTGGATTGTACTGGGGAAGTGGTTCCACTGGGGTGTCTGGTATTCCGCCAGGGAACAATCTTATATTAAGACTGCCGGGGATGCTTGTTTAGGAATATTTGTATACTCCGCTGGGGAATGTTGAGATTTTCTGGGGATACCCAACTTCCTTAAGGCTGACAGTAGACTAACTCTGCTTGGGGAGAGCCTTGCTGACTTGTTAGGGATATTGTGCCTTTTGTAGGGCTGATGATAGACCCACTCTGCTCGGGGGGAATATTGCTGAGCCTTGTCTTACTCTGCAGGGAGTGAAGGTATCTCGGTCATATTCTTCAGCTGAACTTACCTTGGTACCTTGGTTGACAGAGCAACTAGATCGCTTGAACAACTCATATTGCCCCTGTTTCTGTGGGAGAAGATACCTGTGGAGGCGCTTGATAACTGCCGATCGACAAATCTTCTTCTGGTAGGCAAGCGACGAGATGACGGGACATAGTCGTACGCTTTAATCCCTAACTTTTTCCTGGACCGCCCTTTCGGGTTTTCAGTACACCGGGATACCCTTTTTTGCCCAAGCCGCCTTTTCAGGTTTTCGACTTGCCGGGTGTACAGATTTTTTCATTTCATCCCTTATTTTTTCCCGAACCCTTTTGGTTCGCCGGGAAGCCCTTATTTTTGCCTAGGTGTGTCAACCTAGCGGGTTTTTGATTATGCGTAGTATTTTTTCGACTATGTCCACGCTCTCAGAATCTAGGGAGATGCCCCTGTTGTTGTGTTGCCATGCGACCAGAAGATGTTTGATCAGGCAAGATTCGTAGCTGGAACTCATGTCCAATGCCCCAGGTGACTCAGGCGGAGATTTGCCCCAGACTATTAGGCATTTGAGAGATTCTATGAATCTTGACTGGACTGCCCCAGATGATGGACAATGATCATGCCATGCCCCTTGATTGGAGGTGCTTTTGTTCATTAGACATTCGTCGTGCGAACTTCTATGTTGTTCAAACAAATAGTCACATGCAAGCAATGTTATATTAAAAATGCAAAGCTTATGTCTGTCTTGAAATTTTTGAAAATGCATTTTCAGTAAAACAAGCAAATTTTGTAAAATGTGATGTCAACTTAGTATTTTACAGCAAGCCTTAAGGAGTCAGGATACCTTTGGTAACAGTATGCTTTCGAACTAACCCATGCTTCAGCTAGGACTTTTAAAGGTTGTAGCGTGGCCTGGTTCACGGTTTAAGAAACAAAGGATAAAGGCTCAAAATTATATTTGTACCCACCCGCTCTTCGTGATGTTCTTCAAACCTAAACTCAGTTGATCGTGCGTTAGACCTTGTTCGAGTCTTTGTCCTAATATTCCCATGATGGTTCGGATGTTGACATTTTATTTTGAATAGGCATTCATTTCCTTGTTGAGGGTTTGCAGGTCCTCTTTTCTTTTTGATTTCGTTATCCCTGTTTTTTGCCTGAACTGTTTCTTTTGTGATTACAGTTAGCGGGATGCCCTAGTTTTGTAAGTCTCCTTCATAGGTTTTGACTTATTGGGTTTTTATTCTTTGAGAGATAATGACTGCCTATCTTTATGATCATTTGGAACCATCATTGTCTTTTGTTCATTGTGCACTTGGATCAGCTGAGAGAACTACCTTGCCCCAGGTTATGATTAAGGGTTTTAATTTTCGAAAAGAAAAACTCTGACTTCTTTGGCTCAAAGGGGTTGACGAGGGATTATCTTCCTTATAACTCCAGTGTTTAGGAATTAAAACAATGCTTGTACCTCATCAGCGGGGTCTGTTCAAAAGCATACTGTAGATCATGGTATCGTTTTCGTCATCCTCCCTCAAGAGGCTTAGAATTTTTCAATCAAGAGTTGATCATCACAAAAATATGAAAACAGTTTGCATATAATGAATACGAAATAATTACTTCCAAACAGACATGTGTAATGCATTAATGAAATAACATCGTTTGACATGAATACAATGTTTGAACAATCAAAGAAAAATACAACTTGAACATTTGAATGAACAAAAAATTTCTAATCCTAGCCATGTTTTGGCAAGGGAGCAATGATCACATTGGGAGTCTCTGGAGAGTCGAACTGGACTTCCTTTGCATCGATTAGATCCTGAACCTTATTTCTCAAAGTCCAACAATCATCTGTAGCATGCCCCGGGCTGTCAGAATGATAAGCGCAGCAAACATTGGGGTTATACCTTGAAGGTGTCCTGTTGGGATTCTTAGGAGGGTCCCTTAGAGTTACCAACTTGGTCTCCAGCAGTTGTGGCAATATCTGGGACAAGTTCATGCCGAGGGGAGTGAATTTCCTTTTAGGTCTCTCTTCCCCTTGTTGGTTGCGATGTTGAGGAGCACCGGCCGGTTTTGAAATAACCACCGCATTGACAGCACTAGATTCTTCCTTGGAGGGTCTCTTCTCAGTGTTCGAGGAGTCACCAGTTTGTATCTTTCCAGACTTGATACCAGCTTCTATCCTTTCACCAGTCAAGATCAGATCTGTAAACCCAGCAGAGGAATTTCCAATCAGATGGTTGAAGAACGGACCAGACAGAGTCCCCAAGAACATATCAACAAGTTCACGGTCAGTCAGAGGTGGTTGCACCCTTCCAGCAAGGTCTCTCCACTTTTGTGCATAATCTTTGAATCCTTCGCCCGTCCCTAGTGACATACCCTGGAGTTGGGTACGCGTAGGAGCGAGGTCAGCATTATACTGGTATTGCTTGTAAAAGGCAGTAGCAAGGTCCTCCCATTTACGGATACTGGCTCCATCCAGCTGATAGAACCACTCGAGTTGAGTCCCCGACAGACTATCCTGAAAGAAGTGAATCCACAAATTTTTGTCAGCCGTGTAGGGCTGGATCCTCCTTATGTATAATCTGAGATGCAGCTTAGGACAGGATGCCCCTTCGTATTTTGCAAAGGCAGGTGCCTTGAACTTGTGAGGGATCACTACCCCAGAAGATAAGCCTAGGTCTCCAAAGTCCAACCCGGGCACACGCTGAATCTCCATAGCATTCAACCGGTCTTCCAGCTGTTTGTACCTGTCCTCAGCAAGAGGGTACTGTTCGTCATTGTAATCTGTCTCGTTGTCGGAGACCACAGGACTAGGAACCTCTCTCCCTTGTGGGCAGTCTTTCCCAGCATATGGGGTGGTCAACTCAGCCTCATTTTGTGATCCATTCCCAGATTTACGTCTAGGGTTGAACAACACAGTCCTCTTCTTCTTCTTCTTCGGTATCAGAGTCTTCAACTCCTGTTGACCCTGGGCTAGGCTCATGACCAGCTCCTGGAACTGGGCATTCTGGGCCTGGAGGGCCTTGATAGCTTGTTCATTGGATGATTCAGGATTCATGATGATGGCTGAAATAAACAGCGAAGAAGATTAAGCAACCTGTAGAACAGAGTACCTGTAATGCAATGATATGTATGTATGCATGCAATGTTTTCAAGGATCTCTCGGGGTAAACAGAGAAACTTGTTAGAATTTGAATTTGGGTAGCTTGATTGAAGGAACTTCATGTTGCTGAGAGTCCTTCTTCAAGAGTTAAGGCTCACCATATCGAGTGGGTCATAGCCCCTGACTCAAGTCATCAACCTGGCTAGAGGAAAATAAATCCCCTTTGCCCCTTGCTAGACATTTTGATTCATCATGACCTGCATCACAAACCCTTAAGATCCTTGAAATGGATTAGTCCTTATGTAGGATGTATGCAATGGTATGATGATATGATGTTATGCTATGCATGGAGTAATGTAGGTAAACCCTGTTATGAGTCCAGATTAAGGACTGTAAACAAAACCTGCAAGAAACTCAAGTGTCAGATAACAAGTATGCAAGTAGTCAAGTTTGAAGGCACACAAGTCACACAAAGAGCCCTTAGAGTTTAGGCCAGCATGAAGTTTGGGATACTACCCTCTTGAAGTTGGTGGGCTCAAAACATGTCCTATCAAAAGTAACCGGGTTCTAAGGAGCTCAATATCATAGGGTTGTTTTCTATGTTCATTGTTTTGATTTAGCCACTGAACTGGCGATCAAAATATTCCAAGAAAACAACCCTCAATGAGTGTAGTATCGAGTATCTACCAACTTCGGACTGCACCAAAGTCGATCATCTCACTACCCCTAAAGAGGCCAGGATGGTCAAGTAAGGTTCCTAAGGTCAGTTGATGCTTCACGACACCACGCGGCGGCCCCGTACTCTCCTTGACTTGACTCAAGGGTTACTGGTACTCACCAAAGTGCCACATCAACGTAGCAAACTGCTTCAACCGTTTCGGTATACCCCGCACAGTTCCCTCACAGTTTGTTGCTACTTTCTAGAAGGTATCCCCCAGATCCGGGTTAGGATCTATGAAACTCCCAAAACAGGCCCACAATATTAAATCAAACAAAGCAAGCAATTGAAAACATGATGATGAACTATTCCTAAGGTACACCCCACTTATTAATTTCCCCAGCAGAGTCGCCAGTTCTGTGATCGATGGAAATAGAACTGACTGTTTTTTAGCTGGTTTCGCGAAATGTCGCGGTAAGAAAGAGTCGCCACCGTCTTTTATATTCTCCAATATGGAAAGGACAAAAGCACAGCAAAATTCCTTCTTTGAGAATGTTTCTCGGTTCGGGAGGTAGATTTATAGAAAGGGAAGGTGTTAGCACCCTTTCTATCCGTGGTTATCCACGGGCTCTTAGGTACTTGCTCTTATGTTTTCAAAATTTGTTTGCTTTTCAAGTGTGTGTGGGTTTTGAAAAAGTTTCGTTTGAAAAATTTCTAAGTAACTCTTGTATCTGTCCTCAAGAGTGTATGAAAATTTTGTTTGAAAACTTTTAGAAAGTGTGAGGTGTGAAAGGTATTTTTGTTTGTTTTGAGAAAGAGCAAGTACTTAAGAGAAATCTACCTACTCTAAGGAATTAGGCTGTGTAAGAGTCCTTTAGATAGTGTTATCCCACCATTGAGAGGTAGGTAGCACCATCGTTGGAGGTGTTCGGGTCAATTCGATGATTAGGGACAGTGTGGTCACCGAAGCAATGGTAGGACACCTTAGAAGTAACCCTAATGTCCTAGATCCTTTGTATCCGTGGCAACCGTTTCGAGGAAACTGGATCTTTTAGACAGAAGGGCGACCTCTAAGACACCCTATACTTGATGACCACTCTCGAGGCAACCAGTGAGGCGTACCCTAAGAAGTGGCATGTGCATTGTGTGTTGTTTTTCAGTTAATTGTCTTTGTACAGGTTATTTGTGAGCTACGGATTGGTTTTATTTACATACATTCTTTCATGCATTTAACAGTTAGGGGTGCGGAAAGTAAATTGCAGAAATGTAAATTCTAACTATTACAAGGCGCGGGTCTATACATCGCCAAAGACAAAAACCCGTTTTGGTAAATAAGTACGAGAAATTAAATAAAGCGGTAAAAACCTATTTAACTATTACATGTCTGGAGACAGTTACATAAATAATAAAAATAAAAATAAATGCGTGCGAAAGAATTAAATCGGGAAGTCTTCAGGGTGTTGACCCTTTTAAGAAAAGAAATGAATTTTTTTGTCCTTTTTTGTGATTAAATGAAATTAAAATTAATAACTAATCTAATTAATTAATTAATTAAAAAAAATAAAAGTTTTTTTTTGTATTTTTATGTTTTTAATAAAATAAAATAAAAGGAAATAAAATTAAAAGTTAATAAAACCTAATTCTAAATTTATTTTAGTTATTAAGAAAAAAAAAGTTAAAGTTGCCTAATTAAAATTAATTCAATTTATTAGTATTTATTTACAAAAATAAAATGAAATTAATAATAATAATAATAATATTAGTTCTTTTTTGATTTTTTTTATAGAAAATAAATTAATTATGTTAATAGTTAATAAAAGGGAAAAAATAAAATAAGACAAACAAAATATAAAAATGACAAAATAAAAATTGCAAACCCAAGGGGGGTTTTGGGCCAGATTGGAGGTGTTAATGGAATTGTGAGGCCCATTCAGAAGCCAGCTTGGTTTGACTTTGGAGATTGCCTGCGCCTGTGTTGACCTGAGAACATGATGCTCCTTCCCTTGTGGCCATTGGATTTGCACTTGGAGACACTTGGCGCTTTGGATTTGTGAGGCGCATGATAAGCCTTCTTTGAAGCCTGCACACAAGTATGTAAGAAAAAATAATATGGGATTTTGAGGGGACCTGGGAATACTTACAGTGCTTGATAATGGACCTTAGGACGTGGCAAGGGTTGCTTTAACTTCAGGGTATGGCAAAGAAGAGAGTCACGTTCTCCTTTTGGCCTGAAAATGCTTGCAAAACTCCTTTTGATCTCACACTTTTTTTTTGACAAATTTTGAACTTTGCTCTGGCCGTTTGTGCACTTTTTTTTTCGTTTTTGAATGAGGCTTGCAAGGCTTGTATATATAGTAATGAGTGAGAATCAGTCACTATTATGAGCTCTTAACCATTGCAATTAAACTTTGGATTTCTCCATAACCACCATTAAAGCAATTTGCCAATTTTGTTCAAATTTGAATTTTATGCTTAAAATGGACCTTACACGAATTTGGTAGGTGCATTATGCTTCATCAAGGTCATTCAAACCACAAGATATCATTGAATTAATTTTTTTTTTATTTGAATTTTATGGATTTAAAATGAATTAAATCAATAAAATTAAATAAAAAATAGAAAAATTAATGTTTAATCTTGAAATTAATCATGGGACACGTGGGTGGAATGACAAGGCTGAACCAAGTGGAAAAAAGTGGGCCCTTTTGTCAAAAATTGAAGTTTCAAGGATAGTTGACTTTGGCCATTTCACAAAAATTTCCCAACTTCTCCAATGCATATCTTGCTCAATTTTGATCATATGAACATGTTCTTGAACATTTTGGAAAGGTCTTGAAGTCCTCTAACCAATGCCTTTGGTCCCATGTCATTTTGATTTACCAATCTCAAGTTATGGTCTTTGACTTAAAGTGCCCTTTTGTTGACTTTTGAAAATGACCTATAATGTTGAAATTGATAACTTTTTGTGAGAGCATTTCTTGGACTTGGAATGTGAAGACGAATTTTAGGAAATGTCATCCCCTTCAAAATGAGCATTGGATGGGATTTTTCTGATGAACCATGAAAAAGTTATGCCATGGTCAAGTTACAGTTGACTTTTCAGCTGTCCAAAAATAGAAACTTTTGACACCTTGATGATTTTTGAGCCATTCTTGTGAAATCATGGTCAAGATTTGACCAAATGATGATTGTGGCTTCAAAATAAGATATTGACCAAAAATTTTGACTTTTGACTGCCAAATGACCATTTTGCCCCTACAGTTGATTGTGAGGCAATTAGGGTTTTTGATTGTGCAACTTGACCTTGTGAGCCTTGAAACTTGACATGGGGATGCTTGACAATGTGTATAGGCATATGTGACTTGATTGAGCCCTTGAAAACCTCAACTTCCTTGCAAGACCCAAAACCCTAATTTTGACTGGCTTAGGAGGATGGTTGACTGTGTAGCCCTTGAGTAGACTTGAGCAAATTGAGATGATGCTTGTCAAAACTTTGAAGAATATGGGAGGGAAAATTTTGGGGTACAACATCTGGTTTTATGGATGTTGGATGCTTTTATATTGAATGAGAACAAAGCTTTTGGGGGGAAAAGATGAGTTTGAACACTTGTGTTATGCTGCCTTATAACTTTTGGATGCAGCTATTATATTGCTTATTTTTATGTAATTTCTGATTGGCTTATTGACTGGTTTTGATGCAGGCATTTGGATTGTTTTGGAAAGTATATGCAGGGCTGCAATGCAGTTTTTCTGGGCAGCAATACAGTCTGTTTTTTACAATATTTGTTTTCTTGTGCTTGTCACTCTTTACAGCAATGCAGGCTGTTTTTTTTTTATAATGACCTTGTTGTTTGGACTGTCTTATTTGTGAATCAAGATATATTTTTTGTGATTTACAATGAAGACTTTTTTTTTGCCAATGATATGAAACTCATTGGAAAATATAAATGAGGCATTTGTTGGGCTTTGGCAAATGATGAATTTCCTAAATTGCAAACTGATTCTTTCGAGCAATCCCTAATGATGAGAAAAAAACTTCTTTGAAAATTTATGTTCTTGTTCCAACATGAATTTTTGCTAACTAATTCTCTCTTTTTGTTTACATGTACAAGCAAATTGGATGATAGGGAGAATTGATGAAAAGTGACTTGAAATGCTTGAAGAAGACTTGATGATGAAGAAATTCCTTTGTAGTTTAGTACATTGTTAGGAATTTTGTAACATTGTGAATTTGTAATTTGAATTTTGAGGTTTAGAAACTTGTAAAGTGTATATCAATTCACTTGTAATTTTAAACAATGAATTCCAATTCACTTGTAATTTTATACAATGAATTCCAATTCACTTGTAAATTTAAACAATGAAGCTTTGTTGTAATATTGCATTCTTGAATCATCTTGAATTGTACTGTAAGTAAGACAAAAAAGATCTTGCAACTTTGCTCTTGCAATTTTTAAGAAATAAATGAAATTTATCTCAATGGATTTTGTTCTTGCACTTCTTGAAATAATCCTCTAGAAATTAGGGTGCATTTTGCTCAAAATTCCAAATTCATAAATCTTCTTGAATCGATATTGCAATTTAATTGACGAACTTGGATACTTAATTTTATGGAATTGGGTACTAGAAAGAAAATTACACAACATCGAATCCATTCTTGATTAAAATTCAAGTAATCCTGCACTTTCACACTTGTACTTCAATTCACATAATCAAACAGCACTTTGAGAAATCCCGTTATGATATGAATGGAAATTAGATGTTGAGAATTTTTTTCAAATCAAAACATGACCCATAATTTTTCAATAAATTCCATAGCATTCAAAGCATAAATTGACTCAGATTTGTATATGACATTTCTTTAAAGCATTCAAATTTCTGATAATCTTTCGCACGTAATTGGCTCTTGACTTGTAAAGAGAGGTTAGAGATGATGTCAAGAAGCTTCATACGTAAAAAGAATCACTCAAAAATATCAATTAATAAAGAAGTTACAACTGTTTGAATTTGATCTTGAAAAGGTCAACTTTTTATCAATGCAGTTGATTTCAGTCATATGAACTATCGACTGAGCAAACTTGCAATGCGAGGTTTGAAACTTGGCACGAACATCCTTGAGAATACATGAAGAACCATGAAGACCATTTGAAATCTTGGAAACTCAATTTTCTTTGAGAAATACCAAACCCTAGTTGCTGACTAAATGCATAGGAAGAGAATCTGTTTGATCAAATCCTAAGTCATTTTGAGTATTTGAGAAACCCCAGGATAGAATCTTGAATGAAAAATGGGAGGGGAAATTTTGGGTACAACAGTGTCTAATAAGGAGTCCTCCATTATTAGACGGCTCAATGAGGAAGGGAGAAAAAAGAATTTGGACGCGAGCATTTTCAGCGTGATGAAGGTTTTGGAGATGGTGGTGGTCCTCTCAAGTGAGGGGGCCAGTTCCTCTGCTATGGTGGGTAAGTTGGAGTTGGAGAAAATAACTCTCCAGGAAAAGACAGAGAAGCTGAAGGTCTCCCTCGAGGAGAGCGAGGAAAAATTGTGGACTCAATCTGATGAGCTAAAAAAGGAGAGAGAAAAGGCAGCCAAAACTTTCGAGGAGATGGACTCTTTGCTGCTTGAGAAGAAAAATCCGAAAGAGGAGATCTCCAACTTGAAGGTTGTTGTAGTGCCCATTGAAGGTGAGCCAGACGATATTGCCAACTTGAGGACCCGTGCAAAGTTGGTTGCTCGAGTTCAGGTTCTTGAGTCAGACTGCATGGAGGCGATGGCCCGGGTTTTGAGATCGCGATGATTCAGCTGGCCGTGTTGAATCCAGAGCTTAATACTGGAGGGGTTAGGGTTTTGTACTGAGTGGTTGATGGCAAAGTAGTCCCTCATCCTGATTCCTCCGAGCTTGACGCCAAAAAAGGCAACCTCTCTGGGGAGTGATTGATGTTTCTTGTTAGTTTGTTCGGGCCTGCGTGCCTTTTTTTGTAAACTTTGAACCAGGGCTTTACCGGGCTATTTTTTGTTTGGGTTTGCGCGCCCTAAATTCTGTAATATCTAGACAACACTGGTCTTCATGGTCGACATTTTAAATACCATTAATTTATATGTTTATTTTATGTTAGATGTTCTTTGTCGTTGTTCATGCTTGCCATGTTTATTTTTGTACAAATGTGGAAATTCGTGCTCGACATAATTTATGGTTGACAACATATGAAGACGTGTCGAGGAGATGGATTTGGGTTCCGTTTGAATGAGTCCAAGTCTGCGGTTGGAGCCTTGATCTCGTGGTGTGAATTGTCCCATCACGAGTTGGGTGTTCTTCCTGCTTGGTAATTCGACGGTGAAGCTCATTCGAGGTGTCTGTGTCGGGCTAAGGTTCTTCTTGTCCGATGAGAGAGAACCCGCCTTTTGTTCTTGGTTGTTGGAGGATATGTTCATACCTTAACATACTTCTATGGTCGAGCAAGTCTTATCCTTTGTCGGAGAGGGTAGATCAACTGCTAGGTCCCAACGTTTGCTTGGGACTTAGTTGCAGTATTATTTTAGCTTTTCGGTGTTCCATGGTCGAGGTAGTTGTTTCCCACTTAGGTGTTTGAGGTAATATTCCCAATTTCCCGTCTTCTCACAGACGCGATAGGGGCCTTCCCAATTGGCAGCTAGCTTTCCTTCGCGGGAATCATTCTGATTTCTCCATAGAACTCGACTGTCGACTTGGAATTTGTGTTTTATGACTTTGGCATCGTGTCGCAGAGTTATCTATTTTTTTATTATGGCCTCACGAAGAGATTCCCCCAATTGAATCTCTTCGACCATGTTAAGTTCTTCTCTCAAGGCTTCATCATTTAGTTCTTCGTCGAGAGGGAATTCGGTTTGCCTCGATGGTTAGATGACTTCTATGGGGATGACTGTCTCGGTACCGTATGTTAGTCAGAAAGGAGTTTCCCCAATGGTTGAGTATGGTGTCGTCCTATAAGCGTAGAGCACATTGTGCATCTCTTTTTAACCCATCTCTTTTTAGCTTCTCCTAGTCAGCGCTTAAGTCCTCGCAAGATGACTTTGTTCGCGGCTTCAGCTTGCCCGTTTGTTTGCAGGTTCTCAATAGATGTAAAATGGTGTTTGGTGTCGAGCTTGGCAACGAAATATTGGAAGCTTTGGTCAGTAAATTGTGTTTGATTGTCAGTGACAGGTGCTTGTGGTATGTCGAACCAAACATGTACGTTTCTTTTGTAGAAACATGGTATGTTATGCGACGTGATTTTGGCGAGAGCTTTGGCCTCTATCCATTTTGTGAAGTAATCAATGGTAATGATCAGGTACTTGTTATAGAATGATCCTTAGGTGAAAGGTCTGAGGATGTTCATCCCCCCCCCCCATGCAAACATCCACGAGGACGACAATGTTTTAAGCTCGTGAGGGGGTGCCAAGTGCATGCATGCATGGCGTTGGGATCTATCGCACTTTTTGTCGTGCTCCTTAGCGTCTTATTGCATTGTGGGCCAGTAGTATCCTGCTCACAGTGCCTTTCACGCCAAGGATCTTCTTCCTAAGTGTTGGGCGTTGATTCCTTCATGAATTTCCTGTAAGACGTAGGGAACTTTAGTCTCCTCAACACACTATAAGAGCAGGATGGAGAATCCCCGCCTGTAGAACTTATGCTCGACCAAAACATTCGAGCAAGCTCGGTGTTTAGTTGCATTAGCTTCCTTTTAGCCATAAGGTAGTTCCCCTTTGGTGAGGTAATTAAACACCATGGTCATCCAATAGGTATTGTCCCTAACGGCATTCACGTTGAGCAGCACAGCAGGTTTTTCGATGCTCGGGTGAGAAAAGGATTCATGGATACCAGATTTGTTTCCACCCATCTTTCTTATGCTCATGAGTTTTGATAGTACATCGGCCCGAGTGTTCTGTTCGTGAGGAACATGCTTGATCTCTGCTTGGGTGAACCTTTTCATTTTCTCTTTAATCAGGTTTAGTTACTCGATGAGGCTATCGTTCTTGGCCTGGTATTCTCCTCGTACTTGAGATGCGACGAGCTGAGAGTCAGTGAAAATTTTTACTTCCTGAGTGCCTCGGGCTTTGGCTAGCCATAGCCCCGCGATCATGGCTTCGTATTTGGCTTGGTTGTTTGATGTTGGGAATGACAGGGCGAGTGAATGTTCGATTATGACGCCTTCTTCGTTCTCGAGGAGGATGTCTGCTCCACTCCCAGACGAGTTGGATGCTCCATCCATGAATATTGTCCACTTTCAGACCCTGCCTGCAGGGGGTTCGGTGGTGATCATCTCTGTGAAGAAGTCGACCAAGACTTGGGCTTTTAGGACTTTCCTGCTTTTGTACTAGATGTCGAACTCCGAAAGTTATAGGGACCATTTCAGCATTCGATCGGCCATGTCTGGTTGTCTGAGTAGTTGCTTTACGAGTTGGTCGGTTCATACGATGATCGTGTGGGCCATGAAGTAATGTTTGAGTCTCCTCGCTACACTGATGAGGGGAAAGTCTACTTTTTTGATCTATTGATATCTGAACTTAGGGCCTTGTAATGCTTTGCTGGTGAAGTATATTGGTTTTTTCCTATTCGGGGTTTCGCAAACGAGGGTCGCACTGACGGCCTCGGCTGAGACGGCCAGGTAGAGGAATAATGTCTCCATGCTCTCTAGTTGTGAGAGCACGGGTGGTTATGAAAGAGCTTATTTGAGGTGGATGAGGGCTTGCTCTCACTCCTCGGTCCATTCGAATGTTGCCTCTTTGCGTAAGAGTTGAAAAAAGGGAGTGCATGTTGTGTGGACTTCGCCGTGAAGCGAGAGAGCGAGGTGAGCATACCGTTCAAGATTTATATGGATTTTTTCGAGTCTGGAGTAGGGAGATCAGAGAAGGCCTTGCATTTGTCGGGGTTGGCTTCAATCCCTCATTATGTCAAGTAAAAGGCGAGGAATTTTCCTGCCTTAACCCTGAAGGTGCATTTCTCTGGGTTGAATTTCATCTTGCATCGCCTTGCTCAGTCGAAGACACTTTTTAGGTGGGCCGTATAGTTGGTTTCTACTCGATACTTTATGATTATGTCGTCCATGTATACCTTGAGCATGTCCCTGAACTCACTGCAGAAGACTTTGTTCATCATCTGTTGGTACGTTGCACCTGTGTTTTTCAGGCCGAAGGGCATTATGTTGTAGTAATAATTGCTTGACTCGATCATGAAAGTTGTGCATTATTTGTCGCTCATCTCCATGGGGATTTCATTATAACCTGAATATGCATCCATAAATGATAAGATTTTATAGTCTGTCGAGTTGTCGACCAACATGTCAATATTAGGTAGAGGATATGCATCTTTAGGACATGCCCAATTGAGATCAATATAATCAACACACATACGCCATTTTTCATTATTTTTCCTAACAGGTACAATGTTGGAGAGCCAGGTTGAATGCCAGGCCTCAGAAATAAAATTTGCCTCTAGGAGGTCTTTACAGCTTTTTCAACAGCCTCCTCTTTCTCGGGAGACTACTTACGCCTATGTTGAACTACACCTTAGTGGTAGGATCTATAGTGAGCTGGTGGCAGAAGACCTCTGGGTCGAGTCCAAGCATTTCGTCAGCGTTCCATGCGAAAAAATCAGCATTCTCTCTTAGGAAGGCTTTGAGCTGCTTCCTCTCCAAATCAGGGAGCCCAGCTCCAATCTTCACACTTTGTTCGAATCCTTGTCGAGGAGGATGATTTAAAAGTCTCCATCAGGGATGGGACGAAGAGGATCATGTTCGCCATTGGGGACTTCGACTTCATCTTTGGTGAAGTGGGCGTTGAGGTCAATGGAGCTTACATAAGGTGGAGCCTCCCGTTCTTCAGTCTGAGTGGGCTTGTGAGCGGGCATGTTCTGTCCCTTTGAGGTCGAATTAAAACATCTTCTCACCGCTTCAATGTCTCATTGGATGGCGGAAACGTGGCCTCTCTTTGTGTATAAATTCATTTTTAAATGGACCGTGGAGGGCACAGTGGTCAAATTGGCCAGCATTGGCCTTCCCAAGATGCAGTTGTAAAGAGACAGGAAATCGATCAATAGGAAGCGGACCTTGACATGCCTGGAGGCAGCTTCCATCCCCAATGTGACGAGAAGCTCAACATAGCCCCATGGCTTAGAGGTCGAGCCATTAAAGCCTTGCAAGTCAGATCCCACGTATGGTGATAAGTGAGTCTTGTCGAGCTGCAGAGTCTGAAACAGCTGAGTAAATATGATGTCAACGGAACTCCCCTCATCGACTAGGATGTGGTACACGTCAAAGTTGGCCATTTTTTCTCTCACTGGAAAAGTAATGCTGGATTTGGGAGCTCCACTAGGAAGTTCCTCGAGGTAGAAGGTGATGGGATCAGACTTTCCAAGGAACCATCCAAGGGTCACGTCTGGATTGGTGCCGCGTCTATCAACTCATTGAATTTCCTTTCCATTGTACCTACAAAGAAAGTATTGAATCCTCCGTTGGATATGACCATGGTGAAGGGGAATTTTTCCCATATGTTGTGGGTAAACAAGGGTACGTCATCGTCGATATTGTCGAGGATGTAGAAATCTTCGAGCCGCAAAACACACAAAGCAATTTGGAGAGGGACAACCTCGTCGAAGGGTCGTGTTTCCTCCTCGATCTCTTTCACCTTGCAATTATCATAACGAGGGGCGTCGTTCCTTTTGTACTGCCTGAGTCGCTCTTCCTTGACGAGGGTCTCGATGGCGTCCTTCAGGTGGACACAATCCTCGGTGACATGGCCATGACCCTGGTGGTACTGGCAGTACTTGTTCTTGTTGACCCCGGGTTTAGGAGCCATGGGTTTGGGTTGTCGGACTCCATCGTCCTTGAATTCAGCATTGGCATATTCCACGAGGATACGCTCGTGGGGAGCGGTCAGCAGGGTGTACTTGGTGAAGCATCCAGATGGACCTCTGTGCTCGTGAGAGTCGCATGATTTCTCATCTTTTTTCTTATCCTTTCCTCGACGATATTGTTCAACATCCTCATAATTCGACGCCCTGGTCCCTTTGCGGTTCCTCGCGTTGTGAGCGTTGTTGGAGGCTTCTTTCTCCTCATAGGTTATGTAAGTTTGGTCCTTGTGGAGGAGATTGCTCAACGTCTTGGAAGTTTCTATCCCTACTGCCTTTCTGAAGTCGCCAGGGCGCAGCCCCTTCTAGAGCAAATACCTTTTCATGTGGTCAGTCTTAGAGACTTGGATGGCCTCACGATTGAACCTTTTAATGTATGCCCAGAGGGATTCGTCATTCCCCTGAATGATTTCCTCGAGGGACGCTTCAGTTTTAAGGTGTCGCTAGGAGGCGGTAAAGTTCCTAATAAATTCAGTCTTTAGACCATTCCACGAGGTGAAAGACTCTGGGGAAAACCTTTTCTACCATGACATGGAACTTTTCCTCATAGTCATGGGGAATAGCCTACACTTGATGGAACCCCCAACATTGTGGTAGTGGAGAACCGCCTCGAAGCTCTTGAGGTGATCGTCAGGGTCCGTGGCTCCATCGTAGTTTGCCAAAGACGTAGGTTTTTCCATCCCCTTGGGAATATGGACTTCAATGATTTCTTGGGACATTAGACTGTTGAGGTCGTCTTTCTTGCTTCAGTCTGGAGAGCGAGACAGGGAGGAATTGAAACGAGGGCCTATATGGCACAGGGAAGTTCTTGCCTGGCTCCTCGTCTTCTCTGACTAATCTTTGCCCTTGTTTCTCTTAGGGGAATGGGATCTCCACTCCTTGTGTGGTGGTGTGCGGTTGCGCTTTTTAACAGGTTATGGTGGGGGTCTCTCCACTCTAGGATTGTGCCCGATACAGCGAGGAAAGGAGCTGCAGGATTCTTCCCATTGGTGCCTCCGCAGGGGAGATTGTAACGAGTCACTCGTCGTCATGGGGGCGGGCTCCAAGAGTCATGTCTTTGATGTCTTCTAGGGGAGCGTAATCTGTGACCCTGCTCCAGCATCTAATTTGTTAATTCTAATGGAAAATCGAGAGGTTCGTCTGGTTGATGGCCACAAAGAGGGCCACAATGGTGGGGTTCACGTGGGAGGCACTATAATCTCCTGATATTCTTTGGGCTGGTCGACCCGCTGATGTGTGTCGAGGGGGTGTTCCCTGGACGAGGAAGAAGCAGTTCGTCTATCCTAGGGGTCACCCTGGTCGTGACCTGCTGTTCTGTTGTTGTTGTGGACTCCGCCATCGGCGAAGGCGGTTTCATTGAAGTTGTCGTTGTTGACGTGCTGACTGGAAATGATGATCAGAGAGTTGCAAAGTTTGCTTTCGTCTTAACGTTAGAGAAAGACGGGGAAGCAACAATTCTCATAGATGGTGTCACTGATCGTACCTGACCAGAATGATCTTTAGTGGCCAACAACAATTGACTCGTACGGCTGTTGAAGTGAATGAGGGGGTACCTGCAATACACTTTGATGCCAAAGTAAGGTTCAGAGAAGAATGCAAGTAGAGAATGGGAGAGTGAATGAATGAATAATTCTCCCTCTAATGAAGGTATTTATAGCCTCCAACGTTGGGCCAAGGTCCCCATATTAGGTCGACTGGGCAAGCTCAAATTGGAGACTATCAGGACCTACGTGTGTAGTGGAGACCAGCACATGATCTCTATACTGGGTGAACTGCCCCGAAAACCAGGGAGGTGATAAACACGGTCTTTTCGGGGTCAAGAGCACTCTAGAATATCTGGAGAAACGTTGGTTGTGTGTCCTACAAGGAGGACACATCGTGGCGGGCACCTGGGGTATGCGTCCTCGACTAGTATGTGGCAAAGATGTCCTCGAAGAACACGTGGAAGATCGGTCCTCGGTGTGAGCATGGAGGTGACGTCTGTCCCACGATCATAGCTACGTAAGGCACGTAGTGGACCTTCGCAGTAGTCAAACAGGGACAGATCTTGCCCGACAGAGGGTCAAGGACAGGTATAGTCTTGCTAGACTTCTCTTGCAGCATAGTTGAATTAGACCGTATATGATGTTTAAGTCGAGTGCGGACTCAATCCAAAATACTTTTTAATAAAATTTGCTTATATGTAAAACGTTTGATATATTAATTTGTTTTAACCTCTTCCATTTGTATTTATATAATTTCAAATTAAAAACGTGACTTTTAAATGAATACAAAAATTGAATAAATCAAGATTCACATTACAATTCCATATGATATAAAAACAAATCTTGGGAATGAAGTAGATAAACTACTTAAATTCATTTTCATTCTTTCGAGGATAATTAATAAATTATTTTATGAAAAATATGTAGAAAATTAATTAGACAAATGTGAAAAATGATAAAATACAGAAACAGTGGAAAGTGAAAAGAAAGAAAATGTATATTTAAAAGCTTCACGCATTCAAAAAAAGAGGGAGTATTTTTGAGGGAGTATGTGAATGAATTCAAAAGTACAAATTTGGTGTTAAAAATATTTTTTAAAATTTAAAAGAATTAAATTCATAAGTTTTAAGACATTATTTATATATTGAATTTCAATTAATATATATTTGTTCTTGAATATAGAACTTTCTTGAAAGTTTAAAAATCAATTATATTTTTTTTAATAAATTATAATAGTATAATTTTACAAATTTATTTTTAAGATGGGGAATTAAATAACACTTATATAATAATATTAATTTTAAATAAATCATTAGCTCCTTTTAGAATAGATGATGAAGGATGGTGAAGGCATGAGAGTGAAAGAGGAGAAGATAGGGAATTATGAATGCTCAAATTTTGTACTTTATGAATTAGAATAGAAGTAGATCCATTGTCCTTGGACAAGAGGAGTGATAGTAAAATTGTTAGGGAGGAGAATTAACTATAAGGCTTTCGAAACAAAACTTAAGCAGATGTGGGTAAGAAGAGAAGTAACAATGTCAGCGATCTGAACAACAAGTACTACATAGTGACTTTGACATGTTGTTGAGAATAACATCATAATTGTCGGTTGTCCTAAAATATGATCTACTCAAATATCTTGGCGGGGTCTTCATCATATGGAGATATGCATCTTCACTAATCAATCTCATCCCCCTCATCTCTCTTTCCCAAGCTTGTGAGTATATTGATTTTGTAGCCTTCTATTTAATTTCCTTCAACATCTTTCCAGGATATCTCTTATAAAAATTGTTATACAAATACCTCACACAAAATATTTGTTCAACATTGAGAAAAAGATCATCCATTGCAGGTAAGAGACCCTGAAAAATGTCATACATAACAGAAAAATATCGAGTTTACATAACAGGAAAAAATAATGTAATAATAAGAGTAAATTATCAAGTTTATATACCTTTTGTTGGTCTGAAATGAATATGTATGAGAGTCACTCATTTCTACCTCCATCTATCTCTATTTTCACCCTCCACGTGTAAATGCTATAGGAAGCATCTGATCATTAGGATATCTTCCTATGACTTCCAGAATTTGTCCTCCACAAATCCCCTTCAAAAAGCATCCATCCAGACCTATGACATGCAACATATCATATGTACAACTTTCTAAAAAGGGGCCTTTGTTCCTCAATATTTTCTTGAATATGTTCGAAATTTAGCTTAATTGTTGACCCTGGATTAACTCTTAATAGTTCATGACAATAGTCATAGATTCTAGTGTAATCCCTTAAGAAAGAACCATCAACCCTGCCCCTAGCATTAAGTCTTGATCTGATTGCTTTAGTCTTATTTACCCCTACATTTCACTTCCTCAATGACTTTTCCTTGATATCATTTACCTTCATCCTAGCATTGTTTTTCAATTAATTTTGAATCCTATTGCTCAACCACTATGTACTCATCATCTTCACATTATACTCTCTACTACAATTATGTTTGTCATTTACCTTCCTTACTTGCCAAGATTCCTTATTTGGCAACTAGGCGCAATATACCTTCCACTCACAACCCTCTTTACATCTCACCCTCACGCTTTATTTGTCATTTTTTTAAACTTCAGGTTTCTACCATTTTGAACAACATATGAGGTTATTACCTCCCATTTGTAATTAGACATATCTTTCTGAAACTTGAAAATTGAGCAATTATTCCTTTTAGCACCACTAGTATCATCACTCTCACAACCACTTTATAGATCTTCACTATCATTATCAGTCCCTTTAAATTCTTCTTTATCTTCTTCCTACTTTTCTTTCCTTTTTCCCATTCCATCACTTTCATATCCAATCAGATTAGTAAGTTCATCTTCCTCCATCTCATCATACCCATCAGAGTCATCCTTAATAACGTCCACTAGCAGAAGGACAAACGTGATAATATTTAAAAATTTAAAGGATCAAGGTGACACGGAAAAAAAATAAGGGACCAATCTGAACCTAAGGGCTATAGATAAGGGACCAAATAGGTATTTTTTCAAGAATTATTGTGTGAAAGTTTTTAGATCTCGGAACATCGAGTTCAAATTGTACATGGGGGGACCTATATATCATGGGGGTCAAAGGACATATGAGAAGCAAGATAGAGCTTTAAGTAATAATGTATGGAGAATAGAGTTCCCATATGCTATTGTCAAAGTTTTAGCTAGGGTTGAATTTTTAGACCATCACCCCATTTTGATTAATTCGATTGTGTGTTGCATAACTAGGTTTCCATGAAATTCAGGTTTGGAAGTGCTTGGTTGCTTTAGCATATGTACCATGATATGATAAGAAGGATGTGGAGGAATAAGAATAACTTAGATATGTATTTGATAAAGTCAAAGAGGATATCAAAGGGTGTAAGGCTAACTCATTTGGTCAAGTTATAGGAAAAAAGAAGGAGAATATGGCTATACTTAATATTATACAAAACTGCTTGCAAAGAAATGAAAATTATGTAGGCTTGAAAAAACTAGGGGTGGCAAAACGGGTCTGGCCCGTTAGGCATGCCTGTTTTTCCCTCACTTTAGTGCGGGGAGAGCCAAGAATTTGAACCCTCACCCTTTAATGTGACTGCCCCGCCCCGTCCCGTTTTCTTCGTGGGCTTTTGTGGGCACGAGCATTAACATTAAATTTTGCATTTTCCCGCGGGCTTTCCCCGCTCCACACTCACGTTTTTGCAGGGCGGGTCTGGGCTTTAGGCCCTCATCCTCAATTATGCCTACCCCACCCTATTTTTTTGCAGGATTTTGCGGGATGGTCCTAAACGGGACGGTCGTGCCTGTTTGCCACCTAATAGGAAAAATAGCAAGTGTACTATTTTTTCTCTTTGTAATAATAGGGAATTCTCCGAATGTCGATCTCAAGGACTGCGTACAATTATGAGTTCAATTCATATTCAATTAAACAAAAACTTAACTTGGGGGTTTGGTTTTAGAAATTGTCACTTATGAATAAGCAGAAATATAAATATGCTTTTTCACATATATGATTAACATGCTAGGGTGTGGTGTGTAATTTGCCTTATAACGATCTTGAATACTGATTTCTTCAACAAGTTCATAACATTCAACTACCAGCCCTTAGATTATTTTCCCCTAAGTCCTTAGTGAGAAAACCTTTAACCATCCATCCTAAATCCTAAGTCCTTAGAGATATCTGATGGAGTCAAGCCTTTATTTTATCAAGATTGATCTGGTAACTACAAGGTATCCCTAGTCCTAGGTGATATCTACTATAGTCTATTTGTACAAAAAACCTTAGTAATTATGGTCTAGCTGGTTGTTAACCGTGAATCAATCCTAATTAGTCCGATCAGGAAAGCATAAAAACATTGCACGATTAAATTGAATGAGAAAACAACTTTATTAAAGAACTCATGAAGTCATAATTATTACAGATTCAAATCAGGGACACCCCCTAGCATTAGGGGGTTTAGTCGTTCATATTGTTCATGAGAAATACAAAAATATAAGAGTTAGACATTACAGATGATGAAGGAACTTTGGTCTTCAATCGCGTCCGCTCATGAAAGATCTTCGTTCTTCAAGAATCTCATATCCTCACTCCTAGACTCTGGAATTTGTTCTCTGCAAAAAAAGGTCCCCGTTTTCATCGTGGAAACTCCTCTTAATAGTAACAACTCATTTAGGTCGGTTGGAAGTACACAAAATGCACCCATAGCTTAACAAATGAACAAAATAACCTGAAATACTGAAATCAGCGCCGTAACTCAACAAGGGTCGTGTCAGGAAACACGGGTGCCCGTGTTGGACCTCTGGGAATTTATCTTTTATTTTCTGTTATAGGCCTTCTGACACGGGTCGTGTCAGCTAACACGGGCACATGTGTTATCCCCCTGACTTCCCATTTCCTTTGTCTCGTCCTAGCCTTCAACTTGACATGACCCGTGTCAGGTGACACGGGTGGCTGTGTGAGGCCTCCTGTAGGTGGATATTTGTATTTCTTCCAAAACTCCGAGTTTTGCACTGATTTGTCCCAATTTATTCTTTTGAACCTAAAAACACTAAAACACAAAACCAAAGCATAATATGCGATAAAAGGAAATAAATCATTGACAAGTAACAAAAATGATAACTAAAATAAATGTTAAATATATGTGTAAAAACCATTGATCAAACTTCCCCAAACTTAAACCGTTGCTTGACCTTAAGCGACCATTTACAAGAAATCATAAAAAATCACAGTAAAACTGGTACTCATACGTGAGACATTTGTTCCAATTAATCAAAAAGAAGTTCTTCCGATGTTCACATGACGCGAAGAGTTTTTTTAAGAACCTTTAAATATCGAGCTTCGTCTTCAGATACCTCTCTAACTATGCTTTATACTTAAGTCTCTTTCTGATTTTTCCTCCTTTTTCATTCGAACAGTCAAATTAAGGCAATGAGAATTATGATGATCATCACATACACAAGACTAATCAAGAATTTTTTGTTTAGGCACCAAATAAGCAACATTGGCTACTTTTAATTACCGGTGAAATTTTCAAACTTTGCAGTTATATATTGTATTTTTGGAGGACGTTTGGGGATCAACCCTCTTTGGGCTGAATAACTGGATGAGGGCTACCCAACTTAGAAAGTCGGTTGCCTTTTACCGCCTTTTCATCATTTGGTAACAACTTTATTTATTTCTCAACCAATCATACCTGCATGTGAATCTAGATTATGCCAGACTGTATTGATAAACTACTCAAGGAGTACTTCTCAGGATTCAAGCACTATTGTACAAATCTACACGTTAGACTCGTATCTTTGTCACATTATTTCGAACTTCCTACTCTTAACCAACCATCCCTTTGTCTCTATATACTATTCCTGAACTCTATGAGAACCAAGTTCTTGAACAAACCAGAAAATTTTGGCCAAAATTTGGAGGACCCCAACTCGTGGATTTAGAGCAATTCGCATAGAACTAACAAATAATTCAAAAATAAGAAAAATAAATCGCAAAGCAGTAACCCCCCCCTCCCCAAAACTTGAACTAAACATTAACCCCAATGTTTTAGAACAAGCTCGAGAAAGGTGACTCATTGAGGGTACTGCAACACCAGCTGCTACCTCCTAGCTCTCACCAGTAAGGCTCCCTTTTTATCATCTACAAACAAAACAAAAAGAAAAACTAAGTTATTATAAGTGTGAGTTTCCTCCCACGAAGCGCTTCATTTAATATCGCATGGCTCGACGGTTCTTCCCCTTATGGGGGATACTTCCTCTTACACACCTTGTTGCTTGTCCTTTCCGCAACCCAAAACTCATCTAGATCAAAAGCATTGACCACTTTGTGCTTCCAAGTCCTTCCAACTTTCGTCTTCTCACATTTGAGTTTCCTTTTATTTCTCTTCTTGACTTCTGGACTGAACTTAGAATTTTTTGTTGATGCCACCTGAGAGCTTATGCTGGAGACTTTCTCTGGGGGTGATTTTAAACTTTTGTTATCTCCTACTAATTTGATCATACCAGCTAAAGCTTGATTCTTTTCACCTACACCCTGCTTTTTGATCTCCAACACTTTCAAAGTTATATCCTCATTAAATGATTTCAGTGTCAAATTACCTATCTTGTTTCTTTGTATAGTTCTAAAGGGTTATTGGAACAAGAT
Organism: Vicia faba; assembly: GCA_948472305.1. NCBI lineage: Eukaryota > Viridiplantae > Streptophyta > Magnoliopsida > Fabales > Fabaceae > Vicia > Vicia faba. The sequence goes on from OX451741.1 coordinate 146,098,398, forward strand.
GGAAGATGATGATGATTGGGGTTTGTGTGTTCTATTTGTGGCTTTTATGGTTTAGGTTTTTGCTTTTTTTTTAATCTTCTGAAGGGTTTTGTGTAAGGAAGATGATGAACACAGTTTTTGGGGTTTGTGTTTGCCTGCGTAGCTTCTGTATAAATAGTGCTCTCTCTTGTTTCGTGTACAGTGATTGTTTTATATCCTCAGATTAGGTTTTCTCATTTGTTTGGATTTCCATTCTTGAGACTTTTGATATGTGACACTTGATGTTTTCTGAGAACTGAATTTGGATAGCATGCTGTGAAATTGTTTTCTTTTTGGGCTTTTACGAAACCTGATGTGATTTTGTGATTTCTGGAATATGGACTTGTTATGCTTTACTGCTTTTTGGCTGAAATGTGAACTTCTTGTTGTTGGGCTATTTGTTACTGTTGTGTAACTGTGATGTTTTGATGGGCTCGAAATGCGATTTCTAACTTTGATGAATGCTATAAATTTGTCTCTTTCGATTTTGTATTTACTGTGAACCAAAGTTACTTTTGTAATTTGCAGTAAAATGGAATTTTTGGCCCATGATTTTTTGCTTAAATTCTGACTTTGTTGTTGTGAAATAAAACAATATGAGGCTTTGGTGTTTCTTAAACATGATTCAGAAACTACTCCCTAATTTGGATTCCTATTACAAGACCCTAGTGATGAAATAACGAGAAACTCTTTGAAAATATTCCTTGTTTGTTGTTCAAGTTTGATCATTCTCTAACCAATTCCTCTTTTTTTCCTTCATGATATGATGATTGGCAAGGGCTTGGAGTATGGAGATGGACAACATGAATTTTGGAAGTAGATTCAAAAAGAAAAAGCCATTAAAGGCTCTATAGGATTAGGCTTGCGATTATGAGTTCTTCTTGAGTTTTGCCTTGTAATTTTAGGAATTTGAATACTTTTGTAAAAATAAGTAATCTTGAGAATTTGAGGGACTTGTAAATAATGATGTAAAGTTATTTTAATGTTGTGGATGAATTTTAGTAACAAACTTAGAGAAAGTATGTTGAATGTATGAACTCCTTGCAAAAGGTGTAAACTTGTATCAAATAGCTCTTGCAATTCAATTTTCTTTGCCATAACTCTTGTAGAAACATATTGAATCTTGTGAGAAATATTTGAAAGGGATTGGCAACACTTTTAATGAAACTTGCCATGTTTAATGTTTTGAGATAACCTTGAATAGCCCTTGAATTAATACTTGAATGAATCTTGGTTGAAACAAGAAATTGATCATGAATGGATATTTCAAACTTTGCTTGAATTAACTCTTAATATCATGAACACCTAAGCTCTTGAACATTGTAAATATGGTGTATCAAGTAAACAACAACAAATCAAAATCTTTAATTAATAAATCCATGTATAACTTGTACTTCAAGAAAAATCCAAATAATCCAACTTCAACCTATCTTCTTTCAAGCTTCAAACAACTTGAGTCAACTATACCTCTAAAAAAACTGAAATTCTGGCAGCAGATACTCAATGTCACAATGAATATTATGACACCGTATCTGACACACTTCAAGACAGTAATTTTAAAAGCAGTAAAGAACACAATCAATTGTTTACCCAGTTCAGTGTGTAACAACACCTACTCTGGGGGCTACCAAGCCAGGGAGGAAATGCACTATAAGAGATATTAATTTAGGAATAAACCAACCAGTTTATCTCTTTCACTTAAGACCTACCCAATGCAACTTCAATCTAAGATCAACTTAAACCTGAGTTCCTGCTCACTCCCCCTCAATCACAACAGTGATACTAAACTATTGATTAATGAAATTATGAAGATACTCTTCAGTACACACACTTGATTTTGCTTCACAGCTTTAATCAAGTGACAAACACTCTTGCTTCAAAGCTTTGAGTGATACACAACCCTAACTTGACTTTGCTTCAAAGCTTTAATCAAGTGACACAAACACTCGTGCTTTAAAGCTTTGAGTGATACACAACCCTTACAATCAAATCCTACTCCAAGTCACTTATCACAATGATAATTGCTTGGATCACAGTAGTTACAACTATACAATCCCTTATTGATCTTCTGTCAAAATGTGTACTTCACCAACAGTCTTCATGAGGAATATATAGGCAGCTATTCTTCAGTTAGGGCTTCCACGAAAATAGCTAGAGTTAATTAGGGTTAACCTCAAGACTTTGTCATAGGTCTTTAACAACCAGATTAGGGTTAAGCAGAGTTAACCTAATGTCCACGTGAGAATTTGATCTGGACTGTATAAACCAAATTCCTGAAAATTCTCAGGAAAAACAAATCTGCACAAATGTTAGATCAGTACGGGATGTCTTAACATTGGTTATGACAACAAGAATCCTGTTTACTGATTTTGGTAGAATGCAATAAATATGATCATTGCTTAATGATCATCTAAACACTCATATTGAGTAGCTCCTGTATGACATTCTTTTTCTGTAGAATGTACCTTGTATCCCAGAATGTTATGACATCAGTCATGACATTCACACAACTGGTTTTACCAAAAAAAATGCCAACAACCAAACACTTACAAACTCCCCTTTTGGCAAATTTTTGGCTAAAACCCCTAAACAATCAGAGATTAGAAAGCAGCAGAATTTTTAATAACATCTACCAAATCTAATTCTACCAAAATTATCACAAAATCTTCTCCCCCTCTTTAGCCATAAATAGGCCAAAGATACTTGTACTTTTAATTTATACAGTCATCCAAAAGGAATAATAAAAACACGGAGAGAAAAAATCAAAAGTCATTTGCAGCAACAGGTACCAGCAACAAACTTGTTAACTACACTGATCATCAAGCACTGTCATCTTCAAAGGAGGCACTATCTTCAGCATTATGCTTGTCTTCATCAGCATCCTCTTCCCTTCTTTGTCCTTCATTCTCCTCCTGTTCTAGTCTAGCAATCAGGTCCTCAAGAGTCCTTTTCCTTGTATCAAGCTCTTTGCAGGTTTCCTTCAGCACAACTATAACATCAGTTTTCTTGGAATGAGATTGGACAGTTGATGTCTCAGCATATGTCATGACAATGTCAGGAACATGTGTTCCCTGAAATAGCTTATAGTGCAAGCCAAGAGCAGGGGCTCTTTTGCATACAGTATCTTTTTCAACTAGAATGTCAAGATACTGAGCAATGACTATACCACACAGGAGAGAGGGAAAGGCAATAGAGCCTTTAATAGCACAACTTCCAGCATGTTTCAATGTTTGATCAAAGATATACTTACCATAGTCAAAGTTTGTCTTGGTTCCAACAGCATAAATAAATCTTCCCAAGCCTGTGGAGATGGTTGATTTATGGTTGGTGGGAACCCAGTTAGCTGCACCAATTTTGTGCAGAATGGCAAATTTCATGCTCAGCTTGCTTGCATTCAGCTTCCCTTTTAAGGGCCAGCTCTTGACTTGATTTGCAGTGATGGTTTGACACACTTGGTTGTCAGTAACCTCAAGCTCAGGGCAAGCATCATTAGGTCTTCCTAGGAATTTGTTTATTTCAGAGGGAGAGAAATTTACCTTCCTTCCTCTCACATACACACACTTAAAATCAGCTGACTTTCCATCAGCACACCCATCAGATAAATTTACTATGAATTCTTTGACAAGAATTTCATAGCAGTTGGTAAACTTTACCACAGTATTTATTAGACCAGCAGTCTTGATTAGATCCATGATCTCCTTACATTCCATGGCACTGTTGTTCAGCTCTCTTTCCAAGGCGATCCTTTTCAAAAATACATACTTCCACCTGTTTGCATTCTCTGGATGGTGAAAGGAGATGTTGTCAATGGCAACTTCAGGGACTTTAGGCATTTTGCTCGAAGAGAGTTTCTTTCTGAGAGGAATGTCTGGAACATTACTCTCAACATCAAACTCAAATTCTGATTCCTCATCAGATTCTGAGGGTTCAGACTCCTTCCTTTTCTTGGCTATTGGTTGTCTCAAAGGTTTTGAGAGACTACCAACAGGTACTCTAGTTTTCACCTTCCCTTTCTCTTTTGACAATCCAGCCTTCACAACTTCTACTCCAGTCTTGTTCTCAGACCTGGTTTTCTTATGAACAACTTCAGTAGCCTTCTCTTTGGAGAGGCTTTTGGCAGCATCCTGCTTTCCTTTTCTGTTCATCATCCTTCTAGCTATGCTAGGGTTGATATTGGCAATTAAGTCATTGTCAGAGTATTCTTCATCAACATCAATAACCGGGGGTTCAACATCCTTCTCAGTAGGGTTCTGGTGATCATCACGATTTTCAGGAGATTTCCTAATGTTGTCATCAGGTGTCTCAACATTCTGAGTGACATCTTGATTCATTTCAACATTTGGACTAGCAGATTCTTGGTTCAAAGGTACAGAGTGATTCTCATTTAGAATCCTAGTGACTAGTCTAGCTATAGCTTGATGAACATAAACAGAACCTTCCCTATTTGCTATTTCTGGAGGAACAGAAGATGATGGTTGAGAGGATTTACCAGATGGAGAGGCTTGTGATCTTCTTGCATGTCTGGTTCGCAGCTTATTGACCTTAGTGAGGTCAGCTGCCAGTTCACGAAGAGGAGTTATCTCCAGAACCTCAGAATCCATGCAGTTTGTGATTGCCCTAGGTTCGCGATCAGGGGATGCAGAAGAAGCAGTTGCCTTTGAAGAGGATGATGACATGGATAGTTGAGACATTTTGAGTGATTTAGAAAACAGGTAACAGTGATAGAGAAATCTTCATTTGAGAGATTGGAGATTGTTGCAGAAACACGAGAGGAGGGAGATATATGAATGTCTATTCAACTTCTTAAAATTTTGGAAAGAAATAGAGAAATAGATGATTAGCCCAATCAGAGTAGACTTAACTAAAATATCTCTCTCATCCTTTGTTTTAAGCAAAATTAATTGCTACATTTCTTCATGTTGGCAAATACCCAGTGTGATCGGTGGATCTGGAACTGACTGTTTAAAGCTGGTTTCGCGAAATGTCGCGGAAGCAAGAGTCGCCACCGTCTTTTATTTTCTCCAACATGGAAAGGACAAAAGCACAGAAAAATTCCTTATTGAGATGTCTCTCGGTTCGGGAGGTAGATTTATAGAAAGGGAAGGTGTTAGCACCCTTTCTATCCATGGTTATCCATGGGCTCTTAGGTACTTGCTCTTATGTTTTCAAAATGTGTTTGCTTTTCAAGTGTGTGTGGGTTTTGAAAAAGTTCGTTTGGAAAACTTCTAAGTAACTCTTGTATCAGTCCTCAAGAGTGTATGAAGTGTTTTGTTTGAAAACTTTTTGAAAGTGTGGGGTGCGAAAAGTTGTTTTTTTGTTTGAAAAGAGAAAGTACCCATGAGATCTACCTACCCTAAGGAATTAGGCTGTGTAAGAGTCCTTTAGATAGTGCCATCCCACCATTGAGAGGTAGGTAGCACCACCGTTGGGGGTGTTCGGGTCAATTCGAGTTGAGGGACAGTGTGGTCACCGAAGCAACAGTAGGATACCTTAGAAGCTACCCTTATGCCATTGATCTTTTTATTCCGAGGCGACCGTTCCGAGGCAACTTATTCGAGGCAACTAGATCAATGGAACATAAGGACTTACTAAGACGTCCTGTACTCAACGACCACGTTTCGAGGGGCAAGGAAACAGGGTGATCACTAGAGCAACAGTAGGATACCTTAGAAGCTACCCTTATGCCATTGATCTTTTATTCTGAGGCGACCGTTCCGAGGCAACTTATTCGAGGCAACTAGATCAATGGAACATAAGGACTCACTAAGACGTCCTATACTTAATGACCACCTTTCGAGGGGCAAGACAACAGTGAGGCGTACCCTAGGGGTGGTGTGTGATTTGTGTGTCGTTTTCATATATTTTTGTCTTGTTCATGCATTGGTGATCTACGCTTTATTTTTATTTTTTGGGCATTCATTCTTTCATGTTATTGTTTAACAGTTAAAAGGTGCGGGAATTTAAAGTGCGGGAAAGATAAAGGTCCTACGCTATTACAAAGGCGCGGGTCTACAACGCCAAATTAATCCAGACCCGATTTAAAATAAAATGCAGAAAATAAATGCCTAATTAACTATTACAGGGCTTTGGAGCAAGTACATTATATTCACAAAAAGAAATAAATAAAACGCGCGAAACGAAGATGTAATCGAATGCGAGGGCGTTGGACCCTTTAACGGAATTAAAATAAAATTATTGAAATAATTAAGTTAAATAAAGGAAATGACTTATTTTTTATGTTTTTTGGATTTGTGGATTTAAAGAAAATTAAATTAATTAAAAGTCAAATAATTCTAGTTCTAATTGTTTTTTTAATTTATTAAAGAAAAATTACCTAAGTTAAATCTAATTTAAACCTAATTGATTAATTACAAGTATTTACGAAATTAATTAATGGTTAATAATAATTATAATAAGAAAATAAAATATTTATTTAAAAAGATGAAAATGTGCTAAAGACTTATTTTTTATATTTTTTAGTTATTAAAAAAAGCATTAAAGTTAATAACCTAAAATCAAAACTAAATTAATTATTGAATTTTATTTACAAAAATGGAACTATTAATTGATTAAATAAAATATTTTTATACCTCTTTTATGATTTCCTGATTTTTTTGGTTTTTATATTAAGAAATAAAACTAATTAAATTAGTATTTAGAATCTAATTAAGTCTAATCAATTTTAATATTGCAAAATAATTTAGAGTTTCCTAGAATAAAAAAACCTAATTAATTAATTAAATTTAGAAAAAAAAAAGAAAAATCTAAAATTTATTTGGGTAAGAATATTTTTGTGATTTTTTGAAATAAAAAGAAAAATTAATTTTGTTAATAAAAAAGCAAATTAAATAAATTAAAATAAAATAGAAAAGAAAATAAATTCAAGGGAAAAAGGAAATGGGCCTGTTTTCATCAAAACGCAACTCCACATAATCTGAACCCTAGCCATGGAGGTTCACGTTTTGGCCACGAAAAATCCCAAGCGATAGCCCAGACCTGCTCTAAACATTCACTGGAACTCAAAGGTATGGTTAGTAGGGATTAAATCAAGCTATAATCAAAAATAAGATCCATGGAAATTCTGCAAAATGGATGTTCATGTAGCTACAGTTTCAGCATGCATGGTTATATGAAAAGAGTGTGTTTATACCTTATTTTGCCTGTAGATCACGATAGGATGGGTGGGAGGTCTTGTGGATGGCTGAATCCTTGAGTTCGATCTTAGTGCAATTCTTTGGAATTTTTGAAAAGAAATTTCTCTTGGCTGCCTCTCTCTCACCTTTTTTTCTTATGCCTTGTGATAGTTTTCTCTAGGTTATGTAGGTGATTCTGATCAACATTAAGGCTCATCATACCATGCATTCAAGCTTGAGATTTTAACATAAACTCCCTTAACAAACTTTCCTTTTTGAACCAATTTTTGAAATATTGCTCCATTTGGCCTTGAAACGAAATTGGGAAGTTGCATAATGATGAGTCAAAGTTAGTTAAGACCAAATATTCCTTTTAATTAAACTTTTTGATTTTCCTTTGATTTTAAAAGATTTAAAGTTAATTAAATCCAATAAAATCAATTAAAAATGAAAAAATTAAATTAAAAATTTGAAATAAAAGGTGGGACACGTGGGAAGCATGGCCAAGTTAATTCAAGTGGAAAAAGTGGGCCCCTTTTGTCAAAAAATGAAATTTCAAGGATAAATGATTTTGGCCATTTCACAAAAATTTCCCAACTTCTCCAATGCATATCTTGCTCAATTTTTAAGCTTTGATCATGTTCTTGGACATTTTGGAAAGGTCTTGAAGTCCTCTAACCAATGTCTTTGGTCCCATGTCATTTTGATTTACCAATCTCAAGTTATGGTCTTTGACTTAAAGTCCCTTTTTGTTGACTTTTGAAAATGACCTATAATGTTGAAATTGATAACTTTTTGTGAGAGCATTTCTTGGACTTGGAGTGTGAAGATGAGTTGTAGGAAATGTCTTCCCCTTCAAGATGAGCATTGGATGGAATTTTTCTGATGAACCATGAAAAAGTTATGCCTTGGTCAAGTTACAGTTGACTTTTCAGCTGTCCAAAAATAGAAACTTTTGCATCTTGATGATTTTTGAGCCAAGCTTTTGAGAATCATGATCAAGCATTGATCAAATGATGTTTGTGGCTTCAAAATAAGATGTTGACCAAAAATTTTGACTTTTGACTGCCAAATGACCATTTTGCCCCTACAGTTGACTGTTGAGCAATTAGGGTTTTTGACTGTGCAACTTGACCTTGTGAGCCTTGAAACTTGACATGTAGGTACTTGACAATGTGTATGAGCATAGGAGACTTGATTGAGCCTTTGAAAACTTCAGCTTCCTTGTGAGAACCAAAACCCTAGTTTGACTGGCTTAGGAGGATGGTTTGACTGTGTGACCCTTGAGTAAATTTGAACCAATTGTGGATGATTCTTGTCAAAACTTTGAAGATTATGGGAGGGCAAATTTTGGGGTACAACAGTTGCCCCTGTTCAATCTTCTTAGACCTGAGGATGTAGATTGGCGTGTGTGCCTTTCGTGATCCGAAGGTGGAAGATGATTGAACACTAGATTGCCCAGAAATTTGCACTCACATAGTAGAGTATCAGCAGTGTGATGTCGGGAATGGGCTTATAGATGCCATTTGGAGATATGGAATGGATGATTGTGGAGATGGGCTTATAGATGCCATCGTGAGGTGTCGATCGCGTAAGAGATTCCTTAGCGAGAACTTGCGTACCTGAGAAGGAAAGAAAATTACCTGGTCTGTTACCGGAGTTGACTTTCAAACTCTTTATGTAGACGTGCCCTGGCTGGATACAGGAATCGAATCTTTAAACTCTTCAGACGTGCCCTGTCAAGATACAGGAATCGAGTCTGGTACTGTAGTCGTCAACAGATACTCCCTGGCAAAATACAGGGATCGGATCTTCGAACTCTTCAGACGTGCCCTGTCAAGATACAGGAATCGAGTCTGGTACTGTAGTCGTCAACAGATACACCCTGGCAAGATACAGGAATCGGATCTTTGAACTCTTCAGACGTGCCCTGTCAAGATACAGGAATCGAGTCTGGTACTGTAGTCGTCAACAGATACTCCCTAGCAAGATACAGGAATCGGATCTTCGAACTCTTCAGACGTGCCCTGTCAAGATACAGGAATCGAGTCTGGTACTGTAGTCGTCAACAGATACACCCTGGCAAGATACAGGAATCGGATCTGGAATCACGACGGTCGATAGCAATTATCTTTGCATTAACTTTTGTCCTGAAAAGACAAAACGTTAGTTGTACGTGATGTCATGATGTATGACATGCGAGATGCTCTCAGAATGAATGAGATTGTATGTTCATGATGCGTATATGCATGCTATAATGTATGAAGATGTGTTGTTTATGAATGTATGTTTTCGTCTTAGGAAAATAAATCCTTGACGGATGCTGGGAAGTTGAATCCTGGGCTGATGTGGAAGAAAAGAGCTTCTTGTTTCCGCTGGGGATAATGGTTGCAAGAATACTGGTAGGAGAAGATAACTCCGTTGGGGGATAAACTTGGCGAATGGATTACTCTGCGGGGAGAAAATCACTCTGACAATCTTGCTGGGGAACAATACTCTGTGGGGAGAGAGGTACTTTGCTCGGATATTGATGGTAACTTCGTTGGGGATACCATTGTTATGTTGGAAGTGTGATGAACTCCGCTGGGGATGGGGAGACTTCGCCGAGGACAATCTTTCCGTGGCTTTTGGCTGAGGATAACCCAGTTATATCCTGGTAGGGAAATAACCTTTGAAGAAAGTCGGGAGACGCGTTCGTGCTCTACGGGGAAGAAGCTTCCAGAATCTACTGGGGAAATTTTTGAGATGTATTTTTTGTAAGTTGAAAGAGGGAACCTGTGATCGGTGGATCTGGAACTGACTGTTTGACGCTGGTTCGCGAAATGTCGCAGAAGCAAGAGTCGCCACCGTCTTTTATTTTCTCCAAATGGACAGGACAAAAGCACAGCAAAATTCCTTATGAGATAGTTTCTCGGTTCGGGAGGTAGATTATAGAAAGGGAAGGTGTTAGCACCCTTTCTATCCATGGTTATCCATGGGCTCTTAGATACTTGCTCATTGTGTTTTCAAAATGGTTTGTTTGCTTTTCAATGTGGGTTTTTAAAAAGTTTCTTTGAAAATTCCAGTTCGACTCTTGTATCGGTCCTCAAGAGTGTTTGAAAATTTGCTTTCGAAAGCTTTTGAAAATGTGTTGGTGTGAAAAGTATTTTTGAATTGTTTTTGAATAGAGCAAGTATCTACGAGAACCTACCTACCCTAAGGAATTCGTCTGTGTAGATGTCCTTTAAAGTAGTGCCATCCCACCATTGAGAGGTAGGTAGCACCACCGTCGGAGGTGTTCGGGTCAATTCGAGGTTCGGGACATGGTGATCACCAGAGCAATGGGAAGATACCTTAGAAGCTACCCTCATGCCAGGTTCCCGGATCATGAGGACTTACTAAGACATCCTCTACTCGACGATCACCTTTCGAGGCAAGGCAACAGTGAGGCGTACCCTAGGGGTGGTGTGTGATTTGTGTGTCAGATTCATTTATTTTTGTCTTGTCATGTTTATTGGTGTTCTACGCTTGTTTTTATTTTGTCCATACATTCTTTCATGTCATTTGATTAACAGTTAAAAGTTGCGAGAAAATAAAATCTAAAGCTATTACAAATGGCGCGGGTCCACATCGCCAAAAGTTTCTCGAACCCGTTTTGACAAAAAAAATAAAGAAAGTAAAAGAATTAAAAATGCGAGCAATTATTTACAAGGCTTTGGGAGAGATACATGAATATTTAAGCGGAATGAAATAATATGCGAATTAATAATTAAATCGAAACGAGGGCGTTGGACCCTTTTGCAAAAATTGGATTAATGATGAATTAATTAATTAAAAAGAAAGCAAGAATTTGTTTTTGGTATTTTATGATTTTTAGGATTTAATATATAAAAAAAAAGAATTAATTAAAATTAATATTAACCCTAATTCTAATGGCTTTTAATTTATAAAAAAAATATTGAAGTTTTTAACCTAAAATTAATCCTACTTTTTACATGCAAATTTGATTATAAAAATAAGTAAAATAAATATTTAATTATTTGAAAGAAAAATAAAAAAAGATGAAAAATTATTAATTAAACCCTAGTTCTACATTTTTTAGATTTATTATTAAAAGAATTAAAGTTAACACCTAATTTAAAACTAATTTTATTTACATGCAAATTTATTTATGAAAATACTACAAATAAAAATATTTATTATTTTAATTCTTTTCTGATTTTATGATGTTTTTATATTTTGTGAAAATATTAAATTAAATTGAACAAAACAATTATTTAAAAGAAATAGAATTAAATAAATAAAATATGGCAAACCTAGGGGGTTCAGACCCCAAATGGGAGGTTCTTTCTTGATGATTCAGGCCCATTAATCTGGGTCCATTTGACTTTTCCAAGCAGCGTATAGCAGTGTTGACCAGGGTGCAAGGTATTCTTTAGATCTGATCCTTTGATTTGATCTCCCAGGACACGCGTACGCTTGGTTCTGAAGGTGTACCATGGTATTCAACATTGGCGCTGCATGTGAACGTGAATTGGAAAATAATATTGAAAGTGTGAAGACCTGGGACTCGAACCCAGGTCATGTGCTTTGCCACCACTATCACTGGCCAGCTGAACCAAATTCGCGTTGTTAATATATAATAACAAGCAAATAATATAAAAGAAAAATACGCATGGATAATGTTTTTAGCGCGAAATTTAAAAGACCCTATCACATCTCGCCACGAGGTCATCTTCTTCCTCGTTCATGAAATACAAACAGATAGGCCACGGTTTTTTATATGTTCTCTTAGGTATGTTTTGAGAAAATAGCGAATAGGTCTCCTTGGCATATAAATTCAGCGCGAGCATGCCATTATTTTCGTCCAAGCGAGCTGGTTTTGTTCATGGTACTGAGGACTCCCAATTTTACAGCATGTAAAAACGCCTAAATCGAAAGCTTGGTAACCCTAGAAAATAACAATGGTGGAATCGTGTACACAGCGTAAAAATATAATTAAAGCATATGGTTAGCTTGCAAATACTTCACTGATCACGAATATATGAACAAAACGTCATGAAAGTGCATAGAATGCAAAACACGATAATGAAAAAAAAGTGAGAAAGGTTAGCTTCTGTACAACGATTCTTCGAGTTTTGATGGATGTTTGTGATTGGAAAATGTTCAGTGATGCTTGAGGAAGCTAATGAGATGAGAATTGTGCCTTGAATCGTCCTGGAAGGAGGTTTTCAGTTTATGAGTTTTTTGAGAAAAATTTCAATTTGTGAATGGGGTATTCTGAGCAGCTGCGTGTGTGTGATCATTAGGGTTTCATTCTAGCTTATGTAGTGAGTCCATTAGGTCAAGAAAAATAGAACAAATCCATTGCATTCATTGATTTTGAAAATTTGATTTTCAATATCTTTTTTTCAATCTTTTCCATGTGTTTTTTGTTCTCAATCATACCAATCAATCCAAATCTTTCCATGTTGGGATATGCATGAATTATTGATGATATAATGTGCACAAAAAGATTGAAAAAATTAGGTTAGACATTTTTCATGTATTTATTTTAATTTAAATGAATTATTATTAATAAAAATCCAAATAAATAAATAAAAAATGAATAAAAACTTCCCTTTGGGCCAAGTGGTCGTGCACATGCCATGGATGATTATTTGTGGAAGAAAAATGGGCCCATTAGCAATTTTAGGTCATTTGAATCAATGTTGACTTTTCAAAATATCCAAAAATTTCCCAACTTCTACAAGGCATAACTTGCTCAATTTTTAAGCTTTTCTCATGTTCTTGGACATTTTGGAAAGGTCTTTGAGTCCTCTAACCAATGCCTTTGTTCCCATGTCATTTTGATTTACCAATCTCAAGTTATGGCCTTTGACTTAAAGTCCCTTTTTGTTGACTTTTGAAAATGACCTATAATGTTGAAATTGATAACTTTTTGTGAGAGCATTTCTTGGACTTGGAATATAAAGATGAGTTGTAGGAAATGTCTTTCTCTTCAAAATGAGCTTTGGATGGAATTTTTCTGATAATCCATGTGAAAGTTATGCCCTGGTCAATTTCAGTTGACTTTTTCAGCTGTCCAAATAATGAAACTTTTGCATCTTGATGATTTCTGAGCCAAACTTTGAGAATCATGATCAAGCATTGACCAAATGATGTTTGTGGCTTCAAAATGATATGTTTGACCAAAAATTTGAACTTTTGACTGCCAAATGACCATTTTGCCCCTACAGTTGACTGTAGTGCAATTAGGGTTTTTGACTGTGCAATTTTGTGCTGAAAGCCTTGAAACTTGATATGAGGATGCTTGACCATGTTTATAGGCATGTGAGACTTGATTGGGCCTTTGAAAACTTCCTTTTCTTGATCAAAATTAAAACCCTAATTTTGACTGTATAGGAGATCCTTGATTGTGCAACCCTTGAGAGATTTTGAACCTTGATCTTGGCAAATCTTGAAGAATATGGGAGGGCAAATTTTGGGGTACAACAGTTGTCCCTGTTCAATATTCTTAGACCTGAGGATGCAGATTGGCTGACGTGCCTTTCGTAATCCGAAGGTGGAAGATGATTGAACACTAGAGTGCCCAGAAATTTGCGCTCACATAGTAGCAGTGATGGTGGAAATGGGCTTACAGATGCCATTTAGAGATTACTGGATGGGATGATGGGCTTATAGATGCCATCTGGATGTTGATCGCGTAAGAGATTCCTTAGCGAGAACCTGCATACCTGCAAAAGAAACATGAGTACCTGACACGTTGCAGGAGTTGATTTCAGATGCTTGGCATAGATATGTCCTGACTGGTTACGGGAGCTGAATCTGGAGCTTCGCAAGATGATGAATGAACCAGGGATGGTTGCTACCTTAGCATGAATGGTAAGAGGACCTTGGGTGACTTTAACTTCAACGACGCTCGTTGAGAAAAATCTTAGTGGGAATTATCATCTTTGCAGTATCGGGAAGAGAACCAATAGGCAATTATAATCTGAAATGGAATTATCACCTCACTCACCGTCGGAGAGGGAACCATAGGAAAAGGAATTATCACCTCACTCACCGTCGGAGAGGGAACCATCTGAAAAGGAATTATCACCTCACTCACCGTCGGAGAGGGAACCATCTGAAAAGGAATTATCACCTCACTCACCGTCGGAGAGGGAACCATAGGAAAAGGAATTATCACCTCACTCACCGTCGGAGAGGGAACCATAGGAAAAGGAATTATCACCTCACTCATCGTCGGAGAGGGAACCATAGGAAAAGGAATTATCACCTCACTCACCGTCGGAGAGGGAACCATCTGAAAAGGAATTATCACCTCACTCACCGTCGGAGAGGGAACCATAGGAAATTATAATAATGGAAATCTCATGCACCGTCGGAGAGAGAACCAATAGGAAATTATAACCTGGGATAACTTCTACTGAGTCTTTATCAGAAAAATCTGTTGGGAGTCGATTTAGCTGGACTAGAGAAGGCCTGGGACTGGATAAGAAATCTTTGGAGTCGATTAACTGACCCGGTCTAGGTCTTGAAATATGATTGAGAATTTCAACTGCATCTTTCCTGAAAGGTAAAGGTCAGTCATATGCAATGCATGATATGGATCAAGCAATGATGTTCTCAACATAAATGAGATTTGTATGATATAATGCGTCTATGCATGCTATAATGATGTATGTGATGTTTATGTATGTGTTTTTCGTCTAGGAAAGTAAATCCTTGACGGGTGCCGGGAAGTCACTCCTGGGCTGCTGTCGGAGAATAAGCTTTCACTTCCGCTAGGGATGATAATTGCAAGAATACTGGCAGGAGAAGATAACTCCGTTGGAGAATAAACTTGGCAAATGGAAGATTCTGCGGGGAGAACAGATACTCTAGCGACCATGCTGGGAAGCAATACTCTGTGGGAAGAGGGATGCCTTGCTGAGTGTTGATAATAATTTGCCGGGGATACCCTTGTTATTGGAAGTGTTGATGGACTTCGCTGGGGTAAGAAGACTTCGTCGAGGACGCTCTTTCCGTGGCTTTTGGCTGAGGATAACCCAGTTATATCCTGTTAAGGAAATAACTCTTTGAATAAAGCCGGGAAACGCGTTCGTGCTCTGTGAGGGATAAGCTTCCAGAATTTACTGGGGATAAGCTTACTGCTTGGGGAGATAAATTCCAACTTTCCTGGGGAACTAGATTGGATTCTCCTGGGGAGATTTTGAACTGTAATTTTGTAAGTTTGAAAGAGGGAACATATGTAAGGTTGCCTGCTGATGAGCTCGTGTAAAACCGCATCTGAAATGGAGAAGGAATCTGTGTAGGATTACTTTGATGAGTTCGTGTAAAACTTCGTTTTTGGAAAGGGAGAACCTGTGTAGGGTTGTTGGGCGACGAGTCCATGTAAAACTGCATCTTGAAGAGAGGGAACCAGTGTAGGGTTGCTTGATGTCGAGTTCGTGTAAAACTACGTCCGGAGAAGGAGAACCTGTGTAGGGTTGCCTGGTGAGGTAAGTTCATGTAAAACTTCTTGATGAACCGGTGTGAGGTTATCTTGAGCTAAATCGATGTAAGACTTCTGGGGGGAGCCGGGGTTAGGTTGCCGCAGGATAAGTTCGTGTAAAACTTCTTGACGAACCGAGGTAAGGTCATCTTGAGATAGGTCCATGTAAGACTTCTGGAGGGAACTGGGGTTAGGTTGCCGCGGGATAAGTTCGTGTAAAACTTCTTGATGAACCGGGGTTAGGTCATCTTGAGATAGGTCCATGTAAGACTTCTGGAGGGAACCGGGGTTAGGTTGCCGCAGGATAAGTTCGTGTAAAAACTTCTTGATGAACCGGGGTTAGGTCATCTTGAGATAGGTCCATGTAAGACTTCTGGAGGAACCGGGGTTAGGTTACCTTGGGATAAATCCATGTAAGATTTCTGGGAGGAACCGGGGTAAGGTCGCTTCGGGGTAAGTTCGTGTAAAACTTCTTGACGAACTGGGGTAAGGTTACTTGAGATAGGTCCATGTAAGACTTCTGGAGGAACCGGGGTAAGGCTACCTGGAGGTAAGTTCGTGTAAAACTTGAGATAAATCTGTGTAAGACTTCTGGAGGAACCGGGGTAAGGCTACCTGATTTTTAATGTTGATCTGGGATTTGTAAAGGTAAATGGTAATCATCTTTATATTGACCTTAGTGTTTTGGTTGACAGAGCCACTGGATCGCCTGGACGACTCATTATTGCCCCTGTTTCTGAGGTGAAGGGAGAAGATACCTTGGAGGTCGTTTGACAAATCTTCTGGCAGACAAGTGACGAGACGCCGGGACATAATTGTACGCTTAGATCCCTAACTTTTGCCTGGACCGCCCTTTCGGGCTTTCAGTCCACCGGGATACCCATTTTTGCCCAAGCCGCCTTTTCAGGTTTTCGACTTGCCGGGTGTACATATTTTCGTTTTCATCTCTTATTTTTGCCTAGGCGTGTCAACCTAGCGGGTCTTTTGTTCATGCGTAGTATCTTTTCGACTATGTCCGTGCTTTCATAATGTAGGGAGTTGCCCCTGTTGTGGGACATCTTGAGTGATTCTCCAGGTTGTGACTGGACTGCCCCAGATGATAGTCTTTGATCATGCCATGCCTCTTGATTGAAAGTGCTCCTTCCACTAGAGGGACTCTTTTGTTGAGAAGATCTTCGTTCATCGGATATTCGTTGCGCAAAGTTCTTTGCTGTTCAGACAAATAATCATATGCAAGCAATGTTATCTTAAGAATGCAAAGTTTATGTCTGTCTTGAAATTTTTGAAAATACATTTTTTCAATAAAGGCAAGTGGATTTTGTAAAACGTGATGTCAACTCAAAAATTTTTATAGCGAGCTTTAAGGAGTCAGGATACCTTTGTAACAGTATGCTTTCGAACTAACCCATGCTTCAGCTAGGACTTTTAAGGGTTATAACGTGGCCTGGTTCACGGTTTAAGAAACAAAGGATAAAGGCTCAAATTATATTTGTACCCACCCGCTCTTCGTGATGTTCTTCAAACCTAAACTCAGTTGATCATACGTTAGACCTTGTTTGAGTCTTTGCTTTGATGTACCAGTGATGGTCGGATACTGAACGTTTATGTTGGATAGGCAGTCATCTCCTTTTTTGCTGAGGGTTTGTAGAACCTCTTTCTTTTTTTGATTTTTGTTATCCCTTTCTTTTTTTGCCTGAACTGTTTCCTTTTTTGGAATCACAGTCAGCGGGATGCCCCAGTTTTGTAAGTCTCCTTCATGGGTTTTGACTTAATGTTTTTTTTTTATTTTTTGAGATAATGACTGCCTTTCTTTATTGATCATTCGGAACTATCACTGTCTTTCTTCGTTTTGTAAGGACTTCTTTGGTGCCATTTGTTATGCACTTGGACCAACTGAGAGACTACCCTGCCCCAGGTTATAATAAAGGGTTTTAAATTTCGAAAAGAAAAACTCCTACTTCTTTGGCTCAGAGGGGTTGACGAGGGATTATCATCCTTATAACTCCAGTGTTTAGGGATTGAAACAATGCATGTACCTCATCAGCGGGGTCTGTTCAAAAGCATACTGTAATGATCGCGATATCGTTTTCGTCATCCTCCCTTAAGAGGCTTAGAATTTTCAATTAAGAGTTGACCATCACAAAAATATGAAAGCAGTTTTAAGCATAGTAAATTAAATCAAGACAGATATGTGTAATGCATTCATGAAATAAAAGAGTTTAACATGATAATTGTTTATCTGAACAAGAAAAGAAAAATACAACTTGAATTCAAATGAACAAAAATCTCTCGACCCTAGCCATGTTTTGGCAATGGAGCAGTGATCACGTTGGGAGTCTCGGCAGGCTCAAACTCGATCTCTTTGGCATCGATCATGTTCTGAATCTTGTACTTTAGTGCCCAACAGTCCTCAGTATCGTGCCCCGGGCTATCAGAATGATAAGCACACCTCGCTTCTGGGTTGTAGCTTGGAGAGGAGGTCTTGGGATTTGTAGGAGGGTTGATCACCGCAATCAGGTTCATCTTCAACATGTGCTGTAATGCTTGTGACCATGGCATGTTAATGTTGGTGAATTGTCTTTTAGGCTCGTCCGGCCTTCGCTGGTTTCCCTTTTGTGGTTGGCGGCGTGGTGCAGAACCAGAAATCATGACTGCCCCTGCATGTTGGTCACGACGACTCTTTTGGCTGTATGCAGCATTAGATTCTTTCTTTCCCGTGTAAGGCTTTTTGTGAGTATCAGAAGGTGTGGCCTCTTGAATTTTCCCACTCTTGATACCAGCTTCAATTCTTTCGCCGGTTAGGATGAGGTCGGTAAATCCTGCAGATGAATTACCAATGAGATGATTGAAGAACGGCCCAGATAGGGTCCCCAAGAACATATCAACGAGTTCCCGATCAGTTAATGGAGGTTGCACCCTTCCATCAAGGTCTCTCCATCTCTGCACGTATTCCTTGAAACCTTCACTTGACCCCAGCGACATACCCTGGAGTTGGGTACGTGTAGGAGCAAGGTCGGCATTGTACTGGTACTGCTTGTAGAATGCAGTGGCTAAGTCTTCCCAGGTACGGATGTTGGCTCCACTCAATTGATAGAACCACTCGAGCTGAGTCCCTGAAAGACTCTCTTGGAAGAAATGGATCCATAAGTTTTTGTCAGCTGTATAGGGCTGGATCCTCCTTGTGTAAGCCCTGAGATGCAATTTAGGACAGGATGCCCCGTCGTATTTAGCAAAGGCAGGTGCCTTAAACTTGTGCGGGATCACTACCCCAGAAGATAGACCTAGATCCTCGAAGTCCAGGCCAGGCACTTTTTGTATATCCATAGCACTTAGCCGGTCTTCCAACTGTTTGTACCTATCCTCAGCCGGAGGGTACTGTTCGTCGTTGAAATCTGTCTCATTGTCAGAGACCATTGGGCTGGGAATCCTTTCCTCTTGATGACTGCCTTTCCCCACAGATGGAGTTGTCCTCTCAGCTTCATCCTGCAGAGTGTTCCCAGATCTGCGTCTAGGGCTGAACAAAACAGTCCTCTTCTTCTTCTTTTCCTTCTTCAAGAGCAGAGCCTTCAGATCTTGTTGCCCTTGGGTCAAATTCATGATCAGCCCTTGGAACTGGGCGTTCTGAGCCTGGAGGGCCTTGATAGTGTGCTCGGTTGAGGATTCAGGATTCATGACGAGACTGCTGAAATAAACAGCGAAGAAGGTAAGCAACCTGCAGAGAAAGGGTATCTGTTATGCAATGATATGTATGATATGCATGCAATGATTTCAAAGATCTCGCAGGGTAAACAAGAAAAATTGTTAGCATCGGAATTGGTAGCTTTGATTGAAGGAAACCCATGCTGTTGAGGATTCTTCTTGAAGGGTCAAAGGCTCACCATATCCAGTGGGTCATAGCCCCTGACAACCTTGGCTAGAGGGAAATAAATCCTCTTTGCCCCTTGCTGGGATAGTTGATTCACCATGACCTGCATCACAAGCCCTTGAGATCCTTGAAATGGGTTAGGATGTATGCAATGGCATGATGTTATGGTATGCATGGGGTAATGTGAGTAACCCTGTTATGAGTCCCAATTAAGGACTAAAACCAAACCTGCAAGTAGTTCATGTGTCAGATAAAGCATGCAAGCAGTCAAGTACGAAGGCACACAAGTCACACAAGAGAAAGCCCTTAGAGTTTAAGGCCAGCATGGGGTCTGGGTAATACCCTCTTGAAGTTGGTGGGCTCAACCTGTCCTATTAGAAGTAACCGGGTTCTAAGGATCCCAATATCACTGGATTGCTTTCATTGTTCATCGTTTCGATTTAGCCACTGAACTGGCGACCGAAATATTCCAGGAAAGCAACCCTCAATTGAGTGTAGTATCGAGTATCAACCAACCTCGGACTGCACCAAAGTCAGTTATCTCACTACCCTAAAGAGGCCAAGATAGTTCAATTAAGGTTCCTAAGGTCTGTTGATGCTTCATGACACCACGCGGAGGCCCCGTACTCTCCTTGACTGAACTCAAGGGTTACCGGTACACACCAAAGTGCCACATCAATGTAGCAGACTGTTTCAACCATGTCGGTATACCCCGCATAGTTCCCTCACAGCCTTGTTGCTACTTTCTAAGAAGGTATCCCCAGATCCGGGTTAGGATCTATAGAACTCCCAAGACAGTCCCACAATTTAAAGCAAACAAGGAAAGCAATTGAAAACACAGTTATGAACTAGCCCTAAGGTACACCTCACTTTATAAGTTTAGTCCCCAGCAGAGTCGCCAGTTCTGTGATCGGTGGATCTGGAACTGACTGTTTGACGCTGGTTCGCGAAATGTCACGGAAGCAAGAGTCGCCACCATCTTTTATTTTCTCCAAATGGACAGGACAAAAGCACAGCAAAATTCCTTATGAGATAGTTTCTCGGTTCGGGAGGTAGATTATAGAAAGGGAAGGTGTTAGCACCCTTTCTATCCATGGTTATCCATGGGCTCTTAGATACTTGCTCATTGTGTTTTCAAAATGGTTTGTTTGCTTTTCAATGTGGGTTTTTAAAAAGTTTCTTTGAAAATTCCAGTTCGACTCTTGTATCGGTCCTCAAGAGTGTTTGAAAATTTGCTTTCGAAAGCTTTTGAAAATGTGTTGGTGTGAAAAGTATTTTTGAATTGTTTTTGAATAGAGCAAGTATCTACGAGAACCTACCTACCCTAAGGAATTCGTCTGTGTAGATGTCCTTTAAAGTAGTGCCATCCCACCATTGAGAGGTAGGTAGCACCACCGTCGGAGGTGTTCGGGTCAATTCGAGGTTCGGGACATGGTGATCACCAGAGCAATGGGAAGATACCTTAGAAGCTACCCTCATGCCAGGTTCCCGGATCATGAGGACTTACTAAGACATCCTCTACTCGACGATCACCTTTCGAGGCAAGGCAACAGTGAGGCGTACCCTAGGGGTGGTGTGTGATTTGTGTGTCAGATTCATTTATTTTTGTCTTGTCATGTTTATTGGTGTTCTACGCTTGTTTTTATTTTGTCCATACATTCTTTCATGTCATTTGATTAACAGTTAAAAGTTGCGAGAAAATAAAATCTAAAGCTATTACAAATGGCGCGGGTCCACATCGCCAAAAGTTTCTCGAACCCGTTTTGACAAAAAAAATAAAGAAAGTAAAAGAATTAAAAATGCGAGCAATTATTTACAAGGCTTTGGGAGAGATACATGAATATTTAAGCGGAATGAAATAATATGCGAATTAATAATTAAATCGAAACGAGGGCGTTGGACCCTTTTGCAAAAATTGGATTAATGATGAATTAATTAATTAAAAAGAAAGCAAGAATTTGTTTTTGGTATTTTATGATTTTTAGGATTTAATATATAAAAAAAAAGAATTAATTAAAATTAATATTAACCCTAATTCTAATGGCTTTTAATTTATAAAAAAAATATTGATGTTTTTAACCTAAAATTAATCCTAATTTTTACATGCAAATTTGATTATAAAAATAAGTAAAATAAATATTTAATTATTTGAAAGAAAAATAAAAAAAGATGAAAAATTATTAATTAAACCCTAGTTCTACATTTTTTAGATTTATTATTAAAAGAATTAAAGTTAACACCTAATTTAAAACTAATTTTATTTACATGCAAATTTATTTATGAAAATACTACAAATAAAAATATTTATTATTTTAATTCTTTTCTGATTTTATGATGTTTTTATATTTTGTGAAAATATTAAATTAAATTGAACAAAACAATTATTTAAAAGAAATAGAATTAAATAAATAAAATATGGCAAACCTAGGGGGTTCAGACCCCAAATGGGAGGTTCTTTCTTGATGATTCAGGCCCATTAATCTGGGTCCATTTGACTTTTCCAAGCAGCGTATAGCAGTGTTGACCAGGGTGCAAGGTATTCTTTAGATCTGATCCTTTGATTTGATCTCCCAGGACGCGTGTACGCTTGGTTCTGAAGGTGTACCATGGTATTCAACATTGGCGCTGCATGTGAACGTGAATTGGAAAATAATATTGAAAGTGTGAAGACCTGGGACTCGAACCCAGGTCATGTGCTTTGCCACCACTATCACTGGCCAGCTGAACCAAATTCGCGTTGTTAATATATAATAACAAGCAAATAATATAAAAGAAAAATACGCATGGATAATGTTTTTAGCGCGAAATTTAAAAGACCCTATCACATCTCGCCACGAGGTCATCTTCTTCCTCGTTCATGAAATACAAACAGATAGGCCACGGTTTTTTATATGTTCTCTTAGGTATGTTTTGAGAAAATAGCGAATAGGTCTCCTTGGCATATAAATTCAGCGCGAGCATGCCATTATTTTCGTCCAAGCGAGCTGGTTTTGTTCATGGTACTGAGGACTCCCAATTTTACAGCATGTAAAAACGCCTAAATCGAAAGCTTGGTAACCCTAGAAAATAACAATGGTGGAATCGTGTACACAGCGTAAAAATATAATTAAAGCATATGGTTAGCTTGCAAATACTTCACTGATCACGAATATATGAACAAAACGTCATGAAAGTGCATAGAATGCAAAACACGATAATGAAAAAAAAGTGAGAAAGGTTAGCTTCTGTACAACGATTCTTTGAGTTTTGATGGATGTTTGTGATTGGAAAATGTTCAGTGATGCTTGAGGAAGCTAATGAGATGAGAATTGTGCCTTGAATCGTCCTAGAAGGAGGTTTTCAGTTTATGAGTTTTTTGAGAAAAATTTCAATTTGTGAATGGGGTATTCTGAGCAGCTGCGTGTGTGTGATCATTAGGGTTTCATTCTAGCTTATGTAGTGAGTCCATTAGGTCAAGAAAAATAGAACAAATCCATTGCATTCATTGATTTTGAAATTTTGATTTTCAATATCTTTTTTTCAATCTTTTCCATGTGTTTTTTGTTCTCAATCATACCAATCAATCCAAATCTTTCCATGTTGGGATATGCACGAATTATTGATGATATAATGTGCACAAAAAGATTGAAAAAATTAGGTTAGACATTTTTCATGTATTTATTTTAATTTAAATGAATTATTATTAATAAAAATCCAAATAAATAAATAAAAAATGAATAAAAACTTCCCTTTGGGCCAAGTGGTCGTGCACATGCCATGGATGATGATTTGTGGAAGAAAAATGGGCCCATTAGCAATTTTAGGTCATTTGAATCAATGTTGACTTTTCAAAATATCCAAAAATTTCCCAACTTCTACAAGGCATAACTTGCTCAATTTTTAAGCTTTTCTCATGTTCTTGGACATTTTGGAAAGGTCTTTGAGTCCTCTAACCAATGCCTTTTGTCCCATGTCATTTTGATTTACCAATCTCAAGTTATGGCCTTTGACTTAAAGTCCCTTTTTGTTGACTTTTGAAAATGACCTATAATGTTGAAATTGATAACTTTTTGTGAGAGCATTTCTTGGACTTGGAATATGAAGATGAGTTGTAGGAAATGTCTTTCTCTTCAAAATGAGCTTTGGATGGAATTTTTCTGATAATCCATGTGAAAGTTATGCCCTGGTCAATTTCAGTTGACTTTTTCAGCTGTCCAAATAAGGAAACTTTTGCATCTTGATGATTTCTGAGCCAAACTTTGAGAATCATGATCAAGCATTGACCAAATGATGTTTGTGGCTTCAAAATGATATGTTTGACCAAAAATTTGAACTTTTGACTGCCAAATGACCATTTTGCCCCTACAGTTGACTGTAGTGCAATTAGGGTTTTTGACTGTGCAATTTTGTGCTGAAAGCCTTGAAACTTGATATGAGGATGCTTGACCGTGTTTATAGGCATGTGAGACTTGATTGGGCCTTTTAAAACTTCCTTTTCTTGATCAGAATCAAAACCCTAATTTTGATTGTATAGGAGATCCTTGACTGTGCAACCCTTGAGAGATTTTGAACCTTGATCTTGGCAAATCTTGAAGAATATGGGAGGGAAAATTTTGGGGTACAACAGAACCTATGTAGGGTTACTTTGAGGTTGGGCTCGCGTGAAGCTACATTTGGAGTTGAAGGAAACCTGTATAGGGTTTCTTGATGACGAGTTCGTGTAAAACTTCATCTTTGGAAAGAGAGGACCTGTGTAGGGTTTCTTGATGGCGAGTTCGTGTAAAACTGCATCTTTGGAGGGAGGAAACCTGTGTAGGGTTTACTGACAATGAGTCCGTATAAGACTGTATCTAGAGCTGAGAAGGAAACCTGTGTAGGGTTTACTGATGACGAGTCCGTGTAAAACTGCATCCTTAAAAATAGAGAACCTGTGTAGGGTTTCTGGGTGACGAGTCCGTGTAAAACTACATCTGGAGTTTTGAGAAGGAAACCTGTGTAGGGTTTACTGATGACGAGTCCGTGTAAAACTACGTCTGGAAAGAGATAACCTGTGTAGGGTTATTTCAGGATAAGTCCGTATAAAACTTCTTGATGAACCGGGGTAAGGTTATCTTTGAGGTAAGTCCGTGTAAGACTTCTGGATGAACCGGGGTAAGGTTATCTTTGAGGTAAGTCCGTGTAAGACTTCTGGAGGAAACCGGGGTAAGGTTACTTGTGGAGGGTGAGTCCGTGTAAGACTTCGTGATGAACCGGGGTAAGGTTATCTTAAGATGAGTCCGTGTGAGACTTCGTCTGAAAATCGAGAAGGAACCGGTGTAGGGTTACTTTGATGATAAGTCTGTGTAAGACTTTTTTGAAAGAAAAGGAACTGGTGTAGGGTTACTTGTGGATGAGTCCGTGTAAGACTTTGTCTGAAAGTTGAGAAGGAACCGGTGTAGGGTTACTTTGATGATAAGTCCGTGTAAGACTTTTTCTGAAAGAAAAGGAACCGGTGTAGGGTTACTTGTGGATGAGTCCGTGTAAGACTTTGTCTGAAAGTTGAGAAGGAACCGGTGTAGGGTTGCCTGATGATGATCAAGTGGATGATTGTCCTGTTTGGTTTCGGATGTTAACCCTTGATCTGGAATTTGTAAAGGTAGATGGTAATCATCTTTGTATTAACCTTTCCTTGGTACTTTGGTTGACAGAGCAACTGGATCGCCTGGACGACTCATTATTGCCCCTGTTGCTGAGGTGAAGGAAGAAAATACCTGTGGGGGTAATTGACAAATCTTCTGGTAGACAAGTGACGAGATGCCAGGACATAGTCGTACGCTTTGATCCCTAATTTTTGCCTGGACCGCCATTTCGGGTTTTCAGTCCACCGGGATACCCATTTTTGCCCAAGCCGCCTTTTCAGGTTTTCGACTTGTCGGGTGTACAGATTTTTCATTTCATCCCTTATTTTTGCCCGAACCCTTTTGGTTCGCCGGGAAGCCCTTATTTTTGCCTAGGTATGTCAACCTAGCGGGTCTTTGATTTTGCGTAGTATTTTTTTTCGACTATGTCCGCGTTTAGGGGGTGTAGGGAGTTGCCCCTGTCAGTATTTTGCCATGCCCCAGATAATGGACAATGCTCATGCCGTGCCCCTTGATTGGAAGTGCTTTTGTTCACCAGAGGTGATCTCTTTGTTGAGAGGACTTTTGTTCATTAGATGTTCGTCGTGCGAATTTCTCTGCTGTTCAAACAAATAGTCATATGCAAACAAGGTTATTTTAAGAATGCAAAGGCTTATGTCTGTCTTGAAGTTTTTTTGAAAAATGCATTTTTTCAGTAAAAACAGCAAATTTTGTAAAATGTGATGTCAACTCGTTATTTTACCGCAAGCCTTAAGGAGTCAGGATACTTTTTGTAACAGTATGCTTTCGAACTAACCCATGCTTCAGCTAGGACTTTTAAGGGTTATAACGTGGCCTGGTTCATGGTTCAAGAAACAAAGGATAAAGGCTCAAATTATTTGTACCCACCCGCTCTTCGTGATGTTCTTCAATCCTAAACTCAGTCGATCGTGCGCTAGACTTTGTTTGAGTCTTTGCCTTGATGTTCCAATGATGATTCAGATATTGATGATTCATTCTGAATAGGCAGTCTTTTTTTTTTGTTTTTGTTGAGGGTTTGTGCGACCTCTTTCTTTTTGATTTTGCTATCCCTAAATTTTGCCTGAACTGTTTCTTTTGTGATTACAGTCAGCGGGATGCCCCAGTTTTGTAAGTCTCCTTCATAGGTTTTGACTTATTGGTTTTTTATTTTTGAGATATAATGACTTCCTATCTTTATGGTTATTTAGAACCATCACTGTCTTTTGTTTCAGAAGGACTTCTTTTGATGCCATTCGTTGTGCACTTGGATCAGCTGAGAGAACTACCCTGCCCCAGGTTATGATTAAGGGTTTTAATTTTCGAAAAGAAAAACTCCTACTTCTTTGGCTCAAAGGGGTCGACGAGGGATTATCTTCCTTATTACTCCAGTGTTTAGGGATTGAAACAATGCCTGTACCTCATCAGCGGGGTCTGTTCAAAAGCATACTGTAAAGATCGTGGTATCGTTTTCGTCATCCTCCCTCAAGAGGCTTAGAATTTTCAGTCAAGAGTTGATCATCACAAAAATATGAAAGCAGTTTTAAGTACAGTAAACATAATTAATTCAAGACAGGCATGTGTAATGCATTCATGAAATAAAAGAGTTTAACATGATAATTGTTTGTTTGAACAAGAAAAGAAAAATACAACTTGAATTCAAATGAACAAAAATCTCTCAATCCTAGCCATGTTTTGGCAAAGGAGCAGTGGTCACAACGGGAGTCTCAGCAGGCTCGAACTCGATCTCCTTAGCGTCGATCATATTCTGGATCTTATACTTCAGCGCCCAACAGTCCTCAGTATCGTGCCCCGGGCTATCAGAATGATAAGCACACCTCGCTTCTGGATTGTAGTTTGGAGAGGAGGCCTTGGGATTTGCAGGAGGGTTGATCACCGCAATCAGGTTCATTTTCAACATGTGCTGCAATGCTTGTGACCATGGCATGTTGATGTTGGTGAATTGTCTTTTAGGCTCGTCCGGCCTTCGCTGATTTCCCTTTTGTGGTTGGTGGCGTGGTGCAGAACCAGAGATCATGACTGCCCCTTCCTGTTGGTCACGACGACTCTTTTGACCGTATGCAGCATTAGACTCTTTCTTGCCCATGTAAGGCTTTTGGTGAGTATCCGAAGGTGTGGCCTCCTGAATCTTCCCACTCTTGATACCAGCTTCGATTCTTTCCCCAGTCAGAATGAGGTCGGTAAACCCTGCAGATGAATTACCAATGAGATAATTGAAGAACGGCCCGGATAGGGTCCCTAAGAACATATCAACGAGTTCCCGGTCGGTCAAAGGTGGTTGTACCCTCCCAGCAAGGTCCCTCCATCTCTACGCATATTCTTTGAAACCTTCTCCCGATCCTAACGACATACCCTGGAGTTGGGTACGTGTAGGAGTGAGGTCGGCATTATACTGATACTGCTTGTAAAAAGCAGTAGCCAACTCCTCCCAGTTACGAACCTTGGTCCCATCCAGCTGATAGAACCATTCGAGGTGAGTCCCTGAAAGACCCTCCTGGAAGAAGTGGATCCACAAGTTCTTGTCCACAGTGTATGGTTGAATCTTCCGCACATAAGATCTGAGATGCAGCCTGGGACAGGATGCCCCATCATACTTAGCAAAAGAAGGAACCTTGAATTTGTGTGGGATCACCACACCAGAAGATAGACCCAGGTCCCCGAAATCCAACCCAGGCACTTGTTGAATTTCCATGGCATTCAGACGATCCTCTAGTTGCTTGTACCGGTCCTCAGCAGGGGGGTACTGTTCATCATTGAAGTCTGTCTCGGTGTCGGAGACCATAGGGCTAGGAACCTCTCTCCCTTGGTGACTGCCTTCCCCCACAGATGGAGTAGTCCTCTCAGCTTCATTCTGCAGTGTGTTCCCAGATCTGCGTCTAGGGTTGAACAAAACAGTCCTCTTCTTCTTCTGAATCAGAGTCTTCAATTCCTTTTGACCCTGGGCTAGGCTCATAATCAACTCCTGGAACTGGGCATTCTGGGCCTGGAGGGCCTTGATAGCTTGTCCATCGGATGATTCAGGATTCATGATGACGGCTGTAATAAACAGCAAAGAAGGTAAGTGACCTGCAACAAGTGTACCTGTAATGAAATGATATGTATGATATGCATGCGATGTTTTCAAGGATCTCGCGGGGTAGACAAGAAAAATTGTTAGAGTTGAATTTCGTAGCTTGGTTGAAGGAACTGTATGTTGTTGAGAGTCCTTCTTCAAGGGTCAAAGGCTCACCATATCCAGTGGGTCATAGCCTCTGACAACCTTGGCATAGAGGAAAATAAATCCCCTTTGCCCCTGGCAGGGCAGTTTGGTCCATCGTGACCTGCACCACAGACCCTTGAGATCCTTGAAATGGATTAGTCCTTATGTAGGATGCATGCAATGGCATGATGTCATGATGTTATGCTATGCGTGGGGTAATGTAGGTAAACCCTGTTATGAGTCCCATTTAAGGACTGTAAACAAAACTTGCGAGAAACTTAGTAAACCCTGTTATGAGTCCCAATTAAGGACTATAAACAAAACCTGCAAGAAACTCAAATGTCAGAGAACAAGCATGCAAGTAGTCAAGTTGGAAGGCACACAAGTCACACAAGGGAAACCCTTAGAGTTGAGGCCAGCATGGGGTCTGGGTATTACCCTCTTGAAGTTGGTGGGCTCAACCTGTCCTATTAGAAGTAACCGGGTTCTAAGGATCTCAATATCATTGGATTGCTTTCATTGTTCATCGTTTCGATTTAGCCACTGACTGGCGATCAAAATATCCCAAGAAAACAACCCTCAATCGAGTGTAGTATCGAGTATCAACCGACTTTGGAGTACACCAAAGTAGTTATCTCACTACCCTAAAGAGGCCAAGATGGTTCAATTAAGGTTCCTAAGGTCTGTTGATGCTTCACGACACCATGCGGAGGCCCCGTACTCTCCTTGATTGAACTCAAGGGTTACCGGTACACACCAAAGTGCCACATCAACGTAGCAGACTGCTTCAACCATGTCGGTATACCCCGCACAGTTCCCTCACAGCCTTGTTGCTACTTTCTAAGAAGGTATCCCCAGATCCGGGTTAGGATCTATAGAACTCCCAAGACAGTCCCACAATTTAAAGCAAACAAATCAAAGCAATTGAAAACACAGTGATCTTAGTCCTAAGGTACACCTCACTTTATAAGTGTCCCCAGCAGAGTCACCAGTTCTATGATCGGTGGATCTGGAACTGACTGTTTAAAGCTGGTTTCGCGAAATGTCACGGAAGCAAGAGTCGCCACCGTCTTTTATTTTCTCCAACATGGAAAGGACAAAAGCACAGAAAAATTCCTTATTGAGATGTCTCTCGGTTCGGGAGGTAGATTTATAGAAAGGGAAGGTGTTAGCACCCTTTCTATCCATGGTTATCCATGGGCTCTTAGGTACTTGCTCTTATGTTTTCAAAATGTGTTTGCTTTTCAAGTGTGTGTGGGTTTTGAAAAAAGTTCGTTTGGAAAACTTCTAAGTAACTCTTGTATCAGTCCTCAAGAGTGTATGAAGTGTTTTGTTTGAAAACTTTTTGAAAGTGTGGGGTGCGAAAAGTTGTTTTTTTGTTTGAAAAGAGCAAGTACCCATGAGATCTACCTACCCTAAGGAATTAGGCTGTGTAAGAGTCCTTTAGATAGTGCCATCCCACCATTGAGAGGTAGGTAGCACCACCGTTGGGGGTGTTCGGGTCAATTCGAGTTGAGGGACAGTGTGGTCACCGAAGCAACAGTAGGATACCTTAGAAGCTACCCTTATGCCATTGATCTTTTTATTCCGAGGCGACCGTTCCGAGGCAACTTATTCGAGGCAACTAGATCAATGGAACATAAGGACTTACTAAGACGTCCTGTACTCAACGACCACGTTTCGAGGGGCAAGGCAACAGGGTGATCACCAGAGCAACAGTAGGATACCTTAGAAGCTACCCTTATGCCATTGATCTTTTATTCTGAGGTGACCGTTCCGAGGCAACTTATTCGAGGCAACTAGATCAATGGAACATAAGGACTCACTAAGACGTCCTATACTTAATGACCACCTTTCGAGGGGCAAGACAACAGTGAGGCGTACCCTAGGGGTGGTGTGTGATTTGTGTGTCGTTTTCATATATTTTTGTCTTGTTCATGCATTGGTGATCTACGCTTTATTTTTATTTTTTGGGCATTCATTCTTTCATGTTATTGTTTAACAGTTAAAAGGTGCGGGAATTTAAAGTGCGGGAAAGATAAAGGTCCTACGCTATTACAAAGGCGCGGGTCTACAACGCCAAATTAATCCAGACCCGATTTAAAATAAAATGCAGAAAATAAATGCCTAATTAACTATTACAGGGCTTTGGAGCAAGTACATTATATTCACAAAAAGAAATAAATAAAACGCGCGAAACGAAGATGTAATCGAATGCGAGGGCGTTGGACCCTTTAACGGAATTAAAATAAAATTATTGAAATAATTAAGTTAAATAAAGGAAATGACTTATTTTTTATGTTTTTTGGATTTGTGGATTTAAAGAAAATTAAATTAATTAAAAGTCAAATAATTCTAGTTCTAATTGTTTTTTTAATTTATTAAAGAAAAATTACCTAAGTTAAATCTAATTTAAACCTAATTGATTAATTACAAGTATTTACGAAATTAATTAATGGTTAATAATAATTATAATAAGAAAATAAAATATTTATTTAAAAAGATGAAAATGTGCTAAAGACTTATTTTTTATATTTTTTAGTTATTAAAAAAAGCATTAAAGTTAATAACCTAAAATCAAAACTAAATTAATTATTGAATTTTATTTACAAAAATGGAACTATTAATTGATTAAATAAAATATTTTTATACCTCTTTTATGATTTCCTGATTTTTTTGGTTTTTATATTAAGAAATAAAACTAATTAAATTAGTATTTAGAATCTAATTAAGTCTAATCAATTTTAATATTGCAAAATAATTTAGAGTTTCCTAGAATAAAAAAACCTAATTAATTAATTAAATTTAGAAAAAAAAAGAAAAATCTAAAATTTATTTGGGTAAGAATATTTTTGTGATTTTTTGAAATAAAAAGAAAAATTAATTTTGTTAATAAAAAAGCAAATTAAATAAATTAAAATAAAATAGAAAAGAAAATAAATTCAAGGGAAAAAGGAAATGGGCCTGTTTTCATCAAAACGCAACTCCACATAATCTGAACCCTAGCCATGGAGGTTCACGTTTTGGCCACGAAAAATCCCAAGCGATAGCCCAGACCTGCTCTAAACATTCACTGGAACTCAAAGGTATGGTTAGTAGGGATTAAATCAAGCTATAATCAAAAATAAGATCCATGGAAATTCTGCAAAATGGATGTTCATGTAGCTACAGTTTCAGCATGCATGGTTATATGAAAAGAGTGTGTTTATACCTTATTTTGCCTGTAGATCACGATAGGATGGGTGGGAGGTCTTGTGGATGGCTGAATCCTTGAGTTCGATCTTAGTGCAATTCTTTGGAATTTTTGAAAAGAAATTTCTCTTGGCTGCCTCTCTCTCACCTTTTTTTCTTATGCCTTGTGATAGTTTTCTCTAGGTTATGTAGGTGATTCTGATCAACATTAAGGCTCATCATACCATGCATTCAAGCTTGAGATTTTAACATAAACTCCCTTAACAAACTTTCCTTTTTGAACCAATTTTTGAAATATTGCTCCATTTGGCCTTGAAACGAAATTGGGAAGTTGCATAATGATGAGTCAAAGTTAGTTAAGACCAAATATTCCTTTTAATTAAACTTTTTGATTTTCCTTTGATTTTAAAAGATTTAAAGTTAATTAAATCCAATAAAATCAATTAAAAATGAAAAAATTAAATTAAAAATTTGAAATAAAAGGTGGGACACGTGGGAAGCATGGCCAAGTTAATTCAAGTGGAAAAAGTGGGCCCCTTTTGTCAAAAAATGAAATTTCAAGGATAAATGATTTTGGCCATTTCACAAAAATTTCCCAACTTCTCCAATGCATATCTTGCTCAATTTTTAAGCTTTGATCATGTTCTTGGACATTTTGGAAAGGTCTTGAAGTCCTCTAACCAATGTCTTTGGTCCCATGTCATTTTGATTTACCAATCTCAAGTTATGGTCTTTGACTTAAAGTCCCTTTTTGTTGACTTTTGAAAATGACCTATAATGTTGAAATTGATAACTTTTTGTGAGAGCATTTCTTGGACTTGGAGTGTGAAGATGAGTTGTAGGAAATGTCTTCCCCTTCAAGATGAGCATTGGATGGAATTTTTCTGATGAACCATGAAAAAGTTATGCCTTGGTCAAGTTACAGTTGACTTTTCAGCTGTCCAAAAATAGAAACTTTTGCATCTTGATGATTTTTGAGCCAAGCTTTTGAGAATCATGATCAAGCATTGATCAAATGATGTTTGTGGCTTCAAAATAAGATGTTGACCAAAAATTTTGACTTTTGACTGCCAAATGACCATTTTGCCCCTACAGTTGACTGTTGAGCAATTAGGGTTTTTGACTGTGCAACTTGACCTTGTGAGCCTTGAAACTTGACATGTAGGTACTTGACAATGTGTATGAGCATAGGAGACTTGATTGAGCCTTTGAAAACTTCAGCTTCCTTGTGAGAACCAAAACCCTAGTTTGACTGGCTTAGGAGGATGGTTTGACTGTGTGGCCCTTGAGTAAATTTGAACCAATTGTGGATGATTCTTGTCAAAACTTTGAAGATTATGGGAGGGCAAATTTTGGGGTACAACACCCAGCTTGCCCCTCAAATTTTCAAATTGACTAGCATCAAGTGCCTTGGTAAAAATGTCAGCCAGTTGTAGTTCAGTGGCAACATGTTACAATTTAATCGCCTTTTCCTCCACAAGATCTCTGATGAAGTGATGTCTAATGTCAATATGCTTGGTCCTGCTGTGCTGAATAGGATTCTTGGAAATGTTGATAGTACTCAGATTGTCACAGTATAATGTCATAACATCTTGTGTGACATTATACTCAGTAAGCATCTGTTTCATCCAGATCATTTAAGAACAGCTACTACCAGCTGCTATGTATTCAGCTTCAGTAGTAGATAGAGACACACAGTTCTGTTTCTTACTGAACCAAGAGACAAGATTATTTCCCAAGAAGAAACATCCTCCAGAGGTGCTCTTTCTATCATCAGCACTTCCAGCCCAAATAGCATCACAGTAACCAGTCAGAGTTGGTTCACATCCATGAGAGTACAGCAAGCCAGAGTTGTAAGTTCCACTCACATACTTCAGAATTCTTTTCACTTGGTTGATATGACTTACTTTGGGTTCAGCCTGGTATCTTGCACATACTCCAACTGCAAAAGCAATGTTAGGTCTGCTAGCTGTTAAGTATAGAAGGCTTCCTATCATGCTTCTGTACAAGCTTTGGTCCACCTTAACCCCACTTGAATCTTTGGACAGCTTTAAATGAGTAGGTGCAGGAGTCCTTTTGTGACTGGCATTCTCCATCCCAAACTTCTTGACAATGTTCTTTGCATACTTGCTTTGAGACAGAAAAATTGAGTATTCCATCTGTGTGACTTGCAGTCCAAGAAAGTAGGTCAATTCTCCCATGAGGCTCATTTCAAATTCAGCTTGCATCTGGTCAGCAAAATGTTTAACCATTTTATCTGACATTCCCCCAAACACTATGTCATCAACATAGATTTGAGCTACCATTATCTTTCCTCCTTCATTTTTGACAAAAAGAGTTTTATCCAAGCCTCCTTTCATGTATCCTTTGTCAGAGAGGAATTTTGTCAACCTGTCATACCATGCTCTAGGAGCTTGTTTCAGTCCATATAAAGCTTTCCTCAATTTGTAGACATGATCAGGGAAGTTTGGATCCACAAATCCTTTAGGCTGTTCCACATAAACTTCCTCATTTAAGTACCCATTAAGGAAGGCACTCTTTACATCCATCTGAAATAACTTGAACTTAAGGAGACAAGCAATTCCCAATAGGAGTCTGATTGATTCCAGTCTGGCTACAGGAGAAAAGGTCTCATCAAAATCAACCCCTTCAACTTGAGTGTATCCTTGAGCAACAAGTCTTGCCTTATTCTTGGTGACAACTCCTTTAGCATCTGATTTGTTCTTGTAGATCCATTTTGTACCAATGATGTTTGTTCCTCCTGGTCTAGGAACTAACTCCCATACTTCATGTTGCTTGAATTGGTTCAATTCATCTTGCATTGCTCCAATCCAGTATTCATCAGTTAAAGCCTCCTTAACATTTATTGGTTCAATCTTAGATACAAAGCAAGAGTTTGTGATGATTTCTCTAGATCTTGTAATGACTCCACAGTTAGGATCTCCTATGATGAGTTCCTTAGGATGATCTTTCTGAATTCTGATGGAAGGGTCTTTGTTAGCTTACTTTGATTCAGATTCTGATGAAGTAGTTTTAGGAACGTCATCCTTTTGAGTTGAGGTCTCAAAGAATGTCTCAACATCATATGGGACATTTGTTTCCTCATGGTAATCATCAACTATGACATTTATAGATTCCATCATAACTTTGGTCCTGGAATTGAATACCCTATAAGCTCTGTTGTTGGTAGAGTATCCTAGGAATATTCCTTCATCACTTTTAGGGTCCATCTTTCTCCTTTGTTCACGATCTGTCAGAATATAGCATTTGCTTCCAAATACATGGAAGTACTTCACTGTAGGCTTTCTTCCTTTCCAAAGTTCATAAATGATGGATGATGTTCCCTTTCTCAAGGTGACCCTGTTATGGACATAACAAGCTGTATTCATAGCTTCAGCCCAAAAATGAATAGGAAGTCTTTTGGCATGTATCATTGCTCTGGCAGATTCATGTATAGTCCTGTTTTTCCTTTCCACAACTCCATTTTGTTGAGGAGTTATGGGTGAAGAGAATTCATGATTAATTCCTTCTGAGGAGCAGAACTCATCAACCTTACTGTTTTCAAATTCCTTGCCATGATCACTTCTGATTTTGACAATGCATCCTTCTTTTTCTCTTTGAATTCTTTTGCACAGTTCCTTAAATACTTCAAATACATCAGACTTTTCCCTAATGAAGTTAATCCAGGTGAATCTGGAAAAATCATCCACAACAACATAGGCATATCTTTTTCCACCAAGACTTTCCACCTGCATTGGTCCCATCAGATCCATATGTAGAAGTTCTAGCACCTTAGAGGTGGTCAGATGTCTTGTCTTTGGATGTGACATTCTAGTCTGCTTTCCAACCTGACATTCACCACAGACTCTCCCTTCATCAATTTGCAGCCTTGGAATCCCTCTGACTGCCTCCATGGATATAATCCTTTTCATTCCTCTTAGATGTAAATGACCAAGTTTTTGGTGCCACAGTTTCACTTCTTTTTCTTCTTTGGCAATAGAGCACACAGAAGAATAATTAGTGTTCTCAGACTCCCATAAGTAGCAGTTGTCTTTAGATCTGACACCTCTCATTACAACTTCTTGTTTTTCATTAGTTACAAGACATTCAGACTTGGTGAAGTTGACCTTGAATCCTAGATCACATAATTGACTGATACTTATGAGATTAGCAGTCAAGCCTTTTACCAACAATACTTTATTTAGGTTTGGAACTCCAGGGCAGTCCAAGTTTCCAACTCCTTTGATTTCTCCTCTAGCACCATATCCAAAAGTCACATAACTAGTAGTGTGAGGTTTAACATTATTGATAAGATTCTTGATTCCAGTCATGTGTTTAGAGCATCCACTGTCAAAGTACCAGTCTTCCTTTGCAGAGACTCTAAGGGAGGTGTGAGCTATCAGGGCAGCAGCCTTTTTCTTCCACTGTTGAGTATATGGTGCCTTGTTAGACTTAGGTTTGACAACTGGGGTCTGATTAGGATATCCATATAATCTGAAGCAGAATGGCTTTATGTGACCAAACCTCCCACAATGATGACATCTCCATCTTTGATACTTTTTCTTCATATTTCTTTGTTCTCGATGTTGAATGCTATGTTGTGACATCTGCTTTGACATTTATTTATCAGGCCTGATTTTCTTCTTGTCTACAATAGATTTCTTTGCTGCCACAAATCCTAGACCAGACTTGTTTCCCACATTTTCTCCAACCTGAAGGGTTTCTTCTAATTTGTCAGTTCCATTTGTCAGCATCTTGACAGATTTGGTCATTTGGTCAAGTTTTGAGTTTAGCATTTGAACTTCACTTTCGAGATGACTTATAGTATCAGTGTCTGCCTTCTTCTCATCCTCCAACTTTACTATGAGTTTTTTTTGTCTCTCATTTTGCTGACAGACTTCAGCACTTCTGATACATAACTTCTTGTAGGAGTCAGCCAGTTCTTCAAATGTTACTTCCTCATCACTAGAGTCACTATCAGAGTTACAAATACCAGTTAGTGCAGTAACTAGTTTGGCAGATTCTTCTTCAGAATTACTTTCTGAGTCACAATCAGACCAAGTAACAGACATTCCTTTCTTTTGTTTCTTAAGAAAGGTAGGACATTCAGCTCGAATGTGCCCATATCCTTCACATCCATGGCATTGGATTCCTTTACTTTGATTTCCCTTCTCTTCGGACTTTGGTCTTCTGCTGGAGTCATAAGATCTGTTAATGTCAGAGGGGATGTTCTTGACATTTGACCTTGACTTTGGGTCCATTCTCTTGATGAGTTTGTTGAACTGCCTTCCAAGAATGGCTATAGCTTCTGAAATATTTTCTTCTTCATCCTCCTTGTTTTCATCTTCAGTATTAGATACAAGTGTTATGCTCTTGTTTTTCTTGTCTACATTATCACTGATCCCCATCTCAAAGGTCTAAAGTGACCCAATGAGTTCATCAACCTTCAAGTTGCAGATATCCTGAGCTTCCTCTATAGCAGTCACCTTCATTGCAAATTTTTTAGGCAAGGATATGAGAATCTTTCTCACCAGTTTTTCTTCTGACACATTTTCTCCCAATGCTCCTGAGGTGTTAGCAATTTCCAAGATATTCATGTGAAACTCATGAATGGTCTCATCTTCCATCATCCTTAGGTTCTCAAATTTGGTAGTCAGCATCTGAAGCCTTGACATTTTTACTTTGGATGTGCCCTAATGGGTAGTTTTGAGAGTGTCCCAAACATCCTTGGCCAGTTCACATTGATGTACTAGTCTGAATATGTTTCTATAAATTCCATTGAACAAGGCATTTAATGCTTTGGAGTTACCCAGGGCTAACTCATCTTCTTCTTTGCTCCATTCTTCCTCAGGTTTCAGACTGGTTGTCCCATCTTTCCCAGTTATGGTGGGATGGTTCCATCCTTTGTCAGCAGCTCTCCAAGCCTTTTTGTCCAGTGATTTTAAGAAGGCAATCATACGAGGTTTCCAGTAGTCATAATTTAATCCATCCAGAATGGGTGGTCTGTTCCCAAATCCTCCTTCTTTGTCCATAGCGCCAGAAAATAATATCCCTAGATCTTACCCAGTAAGACAGGCAGGGTGCCTGCTCTGATGCCAATTGAAATTCTGGCAGCAGATACTCAATGTTATAGTGAATGTTATGACACCGTATCTGACACACTTCAAGACAGTAATTTTAAAAGCAGTAAAGAACATAATCAATTGTTTACCTAGTTCAGTGTGTAACAACACCTACTCTGGGGGCTACCAAGCCAGGGAGGAAATGCACTATAAGAGATATTAATTTAGGAATAAACCAACCAGTTTATCTACTTCACTTAAGACCTACCCAATGCAACTTTAATCTAAGATCAACTTAAACCTGAGTTCCTGCTCACTCCCCCTCAATCACAACAGTGATACTAAACTATTGATTAATGAAATTATGAAGATACTCTTCAGTACACACACTTGATTTTGCTTCACAGCTTTAATCAAGTGACAAACACTCTTAATTCAAAGCTTTGAGTGATACACAACCCTAACTTGACTTTGCTTCAAAGCTTTAATCAAGTGACACAAACACTCGTGCTTCAAAGCTTTGAGTGATACACAACCCTTACAATCAAATCCTACTCCAAGTCACTTATCACAATGATAATTGCTTGGATCACAGTAGTTACAACTATACAATCTCTTATTGATCTTCTGTCAAAAAGTGTACTTCACCAACAGTCTTCATGAGGAATATATAGGCAACTATTCTTCAGTTAGGGCTTCCACGAAAATAGCTAGGGTTAATTAGGGTTAACCTCAAGACTTTGTCATAGGTCTTTAACAACCAGATTAGGGTTAAGCAGAGTTAACCTAATGTCCACGTGAGAATCTGATCTGGACTGTATAAACCAAATTCCTGAAAATTCTCAGGAAAAACAAATCTGCACAAATGTTAGATCAGTACAGGATGTCTTAACATTGGTTATGACAACAAGAATCCTGTTTACTGATTTTGGTAGAATGCAATAAATATGATCATTGCTTAATGATCAACTAAACACTCATATTGAGTAGCTCCTGTATGACATTCTTTTTCTGCAGAATGTACCTTGTATCCCAGAATATTATGACATCAGTCATGACATTCACATAACTGGTTTTACCAAAAAAAATGCCAACAACCAAACACTTACAAAAACACCAATGCATACCAACCAAACTATAATTTCAAATCAAATTCAAAATGAAACCTTAAAGTGAGGACTTGTAAAACAAGTAGTGGATGAAGGACCTTAATGGTGAAGGAAAGAATCTCAATATATCCATAATGACTCAACCCTAACTCAAGATCCTTGAAGAAGAAACATCAACCAAAACAAAGTTGTTGAAAAACCCTGATTTAACCAATATTCTTAACCAAAGATGCTCTGTATGATATGATGAAAATGATACTTCGAAAACTTTACCCATAAAGATGTCACACGCTTCAGTAATCAAAACCTAGCACAAGAGCCAAAAGGTTAGAGGAAATGTGATTCAGTTCGAAATACTTGCAGTTCTCAATTCTCTGATGAAATAAAGAATCAGTGGGATATCCTGAGGCCTAGAAAGCATGGGTAGCCTAAAGAGATTGAAGACTCTAGGAACATGAAGGGATATTTTTAATGAAATGAGAGGGCAAACTTTGGGGTACAACAGTGTTATACCCCAATTTTTGCCCCTAATATTTCTCATCATCTCATATCATTAATACATCAAGATCACACATTAGGGTTGGTTCTCTCTTCTATCTTCCACCTATCTTTAAGTTTTCTCTTGAGGGATCATCAAGAACCTTGAATTGTGTATCTTTTACATGTGTATTTTATATTGACTAACCCTTAACTAACATCAAAACATGTATATATGTTTTCTTTAGATGTTTATATTATAGATGATGACACAATTGCAACCATCTCACCATTTAACCTAGGGTTTTGAGGGATAGTCCTATGTCAAATGGTTGTCTAATGAATTCCAAGAGTTTGAGATTCAAGTCTATGTTTATGAAATCATAATTCTTTGGTTTAAATAACTCTCTCAATTTCATTTAAGGTCAAGCTTGCTTTAAAGAGAATGGCATTCATCAAGAAGATTCATAGGTTCATGTGTTTATGTACATGCCTTCTTCAACAAGTTTCATTGATACTTAAGCCCCACCTTTGAGTGTGACTCAAGATAACATCATTTCAAGGTCTAATATTATCCATCATGCTCTATTTTGCAAATAAAGTTCAAAGGATTCAAGGTTGATTCAACAAGTTTGACCTAATGGAGCAACTGCTTGATTCAATGATCACAAGTGCATAACTCTCTCAATTTTCAATATTTTTAGTTGGTTCTTCTTGCTATGGGTTCTTATCATCATCTAAAACAACTTATCTTCAAATGACAAGATCCAATTGTGCAAGGAAAGTTATCAAAAGTTGAAGAGGATTATAAGTCATTTTGGCACTCTCTGAGTAAGGGTTGGTATACTTCCAAGGACCGTATCTTGCTTATTTTTTGAGATATTAGGTTGATTACAAAGCCATGATTCTCTTTGAAGAGTCCTTAAAAACTTCTCTTTAATTATCTAAGGCTAATGTTTAATGGAAGATCCATAATTGTTGAAGAAGATTACAAGTCCTTTGAAAAGGCCATCAAATTCTCTTGTGTGACTTCAAAGGATCATAACTTGGTTATCTTTTATCCCCTTGAGCTCATTATTTTTTTCACAATAAACTATAGGATGTATAATACAACTTTTTTTCAAGGTGCAAAGCTTAAAAAGATATGGAAAGTCTTTAAAGAATTGAAAAGATTATTGGTCATTTGTGAATTTCCCCAAATTTGTTCATCATCTTCCAAAGACCACAACTCTTTAAATTTTTATGATTTTTGAATGATCCCAGATACACAATTCAATTTGAACAGTCTACTTCATTTCATCTTCAATGATCAAGATCAAATTTTGAGTGGAGTGTCATGTAACTTTAAAGAACATTATAGGTCATTTTGAAGATCCATACTTATAATTTTTCTAAGTGTCAAAGATTCATGTGTTTTTCTTGATTTCAATTGATCATAACTTTCAGTTCAGATCACCAAATGGAGTCTTTCTTGGCACATTGTGAAAATGATGATATAATCTTTCAAAAGCTTCAGGAATCATCCCATAAAGCCTCATGAGTTGTGTGCACCATGAGTTCAAAGATGGTACCTTGGAACTGAAGGTTCTCATCAAAGTCAGATTATCATTTCCATAATTTGGTTTCTAATCATAAAACTGTCACGATATTTTCACTTAAACATGATTAGAAAAGATGTCTAAAGCATTTGGAGCATCAAAATCCATCATTTGGATGAGTTTTGATGCACATGAGATCATACTTTTCTCATGACCACGGGTGCACATGATTTCCACTCAAATTGATCCATCCACCCCTTCTCCTGATGGCATTTGATTCTCCTATAAATATAGACCTTACTCCACTCATTTTGAGAAGCTTGGATAGCTAA
The DNA here is from genome assembly GCA_948472305.1 of Vicia faba. NCBI lineage: Eukaryota > Viridiplantae > Streptophyta > Magnoliopsida > Fabales > Fabaceae > Vicia > Vicia faba. The sequence continues at coordinate 146,139,417 of OX451741.1, forward strand.
ATAAGCTATTCCCGAACATCGCCAAACACCTCAAATTTTTGAAATCATTTTCTCTTCCAAAGGTTCTTTCATTCCTTTTTCTTGTTTTAGTTAGCTCTATCGTACTTCTCTGAAACTAACACGTCTATTACTGAATCTTTAGGTGCTCTCAATCGTCCAGACCAAGTTCATCATCAAGGAAAAATTTTTCATACTTCGTTCAGGTAGATTACTCATTCATTTTGCCTCAAACAAGTTCCTAATCTACTCTACTCATCTCCCTGAAGCTCACACTTCTTCTAATTTTCATTTTCATTGAGAATTAATCATCTAATTTAGAAGTTTGTGCTCACTATTTTTTGTTTCTTTTGAAAATTAAACAATGCTCAATTTAAATAAATATTTCGTAATGCCATGGTTGAGTTCACCTCAGTGAGACGCTTCGAATGATACCGGTCTCATGAACATTTAAAACCATTTTTTATTTGATCCGGGGAAGGTCATCAGAAGGGATGACCAGAGGAAGTTCACGGTGGCTCTATGTTTGACACATATTTTTTCCTGTGAACCAATCAGAGCGTGACAAATGAAATGTTCTTATTGGTCCCTGTATTTTGAGCTTTATGTGGCTTGGTTCCATCATAACACCATGAGCCTTTGATCTGGATCTTATGATGCACATACTATGCATTCATGACTTGATCAAGTGGTGTACATTATTACTATTTTTTAAATTTTTATGACACTGATCCTGTGTGAAATTCAAAAAGGACCATATCATGCGCAACGTGTCAGATCCCTTGGATCTGCTTACTAACACGTTTTGACAATGATCGAGTGCTCTACATTATTTTAGCTTTATTTTTATTCTCTGTTTTTTATATTTTATTATTTTAAACTTTAAAAATTCATTAAAAAAAATCATTTATGACTTGAAAATTATGAAAAAATTCACAAAACTATTTTTGAATATTATCTTTCTGATCTTATTTTTTCATAATTTTATTTTATAATTTGGCATTTGTTATGATTTTTCCCTTTATTTGACTTGTTTTAATTGTTTAAAAATACTTTTTGATCTTTTAAAAATTCTGAAAATTTTATGGAAGGATCCAATGATATTTTGACAAATATTGGTGACCTTGTTCAATTTTTATCTCTGATTTTACTATTTTTTGTGATTTTTCGTCTATTTTGATTAATTTTTGTATTTTAAAAAAATAGTTTGACTTTTAAAAATTCTAAAAAAATTTGTCAACACTTTTTGACTCATGTTTGACCTCTGATATTTTTTTGGGATTTTTATTTGGTGTTTTAATACATTTTGTGTATTTTACCAATTATTTCCTTTTTATTAATCATTTTATTAAATATATTTTATTATTTTTTGTGATAGGTTCTGATTTGGAGACACCTGTGTGTTACTTTGGGATAAGTTCCTCAACCTCATTGGATCTTGGATGTTGATAGGTTAAAAAACCAAATCCACCAAAATGGATGAATGATGTTAATGATATTTGAAACCCTAATTTCATCTGAGACATTGATTACACTGTGACTTCCCTTTTCCCCTTCATCTCGTCCCCTTTCTTCCTTCTTATTGATTGGTTCTTAGTGGCCCAAACTTGATGTTTGAAAGCCCAATTGTAGTTAAGTTTTAGCTATGGCCCAAAACCTTGATGGCTCATTGTTAAGAGGCTTTGATTTTATCAATCCTCTAATGAGTCTTCATTAACTTTGACCTATGTTCAAGGCTCAAACCATCATGGATCATATCATTTGGGACCCTCACATTTTCCATATTTTATTTGATTTATTCTTAATGGTTCAAACCTTGTGTTTGTAAGCCCAAGGATGATTAAGTATTGAGCCACGGCCTATAACCTTGAAACCCTATTGTTAGGAGGCATTGCTTATGTCAATCCTCTAATGTGTCTTCATCAACTTTGACCTAGGCTCAATGTTCAAATCATCATGGATCATTCTTCTAAAGATTGTTCAACCCTCAACTATTAATCACTAACTTCTAACTATTGACTATTAATCATTGACTTTACCTTATGCTTTTACTTTATACATTTATCTTTATGTCTTTACTTTCTGTCATTTACTTTCAGCATTTACATCTCATGCTATTTTCCATTTGCTCACTTGAGCATTTACTTTCTTTCATTTTTATCTTTGCTCCCTTGAGCTTTATTTTCTTTTGTAAATATACTTAATAATCAACTTGGACATTAAAAAATGTTAAGGTTACTTGGAATATCTGGTTACTATACTTATCACTTTGGAGTTGTGGATTCCTGAGACTTAGGATTAGAATCACTGAGACCTTGGACTCTGTGATCTTTGGTTGATATTTTTATGAAGATCTTCTGAAGTTCTTGGGGTTTACTCCAAGGCATTGGCTTGAATTTTTTTTGTGTGCATGTTTTTTCTGATTTCCTTGCTTTGTCTGTGATTGGGAATTCCTCTGTATACAGCTGTTACTCTGGCCAAATTTTTTGAAGACTTTGATTGGTTCTTTATTCATCTGAAGCTTGGTAGTCATCTGAGGTTTAGTATTATGCTTGTTTAATTTTTAATCCAAAGGATGGGAATTCTACATTGACTTCTTTATGTTAAGTGTTGGCTTCTTATTGGTTAGACCGTTTGTTGTACCCCAAAATTTGCCCTCTCATTTGTCAAGTATTTGCTCACAAGATATTCTAAGACGTCAAGTTTGCAACACTGATACATCAATTTAGGTTTGGAATTGGCAAAAGGGCAAAATGGTCAATTACATACTAGAAAGTCAAACTTTGACTTTTTGGTCAACATTACATTCCAAGGATTAAATTTCATCGACATTCAAAAATATGAAACTTGATCATCAAGGAATCAAGAAAGTCAAAAGTCAATGTGAAAGTTCAAACCCTTCAAGACTTAGAAATTTTTCTAAGTGTTTTTTATACATGATAATCTCATTTCTTCATGCTAACTTTTCACCTTGATGTAAGATGATTCAAGAGAAGCTTCCAACATGAAAGTTGTAGATTTCCATGATATCTACAACATTTCTTTACACAACTTCTCCTAAACAGGCTTGGATTTCAGGTTATAAATTCATGAAGTCATGACATTTTCATTTAAACACTTAGAGAAATTTTCAGCAGTTTTGGTTAGGTTTTTATCCCAACTTCTTGCCTATTTTTCATCAAGTTCCAGTTTGATTCAACAAAAGTGGCCAACATGAAAGTTATAGAGGGTTTTCAAGCTTTCCAAAACATCCAAGAGCATGAATTTATCATATTTGAGCTAGAAGATGCAAGGATTTGAAATTGAGCATCCATTCTTGAATTACAAGCCATTTTTGTTGAAGAACACATAATCCAATTGGCATGATGTGCTGCATAATCTCACTTTGCAGGTCTTGTGACTTGCAAATCTCAATATAATTTAATGTTTACACAAGAGCTTGAGCTATTACCCAAGTGTTTGAGCCATTGTCCAAAGTATATTTCCATGTATGGCATAAAGGCATCATTGTTATTCTTGAAAAGCAAACTTTTTGTACAAAGTTTGTCTTGAGCCCATACTTTGTTTATTTTCTGATTTCACTCCACCATAAAACAGGGAAACCAACCCCTCTAAACCAGCAACTTTGGTACTTGATCTTGGAACCATGGAATACTTGATACTTACATCCCAACCAAACCATAATGTTGTACCCCAAAATTTGCCCTCCCATATTTCTCAAGACATTGCAAGAAAAATCTCCAAGTGGCTCAAGGTAGCTCAAGAGTTGGTCAGACAAGCTATCTCCTAAGGCAGTCTACCCCAAATTAGGGTTTTGTGTTGCATCAAGATCTTTGAGTCCAAATGACCTCAATTACTCCCAAATATCCTAATATGTTCTCAAGATCATCCATGCCAAGTCTCAAGCCTTGCAGAGGAAGTTTGCTCAGTCAATTGCTCAAAGGTCCAAAAATCGACTGTGCTAGGGCAAAAGTCAACTGTGACCTACAAACAGTCAAACTTCAAGATTTTTTGTCAAAATTCTCATTTTGAAGGATATTTCATCGTTTGATCAAAGGTTGATCATGATTCATCAAGGATTGCTCAAAATTCATCAAGACTCAAAAGTTGTAAATTAGGGTTTTGTAGGAAAAGTCAAACCAACTTTGACCAAGCATAACTTTATCATACTTTATGAGAAATGACCCATCCAAAGCTAATTTTGAAGAGGATGAAATTTCCTACAATCCATATTCATACCCCCAAGATCAAAAAATGCACTCACAAGAAGTTATGAATTTGGACATTATAGGTCATTTTTGAAAGTCAACAAAAACACCTTTTTTGTCAAAGCTTATAACTTAAGCATGGAATATCAAAATAAGATGAGACCAAAATGGTTAGTTATAGGACATCTCAATCTTTCTAAAAAGTCCAAGAACACTTCCAAAAGTTCAAAATTGAAGAAATTATGCATTGTTGAAGTTGTACTTTTTTACAAAATTGCCAAAAGTCAACTATCCCTAAAACTTCAAATTTTGTCAAATGGGCCCATTCTTTTGCACTTGATTTGAGCTTGCATAGTTTCCCACCTGTCCTAGATTCAGCCATGAGCCCATATTTCATTTTTAATTGAATTTATTCATTTTAAATCAAATCAAACCATAGAAAATCCAAAAAATTAATAACTCATGATTTTCTGATTGTTTTAGGCTTTGTTCACAGCTAGCATCACTATCAAATTCGTATCAAGCCAAATCATGTGCAAAAAGATCTAAATCAAATCAAATTTGGAAGGTTTTCAATGGAGATCAAATCATATTCATGTGCATTGATATGAAGGGATTTGGTCCATGATTTTTACCCTAATACAAAGCACATTACATAAGCAAGCAAAGGCATACGAAATCAGGGTTGGAAAGTGCAGAGAGAGGCAGAACAAGAATTGAAAAATTCACAAAAAAGTGAGAGATCAAAGTCCAAGCTAGAGGCCGTTTCAGGACACGAGATTAGTCTCAATCGCTTCTTGACCATTCACACAAGCTACCTGGATCCAGAGCAAGCATTTTCAGACATCCAAACGCACTGTAAGCCTCACGTAACCCAGCTCTGTTCTTGAAATTGAAACTCACCATTCTTGCATCCATTGAACGAAATAACTGCACATTTGTAATTGTTGTACCCCAAAATTTTCCCTCCCATATTCTTCAAAGTTTTGACAAGCATCACCTCAAATGGTTCAAAGTCTACTCAAAGGCTACACAGTCAACCATCCTCCTAAGCCAGTCAAATTAGGGTTTTGGTTCCTGCAAGGAAGTTGAGGTTTTCAAAGGCTCAATCAAGTCACATATGCTCATATACATTGTCAAGCATCCACATGTCAAGTTTCAAGACTCACAAGGTCAAGTTGCACAGTCAAAAACCCTAATTGCTCCACAGTCAACTGCAGGGGCAAAATGGTCATTTGGCAGTCAAAAGTCAAAATTTTTGGTCAACATCTTATTTTGAAGCCACAATCATCATTTGGTCAAGTCTTGACCATGATTCCACAAGAATGGCTCAAACAATCATCAAGATGCAAAAGTTTCTATTTTTGGACAACTGAAAAGTCAACTGTAACTTGACCAAGGCATAACTTTTTCATGGTTCATCAGAAAAATCCCATCCAATGCTCATATTGAAGGGGAAGACATTTCCTACAACTCATCTTCACATTACAAGTCCAAGAAATGCTCTCACAAAAAGTTATCAATTTCAACATTATAGGTCATTTTCAAAAGTCAACAAAAAGGGACTTTAAGTCAAAGACCATAACTTGAGATTGGTAAATCAAAATGACATGGGACCAAATACATTGGTTAGGGGACTTCAAGACCTTTCCAAAATGTCCAAGAACATGTTCATAGCTTCAAAATTGAGCAAGATATGCATTGGAGAAGTTGGGAAATTTTTGTGAAATGGCCAAAATCAATTATCCTTGAAACTTCATTTTTGACAAAAGGGGCCCACTTTTTCCACTTGTTTCAACTTGGCCATGCTTCCCACGTGTCCCACAAATTATTTCAAGATTTAAAATTAAATTTTCCATTTTTATTTAATTTTATTTGATTTAATTCATTTTAAATCTTTTAAAATTAAATAAAAATCAAAGAAGTTAATTAGGGGATATATTTTGTATTGAAATGCTTTGATACACCATCATGACCATTCCAAATTCGTGCAAAGGGCTAATACAAGCAAGAATTCAAATTTTGACACAAAAATGGAAAGTGTTTCAATGGAGTTCATGGCAAATCTCAAACATGAATGCATAAGGTTAATGGCCTTAATTCTGATTAAAACTCTTTACATAACATGTATGCAAGCCATCACAAAAGAGTTCACGACCTAGAGAGCCATACAAACTGAGAACCAAGTTGCAAAATTTACACAAAAAACTTGAAAACTGAAATCATAGTGGCAGCGCATTTCAAGCCTCCATTTCAATCCAAACACGCTCCTGGCATCCCTAGGAAGCTTTTGCAATCAAAAATCAATCCAAACGTGCCCAGAATCTTAGAACTCAGGCCAAACGGTTTGCAATATTTTCTTGATTTCTATATGATCATTCATGCGCTTTTAACATTTTTTTTGAATTGATTTATACTCATAGGGACATTCTGAAGCTTTTGGTACCATCCAATTGAACTATAGCATCCTATATCAAAAACTGCCATTGATGGACATTAGGTTTTAAGAAGCTCAAAATTAGGCGTTTCCTCGTATGGTAAAATTAGGCCACCAAACCGATGCCATTGAAATCGTGACATCCAAACGAGACTAACTCACTACTCGCGCCCTTTTTATGTTAACCCAGGTGCTAATCGCTATTATTTCTGGTTGAGTTTAGTGGGGGTTTAAAACCCCCGCTATTTGGTTATATTTGCAGGAACAAAAGGAAGAAGACGCACGCGTGGCTTCACATGGTTGGACGATTCAAATAAATCAGCGCGCTTTTTGCTTTCTCCCACTAACACTTGTTTTTCTTTTATAATAATTACGCTTCAGTATATTAACAGATGCGCTCAATAGCTTAGTTGGTGGCTGAGGTGGCTTGCAAGTATTGGGACCTAGGTTCGATTCCCAGGTCCCCTCTCATATTTCATAATTTTTTTCCTTAACATGTTTCCATGCAGTGCACGTCCCAGGGCTCATCATGCAACCTCAAACGCTAGCTTGCCACATGGCCATGAGGATCAATCTGAAGGCCAGAACATGCAGTCCATGATACACACTCAGTCAACCACATACACATAAGCTGGAAAGTCAACGCAAGCTTTGCATTCTTGGGCCAGATTTCTCACAAAAAACCTCCCAAATGGGCCAGGCACCCCCCCAATGTTTGTATATTTTTTTAATTTTCTTTTCTTTTCTTTTTCTAGTTCTTTTAATCATTTTTTATTTAATTCACTTCAAATAATTTTATTTTCATAATAAAACCAAAAAAATCAAAAAAACTAAAAATATGTTTAATTTATTTTTTATTCACCATTATTATTTTTGTAAATAAACCTTAACAATTAATTTAGTTAATTTAGGTTTCAATTTCAATATTTTTCTTCTTAATAAATTAAAATATGTAGAATTAGGGTTTTTAACTTCTTTTTTTTTAATAAATAATTTTCTCATCATTATCATTACTATTAATTATTAAATATTTTTGTAAATAAACATGTACATTAAATATTTAGTAAATTAGGTTAAACTTTAATATTTTTCATTAATAATTAAAAACAACTTAGAATTAGGGTTTCTCTTCAATTTTAAGTTTCTTTATTTTCATTAAATACCAAAAACATAAAAAACATTTCTTTTCTTTTATTAAATAATTAATTAACTTTTAATTCAATTTAATCTCAAAAGGGTCCAACGCCCTCGAACGTTCTATTTTTTTATTCCTTTCGCGCATTTATTCTTATTTTTCTTTCAAATATCATGTAATTGCTCAAGCCTTGTAATAGTAATTAGGACCTTTACTGTTTTTATTTACTTTCCGTACTCATTTACTAAAAAACGGGTCTTTGTAATTTTTGGCGATGTATAGACCCGCGCCTTGTAATATCGTAGGATTTATATTTCCGCAATTTATTTTCCGCACCCCCTTAACTGTTAACTTGTATGAAAGAATGCATGCCAATTAAAAACAAGCGTAGCTCACCATGCCATGGTCAAAGATAAACTTAACATGAAAATAACACACAAATTCACACACCACTCTTAGGGTACACCTCACTGTTGCCTTACCTTCGAAACGTGGTCGTCGAGTATAGGACGTTTTAGTAAGTCCTTATGTCCATGACATGATCCAGTTGCCTCGAAACGGCTGCCTCGAATTAAAAAGGATCAATGGAATAAGGGTAGCTTCTAAGGTGTCCTACTGTTGCTCTGGTGACCACACTGTCCCTACAAACGAATTGACCCGAACACCTCCAACAGTGGTGCTACCTACCTCTCAATGGTGGGATGGCACCACCTTAAGGACTTCTACACAGCCTAATTCCTTAGGGTAGGTAGATGACTCATAGATACTTGCTCTATTCAAAAACAAATCAAAAATACTTTTCACACCGACACTTTCAAAAAGCTTTCAAAACAATTTTTCAAACACTCTTGAGGACTGATACAAGAGTCGATCTGAAATCTTTAAACGAAACTTTTTCAAACCCACTCACAATTGAAAAGCAAACACTTTTGAAAACACAATGAGCAAGTATCTAAGAGCCCATGGATAACCATGGATAGAAAGGGTGCTAACACCTTCCCTTTCTATAAATCTACCTCTCGAACCGAGAGAAATCTCATAAGGAATTTTGCTGTGCTTTTGTCCTGTCCATGTTGGAGAAAATAAAAGACGGTGGCGACTCTTGCTTCCGCGACATTTCGCGAACCAGCGTTAAACAGTCAGTTCCAGATCCACCGATCACAGAACTGGCGACTTTGCTGGGGAATCTTAAAGTGAGGTGTACCTTAGGATAGCTCATACTCGTGTTTTCAATTGCTGTGTTTTGTTTGCTTTATTATTATGGGCATTGTCTTGGAGTTTCATATATCCTAACCCGGATCTGGGGATACCCTGTTAGGTAGCATAAGCTGTGAGGGACCTGTCCGGCATAGACCGACACGGGTGAAGCAGTGGCTACGTTGGTGTGGCGCCTTGGTCTGTACCGATATCCCTTGTGTTGCAACGAGGAGAATATGGGTCTTCTGAGGAGTCATTAAGCACCAACCGACCTTAGAACCCTAATGTGACCCAACTTGGCCATAGAACAGTAGCAGTATGCTACACCCATTAAGGCTAAACTCTCGCGATGGTTCTGGCCGCAAGAAAAGATTGCGATGCTGGAGTTATGACCGATTGAGGGTAGTCAGTGATATTGGGATCCTCTAGAACCCGATTACTTTTGATTAGGACAAGTCTTAACCAACAAACTGAAAGAGGGTAGTACCTGAACTCCATGCTGGCCTAAACTCTAAGGGTTGTGGTGTGACTTGTGTGCCTTATCATGTTTGCCTTTGTGAATACTTGTGGTGTGCTTTATCATAACATCATGCCATCATAACATTGCATGCCTCCTGCATAAGGACTGACCTATTTCAAAGACAAGAGGGTTTCACCTTTGCTCTGTTTTGTAGGACCTCATGATGCCTGTGCGAAGGAAAACTATCCGGCTCAACTTTGTTCACCCACCTGAGTTTCTTAAAGAATTAGTGGACAGGATTCCAAGAACTGCTTCCTTCATCCAGAGGCATGGTTCTCTTCTCGGTTTAGTCACTTCAGAGTGGGACCAACAACTGATGAGTGTCCTGACCCAGTTTTATGACCCTTTATACCAGTGCTTCACCTTTCAAGACTTCCAGCTGGTCCCTACCCTGGAAGAGTTCTCTGATTTGCTTGGCATCCCTATCTTGGATCAGACTCCCTTCACTGGTTGGGAAAAGACCCTTAAGCTTGAGGAGATTGCTGCAGCTCTTCCCTTGACCAACAAGGAGGTAGTGGACAACTGGGAGACTAGAAGCGGAGTTAAGGGCTTCTTGGCTAAGTTTCTGATTGGTAAAGCTAACAGTTTCTGGAATGACTTAGACTTCAGGGCGTACGAGGACATTCTGGCACTCTTAATCTATGGTCTAGTCTTGTTTCCTAATCCTGATAACTTCATTAACGTCACTGCCATAAGGATCTTCACGTCTCGGAACCCTGTGCCCACTCTCTTGGGTGACATCCTGCAACAACTTTATGCTCGTACTGCCCGAAGACGAGGAACTATGTGGTGTTGTATTCCTTTGTTAGTGAGGTGGTTTATTTCGCACCTCCCTAAGTTCGTGCTGAAGAACAAAGAAGGAAGAGGTTGGGCTCATAGGTTAATGTCTCTCACTGATAATGACATCATTTGGACTCTCATAGGTTTGGATGAGGTAGCTGTTATTGATTGTTGCGGAGAATATCCTAATGTTCCCCTGATTGGTACCCAAGGAGGAATCTCTTATAATCCATGTCTAGCTCTCCGTCAGTTTGGAAGGGCCAGAAGAGCAGGGCCTCATGAGATGTTGGTGCCTCACATCAGTTTTGAGTTTCAGGTAGATAGTGACGAGCTGCGTCGTAGGTTCATCAAGGCTTGGGATAGAATTCACAAAGCTGACCCACAAGAGTTGGGACCGAAGACTTCTCTACCTATGGAAGCCTACTACAAATGGGTCTGCATCCGTGCTCAGAAGTTAGGTATTCCATATGAAGCTGTCATACCCATCATTCTTGAGTATCCTGATAGAGATGGGGTTCCTCCAACTGTTCTCCCTCCTCAGGTACATACTGATATTGAGACACTAAAGAGGTCTTGGGCGCAACTGCGAGAAGAACGGGATTCTTATCGGGAAAAGTTCAACGAGCAGGAATTGAAGATCCAGAAGCTGACAAAGCAGTTGGAGAATGAGCGAGCTCTGAATGACTACATCCGTACTGAGAAGAGGAGACCCTGGGATCAATGATGAGCTTTGGATGTTCTTTTACAGCTTTATTTCCTTTTCAGTATTTTCATTCTTGTAACGCCTAAAGGCAGATTGTTGAACAATTTAAAGTTTAAATCTAATAAAGTGTGTTCCTTTTGTTTACAAGTTGATTCCCGATTGTCTTTGAAAACATAGTTCATACGCACTTCATTCATCATATGCATTACAGGTACCCTTTTCCTACAGGTTGCTTAATCTTCTTCGCTGTTTATTTCAGCACTCAAGCATCATGAATCCTGAACTCACTACCGAGCAAGCTATCAAGGCCCTCCAGACCCAAAATGCCCAATTTCAGGAAATGGTCATGAACTTGGCCCAGGGACAACAAGAGCTGAAGGCTTTGCTCCTGAAGAAGAATAAGAAGAAGAAGAGGATTGTGCTATTCAACACTGGGCACAGACTCGGGAACACATTGCAGAATGAAGCTGAGAGGACTACTCCATCCGTGGGGGAAGGCAGTCACCAAGGGAGGGAGGTCCCTAGTCCTGTGGTTTCTGACACTGAGACAGACTTCAATGACGAACAGTACCCTCCTGCTGAGGACCGGTACAAACAGCTAGAGGACAGGTTAAATGCTATGGAGATTCAACGTGTGCCTGGGTTGGATTTAGGAGACTTGGGGTTATCTTCTGGGGTGGTGATCCCGCACAAGTTCAAGGCGTCGACCTTTGTGAAGTATGATGGGGCTTCCTGTCCCAAGATGCACCTCCGTTCTTATGTAAGGAAGATTCAGCCTTACACAGCAGACAAGAACTTATGGATCCACTTCTTCTAGGAGAGTCTTTCAGGGACTCATCTCGAATGGTTCTATCAGCTGGATGGAACCAACATTCGTAACTGGGAGGATCTGGCCACTGCTTTTTACAAGCAGTATCAATATAATTCCGACCTCGCTCCTACGCGTACCCAACTCCAGGGTATGTCGCTAGGATCGGGAGAAGGTTTTAAGGAGTACGCACAGAAATGGAGAGATCTGGATGGCAGGGTGCAGCCACCGTTGACGGATCGAGAGCTAGTGGATATGTTCTTGGGGACCCTATCTGGTCCATTCTTCAATCATCTCATTGGTAATTCCTCTGCTGGGTTTACTAACCTGATCCTGACTGGTGAAAGGATCGAGGCTGGTATCAAATCAGGAAAGATACAGAAGGTTGCCTCCTCAAATACTGAAAAGAAACCCTTCAAGAAGGAGGCCAGTGTTGTGTATGGTCCAAGAAAGCAGAACAAACCTGAACGCCGCCAAGCTGTCAACGCGGTGGTTATTTCTAAGCCTGCTGCTTCTCCACAACAGTACAACCAACCCAGAGCTGAGAGGCCCAAACGGCAGTATACTCGGCTCAGCATGACTCTCTCTCAGATCCTGCCGCAACTACTGTCAACTAGCCTAGTAACTGTCAAAGAGACTCCGAAGATGGTAAACACAGCATCTCCGAAATACAACCCCAACGCCTGTTGCGCGTATCACTCTGATAGCCCGGGACATTCTACTGATGATTGCTGGGCCTTGAGGAATAAGGTTCAGGACCTTATTCATGCCAAGGAGATACAGTTCGAGGCGCCCGAGAGGCCAAATGTTGTGACCGCTCCCATGCCCCAGCATGGAGTGAATGCTGTTGAGGAGGATTTGTATGTAGCTTTTGTGGATGATGTTGCTACTCCGCTGCTGACCGTCAAGAGGAACCTGTTGCTAGCCGGTTTATTTCCGGGATGTAGCAAAGGTTGCCCTTTATATGCTGATTCCCCTGCTGGTTGTTCTTTGCTGAAATCAGGCGTCCAAAACCTGATGGATAGTAAAGAGATCTTGTTCAAGAAGATTGTCGTTCCTGCTGCCCCTGTTGAAGAAGTTTCAATTGTCACCATTTTCAATAACCCTTCCAAGGCTCCTTCAAAGAAGCCTATCCAAATTTTTCCTGTTCACAAGATTGCCCCCATCACCATTACTGTTCCGGGGCCCATCCCCTACAAGTCTGACAAAGCTGTCCCGTGGCACTATGGGGCAGATGTTTATGTTCTGGGAGTGAAGCAAGAGTTCAACGCTGGTACCGGTGTCACCAACATCACTGGGCCTGCTAAGGTCACTCGTAGTGGAAGACTGTTCTCACCGGACATCGCTCCTCCAGTAATTCAGAGACCCCTTGTCATCACACCTGCCAGTGTGCCTGTTTCCCCCCCTGATCAAGTTTCCACCCCTGCTGCCGAGTCATCTGACGCTCGGGGCAAGGGGATTGCTGCTGATATGCCTGCCCGGACGGAGGCACCAAAGACCATTGTTGAGGCTTCCAAGCAAGAGATGGAAGAGATCCTCAAGATTATAAAGAAAAGTGATTTTAACGTCGTTGAACAACTGGGGCACACCCCCTCCAAAATCTCCATGCTATCACTGTTGCTGTGTTCAGAGGCCCATGCCAAGGCCCTGATTGCTTTCCTGAAGACGGCCCACGTGCCCCAAGAAACGTCTGCTGACCAATTCACCGACTGTGTGGCCAACTTAACCGCTGATAATGGCCTGGGTTTCTCTGATGCTGATCTGACAGCCAAGGGGAAGAACCATAATGATGCCCTGCATGTCTCCATTGAATGCAGGGGCACTACTCTTGCTCATGTGCTGGTTGACACTGGTTCTTCACTAAACGTGCTACCCAAGAAGGCTCTAGACAGGCTGGACTGTGAGGGTTTAGAGCTCAAACCAAGTAACATTGTTGTCCGGGCCTTTGACGGGTCCAAAAGGATGGTACATAGTGAGGTTGACATCCCGATCAGGGTTGGTTCGCAGGTATTTAATTCAAAATTCTATGTGATGGACATCCGTCCATCCTATTCTTGTTTGCTGGGTCGCCCGTGGATCCACAAGGCTGGAGCTGTGACTTCAACTTTACATCAGAAGCTCAAATACCCGGTCAGGGGGGAAGATTGTAACAGTGCAAGGGGAAGAGGAATACATGGTCAGCCACCTCAACTCCTTCAGGTACGTGGAAATGGATGGGGAGTTCATTGAGACCCCCTTTCAACATTTTGAAGAGGTGCCACAAACATTGGCAGCAGCAGAAGCAGTGACTGAAGAGGGTTCTCCTTTGAAGATGGCCTCCTTAAAGGATGCTCGGGCTGTGATTGAAAAAGGTGAATGTGCAAACTGGGGCAGGCTCCCTGATTTTACTCCAAAGACTGACAAATTTGGGTTGGGTTTCACTGCAGAAGCTCAGAAGGCTGTGCGCAAGGCAAGGATTGGAAGACCTCATGTGCTCATCACCAATCCAATAGTGAATGCTATTGGGGATGAAGACGAAGTGGAAGAATCCGAGTTTGACAGCTGGATCTACCCAACGACTAACGGTGGACCTAGCAACTGGACCGCAAAAGACTTTACACCCATTACTTTTGTCACCCAGTAATGAACTTCTTTGTTTTGGATTTGTAATAAACAATAATTTGAAACTTTATGGCCCAGTGTCTTACCCGGGGCACCGTGGTTTTATTTGTGAGGGCTTTTGTTTGTCACTTTCATATATCATGAATAAAAGCATTGGACATTTTTCACATTTCGAATCTTGCGCTCCCTTTCTTTCTTTATATATTGCAAAACAGATGTATTTACACACACTCACCCATACAGGTTTCAATCCACTCTGGATCTCACTGGTAACGACTCTGCTACTACCAGTTATGACTTCGAAAATCCGATCAACTTAGCCTAAGACGAAGGTGAAGATGATTGCGAAGTGCCTGGAGAGCTTGCAAGACTGTTACTCCAGGAAGAGAGGGCCATTCAACCACATGAAGAGCCAGTGGAAACAGTAAACCTGGGTACTGAGACAGACAGAAAGGAAGTCAAGATTGGTGCTAATCTAGAGCTCAGTGTGAAACAACGGCTGATCCATATGCTGCATGACTACATGGAAATCTTTGCCTGGTCTTATGAAGACATGCCTGGGTTGGATACCGACATTGTGGTCCATCATTTGCCTACCAAGGAAGACTGCCCTCCGGTTAAACAAAAGGTCCGCCGTATGCGTCCAGAGATGTCCGAGAAAATCAAAGCTGAGGTTATGAAGCAATTTGATGTCGGGTTTCTAGCAGTGACTTCTTACCCTCAGTGGGTTGCCAACGTGGTTCCGGTGCCAAAGAAAGATGGTAAGGTCAGAATGTGTGTTGATTACAGGGATTTGAACAGGGCAAGCCCCAAGGATGACTTCCCCCTACCTCACATTGATGTTCTGGTTGATAATACTGCCCAGCATAAAGTTTTCTCCTTCATGGACGGCTTTTCAGGTTATAATCAGATCAAGATGGCTCCTGAAGATATGGAAAAGACTACCTTTGTTACTCAGTGGGGCACCTTTTGCTACAGGGTCATGCCTTTTAGACTGAAAAATGCTGGGGCAACCTACCAACGTGCCATGGTTGCTTTATTTCATGACATGATCCATCATGAGATTGAAGTGTATGTCGACGACATGATTGCAAGGTCCCAAATTGAGGAGGAGCACCTTGACCATCTACAGAAGCTGTTTGACCGATTGAAATTGTATAAGCTGAGGTTGAACCCGAACAAGTGCACCTTCGGGGTAAGATCTGGAAAGTTGCTAGGCTTCGTCGTGAGCGACAAAGGTATTCAAGTGGACCCTGCCAAGGTTAAAGTCATACAAGAGATGCCAGCTCCCAAGACAGAGAAAGAAGTCAGAGGCTTTCTAGGACGGTTGAACTATATCGCCCGATTCATCTTACATCTAACTGCTACCTGTGAACCAATCTTCAAGCTGCTGAAGAAAGATCAAGTAGTACGTTGGAATGATGAATGTCAGGCCGCTTTCGACAGAATCAAAGAGTACCTCCAGGAACCACCCATTCTTATGCCACCGGTTGAAGGGAGACCTCTAATACTATACTTAACAGTACTTGACAACTCAATGGGGTGTGTGCTGGGGCAGCATGACGAGTCTGGCCGAAAAGAGCATGCCATTTATTACCTTAGCAAAAAGTTTACCGACTGTGAGACCCGATACTCACTACTCGAGAAAACTTGCTGCGCTTTGGTATGGGCTGCTCGCCGGCTGAGACAGTATATGCTGACTCACACTACTCTGTTAATTTCAAAGATGGATCCAATAAAGTACATATTCGAAAAGCCTGCTCTGTCTGGGAGAATAGCAAGATGGCAGATGATCTTGACGGAATACGACATCCAGTATACAACTCAGAAAGCTATCAAGGGAAGTGTATTGGCAGACCACTTGGCACACCAGGCAGTGGACGACTACCAGTCAATAAACTTCGAGTTTCCGGACGAGAGCATCATGATAGTGACTGATTGTGAAGTACCTGGACCGGATGAAGGACCTGAGGAAGGATCCCGATGGTCTATGCACTTTGATGGAGCCTCCAACGCTTTGGGTAACGGTATCGGCGCTTTGATCATATCCCCTCAAGGCACTCATACTCCACTCACTGCCCGGCTATGTTTCAACTGCACCAACAACATGGCGGAGTACGAGGCATGCATCATGGGTCTTCAAGCTGCAATTGACTTAAGGATCAAGTTTCTGAGTGTCTTCGGAGATTCCGCTCTCGTGATCAATCAGATCAAAGGCGAGTGGGATACGAAACACCCAAATCTTATTCCTTACAGAGAATGTGTGTTGACATTGATCCCCCATTTCACAGAGATAACTTTTGAACATTTCCCAAGAGAGGAGAATCAGTTGGCGGACGCGTTAGCTACGATGTCTTCTATGTTCAAAGTCAAGTGGGACAATGAGGCTCCCCGGATCATTATCTGGAAACTGGACAAACCTGCATACTGTTGTGATCTTGAGGCTGAGGTAGTAACTGAAAAACCCTGGTATCATGAGGTGAAAAGGTATCTGGAAGCTCAAGAATACCCTGAAGGTGCATCTGTCAACGACAAGAAGTTTCTGAGAAGGTTCGCAGCGAAGTTCTTCCTCAGCAACGGCATTATATACAAGCGAAACCATGATTCAACCTTACTGCGTTGTGTGGATAAGACTGAAGCAGAAAGGATCATGGCAGAGCTGCATGAAGGCACCTTCGGAACACATTCCAGTGGACACACCATGGCAAAGAAGATCCTTCGGGCAGGATATTTCTGGTCCACAATGGAAGCCGACTGTTACCAACATTCTCGGACATGTCACAAGTGCCAGATATATGCAGATAAGGTGCACGTTCCTCCAGTCCCTCTGAATGTCTTGACTGCATCTTGGTCTTTTGCAATGTGGGGCATTGATATGATCGGCGAGATTAGACCTACGGCATCCAACGGGCATCGCTTCATCCTGGTAGCGATTGATTACTTCACGAAGTGGGTTGAAGCGGCTTCCTACGCTACAGTAACCAAGAATGTCGTGGCACGGTTCATTCGACACAATCTGATCTGTCGATATGGTGTCCCGGAAAGGATCATTACGGACAATGGTACCAATCTTAATAATAAGATGATCGCTGAGCTCTGCGAGCAATTCAAGATACAGCACCACAACTCTTCTCCCTACCGGCCGAAGATGAATGGGGTTGTAGAAGCAGCTAATAAGAATATCAAGAAGATTGTGCAGAAGATGACAGTGACCTACAAAGATTGGCACGAGATGTTACCGTTTGCTCTTCATGGGTACCGTACCTCAGCAAGAACATCAACCAGGGCAACTCCCTTTTCCTTGGTCTACGGCATGGAAGCAGTCTTGCCGATTGAAGTCCAGATACCCTCTCTCCGGATAATGAAGGATGCAGATCTGAGCGAAGATGACTGGATCCAGACACGACTTGATCAATTAAACCTAATTAACGAAAAGAGACTCACTGCTATTTGTCATGGTCAAACGTACCAAAAACGGATGATCAGGGCATTTAACAAGAAAGTTAGACCACAAGAGTATCAAGTTGGGGACCTGGTAATCAAACGCATCATCCTTCCTCAAAGTGATTGCAGGGGCAAATGGACCCCTACGTACGAAGGGTCATTTGTGGTTAAACATGTGTTCTCAGGAGGAGCCATGATTCTAACTACCATGGACGGTGACGACCTTCCTCACCCCGCCAATGCAGACATAGTAAAAAGATACTACGCATGATAAAAGACCCGCTAGGTTGACATACCTAGGCAAAAATTAGGGCTTCCCGGCGAACCAAAAGGGTTCGGGCAAAATGAGGGATGAAATGAAAAAAAAAATCTGTACACCCGACAAGTCGAAAACCTGAAAAGGCGGCTTGGGCAAAAATGGGTATCCTGGTGGACTGAAAACCCGAAAGGGCGGTCCAGGCAAAAGTTAGGGATTAAAGCATAATACTATGTCTCATTGAATCACCTTGCATCCAGAATCTGGTATCAACATCAAGTCCAGACGGCATCAATCAATCAGCTTCATCTTCAACTGAACAGCCAAGTGATGAGACGCTCGAGGATATAAAGGTGATAGCAGAGTTGAAACCCAGTGGGATTTTTCACATAGCTGTTTTGTTTTCCTTTGTACAAATTGTATAAACTCTACTCTATTCGGCGGCGTTCTCTTACTAGGACGTCAGCCTCTTGTACATAAACGCCTATTCACAGGCAAATTCAAAAATCAATACAAATTCTCTTTTCAGACCAATTGCCAATTGTTTTTCCTTTTTCTGTTTTGTTTTGCGAAGAACGTCCAATGTTCAATTTTTGATATATGCATTTGACACTAATTGCTAACTCATAAATATTTACATGCAAAACAAAGGACTAATTACAGGCGACATTAGAAACAGGGGCAATAATGAGTTGTTTAAGCGATCTAATTGCTATGTCCACCAAGGTACCAAGGTAAGTTCAGCTGAAGAGCATAACCAAGATATCTTAACTCCCCAGAGAGTGAGCCAGCAAGTCAACATACTCTCCCCAAGCAAAGTTATACTGTCAGCCTTAAGGAAATTGGGTATCCCTAGCAGATCTCAACATTCCTCAGCGGAGTCTACAAACATTCTTAACAAGCATCCCCGGCAGTCTTGATCTAAGATTGTTCCTCGGCGGAATACCGGACATTCAATGGAGCCACTTCCCCAGTATATTCAAAAATTTCCCCAGGAGAGTCCAGTCTGAAGGTTTCCCCAGGAAAGTTGAATCAAACTCCCCAGCAGGAAGCTTATCCCCAGTAGATTCTGGAAGCTTATCCCCTGCAGAGCGAACGCGTCCCCCGACTTTGTTCAGAAGGTTATTTCCCCACCAGGATATAACTGGATTATCCTCAGCCAATTGCCACGGAAAGATCGTCCCCGGCGAAGTCTTCCTATCCCCAGCGGAGTTCATCTTCCAACAAAACTTATCAATGGTATTCACATCGGAGTCATCATCAACATCTCAGCAAAGTACCTCTCTTTCCCCACAGAGTATTCCCCGCAGAGTAATCTCTCCAACAAGTTTATTCACCAACGAAGTCATCTTCTCCTACCGGTATTCTTGCAACCATCACCCCCAGCGGAAACAACAAAGCTCTACTCTTCAATAGCAGCCCAGGAGTTAACTACCCGGCACCCGTCAAGGATTTACTTTCCTAGACAAAAACACCTTTCATAAACATCACATCTTCATACATTATAGCATGCACATACGCATCATGAACATACAATCTCATGCATTCTGAGAACATCACGCATGTCATACATCATGACACCGCATACAACCAACGTTTTGTCTTTTCAGGACAAAGGTCAGTACAAAAATAATTGTTATCAACTGTCGCAACTAAGGATCTGATTCCTGTATCTTGCCAGGGTGTATCTGTTGACGACTATATTCCAGACTCGATTCCTGTATCTTGCCAGGGAACGTCTGAAGAGTTCGAAGATCCGATTCCTGTATCTTGCCAGGGTGTATCTGTTAACGACTAACATTACCAGACTCGATTCCTGTATCTTGCCAGGGCACGTCTGAAGAGTTCGAAGATCCGATTCCTGTATCTTGCCAGGGTGTATCTGTTGACGACTAATTCCAGACTCGATTCCTGTATCCTGCCAGGGCACATCTGAAGAGTTCGAAGATCCGATTCCTGTATCTTGCCAGGGTGTATCTGTTGACGACTACATTACCAGACTCGATTCCTGTATCCTTCCAGGGCACGTCTGAAGAGTTTGAAGATCCGATTCCTGTATCCTGCCAGGGTGTATCTGTTGACGACTACATTACCAGACTCGATTCCTGTATCTTTCCAGGGCACGTCTGAAGAGTTCGAAGATCCGATTCCTGTATCTTGCCAGGGTGTATATGTTGACGACTAACATTACCAGACTCGATTCCTGTATCTTGCCAGGGCACGTCTGAAGAGTTTGAAGATCCGATTCCTGTATCCTGCCAGGGTGTATCTGTTGACGACTACATTACCAGACTCGATTCCTGTATCCTGCCAGGGCACGTCTGAAGAGTTCGAAGATCCGATTCCTGTATCTTGCCAGGGTGTATCTTTTGACGACTACATTACCAGACTCGATTCCTGTATCCTGCCAGGGCACGTCTGAAGAGTTTGAAGATCCGATTCCTGTATCCTGCCAGGGTGTATCTGTTGACGACTACATTACCAGACTCGATTCCTGTATCCTGCCAGGGCACGTCTGAAGTGTTCGAAGATCCGATTCCTGTATCTTGCCAGGGTGTATCTGTTGACGACTAACATTACCAGACTCGATTCCTGTATCCTGCCAGGGCACGTCTGAAGAGTTCGAAGATTCGATTCCTGTATCTAGCCAGGGCACATCTATATAAAGAGTTTGAAGATCAACTCCTGTATTAAGCCAGGTAATTATCTTTCTTTTTCAGGTACGCAAGTTCTCGCTAAGGAAACTCTTACGCGATCGACACCTAGATGGCATCTATAAGCCCATCCACATACTGACAGTTCCAAATGACATCTATAAGCCCATTCCCGACAAAGTTCTGTCACACTTCCAGATGGAATCTATAAGCCCATCCTCCTATCCACCATCTCTCCAAATGGCATCTGTAAGCCCATTCCCGCCATCACACTGCTGATACTCAACTATGTGAGTGCAAATTTCTGGGCACTCTAGTGTTCAATCATCTTCCACCTTCGGATCACGAAAGGCACACAAGCCAATCTACATCCTCAGGTCTAAGAAGATTGAACAGGGGCAATTGTTGTACCCCAAAATTTGCCCTCCCATATTCTTCAAAGTTTTGACAAACATCACCTCAAATGGTTCAAAGTCTACTCAAAGGCTACACAGTCAACCATCCTCCTAAGCCAGTCAAATTAGGGTTTTGGTTCCTGCAAGGAAGTTGAGGTTTTCAAAGGCTCGATCAAGTCACATATGCTCATATACATTGTCAAGCATCCACATGTCAAGTTTCAAGGCTCACAAGGTCAAGTTGCACAGTCAAAAACCCTAATTGCTCCACAGTCAACTGCAGGGGCAAAATGGTCATTTGGCAGTCAAAAGTCAAAAATTTTGGTCAACATCTTATTTTGAAGCTACAATCATCATTTGGTCAAGTCTTGACCATGATTCCACAAGAATGGCTCAAAAAATCATCAAGATGCAAAAGTTTCTATTTTTGGACAGTTGAAAAGTCAACTGTAACTTGACCAAGGCATAACTTTTTCATGGTTCATCAGAAAAATCCCATCCAATGCTCATCTTGAAGGGGAAGACATTTCCTACAACTCATCTTCACATTCCAAGTCCAAGAAATGATCTCACAAAAAGTTATCAATTTCAACATTATAGGTCATTTTCAAAAGTCAACAAAAAGGGACTTTAAGTCAAACACCATAACTTGAGATTGGTAAATCAAAATGACATGGGACCAAAGACATTGGTTAGAGGACTTCAAGACCTTTCCAAAATGTCCAAGAACATATTCATAGCTTCAAAATTGAGCAAGATATGCATTGGAGAAGTTGGGAAATTTTTGTGAAATGGCCAAAATCAATTATCCTTGAAACTTCATTTTTGACAAAAGGGCCCCACTTTTTCCACTTGTTTCAACTTGGCCATGCTTCCCACGTGTCCCACAAATTATTTCAAGATTTAAAATTAATTTTTCCATTTTTATTTAATTTTATTTGATTTAATTCATTTTAAATCTTTTAAAATTAAATAAAAATCAAAGAAGTTAATTAAGGGATATATTTTGTATTGAAATGCTTTGATACACCATCATGACCATTCCAAATTCGTGCAAAGGGCTAATACAAGCAAGAATTCAAATTTTGACACAAAAATGGAAAGTGTTTCAATGGAGTTCATGGCAAATCTCAAACATGAATGCATAAGGTTAATGGCCTTAATTCTGATTAAAACTCTTTACATAACATGTATGCAAGACATCACAAAAGAGTTCACGACCTAGAGAGCCATACAAACTGAGAACCAAGTTGCAAAATTTACACAAAAAACTTGAAAACTGAAATCATAGTGGCAGCGCATTTCAAGCCTCCATTTCAATCCAAACACGCTCCTGGCATCCCTAGGAAGCTTTTGCAATCAAAAATCAATCCAAACGTGCCCAGAATCTTAGAACTCAGGCCAAACGGTTTGCAATATTTTCTTGATTTCTATATGATCATTCATGCGCTTTTAACATTTTTTTGAATTGATTTATACTCATAGGGACATTCTGAAGCTTTTGGTACCATCCAATTGAACTATAGCATCCTATATCAAAAACTTCCATTGATGGACATTAGGTTTTCAGAAGCTCAAAATTAGGCGTTTCCTCATATGGAAAAATTAGGCCACCAAACCGATGCCATTGAAATCGTGACATCCAAACGAGACTAACTCACTACTCGCACCCTTTTTATGTTAACCCAGGTGCTAATCGCTATTATTTCTGGTTGAGTTTAGTGGGGGTTTAAAACCCCCGCTATTTGGTTATATTTGCAGGAACAAAAGGAAGAAGACGCACGCGTGGCTTCACATGGTTGGATGATTCAAATAAATCAGCGCGCTTTTTGCTTTCTCCCACTAACACTTGTTTTTCTTTTATAATAATTACGCTTCAGTATATTAACAGATGCGCTCAATAGCTCAGTTGGTGGCTGAGGTGGCTTGCAAGTATTGGGACCTGGGTTCGATTCCCAGGTCCCCTCTCATATTTCATAATTTTTTCCTTAACATGTTTCCATGCAGTGCACGTCCCAGGGCTCATCATGCAACCTCAAACGCTAGCTTGCCACATGGCCATGAGGATCAATCTGAAGGCCAGAACATGCAGTCCATGATACACACTCAGTCAACCACATACACACAAGCTGGAAAGTCAACGCAGGCTTTGCATTCTTGGGCCAGATTTCTCACAAAAAACCTCCCAAATGGGCCAGGCACCCCCCCAATGTTTGTATATTTTTTTAATTTTCTTTTCTTTTCTTTTCTTTTTCTAGTTCTTTTAATCATCTTTTTATTTAATTCACTTCAAATAATTTTCTTTTCATAATAAAACCAAAAAAATCAAAAAAAAAACTAAAAATATGTTTAATTTATTTTTTATTCACCATTATTATTTTTGTAAATAAACCTTAACAATTAATTTAGTTAATTTAGGTTTCAATTTCAATATTTTTCTTCTTAATAAATTAAAATATGTAGAATTAGGGTTTTTAACTTCTTTTTTTTAATAAATAATTTTCTCATCATTATCATTACTATTAATTATTAAATATTTTTGTAAATAAACATGTACATTAAATATTTAGTAAATTAGGTTAAACTTTAATATTTTTCATTAATAATTAAAAACAACTTAGAATTAGGGTTTCTCTTCAATTTTAAGTTTCTTTATTTTCATTAAATACCAAAAACATAAAAAACATTTATTTTCTTTTATTAAATAATTAATTAACTTTTAATTCAATTTAATCTCAAAAGGGTCCAACGCCCTCGAACGTTCTATTTTTTTATTCCTTTCGCGCATTTATTCTTATTTTTCTTTCAAATATCATGTAATTGCTCAAGCCTTGTAATAGTAATTAGGACCTTTACTGTTTTTATTTACTTTCCGTACTCATTTACTGAAAAACGGGTCTTTGTAATTTTTGGCGATGTATAGACCCGCGCCTTGTAATAGCGTAGGATTTATATTTCCGCAATTTACTTTCCGCACCCCCTTAATTGTTAACTTGTATGAAAGAATGCATGCCAATTAAAAAAAAGCGTAGCTCACCATGCCATGGTCAAAGATAAACTTAACATGAAAATAACACACAAATTCACACACCACTCTTAGGGTACGCCTCACTGTTGCCTTACCTTCGAAACGTGGTCGTCGAGTATAGGACGTTTTAGTAAGTCCTTATGTCCATGACATGATCCAGTTGCCTCGAAACGGTTGCCTCGAATTAAAAAGGATCAATGGCATAAGGGTAGCTTCTAAGGTGTCCTACTGTTGCTCTGGTGACCACACTGTCCCTACAAACGAATTGACCCGAACACCTCCAACGGTGGTGCTACCTACCTCTCAACGGTGGGATGGCACCACCTTAAGGACTTCTACACAACCTAATTCCTTAGGGTAGGTAGATGACTCATAGATACTTGCTCTATTCAAAAACAAATCAAAAATACTTTTCACACCGACACTTTCAAAAAGCTTTCAAAACAATTTTTCAAACACTCTTGAGGACTGATACAAGAGTCGATATGAAATCTTTAAACGAAACTTTTTCAAACCCACTCACAATTGAAAAGAAAACACTTTTGAAAACACAATGAGCAAGTATCTAAGAGCCCATCGATAACCATGGATAGAAAGGGTGCTAACACCTTCCCTTTCTATAAATCTACCTCCCGAACCGAGAGAAATCTCATAAGGAATTTTGTTGTGCTTTTGTCCTGTCCATGTTGGAGAAAATAAAAGACGGTGGCGACTCTTGCTTCCGCGACATTTCACGAACCAGCGTTAAACAGTTAGTTCCAGATCCACCGATCACAGTAATCCTCACATCATTTGTAAACTTTTGGCATCATTTAATTTCATTTATCTAACCTGTATTGCAAACCACCATAGTTAGGGTTTCTTGGACGTTTTTGGGGGTTTTCTTTTCAGGTGAAATTAAGCTACAAGATGGACATGGTTGTGTCCAAGGGGTTGAGACGAACTCAACCCTGGCCTTAGATATTATTTTCAAAGCCTGAGGAGGATTTTTGAATGATGTTGCGCTTTTAGCTGTTGTGATACGGTGGGAAAGAACTGACTGTTTTTTTTTTGTGCTGGTTTGCGTTTTGCGTTTGTTATTCTCAAAATATCGCGGTAAGCAAGAGTCGCCACCGAATTTTATTTTATCCAACAAGGAAAGAAAAAAAGCACAGAAAAATTCCTTTTTCGAGATATTTCTCGGGTTCGGGGGGTAGATTATAGAAAGGGAAGGTGTTAGCACCCTTTCTATCGGTGGTTATCCACGAGCTCTTAGGTACTTGCTCATATTGTTTTCAAAATTGCTTTTCTTTATGCTTGTGGGTTTGAAAAAGTTTTTGTTTGAAAACTTCGATTTAACTCTTGCTTCTATCCTCAAGAGTGTAATGAAGTGTTTTTGAAAACTTTGTTTGAAAAGTGTAAGTGTGAAAAGTTTTTGTTTTTTGAAAGAGCAAGTACTTAAGAACCATCTACCTACTCGAAAAAGGAATCGTTCTATGCTATCTTCCTTTAGACAATGATATCCCACTATTGATGAGTAGGTAGCACCATCGTTGGAGTTTAAGGGTCAATTCGAATTTAGGGACTTACGGTCACCAAAGCAATGTTAGGACGCCTTAGCGGTAACCCTAATGTCTTAGATAATTTGTTTTGAGGCAACAATATCCGAGGCAACCGTTTCGAGGCGACTATGATCTTTAGACAAGAGGACGACCTCTAAAGTGACTTATACTCAATGACCACATACGAAGGCAACAAAGTGGGGTGTACCCTAAGAGTTGCGCATGTGCGAGTGTGTTGTTTTCGGTTAATTTTATCTTTGTACACGTTAATGGTTATCTAAGTTGATTTTAGGTTAAACATTCATTCTTGTCATGCATTCCTATTATCAAACATCTAACAATTATATTTTGCGGAAAATAAATTGCGGAAAATAAATTACAAGGTGTCGGGTATTTACATCGCCAAAAGCAACCCTTTGAAATTTAAATGCGGAAAAATAAATAAAGCGATAAAAATAAATAAATGGTCCTAATTATCTATTACATTCCGGGAACAAGTACAATATTGAATAAATAGATCGCGTGCGGGAAATTAAATCGAGCGCGAGTTCTAGGGTTTTGACCCTTTGTTATTAAAGAAAAGATTTTTTTGTTGTTTTTATTTTAAGAAAGAAACTATCCTAAATTAATTATTAAATTAATAACTAAATTAATTAATTAATGAAAATAAATTATTTTTGGATTTTTGGTGTTTAGAGAAAGAAAATAAAATTAATTAATGTTAACAAAAACCTAATTAAGTCTAATTAATTTTAATTATTTACAAAAATATGTTAAAATTATTTCTAATTAATAGCCTAAATTAATTAATAAATTTGTTAATAAAAAATAAAATATTAACATTTAATTTGATAAAGAAAAATATTTTTTGTGGTTTTAATTTTATAAAAGGAAAAAAATTTGATTGGTTAGTTAATTAAACAAAAATAATAAAATAAACAATTTAAAACAAAATAAATGAAATAGAGAGAGATAGGGGGTTTGGGCCTGAAAAGGGTGGTTTGAGAAGCAATCTGAGGCCCATTTAAATCTGGCCTCGTTTGACTTTTTTGATTCCCTGTGCGCATTTGGACTTGACTCCATGGTGGACTCTCAATTTAGATCACCAGATCTGGCCTTTGGCCATCTGGTTGTTGGGCATGTGAAGGCGCACGGTATGCTACAAGCCTGGATCTGCATGTGATTATCTTAAGAAAAAATATATTGAGAAATTGAGGGGACCTAGGATTCGAACCCAGGTCCAGTTGGTCATTGGCAAGCACGCTTACCACTTGGTTGTTGTGCTTCATTTGTTAACAATATAAGAACAAAACATAATATGTGAAAATACGTTAATATGCCAGAAAATATAAAAAAAGCGCGAAAATTTGAAAAGGGCCAATCAGAGGAGGACACGATATCGTCCTTGTCCTCAGGCTTGTAACAAAGTTACCTGCGGATTTGAATCCGCAGCTAAAAGCATAGGCCATTCCTAAAACTCATCTCAGGCTATATAAATTCCTCCCAAGACCATGGTTGCATTCGTCTCCCTCTCTTGGTCACATCCATAGCCATCATTAAGGCTAATTTTACCTGTAACAAAAAACCCTAATCCAAGAGGCAAAACCCTAACAATGGCGTTTTGCACCACAAAGCAGATAAATGAAATCAAACAATGCAAAAGGCTTGGAAATGATCTGGTGATTACAAATATGCCATTGATTCTTTGTAACAATGCGTAATTTTTGAAATACGAAATCAAATGCAGAAGGGGATCGCGTGACACTTACAGTGCTCTAAGAGGTTGAAAAATGCATGCTTTTGATCCCAGAAGGTTGAGTGAACACCCAACAGCCGATTGAGATGCTTCTTGGCTTCTGAGATTGCCTCTAAGTATGAATTCAGATTCAAGCTTTTTGCCTCTTTCTCAAGTTTTGGTTCTGCCTATTCTTGCAGTCTCTAGCCCTTATTTTCGTGTGCCTCTCTTGCTTATGTATGATACAAGATGTTAGGGTAACAAATATGGATGGAATCCCTCTAAATCAATGCCTTATGATTTGATTTGATTCACTTTTGAAAGCTTTCCAAATTTGTCAAAAATCCATCTTTTTGCACATGATCTTGTGTGATACGAATTTAATGCTCTTAATGATGATGATCTCAACCTGAAATAGCCAAAAAGATCTCAAGTAATCAATATTTGGATTTTATTTGATTTAATTTGATTAAAAATGAAATAATTCAATAAAAAATCAAATAAAATAATAAAAAAGAAATATGATCTCAAGGCTGAAGCTAGGACACGTGTGCAATGGGGCAAGATCAAATCAAGTGGAAAAGAATGGGCCCATTTGACAAAATTTGAAGTTTTGGGGATAGTTGACTTTTGGCAATTTTGCAAAAATTCCCAACTTCAACAATGCATAACTTCTTCAATTTTGAACTTTTGGAAGTGTTCTTTGACTTTTTAGAAATATTGAGATGTCCTCTAACCAACCCTTTTGGTCTCATCTCAATTTGATGTTCCATGCTCAAGTTATAAGCTTTGAAAAAAAGGTGTTTTTGTTGACTTTCAAAAATGACCTATAATGTCCAAAATTTGTAACTTCTTGTGAGTGCATTTTTTGATCTTGGAGTATGAAGATGGATTATAGGAAATTGAATTCTCTTAAAAATGAGCTTTGTATGGGTCATTTATCATAAAGTATGAGAAAGTTATTCTTGGTCAAAGTTGAGTTGACTTTTCCTGCAAAACCCTAATTTAGCAACTTTTGAGTCTTGATGAATTTTGAGCAATCCTTGATGAGTCATGATCAACCCTTGATAAAATGATGAAATATCCTTCAAAATGAGAATGTTGACAAAAAATCTTGAAGTTTGACTGTTTGTAGGTCACAGTTGACTTTTGTCCTAACACAGTCGATTTTTGGACCCTTTGAGCAATTGACTGGGCAAACTTCCTCTACAAGGCTTGAAACTTGACATGGATTACCTTGAGAACATATTAGGGCATTGGGGAGAACTTTAGGTCATTTGTACTCAAGGATCTTGATGCAACACAAAACCCTAATTTGGGGTTAACTGCCTTGGGAGATAGCTTGACTGTCCAACTCTTGAGCAACCTTGAGCCACTTGGAGATTTTTCTTGCAATGTTTGGAAAAATATGAGAGGGAAAATTTTGGGGTACAACAGCTGCCCCTGTTCAATCTTCTTAAACCTGAGGATGTAGATTGGCTTTCGTTCCTTTCGTGATCCGAAGGTGGAAGATGATTGAACACTAGAGTGCCCAGAAATTTGCACTCGCATGAAGTGGTATCAGCCTTGTGATGTCGAGAATGGGCTTACAGATTCCATTTGGAGATTGCTGGCGGGAGGATGGGCTTAAATATGCCATCTGCAGGAGCGTTGATCGCATAAGAGATTCCTTAGCGAGAACTTGCATACCTGTTGTTGTAGAAGATTCCGCTGGGGAAGTCCAACTTTTGTTTAGATTTAGGAACTTGCTTGTACCTCAGCTTGGAGAACATCTTTGCTGAGTTTTAAGAACTTGTCCGTAATTCAACTGGGGGAAACATCTTCATCAAGATCTAAGAACTGTCTGGTCTTTAACGAAGTATAATTCTGTTGAGATTTTAGAACTCGTCCACACTTCGACGGAGGAAAATTGTCGAGATTTAGAACCTTATCTGTAATTCAACCGAGAATAATTCAGTTGAGATTTAAGAACCGGTCAGGTCTTTGACTGAGGGAAAAATCTTCATCAAGATCTAGGAACTGTCTGGTCTTCAACGGAGTATAATTCTGTTGAGATTGTAGAACTCGTCCACACTATGCTGGAGGAAAATTGTCGAGATTGAGAACCTTATCTGAAATTCAACCGAGGATAATTCAGTTGAGATTTAAGAACCGGTCAGGTATTCGACTGAGGGAAACATCTTCATCAAGATCTAGGAACTGTCTGGTCTTCAACGGAGTATACTGTTGAGATTGTAGAACTCGTCCACACTATGACGGAGGAAAATTGTCGAGATTGAGAACCTTATCTGAAATTCAACCGAGGATAATTCAGTTGATTTAAGAACCGGTCAGGTCTTCGACTGAGGGAAACATCTTCATCAAGATCTAGGAACTGTCTGGTCTTCAATGGAGTATAATTCTGTTGAGATTGTAGAACTCGTCCACACTATGACGGAAGAAAATTGTCGAGATTGAGAACCTTATCTGAAATTCAACCGAGGATAATTCAGTTGATTTTTAAGAACCGGTCAGGTCTTCGACTGAGGGAAACATCTTCATCAAGATCTAGGAACTGTTTGGTCTTCAACAAAGTATACTGTTGAGATTGTAGAACTCGTCCATACTATGACGGAGGAAAATTGTCGAGATTGGGAACCTTATCTGAAATTCAACCGAGGATAATTCAGTTAATTTAAGAACCGGTCAGGTCTTCGACTGAGAGAAACATCTTCATCAAGATCTAGGAACTATCTGGTCTTCAACGGAGTATACTGTTGAGATTGTAGAACTCGTCCATACTATGAAGGAGGAAAATTGTCGAGATTGAGAACCTTATCTAAAATTCAACCGAGGATAATTCAATTGATTTAAGAACCGGTCAGGTGTTCGACTGAGGGAAACATCTTCATCAAGATCTAGGAATTGTCTGGTCTTCAACGAAGTATACTGTTGAGATTGTAGAACTCGTCCACATTATGACGGAGGAAAATTGTCGAGATTGAGAACCTTATCTGAAATTCAACCGAGGATAATTCAGTTGAGATTTAAGAACCGGTCAGGTCTTCGACTGAGGGAAACATCTTCATCAAGATCTAGGAACTGTCTGGTCTTCAACAGAGTATACTGTTGAGATTGTAGAACTCGTCCACACTATGACGGAGGAAAATTGTCGAGATTGAGAACCTTATCTGAAATTCAACCGAGGATAATTTAGTTGAGATTTAAGAATCGGTCAGGTATTCAACTGAGGGAAACATATTCATCAAGATCTAGGAACTGTCTGGTCTTCAACAGAGTATACTGTTAAGATTGTAGAACTCGTCCACACTATGACGGAGGAAAATTGTCGAGATTGAGAACCTTATCTGAAATTCAACTGAGGATAATTCAGTTGAGATTTAAGAACCGGTTAGGTCTTCGACTGAGGGAAACATCTTCTTCAAGATCTAGGAACTGTCTGGTCTTCAACAGAGTATACTGTTGAGATTGTAGAACTCGTCCACACTGTGACGGAGGAAAATTGTCGAGATTGAGAACCTTATCTGAAATTCAACCGAGGATAATTCGGTTGAGATTTAAGAACCGGTCAGGTCTTCGACATGGCTGAGAACTTTAACTGTATCTTTCCTGAAAAGTAAAGGTCAGTCGTATGCAATGCGTGATATATATCAAGCAATGATGTTCTCAAAATAAATGAGATTGTATTATATGATGCGTATATGCATGCATCATGATGTATGGAAATGTAATGTTTCTAGCTGGGGAAAATAAATCCCGGATAGCTGCTGGAGAAGAGAGTTGAATTCTTCGTTTACGCTGGAGATAGCGGACGGCGATGATTGATGAGAATAAACCTGCAAGGGAGGATAACTCCGTTGGAGGATAAACTGATGAGTAGATTACTTTGTGGGGAAGAGATTCTCTACTGAGGATTCCACCTATAAATTCCATTGGGGATGAATTACCGTTGCTGGTGATACTGAATCCTATTGGGGATTGAATTCTTGTTTGTGAAAGGAAAGAACTCCGCTGGGGATGATCTTTCAGTTGCGGCTTCACTGGGGATAACCTGTTAGACTCTAAAGGGGATAGTCCTTTGAGCTTTGTTGGGGACTATCTTCCTTTAAACTCGGTTGGGGATATTCATTTTTATACTCCACCGGGGATGAACTTCCGGAGTCTACTGGGGATGATTCTTCAACTCCGTTGAGGAAGCTTTTTCAGACTGTGCTGGGAAAATTTTAACTCCACTGGGGATATCTTGTATTCTGCCGGGGAATATTCTTATACTCCGTTGGGGAATATTAAGACTGTCGGGGATATTAAGCCTTTTCAGTGTTGATGGTAGATAAACTCTGCTTGGGGGGAGAATATTACTGACTCATTCATTCACAGTTGCAAGTCTCGGCTGGGGAGAGTTATCATTACTGTCTTACTCTGCGGGGAGTGAAAGTACCTTAACTATGTTCTTCAGCTGAATTTACCTTGTACCTGGTGGACAGAGCAACTATACAGCTTGGACAATTCTCATTTGTCCTTGTTTCTGATATTACCAGTAATCATCTTTTTCTTTCACATGCAAGTATTTATGAGCGGCAATTAATGTCAAGTGCATATATCAAAAATGAACATTGGACGTTCTTTGCAAAACAAAATAGATAAAGGAAAAACAGTTTGAAATTTATCTGAAAATGAATTTGTATTGATTTTAAAGTTTGACCTGTAAATAGGCGTTTTTGTACAAGAGGCTGACATCCTAGTAAGAGAACGCCGCTGAATAATAGAGTTTACACAATTTGTGAAAAACTAAACAAAACAGCTATGTGAATGATCCCACTGGGTTCCAACTCTGTTATTGCCTTTATGTCCTCGAGCATCTCATCACTTTGCTACTGGTTGAAGGTAGATCAGATTGATTAGTGTTGTTCGAGCTTAATAGTCGATACCGAAGTCTGGATGAAAGGTGATCCAATGAGAAATAGTGTTACACTTTAATCCCTAATTTTTTCATGGACCGTCCTTTCGGGTTTTCAGTCCACCGGGATATCCTTTTTTGCCCAAGCCGCCTTTTCAGGTTTTCGACTTGCCGGGTGTACATATTTTTTTCATTTTCATCCCTTATTTTTGCCCGAATCCTTTTGGTTCACCGGGAAGCCCTTATTTTTGCCTACGCCAATAAACCTAGTGGGTTTTTGATTATGTGTAATATATTTTTACTATGTCTGCATTGACGGGGTGAGGAAGGTCGTCACCATCCATGGTGGTTAGAATCATAGCTCCTCCTAAGAAAATGTTCTTAACCACAAACGACCCTTCGTAAGTAGGGGTCCATTTGCCCCTGGGATCACCTTGAGGTAGTATAATGTGCTTGATAACCAGGTCCCTAACTTGATACTCTTGTCGTTTGACTTTCTTGTTAAATGCCTTGATCATCCGTTTTTGATACGTCTGACCATGACAAATAGCAGTAAGTCTCTTTTTGTCGATTAGGTTCAGCTGATCAAGTCAGGTTTGAATCCAGTCATCTTCGCTCAAACCTGCATCCTTCATGATCCTAAGAGAGGGTATCTGAACTTCAATGGGCAAGACTGCCTCCATGCCATATACCAAGGAATAGGGTGTTTCCCCTGTTGACGTCCGTGCTGAGGTACGGTACCCATGGAGAGCAAATGGTAACATCTCGTGCCAGTCTTTGTATGTCATTGTCATCTTCTGCACAATCTTCTTAATGTTCTTATTAGCCGCTTCAACAACCCCATTCATCTTCGGCCAGCAGGGAGAAGAGTTATGATGTTGTATCTTGAATTTCTTGCAGAGCTCAGTGATCATCTTATTATTGAGATTGGTACCATTGCCCGTAATGATCCTCTCGGGTACACCATATCGACAAATCAGATTGTGCCGAATGAACCGTGCCAGGACGTTCTTGGTTACAATAGCAAAGGAAGCTGCTTCAACCCACTTCGTAAAGTAATCAATTGCTACCAGGATGAAACGATGCCCGTTAGATGCCGTAGGTCTGATCTCGCCGATCATATCAATGCCCCACATTGCAAAAGGCCAGGGAGCTGTTAAAACATTCAGAGGTACTAGAGGTATGTGCACCTTATCAGCATAGACTTGGCACTTGTGACAGGTCCGAGAATGTTGATAACAGTCAGCTTCCATTGTGGACCAATAATATCCCGCCTGAAGGATTTTCTTTGCCATGGTGTGTCCACTGGAATGAGTTCCGAAGGTACCTTCGTGTAAATCTTCCATGATCCTTTCTGCTTCATTCTTATCCACACATCGCAGTAAGGTTGAATCATGGTTGCGCTTGTAAAGAATTCCATTGCTGATGAAGAACTTCGCCACGAACCTCCTCAAAAACATCTTATCATTAACATATGCACCCTCGGGGTATTCCTGAGCCTCGAGATACCTTTTCACCTCATGGAACCAGGGTTTATCTACCACCTCTTCAGTCTCAATGTCACAGCAGTGTGCAGGTTCGCCTAATCTTTCAATGATAATCCGGGGAGCTTCATTGTCCCAATTGACTTTGAACATAGAAGACACTGTAGCCAGCGCGTCCGCCAACTGATTCTCCTATCTAGGGAAGTGTTCAAAAGTTATATACTCGAAGTGTGGAAGCAACATCAACACATACTCCTTGTAAGGAATAATATTTGGGTGTTTCGTATCCCACTCGCCTTTGATCTGACTGATCACGAGAGCGGAATCTTCGAAGACACTCAAGAACTTAATCCTTAGGTCAATAGCTGCTCGAAGACCCATAATGCACGCTTCATACTCCGTCATATTGTTGGTGCAGTTGAAACATAGTCGGGCGGTAAACGGAGTATGATAGCCTTTAGGAGATATGATCACAACGCCAATACCATTACCCAAAGCGTTCGAGGCTCCATCAAAGTACATAGACCATCGGGATCCTTCCTCAGGTCCTTCATCCAGTCCCGGTTCTTCGCATTCGGTCACTATCATGATATTCTCGTCCAGAAATTCAAAGTTCATAGACTGGTAATCATCCACTGTCTGATGTGCCAAATGGTCTGCCAACACACTTCCCTTGATTGCTTTTTGGGTCGTGTATTGGATGTCATACTCAGTCAAGATCATCTGCCATCTTGCTATTCTTCCGGACAAGGCAGGCTTTTCAAAGATATACTTGATTGGATCCATTTTTTATATCAATAGAGTAGTGTGAGTCAGCATATACTGTCTCAGCCGGCGAGCAACCCATGCCAAAGTGCAGCAAGTTTTCTCGAGCAACGAGTATCGGGTCTCGCAGTCGGTAAACTTTTTGCTAAGGTAATAAATAGCATGCTCTTTTCGGCCAGACTCGTCATGCTGACCCAGCATACACCCCATTGAGTTGTCGAGTACTGTCAAGTATAAGATCAAAGGTCTCCCTTCAACTAGAGGCATCAGAATGAGTGGCTCTTGGAGATACTCTTTGATCCTTTCGAAAGCGGTCTGGAATTCATCGTTCCAACGTACTACTTGATCTTTCTTCAGTAGTTTGAAGATTGGTTCACAAGTAGCAGTCAAGTGCGAGATGAATCGGGCAATATAGTTCAAATGTCCCAGAAAGCCTCTGACTTCTTTTTCTGTTTTGGGAGCTGGCATTTCCTGCATAGCTTTCACCTTTGCAGGATCCACTTGAATACCTTTGTCACTTACAACGAAACCCACCAGCTTACCAGATCTCACCCCGAAGGTGCACTTGTTCGGGTTTAACCTCAGCTTGTACAACTTCAACCTGTCAAATAACTTCTGAAGATGGTCCAGATGTTCCTCCTCAGTCTGGGATCTCGCAATCATATCGTCGACGTATACCTCAATCTCATGATGGATCATATCATGGAACAAAGTGACCATGGCACGCTGATACATTTCCCCAGCATTCTTCAATCCAAAAGGCATGACCTTGTAACAAAAGGTACCCCATTGAGTAACAAAGGTTGTCTTATCCATGTCCTCGGGAGCCATTTTAATATGATTATAACCGGAGAAACCATCCATAAAGGAGAATACCTTATGTTGAGCGGTGTTGTCAACCAGAACGTCGATATGAGGCAGAGGGAAATCATCCTTGGGGCTTGCCCTGTTCAGATCCCTGTAGTCAACACACATTCGAACCTTACCATCCTTTTTCGGCACAGGAACCACATTGGCAACCCACTGCGGGTAAGAAGTAACTGCTACAAAACTGGCGTCAAATTGTTTCATAACCTCAGCCTTGATTTTCTCAGACATCTCTGGGCGCATTCGGCGGACCTTCTGTTTTACTAGAGGACAATCTTCCTTGGTAGGCAGTCGGTGAACTACAATATCGATATCCAACCCAGGCAAATATCTCAACGTAGTCACGCAACATCTGAATTAAGACTTGCTTTACACTAAGCTCCAGATTTGCACCAACCTTGACCTCTTTCTTGTCTTCTTCCGTACCCAGATTTACCGATTCCACGGGCTCTTCATGCGGCTGTATAGCCCTCTCTTCCTGGAGTAGTAGTCTAGCAAGTTCGTCAGGCACTTCGCAATCATCTTCACCTTCGTCTTCGGCTAAGTTGATCGGACTTTCAAAGTCATAACTGGCGGTAACAGAGTCGTTACCAGTGAGATCCAGAGTGGATGTAGACCTGTATATGTGAGTGTGTGTAAAATAGTTGTTTTGCAATATATAAAAGAAAAACAAGGAGCGCAAGATTTGAAATGCAAGAAACGTCCAATGCTTTTATTAATGATATATGTAGATGACACACATAAAGCCCTCACAAAATGAAGCCACAGTGCCCCGGGTAAGACACCGGGTCATAAAGTTTAAAACATTGTCTGTTACAAATTCAAAACAAAAGTCTCATTACTGGATAACAAAAGAAATTGGGATGAAGTCCTGTGTTGTCCAGTTGCTTAGTCCACCGTCGGTCATTGGGTAGATCCAACTGTCAAACTCAGACTCTTCAACATCGTCTTCAATGGCATTCACTCCTGAATTGCTGATGAACAAGGGAGGTCTTCCGATCCGTGCATTCCGAACAGCCCTTTGAGCTTCTGCAATGAAACCCAAACCAAACTTGTTAGTCTTATGTGTAAAATCAGGGAGTTGGCCCCAATTTGCACACCCACCTTTCTCAATAACAGCCCGAGCATCCTTGAAGGAAGCCATCTTCATAGGAGGATCTTTAACGATGGTCTCAGTTGATGCCATCGTCTGGGGAACCTCTTCAAAATGCTGAAATGGGGTTTCAATGAACTCCCCGTCCATCTCTACATATCGGAAATAGTTGAGGTGGCTTACCATGTACTCCTCTTCTCCTTGCACTGTTACAATCTTCCCTTTCACTGGGTACTTTAGCTTCTGGTGGAGCATAGACGTCACTGCCCCAGCTTTGTGGATCCATGGACGACCCATCAAACATGAATAAGATGGTCGAATGTCCATCACATAGAATGTAGAGGCGAAAACCTGAGAACCAACCTTAATCGGAATATCCACTTCTCCATGCACCATTCTCTTAGATCATGATATTTCCTACAATTCTTGATGAAAACGCATGAATTTGTAATCAAATTAAAGATCTCATGAAGTATAACAACATAGGATCAAAGATTTCAAAAATGATTCATGATACATGAAGAAAATCTCGCGGGAAAGTCATTGAAATCAACATATTTTGAACTTGTAAAAACAGAATTCATCAAGCCAAATTTAGATCCACATATCTCATTAATTTCTTAACCAAATCACTTGATCCAAATATCAAAGTTCATTATGAAAATGCAAGGAACAACGAGATGAACATAAATGTCACAAATAATGCAAGATTAAACAAAGATCTGAATATGAAAGTACAGTTTCACTTAATGTTCCAAGCAACTTATAGAGCACAATTTTCACATCAATTCACAACAGATATACCTCAGATCTAAGATATGGTCAGCTAATCCATGATGCACATGATCTTCAACAAGAATGCAAACTGAATCGCGAATTTGAGTTCAATGATTCTTACCTCAATTTGTGAAAAATAAGTTCACAAGGTGCCTCTGAACTTAGTGAGAAACCTGATGATTCTTCTCTTTCAAGCTTCAATGATGTGTAACTATGCAAGAATTAAAGCTTTGAGCAAAGCACTCGAGAGAAATTTTGCACAAGAAGATTCTGTTTTTGAGAGAGAGGATTGAGCTTTGAGGAGAGTTTTTCCAGAGATTTGTTGTGAACATCCATCAAGCTTCCTGAAATGACAATGAAGAGGAGTTTATATAGAGGGATGAAATGTGTTTAAGAAATTTTGCAAGGGTATGGAAGTCTTTTGCAGTTTGGATCCGTTGGAGACAACGCTGAAGCTTGCTGCATTTTGTGTTGTCTTTAAATGAACTTGTAGTCGTTTTGGAAAGAAATGAATGAAGTAGGAATGATGACCTGGATTATATAGGCACATGGGATAAAAAACTGATCGCAGGCCAAACATATTGATCAATTCACTTTCTTCTCCAATTTTCTCTTAATTTGCTCGTGAAATTCCCTTGCTTAAGAGGCCTTTCGAAAGCTCTTTCAATGTAGATCACTACATAGATTTGAATTATTGAAATTGGTGCCTGGAAGTGAGAGATATTTTAGTGGGAAGTTTGGAAAAAAGAATCCTGGAAGGTCAGGGCGCACGCGCATGCATGGACATGCATGGCTTGCCAGAAATGCAACTTTGATGTCTTCACTTTGATTGACTATATCTTCCTCAATAATGGCTCAATTGATGTGATTCAAAAAGCTAAATGAAACTCATAAAATAATCTCCAACATGCTTCTTCCAATTTTTAAATTGACACATGAATCAAAAGAAATTCACTCATGAAAATGGCACACCAATTGTTTGTAGAAATGCTTAGCCTAGTATGCGCGTGATTTGTTACTTTTGACAACCTTGTGCCTTATCCTTCTAAGCTCCATATCTCACAAATGCTTCACTTTTGAGACTTGAACACACATTGACAATATTGTAGGGTTTTTATCAAGCTTTCCAAGCATATAAGATTTGCCTCCATTGAATAAAAAATGAGAGAGTTATTAATGTCCACAATTCAGTACTATAGGGCTTAAGGACTTAGAATTTTTTCTAAATGTCCAAATAACTTCTTGAATAAGTTATCTCCATTTTGATCTTTTCTCTTGATTTTGTGACACCAATGATTATGAAATATGAAAATAGAATACTTGAATTGATGGTTGACCAAAAGTCCACTTGGTCAACTTTGACTTTGGTTGACTTTTGGTCAAAATGACTATTTTGCCCCTTTTGATCAATTGAACTTTTTTTGCTTAAAATTGACACCCAAACTCTCAATCATAGGTGCTTATCAACATATTGAGAGGCGTGAAATTATGTCTTGCCCAAAAATTCAGATATTTCCTGATTAAAATCAAAACCCTAATTTTAGCCCTCTGTGTTAGGAGATAGGGACCAATCTTCAAAACCCTTATTCTTATGGACAAATTGAGAAAGTCTTTGAACAAAAATGTCTTATATGATGATGATAAGGTAATACTTCACACTCTTGACTCTTACAAGCCTGAAACTTTTCAACTGACCAAAACTCTAATCTTGAGAAATGAACAATAGAAATGTGATTCTTCCCCAAACTTTGCAAATTTCCAACTTCTAATGATCATATGGGACAAATGAGATGTCTTGCAATATAAGAAACCCTTGTAGCTTGAGATAGTTTAAAGATTGAAGATATGAGATCCTCTTTTGCACTGATTGACCAAACAAAAATCTCTTTATAGCCTTGGGAATCAAGATACCTCGATCCTTATCATGAGAATGTATGATGAAGCATAAGCCATGAAAGGTAAAATGAAGAGGGAAAATTTTGGGGTGCAACATACATTATGCTTTCTATGCAGATGTCAGACCAGTCAATGCAGATGAAGCATTGAAGGATTCGAATTGGGTGAAAGCAATGAACAAAGAAGTGAATTCCATCGAAGACAACAATACTTGGTTACTTATTGAATTGTCTCAAGGCAAGAAGGCAATTGATGTCAAGTGGGTATACAAAGTGAAGATGAATCCCAAAGGGGAAGTAACTCGACAAAAAGCAAGGCTTGTGGCGAAAGGATTTCTACAGAAAGAAGGAATAGACTTCGATGAAGTTTTTGCACCTGTTACTAGGATCAGAACAATCAGGTTGGTTATTGGTCTAGCAGAAATAAACAGTTGGCATATATGTCAGATGGACGTGAAGTGTTCATTCCTGATTGGACCATTAGATGAAGAAGTTTATGTTAAACAACCAGTTGGGTTTATGAAATATGACAAGGAGAGAAAGGTGTACAGGTGCATAAAGCCCTGTATGAATTGAAGCAAGCTCCAAGAGCTTGGAATAAGAAGATTGATAGTTTCTTAAGGGAGAAGGAACTTGTGAAGTGCACAAATGAATATGGAGTATATGTAAGAAGAAGCAATAGTAAATTGCTTATACTATGTCTCTATGTCGATGACTTGTTAATAACAGGTAGCTGCAAGAAGAAGATCGAAGACTTCAAAGGTGATCTCAACAAGAAATTCGAAATGTCTGATCTGGGTGACATTTCATATTTCCTTGGCATCGAATTCTACAAGAGCAGTAGAGGTTTGATGATGCATCAAAGAAGATATGCAAGTGAAATTATCAAGAGATTTGAGATGGAAGAATATAACTCAACTTTGACACTTGTTGAACCAAGGTTACAACTGTTGAAAGATGCAAATGAAGATGATGTCGACCCAACCCAATATAGAAAACTTATTGGTTCATTGAGATACCTTTGTCATAGAAGGGCTGACTTAGCATACAATGTAGGTATGGTAAATAGATTCATGCAGAAGGAAAAGATATCACATCTAACATCGACGAAGAGGATACTAAGGTATCTCAAAGGAACTCTCGACTATGGTATTTTGTTTCCTGCAGCTAATAAAGAATAAGAATGTAAGTTAATAGGGTACACTGATTCGAGTTGGTGTAGTAATGTTGAGGATCAAAAGTCCGCAACAGGTTATGTGTTTATGTTAGGTGGTGCATCGGTTGCTTGGAGTTGGAGAAAGGAACCAGTAGTGGCATTATCATCATGCGAAGCAGAATACATAGCTGCTTCTCTTTGTGCATGCCAAACAACATGGATGGTGAACTTGGTTAAAGAAATAACAGGGAAAGATCACTGAGCAATTACCATGAAGATCGACAACATGTCAGCTATCAACCTGACAAAGAATTTGATAGCTCACAATTGAAGCAAGCACATCGAAATGAGGTTCCACTATCTTCGAGAGCAGGTAGCAGATGAGATGAACTTGGAACACTGTAGAACTGAGAATCGGATTGTAGACATCATGACAAAGGGTGTGCATGTCGAAGTATTTCGATGACTAAAAGCTATGATGAATGTAGATAGCTTAGACACAATGAATTAGGTGGTGTGTTGAAAGTAATTCGTTGTGTCGAAACATTTTACTCGACAGAGACAAGGAAGTGTCAAAGATACTGCACACATATTTGATTTTAGATTTAGATAGACTTGATTTAGATCTAAAATAGAATAAATTTGATTTAGTTTCGAAATAAGTATTTTGGGCTTTTATAGTTTTGAGTTTTTGGCTTACAAAAACAAACTAACCTAAATCTACAAATAGAGAGAGTAATCTCTATTTTTGTAATTAAGTCAATCAATACATTGTATTCACAGAATTTACAGTTGTAAGTAAATAATAAAGTTTTCCACAATTTGTGAACATAGAGAAACTCTGCAAAAAAAGACTTTCTTTCTTTCTTCATCTTTTATTTTTCATCATTATATAATGATATCAATCTTATTCATCAAAATTAGTAGATGAATTTCCAACACATATATATTTATGACCATTCATTAATATTGAATGATATTGAAGTACCATTGTCTCCCTTAACTCCTA
This sequence comes from Vicia faba, assembly GCA_948472305.1. Lineage (NCBI taxonomy): Eukaryota > Viridiplantae > Streptophyta > Magnoliopsida > Fabales > Fabaceae > Vicia > Vicia faba. Next base: position 146,180,799 of record OX451741.1, read on the forward strand.
TTTACAAAGGACAATCATTGTACAAGGGAGGATACTTCAAACAAAAAGGAGATAAACAATTCTAAGATCTAAACCTCAAGACATAAAAAAGTCATCCACCGTAATTCTCTTGTGGCCTTGGCTGACTTGCATTAAAGGGATTATCAATTTGGTGTTTTATTTATAGGAACAAACATAATTGTTTGACAAATATTATTCTTTTGCGAGTTGGAATTTTTTACTTCAATTTTATTCTATAATTTTATATAGAAAAATTAAAATCAATATATCAATATATATATATATATATATATATATATATATATATATATATATATATATATATATATATATATATATATATATATATATATATATATATATATATATATATATATATATATATATATATATATATATATATATATATATATATATATATATATATATATATATATATATATTAATTTTTATGACATTTCATATTTATAAACCACAATTTTATTAAGTAGTATAAATTAAACCAACTAGTAATATAAACAACCGGTTAACATATAAGTTTATCGGTTATAAAATAAAAATAAATAAACATGACTTTTTATTTTTTTAATTGATAGAAAAGTACTAATTAAAAAACAAACATTAGATATTCAATCCACAAATGTCGGTGAGAATTGAAATATTACTTATTATAGAAAAATAAATAGATAATCTGACAACAATTTTCTTTTTCTCATAAGAAGTTTTGCAAGGGTATGAAAGTCTTTTGCAGTTTGGAGTCGTTGGAGACAATGCTGAAACTTGCTGCATTTTGTGTTGTCTTTAAATGAACTTGCAGTCGTTTTGAAAAGAAATGAATGAAGTAGGAATGATGACCTGTATTATATAGGCACATGGGATAAAAAACTGATCGCAGGCCAAACATATTGATCAATTCACTTTCTTCTCCAATTTTCTCTTAATTTGCTCGTGAAATTCCCTTGCTTAAGAGGCCTTTCGAAAGCTCTTTCAATGTAGATCACTACATAGATTTGAATTATTGAAATTGATGCCTGAAAGTGAGAGATATCTTAGTGGGAAGTTTGGAAAAAAGAATCCTGGCAGGTCAGGGGGCACGCGCGTGCATGGACATACATGTCTTGCCAGAAATGCAACTTTGAGATCTTCACTTTGATTGACTATATCTTCCTCAATAATGGCTCAATTGATGTGATTCAAAAAGCTAAATGAAACTCATACAACAATCTCCAACATGCTTCTTCCAATTTTTCAATTGACACATGAATCAAAAGAAATTCACTCATGAAAATGGCACACCAATTATTTATAGAAATGCTTAGCCTAGTATGCGCGTGACTTGTTACTTTTGACAACCTTGTGCCTTATCCTTCTAAGCTCCATATCTCACAAATGTTTCACTTTTGAGACTTGAACACACATTAACAATATTGTAGGGTTTTTATCAAGCTTTCCAAGCATATAAGATTTGCCTCCATTGAATAAAAAATGTGAGAGTTATGAATGTCCACAATTCAGTACTATAGGGCTTAAGGACTTAAATTTTTTTCTAAATGTCCAAATAATTTCTTGAATAAGTTATCTCCATTTTGATCTTTTCTCTTGATTTTGTGACACCAATTATTATGAAATATGAAAATAGAATACTTGAATTGATGGTTGACCAAAAGTCCACTTGGTCAACTTTGACTTTGGTTGACTTTTGGTCAAAATGACTATTTTTCCCCTTTTGATCAATTGAACTTTTTTTTCTTAAAATTGACACCCAAACTCTCAATCATAGGTGCTTATCAACATATTGAGAGGCGTGAAAATAAGTCTTGCCCAAAAATTCAGATATTTCCTGATTAAAATCAAAACCCTAATTTTAGCCCTCTATGTTAGGAGATAGGGACCAATCTTCAAAACCCTTATTCTTCTGGACAAATTGAGAAAGTCTTTGAACAAAGATGTCTTATATGATGATGAGGAGGTAATACTTCACACTCTTTACTCTTACAAGCCTCAAACTTTTCAACTGACCAAAACTCTAATCTTGAGAAATGAACAATAGAAATGTGATTCTTCCCCAAACTTTACAAATTTCCAACTTCTAATGATCATATGGGACAAATGAGATGTATTGTAATATAAGAAACCCTTGTAGCTTGAGAGAGTTTAAAGATTAAAGATATGAGATCCTCTTTTGCACTGATTGACCAAACAAAGATCTCTTTATAGCCTTGGGAATCAAGATACCTCGATCTTTATCATGAGAATGTATGATGAAGCATAAGCCATGAAAGGTAAAATGAAGAGGGAAAATTTTGGGGTGCAACATACATTATGCTTTCTATGCAGATGTCATACCAGTCAATGCAGATGAAGCATTGAAGGATTCGAATTGGGTGAAAGCAATGAACGAAGAAGTGAATTCCATCGAAGACAACAATACTTGGTCACTTGTTGAATTGCCTCAAGGCAAGAAGGCAATTGATGTCAAGTGGGTATACAAAGTGAAGATGAATCCCAAAGGGGAAGTAACTCGACAAAAAACAAGGCTTGTGGCGAAAAGATTTCTACAGAAAGAAGGAATAGACTTCGATGAAGCTTTTGCACCTGTTACTAGGATCAAAACAATCAGGATGGTTATTGGTCTATCAGAAATAAACAGTTGGCATATATGTCAGATGAACGTGAAGTGTTCATTCCTGATTGGACCATTAGATGAAGAAGTTTATGTTAAAAAACCAGTTGGGTTTGTGAAATATGACAAGGAGAGAAAGGTGTACAAGCTGCATAAAGCCCTGTATGAATTGAAGCAATCTCCAAGAGCTTGGAATAAGAAGATTGATAGTTTCTTAAGGGAGAAGGAACTTGTGAAGTGCACAACTGAATATGGAGTATATGTAAGAAGAAACAATAGTAAATTGCTTATAATATGTCTCTATGTCGATGACTTGTTAATAACAGGTAGCTGCAAGAAGAAGATCGAAGACTTCAAAGGTGATCTCAACAAGAAATTTGAAATGTCTGATCTGGGTGACATTTCATATTTCCTTGGCATCGAATTCTACAAGAGCAGTATAGGTTTGATGATGCATCAAAGAAGATATGCAAGTGAAATTCTCAAGATATTTGAGATGGAAGAATATAACTCGACTTTGACACTTGTTGAACCAAGGTTACAACTGTCGAAAGATGCAAATGAAGATGATGTCGACCCAACCCAATATAGAAAACTTATTGGTTCATTGAGATGCCTTTGTCATAGAAGGGCTGGCTTAGCATACAATGTAGGTATGGTAAATAGATTCATGCAGAAGGCAAAGATATCACATCTAGCATCGACGAAGAGGATACTAAGGTATCTCAAAGGAACTCTCGACTATGGTATTTTGTTTCCTGTAGCTGATAAAGAATAAGAATGCAAGTTAATTGGGTACACTGATTCGAGTTGGTGTAGTAATGTTGAGGATCGAAAGTCCACAACAGGTTATGTGTTTATGTTAGGTGGTGCACCAGTTTCTTGGAGTTGGAGAAAGGAACTAATAATGGCATTATCATCATGCCAAGTAGAATACATAGCTGCTTCTCTTTGTGCATGCCAAGCAACATGGATGGTGAACTTGGTCAAAGAAATAATAGGGAAAAATCACTGAGCAATTACCATGAAGATCGACAACATGTCAGCTATCAACCTGGCAAAGAATTCTATAGCTCACGATCGAAGCAAGCACATCGAAATGAGGTTCCACTATCTTCGAGAGCAGGTAGCAGATGAGATGAACTCGGAGCACTGTAGAACTGAGAATTAGATTGCAGACATCATGACAAAGGGTGTACATGTCGAAGTATTTCGATGACTAAAAGCTATGATGAATCTTGATCTTGCTTGATCAGACTTGGACCGTCACGACTGGCTCGGGCAGAATCTGAATGAGATGGTGGGGTACCTGCAAGGCACTCCGATGCTAAAGTGAGAGACGGAATGAGCAGGTAAAAAGTGTATATATGTGTCAGAGATGAATTACCTGACCCTCTGGGAACATAGGGTATTTATAGCCCCCAGCGTTGGGCCAAGGTCCCCTTACTAGGCCGACCAGAACGGGCCCAAATAAAGGAACTGTCAGGTTCTACGTGTGTAGTGGGGCCCCACACGTGGTCCCTTTCCTGGTGATGCTCTGCGAAGAATGAGGAGGGACGAAGACGCGGTCTTTCCGGAGTTTAGATGATTCGATAACGGTCAGCGAAGACAGAGTCTGCCCTACGGGGATAGTGTTCGAGCATAGCTCGAGCTGGAATTCCCTTGGTCGGGGACACCATGTGTCGCGGGCAGCGGCGGGCATGGCTGCAGTATGTAGTCGAGCACACTGGTGGTAGTCCGTGTGCCTGCGTTCCTCGAGGAGCTGCTTGGATTGGGCCTTTATCCATTCTTTTTGGGCCAGGGCGGGCCCAGTTCAGAACAGGAGCCCCCTAAGTCGTTGCTATTGGAGCAGGAGTTATGACTTGACTTCAGCTCGCCTTTGCCACGGGGTTTGATTCTCGGCCCAGGATATTGATCCTCATGCGTGCTCGAGGAGTTTCTCACGGGTAGTGTAATCCTCGTCGACGCTTGCTCGGGGCATCCTTGCGGGCTGTGTTTGTTGGGTACATGAGGCACTCCTTGGGAATCGTGACGCCACCCTAGTGACAGTAGGGCCATCATTGCCTAGGGGGGTAGATGTCGAGGAGGGGAAGTTCGTGGCTCCCCGAGGCGATGTTTCGTATTCCACGTCATCCCTATAAATAGGATCCTTGGGTCCCATAATTTGTTTTTCTTCTTCGCGCTTCTCCTTCTTCCTCTGCTTTCGCCGCTGCTGTTTTTCTACAACCTCGCAAGATTATCGCATCTTCCTCCGTTGACTTCCTTCATTACTGCCGTACATTCTTCCTTGTTTCCAAGTAAGTGTTTATTCCTCCTATTTTTCTTCATTGTAGGTAGTTTTACTGTTATCTGGATGTTTAGAAACCCTTATCTGGGATTAGTGCCCGGTATGTTCATGTTTGTGCCCGGTAAACTCATAGCTTTAGGCAGATGACTCGCGATGCTTCCCGTGGCCTTCATGGTTTTAGGCACATAATCCATGATGTTGCCCGATAGACCCATAGTTCTATGCGTAGGATTCACGATACTGCCCGGTAAACCCATAGTTCTAGGCGTAGGATTCATGATATTGCCCGTCACATTCATAGCTTAGGTCGGCGCACCCATGAGCTTGGCCGGGACATTGACCCCTTAGGAAGCATGTGGGACAACTCGTCGTAGCGTCTTAGCGTCGGGGAGGCGAAACTAGGGTCTTGTTCGAGTCATCAATGTTTATCGCGCGGGGTGTTCATGCTATCCTCTTGTTGTTCCCGATGTTTGGTCGAGCGTGTCTGGCTTGTCGCGCACTACTTCCCGTCGTTGTGGCGAGCATGCGGATTTGCTCTCGAATTTCACCGGTTCCCTGTGCTTTGCAGGTAAATGGCTGACGAACTGGAGTCTTTGAGGCATAATGAGGTCGAGGACCAAGGTGCCGAAGAGAACGTGACTCTAGTTGATACCGTCGATGATCCTTCGTTGGATTGGGTGGGCGACGAACCCCGAGGGATTGCGTCGGTATATTTTCGGCGTAGTCGGCGCACATACACTGTCATCGAACACAACGGTAGTCAGCCGGGTTTCCAGAAGAATTTCATTGTGACGAGGTCGTCCCTCGATGCACGAATCTGCTCGGAGTTCACCGAGTATGGGTTTCCAATGTATGAGATCGTGTTCAGGGATCTCGGCCTCAAGCTCCCTTTTAGTGATTTCCAAGTCGGGGTGTTCTGCCATCTGGACTTGGCCCCCTCGCAGCTTCATCCTAATTCGATCGCCTTCCTTCGGGCGTTCGAGCTGACATGCCGCTTTTTGAGGATCGGGGCGACCATTCCTCTTTTCTTCAAAGTTTTTCACCTGCAGCGTCAGTCTCGAGGAGGCAGGCATAGCTGGGTTTCCCTGAAACAGTCGAAGAGGCTGTTCAGGATGTACATGGATTCGGTCCGGGGCTTCAAGGACAAGTGGTATGTTCTGCAGCCGGTCACCCAGACTGCTTTGGATTCTATATACGAAGAGGAAACCGCGGTGGTCGACGAGAACGGGGAGCCCCTTATGGACGCCGAGGGCCGTCCGGCGATGGGGCGTGTATCCAAGTTCCCGTTACACTGGTGCTCGCGCCATTACGAGCATGGTACTGGGTACTACCATACGCCCGTGGGAGGAATGAGTTCCGAGGATGAGGAAGCCTATGGCACCCTTTGTAGGCATGTCGACAGCTTCTTCCTTGCCCGGTGGGTTACGAGGGAGGGGGGAGATATTCTTGACGAAGGTTACCCGACATTCGAAGCCCGTCCTATCGATACTAAGGCGCTCGTCGAGTGTCAATCCTACGGGCAGGCCGTAGATCTAATAGGTTGCCTTTGTCTTATAGTTTTATTCCAATTTCATTATTTGTTACTTGCTCGTAACTAACCCCAGTTTTCTTCTTTGCAGGCGACATGGCCGAACGAAGGGAGAGGATTTTAAAATTGTCTCAGGACAAAAGAGTAAACAAAAGGTTGGTGCGAGCCCCGCAGACCACGAGGATGGGCCCGCCGACCAGTTCAGGCGATGCTTCTAGCGGGTCTCTGGGCTCCCATGATGTCAAGCAGCCCACTGAGCTGATCACGAGAAAGAGAAGTCAGGCAGATAACCAGTCGGAAGTTGGCGACGAGTCTGTCGCGGTGAGGGCTTTTGGCTTGCCCCTTGTTTTAAAGAGGAAAGTTTCTTCGAGGGGTTTCCCTTGACAGTGAGCACCGAGGAGGCTGAGACCATCAGGCGGCTCAACAAAGGAAGTCGGAGAAAATACCTAGACGCCAGTATGGTCGGGATGGTTAAGATGGCCGAGATGGTCGTTGTCCTTGCTGAGGAGGGGTCGGACTCCTCTGACCGCGTCAGGGAACTGGAGTTGGAGAAAGCCTCCCTCGCTGTCGGCTCTCGTAAGTTGAAGGCTGCTCTCGAGCAATCTAAGGAGATGTTCCGTGAACAAGCCGAGCTGCTGGCCATGGAGAAGGAAAATTCAGGGAAGGTTGCTGAGGAGAGGGATTGTTTTCGATTGGATAGGGAACACTTGGAGGCCGACAACGAGCGTCTGTCTAAGGAAGTCGAGGAGCTGAAAGCTGCCATGCTTCCTACTGAAGATGAGTCGGAGGATACAACCCCTCTGTAGAGCCGTTCCGATCTGGTCGCGCGCATCCATCTCCTCGAAACAGACTGCATCGGTGCCTTAGCGGACGATTTTGAGGCCGCGGTTAGCCAGCTCGCCATATTGAATCCGGGAATGAATACCGAGGGAGTGGGTTTCATGTCTCAGATCATTGACGGCCAGGTCGTGCCTCCTCTTGAGTCTCCTGCTGTGGATGCTGGTAGTCCCGGGGAAGTTTAGTCGTGGAATTTCTGGTCGAGCCTGCGTGCCCGTTTATTGGTATTTGTTTTGGGGCCTGCGTGCCCGTGCATATTTTTGGGGCCTGCATGCCCGTACATATTTCTTTTGGCCGTTGTGCCACAGCCTATAATTCCGAACATCGTCGGCCTTTTTGGTCGGTTCACTTTTGTTCATTTTGCGTATGAGCCTTTACATGGACGTTCATTTTGACTTTAATACTTGCTCGTGTTTAAGTTTTTATATTGTGACGAGATTTGTCTAAGTTATGTCCTCGAGCCACGCTTGTTCTCGGCTGTTACTTTATGGCGAAATTGGCCTAAGTTATGTCCTCGAGCCACGCTTGTGCTCGGCTGTTACTTTGTGGCGAAATTTGCCTAAGTTATATCCTCGAATGGAGGTCCTTTCGACCCATTTGGTGGTCCGACGTACTTCGAAATGCTCCGGTCGTGCGGAGTAAAGCTCGCTTGCTCGGGCGTATGACCCAGATCGAGGTCGTATGCCCGTGGCGTGAACTGCCCATCGCGAGCTGGGTGTTCTACCAAGTGGGTACTTCGACAGTGGAGCTCGATTGAGGTGTCCCTGTCGGGCACCATCGTTCGTCCTCGTTTGGCTGAACGATGTTATGTCATTTGGGCGTAGATTGGGCCCGTACCTTGGCCTATCTACGTGGTCGAGACATTTCTCTCTGTTGACTAGACGTGGATATTCGACTACGAGAGTCCTTAGTGTTTAAGGTTTTTTTAACTATAGTACTGCTTTAGTTTAGCAGCGTTCCAGGGTCGTGGTAGTGGCTCTCCGTATAGCTGCTCGAGGTAGTACGCCCCGATACCTGTGGCGTCGTGGATGCGGTAAGGCCCTTCCCAGTTCGCGGCCAATTTCCCTTCGCGGGAGTCTTTCTGGTTTCTTCGTAATACCAGGCTGCCGATCTTGAACTCGCGTTTGATGACCTTGTCATTGTGACGCAGGGCCACTCGTTGTTTTAGAGTGGCCTTGCGCAGGGCTGCCCCGAACGAATTTCCTAGACCAAGTCGAGTTCGTCCCTGAGTGCTTCATCGTTCATTTCTTCGTCGAGGGGCATTTTTGTCCTTCTAGAGGGTTCCCTGATTTCTACGGGGATGACGGCTTCGGTGCCATATGTTAGTCGAAAGGGGGTTTCGCCCGTCGTTGAATGGGGCGTGGTGTGATACGCCCATAAAACGCTGTGCAGCTCCTCGACCCACCCTCTTTTAGCTTCGCCGAGCCGGCGTTTGAGTCCTCGGAGGATGACTCTGTTAGCGGCCTCGGCTTGCCCGTTGGTTTGAGGGTGCTCGACTGAGGTGAAGTGTTGTTTGGTTCCCAGTTTGATGACGAAGTCTTGGAACCCGTGGTCGGTGAATTGGGTGCCGTTGTCGGTGACTAGTGCTCTCGGGATTCCGAACCTGGCGAGGATGTTTCTTTTGTAGAAACAGAGGATATTGTGCAAGGTGATCTTCGCGAGAGCCTCGGCCTTAATCCATTTTGTAAAGTAATCCACGACTACGATAAGGAACTTGTTTTTGGTAAGTCCCTTGCACGAATGGTCCGAGGATGTCCATCCCCCACCACGCGAACAGCCACGGGGATGACAACATGCTCAGCTCGTGAGGGGGAGCGAGATGCATGTCGCCGTGCTTTTTGCACTTGTCACACTTCTTAACGTGTTCCTTGGCATCCCGCTGCATCGTCGGCCAATAGTACCCCGCTCGCAGGGCTTTCCTCGCCAGGGACTTACCGCCCATGTACTGGGCGTTAATCCCTTCGTGTATCTCCCGTAATACCTCGGGGACCGTGGATTCGTCGATGCATTTCAGGAGGGGAATGGAGAATCCCCTGCGGTATAGTTTATGCTCGAGCACCACGTAGGAGCATGCTCGTCGTTTCGTGGTGGTCGCTTCTGTCTGGTCCGAAGGGAGTTCGCCTTTTGTCAGAAAATTGTACACCGGGGTCATCCAGCACAAGGTGTCTCCGATGGCGTGCACCTCGACTGGGGTCGAGGATCTCTCGATGCTCGGGTGTGACAGGGATTCTTGTATGACGGATTTGTTTCCGCCCTTCTTCCTCGTGCTTGCGAGCTTGGACAATACATCTTCCCTTGTGTTTTGCTCGCGCGGAACGTGTGATATTTATGCTCGGTCGAACCTTTTCATGTGTTCTTTGACTAAGTTTAAGTATTTGACGAGGTTGTCGTTTTTAGCTTGGTAACTCCCTTGGACTTGGGAAGCAACGAGTTATGAGTCCGTGAAGATTTGTATCTCACGGGCTCCTAGGTCCTCGGCTAGCCTTAGTCCTGCGAGCAGGGCCTCGTACTCTGCTTGGTTGTTCGAATTCGGGAAGGAGAGGGTTAACGAGTGCTCGATCACTACGCCCTCCTCATTTTCTAGGAGGATCCCTGCGCCGCTTCTGGACGAACTGGAACCTCCGTCGACGAAGATGGTCCATTTGTGCTCCTTCCCTGAGGGTGGGTCGTGAGCGGTCATTTCCGCGACGAAGTCGGACAGGGCTTGTGCCTTTAGAGCTTTCCTGCTTTCGTATTGAATGTCGAACTCAGATAGTTCCAAGGACCATTTCAACATTCGGCCCGCCATATCAGGTCGACCTAATAGTTGTTTTACCGGTTGGTCGGTTCGTACTATGACTGTGTGGGCCAAGAAATAGTGTTTGAGTCTCCTCGCCGCGTTGACAAGGGCTAGAGCTACTTTTTCTATTTGTTGGTATCTTCTCTCAGGTCCTTGTAGGGCTTTGCTCGTGAAATAAACGGGTTTCTTCCCATCGGTGGTCTCGCGAATGAGAGTCGCGCTGCTGGCTTCGTTCGAGATGGCCAAGTATAGGAATAAAGGCTCCCCGTCGACTGGTCGAGACAGTACGGGCGGTTGGGATAGACTTTGTTTTAGGTGGCGTAGTGCCTGTTCACATTCCTCGGTCCATTTGAAGGCCGCTTCTTTGCGAAGGAGTTTGAAGAAGGGGAGGGCGTGCTGAGCGGATCTCGCGACAAAACGGGACAGCAAGGTGAGCATGCCGTTCATGACTTGTATTGATTTCTTCGACGTAGGTGTCGGGAGGTCAGAGAAGGCTCGACATTTGTCGGGATTGGCTTCAATCCCTCGTTCTGTTAGGTAAAACCCGAGGAATTTCCCTGCTTTGACCCCGAACGTGCACTTCTCGGGGTTGAACCTCATCTTACATTGTCTTGCTTGGGCGAAGACTGCTTTGAGGTGGGTTGCGTGATCGGTGTTTGCTCGGGACTTGACGATCATGTCGTCCATGTAAACCTCGAGCATGTCCCCGATTTGTTTGTGGAACACTTTGTTCATCATACGTTGGTAAGTTGCCCCTGTGTTCTTTAGTCCAAAGGGCATTACGTTGTAGTAATAGTTGCCCGAGTTGGTCATGAAGGCAGTGCAATGCTTGTCGCCCATGGCCATTGGGATTTGGTTATAGCCTGAATAGGCATCCATGAACGACAGTATTTTGTAACCGGCCGAGTTGTCGACCAACATATCTATGTTTGGTAAAGGAAAAGCATCCTTCAGGCATGCCCGATTAAGATCAGTATAATCAACACACACCCGCCATTTTCCATTATTCTTTTTGACTAATACAATATTTGACAGCCAGGTTGAATACCAGGCTTCAGAAATAAAATTCGCCTCTAGGAGGTCTTTTACAGCTTTTTCAGCAGCCTCCGTTTTCTCCGGAGACTGCCTACGCCTATGTTGTACTACTGCCTTAGCGGCAGGATCTATGGCGAGACGGTGACAGGCGACCTCGGGGTCGAGTCCGGGCATCTCCGCGGCGCTCCAGGCGAACAGGTCAGCATTCTCGCACAAGCAGGCTTTGATCTGCTTCCTTGCCAGGTCGGGGAGGTCGATGCCAATCTTCACTCCTCTGCTTGGGTCTGCACCGAGGGGGACGAGCTCAAAGTCCCCGTCCGAGATTTGTCGGAGGGGGATTTGCTCGTCGTTGGGAGGTTCGTCTTAATCGAAACGGGCATCAAGAGCTATGGAGTTGACCTTTGGGGGAGGTCTCTGGTCTTCTACTTTGCCGGGCTCCTGTCGTGTCGTCACCGGTCTTTTGGCGGGCCTTGTCCCAGTGTCGACAGTGCCGCGTCCTTTGGAAGCGGCGTTAAAACACCTTCGAGCAGCGGCTAGGTCCCCCTGGATGGTAGCCACCCGTGCCCTCTTGGTGTAGAACTTCATCTTCAAGTGGACGGTGGAGGGCACCGCGGTCAGTTCTGCTAGTGTTGGTCTCCCCAGGATGCAGTTGTAGAGGGACGGGCAGTCGATGACGAGGAAGTGCACCTTAACCTGCCTCGTCGTCGTGTCCTCGCCGAAGGTAACCATGAGCTCAACATATCCCCAAGGCTTGGAGGTCGAGCCGTTGAAGCCCTGTAAGTCCGACCCTACATACGACAAGAGGTGCGAGTCGTCTAGCTGCAGAATCCGGAATAATTGACTGTACATCACATCGACGAAACTTCCTTCGTCGACGAGGACGCGGTGCACGTCAAAGCTAGCCATTCTTGCTCTTATCAGCAGAGGAATGATTGCGTTGGGGGCTCCTCCGGGGAGCTCTTCGAGGTAAAAGGTGATAGGCTCTGATCTACCTTTTACCCTTTCAAAGGTCACTGTCTGCGGAGGTACCGAGTCGACCAGTTCATCCAGCTTTCTCTTAGCTGAATTGATAGTTAGGTCGTTGAATCCTCCACCATTGATGACCATGGCAGAGGGAAAGTATTCCCACCTGCTGTGTGTCATGAGCGGTTCCTGCAGGTGTTAGGGGACGTAGAAGTCCTCTGGTCTGGTGACGGAGAAGGCGGTCTGGACGGGGGCCAACTCGTCAGATGGTCGGGCGTCTTCCTCCAGTTCTCTTGTCTCCCGAGCGTCACGACGAGGAGCATCATTTCGCCGGTATTGGGCGAGCCTCCCTCCCTTGATGAGTGTTTCGATGGAGTCCTTGAGGTGGACACAGTCTTCAGTCAGATGACCATGGCTCCTATGGTACTGAAAGTACTTGCTCTTGTCTACACTGGGCTTGGCAGGAGCGGGTCGGGGGCGTTTGACGCTGCCGTATTTGAAGTCCGTACTGGCACACTCCGCCAAGATGCGCTCGCGGGAAGCTGTGAGCAGAGTGTATTCTATGAAGCGCCCGGAGGGTCCTCTCTGTTCGTGGACTTCTCGGGGTCTGTCCTCTTTTCTTTTCTCCCCGATTCGTCAAGGAGGAGCGGCTTCTTGGCGCGGGTTGCTGCTGGATCCGCGAGTCTTGGGGTCCCAGGCTCTGTTGGCCGCCTCCCTTTCCTCATAATCCATATACGTCTAGGCCTTCTCGAGGAGAGCATCAAATGTTCGGGGTGGTTCGATGCCCACCGCCTTTCTAAATTTTGTGCCGGGGAGGAGCCCCCTCTCCAACAAGTACCTTTTCATGTGGTCTACGCAGGGGACCTGTATGGCTTCGTGATTGAAGCGATTGATAAATTCTCTCAAGGTTTCATCCTGTCTCTAGATGATGGCCTCGAGTGCTGCCTCGGTCTTAGGGTGTCGCCGAGACGCAGTGAATGAACTTATGAATTGATTCTTCAGGTTTCGCCACGAGGTGATTGATCCCGGGGCGAGGCCTTTATACTAATCCATTGCTGTCTTTCTGAGGGTCATGGGAAACAACCGACATTTGATGGGTCCCCCGACATTGTGGTAATGCAACATGGCCTCGAACCCGTCTATATGGTCGACTGGGTCCGCGACTCCGTCGTATTCCTTCAGATGTGGAGGCTTCTCCATGCCCGGAGGAATGGGCGCCTCCATGATGGCTTGTGACAAGGGACCGCGGGGGTCATCCTCGTCACTTCGCTCCGGGGACAAGGATGGGGACCTGAAATACTGTCGTGCCCGACGGTCCTGGTCGTGCTGGGCATCCCTCGAGCGTGGTGCTCGTTGGTCAATTCTTCCGTGCCTGTCCCCGGAGTGTCTTCTTTCTTGCCGTACAGGGCCATGATTGCGCCCTCCGGCTTCAATGACGGGTTGCCTTTTCAAGGGGGTCGTCTCCCCGAGGGTTGGGGGGACGGGCTTCGGGAGGTGTCTCTGTATTGTCTCCGCGGGGGAGACGGGAGATGTACCTCTGTCACTCGAGGAGGTGGAGTCTGGGGCCTCCTGTGTCTCTCCGCGGGTCTTCTATCATCTTCTAGCACCCTCAATCTTTCCCCCTGGGCAAAGATGAGGTAATTGGTCTGATTGATCGCCGCGAATAGTGCGCGGGTTGTGGCATCTGCCCCGGCAGGGACATGGACTTCTTGAAATTGGGCAGCTCGATGGTTTTGGGGATCTGCGTTGTCTTCTTCGAGCGGCGGAGGGACTGAAGAAGATGACGCAGTAGCTCCGTCGCGGTGGACTGAGGGCCCGGGGATGGTGCCCCCGGGGAGTGCGTTATGGCCGGGGTTACCGGTGCTGTCGGGGACTCCATTTTTATTTGCGAGGCCGTTGTTGGTGTCGACGACGCAGATGTTCTGGTCCTCCCGAACTTGGTCATCCATGACGGTAGGAGGTGATTTTGAGCTTTGGTCTTTGAGGTTTTGCAAGACGGTGAAGCTAGTTTCCCACAAACGGTGCCACTGATCTTGCCTGATCAGACTTGGACCGTCATGACTGGCTCGAGCAGAATCTGAATGAGATGGGGGGTACCTGCAAGGCACTCCGATGCTAAAGTGAGAGACGGAATGAGCAGGTAAAAAGTGTATATATGTGTCAGAGATGAATTGCCTGACCCTCTGGGAACAGAGGGTATTTATAGCCCCCAACGCTGGGCCAAGGTCCCCTTACTGGGCCGACCAGAACAAGCCCAAATAAAGGAACTGCCAGGTTCTACGTGTGTAGTGGGGCCCCGCACGTGGTCCCCTTCCTAGTGATGCTCTGCGAAGAATGAGGAGGGACGAAGACGCGGTCTTTCTGGAGTTTAGATGATTCGATAATGGTCAGAGAGGACAGAGTCTGCCCTACGAGGATAGTGTTCGAGCAGAGCTCGAGCTGAAATTCCCTTGGTCGGGGACACCATGTGTCGCGGGCAGCGGCGGACATGGCTGCAGTATGTAGTCGAGCACACTGGTGGTAGTCTGTGCGCCCACGTTCCTCGAGGAGCTGCTTGGATTAGGCCTTTATCCATTCTTTTTGGGCCAGGGCGGGCCCAGTCCAGAACAAATGTAGATAGCTTAGACACAATGAATTAGGTGGTGTGTTGAAAGTAATTCCTTGTGTCGAAACGATTTACTCGATAGAGACAAGGAAGTGTCGAAGATACTGCACACATATTTGATTTTAGATTTAGATAGATTTGATTTAGATCTAAAATATAATAAATTTGATTTAGTTTCGAAATAAGTATTTTAGACTTTTATAATTTTGAGTTTTTGGCTTACAAAAGCAAAGTAACCTAAATCTACAAATAGAGAGAGTAATATCTATTTTTGTAATCAAGTCAATCAACACATTGTATTCACAGAATTTACAATTGCAAGTAAATAATAAAATTTTCCACAGTCTGTGGACAAAGAGAAACTCTGCAGAAAAATACTTTCTTTCTTTCTTCATTTTTTTTCCATCATCATTATATGACGATATCAATCTTATTCATCAAAATTAGTAGAAATCCATCATAAATTTTGATAGATTTCCAATATGACCATTCATTGATATTGAAGTACCATTGTCTCCCTTAACTCCTATTTACAAAGGACAATCATTGTACAAGGGAGGATACTTCAAACAAAAAGGAGATAAACAATCCATCATAATTGTTTTATAAACCACAATTTTATTAAGTGGTATAAATTAAATCAACTAGTAATATAAACAACCGGTTAACATATAAGTTTATCGGTTATAAAATAAAAATAAATAAACATGACTTTTTACTTTTTTTATTGATACAAAAGTACAAATTAAAAAACAAACATTAGATATTCAATCCACAAATGTTGGTGAGAATTGAAATATTACTTATTATAGAAAAATAAATAGATAATCTGACAGCAATATTTCTTTTTCTCATACGAAGTTGACATTCTTCATACTTCATTTTCACCATCAAACCATGATTGAATTTATGAAAGGAAGAACAATAACAAGGTTCAATTTAGAAATAAAAAAAATATTATTAATTTTTATTTATTTTGAAACAAGAAAATTATAAAAAAAAAAAACAAGAAAAAATTGAAAACCATGAACCTGGAAGACCAGCTGTGACTGTCGGCGAAAAACCAAGCACACCCATAAGCCCTCCTCTTGTTCTTCTTCTCTCTCTCTAAAATTTAATTCAAGAGAGATAAAGTGTTTATGTTTTTGTGTTGTGTGTTGCTTTGTTCTCAGCATTCATTTGCAATAAAGATTGAAACTTTCAATCTTCTTTATTGTGATTCTTCACAAAAATCATCAAGGGTGTGTTATTATTGTTGCTCATTGTTGAGTGGACCCCTTTTCAGAGTAAGAAAAAAATTGTCATAGAAGCAATGTAGAAGAAGCTTGTTTCAGCAATTTGATGTGGAAAGGAATGATTTTGAGAAGTGGGAAATGGTGTGAGATTGGTTTCTAAAGTTGGGTGTTTTTTTTGTTTGAGAATTGTGTGAACAATGGAATCTAAGATGGATCAGTATGAGATCATGGAACAGATCGGTCGTGGAGCTTTTGGTGCTGCTATTCTTGTTAATCACAAGGCTGAGAAAAAGAAGTAACAGTTAACATTTTTTTGGGTTTTAATTTCATTGATGGGTTTATCTTATTGTGTTCATGTGGAATTTGATGATTTAAGGTTTTTTTGTTTCATGGTTTGTTTGTAGATATGTGTTGAAAAAAATCAGGCTTGCTAGGCAGACTGAAAGATGCAGAAGATCTGCTCATCAAGAGGTGACTTTTTCTCTTTTTGGTGTATCCTTTTTGTTGATTTGATTCATATGTTTGGAATCTGCTTTTTGTTTGTTTGGAAGTGATTTAACTGTTGTTGATTGTTGGGATTCTAGATGGCTCTTATTGCAAGAATCAAGCACCCTTACATTGTAGATTTCAAGGAGGCTTGGGTTGAAAAGGTGAGTGACCCTCTTAATTTCTTGTATGATGTTCTTATTTTCCTTTCAACTATTTGTTGATGGGTAAACAATTTCATTTTATGTTGTCTAAACTGATAACGAGTGGACTATGATCATGTTTTTTAATCGGGTTTGCACAATCCTTGATATTGTGAAGTATCGCTGTTAAATGCAGCCTCAATTGAGGTGGAGGGGACATTAAAAACAGTTAAAGAGTCCCGTGTTGAAAAGGATATGGTCTCAATATATATTTAAAAGTCGGGGTAATCATTACCTTACAAGCCGGTTTTGTAGGATGAGTTAGTCCTAACCCAAATTTTAATATGGTATCTGAGCCTATCCAAGATCCGTTACACCACTTGCTATCAGGTTGTTTCTGCTATCGGACCACCCATCATTTATATCTAAGCTTATGTCCAGTTCTGGGCATGAGGGGTGTGTTAAAGAGTCCCACATTGAAAAGGATATGGTCGTTTTGTAGGATGAATTAGGCCTAACCTAGATTCTAATAGAAACCTTGATGTCATCGTAGAAATTGTGCTATCGTAGATTATTTTCTTATCAGCTAAGTGCATTCTACTTGTGTTGTAGGGTTGCTATGTCTGCATTGTCACTGGATACTGTGAAGGTGGAGACATGTGAGTCTAAACTTATGAACTTGTAGTTTCATGTAAAAAGTTCATAAATTTAGTATGCCGAATTTCCTCAAACTATTAAATTTGCTTGTTTTCTCGTCAAATTTGCAACAGGGCTGAACTAATGAAAAAGTTAAACGGTGCTTACTTCCCCGAGGAGGTATTTATTCTTGTTTTCCAAAATCTTGAACTAATGTTTTAATGTATGTAATCTCATATTGGAAGTCGTTGAAATTGTTCAGAAACTCTGCAAATGGTTCACTCAATTACTTTTGGCGGTAGAATACCTTCATTCAAATTATGTTTTGCATCGAGACCTAAAGGTATACTTACGTGAAGCAAAATATATCACCTGCCTTTCTAGTCATCGATTCAAAATATATTAAGTCTGATTTGTTGACTCTGCTGACAGTGTTCCAACATCTTTCTTACCAAGGATCATGATATCCGCCTTGGTAAGTTCATCTACCATTTTTTATTAAGTCGGATATAGATACTTAAGTTTTCATCTTTTTATCCCAAGTTTGTCTGTATTTTTCTGGCATATAGGAGATTTCGGGCTTGCTAAGACACTAAAAGCAGATGATTTGGCTTCTTCGGTATGAAATACGGAACTTGTTTCATTTATGTATATGTACAAATACATAGTTACAAGATGTGGAATTAGTAGCTGTTGTAAATGTTCCTACTTTCTATGCAGGTGGTAGGAACTCCAAACTACATGTGTCCTGAACTTCTTGCAGATATTCCGTATGGATTCAAATCTGATATTTGGTCATTAGGTATGTATTCTATAAGCACGTATCTGATGCTCTCGCAGATTTGGTTTTTGGCATAACTGAAATGAAATTTTTGTTGTTCAGGCTGTTGTGTATACGAGATGGCTGCTCATCGCCCTGCCTTTAAAGCATTTGTAAGTTTCTTTCGACATTTTTACTCTATCACTGATGTAAACTAGTCATGTGATTCTCTACACTGTTTCATAGATTTTTATGCATGTTAAGGTATCTCAATATATTATTTCTTATGTGTGTTTAACAATGCCTTGTAAATTGTGTTTCAGGATATGGCAGGATTAATAAGCAAGATAAACCGTTCCTCTATCGGTCCATTGCCTCCGTGTTATTCCCCTTCATTGTAAGTATCTATCTACTTTCTGCTATGATCAATACTTTTTCATTATTTTCTTATTGTTGAATACTCTACTTACAGAAAAATACTAATAAAAGGCATGTTGAGAAAAAGCCCCGAGCATCGACCAACGGTAAGCATCTCTCGAGAACAATATTTCTTTTTTTCAAATTTGGAAATGATTTACCATCCTTGTTTTTTCCCCTAAACCAGCTCACTATATTTTCTCACTACAGGCATCTGAGGTGTTGAAGCATCCTTATTTGCAACCTTACGTCGATCAATATCGTCCGTCTTTCGCTCCTCTAACAGCCTTTTCTCCTGAAAAACCACTTTCTTCCGTCAATGATACCAAAAAACATATGGCTGAAAGTCAGAACAGTACTAGTTCAAGTAGTGATAAAGATAGTTTAATGTCAATTGAGAGAAACATTGCAACAACAACGCCAAAAAGTGATGATAGCAAAGCCACGGAGATAGATGTTGCATTAATCAACGATGATGGCTCAGAGCAAGAGGCGATAAAATCTTCTCAAAGTGAACAGTGTTCTTCTAATGTTGAATCTAAACAGCCAAAAACAATCAGAAATATAATGATGGCATTGAAGGAAGGGAGAGGTAGAGATGCAACTTCTCCGATGAGGGGCAGTCGTGTAAAAACCGTTGGAGTATCGGCGCCGAAAGTAAATACAGAAATATTGTCTAAATTGCCTAAACCTACTATCATTTCTCCTAGTTTGAAGGCTAATTTAGAGTCACCGACTGTTCCACTTGTAAAGGCAACCCCTGATTCCGCAAAACGAATACAAGTATCGTATCATTCAAAGCTCCAGGTACATTATCTTTTGAAATCGGTTTTAATTGGTATACGTTGTCACAGTTAGCTATTAAAATTTATTTCTATGTACTCGCAGTTACTAATGACAGAGCCGTCACCGAAAGTTAAACCAAAACTTGATACGACTCCACTATCTGGTTTTATAAAACAAGTTGAAGGAGATGGAATTCCTCCCAGGCCAAGGCAAAGAACTCCTCCAAGCTTACTTCGACGACCTTCTTTTGCAGGACGAATGAGGCTGGCAGGGGTTGATAATCCAAATGCAATGAGCGATAGCAGGAAGCTAGGTCCAAGTAATTCAGGCCAGGAATCCGAGATGAGCCAATGCCATATGTTCAACGGCATACCACGTATTTCGAGACAGATTACTAGAGAACCTCAGAAGGCTTTTGAAAGAAGTTCTAAAGGATTGCAAACAGACAGTAGTAATTCTGCCTCGTCTTCGGTTTCGATTCAAGGATGTGAACTTGCTGACGATGCAACAACTTTTATTGACATGAGAGAACATATACTTCCAAATCATGACAATGTAACAAACAGTGTAGGTGTGGAATCACGTCCAGACAGCAGCCAGTCGACAACGTGTTCGCATTGTAAGATGGCTGAAGAAATGTCTGAGGACTCCAATGAAGCCACCGTCAATTTCAGAATACTATTAGTAGTAATGAAAAAGTGAGTTCCAATTTAACTCCTAATGATCTCCCTATTGAAAATTCTAAGAAAATGTTTGCTTCGGAAGATAGTCTTCCGAAAAATCAGACAACTAGATCCGTTGGTACACCTGCTGAAGCAGCAGAAGAAATCGAAGATCTTCGAGATATTTCTAAGGAACTGACTTTAGCCAAGTCTCTCAAAAATCCACCCTCAATCTCTGGAGAGAAATCTGTCTGTGAAGAATTTGGTTCGGTAAACAATCTCAATAATCGACCAGAAACTGTCACTGGTAATGACAAATTCACGGTTAAGGATCGATTGTCATTGGTCACTGAAACAGCTCCTGTAATTACTGCTACTAAAGTATCTAGCCAAGAAAGGCCAGATACTAATCATCTTCCTGCAGCGTTTGACGATATCATCCATGTTATTCGCCATAGTAGTTACCGTGTTGGGAGTGATCAACCGGTAAAAGAATCGGTGGAAATGGGAGTTCAGAATGTCGACGTTGGCAAGTTCATCAACGCTATGAGAGACGACACAGAAATGAGAAACATAACCTCTCCCATGACTCTAAAATCTTCAAGCTCCTCTGAATCCGCTACCTTGAAATCAAACATTTCCGATCAGTTTGAAATGAGAAACGCAGGCTCAAGTTTCTCCGATGCCGAGAGCTTGAAATCAAGTGTCTCCGAACATCCTAGCCTTAAGGAACAAGAAGTGAACAACGCTGTTTCTCTAGTTTCAGAATCCGATTCAGCTGAGCATATTAAATGCAACGCTCCTACAACCACCGAAGACAAACCACTAGCGAAGGAAATACTCGACGTGAAATCTTTTCAGCAGAGAGCAGAAGCACTCGAAGAGCTCTTGGAATTGTCCGCAGACTTGTTGCAGCATAACAGATTGGAAGAACTTCAAGTTGTTCTAAAGCCATTCGGCAAAGACAAGGTCTCGCCAAGGGAGACAGCGATTTGGTTAGCCAGGAGTCTTAAGGGAATGATGTCGGACGAAAACGGAAGACGTTCGTCATCATGAGGTATCTTTAATTCTTACCTGATGAGTTTGTTTTGTAATTGAATGCTTAAAATTTGGTTTTATAGTTTTCATAGCTATTCAAGCACCACTTGAATTTTGAAGAGAAAAATGTTATTTTGGCTTTGTTGCTGGTTCTTGAATTGTTGTAATTCTTTTGCTACTTTTATGATGCTGTAAATAGTGATCATACGAATTAATAATATCAACCTATGCTTAATTGTATGGACATTCTGTTAGACTCTATTAGACTCTCAAACATTGCTGCAAATAATTGAAAATCTATTTATTATGATGATTGGGTATAATGAGAGGCTAAAACAGAGGAATTTTCATAAGCCAGGGAGAGAATCTATTTTTTGTACAGTTTTTTTCTTCAAATTTTGCTATATTGCAAGTGTGAAAATACGAATTAACCCAAAAATTTATTGGTCTATATTGATGCTTGTTTTTTGGTTCATCTTTTAAGTAGTAAAGTTCACCATTTTGCTTTGCAATGCCAATCAGTCAAATCCTGTAAAACACGATGGGTATCAAAGAAATGCGTTTGACAATTTTTATTGTGTTAGCTTATTGATACATAACAAGCTGCAAGACAAATTTGGAATGTGTAATACATCTTGGATGGTTATTAATGGAGATAAAATTAAGGGTGGCAAAATGGGATGGATCCGTTGGGTCGGTCCGTTTGATCCACCATCTTTGGCAAGTTGGGCTGAGGTTTTTAGCTCGGTACCTTAAGTTGGTCCGCTCCGTCTGTTGTAGCTGGTTTTAAAATAAGAATCGTCACCCTTAATTTTTATCCTAAGGAAGGGAATATAAAGGTTAGCTCTAAAAAGTTAGAGATTCTAGGTTTTTGATTCGGTTATAGACGAAGGAAAAGGTGTTAGGCACCCCTCATCTATCTTGTTCACAAGGATATCAGGGTTAGAAGCGCGGTCTTTAAGAAATATGATTTTAGTTTTTTATTAGGGGAACTCGCCACAATTTTAGACGTATGCCTACGTATCCTCTTATGAGGAATCATAGTCTCAATTTGTAGTTCGCAGTTGATTGATATTTTTATGGATTACGAAGATATTTGTATTTCCCGTGTACTTAGTCTAGGTGTGTGAATACCGGAGTTTATTAGACGAAACATGCAGTCGATTTAAATATATTCGTAATCCTTTTTAAAAATTGGTTGTGGAATTTAATTTGATTATGAAAAATAATTAGTGTTGGTTAAATATTTTTTATATATTAATTATGAAAATGTCTTTATTAATGCATGATAAAAAAATAAATTTAATGCAATCAAATAAATAAATATTTTAGATGAATTTAGAAAAATTAATATTTGATTTCATAATAATGATAATATTTATAACTACATTAAAGTATAAAATGTAAAAATTATAAATAATAAATAAATAAAAATAAATTAGAAAACGTAGGGGGAGTGTGAATTAAGTTAGGCTAGTAAAATAGGAGGGTGCGCGTAGCAGGGCCCTGAATTCAGATATTGAATTCATGCCCAACGCATGGGGTGGGGTGGGGTGGGGGGGTGGGGGGATATGTTTTTTGGGTCGCGCAGTAAAGCTGAGAGATGTAAACAGTAGAGACCCAAGTCTAGATTTTGGACTTGGCCCATTAGGTTGGGGGGTACGTTTTTGTGTGTGTGTTAGTAAAATAAAATAAAAAGAGGGTTTGGCTAGCAATAGGCCAGACTCAAAGGGTTTGGGACTCCGCTTGACTTCATGCGTGTGGTCGTACGGTAATGCAGTGGACATACACGTTTGGAACGCTGATTGAAATCATGCGGGCATGATTGAGTGTGCAAAGTAATTATCATGGTATTGCGCGTATTGGATGATTGGACATAATATATTTCATTTTACACAATATTTCCTCATTTTCGTTTCTCTTACTCCCTTTCTTTGAAACGTTCTCTCGCCTCTCTCATAGAAACCCTAGCCTACCCCAACCTGCGGCGGCGCCGGTCGTCCCCCTCCTCCCTCAATACAACAATAAAATCATAACAAACCACAAGCCCCAACCCTCAAATAAACACAACAAACAGAAAAAACCTTTAAGCTAAGCAATTGTTACCTCGTCGTGGTTTTTCTTCTTCTTTGAGTTCCGATCTCTCTTCACTAATCCCTTCCTCCTTCTGTTTGCAGGTGAAACGACGATGAAGATGATATAGCGGCGGCGCTTCAAGGAGAGTTAGGGTTTTAGAAATTGAAACCCTAAGCTGGAGCGGCGGATTTGGTGACGGAAACAAACCCTCTCCGTTTTTCTTCTTTGTAAAATTTTTTCTCTTAATTTTCCTTCCCATGTAAAACTATTTTCAGTCACTGTTTCTTCCTCCTCTTTTCTATTTTAGAAGTTGTGGTTTTATAGTGTAGATAATTAGGTGTTTTAGGAAATAATTTTATGAGATTCGTTACTTTTTAGGCTGATTAGGGATTTGAAGATTTGTTTGCGATTTCGTTGTAATCTGTAATAAGTTTGTATAATGATTCTGTTTTGATTTTGGACTGTAAAGATCTTTGATTTGATTTTGTATTGATTTAGTTATGTTTTGGAAAATTTGAATGTAAGATTGATTTGTAATAAAAATTCAAGATTTGATTCTGTTTCCATTTTAGATTCGCATAGTATTTGTTTTTGTCTCTACACAAGCGTTATTTTTCCATAATCCGTACAGTGAACGTTTCTTAGTTTTGGGTTTGGGCCTGTAATGAAGAAGAGCCAGTCCAGGAAATCAATGTTTTTCAATTAATAAATCAAACAAAGTTCTTTTAATTAAGTTATAAAAATAATATTAATAATGATAATCTACTAATGATGTTAGTACAACAAAAATTTGAAATGGGCCAGAAGTTTAACTAATTGGGCCACTCATCTAAAAAATAATACCCCCCTTTCTATGCATTAATGAGCCTTCTGATTTAATTATATTGGGATTTAAACAAAATTAATTGTTTATACACCCTTCAACCTAAATGGGCCATTCTTATTTAGAAATGGTCCAAGATGTCTTCAATAGCGTGAACCCCCCCCACCCCCCCCCCCCCCCCCCTTAGCATTTAAAATGGACTAAAGATTTTACACGGGCCCTTTCTGATTTAGAAATGCCCATGATTTTTCAAAATTGTATACCCCTTCTATAAAAATGCACCCCTCTAAAAAAAAAAGAGAATGAAACCTTAATGGGCCATCAGATATTGATGGTCCATTTTAGATCAATACACCCATCTTCCCTGTTTTAAACCCCCAGAGAAAAAAAACTTACACAATATGAATTATTTATTTAGAAACCTAAATAAAATATAACTATTGTAATGATGGGACAATTTTGAGGTATGACAGCGCCTCTATTTAATTTCCTTTTGATTGAATAGTGTGAGAATACGCAGGTCTCACACGTTCTGATTGAAAGTTTATTAAATATTGGAAGACCCCAAAATTTATCCGAAAGATTATAAGGATATGCTGTATAGAGGTCCCGTGGGTATGAAGAGTAGGCGTAGATGATAATGTATCATCTTACCAGTGTTTGAACCAAAGGTTGGATTTAATTTAGACGCGATGATGCAGATAACTCACCAGTATCTAAGAGATTGTAGATTCTCTTGCATATTTACAAAAATACAAGTTTTGAAAAAAGTTTGACTTACTAATACTTTGAGACTAATATAGTAAGTTTTGATTTAATTTTTATCTATTCAGCGCAACCTAGGGATAAATAAAATAAAGTCTGATGACACATTGCTGCATGGAGACTGATGCAATAGATTAGTCTCAGAGAGAGAGAGAGAGAGAGAGAGAGAGAGAGAGAGAGAGAGAGAGAGAGAGAGAGAGAGAGAGAGAGAGAGAGAGAGGAGAGAGAGAGAGAGAGAGAGAGAGATGAGAGAGAGAGAGAGAGAGAGAGAGAGAGAGAGAGAGAGAGAGAGAGAGAGAGAGAGAGAGAGAGAGAGAGAGAGAGAGAGAGAGAGAACTTATTGCTGCTTTGAGACTAACATAATGAGCTAAATATTTTTGTATACCTACCACAACCTAGAGGATAGATAATACGAGCTTGAAACCAAATATTTGGAACTTGGAAAGACGACGTCAGTTATGTCCGTTCTCAACTAAGACTCGATAACCAAATGAAATATGCTATGTTTGAAGAAACGAACCCCAAATTCACTAATGATGTCAGTTGTGTCAGTCCTCAACTAAGACTATCATCATGAATAAATAAACTCCAAATTCACTGATGATGTCGGTTGTGTCAGTTCTCAACCAAGACTATCAACATGAAGAAATAAACCCCAAATTCAGTGATAATGTCGGTTGTTGTCAGTCCTCAACCAAAATTATCAACATGAAGAAATAAACCCAAATTCATTGATGATGTCGGTTGTGTTAGTCCTTAACCAAGACTATCAACATGAATTGCTTTGCTACCCAAGTGTGATATATGCCCCAAATTTTCCTTATATGTACATGCAACAAATGTTTGTATATCCCCCAAAATATTATGAAAAATGTTTTTTGATATTCTCTCCTCTTAAATCATTACTTATGTTTTACCAACTCCACGATGTTGTATGTTGTATCGTCGTGGTATCTTTGAATTGATTTGAACATGGTGAAAAGTGTCGGCAAGATCTTGATATTTGTATCGTAGGCGCAGGCGTATGTGTAGACGTGGATGTTGGCACTGGTGTGGACGTAGACATAGACGTGGGTGTAAAGTAGGCGTGGACGTGGACGTAGGCGTGGATTTTCTTTCGATGTTTTTTCTAACCAAAATGTTTTTTGATGTTTTATGAAACACTTTTACTTGTCAAATCCTCAAAATGATTTCAATGCAGTATTTACAAGAAATAATCGTAGTATTTTGCAAACAAGTCTGAAAAGAAAAACGCAATTTGAAAGATTTTGAAAAAGTCAATGTTTTATTGATATGCCTCTGAATACGCGAGAGTACAAGATACAATTCCTTGAAAGAGGTAATTACAGAAAGTTTTAAAACTGAAAATGACAATGAAAATGATAATTGCTACTGCTGTTTTCCCCAATATCCTTTTGATAGCTTCAATCTTCTTTGCTTATGAGTTAGATGATTTGGATTAGTCCCTTCCTTTATGGTCGTAGTCGTGGTTCTTAGATCATAATCTTTTTGTTCTGTATTTTTTTTAATAAGATCCCAAATTTTTGCCTGAATCGCCCTTTCGGGTTTTCATTCACCTGGATAATTTTTTGTGCATGTCCCTAATTTTTTCCTGGATCGCCCTTTTGGGTTTTCAATTCACTAGGACGCTCCTTTTTGCCTAAGTCGCCTGTTTAAGGTTCAAGCTTAGCGAGCTTTTTATACATAGTATTTTTTGACTACGTCTGAATTTGTTGAATGTGGTAGTTCTTCCCCATCCATTATTGTGAGGATGAGACCCCCATCAGAGAATGATGTTTTTACGATATATGGACCTTCATAGTTGGGTG
The DNA here is from genome assembly GCA_948472305.1 of Vicia faba. Classification (NCBI taxonomy): domain Eukaryota; kingdom Viridiplantae; phylum Streptophyta; class Magnoliopsida; order Fabales; family Fabaceae; genus Vicia; species Vicia faba. The sequence goes on from OX451741.1 coordinate 146,207,112, forward strand.
TCTATTTACCACGTGAATCGAGGTGAGGTAGCAGAATCTTCTTGAGCACTAAATCCCCTTCTTTGAATATTCGAGAGCGAACTTTCTTGTCGAAGGCTTTCTTCATCTGCTTCTGATATAATTGACTGTGGCACAAAGCTGTCAAGCATTTCTCTTCAACGAGGTTGAGCTAATTAAGTCGCGTCTGAACCCACTTTGCTTCCTCAAGCTTTGTTTCCATTAGAACCCGAAGTGATGGAATCTTTATTTTAACTGGGAGTACTGCCTCCATGCCATATACTAGAGAGAAAGGAGTTACACCTGTTGATGTGTGTACGGAGGTACGATAGAAATGTAGAGCAAATGGAAGCATTTTGTTCCAATCTTTGTATGCCTTCACCATTTTCTGAATGATTTTCTTGATGTTTTGTTGGCAGCTTCAACGGCCCCGTTTATTTTGGGCCGATATGGTGAGGAATTATGATGCTCGATCTTGAAATTATCGTATAACTCCTTCATAATTTTGTTGTTTACATTAGACCCGTTGTTTGTAATCATCCTGCTTGGAACCCCATATCTGCATATGAGAATTTTCTTGATGAATCGAATAACCACTTGGACTAGTAAAATAGGAGGGTGCGTGTAGCAGGGTCTTGAATCAGATATTGAGTTCAGACCCAATGCAGGGGGCAGGGTATGTTTTTGAGTCGCGCAGTAAAATTGGAGGGTGTGAACAGTAGGGGGTCCAAGTTTAGATTTTGGACTTGACCCATTAGGTTGGAGGGTACGTTTTTGTGTGTGTTAGTAAAATAGAAAAAGAAGAGGGTTTTGTTAGCAACGGGCTAGGCCCAAAGGGTTTGGGAGTCCGCTTGGATTCCATGTATGCGGTCGTACGGTAATGCAGTAGGCATGAACGTTTGGAATGCTAGATTGAAATCATGCGGACATGATTGAGTGTGCAGGGTAATTATCATGGTATTGTGTGTATTGGATGATTGAACATAATATATTTCATTTTACATAATATTTCCTCATTTTCATTTCTCTTCCTCCCTTTCTCTGAAACGTTCTCTCGGCTCTCTCACAGAAACCCTAGCCTACCCCAACCCACGGTGGCGCTGATCATCCCCCTCCCCCCTCAATACAAAAACAAAAGCATAACAACCCACAAGCCCTAACCCCTAAATCAACACAACAACAAAAATTAACCTTTAAGCTAAGCAATTATTACCTCGTCGTGGTTTTATTTCTACTCTGAGTTCTGATCTCTCTTTGCTAATCCCTTCCTCCTTCTGTTTCTAGGTGCGGCGATGATGAAGATGATGTAGCGGCGGCGCTTCAAGGAGAGTTAGGGTTTTAGATATTGAAACGCTAAGCTGGAGCCGAAGGTTTGGTGACGGAAACAGGCCCTCTCTGTTCTTCTTCTTTGTAAAAAAATTTCTCTTAATTTCCTTCCCCTATAAACTATTCTCAGTCACCGTTTTTTCCTCCTCTTTCTATTTTAGAAGTTAGAATTTTATTGTGTTAGAGAATTAGGTGTTTTAGGAAACAATTTTATGAGATTCGCTACTTTTTAGTCTGATTAGGGATTTGAAGATTTGTTTGCGATTTCGTTGTAATCTGTAATAAGTTTGTATAATGATTCTGTTTTGATTTTGGACTGCAAAGATATTTGATTTGATTCTGTATTGATTTAGTTATGTTCTGGAAAATTTGAATGTAAGATTCATTTGTAATAAAAATTCAAGATTTGATTCTGTTTCCATTTTAGATTCGCACAATATTTGTTTTTGCCTCTACACAAGCATTATTTTTTCATAATCCACACAATAAATATTTCTTAGTTTTGGGTTTGGGCTTGTGATTAGTTGTAACACCCCAATTCTACCCCAAGAAAATTATGCAAAATAAATCAGAGTTATAAAATTTCAAATCATACAGATGAATCGGGACGTCACAAATTCTTCTAACAAATTCATTGCATTCATCATGGATATATACCACTTTTTCAAAACATCGGATGAACCATCAACATGACATCTTTCATTAAATAATTCAACAACTACGTGGAGGAATTCTTCAATAACATCTCTAAATAAAACAGCAACTTCGAAACATCTCATATTTAATAATAATCAATTCAAAACTCAACAACTGAAAATCACAATAAAAAATCAGCAAGCGTTCATCCCCCCGAGTGTTAAATATCAGAGCAATGACACCGACTCGAACTATTGAAGGTATACAACCTTCACTCTCGATTACCTGCACGTTACCAACATAAGGGCAACATTCAAACAGAAGGGGTGAGATATCTAACAATATAATAAAGTGTTTGACAATTAATATATTAAATTAGATCAACAACATCACCACTTCTCATCTCATAATCAACGACAATCTCAACAAATATATACATTCATCAACATCAAAATACACTTCTTTATGAAATCATATAATGCGACTCAATACTATGCAAATGCATGTGGTACCATTGGAGCAGAACTCCCATCTCAAAAATCTGCCAATTAATAGAGGCATCAACAAGGCATAGCCTTCATCTCAAAATTTGCCAATCCAGGCCATCTCAACGAGCATAAGCTCCATCTCAAAAAAATGCAATGTATGCGACACAACCATGAATGTAATGATAACACCCAAGTCAACAACATCTCAAATCATCTCAAACATCTCAAAATAACAACATCTCAAAAATAACAACATCTCAATCATCTCAAAACATCTCAAGTAACATCTCAAAATGACAATATCTCAAATCAACCACATCTCATAAACATATCAATTAACATCTCAACGTCTCATCATCAACATCTCATATCATCAAAATAATTTATTAAACATCATTTATTTATCACACGTCATTTGTTCATCATAATCGTCAAACATAACTTTAGTAATAACGTCTCACTAATAACTTAGCTGTATATCAATAATACAGTAATCCATACTATTATGCTGTAGGTTTACTTCGTTACTGTCACTAATCCTACTATCATAATCCAAACAGCAGTCTCTAAACATCTCCTATTCATCATTCTGTTTAAAAATGAGCACAACGGCCAACACGGGAATTAATCCTAAATCCTAAATGGGCTACTAGGATTACACTTCTTATTCATCGTTTTAATCATCTAGAATAAAGGTCACCGCGTTAGCTATTCCACGCTTCGAACGACATCTCAAACAGCATCCTAAAATTCAAGTTACAGCACTTTAAAACTGAATCTGTCAAAAATCAGACGTTATGGGTCGACGCAAAACCCTACGGATCGACGCGTACTGCTTCATCTGTACATCATGAGTCAACGCATCCTCCTTATGGATCGACTCATCCTGGTCTCAAACACAGCATGTATCGACACATGCTTCTCACTGATCGACTCATCCCGAGTCTTGCAACTATCATGTATCGATGCAAGCCCTTCTTGTATCGACTCATCCTGAGTCTAACATCGCCCATGTATCGACGCATCAAGCTTGAGGTCGACACATCCTGGTTCCTCCTGCATAATTCTACGATTTCCTCTGTATTTCCACTACGGGAATTCATTTTACAGCCCTACAAACCTTATTATAAACATGATAAATCATCACCTATCATTAACCTATAATACTACATCGATTACACAACATCACAGCATCGTTATTCATCAAATCTTCATCATACATCATCATACATACATCCAATTCAAGAACAAACAACAATCACATCTAACCCCACATATTAAACATCCTGAACCAATTATAAAGTCAAAACCCCACCCTTACCTTGGATTGAAGGTCGCTCTACAATTTCCGGGTTGAATTCACGTTCTGCCGTTTTTCACTTTTTCCAGCAGCTTCACGTTCTCTTCCAAATCCTTATTTTCTTCTACTGCTTCTTTCTTCTCTACCTTCTCACAAATAATAAAATAACCTAATATTCTATTATTCCTTATTTCTTATTGGGCTTAAAATCTACACCCCCTTATTACTTCTACTCTCTCAAAATAGGCCCACATTAAATAATATTACACTTCTAATATTATTTCACCACATAATATTATATCTCTAATATTATTTATCCACTTAATAAAATAAATCCAATTTAATTATAACACAACTTCACAAATATTCCAAAAATAATTTAATTAAATAATTAATTAAATTACGGGCATCACAACTCTCCCCCACTTAGAATATTTTCGTCCTCGAAAATTTACCTAAATCAAAAAATTCAGGATAGGAGTCTCGCATCTTGCTCTCCAACTCCCAAGTCATGCTTTCTCCGGTAGCTCCTAGCCAAACCACTTTAACCAAAGCAATCTCTTTGCCCCTCAGAGTCTTCATTTCACGATCTACGATCCGTACAGGCATCGTCACCACCGTAAGGTTATCCCGTACTTGCACATCGTCCATATGAATCACATGAGATGGATCTGAAATATACTTCTGAAGTTGCGACACATGAAACACATCATGCAAATTCGAAAGATTAGGTGGTAAAGCCACTCTATAAGCAACATTCCCCACTCTCTCTGAAATCGGATACGATCCAATGAAACGAGAAGTGAGCTTCTTAGACTTCAATGCTCGCCCAACACCAGTCACAGGTGTAACTCTCAAAAACACATGATCACCAGCTTGAAATTCTAAATCCTTCCTTCGCTTGTCATGATAACTCTTCTGTCTACTTTATGAATCTTTCATCTTTTCTCGAATCAAATTCACCTTCTCAGTAGTCTCACGAACAAGTTCAGGTCCAAGTACTACACTTTCTCCAGATTCATGCCAACATAACAGAGTTCTACATCTTCGACCATACAACGCTTCAAAAGGTGCCATCCCAATACTGGAATGATAACTGTTAATATACGTGAACTCTATCAACGAAAGATAAGTATCCCACGAACCTCCCTGCTCAAGAACACATGCCATCAACAAGTCTTCCAACGATTGAATCGTCCGTTCAGTCTGACCATTTATCTAAGGATGATACGCCGAACTCAACCTCAACTTAGAACCCAACGCTTCTCGCAAACTCTTCCAAAAATTAGAAGTAAATATTGGATCTCTATCTAACACAATGCACAAAGGAACACCGTGTAGCTTCACAATCATACTAATATAAATCTCAACCAACTTCGACACTAGAAAACTGATGTTAATAGGAATAAAATGAGCTGACTTTGTAAGCCTATCAACAATCATCCAAATCGAATTATGTCCTCTTAAAGTATTAGGCAACCCTGTCAGAAAGTCCATTGAAATGCTATCCCATTTCCATTCTAGAACTTCCAACGATTGCATCAATCCTGCAGGCTTCTGATGTTCAACTTTCGACTTCTGACAAGTCAAACATGTATACACAAATCGAGCCACATCACTCTTCATCCCAGGCCACCAAAATAAACCTTTCAAATCTTGATACATCTTTGTAGCTCCTGGATGAATACTCAACTTACTTTTATGGCTCTCTTCAAGTATCACTTTCTTCATCTCAGCATCATCAGGAATACAAATCCGGTTACGAAATCTCAACACACCTTGCTCATCAAGCTTAAAACCACTATTCTCAGATAGATCAGTCCCAACCATCAAATCTACCAGTTTCACATCCAACTTCTGAGCTTCTCTGATACTATCTAAAAATTCATTATTAATCTTCAACATACCCAACATAACACTCTGTGGAGTAACCTCGCAAACTAAGCTCATATCTCTGAACTGCTCAATCAATTCCAACTCTTTAATCATCATTGCTGACATATGTAAAGTCTTTCGACTCAACGCATCAGCTACCACATTCGCTTTTCCTGGATGATAATTCAAACCGAAATTATAATCCTTTAACAATTCCAACCATCTTCGTTGCCTCATATTCAACTCTTTCTGATCAAATAAATACTTTAAGCTCTTATGGTCACTAAACACTTCAAATCTAGAACCATAAAGATAATGCCTCCAAATCTTCAATGCAAAAACAACTGCAGCAAGCTCTAAATCATGCGTAGGATAGTTCTTCTCATGAGTCCTTAACTGCCTTGACACATAAGCAACTACCTTACCATTCTGCATAAGCACACCTCCTAAACCCATCTTAGAAGCATCACAATAAACCACAAAAGGCTCTCCTGGATTAGGCAACATCAAAATCGGAGCCGTCGTCAACCTCTTCTTCAATTCTGTAAAACTTTCTTCGCACTGAATATCCCATACAAACGCTCTACCTTTATAAGTCAACTTAGTCAACGGAAGCGACAACTTAGAAAACCCTTCGGTAAACCTTCTATAATAACCAGCTAATCCCAAGAAGCTTCTAATCTCAATAGCTGACCTCGAAGTTTCCCATTGCAACACAACATCAACCTTCGATGGATCTACAACAATGCCACTACTTGAGATCACATGACCAAGAAAACTAACCTCTTTCAGCCAGAATTCACACTTGGACAGCTTTGCATACAACTTCTTCTCTTTCAAAATTTGCAATACTACTCTTAAGTGTTCATCATGCTCTTCTTCTATCTTAGAGTAAATCAAAATATCATCAATGAACACCACTACAAACCTATCCAAATAAGTATGAAAGATACGATTCATATATTCCATGAATACTCCCGGCGCATTAGTAACACCGAAAGGCATCACCGAATACTCATAATGTCCATAACGCGTTCTGAAAGCCATCTTCTGAATATCTTCATCCTTCACTTTAATCTAATGGTAACCCGACCTCAAATCAATCTTACTAAACACACGAGCATCCACCAATTGATCCATTAAGTCATCTATTCTTGGAAGCAGATACTTGTTCTTAATCGTCACCTTGTTCAACTGTCTATAATCAACACAAAGCCTCATACTTCCATCTTTCTTCTTTACTAACAACACTGGAGCTCCCCACGACGATACACTTGGTCTTACAAACCTCTTCTCAAGTAACTCTTCCAATTTCTTCTTCAACTCTGACAACTCAGACACAGACATCTTGTATGGTGCCATAGACACAGGTCTGGTACCAAGTACAAGATCAATAGCAAACTCAACTTCCCTCTCTGGCGGTACATCAGGAATCTCATCAGGGAAAACTTCAGGAAATTCACACACCACCTGCAATTCCTCAATTACAGCTCGAGTCTCTACATATAGCGACGTCATAAATGAAAACATTTGTACTTCCTCTTGCATCAACTTCCTCAACTATCTAGCAGACAACAAACCATCTTCCTCTTCTTCAGGAGTAGAAAACTTCACCAACTTGTCATAACAGTTAATATGAACACAATTATGCTCTAACCAGTTCATACCCAGAATTACATCCAAACCTCTTAACGGTAAACAAACCAAATCAATAACAAAGTCTCTGTCGAAGATTGACAAGGGACACTTAGCACACACAAAAGAAGTAGTCACCGACCCCTTAGCTGGAGTATCGACGAAGATTCATCCATTCAAAGAAGACAACACAAGACCCAATCTTTCAACACAATCAGCAGCAATAAAACAATGCGTAGCACCAGTATCAATAATAGTGATTAAAGGAGTACTATTAATGAAACATGTACCTCTAATAAGTCTGTCCTCCGCAGTTGTATGATCCTCAACCAAAACAAACACTTTACCACTAGACTGAGCTCTCTTCGGTTTCGGACACTGGCTACCAATGTGCCCTTCTTCTTTACAGTTGAAACAAACCACACTCTTGTGCTCACACTCAGATACAACATGTTCGTTCTTACCACAACGGAAACACCTCTTCACTTCAGCAATGCACACATTACTCTTATACCCAGGTTTCCCACACTTAAAACAAACCACACCAACAGGAGCATCTCCCCCACTAGTCCTCTGACCATGAACAACTCTCTGCTTACCCTTACCAGCTGGGGCATCATAAGGTTTACCATGATTCTGTGGATGCTTACCCCTCTTCTCACTAATAATCTTGTAATGAGCATTATTGTCTTCCTCATAAATCCTACAGCTATAAACCAAATCAGCAAAAACACAGATTTTCTGATATCCAACTGCTTTCTTAATCTCCAGGCACAACCCGCTCTCAAACTTAATACACTTTGAAAACTCAGCATTTTCCTCAGTGTAATGCGGATAAAACTTGGCTAACTCAGCAAACTTGGCAGCATACTCAACAACTAACATATTTCCTTGCTCCAGCTCAAGGAACTCAATTTCCTTCTTACCACAGACATCTTCAGGAAAATACTTTCTCAAAAACTCTCTACAGAACATAACCCAAGTGACATTCTCACCTGCAGCTTCTAACTTCTGATAAGTCTCTAGCCACCAGTCATCAGCCTCGATTGCTAGCATATGAGTCCCATAACGAACCTTCTGCGCTGGAGTGCAATCCATCACGCGAAAGATTCTCTCAATCTCTTTCAACCATTCCAATGCTCCGTCAGGATCATACTTTCCCTTGAACGTAGGTGGATTCTCTCTCTGGAAGGTCGCCAAGCTACGAGATCCAGCATTCCCGTCAGCATTTGGCTAATTTTCCAACGCATGAGCCATTGCTTCTAGAGCAGCAGCAAGAGCAGCATCATTCCTTCCAGCCATCTCAACTTCTCACTACAACATAAACAACGGTTAGAACATCAAAATAACAATACTCGATTGTTAGACAACTACAACTCGACGACAAGGTCGGACCAACCTTTTGCTCTGATACCAACTTTGTAACACCCCAATTCTACCCCAAGAAAATTATGCAAAATAAATCAGAGTTATAAAATTTCAAATCATACAGATGAATCGGGACGTCACAAATTCTTCTAACAAATTCATTGCATTCATCATGGATATATAACACTTTTTAAAAACATCTGATAAACCATCAACATGACATCTTTCATTAAATAATTCAACAACTACGTGGCGGAATTCTTCAATAACATTTCTAAATAAAACAGCAACTTCGAAACATCTCATATTTAATAATAATCAATTCAAAACTCAACAACTGAAAATCACAATAAAAAATCAGCAAGCGTTCATCCCCCCGAGTGTTACATATTAGAGCAATGACACCGACTCGAACTATTGAAGGTATACAACCTTAACTCTCGATTACCTGCACGTTACCAACATAAGGGCAACATTCAAACAGAAGGGGTGAGATATCTAACAATATAATAAAGTGAGTGACAATTATTATATTAAATTAGATCAACAACATCACCACTTCTCATCTCATAATCAACGACAATCTCAACAAATATATACATTCATCAACATCAAAATACACTTCTTTATGAAATCATATAATGCGACTCAATACTATACAAATGCATGTGGTACCATTGGAGCAGAACTCCCATCTCAAAAATCTGCCAATTAATAGAGGCATGAACAAGGCATAGCCTTCATCTCAAAATTTGCCAATCCAGGCCATCTCAATGAGCATAAGCTCCATCTCAAAAAAATGCAATGTATGCGACACAACCATGAATGTAATGATAACACCAAAGTCAACAATATCTCAAATCATCTCAAACATCTCAAAAATAACAACATCTCAATCATCTCAAAACATCTCAAGTAACATCTCAAAATGACAATATCTCAAATCAACCACATCTCATAAACATCTCAATTAACATCTCAACGTATCATCATCAACATCTCATATCATCAAAATAATTTATTAAACATCATTTATTTATCACACGTCATTTGTTCATCATAATCGTCAAACATAACTTTAGTAATAACATCTCACTAATAACTCAGCTGTATATCAATAATACAGTAATCCATACTGTTATGCTGTAGGTTTACTTAATTACTGTCACTAATCCTACTGTCATAATCCAAACAACAGTCTCTAAATATCTCTTATTCATCATTCTGTTTAAAAATCAGCACAACGGCTAACACGGGAATTAATCCTAAATTCTAAATGGGCTACTAGGATTACACTTCTTATTCATCGTTTTAATCATCTAGAATAAAGGTCATCCCATTATCTATTCCACGCTTCGAACAACATCTCAAACAACATCATAAAATTCAAGTTACAGCATTTTAAAACTGAATCTGTCAAAAACCAGACGTTATGGGTCGATGCAAAACCATATGGATTGACGCGTGCTGCTTCATCTGTACATCATGAGTCGACGCATCCTCCTTATAGATCGACTCATCCTGGTCTCAAACACAGCATGTATCGACACATGCTTCTCACTGATCGACTCATCCTGAGTCTTGCAACTATCATGTATCGACGCAAGCCCTTCTTGTATTGACTCATCCTGAGTCTAACATCGCCCATGTATCGACGCATCAAGCTTGAGGTCGACACATCCTGGTTCCTCCTGCATAATTCTGCAATTTCCTCTGTATTTCCACTACGGGAATTCATGTTACAGCCCTACAAACCTTATTATAAACATGATAAATCATCACCTATCATTAACCTATATTACTACATCGATTACACAACATCACATCATCGTTATTCATCAAATCTTCATCATACATCATCACACATACATCCAATTCAAGAACAAACAGCAATCACATCTAACCCCACATATTAAACATCCTGAACCCAATTATAAAGTCAGAACCCCACCCTTACCTTGGATTGAAGATCGCTCTACAATTTCCGGGTTGAATTCACGTTCTGCCGTTTTTCACTTTTTCCAGCAGCTTCACGTTCTCTTCCAAATCCTTATTTGCTTCTACTGCTTCTTTCTTCTCTACCTTCTCACAAATAATAAAATAACCTAATATTCTATTATTCCTTATTTCTTATTGGGCTTAAAATCTACACCCCCTTATTACTTCTACTCTCTCAAAATAGGCCCACATTAAATAATATTACACTTCTAATATTATTTCACCACATAATATTATATCTCTAATATTATTTCTCCACTTAATAAAATAAATCCAATTTAATTATAACACAACTTCACAAATATTCCAAAAATAATTTAATTAAATAATTAATTAAATTACGGGCGTTACATTAGTCACCATTTCTACTTCGTTTCTGTCACTTATTCGGTATAAGCTCATCAAATGAGTAACACTTTGGTTTGTCTTTTAATCATTTAGTTTAAGTTATGTTACTTTTCGCAAATGTATCTATGTGTTGCTTTTATTTGAATTTCATGTCTTTTAGATGCTTTTGATGGTTTAATTTGGTAGGTGTTGGTAGTCTCGCGAAGGAAAACATGAAAATGCAGGGGTCCTGACACGATCACCTGTGTCACCTGGCACAAGCCGTGTCAGGAGAAGAAGGAAAAGAAGCTGAAGACAGAAGGTCACACGGGTGCCTGTGTCACACGACACGGCCCGTTTCATGTCAGCTGAAGCATAAATTTTTAGAGGAAGGATCACATACGCTGACACGAGTGCATGTGCCCCCTGGCACGGCCCGTGTCAGCTTAGGTGCTGCTAATTCTTAATTTTTGGAATTTCTAGTGTTTTTTGAACCCTGGAGGCTACTTTGGACTTTTTGCATCACCTAGAAAGGACCAAACTACTTAAACCTACTTTGAAAAAGGAAAAAGGACTTTTAAACGATTGAATAATTTTACGATAGAAGACTGGATATCCAGAGGTGCTTTGGGAATGGAAAACTCTTCATGCGCGATAGCAATTGAAGATCGAAGAGTCCAAACTTATTGTAATGTCTACATCTAATATCTGTGTTATTTTACTTTTGAATTATATGAGAGGCTAAATCCCCCAATTCTAGGGGGTGTCCCTGATTTGCAATATTAATAATACTGATCTCTTTGTTTCATTCAACATAACAGTTTTTATGGATCAATTTGATTGTTTAGAAGAATTTATAGTTTTACCCTATGGGACCATATGGTTTCACTGTTATTAACACATTAGAACCGGGAGGTCGTGTTAAGGTTTTATAAATAATGATATTATAGATGATTTCACCTAGGACTAGGGAAATCCTATAATAACCAGAACAATTCTTGATAATTGAATGCTTAACCTCAAAACTAATTTGATTGGACAATGAAATTAGGATAGAAGGGTAAAGGTTTTTCACTAAGCACTTAGGAAAGATAATCTTAAGAATCGGTAATTGAGGTTCATGAACTTGTTGAAAAGATCAAAGAGTGAAGGTTATTTTATGGCAAATCATACACTCACCCCTAGCATCTTTTAATCAAACAGAAAAAGTCATATTTTACATTCAGTCATTTAATCTTTCGCAACGATTTATTCCAATCAAAACTAAAACTATTGTTTTTATTTGATTGAATTAATAATAAAACTCAGTATTTCCTACGTAGTCCTCGAGATCGATACTTTGGGAAAATCCCATTATTACTACATCGATGAAAATAATACACTTGCTATTTTTTCGATCAAGTTTTTGGCACCGTTGCCGAGGACTATTAAAATACAGAGTTTCATTGTTATTCAATTGAAATTTTATTGCTCTGCAATTAAAATTTTATTTTTCAGTTATTTTTGTTTATTATTATATTTTCACTAATTATATCTAATCTTTTATGTGAGGCAAGACCCCAGTTGAACTTTTTTTTTTCACGCAGAGATCGAAAGAAATTTTCACGCAAGGAGAAGACAAGCTAAGTTAGCCAGACTGGCTTCCGAGGAAGATATTGCTTCAATTAACTCAGATCACCAAGACACAGATTCAAAAAACCTTCATAACACCAAGAGACAAAGTCAGATTCAGAAACTGAAATCATGGGCGAAAATCCACCTGAGAGACTACTTGGTGACTATGGTGGAAGGAATGCACCGGCTGGTAGACTCACTATTGTAAACCACCCGGTGAATGTACCAAATTTTCAATTGCATCCCAGTACTATTGCTCAACTTGAGAGAATATCATTTTCGGGAAGGTTGAATGAAGATGCTAATAAGCATTTACAGAGATTTCTGACCATGAACACCACCTTGAAGATAGATGGTCATACTGAGGAGAAGAAGAAATTGAGAATGTTCCCCTTCACTTTGGCTGATGATGCTGAAGAATGGTTCTTTTATCTTCCGGCTAATAGTATAACAACTTGGGAAGAAATGGAGACTGTATTTTTGAAGGAATATTTTCCTACATCTGTGTTCATGCGAAAAAGGTATGAAATCCTCAATTTCAAGCAAAAAGAGGGTGAGTCGCTAGGGGATGCTTACAAAAGATTCAAAAGACTCATAGTGGCTTGTCCTACTCATAATTTAGACCCAACTGAACAGATGCAAATGTTTGCTCATGGGCTGAGAATTAAGACAAAGCATTGATTGACACAACAGCCGGTGGCTCATCAAACTTTGCAATAGCCACTGGTATGAAGAAGATAATTGAAGCAATTGTTGCAAATGAGCAATTGGAGTTATACGACAGGGTTATCAAGAAGCCAGAGGGAATCATTGATTTGAAGTTGGAAACTAACAGACAATTTAAAATTGAAGAAAATGTTGTTGCAGAGGTGGATAAGAAGTTGAAAGCATTGAATTTAGGTACTTAACAAGTTTCCTAAGTTCAATGGACGCAAACTGCTGTGTGTGAAATTTGTAATGGACCTCAAAATATTGTGCAATGTTTTGCACTCTACAACAAATTGAAGATATTAAATTTGTGAAGCAGAACAATCCTTATTCAAACACTTACAATCCTGGGTGGAAGAATCATCCTAACTTCTCCTAGAAAGATCAACAACAACAAACTCCTCAAAAGGCAGAGTGGGAGGTGGCTATTGAAAATATGGCGGCCCACACCTCTCAATTTCAAGAAGAGACAAGGAGTAATTATAATAATACCACAACTGCAATAAAAAAATGGAGGTTTAAATGGGACATATTGCACTACAGGTAGCGCTATGAGCACAAGAAAATCAGAAAAATCATGAGAAAGTTAATGTTGTCACAATAAGGAATGAGAAAGCTACTAAAGAAAGGAAAGATGAGGTAAAACTTGATGATAGCATCATAGAAGTATATCTAGAAGTGAGAGAGAACAAGAAAAAACAGGGAGAAGTGGTATCACCTGCGAAGCCAGTTGAAGAGAAAACTAAACCAACAATCAAGTTGCCGTATCCATCTCGAGTGGAAAAGAAGGACATGAAAGAGAAAGAATTTAATAAAATTTTCAAATTGTTTAAAAAGCTGGAGATTAACATGCCGTTATTTGAAGCACTCGAGAAGATTCCCTTATACCAAAAATTCATGAAATAGGTACTATAATAAAAGAGACCAACAAAAAATGAACAGGTACCCGTGGATGAGAAATTGTGTGCAATCACACCCGTGAAAAAATTCCTATCAAGCACAATGATTCGGGGTCGGTTACAATACCGTGCATAATAAAAGACTTAAATTTCAAGAAGGTTCTGGTTGATTCTAGCTCTAGTGTGAGTTTAATGCCATTATCTATTTTCAAGAAGCTCGGTATTGAGAAGATAAGCGGGAGTGGAACAAAATTGAAATTTGTTGATCACACCATCAAGCAGTCATATAGGATAGCTGAAAATGTATTAGTGGAAATTAACAATTTTGTTTTCACAGTTGATTTTTAGATCATGGACATACCTGAAGATGAAGAGACTCTTATCATTCTTGGTCGACCATTTATGTTGACTAGTCAATACAATTTTTATATCGATACGGGTAATCTGACACTGAAATCATTTGATGAGGAGATAACCTTGAAGGTGTTGGAAATCAAGAAGCAAGGTGTAGGTGGAAAGAATAAATCTTCAGTCGGAATGATCAAAGTAGAAAGGAAAAGGCAATAGTTCAAAATCACTCCCAGAAGAAGTCTCAGGAATAATCTCTCAGGTGGCATAAATAAAAATTCCTAAGCTCATTCAAGAAGGAAAGAAGAGAAAGAAGAAGGAACATCGAGCTGACAAAATGGAAGTTGGAAGTGGTTGAAAGCACAAATGGGTTGATACTTTTGATCTGAATGAGTTCTGGATTACGAACGAGACAAGCATTAAAGTGTGGAAGAGGAAGTAACCCCATAAGGAGATGAACCATCGAGCCATGAGATGCTAAACGAAGCACTTCGCGAAAGGCAACCCACGCTTCTAATAACTTAGTTTTTATTTTTTTGTTTGTAGATGATAAAAATAGAGTCTTACTGGTGAAAGCTAGGAGGCAGCAACTGGTGTTGCATTACCCACTGTGAGTCACCTTCCTCGAGCTTGTTCTGAAACATTGGGGTCAATGTTTAGTTCAAGTTGGGGAGGGTTTTTATTTTTTTTATTTGAGTTGTTATTCTATTTTAGTACTTTCAATTTATTTTCAATTTATTTGTGTTGTTTATTTGTGTTGTTTATTTTTGTCACTGATGTGTTACAGATTGATTGTATTTTTGCCTAATGAAGGACAGACGAGTAGCTAAGTGGATGAAATATGCAACCCAGACTTGCTTCTCAGGCACCCCAGGAAGTTGATACAGCTGAAGAATGAGTAATTGTTGGACGCAATTTGGTGACACTGGACTGAGATGGTAGTATGGTATACCTGAGCCAGAAAAGAAGCCGCATCACACGAGGAGTGCTTTGGAACCTGTAAGCTTATCCAACATGGTGAGTATACATGAATCCAAACACAAGAATATCATCATGATAGTTCATTCAGGTATGACTTTATTACTTTGATTTTGCGTATATTCTACTCGAACAGCACAACATGATAACACACACTGAGGCACGTTGTTTGTTTTAACCCTGAGCCTTTCTAGCCATCCCTTATTGTTAGGTTTATCCTTTGTTAACCACATTTAAGCCTTATCCATTTGTTTGTGATAACCATATATGTTATCCCAAGGCCAAACACTTCCTACCCTTGCTCGACATAAGTGTTGTGAATTTTGAAATTGTGCAAAGTTCTAAGTTTAGGGTGATCATCTGTATAGAAGAGGGAAAATGTGAAGAAGAAAAAAAGAGTAAAAGAATGGAGACACATGAACGTCTCTCAGAAAAAAAGGAAGGCAACTCATAAATAAATACTTTCCCCGACAAAAAACTCAAGTACCAGTGAAACACTCAAAGCAAAAACTGAGTGAAGCAAATAGCAAAAGAGTCGAGGTTGAGTAAAATCCCATCGTAATAAGTTGAGCATAGAGACCAGAAAAACAACACAAATGCCGAGCCAAAAACCTTTTATTTATTCATTTTCTTTGTTGATCCCACCGTACCCAAGCCCCGTTACAACCCAAAGACCTCCAAAAGTGTGTGAAATCTGTTTGTGTAGTGAAGTTAGAGTTCATTCAAAGTTAAGAGTCAATATTGCATACATTGAATTTTGAGTTCAAAACACTTTAACCCAGGGAGATTTAGTGAGAAGTGTGAAAAAGCTTGTAGGTGAAAAGTATTCTGATATGGAAGTGTAGCGGAAAGTTCAGGTCGGTGATCCAGAATCTTGACCAGGAAGGTGGAAAGCAAGTTGCGAAGAACATCGGTTGTATTGTGGTAAGAAGGAATTCCAGGGCGACTTTGTTGTCTTCGTCTACATTACTTGAGGACAAGATATAATCTAAGTTTGGGG
Source organism: Vicia faba (assembly GCA_948472305.1). Taxonomy (NCBI): domain Eukaryota; kingdom Viridiplantae; phylum Streptophyta; class Magnoliopsida; order Fabales; family Fabaceae; genus Vicia; species Vicia faba. The sequence continues at coordinate 146,223,609 of OX451741.1, forward strand.
TTGTGATTAATCACCATTTCTACTTCATTTCCGTCAATTATTAGGTATAAGTTCATCAAATTTGTAACACTTTGGTTTGTATTTTAATCGTTTTGTTTAAGTTATGTTACTTTTCGCAAATGTATCTTTGTGTTGCTTTTATTTGAATTTCATGTCTTTTAGATGCTTTTGATGGTTTGGTTTGGTAGGCGTTGGTAGTCTCAGGTGCAGGTAAAAATATTAAGACGATTTATGCAAACGCGAAGCAAAACATGAAGTTGCAGGGGCCCTGACATGGTCACCCGTGTCACCTGACACGGGCCGTGTCAGGAGAAAAAGGAAAAGAAGCTGAAGACAGAAGGTGATACGGGTGCCCATGTCACACGACATGGCCCGTGTTAAGTCAGCTGAAGCATAATATTTTGGAGGAAGGATCACAAATGCTGACACAGGTGCCTGTGCCCACTGACACGGCCCGTGTCAGCTCAGGCGCTGATAATTCTTAATTTTGGGAATTTCTAGTGTTTTTTGAATCCTGGAGGCTACTTTGGACTTTTTGCATCACCTAGGCAGGACCAGACTACTTAAACCTAATCTGAAGAAGGAAAAAGGACTTTAGAACGATTAAATAATTTCAAGATAGAAGACTGGAGATCCAGAGGAGCTTTGGGAATGGAGAACTCTTCATGCGCGATAGCAATTGAAGATCGAAGAGTCCAAACTTATTGTAATGTCTACATCTAATATCTGTGTTATTTTACTTTTGAATTCTATGAGAGGATAAACCCCCCAATGCTAAGGGGTGTCCCTGATTTGCAATGTTAAGAATACTAATCTCTTTGTTTTATTCAACATAACAGTTTTTATGCATCAATTTGATTGTTTAGAAGAATTTATAGTTTTAACCTATGAGACCATAGGGTTTCTCTGTTATTAACACATTAGTATTGGGCGGTCGTGTTAAGTTTTTCTAAATAATGATATTATATATGATTTCACCTAGGACTAGGGCAATCCTATAATAAACAGAATAATTCTTGATAATTGAATAGTTAACCTCAAAACTAATTTGAATGGACATTGAAATTAGGATAGAAGGTTAAAGGTTTCTCACTAAGGACTTAGGGAAAGATAATCTTAAGAATCGGTAATTATGGTTGATGAACTTGTTGAAAACATCAAAGAGTGAAGGTTATTTCATGGAAAACCATACACTCACCCCTAGCATCTTTTAATCAAACAGAAAAAGTCACATTTTACATTCAGTCATTTAATCTTTTCGCAAGGATTTATTCTAATCAAACCCAAAACTATTGTTTTTGTTTGATTGAATTAATAATAAAACTCAGTATTTTCTACGTAGTCCCCGAGATTGATACTTTGGGAAAATCCCATTATTACTACATCAGTGAAAATAGTACAGTTGCTATTTTTTTGATCAAGTTTTTGGCACCGTTGTCCGAGACTACCAAAATACAGATTTTCATTGTTATTCAATTGAAATTTTGTTGCTCTGCAATTAAAATTTTATTTTTCAATTATTTTTGTTTATTATTATATTTTCACTAATTATATCTAATCTTTTATGTGAGGTAAGGCCTCAGCTGAACTTTTTTTTTGATGCAGAGATCTAAAGAACTTTTCACGCAAGGAGAAGACAAGCTAAATTAGCCAGATTGGCTTCCGAGGAAGATATTGCCTCAATTTACTTAGAGCACCAAGACACAGGTTTAGAACGCATTCAGAACACCAAGAGACAGAGTCAAAAACTGAAATCATGGGCGAAAATCCACCTGAGAGACTACTTGGTGACTATGGTAGAAGGAATGCACCGACTGGTAGACTCAATATTGTAAACCACCCGGTGAATGTACCAAATTTTTAGCTGCATCCCAGTACTATTTCTCAACTTGAGAGAAGGTCATTTTCGAGAAGGTTGAATGAAGACGCTAATAAGCATTTACAAATATTTCTGACCATGAGCACCACCTTGAAGATAAATGGTCATACTGAGTTGTACCCCAAAATTTGTCCTCCCATATTTCTCAAAACATTTCAAGAAAGATCCTCAAGTTGCTCAAGGAAGTCCAAGGGTTGACCAGACAAGCTCTCTCCTAAGGCAGTCTACCTCAAATTAGGGTTTCATATTGCACCAAGATACTTGAGTCCAAGGGATCCCAAATTATCAGCATTGTCCTAATATGTTCTCAATATCATCCATGTCAAGTTTCAAGCCTTGCAGAGGAAGTTTGCTCAGTCAATTGCTCAAAGGCCTGAAAATCGACCGTGCTAGGGCAAAAGTCAATTGTGGCCTATATACAGTCAAACTTCAAGATTTTTGGTCAACATCCTCATTTTGAAGTATCATTCATCATTTGATCAAGGGTTGATCATGATTCCACAAGGATTGCTCATAATTCATCAAAACCAAAAGTTGTTAGATTAGGGTTTTGTAGGAAAAGTTAACTCAACTTTGACCAAGCGTAACTTTCTCATACTTTATAAGAAATGACCCATCCAAATCTCATTTTGAAGAGGATGCAATTCTATACAATCCATCTTCAGATCCCAAGTTCAAAATATGCACTCACAAGAAGTTATGAATTTGGACATTATAGGTCATTTTGAAAAGTCAACAAAACACCTTTTTTGTCAAAGCTTCATACATGGACATGGAATACCAAATTGATATGAGACCAAAAGCGTTTATTATAGGACATCTCAAGCTTTCTAAAAAGTCCAATAACACCTTCAAAGAGTCAAAATTGAGGAAGTTATGCATTGGTGAAGTTGACCTTTTTTGCAAAATTGTCAAAAGTCAACTATGCCTCAAATTGCAATTTTTGCTAAATGGGCCTAACTTTTTGCACTTGTTTTGAGTTGGTAGCATGGTCCACGAGCCCTAGCTTTTTCCACTTGTCTTTATCTTATTTTTATTATTTATTTTGATTTTTATTTGAATTAAATCAATTTAAATCAAAACAAATCATGAAAAATCAAAATCATTGAAATCTCAAGATATTGTGCATGTTTTAGGTCCCATATGCAGCTGGAAAGTGAATCAATTTGTGCAAAGCCTTTGTGTGCATGAAAATATTGGTTTTGGTTTATTTTTGGAAAGATCTTCAAGTGAATAAAATCAAGATCAAAAGCTATAATGGACAAAGATTGAGAGCAGAATTTCAACCCTAATTCAGTCCTTGGTATATAGTATACAATTGCAGACCTAAAACAAAGGCTAGAGAGGCGTGAAAAAGGCAGAACAAACTTGGAAAAATCAGAAAAAGGTGCTGAGTTGATTTCATAGCTCCAGGCGATTACAAGGCTCCCTGACCATCTCATTCACTTCCTGGGATCATAAGCAAGCTATACCAATCAAGAACAAGGACTTTCCAACGCTAGAACGCACTGTAAGTCAGCCACGACAATGGCTTCTTCTTGAAATCGAATTGCATGATTCTGGCATCTATAGCATAAAATACCTATATATATTCTTGATCCTTGAGACATTTGCAAACTATCTATAACATTCAATTATATTTTTATGGACTGTATCAGAATTTGCCATTGTTAGGTTTTTTTGCTTCGATTTAGGATCTTTGTATGCAGGCAAAATTGGCCCCCATGAAGGGCATCATGATACTCAGAATGTCAAGGCGGTTCGATTCATAGCATTAGATGTCATTTATCATGCCCATGGAAGGTTTTGAAACGAGCCAGGGTTATAGCTACGAACATATGTCCGTAGGTAAAAGTCTGTGACTTTTACCAACAGAGAGAGGACAGGGATGACTTGCGTGGCACCCTTGGATTGGTTCATTTGAATTCTGGCGCAATTTTTTTTTATTTTCCCCCACTAACGCTCATTATTATATATTATCAATTGTTATCATGCTATATACAAGAAACGTGTCCAGCGCAGTTGGTAGCGAGGTGATTGGAAAAGGCTTCAGGACCTGGGTTCGAATCCCAGGTCCCCCCATTATTTCACATATTTTTTCTTTCCATAATCAGGCGTGTGTATAGGTGGGATAACCACCATGGTCCATCATCATCCAACCAGCCATGTGTCCAGGAGGCCAGATCTAAAGGCTATCATATGAGGGTCCACCAAAAGCTCAGTCAACATGCAGTAGGGAATCGTGGAAGGTCAATGTGGGTCAGATTTGTTTGGGCCAAGAGCTTGCTATCCACACCCCTCCAATTGCTTTCTCAGGCCCATTTTCTTCTCCTTTTCATTTATATTTTCTTTTAATTAATTAATTTATTTATATTTACTAATACGAATTAATTTTTCTTTTTATCATAAAATCACAAAAATAATATTTTCATCCAATTTAGGTTTATTTTTTTATAAATTAAATTAATTAATTTAATTAGTTTACTTAATTTTAGGATAACTTTAATTATTTTGTAAATAAATTAAAAAAAATAGAAAATTAGGGTTTTGGTTTTAATTTAATTTCAATTTTCTATTTTCTTTTTTTCCCAAAAATACAAAAATAGGTCATGTAAATTATTTTCTTGAATTTAATTTAATTATTAATTAGACTTGTATTTAATTTAAAAACCTAATTCTTTTTCTTAAAAATAATTTAAAAAAAACAACAAAAAATAATTTCTCTTTCGATTAGGTTAGCTGGGGTCAAAACCCTAGTTCTCTCTCGTTCTCGATTCATCGCGTTTATTTATTTTTACCATATTGATGTAATTGCTCACAAGTTGTAATAGATTAATTAGGATCTTTTACTTTCATTTATCGCTTTTTTTACGGGTTGTTTTTGGCTATGTAATTAATACCCGAAGCCTTGTAATAGTGTAGCTTTACTTTCCGCACTTTAAATTCCGCAAAATATTAACTGTTAGATGTATGAATATTAGGAATGCATGACAAGAATGTATGATTAACTTTAAAACGGTTAGTAAACCCTAAATGTGCAAAGATAATAAACTTGAAATTAAATCACTCGCACATGCGCACTCCTAGGGTATACTCTCACTTCGGTTGCCTTCGGTAAACGGTCATTAAGTATAGGATATTTTAGTGGTCACTCTCTTGTCTAAACAAAGATCAAAGTCCCGTTCAGAAAAGTTGCCTCGGAATGGTTGCCTCGGATACTGTTGCTTCGAATATTGATCTTAAGACATTAAGGTTACTACTAAGACGTCCTAACATTGCTTCAGTGATCGTGCATCCCTTTCGAATTGACCCTTAAAACTCCAACGACGGTGCTACCTACTCACTAATAGTAGGATAGCACTGTCTAAAGGAAAAAAGAACAGAAACGTTCTATTTTTCGAGTAGGTAGATTAATTCTTAAGTACTTGCTCAAACAAACAAACTTTTTCACACTTACACTCTTTTCGAACAAAGTTTTCAAAAAAAACACTTCGTAACACTCTTGAAGACAGAAGCAAGGGTTAAATCGAAGTCAAACAAAAACTTTTCAAATCAAACACACACAAGCAATTTTGAAAATGATGAGCAAGTACCTAAGAGCCCGTGGAAAACCACAGATAGAAAGGGTGCTAATACCTTCCCTTTCTATAATCTACCCCCCGTACTCAAAATCTCGAAAAAAAAGGAATTTTTCTATGTTTTTGTCCTTTCCAGTTGGATAAAATAAAAGTCGGTGGTGACTCTTGCTTACCGCGACATTTTGCAAACACAAACGTAAAATGTAAACCAGCATTTCAAAATAGTCCGGTTCTGGCCACCGTATCACAGAACTGGCGACTCTGCTGGGGAAAATATAAGTGGGGTATACCTTAGGATTAGTTCATCATATTTGCTTCTATTGTGTGATTTGATTGCTTTATCTTTGAGGGCTTTGTATCGGGAGTTACTATAGATCCTAATCCGGATTTGGGGAACACCTTTTAGGTAAGTAGCAATAAATTGTGAGGGAACGGTACAACGTAGACCGATACGGTTGAAGCAGTAGCTACATTGATGTGGCACATTGGTTGGTACTGGTATCCCTTGTGGAGAAACAAGGAGAATACGGGGCTGCTATATGGGTCGTTAAGCATCAACTGACCTTAGAACCTATAATTGACCAACTTGGCCATAGAAGTAGTGAGATAGCCGACCTTGACATAGAGATGAGAACTAGTTGATACTCGATGCTACACTCATTGAGACCATACTCTCGAGATAGTTCCGGCTGCAAGAAAAGATTGCGTGAGCTGAAACCATGACCGATGAAGGATGGTCAGTGATATTGAGAACCACTAGAACCCGATTACTATTATTAGGACAGGTTGAAACCAACTGAACTTCAAGAGGGTAGTACCTAGACCCCATGCAAGCCTGAAACTTAAGGGTTATTGTGTGACTTGTTTGCCTTTACCATGTCTACTATCTGCTATATCTGTTGTGTGTTTTATCATGACATCATGCATCATAACATAGCATGCATACTTTCATTAGACTAACCATTTCAAAGACCGAGGGGATTTATCTTTGTTCTGTTTTGCAGATCATGACTTCTATGCGCAGAAACACCATCCGAGTTAACTTTGTGCAAATACCTGCTCAAATCAAAGATTTGGCCTTGAGAATTTCTGATACTTCTTCATTCATTAGAAGACATGGTCAGCTTCTTGGTTTGGTTACCTCCAGGTTTGATGAGCAAATGATGAGTGTTTTATTCCAGTTCTTCGATCCAGTGCATCATTGTTTCACCTTCCCGGACTATCAGCTAGTTCCTACTTTGGAAGAGTTTTCTCATTTGTTTGGTATATCCATCCTCGAGCAGATGCCCTTCACAGGTTTAGAAGAGACTCATAGGCCAAAAGACATTGCTTCAGCTTTACACTTGAAAAAGGCTGATATAGTGTCTAATTGGGAGACCCGGAGCAGGGTTAAAGGTTTCTTGGCCAAGTTTCTAATGGATCAAGCTCAACGGTTCTGGGATAACTTGGAATTTCAAGCTTTTGAAGACACTTTGGCTCTCCTCATCTATGACTTGGTTCTTTTCCCGAACCCAGATTCCTTCATAGATGTGAATGCGGTCAAGATCTTCTTGTCTCGTAATCCAGTGCCTACTCTTCTGGGTGATATTTTACATGCTCTCTATACTCGTACTATGTGAAGAAGGGGAATCCTCAGGTGTTGCACGCCGCTGCTGGCGAGGTGGTTTATTTCGCATCTCCCTAAGTCTGTATTGAAGAATGAGGAAGGTGTAGGTTGGGCTTACAGAATCACGTCCCTTGCTCATACAGACATTATTTGGAGTTCTAAGGATATGGAAGGTGTTGCTATCATTGATCGATGTGGGGAATACCCTAATGTTCTGTTGCTTGGAATTAGAGGGGGAATAACCTACAGTCCTTGTTTGGATTTACGACAGTTCGGTCGTGCTCGGAGAGATAGTCCTCATGAGCTGCTTCTTACAAATATTGTCTTTGACTATAAAGAGGACGTTAAAGAGCATCGCCGAAGGTTTATACGAGCCTGGGGCATGGTGAACAGGTCAGACCCTCAAGAGCTAGGACTAAAGACTTCTCTCCCTATGCAACCTTATCTCTAGTGGTTTCTAGCCCGCGCTCAGAAGCTGGGGATGCCTTATAAAGCTGTTTTGCCGGTGATCTTAGAGCATACTAATGCATAAGGTGTTACTTATACGATCCTCTATCCCTATATGCCTACTGATCTTGGGGCATTGAAGAGATCTTGGATCCAGTTAAAAGAGGAGAGGGATACCTAGCGAGAGAAGTATCATGAGCAGGAAGGGAAGATCTTGAAGCTCACGAGGCAACTCGAGAATGAAAAGACGATCAATGACTATGTCAGCATGAATGGAAAGCGACCATGGGATTTCTGATTTTTTTGTTGTTTTTCTAGTTTAGATTTATTTTCAGTTTATTTCTTTTGTAACGCCTTGAAGGCATTTTTAAACATTTTTACAAGTTTGAATCTAATAAAGTTTGTTTCTTGGTTTGCAAATTTAAATCTCCCAAAGTCTTTGAAATCATTTCATACGCATTCCATTATCATGCACCTCATTACAGGTATCATTACAGGTTTCTCATCTTCTTCGCTGTTTATTTCAGCACAAAATGTCTTCTGAAACACCTACCGATCAAGCCATCAAGGCTCTTCAAGTACAGAATGCTCAATTCTAAGTAATGTTCCTGAACTTGGCTAAAGGGCAGGAAGATTTGAAGACTCTCATCATGAAGGAGAAGAGAAATAAGAAGAAGAAGGTGGTCCTTCTGAATATGGGTCACAGATTTGGGAATAGGCTGCGACAGGAAGCTGATTTGTCTCATTCATCTAAAGGAGGAGAGAATCAAGAGGAAGAAAAGGGTCTTAGTCCTGTAGTCTCTGATAATGACACTAATTTTGATGAAGAACGATATCCTTTTGCTGAGGATAGATACAAGCAACTCGAAGATCGTATGAGTGCAATGGAGATTCAGAAGATACCCGGTTTGGACTTTGGAGATTTGGGACTGGCATCTGGGGTGGTAATCCCTCACAAATTCAAAGCTCCTGTTTTTTCTAAGTACGATGGAGTATCTTGTCCAAAGCTACACCTCCGCTCGTACGTCAGAAAAATTCAACCCTACACTGCTGATAGAAACCTGGGTTCATTTCTTTCAAGATAGTCTGTCAGGGACACATCTTGAATGGTTTTATCAATTGGAAGGAGCTAACGTCCGCAACTGAGAGGATCTTGCTGCTGCTTTTTACAAGCAATACCAGTACAATGCCGACCTTGCTCCCACGCGTACTCAGCTTCAGGGTATGTCTATGGGTGCAGGCGAAGGCTTTAAGGACTACGCTCATAAGTGGAGAGATCTGGCTGGAAGAGGCCAACCCCCTTTGTCTGATAGGGAGTTGGTGGATATGTTTCTTGGGACTTTGTCTGGTCCATTCTTCAATCATTTGATCGACAACTCATCATCAGGGTTTACTGAATTGATTTTGACTTGGGAGAGGGTAGAAGCTGGTATCAGAAGTGGCAAAATACAGAAAGGTGCTTCATCAAGTACAGAAAAGAAGCCTTTCAGGAAAGAAGCTAGTGCAGTTTACAGCTCGAGGAGCCAAAACCGAACTGAACGCCGCCAAGCAGTGAATGCGGTAGTAATATCAAAACCCACTGTTGCCCCACAACGCAACAATCAGCAAAGAGTAGAGAGACCGAAAAGACAGTATACTCGGCTCAGTATGACCTTATCTCAAATTTTACCGCAGTTATTGAAGACCAACCTGATAACTCTGAGGGAAGCCTCGAAGAATCCCAGCACCACATCTCCGCTGTATAACCCAAACGCCCGTTGTGCCTATCACTCAGATAGCCCAGGGCATGATACAAACAACTGTTGGGCCTTGAGGAATAAGGTGCAAGATTTGATTAAAGCTAAAGAAATCGAGTTTGATGCTCCGGAAAAGCCCAACGTCATAACTGCGCCCATGCCCAAACATGTATCGGGAATCAATGCTATTGAGGTTGTCTCCGCTACAGAAGATGACAAAGAAGAGTCAGAGTTTGATAGTTGGATTTACCCGACTACCGACGGTGGATTAAACAATTGGACGACAAAGGACTTTGTGCCAGTTTCTTTTATTCACAGTAATAGACTTTTGTTTTGAAATTTGTAACAGACAATTTGAAACTTTACGGCCCGGTGCCTTGCCCGAGGAACTTTGGCTTTGTTTGTGAGGGCTTATTATGTGTCATTTTCATATAACATCAATAAAGCATTGGACGTTTTCTTGCATTACAAATTTTGCGCTCTTTGTTTTTCTCTTCTATCTCGCACTTTATCAAACAGCTATTGTCTTACACACACTCACATATCACAATGCAGATCCACATCCCCTCTGGATCCCACTGATAACGACTCTGCTACTTCCATTTATGACTTCGGAAGTCCGATCAACCAAGTCGAGGACGAAGGTGAGGATGACTGTGAAGTGCCTGGGGAACTTGCTAGACCGTTACTACAGGAAGAGACGGCCATACAGCCCCATGAAGAGCCAGTAGAATCAGTGAATCTGGGTACAGAAGAAGACAAGAAAGAGGTCAAGATCGTGCAAATCTAGAGCGTAGTGTCAAGCAACGGTTGATACAGATGCTACGCGACTATGTTGAGATCTTCACTTGGTCTTACGAAGATATTCCTGGGTTGGATACTGATATTGTGGTGCATCGCTTGCCAACTAAAGAAGACTGTCCTCCAGTGAAGCAGAAAGTTCTCCGAATGCGCCCATAGATGTCTGAGAAAATCAAAGCTGAGGTCATGAAACAATTTGATGCCGGTTTTCTAGCAGTTACTTCTTATCCGCAGTGGGTTGCCAACATAGTTTCGGTGCCGAAGAAAGATGGCAAAGTACGGATGTGTGTGGACTATATGGATCTGAATAGGGCGAGCCCCAAGGATGATTTCCCGCTCCCTCACATCGACGTTCTGGTCGACAACACCGTGCAACATAAGATCTTCTCCTTTATGGATGGTTTTTCTGGTTACAATCAGATTAAGATGGTGTTATACCCCAAAATTTGCTCTCCCATATTCTTCAAGAAATTGCCAAGACAAGTCACAAAATTCCCCAAGGGTTGTGCAGTGCAATAGTCTCCCATACAGTCAAAATTAGGGTTTTGAGTCTGATCAAGAAAAGGAAGTTTTCAAAGGCTCAATCAAGTCTCATATGCTTACAAACATGGTCAAGCATCCTCATATCAAGTTTCAAGGCATTCAGCTCAAGATTGCACAGTCAAAACCCTAAATTGCACTACAGTCAACTGTAGAGGCAAAATGGTCATTTGGCAGTCAAAAGTTCAAATTTTTGGTCAATACATCATTTTGAAGCCACAAGCATAATTTGATCAATGCTTGATCATGATTCTCAAGATTTGGCTCAGAAATCATCAAAGATGCAAAGGTTGCTATATTTGGACAGCTGAAAAAGTTAACTGAAATTGACCAGGGCATAACTTTCACATGGATTATCAGAAAAATTCCATCCAAAGCTCATTTTGAAGAGAAAGACATTTCCTACAACTCATCTTCATACTTCAAGTCCAAGAAATGCTCTCACAAAAAGTTATCAATTTCAACATTACAGGTCATTTTCAAAAGTCAACAAAAGGGGACTTTAAGTCAAAGGCCATAACTTGAGATTGGTAAATAAAAATGACATGGGACCAAAGGCATTGGTTAAAGGACTCAAAGACCTTTCCAAAATGTCCAAGAACATGTGAAAAGCTTAAAAATTGAGCAAGTTATGCCTTGTAGAAGTTGGGAAATTTTTGTGAAATGGCAAAAGTCAACTATCCTTGAAAATCCAATTTTTGACAAAAGGGCCCCATTTTTTCCACTTGGTTCATCCTTGTCATGCTACACACGTGTCCCATGGTTAATTTCAAGACCAAATATTGATTTTTTTATTTTATTTAATTTTTGATGATTTAATTCATTTTAATTCTTTGAAAATTCAAATAAAATTTAAAAACCAATGGAATAGTGTAAAATGAACTTGGACAATTTCTATGTATCATGAACCAACTCAAGAAATCAGGCTAGGGTTCATTTGCACACTAGGTCTAGGTTTTGGCTAAAAAGGAGGAAAAATGGTTAAGAGTGAAAACCCTAAGACCAATTCTCTCACAAGCATGAATTAAGGCCAAAGAGTAAACCAATTCCATTCCATGATCATCACTGAGTCAAACCCTAGGCCTAACACATCATAAGATGCGCCCAAACAAGCTTTGGCAATTTGAATTTTTGACATAAAAAAGACAATTCTGAAATCACTACAAAAGGATCTTTGAAGCCTTAATTTTTGTTCCATAAGCATCCTTAGACATTCCTGAAGGCACTCCAATCACAAACAACAACAAAAGCGTAAGGAATTGGTGGATACAACTCAAACTGTACAGAGAATTTTTTGAAATCGTATTCTCAATTCTAAGCATGATCATTGCATTTTAATTACATATTCATGTTCCTTACAAAGTTTCCAAACTATTCATGGTGTTTAATTTCATTTTTGTTAATCATACGCTAATCCACCATTTTCGAATCCTAGGGTTACAGTTTTCTTAAATTAGGGATTTTGCATAGAGGAAAAATTAGGGCCCATGACCACCATGGTTGAACTCAGCAAATCTAGACGAAGATGAAGCATTGGTCGCGACAAATTTATGAGATACACAGGCCTATTCGCTATTTCTTGGAAGGCTGCCTAATGCTACGTTTCAAAACCGTTGCCTTCTTTCTTTGTGTTTCAGGAAAATGGAAGGGATGATGGCGTGGCGCAAGCAGATTGGAGGAATTTGAATTGCGCGCGTTTTGATGATTATGCATTGGTTTTGTTTTTTTAATATTTATTAACCATATTATATTAATTGAAACATAAGTGGCTCAGTGGTAACGCGTTAGGCACATGATATCAAAGACCTGGGTTCAAGTCCCAGGTCTGGCAAAATTCCATATTATTTTTCAAAATGAAATTCTATGCTTTGCTAATGTCCAGGTACACCATGCACACTCAAAAATCAACCTCCACGCGTCCATTAGAAGCAATCCAAGGGCCATGACCAAAGGTGTATCATAGACTCCAGTCAATGTGCAGCACTCTATCCAGGAAAGTCAACCAATTCAATGCAAATGGGCCAGAATTTCTAGGCCTGCACCTCACAATTTTGGGGTCTACCCCCCTGGTTTGCCTTATTAATTTTTATTCTTTCTTTAACTTTTCTTTTTTTTTTATTTCTTTTATTTGCTATTTATTTAATTAATTATTTTTACATAAATATAATAAAAACATCATAAAATCAAAAAATGCAAAAATATGATATTTATTTTATTATGATTATTTTCTAAATAAATACATGTAAATATTTAGTTTTAATTAGGTTTTCAATTTTAATTCTTTTTTTAATAAAAATCCAAAAAAACATAGAATTAGGTTAATGACTTTTTCCTTTTAACTTTCCTTGTTTTTTGCCATAGTATTAGTGTTTTTCATAATTAAACTAGGGTTGCATTTTAGGTTAGATTTTAATTCTTTTAATAACTAAAATCCAAAAAAATAGAGTTTAGGTTTAATGACTTTTATTTTCTTTTTTTATTTTTTCCCTTTTTTCAGAATAATAATATTATTTATTTATTTTCATAAACTAAAAAATGTACATAAATTAATTTAGAGTTAAATTAGATTAAAAGTGAATATTTTCATAATAAATTTAAAAAACATTAGAACTAGGATTTTAATTTTCAATTAATTTTTCTTTTTTTCTTTTAAATCTAAAAAACCCAAAAATACCATTTTTCATTTAATTTTAATTTTAGATAACTTAATTATTTTAATTCCTTTAAAGGGTTCAACGCCCTCGCATTTGATTATTTTCTTTTTTCGCGCGTTTCATTTATTTCTTTTATGAATATAATGTACTTGTACCAAAGCCATGTAATAGCTATTAGACATTTCTTTTCCGCAATTTATTTTAAAATGGGTCTGGATTAATTTGGCGTTGTAGACCCTCGCCTTTGTAATAGCGTAGGACTTTTATCTTTTCTGCACTTTAGATTCCCGCACTTTTAACTGTTAAACAATAACATGAAAGAATGAATGCCCGAAAATAAAATCGAATCGTTAGATCACCAATGCATGACAAGACAAACAATAAACTGAAAATGACACACGATTCGCACACACCACCCCCTAGGGTACGCTTCACTGTTGCCTTTCGAAAAGGTGATCGTCGAGTAGAGGATGTCTTAGTAAGTCCTCATGATCCGGGAACCTGGCATGAGGGTAGCTTCTAAGGTGTCTTCCCATTGCTCTGGTGATCACCATGTCCCTAAAACTCGAATTGACCCGAACACCTCCAACAGTGGTGCTACCTACCTCTCAATGGTGGGATGGCACTACTTTAAAGGACATTTACACAGACGAATTCCTTAGGGTAGGTAGGTTCTCAAGGATACTTGCTCTAATTTCAAACAAATCAAAATACTTTTCACACCAACACTTTCAAAAACTTTCAAAACAAACTTTTCAAACACTCTGACGTATGAGTTAAACTGAAACTTTTCAAAGAATATTTTTGAAACCCACATTGAAAAGCAAGCAAACAATTTTGAAAACACAAGTGAGCAAGTATCTAAGAGCCCATGGATAACCATGGATAGAAAGGGTGCTAATACCTTCCCTTTCTATAACCTACCTCCCGAACCGAGAGCAATCTCTTTAAAGGAATTTTTCTGTGCTTTTGTCCTTTCCATTTGGAGAAAATAAAAGACGGTGGCGACTCTTGCTTACCGCGACATTTCGCGAACCAGCTTTAAAACAGTCAGTTCCAGATCCACCGATCACAGAACTGGCGACTCTGCTGGGGACTAAAACTTAAAGTGAGGTGTACCTTAGGGCTAGTCATAACTATGTTTTCAATTGCTTTCCTTGTATGCTTTAAAATTGTGGGTTGCTTGGGAGTTCTATAGATCCTAACCCGGATCTGGGGGATACCCTTTTAGAAAGTAGCAACAAGGTTGTGAGGGAACTGTGCGGGGTATACCGACATGGTTGAAACAGTCTGCTACGTTGATGTGGCACTTTGGTGTGTACCGGTAACCCTTGAGTCAGTCAAGGAGAGTACGGGGCCTCCGCGTGGTGTCATGAAGCATCAACAGACCTTAGGAACCTTAATTGAACTACCTTGGCCTCTTTAGGGTAGTGAGATAACTGACTTTGGTGCAGTCCGAGGTTGGTTGATACTCGATACTACACTCAATTGAGGGTTGCTTTCCTGGAATATTTCGGTCGCCAGTTCAGTGGCTAAATCGAAACGATGAACAATGAAAGCAATCCCGTGATATTGGGAACCTTAGAACCCGGTTACTTTGATTAGGACAGGTTGAACCCACCAACTTCAAGAGGGTACTACCCAGACTCCATGTTGGCCTAAACTTTAAGGGCTTCTCTTGTGTGACTTGTGTGCCTTCCTACTTGCATGCTTATTACCTGACATTTGTCTCTTGCAGGTTGTGTTTGTAGTCCTTAATTAGGACTCATAACAGGGTATCCTAAGTTTCTTGCAGGGTCTGTTTCTAGTCCTTAATTGGGACTCATAACAGGGTTTACCTACATCACCCCCATGCATAGCATAACATCATACCATTGCATACATCCTAACCCATTTCAAGGATCTCAAGGGCTTGTGATACAGGTCATATAAATCAAACATCTAGCAAGGGGCAAAGAGGATTTGTTTTCCTCTAGCCAATGTTGTCAGAGGCTATGACCCACTTGATATGGTGAGCTCTGACTCCTGAAGAAGGTTCCCTAACCAAGGTTGTCTGGAAATCAAAACCAGACATGATGACTAAAGTCAGGGGCTATGACCCACTTGATATGGTGAGCCTTTGACTCTTGAAGAAGAGTTCTTAATAACATGGGTGTCCTTCAATCAAGCTTTAAATTCCAAATGCTAACAAATTTCCTTGTTTACCCCGCGAGGTCCTTGAAAACATTGCATGCATATCATACACATCATTGCATCACATCATACACATCATCGCATCACATCATACACATCATTGCATCACAGGTATCCCTTTTGCAGGTCACTCACCTTTCCCGCTGTTTATTTCAGCCATGGCTTCCCAACAAGACAATCAGGACTTTCTTGCTCAAGAGACCCGGTTCGGGAAAATCCTCCTGAATCTATCCAAGGGGCAGGAAGAGCTAAGGACACTTATCATGGAGACTTTTGTCAGGAACAGTGCTGAGAATGAAAGGCTGGAACACCTACAAGCTGAGGTGGATGCATTGAAAGCCCAGATGCTGGGGCAGATGACTGCCATTCAGGGTTTAACTCAAAGACAAGATGAGCTCGGGGTCCTCATCAACAAACTGCTTCAGGGTAACCAACTGGGGCAAACATATAAGGGTAAAAAGCCAATCATCGTTCCACCACCTTTGAGACAAAGAGGCAAGGAGAAAGCTCCTCATATGGCTCCAGTATCACCAATTCAGCAGCAACTTCACCAACTTCAGACAGACAAGCCCAGGAGGCAGTTCACCCCGCTCAATATGTCGCCGTTTCAAGCTTTACAACGCCTGTTGAGATTGAACCTGATCACATTAAGGGATCATCCCCAGAACCCCAACACAGCACATCCTGCTTATGATCCCAATAAAAGGTGTGCCTACCACTCTGCCTGTCCAGGACATAATGCAAACGAGTGTTGGGCTTTGAAAAACAAGATCCAGGACCTGATTGATGAAGGAGCACTAGAATTCACACAAGATGGTCAAGCTGAATTTTTCTACCATCCCTCCAAGGCTCACCATTTGAAGTGACAAGCCCTGAGACTAGAAATTTTTGTTCATTCGAATGTTCAAGTTGCAATTTTCTTTTGTTCAAACATTTACTCATTGTTAAAACATTGTTATTTCATTAATGCATCGCTTATGTCTATTTTGAATCAACATATTCGTATTCACTATATGCAAATTATTTTCATATTTTTTCTGATGTCAACTCTCGTAAATTCTAAACCTCTTGAGGGAGGATGACGAAAACGATACCACGATCTTTACAGTATGCTTTTGAATAGACCCCGCTGATGAGGTACAGGCATTGTTTCAATTCCTAAACACTGGAGTTATAAGGAAGATAATCCCTCGTCAACCCATCTGAGCCAAAGAAGTAGGAGTTTTTATTTTCGCAATTTAAAACCCTTAATCATAACCTGGGGCAGGGTAGTCTCTCAGTTGATCCAAGTGCATAACGAATGGCACCAAAGAGATCCTTACGAAAAAAGAAAGACAGTGATGGTTCAGAACAATCAAAAGGACAGGCAGTCATTATCAAAAAAAATCATAAACGAAAAGCCCAAGAAGTCAAAACCTATAAAAAGGGACTTACAAAACTGGGGCATCCCGCTGACTGTAATTCCAAAAAAGGGAACAGTTCAGGCAAAAAAAAATAGGGATAACAAAATCAAAAAGAAAGAGGTCCCACAAACCCTCGACAAAAAAGGAATGACTGCCTATTCAGAATAAATCATCAATATCCGAACCATCACTGGAAAATCAGAACAAAGACTCAAACTAGGTCTAACGTATAATCAACTGAGTTTAAGGTTTGGAGAACATCACGAAGAGCGGGTGGGTACAAATAAAATTTGAGCCTTTATCCTTTGTTTCTTAAACCATGAACCAGGCCATGTTATAACCCTTAAAAGTCCTAGCTGAAGCATGGGTTAGTTCGAAAGCATACCGTTACGAGAGGTATCCTGACTCCTGAAGGCCTACGGTAAATACGGAGTTGACATTATGTTTTACAAACATTCACTTGTTTTATGAAAAAAGAATGCATTTTCAAAATCTTTGAGACAGACATAAGCCTTGCATTTTTAATATAACTTTGTTTGCATATGACTTTTTGTTTGAACAGCATAGAAATTCGCATGACGAAAGTCTAATGAACAAGAGTATCTCCAATCAAGGGGCACGACATGATCATGGTCTATCATCTGGGGCAGTTCAGTCAAGATTCGGAGAATCTCTCAAAGGCCAAATAGCCTGGGGCAAACCTCCGCTTGAGTCACTTGGGGCATTTCAACAACGAATCTGGCCTGATCAAACACCTTCTGGTGGCATGACAAAACAATTTCTAACAGGGGCAATTCCCTACATGCTGAAAGCACGGACATAGTCGAAAAATACTACGCACAATCAAAGACCCGCTAGGTTGACACACCTAGGCAAAAATAAGGGCTTCCCGACGAACCAAAAAGGTTCGGGCAAAATGAAGGGATGAAATGAAAAAATCTGTACACCCGGCAAGTCGAAAACCTGGAAAGGCGGCTTGGGCAAAAAATGGGTATCCCGGTGGACTGAAAACCCGAAAGGGCGGTCCAGGCAAAAATTAGGGATCAAAGCGTACGACTATGTCCTGTCATCTCGTCACCTGCCTACCAGAAGAAGGTTTGTCCATCAGCAAGCTATCAGCACCTCTCAAGTCTTCCTCTCACACTAGAAACAGGTGCAATAAAGAGTTGTCTGAGCAGTCTAATTGTTCTATCCTCCAAGGTACCAAGGTAGGTTCAGCTAAAGAACCTAACCAGGCATCTTGAATTCCCCAGAGAGTGAGACAGCAAGTCAGTGTATTATTCCTCAAACAAAGTTAATAAGTCTCAAGGAAATTGGGTATCCTCCAGTAGATCCCAAGATTCCCCCAGCAGCATATATTCTTAACAAGCATCCCCGGCAGTCTTGGTCTAAAAGATTGTTCCCCGGCGGCATACATCAATATTCAAAGGAATCACTTCCCCAGCATATCTTAAATTCCCCAGGAGAGTCCCATCCAAGTTCCCCAGGAAAGATGGAATTCATCTCCCCAAGCAGTAAGCTTATCCCCAGTAGATTCTGGAAGCTTATCCCCTCGCAGAGCACGAACGCGTCGTCCGGCTTTGTTTAAAGAGGTATTTCCTTAACAGGATATAACTGGTTTATCCTCAGCCAAAAGCCACGGAAAGGTCGTCGTCAACATAGTTCCTGCCTATCCCCAGCGAAGTCTATTCACACTTCCAGTACAACAACGGTATCCCCAACAGAGTTACTATCAACATTCAGCAAGGCATCACTCTTCCCACAGAGTATTGCTTCCCAGTATGGTCGTCAGAGTATCTTTTCTCCCCGCAGAATCGTCCTTGCCAAGTTTATTCCGCAACGGAGTCATCTTCTCCTACCGGTATTCTTGCAACTATCATCCCCAGCGGAAGTACAAGTTTATTCCTCAATATCAGCCCAGGATACGACTTCCCGGCACCCGTCAAGGATTTACTTTCCTAGACGAAAACATACATAAAACATCACATACGTCATTATAGCATGCATAACACACTGCATCATACAAATCTCATTTATGTTGAGAACATCATTGCTTGATCCATATCATGCATTGCATATGACTGACTTTCACCTTTCAGGAAAGATCCAGTTAAGTTCTCAAGCTACATTTCAAGACCTAGACCGGTTCAGTTAAATCGTCCCAAGATTTTCCTGATTGCTTATCCAGTCAAAGGCCTTCTCTGGTTCAGTTAAATCGTCCCAAGATTTTCCTGATTGCTTATCCAGTTGAAGACATTTCAAGACCTAGACCGGTTCAGTTAAATCGTCCCAAGATTTTCCTGATTGCTTATCCAGTCAAAGGCCTTCTCTGGTTCAGTTAAATCGTCCCAAGATTTTCCTGATTGCTTATCCAGTTGAAGACATTTCAAGACCTAGACCGGTTCAGTTAAATCGTCCCAAGATTTTCCTGATTGCTTATCCAGTCAAAGGCCTCCTCTGGTTCAGTTAAATCGTCCCAAGATTTTCCTGATTGCTTATCCAGTGGAAGACATTTCAAGACCTAGACCGGTTCAGTTAAATCGTCCCAAGATTTTCCTGATTGCTTATCCAGTCAAAGGCCTTCTCTGGTTCAGTTAAATCGTCCCAAGATTTTCCTGATTGCTTATCCAGTGGAAGACATTTCAAGACCTAGACCGGTTCAGTTAAATCGTCCCAAGATTTTCCTGATTGCTTATCCAGTCAAAGGCCTCCTCTGGTTCAGTTAAATCGTCCCAAGATTTTCCTGATTGCTTATCCAGTGGAAGACATTTCAAGACCTAGACCGGTTCAGTTAAATCGTCCCAAGATTTTCCTGATTGCTTATCCAGTCAAAGGCCTTCTCTGGTTCAGTTAAATCGTCCCAAGATTTTCCTGATTGCTTATCCAGTTGGAGACATTTCAAGACCTAGACCGGTTCAGTTAAATCGTCCTAAGATTTTTCTGATTCTTACCCAGTCAAAGGCCTCTCTGGTTCAGTCAGATCGACCCTAAGATCTCCCTGATTCTTATCCCAGTAGAAGACACCCCAGATTTTTCTCAACGAGCGTTGTTGAAGTTAAAGTCGCCCAAGGCTCTCTTACCATTCATGCTAAGGTACTCATTTTCTGTCTTGCAGGTATGCAGGTTCTAGCGAAGGAATCTCTTACGCAATCAAACATCCAGATGGCATCTATAAGCCCATTCCCATCATTGCTAACATGTGAGCGCAAATTTCCGGGCACTCTAGTGTTCAATCATCTTCTACCCTCGGATTACGAAAGGCACGTCAGCCAATCTGCATCCTCAGGTCTAAGAAGATTGAACAGGGGCAACTGTTATACCCCAAAATTTGCTCTCCCATATTCTTCAAGAAATTGCCAAGACAAGTCACAAAATTCCCCAAGGGTTGTGCAGTGCAATAGTCTCCCATACAGTCAAAATTAGGGTTTTGAGTCTGATCAAGAAAAGGAAGTTTTCAAAGGCTCAATCAAGTCTCATATGCTTACAAACATGGTCAAGCATCCTCATATCAAGTTTCAAGGCATTCAGCTCAAGATTGCACAGTCAAAACCCTAAATTGCACTACAGTCAACTGTAGGGGCAAAATGGTCATTTGGCAGTCAAAAGTTCAAATTTTTGGTCAATACATCATTTTGAAGCCACAAGCATCATTTGATCAATGCTTGATCATGATTCTCAAGATTTGGCTCAGAAATCATCAAAGATGCAAAGGTTGCTATATTTGGACAGCTGAAAAAGTTAACTGAAATTGACCAGGGCATAACTTTCACATGGATTATCAGAAAAATTCCATCTAAAGCTCATTTTGAAGAGAAAGACATTTCCTACAACTCATCTTCATACTTCAAGTCCAAGAAATGCTCTCACAAAAAGTTATCAATTTCAACATTACAGGTCATTTTCAAAAGTCAACAAAAGGGGACTTTAAGTCAAAGGCCATAACTTGAGATTGGTAAATAAAAATGACATGGGACCAAAGGCATTGGTTAAAGGACTCAAAGACCTTTCCAAAATGTCCAAGAACATGTGAAAAGCTTAAAAATTGAGCAAGTTATGCCTTGTAGAAGTTGGGAAATTTTTGTGAAATGGCAAAAGTCAACTATCCTTGAAAATCCAATTTTTGACAAAAGGGCCCCATTTTTTCCACTTGGTTCATCCTTGTCATGCTACACACGTGTCCCATGGTTAATTTCAAGACCAAATATTGATTTTTTTATTTTATTTAATTTTTGATGATTTAATTCATTTTAATTCTTTGAAAATTCAAATAAAATTTAAAAACCAATGGAATAGTGTAAAATGAACTTGGACAATTTCTATGTATCATGAACCAACTCAAGAAATCAGGCTAGGGTTCATTTGCACACTAGGTCTAGGTTTTGGCTAAAAAGGAGGAAAAATGGTTAAGAGTGAAAACCCTAAGACCAATTCTCTCACAAGCATGAATTAAGGCCAAAGAGTAAACCAATTCCATTCCATGATCATCACTGAGTCAAACCCTAGGCCTAACACATCATAAGATGCGCCCAAACAAGCTTTGGCAATTTGAATTTTTGACATAAAAAAGACAATTCTGAAATCACTACAAAAGGATCTTTGAAGCCTTAATTTTTGTTCCATAAGCATCCTTAGACATTCCTGAAGGCACTCCAATCACAAACAACAACAAAAGCGTAAGGAATTGGTGGATACAACTCAAACTGTACAGAGAATTTTTTGAAATCGTATTCTCAATTCTAAGCATGATCATTGCATTTTAATTACATATTCATGTTCCTTACAAAGTTTCCAAACTATTCATGGTGTTTAATTTCATTTTTGTTAATCATACGCTAATCCACCATTTTCGAATCCTAGGGTTACAGTTTTCTTAAATTAGGGATTTTGCATAGAGGAAAAATTAGGGCCCATGACCACCATGGTTGAACTCAGCAAATCTAGACGAAGATGAAGCATTGGTCGCGACAAATTTATGAGATACACAGGCCTATTCGCTATTTCTTGGAAGGCTGCCTAATGCTACGTTTCAAAACCGTTGCCTTCTTTCTTTGTGTTTCAGGAAAATGGAAGGGATGATGGCGTGGCGCAAGCAGATTGGAGGAATTTGAATTGCGCGCGTTTTGATGATTATGCATTGGTTTTGTTTTTTTAATATTTATTAACCATATTATATTAATTGAAACATAAGTGGCTCAGTGGTAACGCGTTAGGCACATGATATCAAAGACCTGGGTTCAAGTCCCAGGTCTGGCAAAATTCCATATTATTTTTCAAAATGAAATTCTATGCTTTGCTAATGTCCAGGTACACCATGCACACTCAAAAATCAACCTCCACGAGTCCATTAGAAGCAATCCAAGGGCCATGACCAAAGGTGTATCATAGACTCCAGTCAATGTGCAGCACTCTATCCAGGAAAGTCAACCAATTCAATGCAAATGGGCCAGAATTTCTAGGCCTGCACCTCACAATTTTGGGGTCTACCCCCCTGGTTTGCCTTATTAATTTTTATTCTTTCTTTAACTTTTCTTTTTTTTTTATTTCTTTTATTTGCTATTTATTTAATTAATTATTTTTACATAAATATAATAAAAACATCATAAAATCAAAAAATGCAAAAATATGATATTTATTTTATTATGATTATTTTCTAAATAAATACATGTAAATATTTAGTTTTAATTAGGTTTTCAATTTTAATTCTTTTTTTAATAAAAATCCAAAAAAACATAGAATTAGGTTAATGACTTTTTCCTTTTAACTTTCCTTGTTTTTTGCCATAGTATTAGTGTTTTTCATAATTAAACTAGGGTTGCATTTTAGGTTAGATTTTAATTCTTTTAATAACTAAAATCCAAAAAAATAGAGTTTAGGTTTAATGACTTTTATTTTCTTTTTTTATTTTTTCCCTTTTTTCAGAATAATAATATTATTTATTTATTTTCATAAACTAAAAAATGTACATAAATTAATTTAGAGTTAAATTAGATTAAAAGTGAATATTTTCATAATAAATTTAAAAAACATTAGAACTAGGATTTTAATTTTCAATTAATTTTTCTTTTTTTCTTTTAAATCTAAAAAACCCAAAAATACCATTTTTCATTTAATTTTAATTTTAGATAACTTAATTATTTTAATTCCTTTAAAGGGTTCAACGCCCTCGCATTTGATTATTTTCTTTTTTCGCGCGTTTCATTTATTTCTTTTATGAATATAATGTACTTGTACCAAAGCCATGTAATAGCTATTAGACATTTCTTTTCCGCAATTTATTTTAAAATGGGTCTGGATTAATTTGGCGTTGTAGACCCTCGCCTTTGTAATAGCGTAGGACTTTTATCTTTTCCGCACTTTAGATTCCCGCACTTTTAACTGTTAAACAATAACATGAAAGAATGAATGCCCGAAAATAAAATCGAATCGTTAGATCACCAATGCATGACAAGACAAACAATAAACTGAAAATGACACACGATTCGCACACACCACCCCCTAGGGTACGCTTCACTGTTGCCTTTCGAAAAGGTGATCGTCGAGTAGAGGATGTCTTAGTAAGTCCTCATGATCCGGGAACCTGGCATGAGGGTAGCTTCTAAGGTGTCTTCCCATTGCTCTGGTGATCACCATGTCCCTAAAACTCGAATTGACCCGAACACCTCCAACAGTGGTGCTACCTACCTCTCAATGGTGGGATGGCACTACTTTAAAGGACATTTACACAGACGAATTCCTTAGGGTAGGTAGGTTCTCAAGGATACTTGCTCTAATTTCAAACAAATCAAAATACTTTTCACACCAACACTTTCAAAAACTTTCAAAACAAACTTTTCAAACACTCTGACGTATGAGTTAAACTGAAACTTTTCAAAGAATATTTTTGAAACCCACATTGAAAAGCAAGCAAACAATTTTGAAAACACAAGTGAGCAAGTATCTAAGAGCCCATGGATAACCATGGATAGAAAGGGTGCTAATACCTTCCCTTTCTATAACCTACCTCCCGAACCGAGAGCAATCTCTTTAAAGGAATTTTTCTGTGCTTTTGTCCTTTCCATTTGGAGAAAATAAAAGACGGTGGCGACTCTTGCTTACCGCGACATTTCGCGAACCAGCTTTAAAACAGTCAGTTCCAGATCCACCGATCACAGATGGCTCCCTAGGACATGGAGAAAACGACCTTCGTTACACAGTGGGGTACCTTTTGCTACAAGGTTATGCCGTTCGGATTGAAGAATGCTGGGGCGACGTATCAGCGTGCCATGGTCGCTTTGTTCCACGACATGATTCACCATGAAATTGAGGTATACGTTGATGACATGATTGCAAGGTCCTAGACTGAAGAAGAACATCTTGACCATCTCCAGAAACTATTTGACAGGTTGAAGATGTACATGCTGAGGTTAAACCCGAACAAGTGCACCTTCGGGGTAAGGTCGGGTAAGCTGTTGGGTTTTGCCGTTAGTGATAAAGGTATTCAAGTGGATCGCGCAAAGGTGAAGGCTATACAGGAAGTGCCATCTCCCCGAACAGAAAAAGAAGTCAGAGGCTTTTTGGGACGTCTGAACTACATTGCCCGATTCATTTCACATCTGACTGCTACTTGTGAGCCAATCTTTAAGCTGCTGAAGAAAGATCAAGTGGTAAGATGGAATGATGAATGTCAAGCCGCTTTTGAAAGGATCAAAGAATATCTCCAAGAGCCACCTATTTTGATGCCTCCAGTTGAAGGAAGACCTTTGATTTTATACTTGACAGTACTCGACAATTCGATGGGGTGTGTGCTGGGGCAGCATGACGAGTCTGGCCGAAAAGAGCATGTTATTTACTACCTTAGCAAAAAGTTTACCGACTGTGAGACTCGATACTCACTGCTTGAGAAAACTTGCTGCGCTTTGGCATGGGATGCTCGCCGGCTGAGACAGTATATGCTGACTCACACTACCCTGTTGATATCAAAGATGGATCCAATCAAGTATATCTTCGAAAAGCCTGCCTTGTCCGGAAGAATAGAAAGATGGAAAATGATCTTGACTGAGTATGATATCTGTTGTACCCCAAAATTTGCCCTCCCATATTCTTCAAGAGTTGTCAAGAATCATCTTCAAATGGTTCAAGATTTGCTCAAGGATTGCACAGTCAAACCATCTCCTAAGCCAGTCAAAATTAGGGTTTTGGTTCTCTCAAGGAATTTAAGGTTTTCAGTGGTCCAATCAAGTCCCATAGGCATATACACATTGTCAAGCATCTATATGTCAAGTCTCAAGGCTCACAATGTCAAATTGCACAGTCAAAGGCTTCATTTGCTCCACAGTCAACTACAGGGGCAAAATGGTCATTTTGCAGTCAAAAGTCAGAATTTTTGGTCAACATCTTATTTTTAGCTCACAATCATCATTTGATCAAGTATTGATCATGATTCCACAAGCATGGCTCAAAAATCATCAAGATGCAAAAGTTGCTATTTTTGGACAGCAGAAAAGTCAATTGTATCTTGACCAAGGCATAACTTTTTCATGGTTCATCAGAAAAATCCCATCCAATTCTCATTTTGAAGGGGATGACATTTCCTACAACTCATCTTCACATTCCAAGTCCAAGAAATGCTCTCACAAAAAGTTATCAATTTCTACATTATAGGTCAATTTCAAAAGTCAACAAAAAGGCACTTTAAGTCAAAGACCATAACTTGAGTTTGGTAAATCAAAATGACATGGGACCAAAGGCATTGGTTGGAGGACTTCAAGACCTTTCCAAAATGTCCAAGAACATGTTCATATGATCAAAATTGAGCAAGATATGCATTGGAGAAGTTGGGAAATTTTTGTGAATTTGCAAAAGTCAACTTTGCTCAAAACACTTTGTTTTTGCTAATGGGCCTCAAATTTCTTCTTGAAACTTTATCCAAGGCTTATGCACGACCCATTGAGCTTAAATTGAATTATTTTCTTATTTTTTATTAATTAATTGAATTTTTAATCAATATTAATTCATTTAATTGTAGGAAAATATCAAGATATGGTTTTGCAATCTTTTCATGAAGCAAATATGACCTACATGTGCTGGAGATTTTGTGTACACATCAAGGGGACCAAAATCTCCAAAATTAGCAAGTTTTGTCAATCAAAAAGATTGAAAAATATTTGATTTTCAATCAAATATTGAAATCATAATTCCATGGATCTTTGACCAAGATTGTAACCTAATTCCCTTCCATTATATATACAGAACCTAACCCTAATGCCACACACGTGAGGATTGCTGCAGAAATCCATAGCCAACATTGAAAAAAATTCAAAGAAACTTGAAAACTGTTCTCCAAGTTCCAGGCCAATTCAAGGGCTTTTGTGGATTCAAATACATTGTTGGGAGTTTCCAGGACGATTTGCAATCAGTTTCCAGCTTCATAGCTCCAAGAATCGCTAGTTTCAGAACCACGGTTTGCATATTTATCTCATAATCGTAATTCATTATTCATGCATCATTAACGAGATTTTTTGTGTGCTTTGCATTGCTAGAACCTCTCTGAAGCTAATGGTACAGGTGAATTGCATTATGGTGTCCAGAATCATAAAACGCCATTGAAGGAATTTAGGGTTCTTGAGGTCTCAAATTGGGGCTTTACAGCCCAAGAAAAATTAAGCTTCATAATGCCCATGGTTGTATTCGTTGCATTCAGACGAATCTAAAACCACCCTCGCGAACAATTTATATACAGCACACGCCTATTCGCTATTTTTTGTTGATGCAGGTTGTGGGGGTTAAAAACCCCCGCTATCTAACATATATTCTGCAGGTTTATGGAAGACGATGAAGACGTGTTGAGTTGTGGTTGGGCAGTTCAAATAGCGCGCGTAATTTTTCTCTTTCCAGCATAATTGTTATGTTTTAAATATTATATTTGTTGTTTATTCTATTAACAAACACGTTCAGTTGGCCTAGTGGAAGACGTGCTGGCATGCAACCATTGGGACCTGGGTTCGATTCCCAGGTCCACCCAATATTATTCATATTTTTCATAACCTGATTATATGCATATTTCCAACAGCGTCCTACCATGCGCTCCCAACAACATCATGCCATGTGTCTCATAATACCAATCCAATGGTCAAAAAGTGGAGAACACCATACTCCCAGTCAAAGCAACGTGCAGACAATCCCAGAGGTCAAACAGGCCTGGAAGTTTAATGGGCTGGAATTGCTAACATAACTCCATTATTGGGTCAACACCCCCCTGGTTAATTGCTTTTCTTTTTATTTTCTTTTAACTAATTATTTTTATTGTTAATATTATTATTATTTAATTAACTTAATTAATTTTCATAATAAATTCAGACCATTAAAATGTAAATATTGTTTATTTTATTATTTATTAAATTCACTATTAATTATTATTTTGTAAATAAATACTAACAAATTAATTAGTTTAATTAGGTTTAATTTTGACTTTTTCATAAATAAATAAATAAATTAGACTTAGGTTTTCACTAACTTTTAACTTTATTTTATTTTATTTTATTTTCATTAAAAAAACATTAAAAAACTAAAAAATACTTTTTTCTTGTAATTATTTAATTAATTAGTAAATTAGGTTTAATATTTAACTAATTGCAAAAAAGGACCAAATTCAATTCTTTTCTCAAAAAGGGTCAAAACCCTAAGGACGTCCCCGATTCAATTCTTTCGCGTGCATATTTATTTTTAATTCATTATTTTGATCACATTTATGTAACTGTTCCGAGAATGTAATAGATAATTAGGACTTTTATCGCTTTCTTTAATTTCTCACAATTTATTTTTAAGGGTTATGTTTTTGGCGATGTAAATACCCGACGTCTTGTAATAGCGTAGATTTATCTTTCCGCAATTTATTTCCCGCAAATTATTAATTGTTAATTATGCATGACAAAACTTGTATGAAAAATAAAATCAATCTGTAGCTCACAATGATGCATGTTCAAAGATAATATGAATTGAAACTTGACACACATGCACATGCCACTCTTAGGGTACGCCTCACTTGGTTGCCTCGAGGTGGTCATTAAGTATAGGGTGTTTTAGAGGTCGCCCTCCTGTCTAAAGATCCAGTTGCCTCGAAACGGTTGCCTCGGATAAAAAAGGATCTAAGACATTAGGGTTACCGCTAAGGCGTCCTACTATTGCTTTGGTGACCACATGTCCCTATAATCGAATTGACCCGAAAACTCCAACGACGGTGCTACCTACTTCTCAATATTGGGATAGCACTGTTTAAAGGACATTTACACAACTTAATTTCTTTTGAGTAGGTAGAGGTTCTTAGGTACTTGCTCTTTCAAAACAAAAATACTTTTCGCACCTACACTTTTCTGACAAAAGTTTTCAAACAACACTTCATACACTCTTGAGGACGGATACAAGAGTTAAATCGAAGTTTTCAAACAAACTTTTTCAAAACCCACAAACACAAGAAAAGCAAAACTTTTGAAAATATAGTGAGCAAGTACCTAAGAGCCCGTGGATAACCACGGATAGAAAGGGTGCTAATACCTTCCCTTTCTATAATCTACCTCCCGAACCCGAGAAACATCTCGAAAAGGAATTTTGCTGTGCTTTTGTCCTTTCCGTGTTGGAGAAAATAAAAGACGGTGGCGACTCTTGCTTACCGCGACATTTCGCGAACCAGCATTCCAAAACAGTCCGTTCTATTTCCACCTATCACAGAACTGGCGACTCTGCTGGGGATATTATAAGTGAGGTGTACCTTAGGATTAGACCACTCTCTTGCTTTCAATTGCTTGCTTTGTTTGCTTTAATATTGTGGGCTTGTCTTGGAGTTTCATAGATCCTAACTCGGATCTGGGGATACCCTTTAGAAGTAGCAACAAACTGTGAGGGAACTGTGTGGGGTATACCGACATGGTTGAAGCAGTTTCTACGTTGATGTGGCACTTTGGTGAGTACTGGTAACCCTTGAGTCAAGTCAAGGAGAGTACGGGGCCTCCGCATGGTGTCGTGAAGCATCAACTGACCTTAGAACCTTACTTGACCATCCTGGCCTCTTTAGGGGTAGTGAGATGACTGACTTTGGTGCAGTCCGAAGTTGGTAGATACTCGATACTACACTCATTGAGGGTTGTTTTCTTGGAATATTTTGGTCGCCAATTAAGTGACTAAATCAAAACAATGAACATAGAAAACAATCCAATGATATTGATCTCCTTAGAACCCAATTACTATTGATAGGACAGGTTTTGAGCCAACTAACTTCAAGAGGGTACTTACCTACGAACCCCATGCAAGCCTAAACCTAAGGACTTGTTTGCTTTGTGTGAATATGACTGTCTGTATATACACTTGCTTACTTTTTGCATCCATGTACATAACATCATAACATCATAACATTGCATACATCTTGCATAAGGACTAACCCGTTTCAAGGATCTCAAGGGTTTGTGATGCAGGTCATGATGAACCAACTGTCTAGCAAGGGGCAAAGGGGATTTATTTTCCTCTAGCCAAGGTTGTTTGGAGATCAAAATATGATGACTTGAGTCAGGGGCTATGACCCACTCGATATGGTGAGCTTTGGCTCTTGAAGAAGGACTCTCAGCAACATGAAGTTCCTTCAATCAAGCTACCAGATTCAAATTCTAACAAGTCTCTCTGTTTACCTCGCGAGATCCTTGAAAACATTGCATACATAGATCATACGCATTTCATGCCATCATATGCATAACATGTACCCCTTCTTACAGGTCACTTATCTTCTTCGCTGTTTATTTAAGCAATCATCATGTCTACTGAACCTACCACTGAACAAGCTATCAAGGCCCTCCAGGCCCAAAATGCCCAGTTCCAAGAGTTGGTTATGAGCCTAGCCCAGGGTCAACAGGATTTGAAGACTCTGATTCTGAAGGAAAGGAAGAAGAAGGAAAAGAGGACCGTCCTATTCAACACTGGACGCAGATTTGGGAATGGACTGCAGAACGAGGTATATCTGACCACCTTCTCTGTAGGGAAAGACAACCCACAAGAGAGAAAGGTCCCTAGCCCCGTGGTCTCCGACAACGAGACGGATTATGACGAAGAACAGTATCCTCCTGCTGAGGATAAGTACAAACAGTTGGAGGACCACTTAAGTGCTATGGAGATACAAAAGGTGCCCGGTCTGGACTTCGAAGATCTAGGTCTATCCTCTGGGGTGGTGATTCCCCATAAATTCAAGGCACCTTCCTTTGCCAAATATGATGGAGCTTCCTGCCTAAAACTCCACCTCCAGTCATATGTGAGGAAGATCCAACCCTATACTGCTGATAGAGATCTCTGGGTTCATTTCATTCAAGATAGTCTATCAGGGACTCAACTTGAATGGTTCTGTCAATTGGAAGGAGCCAACATCCGCAACTGGGAGGACCTTGCTGCTGCCTTTTACAAGCAGTATCAGTATAATTCCGACCTTGCTCCTACGCGTACCCAACTCCAGGGTATGTCAATAGGGACGGGTGAAGGATTTAAAGAATATGCTCAAAAGTGGAGAGATCTTGCTGGAAGGGTGCATCCACCTTTAACTGACCGTGAGCTTGTTGACATGTTCTTGGGGACCCTGTCTGGTCCGTTCTTCAACCATTTGATCGGAAATTCTTCAGCCGGGTTCACAGACCTTATCTTGACTGGTGAAAGAATTGAAGCTGGCATCAAAAGAGGGAATATTCAAGAGGCTACACCTCCCGATACTCAGAAAAATCCCTACAATGGAAAAAAAGAGTCCAATGCTGTGTCTGGTAAAAAGAGTCGTCATGACCAACATGTAGGGGCAACCCAGATCTCCGATCCCACGCCTGTTCAACAAAGACAGAACAATAGGCGTAGGGTAAGATATCAAGAAAGGAAGTATGCTGACATCAACATGCCTTTGTCTCAAGCGTTACAACAATTGCTGAAGGTGAAACTGATCACACTAAAGGATCCTCCTCAAAATCCTGATACTTCATCTTCCAAGTATAACCCGAGTGTGAGATGCGCCTACCATTCTAACAGCCCGAGGCATGATACTGACGACTGTTGGAGTTTGAAGAACAAGATCCAAGACTTGATTGATGCCAAGGAGATTAAGTTTGATCGCTGATCCTACACCAAATCATTGAGAATGTCTTTTATTCATTAGAATTTTCAATTTGTAATTTTCTTTTGATTGTTCAAACATTTATTCATGTCAAACTTTGTTACTTTATCAATGCATCGCATATGTCTGTTTTGAATCAATCCATTCGTATTTCACTATGTGATCGGTGGATCTGGAACTGACTGTTTAACGCTGGTTCGCGAAATGTCGCGGAAGCAAGAGTCGCCACCGTCTTTTATTTTCTCCAAATAGAAAGGACAAAAGCACAGAAAAATTCCTTAAAGAGATTGCTCTCGGTTCGGGAGGTAGGTTATAGAAAGGGAAGGTGTTAGCACCCTTTCTATCCATGGTTATCCATGGGCTCTTAGATACTTGCTCATTGTGTTTTCAAAAATGGTTTGTTTGCTTTTCAACTGTGGGTTTTAAAAAGTTTCTTTGAAAATTCCAGTTCGACTCTTGTATCGGTCCTCAAGAGTGTTTGAAAAATTGCTTTCGAAAGCTTTTTGAAAAGTGTCGGTGTGAAAAGAGTTTTGATAGAGCAAGTATCTATGAGTCATCTACCTACCCTAAGGAATTCGTCTGTGTAAATGTCCTTTAAAGTAGTGCCATCCCACCATTGAGAGGTAGGTAGCACCACCGTTGGAGGTGTTCGGGTCAATTCGAGTTTAGGGACATGGTGATCACCAGAGCAATGGGAAGACACCTTAGAAGCTACCCTCATGCCAGGTTCCCGGATCATGAGGACTTACTAAGACATCCTCTACTCAACGATCACCTTTCGAAGGCAAGGCAACAGTGAGGCGTACCCTAGGGGTGGTGTGTGCGAATTGTGTGTCGTTTTCATTTGTATTTGTCTTGTCATGTTCATTGTGATCTACGCTTGATTTTATTTAAGGCCATACATTCTTGCATGCTTATTTAACAGTTTAAAAATATTTGCGAGAAAGTAAATCTAAGGCTATTACAAATGGCGCGGGTCCACATCGCCAAAATTAAACCGGACCCGATTTGACAGAAAAATAAATAAAGCGAAGTAAATAATGAAATTGAAAAGTGCGAGAATTTTAAGTTACAGCGCTTTGGGAGAGATACATAATTAAGCAAAATAAAATAAATATGCGAAATTAAACAATTAAGTCGAAAGGAGGGCGTTGGACCCTTTTGCAAAATATGAAAGTTACATGAATTAATTAATTAGAATTAATGAGCAATTAAAATTAAAATTAAAGAAAGGGAATGTTTTTGGTATTTTTAGTATTTTGGGAATTTAATGAGAAAAAGAATTAATTAAAATTAACTAACCCTAATTCTAATGGTTTTTAAGTTTGTTATGAAAATATTAAAATATAACCTAAATTAAACCTAAATTCTTTTATGTACAATTTAATTATGAAAATAAAATGAGTAATATTATTATTATGAAAAAAGAAAAATTGAGAGGAATAAAATTAACAATTAAACCTAAATTCTATATTTTTTGGATTTTTGTTATGAAAAGAATTTAAATTGTAACCTAATTTAAGACTAATTTTACATGCAAATTTATTTACAAGAAAATATTGAAAATAAAATATTTATGTTTTTTGTCTTTTCTGATTTTTTAGGTATTTTTCATATTTTGTAAAAATAATTTATTAAATTAAAACAATAAAGTAAATAAAATAACAATTGAAAACAAAATAAATAAAAAAGGGAAATTGCAAACCAGGGGGGGGTTCAGGCCCCAATTGGAGGTATGGACTTAGGAATTCAGGCCCAATGCTTCAGGTCCATTGACTTTTTCCAGATGCAATATGGCACGTTGACTGGGGTTTAGGATGCCCCTTCAATCTCAGCCTTTAGATTGATCTCTAAGTGGACGTGGCAAGTTGGATTGGAGATACGCATGGTGGTCGCTAGCGCTGAATCTGCATGGGATGACATATAGAAAAATAACATGGAAATTACACATACCTGGGGTTCGAACCCAGGTCTTGGATGTCAATACAATCAATGCTTGCCAACTGAGCCACTGAACTTTTTGTTAAATAAATAAATAACAAACAACAAAACGTTAAACTACGCATTAGTGGAAAAACGCGCGCGATATTCAAAATAGCCAACCATCGTGCGCCACGAAGTCGTCTTCCTCATGTTCCTGAAAACAAAAACATTGGGCAACGGTTTATGATGCGTTTTCTTAGGCTAGCTACGAGAAAATAGCGATTAAGCCTGTGTTGTTCAGAAATTGGGCGCGATGGTTGATTCTTGTTCGTCCAAGCGCGCTCGTTCTAATGATCTAGGTCTCACGTCCCAATTTTGCCTGGTCTCAAAATCCCCAATTGGAAGCTCTGCAAACCCTAAAGTTTAAACATGGTGGAATCGTATATAACACATAATAATTCAATCAAAACATTGGGTTAGCTTCAGAACAAGGTAATTAACATGAATCCATGAATAAAAATCACAAAGAATGCGTAAATCATGATGCACGACTCTGAAATTTTCTTGATACGGTTTGAGTTCGTTTTACCAATTCTTTGCCTTTTGATGAATGTTATGGATTGGAATGTGATCAGTGAAGCTTCAGGAAGCTATTGGAATAAATTTCGTGCCTTGACTCGCCCTCTAAAGTTGATTTCAGTTTTGCTTTTTTTTACAAAAATTCCAAGTTTGTAAATGTGTTTCTTGCGCAGCTTTCAGTCTCATATGATTAGGTTTTGATTCATGCTTATGTACTGAGGCTATTAGGTCAACAAAACTTAATCAAATCCATGGCAATAATGGTTTTGCATATTTGATTTTCTTAAGATCTTTTCATATCTTTTTCAAGTGTATTTTGTGTCAATTATGCTCAAATCAATCCAATTCTTTCCTATTTTGCATGTGCACGAAATCTTGATGGCAAAACCTGTATAAAAAGATTTGTTAAGGCATATTAGATATTTTTCATATATTTTAATGATTTAAATGAATTAATATAAATAATAATTCAAATAAATAAATAAAAAATGAGAAAATATCTCCCTTTGGGCCAAGTGGTCGTGCATATGCTTAGAATGATGAATCATGGAAGAAAAATGGGCCCATTTGCAATTTTAGGTCATTTGGATCAAAGTTGACTTTTCAAAATATCCAAAAATTTCCCAACTTCCTCAAGGCATAACTTGCTCAATTTTTAAGCTTTTCTCATGTTCTTGGACATTTTGGAAAGGTCTTTGAGTCCTCTAACCAATGTCTTTGGTCCCATGTCATTTTGATTTACCAATCTCAAGTTATGGCCTTTGACTTAGAGTCCCTTTTTGTTGACTTTTGAAAATGACCTATAATGTTGAAATTGATAACTTTTTGTGAGAGCATTTCTTGGACTTGAAGTATGAAGATGAGTTGTAGGAAATGTCTTTCTATTCAAAATGAGCTTTGGATGGAATTTTTCTGATAATCCATGTGAAAGTTATGCCCTGGTCAATTTCAGTTGACTTTTTCAGCTGTCCAAATATAGTAACTTTTGCATCTTGATGATTTTCTGAGCCAAATTTTGAGAATCATAATCAAGCATTGAACAAATGATGTTTGTGGCTTCAAAATGATATGTTGACCAAAAATTTGAACTTTTGACTGTCAAATGACCATTTTGCCCCTACAGTTGACTGTAGTGCAATTTAGGGTTTTGACTGTGCAATTTTGAGCTGAATGCCTTGAAACTTGATATGAGGATGCTTGACCATATTTGTAGGCATATGAGACTTGATTGGGCCTTTGAAAACTTCATTTTCTTGATCAGAACATAAACCCTAGTTTTGACTGTATAGGGGACCTTTGCACTGTGCAACCCTTGGGGGATTTTGTGACTTGGCTTGGAAATTTCTTGAAGAATATGGGAGGGCAAATTTTGGGGTGCAACAGTTGCCCCTGTTCAATCTTCTTAGACCTGAGGATGCAGATTGACCGACGTGCCTTTCGTAATCCGAGGGTGGAAGATGATTGAACACTAGAGTGCCCAGAAATTTGCGCTCACATAGTAGCAGTGATGGGCTTATAGATGCCATTGGGAGATTACTGGATAGGATGATGGGCTTATAGATGCCATCTGGATGTTGATCGCGTAGGAGATTCCATGGCGAGAACCTGTATACCTGCAAAACAGAAAATGAGTACCTGACACGTTGCAGGAGCTGATTTTAGATGCTTGGTATAGATGTGTCCTGACTGGTTACAGGAGCTGAGTCTGGAGCTTCAAACGGCGATGAATGAACCAGGGATGGTTACTGTCTTAGCATGAATGGTAAGAGAACCTTGGGCGACTTTAACTTCAACAACGCTCGCTGAGAAAAACCTTGGGTGACTTTAACTTCAACAACGCTCGTTGAGAAAAAATCTTAGGTGTCTTCTACTGGGATAAGCATCAGGGAGATCTTAGGGTCGATCTGACTGAACCAGAGAAAGCCTTTGACTGGATAAGCATCAAGAAAATCTTAGGGTCGATTTAACTGAACCGAACAAGGTCTTGAAACATCTTCAACTGGATAAGCATCAGGGAGATCTTAGGGTCGATCTGACTGAACCAGAGAAGGCCTTTGACTGGATAAGCATCAGGAAAATCTTAGGGTCGATTTAACTGAACCGGTCTAGGTCTTGAAATATCTTCAGCTGGATAAGCATCAGGGAGATCTTAGGGTCGATCTGACTGAACCAGAGAAGGCCTTTGACTGGATAAGCATCAGGAAAATCTTAGGGTCGATTTAACTGAACCGGTCTAGGTCTTGAAATATCTTCAGCTGGATAAGCATCAGGGAGATCTTAGGGTCGATCTGACTGAACCAGAGAAGGCCTTGGACTGGATAAGCATCAGGAAAATCTTAGGGTCGATTTAACTGAACCGGTTAAAGTCTTGAAACGTGATTGAGAATTTCAACTGCATCTTTCCTGAAAGGTAAAGGTCAGTCATATGCAATGCATGATATGGATCAAGCAATGATGTTCTCGATATAAATGAGACTTGTATGATGCAATGCGTTATGCATGCTATAATGATGTATGTGATGTTTTATGTATGTTTTCGTCTAGGAAAGTAAATCCTTGACGGGTGCTGGGAAGTCGTATCCTGGGCTGATGTTGAAGAATAGATTTTGCTTCCGCTGGGGATGATAACTGCAAGAATACCGGTAGGAGAAGATGACTCCGTTGCGGAATAAACTTGGCAAATGGAAGATTCTGCGGGGAGAAAAGATACTCTAGCGACCATACTGGGGAGTGATACTCTGTGGGAAGAGAGATACTTTTGCTGAATTGTTGATAATAACTTACTGGGGATACCCTTGTTGTTGGAAATGCTGATGGACTTCGCTGGGGTAGGAGGACTTCGTCGAGGACGCTCTTTCCGTGGCTTTTGGCTGAGGATAACCCAGTTATATCCTGTTAAGGAAATAACTCTTTGAATAAAGCCGGGCGACGCGTTCGTGCCTTGAGAGGGGTAAGCTTCCGTAACTTACTGGGGATAAGCTTACTGCTTGGGGAGATGATTCCAACTTTCCTGGGGAACTAGATTAGACTCTCTTGGGGAAGTATTGAACTGTATTGGTTATGCTCTTCAACAGAACCTGCCCTGATACCTTGGAGGATAGAACAATCAGATTGCTTAGACCACTCTTTATTGCCCCTGTTTCTGTTGGAGAAGAAGGTACCTGTGAAGGTATTTGACGACTGCCGTTTGACAAATCTTCTTCCGGTAGGCAAGTGACGAGATATCGGGACATAGTCGTACGCTTCGATCCCTAATTTTTGCCTGGACCGCCCTTTCGGGTTTTCAGTCCACCGGGATACCCATTTTTTCCCAAGCCGCCTTTTCAGGTTTTTGACTTGCCGGGTGTACATATTTTTCATTTCATCCCTTCATTTTGCCCGAACCCTTTTGGTTCGCCGGGAAGCCCTTATTTTTGCCTAGGTATGTCAACCTAGCGGGTCTTTGATTTTGCGTAGTATTTTTCCGACTATGTCCATGTTCCGGGAATATAGGGAGTTGCCCCTGTTGGAAGTATTTTGTCATGCCACCAGAAAGTGTATGATCAGGCAAGATTCGTTGCTGGAGTGCCCCAAGTGACTCAGGCAGAGATTTGCCCCGGGCTATTTGGCCTTTGAATCTTGACTGGATTGCCCCAGGTAATGGACCACGGTCATGTCTGCCCCTTGATTGGGAGTACTCTTGTTCATTAGGCATTCGTCGTGCGAATTTCTATGCTGTTCAAACAAAAAGTCATATGCAAACAAAGTTATGTTAAAAATGCAAAGCTTATGTCTGTCTTGAAGATTTTGGAAATGCATTCTTTTTCATAAAACAAGTGAATGTTTGTAAAACGTGATGTCAACTCCATATTTTACCGTAGGCCTTCAGGAGTCAGGATACCTTTCGTAACAGTATGCTTTCGAACTAACCCACGCTTCAGCTAGGACTTTTGAGGGTTATAACGTGGCCTGGTTCACGGTTTAAGAAACAAAGGATAAAGGCTCAAATTATTTGTACCCACCCGCTCTTCGTGACGTTCTCCAAACCTAAACTCAGTTGATCGTGCGTTAGACCTTGCTTGAGTCTTTGCTTTGATGTTCCAATGATGATTCGGATGTTGATAACTTAATTTGAATAGGCAGTCATTCCTTTTTTGTTGAGGGTTTGTAAGACCTCTTTCTTGATTTTTGTTATCCCTTTCTTTTTTTGCCTGAACTGTTTCCTTTTTTGGAATTACAGTCAGCGGGATGCCCCAGTTTTGTAAGTCTCCTTCATGGGTTTGACTTGATGGGTTTTTATTTTGAGAAGTAATGACTGCCTGTCTTTATGATTGTTCGGAACCATCACTGTCTTTCTTTTGTAAGGACTCCTTTGGTGCCATTTGTTATGCACTTGGATCAACTAAGAGAACTACCCTACCCCAGGTTATGATTAAGGGTTTTAACTTTCGAAAATAAAACTCCTACTTCTTTGGCTCAGATGGGTTGACGAGGGATTATCTTCCTTATAACTCCAGTGTTTAGGGATTGAAACAATGCATGTACCTCATCAGCGGGGTCTGTTCAAAAGCATACTGTAGATTATGGTATCGTTTTCGTCATCCTCCCTCAAGAGGCTTAGAATTCTAGATCCCGAGTTGACATCAGAAAAAATATGAAAATAAATTTGAACATAATGAAAACAATTGTATTAATTCCCAAAACAGACATATGCGATGCATTGATAGAATAAAAGAGTTTGCTATGACATTAATTGTTTGTATAAGCAAAGAAAGATACAACTCAAAATTCAAATAAACAAAAGGCTTCAATGATTGGGAAACGGAGCGGTGATTATGTTCGGAGTCTCAGGCACTTCAAACTGAATCTCCCCGGCGTCGATCATGTCTTGAATCTTGTTCTTGAGAGGCCAGCAGTTGTCCATAGTATGCCCCGGGCTATCAGAATGATATGCGCACCTATCGTTGGGATGATAGTTAGGAGCCGAAGTGTTCGGATTCCGAAGGGGAGCCCTTAAGGTGATCAGCCCTGCCTTCAACATTTGTTGTAGTGCTTGATCCAGCGACATGTTGAGTTTGGTATACTGTCGTTTCTCCTTGCGCTGCTGCCCCTGTCCTTGTTGAGCAGGTCCAGGATTGGAGATCTGGATTGCCCCTACCTCATGACGGCTCTTTTTACCATGCACAACATTGGATTCTTTCTTTCCATGATGAGGCTTTTTATCAGAAGGTGCAGCCTCTTGAATTTTCCCAGACCGGATACCAGCTTCTATTCGCTCTCCAGTCAAGATAAGATCTGTGAATCCAGCGGACGAATTCCCAATTAGGTGGTTGTAGAACGGACCAGACAGGGTCCCCAAGAACATATCGACAAGTTCCCGATCAGTCAGAGGTGGTTGTACCCTTCCAGCAAGATCCCTCCATTTCTGCGCATATTCTTTAAAACCTTCACTTGATCCTAACGACATACCCTGGAGTTGGGTACGCGTAGGAGCAAGGTCGGCATTATATTGATACTGCTTGTAGAAAGCAGTAGCCAACTCCTCCCAGTTACGAACCTTGGTCCCATCCAGCTGATAGAACCATTCGAGATGAGTCCCTGAAAGACTCTCCTGGAAGAAGTGGATCCACAAATTCTTGTCCACCGTATATGGTTGAATCTTCCGAACATAGGACCTGAGATGTAACTTGGGACAAGACGCCCCGTCATACTTGGTAAAGGATGGTGCTTTGAACTTTCGAGGAATAATCACACCAGTTGACAAACCCAGATCTCCAAAATCCAGCCCAGGTACCTGTTGGATCTCCATAGCATTCAGCCTATCCTCCAACTGTTTGTACTTGTCTTCGGCAGGAGGGTATTGTTCGTCGTTGAAATCTGTCTCGTTGTCGGAGACCACTGGACTGGGAACCCTTTCCCCCTGATGACTACCTTCCCTCACAGATGGAGTTGTCCTCTCAGTTTCAATCTGCGGTGCATTCCCAGATCTGCGTCTAGGGCTGAACAAAACAGTCCTCCTTTTCTTCTTTTCTTTCTTCAAGAGCAAAGCCTTCAGATCTTGTTGCCCCTGGGTCAAATTCATGATCAGCCCTTGGAACTGGGCATTCTGAGCCTGGAGGGCCTTGATAGTCTGCTCGGCTGATGATTCGGGATTCATGACGATCGGCTGAAATAAACAGCGAAGAAGGGTAAGCAACCTGTCAAAGGGACACCTGCAATGCAATGAGATGTATGACATGCATGCAATGATTTCAAGGACCTCGCAGGGTAAACAGAGAAATTTGTTAGAGTTGGAAACTGGCAACTTGATTGAAGGAACTTCCTGTTGTAGAGAGCCCTTCTTCAAGGGTCAAAGGCTCACCATGTCCAGTGGGTCATAGCCCCTGACAACCTTAGCTAGAGGAAAATAAATCCTCTTTGCCCCTTGCTGGGTAATTGGTTTATCATGACCTGCATCACAAGCCCTTGAGATCCTTGAAACAGGTTAGGATGTATGCAATGGTATGATGTCATGCTATGCATGGGATAACATAAGTGACCCTGTTATGAGCCCCAATTAAGGACTATAAACAACCTGCAAGAAACTTAGTAAACCCTGTTATGAGTCCCAGTTAAGGACTATAAACAAAACCTGCAAGAAACTTAGGATACCCTGTTATGAGTCCTAATTAAGGACTATAAACGAAACCTGCAAGAAACTCAGTAGACCTTGTTATGAGTCCTAATTAAGGACTACAAACAAAACCTGCAAGAAATTCAGTAAACTTTGTTATGAGTCCCAATTAAGGACTATAAACAAAACCTGCGAGAAATTCAAGGGTCAGATAATAAGCATGCAAGTAGTTCAAGTAGGAAGGCACACAAGTCACACAAAAGAACCCTTAGAGTTTAGGCCAGCATGAGGTCTGGGTAGTACCCTCTTTCAGTTGGTTGGTTCATACCTGTCCTATCAAAGTAACCGGGTTCTTAGAGGATCCCAATATCATTGACTACCCTCAATCGGTCATAACTCCAGCATCACAATCTTTTCTCGCGGCCAGAACCATCACGAGAGTTTAGCCTCAATGGGCGTAGCATACTGCTACTGTTCTAATGGCCAAGTTGTGTCATTTAAGGTTCTAAGGTTGTTGGTGCTTAATGACTCCTTAGAAGACCCATATTCTCCCCGTTTCAACACGAGGGATATCGGTACAGACCAAGGCGCCACACCAACGTAGCCACTGCTTCACCCATGTCGGTATACGCCGGACAGGTCCCTCACAGCTTATGCTACTTAAACAGGGTATCCCCAGATCCGGGTTAGGATCTATGTAACTCCCATGCAACCCACAATAGTAAAGCAAGCAAATCAGTACAATTGAAAACATAGTTATGAACTATCCCTAAGGTACACCTCACTTTAAGTTTAACTCCCCAGCAGAGTTGCCAGTTCTGTGATCGGTGGATCTGGAACTGACTGTTTAACGCTGGTTCGCGAAATGTCGCGGAAGCAAGAGTCGCCACCGTCTTTTATTTTCTCCAAATAGAAAGGACAAAAGCACAGAAAAATTCCTTAAAGAGATTGCTCTCGGTTCGGGAGGTAGGTTATAGAAAGGGAAGGTGTTAGCACCCTTTCTATCCATGGTTATCCATGGGCTCTTAGATACTTGCTCATTGTGTTTTCAAAAATGGTTTGTTTGCTTTTCAACTGTGGGTTTTAAAAAGTTTCTTTGAAAATTCCAGTTCGACTCTTGTATCGGTCCTCAAGAGTGTTTGAAAAATTGCTTTCGAAAGCTTTTTGAAAAGTGTCGGTGTGAAAAGAGTTTTGATAGAGCAAGTATCTATGAGTCATCTACCTACCCTAAGGAATTCGTCTGTGTAAATGTCCTTTAAAGTAGTGCCATCCCACCATTGAGAGGTAGGTAGCACCACCGTTGGAGGTGTTCGGGTCAATTCGAGTTTAGGGACATGGTGATCACCAGAGAAATGGGAAGACACCTTAGAAGCTACCCTCATGCCAGGTTCCCGGATCATGAGGACTTACTAAGACATCCTCTACTCAACGATCACCTTTCGAAGGCAAGGCAACAGTGAGGCGTACCCTAGGGGTGGTGTGTGCGAATTGTGTGTCGTTTTCATTTGTATTTGTCTTGTCATGTTCATTGTGATCTACGCTTGATTTTATTTAAGGCCATACATTCTTGCATGCTTATTTAACAGTTTAAAAATATTTGCGGGAAAGTAAATCTAAGGCTATTACAAATGGCGCGGGTCCACATCGCCAAAATTAAACCGGACCCGATTTGACAGAAAAATAAATAAAGCGAAGTAAATAATGAAATTGAAAAGTGCGAGAAGTTTAAGTTACAGCGCTTTGGGAGAGATACATAATTAAGCAAAATAAAATAAATATGCGAAATTAAACAATTAAGTCGAAAGGAGGGCGTTGGACCCTTTTGCAAAATATGAAAGTTACATGAATTAATTAATTAGAATTAATGAGCAATTAAAATTAAAATTAAAGAAAGGGAATGTTTTTGGTATTTTTAGTATTTTGGGAATTTAATGAGAAAAAGAATTAATTAAAATTAACTAACCCTAATTCTAATGGTTTTTAAGTTTGTTATGAAAATATTAAAATATAACCTAAATTAAACCCAAATTCTTTTATGTACAATTTAATTATGAAAATAAAATGAGTAATATTATTATTATGAAAAAAGAAAAATTGAGAGGAATAAAATTAACAATTAAACCTAAATTCTATATTTTTTGGATTTTTGTTATGAAAAGAATTTAAATTGTAACCTAATTTAAGACTAATTTTACATGCAAATTTATTTACAAGAAAATATTGAAAATAAAATATTTATGTTTTTTGTCTTTTCTGATTTTTTAGGTATTTTTCATATTTTGTAAAAATAATTTATTAAATTAAAACAATAAAGTAAATAAA
Source organism: Vicia faba (assembly GCA_948472305.1). Classification (NCBI taxonomy): domain Eukaryota; kingdom Viridiplantae; phylum Streptophyta; class Magnoliopsida; order Fabales; family Fabaceae; genus Vicia; species Vicia faba. Next base: position 146,265,966 of record OX451741.1, read on the forward strand.
ATAACAATTGAAAACAAAATAAATAAAAAAGGGAAATTGCAAACCAGGGGGGGTTCAGGCCCCAATTGGAGGTATGGACTTAGGAATTCAGGCCCAATGCTTCAGGTCCATTGACTTTTTCCAGATGCAATATGGCACGTTGACTGGGGTTTAGGATGCCCTTTCAATCTCAGCCTTTAGATTGATCTCTAAGTGGACGTGGCAAGTTGGATTGGAGATACGCATGGTGGTCGCTAGCGCTGAATCTGCATGGGATGACATATAGAAAAATAACATGGAAATTACACAGACCTGGGGTTCGAACCCAGGTCTTGGATGTCAATACAATCAATGCTTGCCAACTGAGCCACTGAACTTTTTGTTAAATAAATAAATAACAAACAACAAAACGTTAAACTACGCATTAGTGGAAAAACGCGCGCGATATTCAAAATAGCCAACCATCGTGCGCCACGAAGTCGTCTTCCTCATGTTCCTGAAAACAAAAACATTGGGCAACGGTTTATGATGCGTTTTCTTAGGCTAGCTACGAGAAAATAGCGATTAAGCCTGTGTTGTTCAGAAATTGGGCGCGATGGTTGATTCTTGTTCGTCCAAGCGCGCTCGTTCTAATGATCTAGGTCTCACGTCCCAATTTTGCCTGGTCTCAAAATCCCCAATTGGAAGCTCTGCAAACCCTAAAGTTTAAACATGGTGGAATCGTATATAACGCATAATAATTCAATCAAAACATTGGGTTAGCTTCAGAACAAGGTAATTAACATGAATCCAAGAATAAAAATCACAAAGAATGCGTAAATCATGATGCACGACTCTGAAATTTTCTTGATACGGTTTGAGTTCGTTTTACCAATTCTTTGCCTTTTGATGAATGTTATGGATTGGAATGTGATCAGTGAAGCTTCAGGAAGCTATTGGAATAAATTTCGTGCCTTGACTCGCCCTCTAAAGTTGATTTCAGTTTTGCTTTTTTTGACAAAAATTCCAAGTTTGTAAATGTGTTTCTTGCGCAGCTTTCAGTCTCATATGATTAGGTTTTGATTCATGCTTATGTACTGAGGCTATTAGGTCAACAAAACTTAATCAAATCCATGGCAATAATGGTTTTGCATATTTGATTTTCTTAAGATCTTTTCATATCTTTTTCAAGTGTATTTTGTGTCAATTATGCTCAAATCAATCCAATTCTTTCCTATTTTGCATGTGCACGAAATCTTGATGGCAAAACCTGTATAAAAAGATTTGTTAAGGCATATTAGATATTTTTCATATATTTTAATGATTTAAATGAATTAATATAAATAATAATTCAAATAAATAAATAAAAAATGAGAAAATATCTCCCTTTGGGCCAAGTGGTCGTGCATATGCTTAGAATGATGAATCATGGAAGAAAAATGGGCCCATTTGCAATTTTAGGTCATTTGGATCAAAGTTGACTTTTCAAAATATCCAAAAATTTCCCAACTTCCTCAAGGCATAACTTGCTCAATTTTTAAGCTTTTCTCATGTTCTTGGACATTTTGGAAAGGTCTTTGAGTCCTCTAACCAATGTCTTTGGTCCCATGTCATTTTGATTTACCAATCTCAAGTTATGGCCTTTGACTTAGAGTCCCTTTTTGTTGACTTTTGAAAATGACCTATAATGTTGAAATTGATAACTTTTTGTGAGAGCATTTCTTGGACTTGAAGTATGAAGATGAGTTGTAGGAAATGTCTTTCTCTTCAAAATTAGCTTTGGATGGAATTTTTCTGATAATCCATGTGAAAGTTATGCCCTGGTCAATTTCAGTTGACTTTTTCAGCTGTCCAAATATAGTAACTTTTGCATCTTGATGATTTTCTGAGCCAAATTTTGAGAATCATGATCAAGCATTGATCAAATGATGTTTGTGGCTTCAAAATGATATGTTGACCAAAAATTTGAACTTTTGACTGTCAAATGACCATTTTGCCCCTACAGTTGACTGTAGTGCAATTTAGGGTTTTGACTGTGCAATTTTGAGCTGAATGCCTTGAAACTTGATATGAGGATGCTTGACCATATTTGTAGGCATATGAGACTTGATTGGGCCTTTGAAAACTTCATTTTCTTGATCAGAACATAAACCCTAGTTTTGACTGTATAAGGGACCTTTGCACTGTGCAACCCTTGGGGGATTTTGTGACTTGGCTTGGCAATTTCTTGAAGAATATGGGAGGGTAAATTTTGGGGTGCAACACACTATATGCAAATTTCTTTCATTTTTGTGATGATCAATTCTTGATTAAAAATTCTAAGCCTTTAGAGGGAGGATGACGAAAACGATACCATGATTTTTACAGTATGCTTTTGAACAGACCCCGCTGATGAAGTACATGCATTGTTTCAAATCCTAAATAGTGGAGTTATAAGGAAGATAATCCCTAGTCAACCCCTTTGAGCCAAAGAAGTTGGAGTTTTTCTTTTCACGCAAAAATTAAAACCCTTAATCATAACCTGGGGCAGGGTAGTTCTCTCAGTTGATCCAAGTGCACAACGAATGGCACCAAAGAAGTCCTTACAAAACAAAAGACAGTGATGGTTCCGAATAATCATAAAGACAGGCAGTCGTTATCTCTCAAAATAAAAGCCCATTAAAGTCAAAACCTATGAAGGAGACTTGCAAAACTGGGGCATCCCGCTGACTGTTAATACAAAAAGAAACAGTTCAGGCAAAAAATAGGGATAACGAAATAAAAAAGAAAGAGGTCCTACAAACCCTCAATAAAAAGGAAATGACTGCCTGTTCAAAATAAACTTTCAGTATCCGAACCATCACTAGAATATCAGAGCAAAGACTCAAACAGGATCTAAATGCACGATTAGCTGAGTTTAGGATCGAAGAACATCACGAAGAACGGATGGGTACAAATAAATTTTGAGCCTTTATCCTTTGTTTCTTAAACCGTGAACCAGGCCACGTTATAACCCTTAAAAGTCCTAGCTGAAGCATGGGTTAGTTCGAAAGCATACTATTACAAAAGGTATCCTGACTCCTTAAGGCTCGCTGTAAAATCTTGAGTTGACATCACATGTTACAAAATTTACTTGTTTTATTGAAAACTGCATTTTCAAAAAACTTCAAGACATACGTAAGCTTTGCATTCTTAAAATAACATTGTTTGCATATGACTATTTGTTCAAACAACATAGAAGTTCGCACGAAGAATATCTAGTGAGCAAAAATCTTCTAAAAAAAAAGTCATCTCAAATGGAAAGACACTTCCAATCAAGGGGCACGACGTGATCATTGTCCATCATCTAGGGCAGTTAAGTCAAGATTCAGAGAATCTCTCAAAATGCCAAATAGTCAGGGGAAAATCTCCGCCTGAGTCACTTGAGGCATTAGACATGAATTCCGGCGACAAATCTTGCACGATCAAACATCTTCTGGTAGCATGGCGATACAACACTACTGACAGTGACAACTCCCTGCACTCTGGGAGCATGGACATAGTCGAAAAAATACTACGCATGAATTAAAGACCCGCTAGGTTGACACACCTAGGCAAAAATAAGGGCTTCCCGGCGAACCAAAAGGGTTCGGGCAAAATAATGGATGAAAATGAAAAATCTGTACACCCGACAAGTCGAAAACCTGAAAAGGCGGCTTGGGCAAAAAAGGGTATCCCGGTGGACTGAAAACCCGAAAGGGCGGTCCATGCAAAAGATAAAAAGCGTACGACTATGTCCCGTCATCTCGTCACTTGCCTACCAGAAAAAGATTTGTCAATCGGCAGTCATCAAGCACCTCCACAGGTACCTTCTCCCACAGAAACTGGGGCAATAAGAATGGTCCGAACTGTACAAGTTGCTATGTCCACCAAGGTACCAAGGTACCAAGGTAGGTTCGGCTGAAGAACGTAACCAAGATACCTCCACTCCCTACAGAGTAAGACAAGATTCAACAATACTCTCCCCAAGCAGAGTTGGTCTCCCGTCAGCCCCGAAAAGGCACAGTATCCCCAGCAAGTCAGCGATACTCTCCCCAAGCAGAGTTAGTCTACTGTCAGCCTTAAGGAAGTTGTATATCCCCAGAAGATCTCAATATTCTCCAACAGAGTATACAGATGTTCCTAAACAAGCATCCCCGGCAGTCTTAATATAAGATTGTTCCCCGGTGGAATACAGACACCCCAGTGGAGCCATATCCCCAGTACAATCCAAAAGGTTTCCCCAGGAGAGTTGAATCATCCTCCCCAGTAGATTCTGGAAGCTTATCCCCAGTAGATTCTGGAAGTTTATCCCTGGTAGAGTCTGGAAGCTTATCCCCAGTAGAGTCTGGAAGCTTATCCCCAATAGAGTCTAGAAGCTGGTCCCCTGCAGAGTGCAAATATATCTCCCCGACCATGATCAAAGGTTATTCCCCACCAGGGTCTAACTGGGTTATCCTCAGCTAATTACCACGGAAAAGGATCGTCTTCGGCGAAGTTCTTCCTATCCCCAGCGGAGTTCATCAAAATCCCTCAACAGAGCTCATCAACGGTATCCCCAGCGGAGTTATCATTAAAATCTCAGCAGAGCATCTCTTCCCCGCAGAGTATTTCCCCGCAGAGTAATCTCTTCAACAAGTTTATTCCCCAACAGAGTCATCTTCTCCTACCGGTTTATTCTTGCAATCATCATCCCCAGCGGAAACGAAGAACTCTACTCTTCAAACATCAGCCCAGGATTCAACAAACTTCCCGACATTCGTCAAGGATTTATTTTCCCAGACGAAAATACATTCATAAACATATCACATCTCATACCTCGTATTCATAAACATGATAAAGTGCATACGACACAATCTCATTTATTTTTGAGAACATCATGACATCATGCATTTCATACATCATGACATTGCATACAACTAATGTTTGGACTTTTCAGGAAAAGGTCAATCCAAAGATGATTACCATCTACCTTTGCAGTTCCAGATCAACACCTGTAACAAGCCAGGAAATTTCTGTGGACGACTGATCGTAGGTTAATACCTGAAACCAGACATGACAATTATCTACTTGACAATCATGAAGCAACCCTACACCGGTTCCTTCTCAATCTCAGATGTAGTTTTACACGGACTCATCCTTAGGAAACCCTACACCGGTTCTTTCTCTTTCAGATGAAGTTTTACACGGACTCATCATCAGGAAACCCTACACCGGTTCCTTCTCAATCTCAGATGTAGTTTTACACGAACTCATCATCGGGCAACCCTACACCGGTTCCTCCTCCCTTCCAAGACGAAGTTTTACACGGACTCGTCCTCAGGTAACCCTACACCGGTTCCTCTTCAGTTCCAAGACGAAGTTTTACACAAACTCATCGCCAAGATAACCTCACCCCGGTTCATCCTGAAGTCTTACACGGACTTATTCCAAAGTAACCTTACCCCGGTTCATCCAGAAGTCTTACACGGGCTTATCTCAAAGTAACCTTACCCCGGTTCATCCAGAAGTTTTACACGAACTTATCTCACAGTAACCTTACCCCGGTTTCCTCCAGAATTTTTACACAAACTTATCTCACAGTAACCCTACACCGGTTCCTCCTCAGTTCCAAGACGAAGTTTTACACGAACTCATCGTCAAAGTAACCTTACCCCGGTTCATCCAGAAGTCTTACACGGGCTCATCTCACAGTAACCTTACCCCGGTTCATCCAGAAGTTTTACACGAACTTATCCCGAAGTAACCTTACCCCGGTTCCTCCAGATGTAGTTTTACACGGACTCGTCCTCAGTAAACCCTACACATGTTTCCTTCTCAACTCCAGACGTAGTTTTACATGGACTCGTCATCAGTAAACCCTACACAGGTTTCCTTCTCAACTCCATACGTAGTTTTACACGGACTCGTCACCAAGAAACCCTACACCGGTTCTCTCTTTCCAAGGATGCAGTTTCACACGGACTGGTCATCAGGCGACCCTACACCGGTTCCCTTTCTCTTTCCAGATGCAGTTTTACACGGGCTCATCATCAAAGTAACCCCATACAGGTTCCTTCTCCATTTCAGATGCAGTTTTACACGGACTCGTCATCAAGAAACTCTACACAGGTTTCCTTCTCAGCTCCAGATGCGGTTTCACACGGACTCATCATCAGTCAACCCTACACATGTTTCCTTCCTTCAAAGATGCAGTTTTACACGAGCTCATTATCAGGAAATCCTACACAGGTTCCCTTGTTCAACTTACAAAATTACAATTCAACAGACAATCTCCAGATGGCATCTATAAGCCCATCCACCTACCAACAATCTCCAAATGGAATCTATAAGCCCATTCCCGACAAGATTTTGTCGCATCTCCAGATGGCATCTATAAGCCCATCCTCCTATCCATCATCTCTCCAAATGGAATCTGTAAGCCCATTCCCGACATCACATTGCTGATACTCCACTATGCGAGTGCAAATTTCTGGGCACTTTAGTGTTCAATCATCTTTTACCTTCGGATCACGAAAGGCACGCAAGCCAATCTACATCCTCAGGTCTAAGAAGATTGAACAGGGGCAACTGTTGTACCCCAAAATTTTCCCTCCCATATTCTTCAAGAGTTATCAAGAATCATCTTCAAATGGTTCAAGATTTGCTCAAGGATTGCACAGTCAAACCATCTCCTAAGCCAGTCAAAATTAGGGTTTTGGTTCTCTCAAGGAATTTAAGGTTTTCAGTGGTCCAATCAAGTCCCATAGGCCTATACAAATTGTCAATCATCTATATGTCAAGTCTCAAGGCTCACAATGTCAAATTGCAAATTCAAAGGCTTCATTTGCTCCACAGTCAACTGTAGGGGCAAAATGGTCATTTTGCAGTCAAAAGTCAGAATTTTTGGTCAACATATTATTTTTAGATCACAATCATCATTTGATCAAGGCTTGATCATGATTCCACAAGCATGGCTCAAAAATCATCAAGATGCAAAAGTTGCTATTTTTGGACAGTAGAAAAGTCAACTGTATCTTGACCAAGGCATAACTTTTTCATGGTTCATAATAAAAATCCCATCCAATGCTCATTTTGAAGGGTATGACATTTCCTACAACTCATCTTCACATTCCAAGTCCAAGAAATGCTCTCACAAAAAGTTATCAATTTCTACATTATAGGTCAATTTCAAAAGTCAACAAAAAGGCACTTTAAGTCAAAGACCATAACTTGAGATTGGTAAATCCAAATGACATGGGACCAAAGTAATTGGTTAGAGGACTTCAAGACCTTTCCAAAATGTCCAAGAACATGTTCATATGATCAAAATTGAGCAAGATATGCATTGGAGAAGTTGGGAAATTTTGTGAATTTGCAAAAGTCAACTTTGCTCAAAACACTTTGTTTTTGCTAATGGGCCTCAAATTTCTTCTTGAAACTTTATCCAAGGCTTATGCACGACCCATTGAGCTTAAATTGAAATATTTTCTTATTTTTTATTAATTAATTGAATTTTTAATCAATATTAATTCATTTAATTCATTTAATTGTAGGAAAATATCAAGATATGGTTTTGCAATCTTTTCATGAAGCAAATATGACCTACATGTGCTGGAGATTTTGTGTACACATCAAGGGGACCAAAATCTCCAAAATTAGCAAGTTTTGTCAATAAAAAAGATTGAAAAATATTTGATTTTCAATCAAATATTGAAACCATAATTCCATGGATCTTTGACCAAGATTGTAACCTAATTCCCTTCCATTATATATACAGAACCTAACCCTAATGCCACACACGTGAGGATTGCTGCAGAAATCCATAGCCAACATTGAAAAAAATTCAAAGAAACTTGAAAACTGTTCTCCAAGTTCCAGGCTAATTCAAGGGCTTTTGTGGATTCAAATACATTGTTGGGAGTTTCCAGGACGATTTGCAATCAGTTTCCAGCTTCATAGCTCCAAGAATCGCTAATTTCAGAACCACGGTTTGCATATTTATCTCATAATCGTAATTCATTATTCATGCATCATTAACGAGATTTTTTGTGTGCTTTGCATTGCTAGAACCTCTCTGAAGCTAATGGTACAGGTGAATTGCATTATGGTGTCCAGAATCATAAAACGCCATTGAAGGAATTTAGGGTTCTTGAGGTCTCAAATTGGGGCTTTACAGCCCTAGAAAAATTAAGCTTCATAATGCCCATGGTTGTATTCGTTGCATTCAGACGAATCTAAAACCACCCTCGCGAACAATTTATATACAGCACACGCCTATTCGCTATTTTTTGTTGATGTAGGTTGTGGGGGTTAAAAACCCCCGCTATCTAACATATATTCTGCAGGTTTATGGAAGACGATGAAGACGTGTTGAGTTGTGGTTGGGCAGTTCAAATAGCGCGCGTAATTTTTCTCTTTCCAGCATAATTGTTATGTTTTAAATATTATATTTGTTGTTTATTCTATTAACAAACGCGTTCAGTTGGCCTAGTGGAAGACGTGCTGGCATGCAACCATTGGGACCTGGGTTCGATTCCCAGGTCCACCCAATATTTATTCATATTTTTCATAACCTGATTATATGCAGATTTCCAACAGCGTCCTACCATGCGCTCCCAGCAACATCATGCCATGTGTCTCATAATACCAATCCAATGGTCAAAAAGTGGAGAACACCATACTCCCAGTCAAAGCAACGTGCAGACAATCCCAGAGGTCAAACAGGCCTGGAAGCTTAATAGGCTGGAATTGCTAACATAACTCCATTATTGGGTCAACACCCCCCTGGTTAATTGCTTTTCTTTTTATTTTCTTTTAACTAATTATTTTTATTGTTAATATTATTATTATTTAATTAACTTAATTAATTTTCATAATAAATTCAGACCATTAAAATGTAAATATTGTTTATTTTATTATTTATTAAATTCACTATTAATTATTATTTTGTAAATAAATACTAACAAATTAATTAGTTTAATTAGGTTTAATTTTGACTTTTTCATAAATAAATAAATAAATTAGACTTAGGTTTTCACTAACTTTTGACTTTATTTTATTTTATTTTATTTTCATTAAAAAACATTAAAAAACTAAAAAATACTTTTTTCTTGTAATTATTTAATTAATTAGTAAATTAGGTTTAATATTTAACTAATTGCAAAAAAGGACCAAATTCAATTCTTTTCTCAAAAAGGGTCAAAACCCTAAGGACGTCCCCGATTCAATTCTTTCGCGCGCATATTTATTTTTAATTCATTATTTTGATCATATTTATGTAACTGTTCCGAGAATGTAATGGATAATTAGGACTTTTATCGCTTTCTTTAATTTCTCGCAATTTATTTTTATGGGTTATGTTTTTGGCGATGTAAATACCCGACACCTTGTAATAGCATAGATTTATCTTTCCGCAATTTATTTCCCGCAAATTATTAATTGTTAATTATGCATGACAAAACTTGTATGAAAAATAAAATCAATCCGTAGCTCACAATGATGCATGTTCAAAGATAATATGAATTGAAACTTGACACACATGCACATGCCACTCTTAGGGTACGCCTCACTTGGTTGCCTCGAGGTGGTCATTAAGTATAGGGTGTTTTAGAGGTCGCCCTCCTGTCTAAAGATCCAGTTGCCTCGAAACGGTTGCCTCGGATAAAAAAGGATCTAAGACATTAGGGTTACCGCTAAGGCGTCCTACTATTGCTTTGATGACCACATGTCCCTATAATCGAATTGACCCGAAAACTCCAACGATGGTGCTACCTACTTCTCAATAGTGGGATAACACTGTTTAAAGGACATTTACACAGCTTAATTTCTTTTGAGTAGGTAGAGGTTCTTAGGTACTTGCTCTTTCAAAACAAAAATACTTTTCGCACCTACACTTTTCTGACAAAAGTTTTCAAACAACACTTCATACACTCTTGAGGACGGATACAAGAGTTAAATCGAAGTTTTCAAACAAACTTTTTCAAAACCCACAAACACAAGAAAAGCAAAACTTTTGAAAACATAGTGAGCAAGTACCTAAGAGCCCGTGGATAAGCACGGATAGAAAGGGTGCTAATACCTTCCCTTTCTATAATCTACCTCCCGAACCCGAGAAACATCTCGAAAAGGAATTTTACTGTGCTTTTGTCCTTTCCTTGTTGGAGAAAATAAAAGACGGTGGCGACTCTTGCTTACCGCGACATTTCACGAACCAGCATTCCAAAACAGTCAATTCTATTTCCACCGATCACAATATCCAATACACAACCCAAAAAGCAATAAAGGGGGGGGGGTGTTGGAGGATCATTTGGCGCATCAGGCCGTGGATGATTACTAGTCTATGAACTTCGAGTTTCCGGATGAGAACATCATGTTGGTGACTGACTGTGAAAAACCTGGACCGAATGAAGGACCTGAGGAGGGATCCCGATGGTCTATGTATTTTGACGGAGCTTCAAACGCATTGGGTAATGGCATTGACACTGTGATCATATCTCCTGAAGGCTGTCATACTCCGTTCACCGCCCGATTATGTTTTAACTGTACCAACAACATGGCATAGTATGAAGCGTGCATCATGGGCCTTCGAGCAGCTATTGACCTGAGGATTAAGTTCTTGAGTGTATTCGGAGATTCCGCTCTCGTGATCAGTCAGATCAAAGGCGAGTGGGATACGAAGCACCAAAATCTTATTCCTTACAAAGAGTATGTATTGACGTTGCTTCCACACTTCGAGGAGATAACCTTTGAACACTTCCCGAGAGAGGAGAATCAGTTAGCATACGCGCTAGCTACCATGTCTTCTATGTTCAAGGTCAGGTGGGACAATGAAACTCCCCTAATTACCATTGAGAGGTTGGACGAACCCGCACATTACTCTGACATTGAGACTGAAGAGGTAGCAGATAAACTCTGGTTTCATGAGGTAAAGAGGTATCTTGAGGCTCAAGAATACCCCGAGGGTGCATCTGTTAATGATAAGAAGTTTCTGAGGAGATTCGCTGTAAAGTTCTTCATCAGCAATGGTGTCCTTTACTATCATAACCATGATTCAACCTTACTGCGATGTATGGATAAGAACGAGGCAGAAAGAATTATGGCAGAGTTACATGAAGGTACTTTCGGAACTCATTCCAGTGGACATACCATGGCGAAGAAAATTCTACGGGTAGGATATTATTGGTCTACCATGGAAGCCGATTATTATCACCATTCTCGGACCTGTCATAAGTGCCAAGTCTATGCTGATAAGGTGCATGTACCTCCAGTTCCTCTGAACGTCTTGACGGCTTCTTGGCCTTTTGCGATGTAGGGCATCGATATGATTGGTGAGATCAGACCTACTGCATCCAACGGGCATCGTTTCATTCTGGTGGCTATTGATTACTTTACGAAGTGGGTTGAGGCAGCTTCCTTTGCTACAGTAACCAAGAACGTCGTGGCGTGGTTTATTCGACATAATTTAATCTGTCGATACGGTGTACCAGAGAGGATCATTACGGACAATAGTACAAATCTCAATAATACGATGATCACCGAGCTCTGCAAGCAGTTCAAGATACAACATCACAACTATTCTCCCTACTGGACGAAGATGAATGGGGCTGTTGAAGCGGCTAATAAGAACATCAAGAAGATTATGCAGAAGATGACAGTGACATACAAAGATTGGCACGAGATGTCACCATTTGCTCTTCATGGGTACCGAACCTCAGCACGAACTTCAACAGGGGCAACACCCTACTCTTTGGTATATGGTATGGAAGCGGTCTTACCCATTGAGGTCGAGATACCCTCACTTCGGATTATGAAGGATGCAGTTTTGAGCAAGGACGATTGGATCTAGACCCGGCTTGATCAGCTGAACTTAATCGACGAAAAGAGACTTACTGCTATTTGTCATGGTCAGACGTATCAAAAGCGAATGATCAAGGCATTTAACAAGAAAGCTAGACGACAAGAGTATCAAGTCAGGGATCTGGTGATCAAGCGCATCATACTGCCGCAAGGTGATCCCAGGGGAAAATGGACCCCTACGTATGAAGGGCCATTTGTGGTTAAGAACATTTTCTCAGGAGGAGCTATGATTCTAACCACCATGGACGGTGACGACCGTCCTCACCCCGTCAATGCAGACATAGTGAAAAAATACTACGCATAATCAAAGACCCGCTAGGTTGACTGGCCTAGGCAAAAATAAGGGCTTCCCGGCAAACCAAAAGGGTTCGAGCAAAAATAAGGGATGAAAATGAAAAATTTGTACACCCGGCAAGTCGAAAACCTGAAAAGGAAGCTTGGGCAAAAAAGGGTATCCCGATGGACTCAAAACTTAAAAGGGCGGTCCAGGAAAAAATTAGGGATTAAAGCATAACACTATATCTCATTGGATCATCGTGCAACCAGACCTTGGTATCGACTATCAAGCTCGGACGACACTAGTCAATCTGATCTACCTTCAACCAAGTAGCAAAGTGATGAGATGTTCGAAGATATAAAGTCATTAGCGACCCAGTGGGATTGTTCAAATAGTTGTTTTTATTTGTTTTACAAAACTGTATCTTCCAGCGGCGTTCTCTTGCTAGGACATCAGCCTCTTGTACAAAAACGCCTATTTACAGGCCAACTTCAGAGTCAATACAATTCATTTTCACAAAGAAGTTTCAAATTGTTTTCTTTTTCTGTTTTATTTTGCAAGAATGTCCAATGGTTTATTTTTGATATATGCATTTGACAAAAATTGTTGTTCATAAATATTTACATGCGAAACAAAAGACGATTACTCGTAATATCAGAAACAGGGGCAAACCAGAAATGTCCAAACCTTACAGTTGTTCTATCCACCAAGTATAGGGATAGACTTAGCTGGAGAATACGACTAAAGGTACATTCACTCCCCGCAGAGCAAAAAGTATCTAAAAAATCATGGATTCCCCCCAAGCAGAGTTTATCTATCACCAACACTAGAAGATTATCCTCAGTGGAGTTTATTTCTTCCACGAGCGGAAACTCAATCCCCAACAGGTTTCATTATCGCCAGCAACGGTAATTCATCCCCAGCCGAGGTTATTCCTCCGAATCAACAGATCCTCTAGCAGAGTCTCTCTTCCCCACAGAGTCATTTTCTCATCAGTTTATTCTCCAGCAGGATTATTTTCACAATCATCTTCGGTCGTTATTCCCAGCAAAAACGAAGAATTCAACTCTTTTTCTCCAGCAGCAGTCCGGGATTTATTTTCCCCAGTTAGAGAATATCATAAAAACATTGCATGTCCATACATCATGACATGTGTATACGTATCATACAACACAATCTCATTTATTTTGGGAACATCATTGCTTGATACATATCATGTATCACATACGGCTAATCCTTTGCCTTTCAGGAAAGATACAATCAAATTTTCACCAAGTTCAAGCTATGAAGCACGGATCCGACCGAATAGTATCTTGATTTCTACATCATATTGTGAAGCCCAGAGAACAACCGGATAACAGTATCAAACACCACGAAGCCTGGATTCGACCAGATAGTGGTTTATCTCTAAGCTATGAAGCCCGAATTCAACCGGATAATAGTTTAATCCCCAGCAAGCCGTGAAGCCCGGATTACGACCAGATAACAACTCAGCAACTATTGTGAAGCCTGGATTACGACTAGATAGCAGTACAAGACACCATGAAACCTGGATTACGACCAGATAGTGGTATATCATAAACACAAGCCGTGAAGCCCGAATTACGACCGGATAACAGCTCAGCAAGTTATTGTGAAGCCTGGATTACGACCAGATAGCAATACAAGTTTATGTGAAGCCTGGATTACGACCAGATAGTAGCCAAAGACACCGCGAAGCCTGGATTACGACCAGATAGTGGTACATCTTTAATACAAGTTATGAAGCCCGTATTCGACCGGATAGTATCTTGATTTCTCTGAACACCATGAAGCCTGGTGTTGTACCCCAAAATTTGCCCTCTCAATTCTCAAGGCCTTTCTTACAAGGATTTTCAAGGTTCAAGCTTGAACAAGTGCATTGGGATTTTCCAATACCAAAATTAAAAGGAGACTGTCAAAAAGGGAGAAAACAGATAAAAATAACATTTTGACAAATTTGGAGGAGAACAAGTCTCCTTCGATTCATCACCCTTAGATTGACTCTTGGCCTCCTTCAATTGCTCAAAATGGCTACTAGCGTGCCTCTTTCGCCTGGGCTTGTAACTTTTTGTTGCAGGCTTCGTTTGTGCCTTTTGCTGCCTGCATGCTTGCAATCAAAGGCCAAGACCTACTTGACACATGTACCCCATGCAAGGAAATGTCTTCGTTTGGACACAGGTTCCTTCATGCAAGTCTTCGTTTGGGCACTCACCTTCTGTGTTCCAGCGTGCAAACTTCAGTTGAGCAAGAGCCTCCTTCGAATGCAACTTGGATTACATCCTTCGTTTTGAGCAAGAGCCTCCTTCGAATGCAACTTGGGAATACCATTCGACTCAGAAGCCAGAAACTTACCTCACGCTAAAAGGCAATGACTCCCTTTATGTTTGTTTCGACCCAAGCTTCGATTGGGAAATATGCTTCCTTCGAGCATGAGATTTCGATTTGGCAATATGTTTTCTTCGATACAAGCTTCGACTGGGCATTAGTTTGTTTCGACCACAAGCTTTGACTGGGCATTAGTTTGTTTTGACCACAAGCTTCGATTGAGGAAAAGGCTTCCTTCGAACAAGTGAGCTTCGATCTCGTTCTTGCATTCGACTCAAGACCAAATCTCATTTGCCAGGCTATGTTGCTTCTGAATCTTTACATAATCAGAGGATTGTACAAGGGTTTTAAAATTTGTCTTTTGGATAATACTATCCTTGGTTAAAGGCTACACACCCTTTCTTTTCATAGAAAGTACTTTATCACAAAAGCAGCTTTCCACCTGAATTTCGTCTAAACGAAAAGCAGGGCCAAAGGCACAAGTCTAATCAACTGCCAAGAGGCCCCCCACATGTACCTTTCACGTTACCTATTATTTTATTATTTTGTAAGGCTGGCTATTGAAAACATGTCCATTCTTTTTCTCTATAAATAGAGGAATTTTTGCAAAGCTAAGAGAGGATCTTTGGACCAGAGGAACGAATCCCCCAAATTTTCTCAAACACAACAAAACTCTCAAGTTCATCAACACTTGAGAAATCACAAAAAGCCCAGAATCACATACTTACTTCCTTCGATTCTGAAGAACAAGTACTCTTTAGTATCCTTCGAATCCAGTTTGGAAAGAAACATAAGACATGTTTCTTTCCTCCCTTCGAATCCAGCATTCCAAGCACAACTATTGACCCCCTCTTTCGAATCCAGCATCCTGGGCCTCCACTCAAGGTCCCAAACCCATTCAAATCCTCCATCAAGGTAAGTCACTCTTACCCTTGAACCATTCATTTCATGGCATAACATGTAAATAATCTGAAAATTCTGGCTGCAGATACTCAATGTCACGCCCAATGTTATGACACCGTATCTGACTTACTATATGACAGTAAATACAAAAGCAGTAAAGAACACAGTCAATTGTTTACCCAGTTCAGTGTGCAACAACACCTACTCTGGGGGCTACCAAGCCAGGGAGAGAATCCACTATAAGAGATGTTAATTCAGGAATAAACCAACCAGTTTATCTCCTTCACTTAAGATCTACCCAATGCAATTCTAATCTAAGTACTACTTAAACCTGAGTTCCTACTCACTCCCCCTCAATCACAGCAGTGATACATAAACCAATTTGACTTAAGAATTGATGAAGACACTCTTCAAAACAAAACACACTTGATTAAACTTCACAGCTTTTTAATCAAGCAACACAATCACTCGTGCTTCACAGCTTTGAGTGATGTACACAACTAACTTGACTCTGCTTCACAGCTTTAGTCAAGGGAAATTCAAACACTCTTGCTTCAAAGCTTTGAGTGCTACACAACCCTTACAATCGAAACCTATTCCAAGGCACTTATCACAATGATAATTGCTTGGAGTACAATAAACAAATCTATACAGATTACAAAATTGATCTTCTAATCAATCAGCAGGGATGTCTTGGAAAACAGCAGCTCTGTTGAATATATAGCAGCTGCAACTTCAGTTAGGGTTTGCAAAAACCTAGGGTTGATTCCGTTTGACCTAAAGACCTGGTCACAGGACTTTATTGACCAGGTTAGGATTAAGCTAGGTTACTCCTCAGAAAACGCAGGATTCTGTTCAGAAAGGACTGAGTTATTTCCTGAAAAAACTCAGACTTATCCAATCCTGCAATCCTGTTAGTTCAGACCAGGATGTCATAACATCTGTTATGACATCTGAGAAAACCTGTCTACTGATTTAGCAAAATGTGATCATTTTGCAAACATGCTCAGATACACACTTATAACCATCAGTATTTGAATTACAATATTTTTCTGCACATGTACCTAATGAGTTAGTACAACCTGAACTAGAATGTTATGACATCAGTCATGACATTCACACATACACTTGGGATTTACCAAAAATGCAAGCCAATACCTAAACACCTACAAACTCCCCCTTTGGCAGATTTTTGGATAAAGTCCCTAAACAATCAGAGATAGATAGATAGCAGCAGAAATAAGTGACAGCAGAAAAATATAATGTCAAGTACTAATTAAGTAAGTACCAAAATATTCTCCCCCTCTTTAGCCACAAATGGGCCAAAGATACATGTTCATAAAATTATACAGTTATCTAAAACAAAATAATGAGATCAGCAGCACACACTTCCAAACACCACCAGAAATCAGCAACCATCCTTCAAGTACTGTCATCAGATCCAGAGGATTCAGGCTTCTTTCTTTTCTTGTGAGCAATGTCAGCATTTTTCTCTTTGTTTGATGTCTCAACATTCTTAGAGACATTTGGATTTGTTTCAGCATTTGAGTTTTCTTGGTTCAGAGGAACAGAAATGCCAGGAACTGAGTGGTTCTCGTTCAGAATTCTTGAAACAATTTTTGCTATTGCTTGATTAACATAGGCTGTCCCTTCCCTATTTGCAATTTCAGGGGGAACTGAAGAGGAAGGATGAGATGGATTACCTGTGTGTCTTGTTCTCAACTCTTTGGCCTTGGTGGGGTTAGTTCTATGAGAACAGATCTCCAGAACATCAGAGTCCAGACAGGAAGAGATTGTCCCAGAATCTTGATCAGAGGAAGAGGTTGAGATGGTCGTATTGGATGATGATGGTGTTTGAGACATTTTGTCAGTTTTGAAGGACCAACAGCAAATGAGTAGAAATTTCTGATTGAGAGACTGGGTTTTGATGAGGAGACGAGAGAGGAAGGAAGCAAAGGAGTGTCTATTCAACTTCTTAAAAGAATTGTTGGAAATGAGAAAATACAATTTAAACCAATCAGAACAGGCATAAGTCCTTTGGTCTTTGTTTTAAGCAAAATTAATTGCTACAATTCCTCATGTTGGTAAATACCCAGCTTACCCCTTAAGTTTTCAAATTGGTTTGCATCCAAAGCCTTGGTAAAAATGTCAGCCAGCTGTAGCTCAGTGGCAACATGTTCCAATTTGATTGTCTTCTCTTCTACAAGGTCTCTAATAAAGTGATGTCGTATGTCAATATGTTTGGTCCTGCTATGCTGAATGGGATTCTTGGATATGTTGATTGTACTCAGATTGTCACAGTACAATGTCATAACATCCTGTGTGACATTATACTCAGTGAGCATCTGTTTCATCCATATCATTTGAGAGCAGCTACTACCAGCTGCAATATATTCAGCTTCAGCAGTGGAAAGAGACACACAATTCTGTTTCTTGCTGAACCAAGAAACCAGATTACTTCCCAAAAAGAAACATCCTCCAGAGGTGCTTTTTCTATCATCAGCACTACCCGCCCAATCAGCATCACAGTAGCCAGTCAGAGCTGGTTCACAGCCATAAGTATACAGTAATCCATAGTTGTAAGTACCACTTACATACTTCAAAATTCTCTTCACTTGATTGATATGACTGACTTTGGGATCAGCTTGGTATCTAGCACAAACTCCAACTGCAAAGGCAATATCAGGTCTGCTGGCAGTTAAGTACAACAAGCTTCCTATCATGCTTCTGTACAGACTTTGATCCACCTTAACCCCACTTGAATCTTTGGAAAGCTTTAGATGAGTAGGAGCAGGAGTCCTTTTGTGACTTGCATTCTCCATACCAAACTTCTTTACAATATTCTTAGCATACTTGCTTTGAGATAAGAAGATTGAGTCCTCCATCTGTGAGACTTGTAGTCCAAGAAAATAAGTTAGTTCTCCCATGAGACTCATTTCAAATTCAGCCTGCATCTGGTCAGCAAACTGTTTAACCATATGTTCTGACATTCCTCCAAACACTATGTCATCAACATATATTTGGGCAACCATCAACTTCCCTCCTTCAGTTTTGACAAATAGAGTTTTGTCCAAGCCTCCTTTTTTGTAGCCTTTGTCTGAGAGAAACTTTGTTAACCTGTCATACCATGCTCTAGGAGCTTGTTTCAGCCCATATAGAGCTTTTCTCAATTTGTAGACATGATCAGGATGGGTTGGATCCACAAAACCTTTAGGCTGTTCCACATAAGCTTCCTCATTTAAGTACCCATTTAGAAAGGCACTCTTCACATCCATCTGAAATAACTTGAACTTCAGAAGACACGCAATTGACAACAAGAGTCTGATTGACTCCAACCTGGCTACAGGTGCAAAGGTTTCATCAAAATCAATCCCTTCAACCTGGGTGTATCCTTGAGCAACAAGTCTTGCCTTATTTCTGGTGACAACTCCTTCAGCATCTGACTTGTTCTTGAATATCCATTTTGTCCCAATGATGTTAGTTCCTTCAGGTCTAGGAACCAGTTCCCAAACTTCATGTTGCTTGAATTGGTTCAGTTCATCTTGCATTGCACCAATCCAATATTCATCAGTTAAGGCTTCCTTGACATTTCTTGGTTCCATTTTGGACACAAAACAAGAATTTGAGATGATTTCTCTAGATCTTGTGATGACTCCACTATTGGGATCTCCTATGATGAGCTCTTTTGGATGATCCTTCTGAATTCTGATGGAAGGAGTCTTGCTAGCTTCCTTTGATCCAGATTCTGTTGTGGTGGAGTTGGGTAGATCATCCTGTTGGGTTGAAGTCTCAAAGAATGTCTCAACAGTACAAGGAACATCTATTTCTTCATGATAGTCATCAATTATAACATTTATTGATTCCATCATGGTTTTAGTTCTGGAGTTGAATACTCTATAAGCTCTGCTGTTTGAGGAGTATCCTAGAAATATGCCTTCATCACTTTTGGAGTCCAGTTTTCTTCTTTGTTCACGATCAGATAGGATATAGCATTTGCTGCCAAATACATGGAAGTACTTCACAGTTGGTTTTCTTCCTTTCCAGAGTTCATATATGGTGGATGAGGTTCCCTTTCTCAAGGTGACCCTGTTATGAACATAGCAAGCTGTATTCATAGCTTCAGCCCAAAAATACATAGGAAGTCTTTTGGCATGTAACATTGCTCTGGCAGATTCTTGTATGGTCCTGTTTTTTTTTCCACAACTCCATTTTGCTGAGGTGTTATGGGAGAAGAAAACTCATGACTGATTCCTTCTGAAGCACATAAGTCATCAAACTTGCTGTTTTCAAATTCCTTGCCATGATCACTTCTGATTCTGACAATACATCCTTCCTTCTCTCTTTGAATTCTCTTGCACAGTTCTCTAAAAACTTCAAATGCATCTGATTTTTCCCTAATGAAATTAATCCAGGTGAATCTGGAAAAATCATCTACAACCACGTAGGCATATCTTTTACCTCCAAGACTCTCTACTTGCATTGGTCCCATCAGATCCATATGGAGGAGTTCTAGAACCTTAGAGGTGGTCAAATGTCTTGACTTTGGATGTGACATCCTAGTCTGCTTACCCACCTGACATTCACCACAAATTCTTCCTTCATCAATTTGCAGTTTTGGAATACCTCTGACTGCCTCCAAGGAGATAATCCTCTTCATCCCCCTTAGATGAAGATGGCCAAGTTTTTGGTGCCACAGTTTCACCTCTTTTTCTTCTTTTGCAATGGAACACACATATGAGAAATTGGTGTCCTCAGCCTCCCACAAGTAACAGTTGTCTTTGGATCTGACTCCTTTCATTACTATCTCTTGTTTGTCATTGATCACAAGGCATTCAGATCTTGAGAAATTGACCTTGAATCCTAGATCACACAGTTGACTGATACTAATGAGATTAGCAGTCAGTCCTTTCACCAGCAGTACTTCATTCAGACTTGGAACTCCATGGCAGTCCAAATCACCAACTCCTTTGATTTCACCTTTAGCCCCATCTCCAAAGGTCACAAAACTGGTGGTGTGAGGCTTAACATTATTGAGGAGGTTCTTGATTCCGATCATATGTCTGGAACATCCACTGTCAAAGTACCAGTCTTCCTTTGCAGAGACCCTCAGGGAAGTGTGAGCTATCAGTGCAGTAGTCTTTTTCTTCCATTGAGGAGCATGTGGTACCTTTTTAGACTTAGGTTTGACACCTGAGTTCTGATTAGGGTATTCATGTAATCTGAAGCAGAAGGGCTTTATATGACCATATCTCCCACAATGATGACATCTCCATCTTTGGTACTTTTTCTTCATATGTCTCTGTTCCCGATGTTGATAGTGGTGTTGAGACATCTGCTTTGACATTTGCTTAACATGCCTGATCTTCCTGTTTGTACCAGATTTCTTTGCTCCTACAAATCCTAGTCCAGATTTGTTTTCTCCATTTTGTCCAACCTGAAGTATCTCTTCCAGTTTGTCTGTTCCATTAGTCAGCATCTTGACAGATTTGGTCATTTGATTCAGTTGTGAGTTCAGCAGTTGAACTTCTCCTTCTAGATGACTTATAGTTTCAAGATTTGCCCTTTTTTCAGCCTCCAGCTTTATAATGAGTTTTGATTGTTTCTTATTCTGCACACAGACTTCAGCACTTCTGATACACAATTTCTTGTAGGTATCAGCCAGTTCTTCAAAAGTCACCTCTTCATCACTGATGTCACTTTCAGAGGTACAAACACCAGTTAAAGCAGTAACTCGTTTGGCAGTCTCTTCTTCAGAATTACTTTCCGAATCACAGTCAGACCAAGTAACAGTCATTCCTTTTTGTTTCTTAAGAAAGGTAGGACATTCAGTTCGAATATGCCCATATCCTTCACAACCATGGCATTGAATTCCTCTGCCTTGAATTCCCTTCTCTTCTGACCTTGGTCTTCTGCTGGAACTGTCAATGTTAGAGGGAATGTTATGAACATTAGACCTTGACTTTGGATCTATTCTTTTGATGAGTTTGTTGAACTGTCTTCCAAGCATGGCTACAGCTTCTGAAATGTTTTCTTCAACATCAGTGTTGGACATGAGTGCTATACTCTTGTTCTTTTTGACATCATCATTGGTGATTCCCATATCAAAAGTCTGAAGAGACCCAATAAGTTCATCCACTTTCAACTTGCTAATGTCCTGGGCTTCCTCTATGGCAGTTATCTTCATTGCAAATCTTTTAGGCAAGGATCTGAGAATCTTCCTTACTAGTTTTTCTTCTGACATTTTTTCTCCCAGTGCTCCTGAGGTGTTGGAAATCTCCAAGATGTTCATGTGAAACTCATGAATGGTTTCATCTTCCATCATTTTTAGATTCTCAAACTTAGTGGTCAACATCTGAAGCCTTGACATTTTTACTTTGGAAGTTCCCTCATGAGTAGTTTTGAGAGTGTCCCAAACTTCCTTGGCCAGTTCATATTGATGGACTAATCTGAAAATGTTTCTATCAATTCCATTGAACAAGGCATTTAGAGCTTTGGAATTTCCCAAGGCTAACTCATCTTCTTCTTTACTCCAATCTTCCTCAGGCTTCAGACTGATTGAACCATCTTCCTCAGTTATGGTGGGATGAATCCATCCTTTGTCAGCAGCTCTCCAAGCCTTTTTGTCCAGGGATTTTAGGAAGGCAATCATACGAGGTTTCCAGTAGTCATAATTGGTTCCATCCAGAATGGGTGGTCTATTTCCAAAAACTCCTTCTTTGTCCATAGTGCCAGAAAGTGATATCCCTAGATCTCACCCAGTAATACAGGCATGGTGCCTGCTCTGATGCCAATTGAAAATTCTGGCTGCAGATACTCAATGTCACGCCCAATGTTATGACACCGTATCTGACTTACTATATGACAGTAAATACAAAAGCAGTAAAGAACACAGTCAATTGTTTACCCAGTTCAGTGTGCAACAACACCTACTCTGGGGGCTACCAAGCCAGGGAGAGAATCCACTATAAGAGATGTTAATTCAGGAATAAACCAACCAGTTTATCTCCTTCACTTAAGATCTACCCAATGCAATTCTAATCTAAGTACTACTTAAACCTGAGTTCCTACTCACTCCCCCTCAATCACAGCAGTGATACATAAACCAATTTGACTTAAGAATTGATGAAGACACTCTTCAAAACAAAACACACTTGATTAAACTTCACAGCTTTTTAATCAAGCAACACAATCACTCGTGCTTCACAGCTTTGAGTGATGTACACAACTAACTTGACTCTGCTTCACAGCTTTAGTCAAGGGACATTCAAACACTCTTGCTTCAAAGCTTTGAGTGCTACACAACCCTTACAATCGAAACCTATTCCAAGGCACTTATCACAATGATAATTGCTTGGAGTACAATAAACAAATCTATACAGATTACAAAATTGATCTTCTAATCAATCAGCAGGGATGTCTTGGAAAACAGCAGCTCTGTTGAATATATAGCAGCTGCAACTTCAGTTAGGGTTTGCAAAAACCTAGGGTTGATTCCGTTTGACCTAAAGACCTGGTCACAGGACTTTATTGACCAGGTTAGGATTGAGCTAGGTTACTCCTCAGAAAACGCAGGATTCTGTTCAGAAAGGACTGAGTTATTTCCTGAAAAAACTCAGACTTATCCAATCCTGCAATCCTGTTAGTTCAGACCAGGATGTCATAACATCTGTTATGACATCTGAGAAAACCTGTCTACTGATTTAGCAAAATGTGATCATTTTGCAAACATGCTCAGATACACACTTATAACCATCAGTATTTGAATTACAATATTTTTCTGCACATGTACCTAATGAGCTAGTACAACCTGAACTAGAATGTTATGACATCAGGCATGACATTCACACATACACTTGGGATTTACCAAAAATGCAAGCCAATACCTAAACACCTACATAATCTTTTCGTTCATTTCAAGCATGTATATACCATTGTTCCCTTCGTTTCCACCCTTTTAACATGTTTTTTTTTAGAGTTAACCCATTCGTTTTACTTTCTGTTTACCTGAACTTGCTTTAACTATTAAACTGTTTACAAGACAAATACTAGCACGACCTCAGGCCATGTCGACATTTAATGCTTGAAATGAAAGAAACAGGAAACAAGAAATAGGAAATGAAGCTTCTGGCTTATACCCTCTTTCTCCAGGTCAAACGAAAGAGACAACCAGGAGGAAAACCATGTTGACTTCTAGGCCCAGACGAAAAGCATGCCTTCACTGATTCCAGACTCAGTCGAAAGGCATTCCCTCACTGCTTTCAACCTCCAGTCGAAGAAGACAACAAGGCAGAACCAGAAGGCTTCGCCATACACTGACTTCCAGGTCAATCGAAGGACAGGACCTCACTGGTGCTAGCCCCAATCGAAGGAGGCCAACAGAATGCAAGTCGAAGGGTGCTACTGCCTGGGTCGAAGAGCTCATTTTCCTTTCTTTTATTTTGTTTTTTCCTTTACATTTTCTTGCCTTTCAATATGGTTGTAATAGTGTAGGATTTATTTCTTGCACTTTTTATTACTTTTGTACAAATTCTAGTAATTAGGTGTGTATGGTAAGATAAAACCAACAAATAGGCCACCCTAATCAAAGACTAAATGCATGTAAATAAAACATGTTTGCACACTTACACCCTTAGGGTAATTCCACTTGTTGCCTATCGGAAAATAGTCATGTCCCTCGAACATGGGCGTTTTAGCAAAAGACCCTCGATAAAAGATCGTAGTCCCTCGATGACCCTCGATGTTGCCTTCGGTAAACAATCTAGTCCCTAAAACGACATTGCTAAAACATTCCGTATGTTGCCTTCTATGACTATACGATGACCCGCGCCCGTCCCTTCACATCCAACGATGGGGCTTCTTACCAAATCAATGGTAATATAACAACATCTAAAGGAGGAGGAAAAGAACATCTAAGACCTTTTGAGTAGGTAGGTTCGCTCTTAGTTACTCGCTTGCTCACAACAAAAACATTTTTACACCAACACTCTCACTTTGAAACATTTTCAAAAGACAACACTTTGTACGCGTTCTTATAGAAACGAGAGCCATCACAAAGGAAACCCTTTTTCAAAATCACTTTCAAAAAAACACCTCACAAACACTTTTGAACTATTTTTGAAACAAACACTTTGTAGGCGTTCTTATATAAACGAGAATCATTACGAAGTTCCATTTTCAAAATACTTTCAAAAATCACCACCACAAGCACACATTCAAACAAAAGCAAGTGATCTAGTAAGTAACTAAGAGCCCATGGAAAACCATGGATGAAAAGGATGCTAATACCTTCCCTTTTCATAATATACCCCCCGAACTCAAGAAACAATCTCAAAGGTCTTTCTTGTGCTTTTTCACCTTTCCTTTTGGATAAAAGAAAAGTCGGTGGCGACTCTTGTTAGTCGTAACATTTGCGATAAAACGCAAAACCCTCAAGTCAGTTCTCCCACCGCATTACAGAAATGGCTACTCTGCTGGGGAATTGTTATAAAAGTGGGGTTACCTTAGGGATAGATCACATTTACTTGCTTTCTTTGTTTGACTTGTATGCTTTACATTATGGTTCTTTGTTTGGGTTTGAATCCTCTACCCGAATTTGGGATACATTATAGGTAAGTAGCAATACATTGTGGAAACTGTGAGGGGTATACCGACATGGTCTAAGCAATAGCTATGTTAGTGCGTCATATTTGTGGGTACCCATAGCCTTTGAGTTAATTAAAGAGAATACGGGGCCGCTGAGTGATGTCATGAAGCACTAATGAACTTCTAGAACCTTTACTTGACCAACTTGGCCTTTAGGATGTAGTGAGATGACCGGCTTTGGTGCAGTCCGAAGTTGGTAGATACTCGATACTACACTCATTGAGGTTTGGTTTCTTGGGATATTTCGGTCGCCATTAAAGAGGCTTGAGCTGAAACAATGACCAAGGAAACAATCCGGTGATATTGAGCTCCTTAGAACCCGATTACTATTACTAGGACAAGTTTAAGCCAACTAAACTTCAAGAGGGTACTTACCTATAAAACTCCATGCAAGCCTAAACCTAAGGACTTGTCTGCTTTGTGTGTATATGATTATTTGCATATAAACTTGTTTGCTTTGCATACGTGTACATAACATCATACCATAGCATTTTCAATAACTGTTTCAAGGATCTCAAGGGCCTATGATGCAGGGTCACATCGAACCAGATGTCTATCAAGGGACAAGAGGATTTATTTTCCTCCGATTAAACACCGTCAAAGATCAAGTACAACAAACTTGAGTCAAGGGTTATGACCCACTCGATATGGTGAGCTTGACTCTTGAAGAAGGACTCTCCATGACACGAAGTTTCTTCAATCAAGCTGCAATCAAATTTTAACAGTTTCTTGTTTACCCGCGAGATCCTTGAAAACATGCATCCACATATCATGCATCATATCATGACAGGTTTCTCCCATACAAGTCTCCTTATCTTCCTACTGTTTATTTCAGTAGAGATGGCTCTAGAGCATACTATCAAGGACATCCAGGCTCAAAACGCTCAACTCCAAGAGATGTTCTTGAACTTGTCCAAGGGGCAAGAAGAGGTGAAATATCTCCTCACAAGGGGCATGGTCATGGGGAATCCGGAGGGCACCAAGGATGATCAGTTGGAAAGGCTACAAACTGAAATAGCTATAATGAGGGTCCAAATGATGGGGCAGCTGGTGGGCCAGATGGCTCTTATCCAAAATCTGGCTCAAGGACAAGAAGAGCTAAAAGTTCTTGTCAACCAACTTCGTCAAGACGGTTGCAACCGTATGGGGCAAACAATCAGGATTGGAAATCAAGTCACTGCTCAGCCTCCCATGAGACAAGAAGACGGAAGACCTTCCCAATTTGCTGCCACATCGCGAGCCCAACAACAACCTCGCTAACAACAACAAAGGAATCAGTGCAAGGAGGTCACACCTAAGAGATAATTTACCAGGGTTGGCATGTCGCTAGCTCGGGTGCTACAACACTTGTTGAAGGCATAGCTAATTAACTTAAAGGCTCTTCCCTGGAATCCCAACACCGTTGCTCCTAGTTACTGTCCCAATGAGAGGTGTGCATACCATTCTGATGGTCCTGGGCACGACACGAACAATTGTTGGGCTCTGAAGAACAAGATTCAAGACCTAATTGGCGAAGGAGTGTTGGAGTTTACACAAGACGATCAACTGGAACTTTTCTATCACCCCTCAAGGGCATCCACATGAAGCAACGATCTAGGCGAGGAGATTTTCTGTTTATTTGAATTTTCAATTGTAATTCCTTTTGTTATGCAAACAATTATCTATTAATGTCAAACTTTGTTTCATTAATGCATTGCATATGTTTTTCTTGAATTCATCCATTCACTTTCACTATATTTAAGCTATGCTTATATTCTCTTTATGACTTTCAACTCGTGCTAAAAGTCACAAGACTTTAGAGGGAGGATGACGAAAACAATGCCATAATCTCATACAGTATGCTTTTGAACAGACCTTTCTGATGATGTACATGCATTCTTTCAAATCCTAAACACTGGAGTTATAAGGAAGATAATCCCTAGTCAACCCCTTCTGGCCAAAGAAGTAGAAGTTTTTCTTTTTCACAAAATTAAAACCTTTAAACAAAACCTGGGGTAGGGTAGTCTCTCAGTTAATTTAAACGCGCGTTTAGCCGCAAACTCTCATCTCGTAATACAACAAATGACGTCAAGAAACATTCCTCTGGAATCAAAAGACGGTGATGGTTCCCTATCACATAGGCAGTCATTATCTCTCAAAAAGAAAAGCTCACTAAGTCAAAACCTACAAAGGAGACTTAAGAAAACTGGGGCATCCCGCTGACTGTAATCTCAAAACAAGAACAGTCAGGCAAAAATTAGGGATAACAAATCAATCAAAAGAGGTTACTACAAATCCTCAACAAAATGAAAAAATGTTGCAGAAAATGACGGCCTTCCGACAAACTTAACATGTTTGAACCATCACCAAAATGTCTTTCCAGACTCAATTGGAGTTCAAACGCACAATTAACTGAGTTTAGGACTGAAGAACATCATGAAGAATGGGTGGGTACAAATACATTTGAGCCTTTATCCTTTGTTTCTTAAACCATGAACCAAGCCACCTTACAACCCTTCAAAAGTCATAATTGAAGCATGAGTTAGTTCGAAAGCATACTGTTACAAAGGTATCCTTACTCTTGTAAGGCTTTACTCAAAATCCAAAGTTGAATTACAAACTTCTTTACTTGCTGAAAACGCATTTTTCAAAACTTCAAGACAAACATAAACTTTGCATTACTTGAATATCACTGTTTACATATGGCTATTTGTTTGACAGCAGAGAAATTCACACAATGAATATCTGATGAATGAAAGCTCTCTCAGTGAACAAAATCAATTCAAGAAGGATGACACTTCCATTGACAAATCTCCTATCAACAAGGGGGAATGACATGTCACTATCAAGCACACTTGGGGCAGTCCAGTCAAGGTTCCAAGAAATCTCCCAAGAATTGCAGAGCAACCAGGGGCAAGTCTCCATTTCCATCACTTGGGGCATTGAACGTCAATCTCAGCAAAGAGTTACGTACAATCAAACATTTTTGGCAATATCACAAACACTCGCTACTAGGGGCAGTGACAAATCTCCCCAAAATCTTTCTCATAGGATGATTCCCCAACAAGAGTTTAATCTCTGAAAACCTTCCCCCAGCTGGGAAAACTTCAAGAATCCTCGAGGACTTTCCCCCAACAAAGTCGTCACCTCTCAAATAGACCAGCAACAGGGTTTATTTCCCCAACAAACGACAGAAATCCCCAACTTGAGTTTGCCTCTCCGACTACTACAAATCAAAGGACCACAACTCCTCTTCCCTGATAGACTATTCTACAATCCTCGTCAAGTTACGGTGAAACCTGGACCCGACAAGATATCAGTTCAACTTCGATTCCCCAGTAAGAGCAACGGACAATCGAGACTCTTGAACTCTTTCCCCAAGCAGGAATAAACATACTCCCCACAGAGTTTTCAATATTTCCCAGCGGAGTTCTCCTCAAACAATAAAATAGGAATCCCCGGTGGAAACATTCTAAGCAAAGTTTGAAGACACACCAACTCTTCAACAACAGTCCAAGATTTAATGACTTCCCAGCATTTGTCAAGGATTTATTTTCCAGACAAAGATACACTTCAATAAACATGTCACATTTCATACATCTTATTTGCATACGTGATAAGTGCATACGACACAATCTCATTTATTTTGAGAACATCATGACATCATGAATTTCATGCATCATGACATTGCATACAACTAACGTTCTACCTTTTTCAAGAAAGGTCAATCAACAGATGGCTACCATCAGCCTTTTCAAGTTCCAGATTAATACCTGTAGCAAGCCAGGAAAACTATCTGTGACGAGAGATTGAAGATTAATACCTGTAACAAGCCAGGAAAGCTATCTTTCTTTCTCAGGTCAGAGATTAATACCTGAAACCAGATAGGACAACTATCTTATCGACCAAACTTTTCAAGTTCCAGATTAATACCTGTAGCAAGCTAGGAAAACTATCTGTGGACGGCTGATTATAGATTAATACCTGTAACAAGCCAGTAAAACTATCTACATGAAGAGATTGAAGATTAATACCTATAGCAAGCCAGGAAAACTATCTTTCTTTCTCAGGTCAGAGATTAATACCTGAAACCAGACAGGACAACTATCTTGTCGACCAACCTTTTCAACTTCCAGATTAATACCTGTAGCAAGCCAGGAAAACTATTTGTGGACGACTAATTGTAGATTAATACTTGTAACAAGCCAGGAAAACTATCTACATGAAGAGATTGAAGATTAATACCTGTAGCAAGCCAGGAAAACTATCTTTCTTTCTCAGGTCAAAGATTAATACCTGAAACCAGACAGGACAACTATCTCGTCGACCAACCTTTTCAAGTTCCAGATTAATACCTGTAGCAAGCCAGGAAAACTATTTGTGGACGACTGATTGTAGATTAATACCTGTAACAAGCCAAGAAAACTATCTACATGAAGAGATTGAAGATTAATACCTATAGCAAGCCAGGAAAACTATCTTTCTTTCTCAGGTCAGAGATTAATACCTGAAACCAGACAAGACAACTATCTTGTCGACCAACCTTTTCAAGTTCCAGATTAATACCTATAGCAAGCCAGGAAAACTATTTGTGGACGACTGATTGTAGATTAATACCTGTAACAAGCCAGGAAAACTATCTACATGAAGAGATTGAAGATTAATACCTGTAGCAAGCCAGGAAAACTATCTTTCTTTCTCAGGTCAGAGATTAATACCTAAAACCAAACAGGACAACTATCTCGTCGACCAACCTTTTCAAGTTCCAGATTAATACCTATAGCAAGCCAGGAAAACTATTTGTGGACGACTGATTGTAGATTAATACCTGTAACAAGCCAAGAAAACTATCTACATGAAGAGATTGAAGATTAATACCTGTAGCAAGCCAGGAAAACTATCTTTCTTTCTCAGGTCAGAGATTAATACCTAAAACCAGACAGGACAACTATCTCGTCGACCAACCTTTTCAAGTTCCAGATTAATACCTATAGCAAGCCAGGAAAACTATTTGTGGACGACTGATTGTAGATTAATACCCGTAACAAGCCAGGAAAACTATCTACATGAAGAGATTGAAGATTAATACCTGTAGCAAGCCAGGAAAACTATCTTTCTTTCTCAGATCAAAGATTAATACCTGAAACCAGACAAGACAAATATTTATTCGACCGCTCAAACAATTCAACCTCCTGATACAGTTCAGATACTCTCCAGATACGGATGCCATCCTGATACTCATTCAGATTCACCTTTTGATACAGTTCGGATACACTCCAGGCACGGATGTCGTCCTGATACTCATTCAGATTCAGATTTCAGATACAGTTCAGATACGCACCAGATACAGATGCCATCCTGATGCTCATTCAGATTCAACTTCTAGATACAGTTCAGATACGCTCCAGATACGGATGCCATCCTGATACTCATTTAGATTCACCTTTTGATATAGTTCAGATACGCTCCAGATACGGATGCCATCCTGATTTTCATTCAAATACAGCTCAGATACACTCCAGACATGGATGCAATTCTGATACTCATACTTTCAACTTACAATTTACAATTCAACAAACATTCTTGGATGGCATCTACAAGCCCATCTCCAACAAGATTCTATCACCTCTCTAAATGGCATCTTTAAGCCCATTCCCTCTACCATCATATCACCGAGTGCAAATTTCTGAGAACTCTAGTGTTCAATCATCTTTCACCTTCAAGTCACGAATGATGGACTTACCAATCTAATTCTTCAGGTGTAAGAAGATTGAACAGAGGCGGCTGTTGTACCCCAAAATTTGCCCTCTCAATTCTCAAGGCCTTTCTTACAAGGATTTTCAAGGTTCAAGCTTGAACAAGTGCATTGGGATTTTCCAATACCAAAATTAAAAGGCGACTGTCAAAAAGGGAGAAAACAGATAAAAATAACATTTTGACAAATTTGGAGGAGAATAGGTCTCCTTCGATTCAGCACCCTTCGATTGACTCTTGGCCTCCTTCAATTGCTCAAAATGGCTACTAGCGTGACTCTTTCGCCTGGGCCTGTAACTTCTTGTTGCAGGCTTCGTTTGTGCCTTTTGCTGCCTGCATGCTTGCTGTGATACGGTGGGAGAACTGACTAGGGTTTTGCGTTTATTTTCGCAAATGTTTCGGTTGAGCAAGAGTCGCCACCAACTTTTTATTTTATCCTAAGGAAAGGTTTAAAAAGCACAGCAAAAACCTTTGAGATTTTTCTTGGGTTCGGGGAGTAGATTATAGAAAGGGAAGGTATTAGCACCCTTTCTATCCATGGTTATCCATGGGCTCTTAGGTACTTGCTTAGATCAACTTGCCTTGGTTTTCAATTGTTTGAAATGGTGCTTGATGTGTGGTTTTGAAAATGTTTTAAAAAGATCCCTTGTATAGGCTACCCTTGTAACAATTCTTTACTCGAATGTTTTACAAAAGGTGTTTTGTCTTTTAAAAAGATGTTTCAAGGTTTTTGAAAGTTGATTTTGAAAGTGTTTGTGAAGTGGGTTTTGAAATTAGGCAAGTGTTTTCTTTACAAATTGGCAAGTACTTAAGAGTTATCTACCCTAAAGTTTTCTCAAAGATTTTTGTTATGTTTTAAACCTTTTAACAATTTTGTTCCACCATTGCATTTGGTGGAAAATCTTGTCTTAGGAGGTGAAAGGGACGAACGCGGGTCATCGTTTAGACCATAATTGCAATAGTGTTAAATGTCTTTGGGCAATTTTCTTTAAAAGGGACTTGATCATTCATTTAAGCAACATTTTGTGGGACTATGATCATTTGATTGTTTGTTTTTACCCAAAGAAATTCAACATACAATATGGCCCAATTATTTGAAGGCAACAAAGTGGAATACCCTAGGGGTGCAAGTGTGAAATGTGTTGTCCATTTTTCATGCATATTTATCTTGAGATTAGGTCCAACTATTTTGTTCGTTTTATTTACATACAAACCCTAGCTCTAACATAGTATGTTTAGAAAGCATTTAAAGTGCGAAATTTAAATTCCTATGCTATTACAACACAATAATATGGGGAGGGGGGGTACAATGTTCAAGTGGGGAGATATTTAGACAAGAAATTGAATCTAAGCTATTACATCTTTTGCCTTGAATATTTACAATATGATCAAAAGCATAAATAAAATAGAAATAAAATAAATATGCAAGAATGCAAAAAGAATTTTTTATATGTATGAAAAAAGTGTTATTTATGTAAAATAAAGAGAAAATAAAAAGGTATTATTTTTGGAGTATTTTCAAATTTAGGGCAAAACCCTAATTTTTAATCAAAGGGGTATTAATCAATTAATTCATATAATACTTATTATTTATATACAAAAATAAAATAAAATATGGTATATTTGTAAAAAAGGTATTTTTTAGTATTAAATATTAAAAAATAAAATATGTACATTCTTTGGCATTTTACCCTAAATGTATTAATATATATATATATATATATATATATATATATATATATATATATATATATATATATATATATATATATATATATATATATATATATATATATATATATATATATATATATATATATATATATATATATATATATATATATATATATATATATATATATATATATATATATATATATATATATATATATATATATATATATATATATATATGTATATTTGTATTATTTACAAGATATGTATTATTTAATTAATAATATTTAATATAAAAATAAAAAGGGTATTTTTTATACAAAATATTTTCAGGAAGTAAAAATAAAATAAAAGTGTATAAAAAATATATTTGTATTATCTTAATATTTTAAACAAAAAAGTATATATGTATATTTATTTATTTATGTACAAAACAATCAAATAAATACTTAATAAATTCAAAAAATGATGGGAAAAATATTTTTATATTTTTAATATGCTGAGAAAAAATAAATGAGTCAGTTAAAAAAAGAAAAAGTCAAAAAATATTAAAAATGAAGCAAATGGGCTCAGGGGTGTAAAACCAAAAAGAGTGGTGTGAAAAGGAAAGTCAACATAGGCCCAACCCATGAAGACCTTTCTTCAACCTCTGTACAACAACATTCAAAAAACGCGCGCCCTGTTCCTCATCTTCCAACTCTTGATTCCTGGCTTTTCAATGCAAACTCATAACATAAAAGATGTTCAGCATGAAGAGACGATTCTAACCATATGCATAACTTGATCTAACTCTCTAAGATGAGGGAGAATTTCTCCTCCCCCAAATCCTAACCTAGATTTTCTGCCATTTTCAAACCTCAAATTCTCACAGCTCAAGCAAAAGAAATGAAAAGTAAAAACATGTACATGTTCAGTGGCATGAGTAGAACCTTGTTTATTCACAAACTTAAAGCTAATGATGCATAATAAGAGAGATACGAGTTCACCAAGATACCTGTTCAGCTGAAGTTCTATCTTGCAATGAGGGAGCTTTCAGTGCAAGGTGATGATTGGAAAAGCTTCCTTGAGGTCCAGGGATGCTATTCCAATGTTTACTTTGTCTTGAAAGCTTCTGAATCGTGCTAGAGCACTTCACCTGCAAAACAAGAAACTGAAAATGGTGGAAGTGGTTAGAGGGATTACAGGTCGTGCTTTTGCTTTTGGTTAGCTTGCATAGATGGTATGGAAGGTATGTGAACTGGTTTGGGCAAGAGAGCTTGAGAGAAATGAGAGATAGCACTCAAACTGCAGGGCCTGCCCTGTTTTTGCAGTTTTAGAGTGATTATGGCAAGGGGAGTGTTTGAGAGGTGCAAGGGTCATGCAAAAGCTTGGTTCTGATCCTTGGAATGTG
Organism: Vicia faba; assembly: GCA_948472305.1. Classification (NCBI taxonomy): domain Eukaryota; kingdom Viridiplantae; phylum Streptophyta; class Magnoliopsida; order Fabales; family Fabaceae; genus Vicia; species Vicia faba. The sequence continues at coordinate 146,299,724 of OX451741.1, forward strand.
TTTGATAACTTTGTCTAAGTATCTCTAAGCTGATATGAAAGATCTGTTATGTCATGGCACTTTACTTCACACTTAAGCAAGCAAAACCAACTTGGTGTTTTAGGCAAGTAGGGGACCTCTAATGAGCTGCATAAACTCTCCTTGATCAGAGTGATTTGTCCATAATCCTGTGCCAATTGGATTTGGTTTGTACTTGTGGATTTGCATCATGACATAAAGTGGAACTTTTGCAAAAATGGAAAGAATGCTTTATCTAATTTGGGATTAATCCATCATACAATGCTTTAGCTCATGAAACAAGGTCTTAACACAATGAACATGCATTAAATTATTGAGTGTTGGATGGTTTTAGGACCTGTAATCAAGGGCATGCTGGTTTTGAGAAGTTTGCACAACTTATGAACATGAAAAATGGCCAATTCAAAAGTGAGTTTTTGCCAAATTGTGAAATTCGAATCTCCCAAGTCATGAGGTTGTTTGATGAGTTCTTGGACATTTTGTAAAGCTTGGAATGTGTACTACAATCCATCTTTGAAATGCAAATTGAAATTCCAAGTGGAAGTGTATGTAAAATGGCCTTGAAGTGGGGTAGAAAACCTTGTCAAAATAGATCAAAAATTCACTAAGTTAAGAATGGTTTAGTGCCCTTATTCAAAAATTTGTAACTTGAGATACAAGCCTCAAATGGGAAAACTTTGTGAATCAAAGTTGTAGATTATGCAACAAGCTACAACTTTCATGTTTTGACTTTTGTTTGAATCCAAATGGAGCTTGGTTAAAAAGTGGGGAAAAGTTGGGAAAAAATTAGGGTTTTTTATAACTTAGAAAAATTCTAAGTTATGAAAAATTCAAATTTCTAACCCTAATTTGCATTTTGTGATTTCTTGGTGAAAAAGTTTCATGATTTGGCATGTTTTGATGAAAAATGAATCTTGACTCTTGATTTTGACCAAAAAGTCAAAGTTTGACTTTTCAGTATACAGTCAAAATTGATCAATTGACTGGGAAATTCAACTGTCAATCTTGTGTACTTTGGATCTTTTGAGCTTGTTGAGCATGTCAAGATAATTCCATGGGGTTCTTGAGTCCATATATGAGCTTGGTTTGCCATTGTCTAGGTCAAACAGTCAAAAATTGCCTTTGTGCAGTCAAAACCCTAAAAATGACCATTTTGCCCTTTTGGTGATCTGATCAAATTTCTTATGGAGTTGTGATCCAAACTTGATCAAATGGACCATATGAGTTCATAATGTTGATGTAGGTCAATTTTCATGAGGTTTGACTGTTAATTGGCCACAGTTGACTTTTTCCCCAATACAGCTGATTTCTAGGTCAACTGTCCAATGGACTGGGCAAAATTTGGAATCAAAGTTTGAAACTTGGTATGGATAAACTTGGGAGTCCAATATGAAGCATGAAAGTCATCTTAGGAATTTTAGGTCAAAGCATCTTTGTGCAAACACAAACCCTAATTTGAGTCAACAGTGCAAGGAGAGGTCTTGAGCAGATGAAACCCTAACTGGATCTTGAGCTTCAAGGGCTTTGTGGTGAGAAATCAATGAGAAATGGGAGGGCAAATTTTGGGGTACAACAGTTGCCCCTGTTCAATCTTCTTGAATCCGAAGAGTTAGATTGGCAAGTTTGCCTTTCGTGACTCGAGGGTAAAAGGAGATTGGACACTAGAGTGCCCGGAAATTTGCACTCGTCAAAGCAATGGATGCGGGAATGGGCTTAGAGATGCCATTTGGAGATGTGCTTAAAGATGCCATCTGGGAGAGTGACAGGAATCTTGTCGGGGATGGGCTTAGAGATGCCATCTGGAAGGGAATATCAGAAAGGTGTCCAAGCTTTGGACCATCTCTGAACTGGGGGTCTGAACAAGCAATAGATTGACATCCGTTGTTGGGAGGAATCTGTAAACTGTTTTCAGTGGTTTGGAGAAGAAACTGAACAAGCGATAGGTTAACATCCGTTTACTTGGAGAACCCGTGAACTGTTTTCAGAAATCTCGAAGTTGAGTAAGCAATAGAGCAGCATCCGTTGTTGGGAAGCGTCCGTAAACTGTTTTCAAAAGTTGCATCTGAACAAGTCGATAGATTAACATCCGTTGTTGGGAAGAATCCATAAACTGTTTTCAGAAGTCTTGAAGAAGAATCTGAACAAGTGATAGGTTAACACCCGTTTACTTGGAGAACCCGTGAACTGTTTTCAGAAATCTTGAAGTTGAATAAGCAATAGAGCAACATCCGTTGTTGGGAAGCGTCCGTAAACTGTTTTCAAAAGTTGCATCTGAACAAGTCGATAGATTAACATCCGTTGTTGGGAAGAATCCATAAACTGTTTTCAGAAGTCTTGAAGAAGAATCTGAACAAGTGATAGGTTAACATCTGTTTACTTGGAGAACCCGTGAACTGTTTTCAGAAATCTGGGAAGATAATGATTTTAGTCTGTCGACTGATTTTACCTGAAAAGATAAAGAGTTAATTGTATGCAATGTCATGATGCATGATACAATATATGTTATATGATATGAATGTAAGTGGATGTGCATGTAAGCTGGAGAGCTGTTTTGCAAAGGATAGATGAATTCGAGATGGCTGAAGGTAAAAGTATCTTGACTGTTGCCGGGAAGAATAAATCCTTGGCTGCTGCTGGGGAAGAGAATTCCTGATGACCTTTACTGGGGAGCTCCAATCTAATAGGCTCATGCTGGGGACATAAGACTGAGAATCTTTAGTCTGGCGGGAAGTAACTCTGGCGACTTCACTGGGGAACTTAAGATTTGCCCTCCCAAAACTCTGTGGGGAGAAGGTTCATTAGTCTGGCTCCGCTGGGGACACTGAAACTTAAACTCTGAGGGGAATTGAATTCCGGAGGATTCTCTGGCTGGGGATTTGCAAAGATAAGTTACTGCTGGGGAATTTTGATGAACTCCGCTGGGGATAGGAAGAATTTTGGCGAGTGCGATCTTCTGTGATTGTTAGCTGAGGATAACCCAGTTATAAGTCCCTGGGGGGAATAACTTTGAATAAAACTCGGGAGAAACGTCCGTTCTCTGCGGGGGATAAGCTTCCAGAATCTACTGGGGGTTTCCTTTGAAAGGGTATCGGGTATCCAACTGTACTTTTGACTTATCGGTAATCCTCTTTCCCGACTCATAAGAAAATGATTATGTTTCAAATGCATATGCCTATTTTAACAAAACATTGGACGTTTCTCAAAATAAAACAAATAGTGCAAGAGAAAAGAAAAGGAAATGACACAAATTTCTGGGAAAAGTATTTGTATTGATTTTCTTTGAGTATATTTGTACAAAGGAGACAATCATCCTAGTAAGAGGACTTTGTCGTAAATATTGAAAGATTTTATACAAAATAAAGGATGGCTATGTGAAATAATTCCATGGGATTCCGTTCCGCTATAGCTTTCACAACTCTGAATATCTGTCCATTCAATGCTTCGCTTGCCGATGACTGGATTGATCAGAAGCCTGGAACTGGTTGATGAAGAGATTGTCTTTGAAGTGATCCGACGAGACATAGTCATACGCTTTAATTCCCTAACTTTTTCCTGAATCGCCTTTTCGGGTTTTCGATCCACCGGGAAACCCCTTTTTGCCCAAGCCGCCCTTTCGGGTTTTCGACTTTCCGGGTGTACAGATTTTTTCGTTTTTATCCCTAATTTTTGCCTGAACCGCCCTTTCGGGTTATCGGTTCACCGGGATGCCCATTTTTGCCCAAGCCGCCCTTTCGGGTTTTCGACTTGTCGGGTTATTTTATGCGTAGTATCTTTTGACTATGTCTGCGTTCGCAGGGTGCGGCAAATCGTCGCCGTCCATGGTGGTCAGAATCATTGCACCACCAGAAAATATGCTCTTGATCACAAATGGTCCTTCATATGTAGGAGTCCATTTGCCCCTGGGATCACTTTGCGGCAAGATAATCCGCTTGATTACTAGATCTCCGACTTGATACACTTGATGTCTGACTTTCTTATTGAAGGCCTTGATCATCCGTTTTTGATACGTCTGACCATGGCATATAGCAGCAAGTCGCTTTTCGTCGATCAGATTAAGTTGATCAAGTCGGGTCTGCATCCAATCATCTTCATTCAAACCTGCATCCTTCATAATCCTTAGAGAAGGGATCTGGACTTCCATAGGCAAAACAGCTTCCATGCCATAAACCAGAGAAAATGGGGTTGCCCCAGTTGAAGTACGTGTCGTCATACGGTATCCATGCAGAGCAAACGGTAACATCTCATGCCAGTCCTTGTAAGTGACTGTAATTTTCTGAATGATTTTCTTAATGTTTTTGTTTGCAGCTTCAACAGCACCGTTCATATTTGGCCGATAGGGAGATGAATTGTGATGATAAATCTTGAACTGTTCGCACAATGCAGTGATCATTGTGTTATTCAGATTTGTACCGTTGTCTGTGATGATCCTGTCTGGAACACCATACCGACATATGAGATTTTGCTTGATAAAGCGGGCAACCACGTTTTTAGTCACAGAGGCGAAGGAAGCTGCTTCGACCCATTTAGTGAAGTAGTCAATGGCAACCAGGATGAAGCGATGTCCATTAGAAGCCGTGGGCTTGATCTCTCCAATCATATCAATGCCCCACATTGCAAAGGGCCACGGAGCAGTCAGGACGTTGAGAGGAACCAGAGGGATATGAACTTTGTCAGCATAGACTTGACACTTGTGGCAAGTACGGGAATGTTGATGGCAGTCAGCCTCCATGGTAGACCAATAATAGTCTGCCCTTAGGATCTTCTTAGCCATTGTATGCCCGCTCAAGTGAGTGCCAAATGTGCCGCTGTGTATATCAGTCATGATCAACTCTGCTTCAGCTTTATCCACACATCGGAGTAATACACAATCATGGCTTCGTTTGTAAAGGATGTCGTTGCTCAGGAAAAACTTAGCAGCGAATTTCCTTAAGAACTTCTTGTCATTTACGGAAGCTCCTTCAGGATAATCTCTAGTCTCGAGATACCTTTTGATTTCATGGAACCAAGGTTGTTCCACTACTTCTTCGATATTAATCTCGTGGCAATGTGTCGGTTCATCCATTCGCTTGATGGTGATTTGGGGAGCCTCGTTATCCCAGTTGAGTTTAAACATGGAGGACATTGTGGCTAGAGCATCGGCTAGCTGATTCTCTTCTCGCGGGAAATGCTCGAAGGTAATTTGCTCGAAATGAGGCAACAATGTCAGGACATGTTCTTTGTATGGGATAAGATTAGGATGCTTGGTATCCCAGTCTCCTTTGATTTGGCTGATGACCAAAGCCGAGTCCCCAAATACGATCAAAGATTTGATCCCTAAGTCTATAGCAGCCTTGAGACCAAAGATGCAAGCTTCATACTCAGCCATGTTGTTTGTGCAACTGAAGCAAAGTCGGACCGTGAAAGGAGTGTGACAACCTTCCGGAGAAATGAGTACTGCGCCAATACCGTTTCCAAGTGCATTTGAAGCACCATCAAAGTATAGGGTCCATCGGGATCCCTTTTCGGGTCCGTCATACGGTCCGTCACTTTCAACGTTGTCCAAATTCATGATGTCCTCGTCTGGGAAGTCAAATCTCATGGGTTGATAGTCTTCGATAGCCTGATGAGCCAGATGGTCAGCTAGTACACTCCCTTTTATAGCTTTTTGGGTGGTGTACTGGATGTCATACTCGGTTAAGATCATTTTCCATCTGGCTATCCTTCCAGATAAAGCGGGCTTCTCGAAGATATACTTGATAGGGTCCATTTTGGATATCAACAAGGTAGTATGAGTCAGCATATACTGTCTTAGTCGGCGAGCAGCCCATACCAAAGCGCATCAAGTTTTCTCGAGCAGTGAGTAGCGAGTCTCACACTCGGTAAACTTTTTGCTAAGGTAATAAATAGCATGCTCTTTTCGACCAGACTCGTCATGCTGGCCCAAAACACACCCCATTGAGTTATCCAAGACAGTTAAGTACATGATCAATGGTCTTCCTTCGACGGGTGGCATCAGAATAGGAGGTTCTAGCAAATACTCCTTGATTCTATCAAAAGCAGCTTGACAATCGTCGTTCCATTCCACTACCTGATCTTTTTTCAAGAGTTTGAAAATTGGCTCACAGGTAGAAGTCAGATGTGAGATGAATCTGGCAATATAGTTTATGCGCCCCAAGAATCCTCTAACCTCCTTTTCAGTACGGGGAGCAGGCATCTCTTGTATTGCTTTTACTTTTGCCGGATCGACTTCAATGCCTTTGTTGCTTACAATAAATCCCAGGAGTTTATCAGACCTAACTCCAAAAGTGCATTTACTTGGATTCAGCCTGAGCTTGTATTCTTTTAACCTGGCAAACAGCTTCTCCAGATGCTCGAGGTGCTCTTCCTCTGTTTGTGACCGAGCTATCATATCGTCTACATAAACTTCAATCTCATGATGTATCATATCATGAAATAAGGCTACCATGGCGCGTTGATAAGTTGCCCCTGCGTTCTTCAGCCCGAACGGCATCACCTTGTAACAGAAAGTGCCCCATTGTGTGACAAAAGTTGTTTTCTCCATATCCTCGGGAGCCATTTTGATTTGATTGTAGCCCGAGAATCCGTCCATGAAGGAAAACACTTTATGCTGAGCTGTATTGTCGATCAAGATGTCAATATGAGGTAGCGGGAAATCATCTTTAGGGCTGGCCCTATTCAAATCCTGGTAGTCCACACACATCCTGACCTTGCCATCTTTCTTTGGTACTGGCACAATGTTAGCGACCCATTGAGGATAGGACGTAACAGCCAGGAAACCAACATCGAATTGTTTCATTACTTCTGCTTTGATCTTTTCGGACATGTCAGGCCTCATTCGGCGAACTTTTTGCTTGATTGGTGGACAGTCTTCTCTTGTGGGGAGACGGTGAACCACGATGTCTGTGTCTAGACCCGGCATGTCTTCATAGGACCAAGCGAAGATTTCAACATACTCATTCAACAACTGTACCAAGCGCTCCTTGACTTTTGGTTCCAGATTGGCACCCACTTGCACCTCCTTCCGATCCTCCTCGGTTCCCAAGTTAACAGCTTCCAATGGCTCTTCATGCGGTAAGATGGCCTTTTCCTCTTGTTGAAGAAGTCTGGCTAGTTCCCCGGGTACTTCACAACCTTCGTCATCTTCATACTCGGCTAGATTGACCAGATCTTCAGAGTTATTGAAAGATACAGCAGAATAGTCACCCATGGAATCCGGAGTGGATGGGTACCTGCATTGGTGAGTGTGGGTGTGTGTAAGGGATAGCCATCCTTAAACAAAAAAATGAAAAAGGAAAGAAAATGAACATAAGCAGTTTATCAAATGAAAAACGTCCAATGAATCATTAAACATGGCATATGAATATGAAAAATAATCAAAACCCTTACAAGTGGACCTACATGCCCCGGGTAAGGCAGGAGGTGAAAAGATAGTGTACGGATTGTTTGAAAGTAAAATATTACAGACCAAATAAGAAATGTTTAACAGATAAATTACTGGTGAATAAAAGTGATGGGGACAAAGTCTTTAGCCTCCCAATTGCTCAATCCTCCTTTGACAGTTGGATAAATCCACTCTTCAATGTTGCTTTCTTTGTCCTCCTCTTCCAGGGCGTTGATTCCGTAGGGAGAAATTTTGACTGGCGCCCTTTCAATCTTCGCACAGCGCATAGCTTTCTGGCCGGCGGCTGTGAACCCTAACCCAAACTTGTCAGTCTTATGCGGAAAGTCGGGTAACTGCCCCCATGCTGAATTCTTCCCTTCTTTTATTGCGGCCCTTGCATCCTCCAGAGATGCCATCCTGGCCATCTGTCTTGGTGTCTCAGCTTCCAACTTCGCTACTGCTATTTCAGGAAGGACTTCTTCGAAATGTTGAAACGGTGTCTCAATGAACTCTCCTTCAACCTCCACATACCATAAAGAATTTAAGTGGCTAATCATATACTCTTCTTCGCCATGGACAGTGATGATCTTTCCCTTGACAGGATACTTCAACATCTGATGTAAGGAGGAGGTGACTGCCCCAGCAGGGTGTATCCATGGCCTACCCAGCAAGCAAGAGTATGACGGACGGATGTCCATCACATAGAAAGTGGATTTAAACACCTCAGTACCTATCTTGATGGGAATTTCAACCTCTCCATGGACCATTCTATTCGAACCATCGAAAGCTCTGACAACAATATCACTTGGCTTCAATTCCAACCCTTCACAATCTAGTCGGTCCAAGGCCTTCTTAGGCAAAACATTCAGCGAAGAACCGGTATCAACCAAAACATGTACAAGAGTGGTTCCGTGACACTCGATTGAAATATGCAAAGCATCATTGTGGTTCCTGCCTTTAGGGGTTAGGTTGGCATCAGAAAAACCTAATCCATTGTCCGCAGTCAGGCTAGCCACGCAATTTTGAAATTGATCCGCAGAGGTTTCCTGGGGCACATGAGCCGCCTTCAGGAATTTTATCAGGGCTTTAGCGTGCGCTTCTGAGAAAAGTAGTAGTGCCAGCATGGAGATCTTGGAGGGGGTTTGCCCCAACTGTTCCACCACATCGTAATCACTTCTCTTGATTATCCTCAAAATCTCGTCCATTTCCTTCTTGGAGGTTTCCGGAATTACCAAGGGTTGAGCCCTCGTCCTGACGGGCTCATCTTGGATTCCCTTACCTTTGTCAGCAGCGGAGGGAGAGACAGTACTAGGAACAACAACGTCTTCAATCAGAGGAGTTCTAGCAGAAAGTTTTATTGGTGCAGGGACGACCTTGTTAGCTGATGAGGGTCCAAAGACTGCTCTTGGAGGGGCAATCTCTGGAGAAAATATTCTCCCGCTCCTGGTGATTTTGCTGGTACCCGCAATGTTACTAATGCTGGTTTCTTCATCATCCGAACTTTCTTCAATTACCTCGATTTGCTTGATACCATGGTAGTAGATGTCACCGCCATAGTTCCAAGGTATCGACTTCTCAAAAACATAGGGGACAGGTCCTGGCATTGTTATCTTCAATGGAACAAATTTTGCAGCTGGTGTAATCTTAACTGGCTTTTTGACGGCCTTGGAAAGATTGGCGTGAATGGTTATGATTGAGACATTTTCAACATGAACTGGAACAGCAGAAACTTTTTCGAACAAAATTTGTCGGCTATCCATAAGGCCTTGGATGCCTTTCTTTAATAGCGGACAATCAAACGGCAGAGAGTGGCAACAGTAGCAGTCTTTTTTACATCCCGGGAAGATCCCGGCCCTTAACAAATTCAACTTAATGGTTAGCAGTGGAGTAGTCAGATCACTGACGTCAGCAACATACAAATCCTCTTCAATGGCATTGACATTTCGGCCGTGCTTCGGCATAGGTGCAGATATCACATTAGGCTTCTCTGGAGCGTCAAACTCTACCTCCTTAGCCTCTATTAGGTCTTGGATTTTATGCTTGAGTGCCCAACAATCATTGGTGTCGTGTCCAACACTGTCTGAATGGTAGGCGCATTTAGCATTGGCATGATAATGCGGAGAGGACGTATTCACATTCTTTGGCGCCTCCTTGATGGTGGCAAGATTCAACTTCAATAGATGGGGAAGCACTTGTGCTGGAGTCATATTAATACGGGTGAACTGCCGTTGTGGCCGTTCCACTCGTTGCTGATTTGGTCTGGACTGGTTATAGCGAGGTTGCTCACTCGGAGTGTTTTGAATCATTACGGCCCCCACAGTTGGCTGACGCTCCGTCTTCCCTGCTCTTCTTTTAGAATATACCATAGCTGTCTCCTTCTTAAAAGGCTTTTTCTCAACACTTGCAGCAACACCCTTCTGAATCTTTCCTGACTTGATGCCAACTTCTATTCTTTCGCCGGTTAAGATCAAATCGGTAAACCCTGCGGAAGAGTTACCAATTAGATGATTGAAAAATGGTCCAGATAGGGTCCCAAGAAACATATCAACGAGCTCACGATCGGTTAAAGGAGGCTGCACCCTGCCAGCCAAATCCCTCCATTTTTGTGCATATTCTTTGAATCCCTCACTTGTTCCTAGTGACATACCCTGAAGTTGGGTACGAGTAGGAGCAAGATCAGAATTATACTGGTATTGTTTGTAGAAAGCGGTGGCCAAATCTTCCCAATTTCTGGCACTGGTTCCTTCTAGCTGATAAAACCACTCCAACTGAGCTCCCGGCAGGCTGTCTTGAAAGAAATGAATCCAGAGATTTTTATCTGCTGTATAGGGTTGAATCTTTCTCACGTAGGACCTGAGATGCATTTTGGGACAGGACAGCCCATCATACCTCACAAACACTGGCACTTTGAATTTTGGGGGAATCACAATTCCGGCAACCAAGCCCAAGTCTTCAAAATCCAAACCCGGTACTCTTTGCAATTCCATGGCGGCCAATCTGTCTTCTAAACCCTTGTATTTATCATCAGCTGGAGGGTATTGCTGGTCAGAATAATCTTCATCCTCTTAAACCTCTTCCTCCTCCGCATCAGACTCGGAAGGCACCGCAACTCGATCTCTTTTACTAGTCCCTTCATCAGAAGTAGGAGGAAATTCAAGCACTCTCCGAGCTTCTCTGTCAAATCTTCTCCCCAAAGTAGCCACCCCGATCCTCTTTTTCTTCTTCTTCATTGGGTCCTTATTCTCCAAATGAGTCTTGATATCCTCTTGACTTTTAACCAAAGTCATCAGGAGTTGCTGGAACTGTGCATTCTGAGCTTGTAGGTCTTTGACTGTTTGCTCGAGATCCATCCTACTGAAATAAACAGCAGACAGATAAGGAAACCTGGAGTGAGACCTGCTTATGCACATGATGCATGGTATGCTGATGTATGCAATGCATTCAAGGATTTAGAACATTCAAAATTGTTTCAGACAAAGAAGAACGCACGTCATATTAATAAGAAGAAATTTGTTAGTACATAAATGCCCCATGGGCCAAATGTTACAAAATAAACTTCTTAAGGCAGAAAGACATTGCACATCCTCTTCGGTGCGATGTAGGTGTTGAGGGCCTCTTGCTCGTGGAGTCGGCGGGTAAGCTCTAGAACCTTCTTTTCACTGGCGTAGTAGCTAGCTTCAAAAGTATTCCGTTCCTCCTTGAGCTGAATCCAACTTTTCTGCATTTCCTCCCACGATGTAGGCATGTCTGGATGTAGGATGGTGTAGGGAACCTCTCCTTCATTGACAGGCTCTTTATTCACTGGGAGTACATGAGGATAATGCATCATTATACTTTGGGCTCGGGCTCGTACCCACTTGAGATAGGGCTCAAGAGGGATGGAGTTCTTGTGTCCCAGAGTCTTGCTATCAATCTTGTTGAGTTTTCCCCAAGCTCTGATGAATCTTTGGCGAAGTCCTTGCGCATCGTTGTCGAAGTCAAAAACTAGGCTAGGAATCAACATATCATGAGGTCCATCCCTCCGTGCATATCCAAATTGCCTCAAAGCTAGGAAAGGGTTGTAGGTGATACCTCCCCTAATTCTAAGTAAAGGAACATTAGGAAATTCTCCGCAACGATCGACGATGATGACATTTTCTCTGGACCGAGAACACCAATGCACATCAGAATGAGTAAGAGTCATCAGCCGTTGGGACCACCTTGAGCCTTGGTCATTCTTCAAGACAGATTGTGGAAGGTGCGAAATAAACCGCCTTGCAAGGATAGGAGTACAGCACATGAGAACACCCCTCTTTCTCATTGTTCGTGTGTAAAATGAGTGAAGGATATCCCCAAGCAATGTTGGTATTGGATTTCTGGACAAGAAGATTTTGACAGCATTGACATCTACCAATTGGTCAGGATTTGGGAACAAGACCAACCCATAGATAAGGAGTGCCACAATCTCTTCAAAGGCTCGCAGGTCCAATGAGTTCCAGCATTCTTGTGCCTTATCAAACAAGAATTTTGCTAAGAATCCCTTGACGCCGCTTCTGGTTTCCCAATGCCCCTTGATGTCGGATGGTTGTAGATGTAATGCTTGAGCAACATCTTCCGGCTTTGGTTCCTTTTCCGTACCGTTGAAGGGTAGTTGATTAAGGATAGGAATTCTCAGGAGTTGAGAAAACTCCTCCAAAGTGGGTACCAACTGATAATCAGGGAAAGTGAAGCAGTGGTGAAGAGGGTCAAAGAACTGGAATAGCACTTTCATCATGTCTTCTTCAATGTTGGTGTTGACTAGGCTGAGCAGTCTACCATGTCTTTCACTGAAGGATGAATTTTCCGGAATTCTTGAGGTGATCTCCTTGAGTTGAGGAGAGATTCTCACAAGGTTGACTTGAATGGTATTTCTGCGAGGAATTTCCATGTCCTACAAAACAAGAACAAAGATGAAGATCCAAAACGCTTGAAATGGTTAGTGAATGCATATGATGTTTTATGATGTATGCACAAAACATATGTACAAGCAAATCACACCAAACCCTAATTTCAGGCTTGCATGGGGTTTCATAGGTAAGTACCCTCTTGAGTGTAGTTGGCTTAAAAACCTGTCCTATAAATAGTAACCGGGTTCTAAGGAGCTCAATATCCTTGGATTGTTTTCAATGTTCATTGTTTTGGTTTAGCCACTTAACTAGCGACCAAAATATTCCAAGAAAACAAACCTCAATGAGTGTAGTATCGAGTATCTACCAACTTCAGATTGCACCAAAGCCGATCATCTCACTACCCCTAATAAAAGGCCAAGATGGTCAAGTAAGGTTCTAGGTCATTAGTGCTTAGTGACATCACTCAGCGGCCCCGTACTCTCCTTGATTGAACTCAAGGGTTACTGGTACTCACAAATATGTCGCACTAATATAGCTATTGCTTAGACCGTGTCGGTATACCCCGCACAGTTTCCACAACTTATTGCTATCTATGAATGTTTCCCAAAATCCGGGTGGAGGATTGTAAACCCAAACAATAGAGCCAAAGTATAAAGCAAGCAAATCAAACAATTAGTCATGCAAGAGGGTGATCTAAGCCCTAAGGTTACTCCACTTTAAAAATTCTCCCCAGTAGAGTCGCCAGTTCTGTGATACGGTGGGAGAACTGACTAGGGTTTTGCGTTTGTTTTCGCAAATGTTTCGGTTGAGCAAGAGTCGCCACCGACTTTTTATTTTATCCTAAGGAAAGGTTTAAAAAGCACAGCAAAAACCTTTGAGATTTTTCTTGGGTTCGGGGAGTAGATTATAGAAAGGGAAGGTATTAGCACCCTTTCTATCCATGGTTATCCATGGGCTCTTAGGTACTTGCTTAGATCAACTTGCCTTGGTTTTCAATTGTTTGAAATGGTGCTTGATGTGTGGTTTTGAAAATGTTTTGAAAAGATGCCTTGTATAGGCTACCCTTGTAACAATTCTTTACTCGAATGTTTTACAAAAGGTGTTTTGTCTTTTAAAAAGATGTTTCAAGGTTTTTGAAAGTTGATTTTGAAAGTGTTTGTGAAGTGGGTTTTGAAATTAGGCAAGTGTTTTCTTTGCAAATTGGCAAGTACTTAAGAGTTATCTACCCTAAAGTTTTCTCAAAGATTTTTGTTATGTTTTAAACCTTTTAACAATTTTGTTCCACCATTGCATTTGGTGGACAATCTTGTCTTAGGAGGTGAAAGGGACGAACGCGGGTCATCGTTTAGACCATAATTGCAATAGTGTTAAATGTCTTTGGGCAATTTTCTTTAAAAGGGACTTGATCATTCATTTAAGCAACATTTTGTGGGACTATGATCATTTGATTGTTTGTTTTTACCCAAAGAAATTCAACATACAATATGGCCCAATTATTTGAAGGCAACAAAGTGGAATACCCTAGGGGTGCAAGTGTGAAATGTGTTGTCCATTTTTCATGCATATTTATCTTGAGATTAGGTCCAACTATTTTGTTCGTTTTATTTACATACAAACCCTAGCTCTAACATAGTATGTTTAGAAAGCATTTAAAGTGCGAAATTTAAATTCCTATGCTATTACAACACAATAATATGGGGAGGGGGGGTACAATGTTCAAGTGGGGAGATATTTAGACAAGAAATTGAATCTAAGCTATTACATCTTTTGCCTTGAATATTTACAATATGATCAAAAGCATAAATAAAATAGAAATAAAATAAATATGCAAGAATGCAAAAAGAATTTTTTATATGTATGAAAAAAGTGTTATTTATGTAAAATAAAGAGAAAATAAAAAGGTATTATTTTTGGAGTATTTTCAAATTTAGGGCAAAACCCTAATTTTTAATCAAAGGGGTATTAATCAATTAATTCATATAATACTTATTATTTATATACAAAAATAAAATAAAATATGGTATATTTGTAAAAAAGGTATTTTTTAGTATTAAATATTAAAAAATAAAATATATATATATATGTATATTTGTATTATTTACAAGATATGTATTATTTAATTAATAATATTTAATATAAAAATAAAAAGGGTATTTTTTATACAAAATATTTTCAGGAAGTAAAAATAAAATAAAAGTGTATAAAAAATATATTTGTATTATCTTAATATTTTAAACAAAAAAGTATATATGTATATTTATTTATTTATGTACAAAACAATCAAATAAATACTTAATAAATTCAAAAAATGATGGGAAAAATATTTTTATATTTTTAATATGCTGAGAAAAAATAAATGAGTCAGTTAAAAAAAGAAAAAGTCAAAAAATATTAAAAATGAAGCAAATGGGCTCAGGGGTGTAAAACCAAAAAGGGTGGTGTGAAAAGGAAAGTCAACATAGGCCTAGCCCATGAAGACCTTTCTTCAACCTCTGTACAACAACATTCAAAAAACGCGCGCCCTGTTCCTCATCTTCCAACTCTTGATTCCTGGCTTTTCAATGCAAACTCATAACATAAAAGATGTTCAGCATGAAGAGACGATTCTAACCATATGCATAACTTGATCTAACTCTCTAAGATGAGGGAGAATTTCTCCTCCCCCAAATCCTAACCTAGATTTTCTGCCATTTTCAAACCTCAAATTCTCACAGCTCAAGCAAAAGAAATGAAAAGTAAAAACATGTACATGTTCAGTGGCATGAGTAGAACCTTGTTTATTCACAAACTTAAAGCTAATGATGCATAATAAGAGAGATACGAGTTCACCAAGATACCTGTTCAGCTGAAGTTCTATCTTGCAATGAGGGAGCTTTCAGTGCAAGGTGATGATTGGAAAATCTTCCTTGAGGTCCAGGGATGCTATTCCAATGTTTACTTTGTCTTGAAAGCTTCTGAATCGTGCTAGAGCACTTCACCTGCAAAACAAGAAACTGAAAATGGTGGAAGTGGTTAGAGGGATTACAGGTCGTGCTTTTGCTTTTGGTTAGCTTGCATAGATGGTATGGAAGGTATGTGAACTGGTTTGGGCAAGAGAGCTTGAGAGAAATGAGAGATAGCACTCAAACTGCAGGGCCTGCCCTGTTTTTGCAGTTTTAGAGTGATTATGGCAAGGGGAGTGTTTGAGAGGTGCAAGGGTCGTGCAAAAGCTTGGTTCTGATCCTTGGAATGTGTTTGATAACTTTGTCTAAGTGTCTCTAAGCTGATATGAAAGATCTGTTATGTCATGGCACTTTACTTCACACTTAAGCAAGCAAAACCAACTTGGTGTTTTAGGCAAGTAGGGGACCTCTAATGAGCTGCATAAACTCTCCTTGATCAGAGTGATTTGTCCATAATCCTGTGCCAATTGGATTTGGTTTGTACTTGTGGATTTGCATCATGACATAAAGTGAAACTTTTGCAAAAATGGAAAGAATGCTTTATCTAATTTGGGATTAATCCATCATACAATGCTTTAGCTCATGAAACAAGGTCTTAACACAATGAACATGCATTAAATTATTGAGTGTTGGATGGTTTTAGGACCTGTAATCAAGGGCATGCTGGTTTTAAGAAGTTTGCACAACTTATGAACATGAAAAATGGCCAATTCAAAAGTGAGTTTTTGCCAAATTGTGAAATTCGAATCTCCCAAGTCATGAGGTTGTTTGATGAGTTCTTGGACATTTTGGAAAGCTTGGAGTGTGTACTACAATCCATCTTTGAAATGCAAATTGAAATTCCAAGTGGAAGTGTATGTAAAATGGCCTTGAAGTGGGGTAGAAAACCTTGTCAAAATAGATCAAAAATTCACTAAGTTAAGAATGATTTAGTGCCCTTATTCAAAAATTTGTAACTTGAGATACAAGCCTCAAATGGGAAAACTTTGTGAATCAAAGTTGTAGATTATGCAACAAGCTACAACTTTCATGTTTTGACTTTTGTTTGAATCCAAATGGATCTTGGTGAAAAAGTGGGGCAAAGTTGGGAAAAAATTAGGGTTTTTTATAACTTAGAAAAATTCTAAGTTATGAAAAATTCAAATTTCTAACCCTAATTTGCATTTTGTGATTTCTTGGTGAAAAAGTTTCATGATTTGGCATGTTTTGATGAAAAATGAATCTTGACTCTTGATTTTGACCAAAAAGTCAAAGTTTGACTTTTCAGTATACAGTCAAAATTGATCAATTGACTGGGAAATTCAACTGTCAATCTTGTGTACTTTGGATCTTTTGAGCTTGTTGAGCATGTCAAGATAATTCCATGGGGTTCTTGAGTCCATATATGAGCTTGGTTTGCCATTGGCTAGGTCAAACAGTCAAAAATAGCCTTTGTGCAGTCAAAACCCTAAAAATGACCATTTTGCCCTTTTGGTGATCTGATCAAATTTCTTATGGAGTTGTGATCCAAACTTGATCAAATGGACCATATGAGTTCATAATGTTGATGTAGGTCAATTTTCATGAGGTTTGACTGTTAATTGGCCACAGTTGAATTTTTCCCCAATACAGCTGATTTCTAGGTCAACTGTCCAATGGACTGGGCAAAATTTGGAATCAAAGTTTGAAACTTGGTATGGATAAACTTGGGAGTCCAATATGAAGCATGAAAGTCATCTTATGCATTTTAGGTCAAAGCATCTTTGTGCAAACACAAACCCTAATTTGAGTCAACAGTGCAAGGAGAGGTCTTGAGCAGATGAAACCCTAATTGGATCTTGAGCTTCAAGGGCTTTGTGGTGAGAAATCAATGAGAAATGGGAGGGCAAATTTTGGGGTACAACACTTGCAATCGAAGGCCATGACCTACTTGACACATGTACCCCATGCAAGGAAAAGTCTTCGTTTGGACACAGGTGCCTGCATGCAAGTCTTCGTTTGGGAACTCACCTTCTGCGTTCCCGTGTGCAAACTTCAGTTGAGCAAGAGCCTCCTTCGAATGCAACTTGGATTACATCCTTCATTTTGAGCAAGATCCTCCTTCGAATGCAACTTGGGAATACCCTTCAACTCAGAAGCCAGGAACTTCCCTCACGCTAAAAGGCAATGACTCCCTTTATGTTTGTTTCGACCCAAGCTTCGATTGGGAAATATGCTTCCTTCGAGCATGAGCTTTCAATTTGGCAATACGTTTTCTTCGATACAAGCTTCAACTGGGCATTAGTTTGTTTCGACCACAAGCTTCGACTGAGGCAAAGGCTTCCTTCGAACAAGTGCGCTTCGATCTCGTTCTTGCATTCCACTCAAGACCAAATCTCATTTGCCAGGCTATGTTGCTTCCGAATCTTTACATAATCAGAGGCTTGTACAAGGTTTTAAACTTTGTCTTTTGGATAATACTATCCTTGGTTAAAGGCTACACACACTTTCTTTTCATAGAAAGTACTTTATCACAAAAGCAGCTTTCCACCTGAATTTCGTCTGAACGAAAAGCAGGGCCAAAGGCACAAGTCTAATCAACTGCCAAGAGGCCCCCCACATGTACCTTTCACATTACCTATTATTTTATTATTTTGCAAGGCTGGCTATTGAAAACATGTCCATTCTTTTTCTCTATAAATAGAGGAATTTTTGCAAAGCTAAGAGAGGATCTTTGGACCAGAGGAACGAATCCCCCAAATTTTCTCAAACACAATAAAACTCTAAAGTTCATCAACACTTGAGAAATCACAAAAAGCCCAGAATCACATACTTACTTCCTTCGATTCTGAAGAACAAGTACTCTTCAGTATCCTTCGAATCCAGTTTGGAAAAAAACATAAGACTTGTTTCTTTCCTCCCTTCAAATCCAGCATTCCAAGCACAACTATTGACCCCCTCTTTCGAATCCAGCATCCTGGGCCTCCACTCAAGGTCCCACACCCATTCAAAGCCTCCATCAAGGTAAGTCACTCTTACCCTTGAACCTTTCATTTCATGGCATAACATGTAAATAATCTTTTCGTTCATTTCAAGCATGTATATACCATTGTTCCCTTCGTTTCCACCCTTTTAACATGTTTTTTTTAGAGTTAACCCTTTTGTTTTGCTTTCTGTTTACCTGAACTTGCTTTAACTATTAAACTGTTTACAAGACAAATACTAGCACGGCCTCAGGCCATGTTGCCATTTAATGCTTGAAATGAAAGAAACAGGAAACAGGAAATAGGAAATGAAGCTTCTGGCTTCTACCCTCTTTCTCCAGGTCAAACGAAAGAGACAACCAGGAGGAAAACCATGTTGACTTCTAGGCCCAGACGAAAAGCATGCCTTCACTGATTCTAGGCTCAGTCGAAAGGAATTCCCTCACTGCTTTCAACCTCCAGTCGAAGAAGACAACAAGGCAAAACCAGAAGGCTTTGCCATACACTGACTTCTAGGTCAATCAAAGGACAGGACCTCACTGGTGCTAGCCCCAATCGAAGGAGGCCAACAAAATACAAGTCGAAGGGTGCTACTGCCTAGGTCGAAGAGCTCATTTTCCTTTCTTTTATTTTGTTTTTGCCTTTACACTTTCTTGCCTTTCAATATGGTTGTAATAGTGTAGGATTTATTTTTTGCACTTTTTATTACTTTTGTACAAATGCTAGTAATTAGGTGTGTATGGTAAGATAAAACCAACAAATAGGCCACCCTAATAAAAGACTAAATGCATGTAAATAAAACACGTTTGCACACTTACACCCTTAGGGTAATTCCACTTGTTGCCTATCGGAAAATAGTCATGTCCCTCGAACATGGGCATTTTAGCAAAAGACCCTCGATAAAAGATCGTAGTCCCTCGATGACCCTCGATGTTGCCTTCGGTAAACAATCTAGTCCCTAAAACGAAATTGCTAAAACGTCCCACATGTTGCCTTCTATGACTATACGATGACCCGCGCCCGTCCCTTCACATCCAACGATGGGGCTTCTTACCAAATCAATGGTAAGATAACAACATCTAAAGGAGGAGGAAAAGAACATCTAAGACCTTTTGAGTAGGTAGGTTCGCTCTTAGTTACTCGCTTGCTCACAACAAAAACATTTTTACACCAACACTCTCACTTTGAAACATTTTCAAAAGACAACACTTTGTACGCGTTCTTATAGAAATGAGAGCCATCACAAAGGAAACCCTTTTTCAAAATCACTTTCAAAAAAACACCTCACAAACACTTTTGAACTATTTTCGAAATAAACACTTTGTAGGCGTTCTTATAGAAACGAGAACCATTACGAAGTTCCATTTTCAAAATAGTTTCAAAAATCACCACCACAAGCACACATTCAAACAAAAGCAAGTGATCTAGCAAGTAACTAAGAGCCCATGGAAAACCATGGATGAAAAGGATGCTAATACCTTCCCTTTTCATAATCTACCCCCCGAACTCAAGAAACAATCTCAAAGGTCTTTCCTGTGCTTTTTCACTTTTACTTTTGGATAAAAGAAAAATCGGTGGCGACTCTTGCTAGCCACAACATTTACGATAAAACGCAAAACCCTCAAGTCAATTCTCCCACCACATCACACCTGGATTCGACCAGATAATGGTATGAGACATCGTGAAGCCTGGATTACGACCAGATAGCGATAAAAAACATTGAAGCCTGGATTACAACCAGATAACAGTGAGGGACACTGAAGCTTGGATTACAACCAAATAGCAGTTCACTCGGCCAATTACTATGAAGCCCAGATTCGACCGGATATTAGTAGGCCCAAAAGCCAAAGGGAAGCCCAGATTACGACCGGATAACCATTTGATTTCCTCCGAAGCCTGGATTACAACCAGATAAGAAGTAAGGTATTGTAAAGCCTGGATAACGACCAAATAGCAGTACAGGACACCATGAAGCCTGGATTCGACCAGATAATGGTATAAAGCATTGTGAAGCCTGGATTACGACCATATAACGATAAAAGGACTGATGCCTGGATTACGACCAGATAACAGTATAAGACACTGTGAAGCTTGGATTTCGACCAAATAGCAGTTTACCTGGACAATTACTAAGAAGCCCGGAGTCGACCGGATACTAGTGTACCCTAAGTTCAAGTTGAAGCCCGGATGCGACCGGATAATAACTCATTCCATTCTGAAGCCTGGATTACGACCAGATAAGAATCAAGAAATTTCGAAGCTTGGATTACGACCATATAGCAAGTTTAATCTCATCTCCGTAGTAAGTCAATGTAAAGCCTGGATTACGACCAGATAGCAGTCGATCTTATCACTATGAAGCTTGGATTCGACTAGATAGTAGTTCATTTTCACCTCCTCAACTAAGAGACGATTCCCCAGTAGAATAACGGACGACCGAAGCTCCTAAAATTCTATTTCTCTCAATACAAAGATCAACATCCCCCAGCATAGTCTTCCTCAACAACATGTATACAAACTCTCGCAAATGAATCTCTTATGAGATCGACACTCCTTCAGATGGCATCTTTAGGCCCATCTTCCTTCATCACTTTCCAAATGGAATCTGTAAGCCCATTCCCGACATCACAAGACAAATATCACTTGATGCGAGTGCAAATTTCTGGGCACTCTAGTGTTCAATCATCTTCCACCTTCGGATCACGAAAGGCAAACAAGCCAATCTACATCCTAAGGTTTAAGAAGATTGAACAGGGGCAGCTGTTGTACCCCAAAATTTGCCCTTCCATATTTCTCAAAACATTTCAAGAAATATCATTAAGTTGCTCAAGGAAGTCCAAGGGTTGACCAGACAAGCTCTCTCCTAAGGCTGTCTACCTCAAATTAGGGTTTCATATTGCACCAAGATACTTGAGTCCAAGGGATCCCAAATTCTCACCATTGTCCTAATATGTTCTCAAGATCATCCATGTCAAGTTTCAAGCCTTGCAGAGGAAGTTTGCTCAGTCAATTACTTAAAGGCCTGAAAATCGACCGTGCTAGGGCAAAAGTCAACTGTGGCCTATATACAGTCAAACTTCAAGATTTTTGGTCAACATACTCATTTTGAAGTATCATTCATCATTTTATCAAGGGTTGATCATGATTTCACAAGGATTGCTCATAATTCATAAAAACCAAAAGTTGCTAGATTAGGGTTTTATAGGAAAAGTCAACTCAACTTTGACCAAGCATAACTTTCTCATACTTTATGAGAAATGACCCATCCAAAGCTCATTTTTAAGAGGATTCAATTATATACAATCCATATTCATATACCAAGTTCAAAATATGCACTCACAAGAAGTTATGAATTTGGACATTATAGGTCATTTTGAAAAGTCAACAAAAACACCTTTTTTTGTAAAAGCTTCATACATGGACATGGAATACCAAATTGAGATGAGAACAAAAGGGTTGCTTAGAGGACATCTCAAGCTTTCTAAAAAGTCCAAGAACACCTTCAAAGAGTCAAAATTGAGGAAGTTATGCATTGGTGAAGTTAACCTTTTTTGCAAAATTGTCAAAAGTCAACTATGCCTCAAATTGCAATTTTTGCTAAATGGGCCTAACTTTTTGCACTTATTTTGTGTTGGTAGCATGGTTCACGAGCCCTAGCTCTTTCCACTTGTCTTTATCTTATTTTTATTATTTATTTTGATTTTTATTTGAATTAAATCAATTTAAATCAAAACAAATCATGAAAAATCCAAATCATTGAAATCTCAAGATATTGTGCATGTTTCAGGTCCCATATGCAGCTGGCAAGTGAATCAATTCGTGCAAAGCCTTTATGTGCATGAAAAGATTGGTTTTGGTCTATTTTTAGAAAGATCTTCAAGTGAATCAAATCAAGATCAAAAGCTATAATGGACAAAGATTGAGAGCAGAATTTCAACCCTAATTCAGTCCTTGGTATATAATATAGTATACAATTGCAAACCTAAAACAAAGGCTAGAGAGGCGTGAAAAGGCATAACAAACTTGGAAAAATCAGAAAAAAGTGCTGATTTGATTTCATAGTTCCAGGCGATTACAAGGCTCCCTGACCATCTCATTCACTTCCTAGGATCATAAGCAAGCTATACCAATCAAGAACAAGGACTTTCCAACGCTAGAACACACTGTAAGTCAGCCACGACAATGGCTTCTTCTTGAAATCGAATTGCATGATTCTGGCATCTATAGCATAAAATACCTATATATTCTTGCTCCTTGAGACATTTGCAAACTATCTATAACATTCAATTGTATTTTTGTGGACTGTATCAGAATTTGCCATTGTTAGGTTTTTTTGCTTCGATTTAGGATCTTTGTATGCAGGCAAAATTGGCCCCCATGAAGGGCATCATGATACTCAGAATGTCAAGGAGGTTCGATTCATGGCATTATATGTCATTTATCATGCCCATGGAAGGTTTTGAAACGAGCCAGGGTTGTAGCTACGAACATATATCCGTAGGTAAAAGTCTGTGACTTTTACCAACCGAGAGAGGACAAGGATGACTTGCATGGCACCCTTGGATTGGTTCATTTGAATTCTGGCGCAATTTTTTTAATTTTTCCCCACTAACGCTCATTATTATATATTATCAACTGTTATCATGCTATATACAAGAAACGTGTTCAGCGCAGTTGGTAGCGAGGTGATTGGAAAAGGCTTCAGGACCTGGGTTCGAATCCCAGGTCCCCCCATTATTTCACATATTTTTTCTTTACATAATCAGGCGTGTGTATAGGTGGGATGGCCACCATGGTCCATCATCATCCAACCAGCCATGTGTCCAGGAGGCCAGATCTAAAGGCTATCATATGAGGGTGCACCAAAAGCTCAGTCAACATGCAATAGGGAATCGTGGAAGGTCAATGTGGGTCAGATTTGTTTGGGCCAAGAGCTTGCTATCCACACCCCTCCAATTGCTTTCTCAGGCCCATTTTCTTCTCCTTTTCATTTATATTTTCTTTTAATTAATTTATTTATTTATATTTACTAATACGAATTAATTTTTCTTTTTATCATAAAATCACAAAAATAATATTTTCATCCAATTTAGGTTTATTTTTTTATAAATTAAATTAATTAATTTAATTAGTTTACTTAATTTTAGGGTAACTTTAATTATTTTGTAAATAAATTTTAAATAAAACAATTAGAAAATTAGGGTTTTGGTTTTAATTTAATTTCAATTTTCTATTTTCTTTTTTTCCAAAAATACAAAAATAGGTCATGTAAATTATTTTCTTGAATTTAATTTAATTATTAATTAGACTTGTATTTAATTTAAAAACCTAATTCTTTTTCTTAAAAATAATTTTTAAAAAACAACAAAAAATAATTTCTCCTTCGATTAGGTTAGCCGGGGTCAAAACCCTAGTTCT
This sequence comes from Vicia faba, assembly GCA_948472305.1. Taxonomy (NCBI): domain Eukaryota; kingdom Viridiplantae; phylum Streptophyta; class Magnoliopsida; order Fabales; family Fabaceae; genus Vicia; species Vicia faba. The sequence goes on from OX451741.1 coordinate 146,323,293, forward strand.
CTCTCGTTCTCGATTCATCGCGTTTATTTATTTTTACCATATTGATGTAATTGCTCACAAGTTGTAATAGATTAATTAGGATCTTTTACTTTCATTTATCGCTTTTTTTACGGGTTGTTTTTGGCTATATAATTAATACCTAAAGCCTTGTAATAGCGTAGCTTTACTTTCCGCACTTTAAATTCCGCAAAATATTAACTGTTAGATGTATGAATATTAGGAATGCATGACAAGAATGTATGATTAACTTTAAAACGGTTAGCAAACCCTAAATGTGCAAAGATAATAAACTTGAAATTGAATCACTCGCACATACGCACTCCTAGGGTATACTCTCACTTCGGTTGCCTTCGGTAAACGGTCATTAAGTATAGGATATTTTAGTGGTCGCTCTCTTGTCGAAATAAAGATCAAAGTGCCGTTCGGAAAAGTTGCCTCAGAATGGTTATCTCGGATACTGTTGCCTCGAATATTGATCTTAAGACATTAAGGTTACTGCTAAGACGTCCTAACATTGCTTCAGTGATCGTGCGTCCCTTTCGAATTGACCCTTAAAACTCCAACGACGGTGCTACCTACTCACTAATAGTAGGATAGCACTGTCTAAAGGAAACAAGAACATAAACGTTCTCTTTTTCGAGTAGGTAGATTAATTCTTAAGTACTTGCTCAAACAAACAAACTTTTTCACACTTACACTCTTTTCAAACAAAGTTTTCAAAAAAAAACACTTCGTAACACTCTTGAAGACAGAAGCAAGGGTTAAATCAAAGTCAAACAAAAACTTTTCAAATCAAACACACACAAGCAATTTTGAAAATGATGAGCAAGTACCTAAGAGCCCGTGGAAAACCACGGATAGAAAGGGTGCTAATACCTTCCCTTTCTATAATCTACCCCCCGTACTCAAAATCTCGGAAAAAAAAAGAATTTTCTGTGCTTTTGTCCTTTCCAGTTGGATAAAATTGAAATCGGTGGCGACTCTTGCTTACCGTGACATTTTGCAAACACAAACGCAAAACACAAACCAGCATTTCAAAATAGTCCGGTTCTGGCCACCGTATCACACTGAGGAACAGAAGAAATTGAGAATGTTCCCCTTCACTTTGGCTGATGATGCTGAAGAATGATTCTTTTCTCTTCTAGATGATAGTATAACAACTTGGGAATATTTTCCTGCATCTGTGTTCATGCGAAAGAGGTATGAAATCCTCAATTTCAAGCAAAAAGAGGGTGAGTCGCTAGGGGATGCTTACAAAAGATTCAAAATACTCCTAGTGGCTTGTCCTACTCATGATTTAGACCCGAATGAACATATGAAAATGTTTCTTAATGGCATAGGAATTAAGATAAAGCATTGATTGACATAGCAGCTGGTGGCTCATCAAACTTTGCAACAACCACTGGTGTGAAGAAGATAATTGAAGCAATTGCTGCAAATGAGCAATTAGAGTTATATGACAGGGTTGTCAACAAGCCAGAGGGAATCATTGATTTGAAGTTGGAAACTAACAAACAATTTAAAATTGAAGAAAATGTTGTTGCAGAGGTGGATAAGAAGTTGAAAGCATTAAATTTATGTACTCAACAAGTTGCCCAAGTTAAACAGACGCAGACTGCTGTGTCTGAAATTTGTAATGGGCCTCACAATACTGTGCAATGTTTTGCACTCTACAAAAAATTAAAGATATTAAATTTGTGAAGCAGAACAATCCTTATTCAAACACTTACAATCCTGGGTGGAAGACTCATCCTAACTTCTCCTGGAAAGATCAACAACAACAAGCTCCCCAAAAGACATAGTGGGAGGTGGCTATTGGAAAGATGACGACCCACACCTCTCAATTTCAAGAAGAGACAAGGATTAATTACAGGAATACCATAACTGTAATAAAAAAATTGGAATTTCAAATGGGACAGATTGCACTACATGTAGCGCTGTGAGTACAAGAGAATTAGAACAATCATGAGAATGTTAATGCTGTCACAACAAGGAATGAGAAAGCTATTGAAGAAAATAAGATGAGGTAAAACTTGATGATAGTATCATAGAAGTAGATTTGGAAGTGAGAGAGGACAAGAAAAAACAGGAAGAAGTGGTATCGCCTATGAAGCCAGTTGAAGAGAAAACTAAACCATCAATCAAGTTGTCGTATCCATCTCGAGTGGCAAAGAAGGACATGAAAGAGAAAGAGTTTAATAAATTTGTCAAATTGTTAATAAAGCTGGAGATCAACATGTCGTTCTTTGAAGCACACGAGAAGATGCCCTTATACCAGAAATTCATGAAAGAGGTACTTTAAAAAAGAGAGTAACATAGAATGATTAGGTACCCGTGGATGAGAAATTATGTGCAATCACACATGTGAAAAAAATCCTATCAAGCAGAATGATCTAGAGTCGGTTGCAATATCGTGCACAGTAAAAGACAGAAATTTCAAGAAGGTTCTAGTTGATTCTAGCTCTAGTATGAGTTTAATGCCATTATCGATTTTTAATAAGCTCATCATTGAGAAGATAAGCGGGAGTGGGACAAAATTAAAATTTGTTGATCACACCATCAAGCAGTCATATGGGATAGCTGAAGATGTATTAGTGGAAATTAACAATTTTGTTTTCCCAATTGATTTTCAGATCATGGATATACCTGAAGATGAAGAGACTTCTATCATTCTTGGTCGACCATTTATGCTGACTAGTCGATACAATTTTGATATCGAGACAGGTAATCTGAAACTGGAATCATTTAATGAGGAGATAACCTTGAAGGTGTTGGAAATCAAGAAGCAAGGTGCAGGTGGAAAGAATAAATATTCAGTCGGAATGATCAAAGTAGAAGGAGAAGACAATAGTTCAAAATCACTCCCAGAAGAAGTCTCAGGAAAAATCTCTTAGGTGGCATCAATAAAAATTCCTAAGCTCAATCAAGAAGGAAAGAAGAGAAATAAGAAGGAACACCAAGCTGAGAAAATGAAAGTTGGAAGTGGATGAAAGCACAAATGGGTTGATACTTTTGATTTGAATGAGTTTTAGATTGTGGAAGAGGCAAGCAACAAGGTGTGGAAGAGGAAGTATTCCCCATAAGGGGATGAACCGTCGAGCCATGCAATGTTAAACGAAGCGCTTCGTGAGAGGAAACCCACGCTTCTAATAACTCCATTTTTGTTTTTGTTTTGTTTGCAGGTAAGAACAAGGGAGTCTTACTAGTGAAAGCTAGGAGGAAGCAGCTGGTGTTGCATTACCCTCTTTGAGTCACCTTCCTCGAGCTTGCTCTGAAACATTGGGGTTAATGTTTAGTTCAAGTGGGGGAAGGTTTTTATTGTTTTTATTTAAGTTGTTATTTTGTTTTAGTATTTTCAATTTATTTGTGTTGTTTATTTGTGTTGTTTATTTTTGTCACCGATGTGTTGTAGATTGATTGTATTTTTGCCTAATGAAGGATGGACGAGTAGCTAAGTGGATGAAAGATGCAACCCAGACTTGCTGCTCAGGAACCCCGGGAAGTTGATACAGCTGAAGAACGAGTAATTGTTGGACGCAATTTGGTGACATTGGACTGAGGTGGTAGCATGGTATACCCCAGCCAGAAAAGAAGTCGCATCACACGAGGAGTGCTTTGGAACCTATAAGCTTATCCAACATGGTGAGCATACATAAATCAAAACACAAGATATCATCATGAGAGTTCATTCAGGTATGACTTTATCACTTTTATTTTGTGTGTATTCTACTCGAACAACACAACATGATAACACACACACAGAGGCACATTGTTTGTTTTAACCCCAAGCCTTTCTAGCCATCCCGTATTGTTATGTTTATCCTTTGGTAACCACATCTGAGACTTATCCATTTGTTTTTGATAACCATATATGTTAACCCAAGGCCAAACACTTCCTACCCTTGCTCGACATAAGTATTGTGAATTTTGAAACTGTGCGAAGTTCTAAGTTTGGGGTGATTATCTGTATAGAAGAGGGAAAATATGAAGAACAAATGAGAAAAAGAATGGAGACACATGAATGTATCTCGGAAAAAAGGAAGATAACTCATAAAGAAATACTTGTCCCGACAAAAAACACAGGTACTAGTAAAACACTCAAAGCAAAAACTGAGTGAAGCAAATAGAAAAAGAGTCGAGGTTGAGTAAAATCCTATCGTAATTAGTTGAGCATAGAGACCAGAAAAACAACATAGATGCCGAGCTAAAAACCCTTTTTTATCCATTTTCTTTGTTTCTCCCACCTTACCCAAGCCCCGTTACAACCCAAAGACCTCCAAAAGTGTGTGAAATTTGTTTGTGTAGTGAAGGTAGAGTTAATTCAAAGTTAAGAGTCGATATTGTAGGATCAAGCACTTACCAATGAGCTAAAAGCAATTGCTTGTAGCCAAGGTGCAACTTTATTTCCTTATAGTACGAGCATTTTCAGGGGTTGCACCTAGTTTACTAAGCGCCCACGGGTGGAATGTTAAGCCCTTTGAATCCTTAAGGTTGATGCTGGATATTTTAATCTAACAATCTCTCCCCCCAGTGTCAGCCGGGGGGATTCGAATCCATGACCATGCTCTGATACCACTTGTAGGATCAAGCGCTTACCACTGAGCTAAAAGAAATTGCTTGTAGCCAAGGTGCAACTTTATTTCCATATAGTACGAGCATTTTCAGGGGCTGCACCTAGTTTACTAAACGCCCATGGGTGGGATGTTAAGCCCTTCGAATCCCTAATGTTGACGCTGGATATTTTAATCCAACAAATATTGCATACATTGAATTTTGAGTGCAAAAACACTTTAGCCCCGAGAGATTTAGTGTGAAGTGTGAAAAAGCTTGAATGTGAAAAAGTATTCTGATATAGAAGTGTAGCAGAATGTTCATATTAGTGACCCAAAATCTTGACCAGGAAGGTGGAAAGCAAGTTGCGAAGAACATCGACTTTATTGTGGTAAGAAGGAATTCCAGGGTGACATTGTTGTTGTCGTCTACATTAATTGAGGACAAGCAATAATCTAAGTTTTGGGTTGTGATTGATCACCATTTCTACTTCGTTCCCGTCACTTATTCGGTATAAGTTCATCAAATATGTGACACTTTGGTTTGTCTTTTAATCGTTTTGTTTAAGTTATGTTACTTTTCGCAAATGTATCTTTGTGTTGCTTTTATTTGAATTTCCTGTCTTTTAGATGCTTTTGATGGTTTGGTTTGGTAGGTGTTGGTAGTCTCAGGTGCAGGTAAAAATATCCAGAGAATTTGTGCAAACGCGAAACAAAACATGAAGTTACAGGGGCCCTGACACAGTCACCCGTGTTACCTGACACGAGTCGAGTTAGGAGAAGAAGGAAAATAAGCTTAAGACAGAAGGTGACACGGGTGCCCGTGTCATACGACATGGCCCGTGTCAAGTCAGCTGAAGCATAAACTTTTTGAGGAAGGGTCACAAACACTGACACGGGTGCCCGTGCCCATTGACACGACCCGTGTCAGCTCAGGCGCTAATAATTCTTAATTTTGGGAATTTCTAGTGTTTTTTGAACCCTGGAGGCTACTTTGGACTTTTTGAATCACCTAGGAAGGACCAGACTACTTAAACCTAATTTGAAGAAGGAACAAGGACTTTTGAATGATTGAATAATTTCACGATAGAAGATTGGAGATCCAGAGGAGCTTTAGGAACATAGAACTCTTCATGCACGATAACAATTGAAGATCGAAGAGTCCAAACTTTTTATAATGTCTACATCTAATATTTGTGTTATTTTACTTTTAAATTTTATGAGAGGCTAAACCCCTCAATGCTAGGGGTGTCCCTGATTTGCAATGGTAAGAATACTGATCTCTTTGTTTCATTCAATATAACAGTTTTTATGCATCAATTTGATTGTTTAGAAGAATTTATAGTTTTACCCTATGTGACCATAGGGTTTCATTGTTATTAACACATTAGAAATGGGCGGTCATGTTAAGGTTTTCTAAATAATGATATTATAGATGATTTCACCTAGAACTAGGGAAATCCTATAATAACCAGAATAATTCTTGATAATTGAATGCTTAACCTCAAAACTAATTTGAATGGACATTGAAATTAGGGTAGAAGGTTAAAGGTTTTTCACTAAGGACTTAGGGAAAGATAATCTTAAGAATCGGTAATTGAGGTTGAAGAAATTGTTGAAAAGATCAAAGAGTAAAGGTTATTTTATGGCTAATCATACACTCACCCCTAACATCTTTTAATCAAATAGAAAAAGTCACATTTTACATTCAGTCATTTAATCTTACGCAAGGATTTATTCCAATCAAACCCAAAACTATTGTTTTTGTTTGATTGAATTAATAATAAAACTCAGTATTTCTTACGTAGTCCTCGAGATCGATACTTTGGGAAAATCCCATTATTACTACATTGGTGAAAATATTACACTTGCTATTTTTTCGATCAGCCTGTAATGAAGAAGAGCCAGTCCAGGAAATCAATTTTTTTCAATTAATAAATCAAACAATTTTATTTTTAATTAAGTTATAAAAATAATGTTAATAATGATAATCTACAAAGGATGTTAGTAAAACAAAAATTTGAAATAGGCCAGAAGTTTAACTATTGGGCCACTCATCTCTAAAACAATACCCCACCTCCTTTCTATGCGTAAATTGGTCTTCTAATTTAATTATATTGGGCCTTAAATAAAATGAATTGTTTTATACACCCTTAAACCTAAATGCCCATTTTGATTTAGAAATGACCCAAGATGTCTTCAATAGCGTGACCCCCCCCCCCCCCCTAGTATTTAAAATGGACTAAAGATTTTACATAGGCCCTTTCTGATTTAGAAAGGCCCATGATTATTCAAAATAGTGTACCCCTTCTATAAAATTGCACCCTCTAAAAAAATAATGAAACCTTAATGGGCCATCAGATATTGATGGTCCATTTTAGATCAATACACCTCTCTTCCTTTGTTTAAACCCCCAGAGAGAAAAAACTTAGACAATATGATTTATTTATTTAGAAACCTAAATACAATATAATTGTTGTAATGATGGGGAAATTTTAGGGTATTACACCTGTAATACGGTGGGAGAACCGACTTTTGGTTTTGCGTTTTATCATAAATGTTACGGATAGCAAGAGTCACCACCGACTTTTCTTTTATCCAAATAAAGGAAAGGGTGAAAAGAACAGAAAATACCTTCGAGAATTTTCTGAATATGGGGGGTAGGTTATGAAAAGGGAAAGTGTTAGCACCCTTCTCATCTGTAGTTATCTACGGGCTCTTAATCGCTAGCTCACTTTTGAAAAGGCTTTGTGAATATGTAAGTTTGAAAATATTTTGAAAAAATGCTTAAGTCCGGTAAACTTTGTAATGATTCTCGTATCGTTGAGAACACATACAAAGTGTTTGTTTTGAAACATTTCAGAAAAGTGTTTGTGTAAAAAAGGATGTTTTTGTGAGCAAGCGACTACGAGCTATCTTCCTACTCAAAAGGTCTTTCGCGTTATTTTCCTCTTCCTTTAGATAGTGTTATCCTACCATTAGTTAGTAGGTAGACCTATCGTTGGATGTTTGAGGGTCATGAGCGGGTCATCATATAGTCATAAAGTAAACTCGTAGGATGCTTTAGAAATTTTATCGTAAGGGACTAAGATCGTTTACCAAAGGCAGCATCAGAGGATCATCAAGGGACTACGTTCTTTTAACCAAGGATCTTTGCTAAAGTGTCCCACGTTTGAGGGACATGACTGTTTTATCCAAAGGCAACAAGTGGAGTCACTCTAGAGGTGCATGTGTGAAAATTGATTTGTTTTCAGTTAATGTTTATCTTTGATTAGGGTTAGCTATGATTGCTTTTAGTCTTTTCATACAAGTCTATTAGCATACATCTAGAAGAGTTATAAGGAAAGCGGTAAAGACAAAATTTAAATTTCCTACGCTATTACAAAGCTTCGGGAAGGGGAATAAAAAACCATAAAAATGGGGTAAGAATAATAAACCCTAGTTTAAGCTATTACAAACCTTTATCAGTGGCAATATTATGAAAAATTAATGCAAAAATGAGAAAAACGCGAAGATTGCAAGAAGAGACGAAAATTTTATTTGAGGGAAAATAAATGATAATTAATTGATTTTTTTTTGTTTTTTTTAGAAAAGGGAATTAAAACCTAATAAAACCCAAGTCATTTTAATTTAGTAAAGAAAGGAAATTAGGTTAATTAATTTGATTAATTTATTTACAAAAAGTTAATTTTGATTTAATTAAATAAATAAATAACTAAAAAAAGGGTCAGATTGATTTTAATTTAAATCTAAATTAATTAATTAGAAAAAAGTTAATTATTTTAAAAGCAAAAAAAAAAAAAGAAATTTGTAAAAGAAATTGAAATGGGCCTGCAGAAGTAAACCCAGGGGGTGTCATAAAGCAAATTTGTTAGGCCAAAAACAAACAGCCCAGTTACTGTGAGTGATCTAGTATGGCTGGATCTATGCATCCCATGGTACGTCTGTGAATCCGGGGCATTGGATCTGACTTGGTGAGCATCTGATGATGAGGAATTGGAAATGCAAGATGAGATGCGCTGGATTGGAAAGCAGTGGATCTGAAATAGAAAAGCATGAAAAATAACATACTAGGGGCAGAGATCGAACCCATGCCATTGTATACTAACACCCTTATAAACACACGCTTACCGCTGGGGCGGCTATTACTTCCGTTCATATAAATCAAACAAAATGCATATAATGTGAATCTGCCTCCATTGACCGGAGAGGCGCCGAAGCCCTAGCTCTGGTCTACTTCTCTGGCTGCCTCTTTGATCTAACCTGCGAAATAAATGTTATGAGATATCAAATAACACCCTACCCCTTTAAATCGAACCCCCTGAATCCAAATCTGGGCTTGGTTTTTGTCCAAAAGTGCTTGTAAAATGAGTTTCGAAGCAAACAAAGTGCCACGGTTCATTCATGGCAAATCTCAGTTCTGTCGTTACAGGCTCCATGTAACAATCGTAACCTGTTCTAAACATTCCTATAGATAGATCCAAACAGTTATAAACAATGAATAACATGAAAAAACAAAGATATGAAAATGGAAAAAATAATATAATCAGAGATGATGAATAACGTGATTCAGGCAACGAGGGCTATCATGGATGACCCTGACTTACTCTAACAATGCTCAGAAAGTGATTGGACTGCTTAGTTTTGATTGGAAGTGGCTTGTAACACCGATTTCAAAACTTAGGGTTTTAAAAAATATTGAGAATTTTTGGCCAGCTTCTTGAGGCAGGGAATCATGTCTTTTGCATCCGATTTGTTGTGCATATATAGAGAAGTGGAAAGAAGCAACCAGAATGGAACAAAAATCAAGCAATCATGGCCTTAATCGAACAAGATCAAACATTTTTTTCAACCTTCCTTTTTGAGATATTTTCTTGCCATTTTGAGCTTCACACAGTTTGTCTTGGTTGTAACAGGTTGGCATGAGTTATCTTGGGCCTTTAGATGATTGAAACAAAAAGACCATACCTTTATACCATTGTTTCATATTTTATTTGATTTTATTTGCATTTAAATGAATAAAAATTCAAATAAAAGAAATAAAAATCATAAAAAATATGTGAATGAATTTAGAGGTTGTCTAACACCTTATTAGCATGTTTGAACATAAAAAATTAGGCCTAGTAGTTCAAAATTTCAAGTTTGCTCACTTTCAACTTTATGCATTTTCTCAAAATTTCCCAACTTGCACTGGTCACAACTCTCTCAATTTTCATATTTTGAAGGTGATCGTGGACTTTTTGGAAAGCTCAATATGTCCTATTCAATTTCTCTTTTGATCATTTTTGCATTTGGAGACATTATCTTGATGTAAGTTGCCTTAATAAAAAGTGTCTTTTTATTAACTTTTGAAATTACCTGTAATGTATTGGCTCATATCTTTCAAATGAAGCACTTTTTGGACTTGAGCATACATATGCAAAGTTGTAGATAATTTAATTTACTTAAAAATAGGCTTTTGTTGGGGAAAAGTTGATGAAGCATATGAAAGTTATGCTTGGTCAAAGTTCAATTCACTTCTCCTAAGGAAACCCTAATTTGACAAATTTTGACTTTTGACGATTTGAGGGCTTTCCTTGGGGAATCATGATCAATCCTTGATCAAATGATCAATATCACTTCAAACTGTTTATGTTGACCAAAATTCTTGAATTTTGACTGTATGTTTACCATAGTTGACTTTTTACTTAATATAATTGAATTTCAATCATCTGAGCCATTGACTGACAAACTTGTGATGTAAGACTTGAAACTTGACATGAGCACTATTGAAGACCTATGATGAACCATGAAAACCATTTAAGACCTTTGAAACCTATTCTTCCTTATGCAAGATGAAACCCTAGTTATGGACCCATTGCTTTAGGAGGAGAATTTGTCTGATCAGTTCTTGAGCATGTGAGAACCCTTGAAGAATGTCTTGAAGGAGGGAAAATTTTAGGGTACAACAACTGTCCCTGTTCAATCTTCTTAAACATGAAGAGTTATATGGGCATGTCCACCATTCGTGACTTTAAGGTGGAAGATGATTGAACACTTAAGTATCCAGAAATTTGCACTTGCTTGTGCACGAAGTAACACTGTTGGTTGATTATACCGAGAATGGGCTTAAAGATTCCATTTGGAGAGGTGACGGAGATGGGCTTATAGATTCCATCTAAAGTAACTGTTGATAGAAACTATACTAAATTTATGCCCAACTCTGTCTTAGAAGATGTATTTGGAGTGATTCTATGCTCGACTTGGTCCAAAAGGATAACCATAATAAATCTACGCTCGATTTAATTTGAACCAGAAGATGTCTACGCCCGAGTTCAACTGGAAGAAGTATTAGAAGGAGTCTACGCCCGACTTTTCCAAAGGAGCTTCAAAAGGAATATATGCTTGATTTCGTCTGAATGATGTACTAGAAGATGTCTACGCCCGAATTCAACTAGAAAAGGTGTTGGAAAGAGTCTACACCCAACTTTTTCGAAGGAGTATAAAAATAAATCTACACTCGATTTTATCTGAGCTAGAAGATGTCTATGCCCGACTTCAACTGGGAGAAGTATTAGAAGAAGTCTACGCCGAATTTTCCAAAGGAGTTTAAGAAGGAATCTAGGCTCGATTTCGGCTGAATGATGTACTAGAAGATGTCTACGTTCGACTTTAACTAGAAAAGGTGTTGGAAAGAGTCTACGTCCGACTTTTATGTAGGAGTATCACAATAAATCTACGCTCTATTTTATCTGAATGATGTACTAGAAGATGTCTACGCCCGACTTCAACTAGAAAAGGTTCCCCTTTTAGAATGACCCTCTGAGGAAATTGCTTAAGTAACTATTTGTCAAATGTAGCCTTTGAGAAGACTGTCTGGTCATGTAGGTAGTTAATGATATTCTTCCATTGGTTGAGCTTACCTAAAAAGGTAAAGAGTTAGCTGCATGCAATTTCATGATGTATGAAATGCATTGCGTAATGGTATTCTCAAAATAAATGAGAGTGTGTTATATGCGTTTTGTATGCATATACTATGCTGTTTGTAAATGATGTATGAGTATGAAGTATATCAGTGACTTCGTATAACATTCTTGACTTAGGGAGAATAACTCCCCGACTGTTACTGGGGATGAAGAGTATGTGTATCTTCAATCTCGATGGGGATTCCTGCTTGCTGTTTGTGGAAACTCTGCTGGGAACGTTGATTTCTTCTTTGGAGAGAAGAGTTCAGGAACATCAATCGTTCACCACTCTACTGGGGAATTTAGTTCTTATATACTTGACTGGGGATAAAAAAGATGGATAACCTCTCGAGGTGCTGTCTAGACGATTTTCTAATATGGATACCGACTCGTCTAGAGAGAATAAGGTTGAACGATATCTGATCTAGTTTCAGATTCAGCAGCAACTCTCTGGGGATAGCAACTCAGACTATCCTTTGCTGGAGGTGGGAATCTTGCCGGTAATTTATGGTAGAAACATACTCAAGCTGGGGAGACTGTAACCTGTTGGGGAAATAAACCCTGTTGACGGAGAAATACTCTGCTGATGAAACACCCTTGCTGAGGAAATAAGCTCTACTGGAGAAAAGAAATTTGCAGGGGTTTTTACAGTTTTGGAGGAATAAATTCAGTCGGGGAAGAGAATTTCCATAAATTGTATCGATTGGGACTCTGTAGGTGGGAAATATTGTCGGGGAAAAGATCATATTCCCTTATCTTTTAGAGCTATCGACTGGTGAGTATCATCAGTGCATCCTATTTTGCGGGGTATATATCTTTGTTGAAGATGATCTTGTTAAGACTCCTCTATGGGGATAATCCCGTGAGAATCTCTCTATGAGGATACATGACGAATTGAACATTATCCCAACTACTAGAGTCTTGAGTAACTGCTTATTCCTGTTTTTATGCATATATTTGTTAACAGTTAATCATATTCATATGCATATGTTTATTCAATTCATTGGACGTTTTAGAAAACAAAACAGAAAGAAGGTAAAACAAAAAAGTTTGAATTTTGAAATTCGTATTTCTATTAATAGTTTGCCCATAAACACGCGATTTTGTATAAACAGACATAAATCCTAGTAAGAGGAATTTGTCGTAAAATGAAAAGAGTATACAGTGAAAACAAAAATATAGTTATGTGGAAACAATATCGCTGGGTTCCAACTCTGCTATTGCCTCTATGTCTTCAAGCATCTCATCCCTTACCGCCGGAAGAAGTTAACTGAACTGATCTGTACCGTTTGAACTTGATATTGGTAACAAAGCTTGTTGTAAGTGATCCAACGGGATATAGTCGTACGCTTTAATCCCTAACTTTTGCCTGGACTGCCCTTTTGGGTTTTCAGTCCACCAATATACCCTTTCTTGCCCAAGCTGCCTTTTCAGGTTTTCGACTTGACGGGTGTATAATATTTTCATATATATCCCTAATTTTTGCCCGAACCCTTTTGGTTCACCGGGATGCCCTTATTTTTTCCTAGGCCAGTCAACCTAGTGGGTAATTTTCATGCATAGCATCTTTTGACTATGTTCGCGTTCACAGGATGCGTAAAATCTTCATTGTACATGGTGGTGAATATCATATCACCGCCATAAAATATATATTTTACTACAAATGGCCCTTCGTAGGGGGAGTCTATTTTCCCCTGGGATCACCTTGCGGTAGAATGATGTGCTTTATTACCAAGTCACCAGCCTGATACACCTGATGCTTGATTTTCTTATGGAAGGCTTTGATCATACGTTTTTTATACATCTGATTGCGGCAGACAGCCGCAAGCCTCTTCTTGTCAATTAGATTCAACTGGTCTAGCCTGGTCTGAATCCACTCTTTTTCGTCTAAGTTTACATATTTCATAATTCTCAGAGAAGGAATCTGAACTTCGACAGGTAAGACAACTTCCATACCATAGACCAGAGAGAATGGGGTTACCTTAGTTGATGTTCGAGCTAAAGTGCGATAGCCATGGAGAGAAAATGGTAACATCTCGTGCCAGTCTTTGTAGGTCACAACCATCTTCTATATAATCTTCTTAATATTCTTGTTGGCGGCTTCCACCATGCCATTCATCTTCAGTTGATACAGAGAAGAGTTGTGGTGCTTGATCTTGAAATGTGTGCAGAGTTCCGTGATCATAGTATTATTGAGGTTTGCACCATTGTCTGTGATAATTCTTTCAGGGATGTCATACCGATAAATAAGGTTATGTTTGATGAACCATACGACCATATTCTTGGTAACAGAGGCGAACGAGGCTGCTTCAACCCACTTTGTAAAGTAATCAATGGCGAAGAGGATGAAGCGGTGTCCGTTAGAAGCGGTAGGATTGATTTCTCCAATCATATTAATGCCCTACATTGCGAATGGCCACTGAGCAGTCAAGACGTTCAGAGGTGCTGGAGGCACACGAACTTTATCAGCATAGATTTGGCACTTGTAATAACTTCTCGAGTGGTGGTGACTATCGATTTCCATAGTCGGCCAATAGTAACCCGCTCTCGAAGTCTTCTTAGCCATAGTATGCCCACTTGAGTGAATACTGAAGATACCTTCATGTATATCTTCCATAATTTCTTCTGCTTCCTTCTTGTCCATACAACGATGCAGAGTCAAATCATGATTGCGCTTGTATAAAATTCAATTGCTCAAGAAGAACTTTGTTGAGAACCTCCGTAGGAATTTTTTGTCATTGATCGGTGCCCCTTCAGGGTATTCTTGAGCCTTAAGGTACCTTTTCACTTCATGAAACCAAGGTTTTTCTTCTACTCCATCAGTGTCAATTTCATAGCAGTGTGCTAGTTCGTCTAATCGTTCAATGGTAATTCTAGGATCCTCATTGTCCCACCTGAACTTGAACATGAATGACATGGTAGCCAATGCACCTGCCAACTAATTATCTTCTCATGGGATGTGCTCAAAAGTGATTTCATCAAAATAAAGGATCAATGTTAACACATGTTCTCGGTAAGGGATGAGATTTGGATGCTTTGAATCCCATTCCCCCTTAACTTGGCTGATTACCAGGGCCGAATCCCCATATATGCCCAACAACTTGATTCTTAGGTCAATAGCTGCTTTAATACCCGTGATGCACACTTTGTATTCCGCCATGTCGTCTGTACAATCAAAATATAATCTGGTAGTAAAGGGTGTATGGCAACCCTGAGGAGAGATAATTACAACACCAATTCCATTGCCAAGTGCGTTAGAAGCTCCATCGAAAACCATAGTCCATCGGGATCCTGACTCAGGTCCTTCATATGGTCTAGGTTCTTCGTAATCTGTAACTAGCATAATGTTCTCGTCAGGGAATTCGAAATTCATAAACTGATAGTCGTCTACGGCTTGATGTGCCAAATGATCTACCAGTACACTTCCTTTGATTGCCTTTTGAGTGGTGTACTGAATGTCATATTCTGCTAAGACCATTTTCCATCAGGCTATTCTTCCGGAGAGAGCTGGCTTCTCGAATATGTACTTGATAGGATCCATTTTAGAAATCAACAAGGTAGTATGGGTCAACATATACTGTCTTAGTCGGAGAGCAGCCCATGCCAAAGCACAACAATTTTTCTCAAGCAATGAGTATCTTATTTTGTAGTTGGTAAACTTTTTCTAAGGTAGTATATTGCATGCTCTTTTCGACCAGACTCGTCATGCTGCCCCAGTACACACCCCATTGAGTTCTCCAGCACTGTTAGGTACATGATTAGAGGTCTTCCTTCAACTGGTGGCATCAAAATTGGAGGTTCTTGTAGTTACTTCTTAATTTTTTCAAAAGCTATTTGACAGTCGTCGTTCCACTTTACCACTTGATCTTTCTTCAGCAGCTTGAAGATTAGTTCACAAGTAGCAGTCAAATGAGAAATGAATCGGGCGATGTAATTCAGTTGTCCTAAGAAACCTCTGACTTCCTTCTCAGTACGGGGAGTCTACATTTCTTGAATAAATTTAAATTTTACGGGATCAACTTCAATACCTTTACCGCAGACGACGAAACCCAGAAGTTTACCAGATCTCACCCCAAAAGTGCACTTGTTCGGATTTAACCTTAACTTGTACTTCTTCAGTCTTTCGAACAATTTACGCATATGATCAAGATTTTCTTCTTAGGTTTGTGATATGGCTATCATATCGTCTATGTATACCTCTATCTCGTGATGAATCATGTCATAGAATAAAGCTACCATGGCACGCTGATAAGTTGTGTCGGTGTTCTTCAACCCAAAAGGCATAACCTTGTAGCAAAAACTGTCTCACTGTGTGATAAAGGTAGTTTTCTCCAAGTCTTCAGGCGCCATCTTGATCTGATTATAACCTGAGAAACCATCCATGAAAGAGAATACCTTTTGTTGAGCGGTGTTGGCGACCAAAACATCAATATGTGGAAGCGGGAAATTATCTTTGGGGCTTGCCTTGTTCAGGTCCCTGTAATCTACACCCATTTGCACCTTGCCGTCTTCCTTTAGTACCAGAACAACATTATCAACCCATTAAGGATATGATGTCACTTCTAAGAAACCTGTGTTAAATTTCTTTATAACCTCGGCCTTGATCTTCTCTGGCATCTCAGGACGCATGCAACGAACCTTCTACTTAATCAGAGAACAACCCTCTTTCATTGGCAGACAATGAACCACAATATCAATATTGAGCCTTGGCATGTCTTCGTATGACCAAGCAAATATCTCCACATAGTCATGCAATATCTGGATTACCTGTTCTTGACATTGCTCTCTAAGTTGGCACCTATCTTGACTTCTTTTCTGTCTGTCTTGGTACCCAAGTTTACAACTTTGACTGGCTCTTCACACGGTTGGATATCCTTTTCTTCTTGTATTAAGAGTCTAGAAATTTCTCCAGGTATTTCACAATCTTCCTCACCTTCGTCCTCAGCTTGGTAGATAAGATTTTCGAAGTCATAAGCAACAATAGCAGAATCGCTATCAACGAGATCCAGAGTGGATGGGGATCTGCAATGTAGTGTGTGGGTGTGTGTAAGAACACATAGATATTTAAAAATTCAATAAAATAAAAGAAAAATAGAGATCACAAAATTTGAATGCAAAACGTCCAATGTTTTTATTAAATGAACAATGTTTGTGAATTATCAACCCTTAACAAATGAACCATTGCGCCTCGGATAAGACACACGGTTTAAAGTCATTGTTTATTACATAACTGAAATATTTTAAAGCAAATAAGATAAAAATGTAGCTATTACTCTTAGCTAAAGGAGATAGGGATAATGTCTTCCGCTTTCCAATTGTCGAGTCTGTTGCCAATGGTCGAGAATATCTAATTTTCGAAGTCACAATCACTATCAGCATCTTCTATATCGTTGACTATGTTGTTGCTGACACAGAACAGAGGTCTTCCAGCATGAGTGCGATGAACATTCCTTTGAATCTCTACAATAAAGCCCAAACCAAACTTGTCAGATTTATAAGGGATATCAGGAAGCTGACCCAAATAGTACAACCACCTTCTTCTATAGTAGCTTTGGCATCTTTCAAGGAAGCCATCTTGTGCGGAATCCTGGGGGTATTTGGAATGGCAGGAACATCTTTAATATCATCAGGGGAAATCACTTCAAAAGTCTGATAGGGAGTCTCAATGAATTCCCCGTCCATCTCCATGTACTAGAATGAATTCAGGTGGCTGACCATGTACTCCTCTTCTTCGCAGACAGTAACAATCTTTCCTTTTATAGGATACTTTAATTTCTGGTGCAAGGTGGAGGTAACAACACCTGCCCTATAGATCCAGGGGCGTCCCAATAGACAAGAATAAGCTGGCCAGATGTCCATTACATAGAAGATGGATTCAAAGGTCTGTGAACCCACTTTGATAGGAAGATTTACTTCTCCATGCACCATTCTTTTTGACCCATCGAAGGCTCGAACTATAATGTCACTGGATTTCAGCACAACCCCTTCACAATCCAGTCTGTCAAGAGCGCCTTTTGGAAGAACATTTAGCGAAGAGCCAGTATCAACTAACACATGAGCCAACGTAGTGCCCCTGCATTCAATAGAGACATACATGACCCTATTATGATTTCTCTTCTCCGGCGTCAGGTCAACATCAGAGAAGCCTAATCCATTATCAGTTGTTAAGCTACCCACATAACTTCCAAATTGAACAACCAAAATTTCTTGCGGCACGTGATCAGTCTTCAAGAATTTTACTAAAGCCTACGCATGGGCTTCAGAACACAGCAATAAAGAACATGGAGATTTTGGACGGGGTCTGCCCCAGCTGTTCAATAATTTTATAGTCACTTTTGCGAATGATCTTAAATACCACTTTCACCTCTTGTCTAGAGGTGTCTTTAACTGTGATTTCTTTAGGTGCCTCCGTCTGGGAAGGCTCTATTATTTGGATCTTTACCACGTGCCTCGGCAGCTGACTTAGTAACGACAATTCGAACAGGTGTAGCAACATTTTTCGGAAAGATTTTTGGGGAGAAAATCCTTCCGCTTCTAGCAACTTTGCTGGTCCCTGAAATATTGTCAATGTTGGGATCAACATCTTCAGTATCTTCACCAGACAACTCTTGTTTAATGCCATGGTAGTAGACATCGGATCCATAGTTCCACGGAATAACTTTATCCGAAGAATATGGGATGGGTCCAAGTGTTGTGATAATCAAAGGAGAAACTTTTGGATTGGCGGTAATCTTTATAGGACCTTTGGAAGTGATCCTGACAGGAGCACTAGATACGACAAACAAATCTTGACATAATTTCTCAATAGACGAAACTTTCTCGATCAAAATTATGTGTTTATCCATCAAGCGTTGAACGCCTTCCTTCAGTAACTTACAATCGTTGGGTTGGACAGCGCAACAATAACATTCTTTAACACAGCCCAAAAATAAATCAGCATGTAACAGATTCTTTTTTATTATTGAGAGAATAGTAAGCACATCACCTAAAGTGGTAACATACAAAATATCTTTAATAACACTTATGCCTTTGTCATGCTTCGACATAGGTGCAATAATCATGTTCGGGGTCTCCGGAGGGTCAAACTCAACTTCCTTATTATCAATCATCTCCTGAATCTTGTTTTTCAGGGGCCAACAGTTGTTGGTGTCATGCCCAGGACTGTTAGAATGATAGGCACACTTCGCGTTCGAATTGTACTTAGGAGAGGATGTGTTGGGATTCTGAGGAGGATCCCGCAGTGAAATGAGTTCAGCTTTTAGTAGATGTTGCAATGTCTGAGATAAAGGCATGTTGGTCTTGGTAAACTGGCTTACCGAAGCATTTGTCCTTCTTTAGTTTCCTTGTTGTTGTTGTTGACTAGGAACCAGATTAGAGATCAACACCGCTCCCACAGACTGATGGCGATCATTTTTACCATGGCCCTTTTGGCCATATACATTATTGGCTTCTTTTTTACCACTGAATGGCTTCTTCACATTATTAGAAGATGTAGCCATCAGAATCTTCCCACTCTTAATACCACTTTCAACTCTTTCTTCTGTCAGTATCAGCTCAGTAAAAAACTAGCTGAAGAACTCCCGAATAGCAGATTAAACAATGGACCTGTTAGAGTGTCCATGAACATATCAACCAATTCCCAGTTAGACAAGGGAGGTTGCACCCTTCCAGCTAAATCCCTCCATTTTTGTGCATACTCCTTGAACCCTTCATTCGAGCCCATGGAAATGTTTTGAAATTGTACACGAGTTAATGCAAGGTCAGTGTTATATTGATATTGCTTGTAAAAAGCAACAACCAAGTCTTCCCATATGTGAATGTTGGTGCCTTCTAGCTGATAAAACCATTCAAGTTGAGTGTCGGACAAGCTTTCTTGAAAGAAATGGACCCATGACTTTTTGTCAACCGTATGGGGTTGGACTTTTCGAACATACGACCTTAGATGAAGTTTTGGACAAGAGACCCCATCATATTTATCAAAGTCGGGGACCTTGAACTTGTGAGGGATGACCACCCCCGAGATCAGACCTAGTTCTCTGAAATCCAATCCAGGCACTTTCTGGATTTCCATAGCTTTGAGACGGTATTCCAACTGCTTGTACTTGTCATCTGCAAGAGGATATTGTTCATCAGAGTAGTCTTCATCTTCAGAACCATGATTATTTCTACCTTCAGGCTTGATGCTTCTAC
The DNA here is from genome assembly GCA_948472305.1 of Vicia faba. NCBI lineage: Eukaryota > Viridiplantae > Streptophyta > Magnoliopsida > Fabales > Fabaceae > Vicia > Vicia faba. The sequence goes on from OX451741.1 coordinate 146,342,977, forward strand.
CATCCTCTTCTTGGTTGTCGTCTTCCTCAGAGGAAATATCATCCACTTGAACCGGTTGAACAGGACCTTTGAATCTTCTCCCCATATTGAGGATATCAGTCGGGTTTTTAGTCTTCTTTTTCATGGCGACGAGCGCCATCAGATCTTTCTGCCCCTGTGCCAGATTCAGAAGAGTCTCTTGAAATTGGGCGTGCTGAGCTTGGAGTTCCTTGACAGTTTGTTCGAGGGCTATCTTATACTGAAATAAACAGTAAGTAGATGAGACATCTTGTATGGAAAACCTGTTATGTAATGATGCATGATATGTAAATGCAATGTTCTCAAGGACCTTGTGAGATTTAAATTCGTTAATCAAAAGGAAATAGAAACAAAAGCTTTTATTAGTAAGTTCAAATTATAATTTCCTCTTAGGCTTACAATGAAAGCAAAAGGGTCTCAAAGAGACAACAATATGAACTCCTAAAACCTAAGACTCAAGTCTCCCTCGAACGATCCCTCTTCGTGTTGACATATGCATTAAGGCTCTGCTCTTCATGGAGTTATTTTGTCAGCTCCAACACCTTCTCGCTATCATAGAACTGAGTCTCAAAGGTGTCCCTTTCCTCTTTCAGTTGAATCCAAGACTTCTGCAGCTCTTCAAGGTCAGTAGGCATATCTGGATGAGGAATTATATAAGGAATATCCCCCTTGGAAACAGGCTCTACAGTTACTGGTAAGACAACGGGATATGGCATTATAAGGTTTTGAGCACGAGATCGTACCCATCTGATGTAGAGCTCCAAAGGGATGGAATTCTTCTGTCATAAAGTCTTGCTATCAATCTTGTTTACCATGCCCTAAGTGTGTATAAACTTTCAACGGTAACCTTGAGGATCATTTTCGTAATCGAATACAATACCCTGGATAAGCATGTCATGAGGACCGTCTCTTCGAGCATAACCAAATTGACGTAAAGATAGAGAAGGGTTGTAAGTGATACCTCCCCTAATGCCCAAGAGTGGAACATTAGGGAATTCCCCACAGCGGTCAATGATAGTAACATCTTCCTGATATCGGGAACACCAATAGATATCTGAATGAGAGAGCGACATCATCCTTTGAGACCACCTCGAACCTTGTTAATTCTTCATTACTGATCGGGGAAGGTGTGAAATAAACCACCTGGATAGCAAAGGTATGCAACACATAAGAGTCCCTTGCTTCCTCAAAGTACGAGTGAGAAGGGAATGCAAAATATCTCTCAGCAAAGTAGGCACATGATTACGAGAAATATTTTGACGGCATTCACATATATGAGTTGGTCTGGATTAGGAAATATTACCAAACCATAGATCAACAAAGTTAAGATTTCCTTGAAAGCGTAAAAACTCATAGAATCCAGAAACAACTCAGCCTTCTCTAACAAAAATTTAGCAACAAAGCCCTTCCACTTCTTGTTTCCCAATTAGATATAATGTCGGACCACTTCAGATGTAAGGATGTTGCAATCTCTTCAGGTTATGGAGATTTCTTTAAACCGGTGAAGGGTGTCTGATCCAGAATGGGTACTCCCAGTAGCTTAGAAAAATCTTTCATTATGGGTACCAACTGATAATCTGGAAAGGTGAAACAGTGATGTGCAGGGTCAAAGAGCTGGAATAGCACACTCATCATGTCTTCTTCAAAACCCGAGGTAACCAAACTGAGTAGATGACCATGCATCTTGGTAAATTTAGAGTTTTCGGGAACCTTTGAGACTAACTCTTTAAGATGAGAAGGTACCCTTACAAAGTTGATCTGAATAGTGTTTCTACAAGCAGAGGCCATAACCTACAACGTAAAACAAAGATAAATCCCCTGATCCTTAAAATGGTTAGTGAAAATGATGATGTCATGATGTTATGATGTCATGATGTCATGATATCATGATGTCATGATGTTATGTTCGAATAATTTAATCAAACACAATCAAAACACACAAGGCCTTAGGTTCAGGCTTGCATGGAGTCTATAGGTAAGTACCCTCTTGAGTTTAGTTGGCTCAACCTGTCCTAAAAGAAGTAACCAGGTTCTAGGAATCTCAGATCATCGATATTTCTCTCAGGCATTGTTTTAGCACAACATTTCATTAGCGACCGAAATATCCCGAGAGTACGACCTCAATGAATGTAGCATCGAGTATCAACCAACTTCAGTCTGCACCAAAGTCGACCATCTCACTACTCTCTAATGGCTAAGTTGTGTCAACTAAGGTTCTAAGGTCAGATAGTGCTTTATGACACCATGCGACAGCCCAACATTCTCCGTGACTGACTCAAGGGACACTGACACAAACCAATATGTTGCACTAACGTAGCCATCGTGTGATACGGTGACAGAACCGACTGTTTAATACTGGTTTGCGTTTTTTGTTCGTAAATGTCGCGGTAAGCAAGAGTCGCCATCGACTTTTCTTTTATCCAACAAAGGAAAGGGTGAAAAGAACAGAAAAAGACCTTTCAAGAGTTTTTTGAGTAAGGGGGTAGATTATGGAAAGGGAATGTGTTAGCATCCTTTCCATCTGTGGTATTCAACGGGCTCTTAGGTACTTGCTCATTTTGAAAATTGCTTGTGCTTGTGTGTTTTGAAAATTATTTTGAAAATGCCTCAGTGCGGCGATTCGCTTTGTGATAACTCTTGTAACAGTCCTCAAGAGTGTTGACAAGGCGAATGTTTTTGAAAGTGTTTTGAAATATTTTTGTGTAGGTGCAAAAAATTGTTTTGAGCAAGCATCTAAGAACTTATCTACTTATACTCGAAAAGGTCGTTTTTTTCCTCCTAACCTATAGACAGTGCTATCCTACTATTAGAGAGTAGGTAGCCCTATCGTTGGATGTGTGAGGGACAAGCGCGGGTCATCGTTATGGTCATGTAAACAACATATAAGGATACCTTAGCAGCTCTAAGGGACTGTCATCATATATTCGTAGGTAACATCGAGGGCCAAGATCATTTCTCATAGGCAACTCGAGGGACGTTAAGGGACTATGATCTTTATGATGACTTTTAGATTGAGAGTCTTTTGCTAAGATATCCCTACGTTCGAGGGACATGACCATTGTTTTCTAAGGCAACCAAGTGGGGAGTACCCTAGGTGTGCAAGTGTGCAACAATGTGTTTTTCAGTTATATTTATCTTGCAATTAGGGTTTTCTATCGTTCATTTTTATCTTTCCATACAATCCTATTAATCTAAGCATTGCATAAAATATAGTAGCAGGAGATAAAGACGTAAATATAAACCTAAGCTATTACAAAGCTTTGGGGCAGTTACATAATAGTGAAGAGTGTAGAAAAGAAATCTTAAAACTATTATATCCCAGAAGTAATTACATGATAATGATGAAAAAAGCGGGAAAAATAAAGCTACGCTATTACAGTTGAATGCGCCCTATACACTTTATCTAGGAAAAATTAAATAAACCTAAAAAAATTAATTAATTTTAATTAATAAAAAAAATGTTAATTTTGAAAAAAAGTTAATTAAAATACCTAAAACATGATTAATCTAAATTAAAAAAAAAGGTTAATTTTAAAAAAAAGTTAAAAAGTTTAAAATTAATTAACCTAAAAATTAAATTAGGGTTTTTTGTAAAAAAAGGTTTGTGAAAAAGTTTTGTGGTTAAGTGAATTTAAGATTGGAAAAGATAAATTGGTTAGAAACCAAAAACAAATAATGAAAATGCCGGGGTGGATGTTGAACCTAAAATTAAATTAAAACCTAAAATTAAATTAAAAACCTAAAATTAATTATTTGAGTTTATTAGTAAAAATCAAAGGCTTGTGAAAAATATTAAGTTTTATGAAAAAAGTTTTAAACAGAAAGAATGAAAATAGGTAAAAGGATAAATAAAAAGAAAGAAAACCAAAACCAATAGGGGTGGGTGTTGAACTCACGCCCTTAACCTTCTCAGGATGCCTGCCTTGCCATGAACCATGCATTAGTTGTTATTCTGTTTTAGTGTTTTGGCCTCAGCGTTCTGTAATAAACCTGCATGGGACCATTAGATGGTCCAAACCTGTAGTGTTGAATCTCATGAACACATTAAACAAATTAGTATACCATGAAATACAAAGAAAATAAATATCTGAAATTTTATAATGTTAAAACCGATATGGCATGTATGAATACTTCTACATCCTTTGGATCATGGAGATCAAACCAGCCTTTACCCTTACTGGAGAAGTAGTGAGATGGGAGTTTGTAACAAGGATGACTTGTTTGTAGTGAGATGGAGGTTTGTAACAAGGATTTTAAGGTTTTTAGGGTTCTTGAAGAAATTTGATATTTTGACAGAGTTATGGCAAAGGTTTTTTTCTCGTGTTGTTTGTGTGAAAAGAATGAGATTATATAATTAAAATTAGAGAAGAAAAAATGGGCTTTGAATGTGCAATTGGGCCTCCAATAACTACAAGCAATAGTGCAGATTTTTATTCACTTGAGTCCGTCACGTTCCAGGCTAAATCACAGGGACTTAAGTGCAGTTTTTGAAGTTGAAATGTGAAAACTAAATGTAGCCTACATCGAGAACTAACTCATGTCTGAAAATGGGCTCAATTGGATAAACAGTGAATTAGTTATGAATTTTTGAAATTTCGCCTCGGATAAACTTATTTTGGGCTCTAGTGTCAACTCTGACACGTTCTTCAATAAAAAACTGGTATTGATCGGAGAAGAACCCAGTCTCGACTTTGGAAGCAAAGTTGTAGATCTCTGAGTCAGTGACCTTGTGAAAAAAGATGGGCCCGATCTGATAAAAATTTACCGAGTTATGAATTTTCGAAGTTTCAATCCACATGAAATAATATTCAGAATTCAGGATTTTCGGCGTGTCATGCGCTCTCTGGGCAAAAAACGAAGGCCTTTTGGATACTGTTCGAACTTGATTTCTCTTGTGAAAAAGTAGCCAACTCAATTTTTGAAATTTTGGCGCCAGAACCAGCTCGATACGATGAAAATCGACGAAGTTATAATTTTCTGAACATGACGCAAATAAACTTCTGTCACAAATTTTCTGTACGAAAATACTTGATAAATCCGCATTTTTGAAGACCTTCTGATCGAAATTGGCTTCCATCCGTGAGAGATGAAAACATAAATGGCGTCAAGACGAAATTTTAGCCACCAGAACGGGTTCAAAACAAGCCACGATCTTCAAATTATAAATTTTTTAGTGCGTAAAAACTGCACTTTCAACACACTTTTTCACCATATTTCTTCGAGAAAACTCACACATTCGGAGACATTCTTTAAAGAATTGGCTCTCGAGCAGAACCTGAATTTGAGAATATGTCACCAAGAATATCTTGGCGAAAGAGAACCTGAATATGATGCGCTGAGTTGGACTTGTGAATCTTTGAACCCGTCGTTGCGAAACGACGAACCGATCTTCAGCACAGAAAATACTCTGAGAACATCCATTGGCGAAATAAACGTCACTTGTAACCTGACGAAGCTTTCTAAATATACCTTGATCCCATAACCATAGAACCAATGATATGCGTGTATGTAATAATGAACTGTAAGCCAAAAAGGTCGAAATAAAGAGGGTAAATTTTGGGGTACAACAGCTGCCCCTGTTCAATCTGCTTAAACCTGAAGATTTAGATTGGCTAGTCTGCCTTTTATGATCTGAAGGTAGAAGATGATTGAACACTAGAGTGCCTAAAAATTTGCACTCGTCTGAAATGATACTTGGCTGCGTAGATAATATCGGGAATGGGCTTATAGATGGAATTTGGAGAAGATGATGGAAGTCGTCGGAGATGGGATTAAAGACGCCATCCTGAGAATGTGACGGAGAGTCGTCGGAGATGGGCTTAAAGATGCCATCCAAAATAATGATAATTTCGTAAGATATTCGTTCGTGGGAATTCCTGTTCCTGTTGTTAGGGAGGACTTCGCTGGGGAATGTTGGTCTCTGTCTTGGGGAATTGAGTATAGGAGCTTCAATTGTCAGTTATTCTGCTAGGGAGTTGTTGTACCCCAAAATTTGCCCTCCCATATTCTTCAAGAATTGCAAAGAGCATGCTTCAAAATCTCCCCAAAGGTTGCACAGTTCAAGGGCCTCCTAACAGTAAAAAAATTAGGGTTTTGGTTCTGACAAAGAAAATGAAGTTTCCAAGGGTCCAATCAAGTCCCACATTCCTACAAACATGGTCAAGCATCCTCATACCAAGTTTCAAGACTTACAACACAAAATTGCACAGTCAAAAACCCTAATTACACTACAGTCAACTGCAGGTGCAAAATGGTCATTTGACAGTCAAAGTTCAAATTTTTGGTTAACATCTCATTTTTAAGCCACAAACATCATTTGATCAATTCTTGATCAAGATTCTCAAAGCTTGGCTCAAAAAGTCTCAAGATGCAAAAGTTTCCATATTTGGACAGTTGAAAAAGTCAACTGTAACTTGACCAAGGCATAACTTCCACATGGATTATCAGAAAAATCCCATCCAAAGCTCATTTTGAAGAGAAAGACATTTCCTACAACTCCTCTTCACACATCAAGTCCAAGAAATGCTCTCACAAAAAGTTATCAATTTCAACATTATAGGTCATTTTCAAAAGTCAACAAAAAGGGACTTTAAGTCAAAGGCCATAACTTGAGATTGGTAAATCAAAATGACTTGGGACCAAAGGCATTGGTTAGAGGACTTCAAGACCTTTCCAAAATGTCCAAGAACATGAGCAAAGCTTAAAAATTGAGCAAGATATGCCTTGTGGAAGTTGGGAAATGTTTGGGTATTTTGAAAAGTCAACTTTGCTTCAAATACCTTAAAATTGCTAATGGGCCTCTTTTTCTTCCAAGATTCATCATCCAAAACATGTGCACGACCATTTGGTCCAAAGGGGATTTATTCATCATTTTTATTTATTTATTTGAATTTTTAATTACAATTAATTCATTTAAATTAAATAAAATATGGAAAAATGCTAAACCAAAGTTTTTAAATCTTTTTATGCAGTGTAATCATCCATTAAAGGCTCAAGATTCGTGCACATTTCAAATAAGGAAGATTGGACATGATTGGTATCAAATATGCATGGAAAAGATTGAAAAATATATGCATGAAAATCAAATATCTTGTACATCAATGCAAAGGTTTTTTGGATCCAAATCTTTACCCTAATCATTCCATACATAAGCCTAATGAAAACCCTAGTGCTGAGAACCAGAAAGCTGCGCCAGAAAAGAAGAACAAAGTTTGCACTTTTTGTGAAAAATTCTAAAACTGAAAACGTGGTTCCAAAGCATTTCAAGGCAAGAAAATCATTCCATTGTGTTCCTGAGGCTTCAAGGAAGGTGCCTGAATCAAAACCATCATCCCTAACATCAAGAATTGGTAACTAGAAGTCAAACTGTGTCGTCTTTTTTGCATATTCGTGTTTCAGTTTTCAAGCATTCTCATTGCAATTTTTTTGTGGATTTACACTAATTGATTGATTCTAAAGCTAACTGTAAACTTTAATTGAGTTTTCGTGCAAAATTGGAGGATCCACCATGGAAGCGTTCTAGGTTTTCAGAGACCTTGAATTGGGGATTCTGGCATGGGGTAAAATTGGAACACGAGACTTAGACCATTAAAATCAGGACCTTCAGACGAACTCAATGCTGGGGTCGCGCCTAATTTATAATCAAAGGGTTGCTAATCGCTATTTTTGTGCTTGTTATTTAGTGGGGGTTTAAAACCCCCGCTATTCAATTTGTTTTTTCAGATAAAATGCAGGGCCAGTGGAGAAGATGGTGATGTGTAAGGCGATGGTTGGTGTATTCAAATTTCGCGCGAAAATGTCCTCTAACTCTTGTTTTATCTCATATTAATTGTTGGCCATATAATAAACAAAGAAGGTGGCTGGTACAGTTGGTCAAAGCGTGAGTTGGTAATCTCTAGGACCTGGGTTCGATTCCCAGGTCCCTTCCTCTCTTCATATTATTTTTCTAATCATACTTGCATGCAGCACTCTATCCAAAGGCCTACCATACGCCCACGACCCAAACGTGCCACATGGCCACTGAAGGCAATCCAAAGGTCCAATTTGAAGAACGTCCTAGGCCTCAGTCAATGCACACACACGCTTCATGAAAAGTCAACCAAAGGCCAGAGTTTCAATGGGCCTAAAATGCTGATGATACCTCCCAATTGGGGACAGAACCCCCCAAGGTTTTTGCAATTCTTTTCCTTTTTTTTATTTTATTTGTTTCAATTATTTCTTTTTTAATTCTTTAAATCAATTTATTTTCATAAAACATAAAAATAATAAAAATCAGAAAGTCATAAAAAATAGAAAAAATATTTTATTTAAATGTTATTTTTTGTAAATAAATCTTATTAAATAATTTAGTCTTAATTTTAGGTTTAAGTCTTAATGTTTTTTTTTAATAAACTTAAAATTTGTAGAATTAGGGTTTTAATCAATTTTTATCTTTTTCTTTTCTTATCTCATTATTAATAACTAATTATTTATTTTTGTAAATAAAACTTGCATTAATTAATTAGGTTAATTTTAGATTCAATTTTAACATGTTTTTTTAATAAATTAAAAATAACTAGAACTAGATTTTAATTCCAATTCAATTTTTTTCTTATTAAAAATCAATAAATACAAAAACTCAAAAATCTTTTTTTTTTATTTCTAATTTAATTAATTTGTTAATCATAATTTAATTTCATTAAAAAGGGTCCAACGCCCTCGCATTCGCTAATAATTCCAATTCGCGCATTTATTTCCTTTCTTATAATTTTTATGTAATTCTCCCAAAGCCGTGTAAATTAAACATTTATATTTCTTTACTTTATTTTATGTCAAATCGGGTCATGGATTTAATTTGGCGATGTGGACCCGCGCCTTTGTAATAGTTTAGGAACTTTAATTCTCGCACTTTTTAACTGTTAATAATTGCATGCAAGAATGAATGTCAAAATAAAAATAAACGCGTAGATCACCCGACATGAACAAGATAATATCTGAAAACGACACACAAATCACACACCACCCCTAGGGTACGCTTCACTGTTGCCGTGCCTCTCGAAAGGTGATCGTCGAGTAGAGGATGTCTTAGTAAGTCCTCATGATCCGGGAACCTGGCATGAGGGTAGCTTCTAAGGTATCTTCCTATTGCTCTGGTGATCACCATGTCCCGAACCTTCGAATTGACCCGAACACCTCCAACGGTGGTGCTACTTACCTCTCAATGGTGGGATGGCACTACTTTAAAGGACATTTACACAGACGAATTCCTTAGGGTAGGTAGACGACTCTAGATACTTGCTCTAATTTCAAAAACAAATTCAAAAATACTTTTCACACCGACACCTTTTCAAAAAGCTTTCAAAAGCAATTTTTCAAACACTCTTGAGGACTGATACAAGAGTCGAACTGGAATTTTCAAAGAAACTTTTTAAAAAACCCACAGTTGAAAAGCAAACAAACCATTTTTGAAAACACAATGAGCAAGTATCTAAGAGCCCATGGATAACCATGGATAGAAAGGGTGCTAACACCTTCCCTTTCTATAAATCTACCTCCCGAACTGAGAAACTATCTCATAAGGAATTTTGCTGTGCTTTTGTCCTGTCCATGTTGGAGAAAATAAAAGACGGTGGCGACTCTTGCTTCCGCGACATTTCGCGAACCACCGTTAAACAGTCAGTTCCAGATCCACCGATCACAGGAGTCATCTCTTGATTGAGGAGACGGAAGTGAACTGCTTATCTGGTCAGGATCCAGGATTCACAGTGACTGGTTGAGGATGATAAGGTTGACTGCTATCTGGTCGTATTCCAGGCTTCACAGCGACTTACTGGAGAAATGTGAAATCGACCGTATCTGGTCGGGTCTAGGTTTTATAGTGTTGTAAACTATTGTCCGAAGATAAAAGAGAAGGAACCTGTATAGGGATTTATCGGGATAAGTCCATGCAAAACTGGGTCAGGTAATTCATGAAAAGGAGCCTTGATATTAGGGCTATGAGAAGGAACCTGGGTAGTAGGGTTACTTCAAAATGAAGCCTGGGTATTAGGGTTGCTTTGGAATAAAGCCTGGGTGGTAGGATTGTGAGAAGGAACCTGGGTAGTAGGGTTACTTTGAAATAAAAGCCTGGGTAGTACGGCTATGAGAAGGAACCTGGGTAATAGGGTTACTTCGAAATAAAAGCCTGGATAGTAGGGCTATGAGAAGGAACCTGGATAGTAGGGTTACTTCGAAATTAAAGCCTGGATAGTAGGGCTATGAGAAGGAACCTGGATAGTAGGGTTACTTCAAAATGAAATCCTGGATAGTAGGGCTGCGAGAAGGAACCTGGATAGTAGGGTTACTTCAAAATGAAAGCCTGGATAATAGGGTTATGAGAAGGAACCTGGATAGTAGGGTTACTTTGAAATGAAAACCTGGATAGTAGGGCTGCAAGAAGGAACCTGGATAGTAGGGTTACTTCGAAATGAAAGCCTGGATAGTAGGGCTTTGAGAAGGAACCTGGATAGTAGGGTTACTTCGAAATGAAAGCCTGGATAGTAGGGCTGCAAGAAGGAACCTGGATAATGGGGTTACTTCGAAATGAAAGCCTGGATAGTAGGACTGCGAGAAGGAACCTGGATAGTAGGGTTACTTCAAAATGAAATCCTGGATAGTAGGGCTATGAGAAGGAACCTGAATAGTAGGATTACTTCTAAATGAAAGCCTGGATAGTAGGGCTTCGAGAAGGAACTTGGATAGTAGGGTTACTTCAAAATAAAAGCCTGGATAGTAGGGCTATGGGAAGGAACCTGGATAGTAGGGTTACTTCGAGATGAAAGCCTGGATAATAGGGCTTATGGGAAGGAACCTGGATAGTAGGGTTACTTCGAGATGAAAGCCTGGATAGTAGGGCTATGAGAAGGAACCTGAGTCGTAGGGTTACTTCGAGATGAAAGCCTGGATAGTAGGGCTATGAGAAGGAACCTGGGTCGTAGGGTTACTTCGAGATGAAAGCCTGGATAGTAGGGTTTATGGGAAGGAACCTAGATCGTAGGGTTACCTCAAGATGAAAGCCTGGATAGTAGGGCTTATAGGAAGGAACCTGGATAGTAGGGTTACCTCAAGATGAAAGCCTGGATAGTAGGGCTTATGGGAAGGAACCTGGATAGTAGGGTTACTTCGAAATGAAATCCTGGGTAGTAGGGTTATGAGAAGGAACCTGGGTCGTAGGGTTACTTCAAGATGAAAGCCTGGATAGTAGGGCTTATGGGAAGGAACCTGGATAGTAGGGTTACCTCGAGATGAAAGCCTAGATAGTAGGGTTTATGGGAAGGAACCTGGATAGTAGGGTTACCTCAATAGGAGTTTGGGTAAAACTGTATCTGGACCGGGAAGGAACCTGGGTAAGGTTGCTTCGTTTAATCACGTGGGTTGGTTGATGATAATTGTCTTTCCTGAAAAGATAACATGGTTAATTATATGTGATGAATGAAATGCATTATGGGATGATGTTCTAAAAATAAATGAGATTATGATGTATGCGATATGTATGCGCATGTCATGATGTATGAACATGGGTTGCTATTGTGACATATTCGAGCCTGGGAAAATAAATCCCTGGCTGCTGCTGGAGAGTATAACATTCCTGACTGTGGTAGAAAACTGTGGTTTTTCTACTTCCGCTGGGGATGGTAAACGGAGATGACTATGATGTGGATTTACTCCTTTCTGTTTGTGAATATTCTACCGGGGAGAGACTTTGCTTGAGAATAACTCTGCAGGGGAATAACTCTGTTTGAGAGAGGAGATGTCTTGCTGGAAGATTTTGCCGATTCAGAGAAATAAACTCCGCAGGGGGATGACCTTTCGTAGCTAGAGGAATAAACTCTGTTGGGGATTGAGCTTGTGTATTCAGAGAAATAAACTCTGCTTGGGAGACAACTTTATAAACCGTTTGCGATTATAAAATTCAGATGGGGAATATAGATGTCAGCTCTCTAAAGGAACTTTGCTGGGGAAAGTAACTCCTGTTTAGGGAAGCAGAGATCAAAACTTTGGTTGCCTCTACTCGGTGAGGAGTGTAGATGTTACTGGGACGCATGTTGAGGATACGACAATGACTTTGCATCAGGACTTTTCTGCCCCTTGTACCTGCGGAGGCCTTGTGGATTGAGTGTTATTCTAATTCATGGGGTGCTTGGTAACTGCCGATCGGAATGATAAGTCTTCTACTGATAGGCAAGTGACAAGATGACGGGACATAGTCGTATGTTTTGATCCCTAACTTTTGCCTGGACTGCCCTTTCGGGTTTTCAGTCCACCGGGATACCCTTTTTTGCTCTAGCCGCCTTTTCAGGTTTTCGACTTGCCGGGTGTACAGTTTTTTCATATGTATATCTGTGATACGGTGGGAGAACTGACTTGGATTTTGCGTTTGTATTCGCACTTGTTCGGTTTAGCAAGAGTCGCCACCAACTTTTTATTTTATCCTAAAGGAAAGGTTAAAAAGCACAGGAAAAACCTTTTGAGATGTTTTCGTGGGTTCGGGGGGTAGATTATGAAAAGGGAAGGTGCTAGCACCCTTTTCATCCATGGTTATCCATGGGCTCTTAGTTACATGTTTTAGATCACTTGCCTTGATTTTCAATTGTTTGAAATGGTGCTTTGTGTGTGTGGTTTTGAAAATGTTTTAAAAAAGATGCCTTGTCTAGGCAACCGTTGTAACAATTCTTTTCTCGAATGTTTTACAAAGGTGTGCGTCTTTTTGAAAAGATGTTTCAAGGTTTTTGAATGTTGTTTTGAAAGTTGTGTTGTGGAGTGTGTTTTGCAAGTTGGATCAAGTAACTAAGAGTTGTCTACCCTATGGTACTCAAAGATTTTTCTCATGTTTTAACCCTTTTAACAGTGTTGTTTCACCATTGTATTTGGTGAACAACCTTGTATTAGGATGTTAACGGGACAGGCGCGGGTCATCGTATAGACCATGAATGCAATGGTGCCAAGTGTCTTTGGCAATTTTCCTTTAAGGGACTTGATCATTTTTTTAGGCAACTTCGAAAGCGTCATCGAGGGACTATGATCATTTGATTTGTTTTTGTTTTGCCAAAGAACTTGACATGCAAACATGGCCCATTTTTGAAGGCAACAGGCGGGATTATCCTAGGGGTGCAAGTTTGAATTGTGTGTTGATTGTCATGCATTTATCTTATGTTAGGTTATCTAGCGGTTGATTTTATTGGCATACAAACCCTAAGTCTAAACATGGTATAATTGAAAGCGATAAATTGCGGGAATTTAAAGTCCTAAACTATTACAAATGAGTATCCGGGGATGGGGGTACAAATATTTACAAATGGGGGATGAGACTTGTCGGGATAGTAGTGTCCAAATAATATTTACAACCAAATCGAATCTCATTCTCAATGTAAAGTATAGCAATGTATAAGAATCAAAGAGAAATAAAAGTATGTAAGATGCACATGATTATTTACAAATGATGCAAATATTAACCTAATATATTTATTAAGTATTTTATTCTTTTTGTATTTTTTGTTAATGTTATTGTTGCACCCCAAAATTTGCCCTCCCATATTCTTCAAGAAATTGCCAAGCCAAGTCACAAAATTCCCCAAGGGTTATGCAGTTCAACTGTCTCCTATACAGTCAAAACTAGGGTTTGTGTTCTGATCAAAGAAAGGAAGTTTTCAAAGGGCCAATCAAGTCTCATATGCCTACAAATGTGGTCAAGCATCCTCATGTCAAGTTTCAAGGCATTCAGCTCAAAATTGCACAGTCAAAACCCTAGATTGCACTACAGTCAACTGTAGGGGCAAAATGGTCATTTGGCAGTCAAAAGTTCAAATTTTTGGTCAACATATCATTTTGAAGCCACAAACATCATTTGATCAATGCTTGATCATGATTCTCAAAATTTGGCTCAGAAGTCATCAAAGATGCAAAAGTTGCTATATTTGGACAGTTGAAAAAGTCAACTGAAATTGACCAGGGAATAACTTTCACATGGATTATCAGAAAAATTCCATCCAAAGCTCATTTTGAAGAGAAAGACATTTCCTACAATTCATCTTCATACTTCAAGTCCAAGAAATGCTCTCACAAAAAGTTATCAATTTCAACATTATAGGTCATTTTCAAAAGTCAACAAAAAGGGACTTTAAGTCAAAGGCCATAACTTGAGATTGGTAAATCAAAATGACATGGGACCAAAGGCATTGTTTAAAGGACTCAAAGAACTTTCCAAAATGTCCAAGAACATGTGAAAAGCTTAAAAATTGAGCAAGTTATGCCTCGTGGAAGTTGGGAAATTTTTGGGAATTTTGAAAAGTCAACATTGATGCAAATGATCCAAAAATGCAAATGGGCCCATTTTTCTTCCATGATCCATCATTCCAAGCCTATGCACGACCATTAGGCCCAAAAGGAAGTTTTTCTCCATTTTTATTTATTTATTTGGATTATTTATCATTTATAATTCATTTAATTAAATAAAATGCATAAAAAATACAAACCTAATGAAAACAAATCTTTTTATGCAGGTTTGGACTCAATATTTCGTGTAAATACAAAAGGGGAAAGGTTTGAAGCTGATTGGCATGGTTGAGAGCAAAATGCACATGGAAAAGATTTGGAAAAATCTTAAGAAAATCAAATATCTTAATCCATAATTGCAAGAGATTTGTACTAAATTTGTTAACCTAAAATGCTCACTATATGATCAGAATCACAACCCTAAAGGAATTGGACTAGAAGCTGCGCTCAGAAGCCATACACAACATTGAAAATTTTCCATAAAAACACAAAACTGATTTCAAGGTTACAGGTGGTTTTAAGCCCTAATACTCATTCCAAAAGCTTGCTCGTGGACTCCTGATCCTATCCCAACTCCAAACATCCTTCAAAACTCCAGGAATTGGTAGAGAGAACTCAAACTGTGTCACATAACTTTTGAAATCGCATATCACAATTCATACGTCTTTTTGCATTTTTATTGATGAATTCTTGTTCCTTACAAAGTTTCTAAGCTAACCACTGTGTTTAATTGCATTTTTGTTGACCATACGCGATTTCACCATGTTCACATTTTAGGGTTTTCAGGTTGTGATTTTAGGGCTTTTTCAATACTGTAAAATTAGCCTTCCAAACCATGATAGTCATACTCAGTAAGCCTAGACGAAGAAGAAGCACTATTCGCGAAGAATTTATGACCACCATAGCCCTATTCGCTATTTTCCCATAGCATGCTTAAAGCAACGCGTTAAAACCGTTGCCATTGTGTGTGATTTTTCAGGTACGCGAAGAAGACGAAGACATGGCATCATCTGAGTGGTTGATTTAAAATTCGCGCCAAGCTATCCACTAATCTTGTTTCTTATTTTATATTATTTGTTTATTAATTATATTACAAGCGCGTTTGGTTGGCACAGTTGGTCAGAGAAGGCATTGACTAGGCATGAGACCTGGGTTCGAGTCCCAGGTCTGAGTAATTTCCATATTGTTTTTCCATTAGTAATTACATGCAGGTATAACGTTGAGACTCACCATGCACGTTCAAGGATCAACCAGCCACGCGTCCTGGAGATCAATTAGAGGGCTCAAATTCAAGGCATATGGTAAACGTTGGTCAGCCTTGCTACATGCTACGCAAAAAGTCAACGAACTCAAAGATATTTTGGGCCAGATTGCCAGGCCTGCACCTCTAATTTGGGGCTACCCCCCCCCCCCCCCTGGTTTGTTTTTTATTCTATTTTATTTTTAATTGTTATTTTCTTTTCCAATTTAATTAATTATCTTTTTTAGAAAAATACAAAAAAACATTATAAAAATCAGAAAAGACTAGAAATAATAAATATTTTTATTTAATTATTTTTTCTAAATAAATTAGCATGTAAATAAATGTAGTTTTAATTAAGGTTACAACTTTATTTCTTTTAATAAATCAAAATCCAAAAATAGAATTAGGTTAATTGTTAATTGTATTCCTTTTAATTTCCTTTTTTTATAATATTATTATTTTATTTATTTTCATAAATTGAATTTTGCATGTAAATTAATTTAGATTTAAATTAGGTTAAGACTTAATATTTTTACAATAAACTTAAAAAACATTAGAACTAGGGTTTAGCATTTTATTTTTAATTTCAATGAATTCTTTTTCTTTTAAATCTTAAAAAAACACAAAAATACCAAAAACATTTAATTTTTCATTTTTATTTTAATTCCTTATTAATTTAATATTTTGCAAAAGGGTCCAACGCCCGTCGCTTTAATTATTTTGTTTCGCGCATTTTACTTTGTCGCTTATTATAATTATGTACATGTCCCAAAGCCTTGTAACAATTTTATTTCTCGCGCTTTTATTCGCTTTATTTATTTTTCAGTCAAATCGGGTCCGGTTTAATTTTGGCGATGTGGACCCGCGCCATTTGTAATAGCCTTAGATTTATTTCCCGCAAATATAAACTGTTAAAAAGCATGCAAGAATGAATGGCTCTAATTAAAATCAAGCGTAGATCACCTTAACATGACAAGACAAATAACTGAAAAACGACACACGATTCGCACACACCACCCCTAGGGTACGCCTCACTGTTGCCTTTCGAAAGGTGATCGTCGAGTAGAGGACGTCTTAGTAAGTCCTCATGATCCGGGAACCTGGCATGAGGGTAGCTTCTAAGGTGTCTTCCCATTGCTCTGGTGATCACCACGTCCCTAAAACTCGAATTGACCCGAACACCTCCAACGGTGGTGCTACCTACCTCTCAATGGTGGGATGGCACTACCTTTAAGGACATTTACACAGACGAATTCCTTAGGGTAGGTAGGTTCTCAAGGATACTTGCTCTAACTTCAAACAAATCAAAACATCTTTTCACCAACACTTTTTCAAAAGCTTTCAAAGCAAACTTTTCAAACACTCTGACGTACGAGTCGAACTGAAATTTTTCAAAGAAACTTTTTAAACCCACCTTGAAAAGCCAACAAACAATTTTGAAAACACAATGAGCAAGTATCTAAGAGCCCATGGATAACCATGGATAGAAAGGGTGCTAACACCTTCCCTTTCTATAACCTACCTCCCGAACCGAGAGCAATCTCTTTAAGGAATTTTTCTGTGCTTTTGTCCTTTCCATTTGGAGAAAATAAAAGACGGTGGCGACTCTTGCTTCCGCGACATTTCGCGAACCAGCGTTAAACAGTCAGTTCCAGATCCACCGATCACAGAACTGGCGACTCTGCTGGGGACTATCTTATAAAGTGAGGTGTACCTTAGGGCTAGTTCATAACTGTGTTTTCAATTGTTTTCCTTGTGTGCTTTAAATTGTGGGTTGCTTGGGAGTTCCATAGATCCTAACCCGGATCTGGGGGATACCTTCTTAGAAAGTAGCAACAAGGCTGTGAGGGAACTGTGCGGGGTATACCGACATGGTTGAAACAGTCTGCTACGTTGATGTGGCACTTTGGTGTGTACCGGTAACCCTTGAGTTCAGTCAAGGAGAGTACGAGGCCTCCGCGTGGTGTCATGAAGCATCAACAGACCTTAGGAACCTTAATTGAACAATCTTGGCCTCTTTAGGGTAGTGAGATAACTGACTTTGGTGCAGTCCGAGGTTGGTTGATACTCGATACTACGCTCAATTGAGGGTTGCTTTCCTGGAATATTTCGGTCGCCAGTTCAGTGGCTAAATCGAAAAGATGAACAATGAAAGCAATCCCGTGATATTGGGAACCTTAGAACCCGGTTACTTTGATTAGGACAGGTTGAGCCCACCAACTTCAAGAGGGTACTACCCAGACCCCATGCTGGCTTAAACCCTAAGGGTTTCTCTTGTGTGACTTGTGTGCCTTTGTACTTGCCTACTTGCATGCTTGTTAGCTGACACATGAACTACTTGCAGGTTTTGTTTATAGTCCTTAACTAGGACTCATGACAAGGTTTACCAAATTTCTTGCAGGTTTTGTTTATAGTCCTTAACTAGGACTCATGACAAGGTTTACCAAATTTCTTGCAGGTTTTGTTTATAGTCCTTAACTGGGACTCATAACAGGGTTTACTAGATCTCTTGCAGGTTTTGTTTATAGTCCTTAATTGGGACTCATAACAAAGTATACTGAATTTCTTGCAGGGTTTGTTTATAGTCCTTAATTGGGACTCATAACAGGGTTCACTCCTATTACCCCATGCATCATGACATCATACCATTGCATACATCCTAACCCATTTCAAGGATCTCAAGGGCTTGTGATGCAGGTCATGATGAACAATTATCCCAGCAAGGGGCAAAGAGGATTTATTTTCCTCTAGCCAAGGTTGTCAGGGGCTATGACCCACTGGATATGGTGAGCCTTTGACCCTTGAAGAAGGGCTCTCTACAACAGGAAGTTTCTTCAATCAAGTTTCCAGTTTCCAACTCTAACAAGTTTCTCTGTTTACCCTGCGAGGTCCTTGAAAACATTACATGCATGTCATACATCTCATTGCATTGCAGGTGTCCCTTTGACAGGTTGCTTACCCTTCTTCGCTGTTTATTTCAGCCGATCGTCATGAATCCTGAATCATCAGCTGAGCAGTCCATCAAGGCCCTCCAGGCTCAGAACGCCCAGTTCCAAGGGTTGATCATGAACTTGACCCAGGGGCAACAAGATCTGAAGGCTCTGCTCTTGAAGAAAGAAAAGAAGAATAGGAGGACTGTTTTGTTCAGCCCTAGACGCAGATCTGGGAATGCACCGCAGACTGAAACTGAGAGGACTACTCCATCTGTGAGGGAAGGTAGTCATCAGGAGGAAAGGGTTCCCAGTCCAGTGGTCTCCGACAACGAGACAGATTTCAACGACGAACAATACCCTCCTGCCGAAGACAAGTACAAACAGTTGGAGGATAGGCTGAATGCTATGGAGATCCAACAGGTACCTGGGCTGGATTTTGGAGATCTGGGTTTGTCAACTGGTGTGATTATTCCTCGGAAGTTCAAAGCACCATCCTTTACCAAGTATGACGGGGCGTCTTGCCCCAAGTTACATCTCAGGTCCTATGTTCGGAAGATTCAACCATATACGGTGGACAAGAATTTGTGGATCCACTTCTTTCAGGAGAGTCTTTCAGGGACTCATCTCGAATGGTTCTATCAGCTAGATGGGACCAAGGTTCGTAACTGGGAGGAGTTGGCTACTGCTTTCTACAAGCAGTATCAATATAATGCCGACCTTGCTCCTACGCGTACCCAACTCCAGGGTATGTCGTTAGGATCAGGTGAAGGTTTTAAAGAATATGCGCAGAAATGGAGGGATCTTGCTGGAAGAGTACAACCACCTCTGACTGATCGGGAACTTGTCGATATGTTCTTGGGGACCCTGTCTGGTCCGTTCTACAACCACCTAATTGGGAATTCGTCTGCTGGATTCACAGATCTTATCTTGACTGGAGAGCGAATAGAAGCTGGCATCCGGTCTGGGAAAATTCAAGAGGCTGCACCTTCTGATAAAAAGCCTCATCATGGAAAGAAAGAATCCAATGTTGTGCACGGTAAAAAGAGCCGTCATGAGGCAGGGGCAATCCAGATCTCCAATCCCGGACCTGCTCAACAAGGATAGGGGCAACAGTGAAAGGAGAAACGACAGTACACCAAACTCAACATGTCGTTGGATCAAGCACTGCAACAAATGTTGAAGGCGGGGCTGATCACCTTAAGGGCTCCTCTCCGGAATCCGAACACTTCTGCACCCAACTATCATCCCAACGATAGATGCGCATATCATTCAGATAGCCCGGGGCATACTACAGACAACTGCTGGCCTCTCAAGAACAAAATTCAAGACATGATCGACGCCGGGGAGATTCAGTTTGAAGTGTCTGAGACTCCGAACATAATCACTGCTCCGTTGCCCAATCATTGAAGACCTTTTGTTTATTTGAATTTTTGAGTTGTATTTTTCTTTGCTTATACAAACAATTAATGTCATAGCAAACTCTTTTATTCTATCAATGCATCGCATATGTCTGTTTTGGGGAATTAATACAATTATTTTTGTTATATTCTTTTCATATTTTTTCTGATGTCAACTATCGGTTAATAACTCTGAGCCTCTTGAGGGGGGATGACGAAAACGATACCACGATCTTTACAGTATGCTTTTGAACAGACCCCGCTGATGAGGTACAGGCATTGTTTCAATTCCTAAACACTGGAGTTATAAGGATGATAATCCCTCGTCAACCCATCTGAGCCAAAGAAGTAGGAGTTTTATTTTCGAAAATTGAAACCCTTAATCATAACCTGGGGCAGGGTAGTTCCCTCAGTTGATCCGAGTGCATGACGAATGGCACCAAAGAGATCTTTACGAAACGAACAAAGACAGTAATGGTTCAGAACAATCAAAAGGACAGGCAGTCATCATCAAAATTCATAAATGAAAAACCCAAAAAGTCCAAACCTATGAAAAGGGACTTATGAAACTGGGGCATCCCGCTGACTGTAATTCCAAAAGGAAGCAGTTCAGGCAAAAAAAATAGGGATAACAAAATCAAGAAAGAGGTCTCACAAACCCTCAACCAAAGCAAAAATGACTGCCTATTCAAAAGAGATCATCAACATCTGAACCATTATTGGAACATCAAAGCAAAGACTCAAGCAAGGTCTAACGCACGATCAACTGAGTTTAGGATTGAAGAACATCACGAAGAGCGGGTGGGTACAAATAATTTGAGCCTTTATCCTTTGTTTCTTAAACCGTGAACCAGGCCACGTTATAACCCTTAAAAGTCCTAGCTGAAGCATGGGTTGGTTCGAAAGCATACTGTTACGAAAGGTATCCTGACTCCTTAAGGCTCACGGTAAAATACGGAGTTGACATCACGTTTTACAAACAATCATTGGTTTTATGAAAAGAATGCATTTTCAAAATCTTCAAGACAGACATAAGCTTTGCATTTTTAACATAACTTTGTTGCATATGACTTTTTGTTTGAACAGCAGGGAAATTCGCACGATGAATGCCTAATGAACAGAAGTACCTCCAATCAAGGGGCAGACATGACCATGGTCCATTATCTGGGGCAGTCCAATCAAGATTCGGAGAATCTCTCAAAGGCCAAATAGCCTGGGGCAAATCTCCGCATGAGTCACCTGGGGCATTTCAACAATAAATCTTGCCTGGTCAGAAATCTTCTGGTGGCATGACAAAATACTTCCAACAGGGGCAACTCCCCATATTCCCTGAACGCGGACATAGTCGAAAAGATACTACGCATAATCAAAGACCCGCTAGGTTGACACACCTAGGCAAAAATAAGGGCTTCCCGGCGAACCAAAAGGGTTCGGGCAAAATGAAGGGATGAAATGAAAAAACTGTACACCCGGCAAGTCGAAAACCTGAAAAGGCGGCTTGGGCAAAAATGGGTGTCTCGGTGGACTGAAAACCCAAAAGGGCGGTCCAGGCAAAAGTTAGGGATTAAAGCGTACGACTATGTCCCGTCTTCTTGTCATCTGTCTACCAGAAGAAGGTTTGTCCATCAACAACTATCAGCACCCCACAAGTGCCTCCCCCATAGAAACAGGGGCAATAAAGGGTGGTCTAAGCAATCTGGTTGTTCTATCCTCCAAGACACCAGGGTAAGTTGAAGAACATAACCAATACAGTTCAATACTTCCCCAGGAGAATCAAATCTAGTTCCCCAGGAAAGTTGGAATCATCTCCCCAAGCAGTAAGCTTATCCCCAGTAAGTTACGGAAGCTTACCCCTCTCAAGGCACGAACGCGTCGCCCGGCTTGATTTAAAGAGTTATTTCCTTAACAGGATATAACTGGGTTATCCTCAGCCAAAAGCCACGGAAAGAGTGTCGTCGACAGAATCTTCTTATCCCCAGCGAAGTCCATTTATACTTCCATTACAGCAAGGTATCCTCAGCGAGTCATCCTCAACAATTCAGCAAAAGCATCTCCCCACAGAGTATTTCTTCCCAGCATGGTCGCTAGAATATCTTTTTCTCCTCGCAGAATCCTCCATTCGCCAAGTTTATTCCCCAACGGAGTTATCTTCGTCTATGGGAATTCTTGCAACTATTCTTCAACATCAGCCCAGGATACGACTTCCCGGCACCCGTCAAGGATTTATTTTCTTAGACAAACATACATTCATAAAATGTCACATACATCATTATAGCATGCATATGCATCATACTACACGAATCTCATTGATTTTGAAGACATACAGTTCATGCATCATGATTTTGCATCCAATTATGTCTCGCCTTTTCAGGAAAAAGATCAATACAAAAATTACTACTATCAACTAATCGCAATTCATTCTTGATATAGTTTCGGATATGATCCAGATATGGTGACGTTCTGATGCTGCTTCCGGATTTCCTTCTAGATATAGTTTCGGATATGATCCAGAGATGGTGACGTTCTGATCCTGCTTCCAGATGTCCTTCCAGATATAGTTTCAGATATGATCCAGATATGGTGACGTTCTGATGCTGCTTCCGGATTTCCTTCTAGATATAGTTTCGGATATGATCCAGAGATGGTGACATTCTGATGCTGCTTCCAGATTTCCTTCTAGATATAGTTTCGGATATGATCCAGAGATGGTGACGTTCTGATACTGCTTCCAGATTTCCTTCTAGATATAGTTTCAGATATGATCCAGATATGGTGACGTTCTGATGCTGCTTCCAGATTTCCTTCCAGATATAGTTTCAGATATGATCCAGATATGGTGACGTTCTGATGCTGCTTCCGGATTTCCTTCTAGATATATTTTCGGATATGATCCAGAGATGGTGACGTTCTGATACTGCTTCCAGATGTCCTTCTAGATATAGTTTCAGATATGATCCAGATATGGTGACGTTCTGATGCTGCTTCCAGATTTCCTTCCAGATATAGTTTCAGATATGATCCAGAGATGGTGACGTTCTGATACTGCTTCCAGAGTTCCTTCCAGATATAGTTTCAGATATGATCCAGATATGGTGACGTTCTGATACTGCTTCCAGGTATCCTTCAGATATAGTTTCAGATATGACCCATATATGGTGACGTTCTGATGCTGCTTCCAGATCTCCTTCCAGATATAGTCCAGATGTAAACCAGATATGGCGACGTTCTGACACTTATTCCAGTTGAAGATATTTCAAAACCTTGTCCGGTTCAGTTAAATCGACCCTAAGATTTTCCTGATGCTTATCCAGTCAAAGGCCTTCTCTAGTCCAGCTAAATCGACTCCCAACAGATTTTTCTGATAAAGACTCAGTAGAAGTTATTCTCCCATGGTTCCCTCCCCGACGGTGTGTGAGGTGGTAAGTCCTTTTCAGATGTTTCCCTCTCCAACGGTGTGTGAGGTGGTAAGTCCTTTTCAGATGTTTCCCTCTCCGACGATGAGTGTGAGGTGATCATTCCTTTCAGATTATAATTGCCTATGGTTCTCTGCCCAATACTACGAAGATAATAATCCCCATCAAGATTTTTCTCAACGAGCGTTGTTGAGATTAAAGTCACCCAAGGTTCTCTTACCATTCGTGCTAAGGAAGTGACCATCCCTGGTTCATTCATCAGCGTTTGAAGCTCCAGACTCAGCTCCTGTAACCAGTCAGGACATATCTATACCAAGCATCTAAAATCAGCTCCTGCAACGTGTCAGGTACCCATTTTTCTCTTGCAGGTATGCAGGTTCTCGCTAAAGAATCTCCCCCGCAATCAACATCCAGATGGCATCTATAAGCCCATCACCCTATCCAGCAATCTCTAAATGTCATCTGTAAGCCCATTCCCCATCATCACTGCTACTATGTGAGCGCAAATTTCTGGGCACTCTAGTGTCCAATCATCTTCTACCCTCGGATTACGAAAGGCACGTCAGCCAATCTGCATCCTCAGGTCTAAGAAGATTGAACAGGGGCAACTGTTGCACCCCAAAATTTGCCCTCCCATATTCTTCAAGAAATTGCCAAGCCAAGTCACAAAATTCCCCAAGGGTTATGCAGTTCAACTGTCTCCTATACAGTCAAAACTAGGGTTTGTGTTCTGATCAAAGAAAGGAAGTTTTCAAAGGGCCAATAAAGTCTCATATGCCTACAAATGTGGTCAAGCATCCTCATGTCAAGTTTCAAGGCATTCAGCTCAAAATTGCACAGTCAAAACCCTAGATTGCACTACAGTCAACTGTAGGGGCAAAATGGTCATTTGGCAGTCAAAAGTTCAAATTTTTGGTCAACATATCATTTTGAAGCCACAAACATCATTTGATCAATGCTTGATCATGATTCTCAAAATTTGGCTCAGAAGTCATCAAAGATGCAAAAGTTGTTATATTTGGACAGCTGAAAAAGTCAACTGAAATTGACCAGGGCATAACTTTCACATGGATTATCAGAAAAATTCCATCCAAAGCTCATTTTGAAGAGAAAGACATTTCCTACAATTCATCTTCATACTTCAAGTCCAAGAAATGCTCTCACAAAAAGTTATCAATTTCAACATTATAGGTCATTTTCAAAAGTCAACAAAAAGGGACTTTAAGTCAAAGGCCATAACTTGAGATTGGTAAATCAAAATGACATGGGACCAAAGGCATTGTTTAAAGGACTCAAAGACCTTTCCAAAATGTCCAAGAACATGTGAAAAGCTTAAAAATTGAGCAAGTTATGCCTCGTGGAAGTTGGGAAATTTTTGGGAATTTTGAAAAGTCAACATTGATGCAAATGATCCAAAAATGCAAATGGGCCCATTTTTCTTCCATGATCCATCATTCCAAGCCTATGCACGACAATTAGGCCCAAAAGGAAGTTTTTCTCCATTTTTATTTATTTATTTGGATTATTTATCATTTATAATTCATTTAATTAAATAAAATGCATAAAAAATACAAACCTAATGAAAACAAATCTTTTTATGCAGGTTTGGACTCAATATTTCGTGTAAATACAAAAGGGGAAAGGTTTGAAGCTGATTGGCATGATTGAGAGCAAAATGCACATGGAAAAGATTTGGAAAAATCTTAAGAAAATCAAATATCTTAATCCATAATTGCAAGAGATTTGTACTAATTTTGTTAACCTAAAATGCTCACTATATGATCAGAATCACAACCCTAAAGGAATTGGACTAGAAGCTGCGCTCAGAAGCCATACACAACATTGAAAATTTTCCATAAAAACACAAAACTGATTTCAAGGTTACATGTGGTTTTAAGCCCTAATACTCATTCCAAAAGCTTGCTCGTGGACTCCTGATCCTATCCCAACTCCAAACATCCTTCAAAACTCCAGGAATTGGTAGAGAGAACTCAAACTGTGTCACATAACTTTTGAAATCGCATATCACAATTCATACGTCTTTTTGCATTTTTATTGATGAATTCTTGTTCCTTACAAAGTTTCTAAGCTAACCACTGTGTTTAATTGCATTTTTGTTGACCATACGCGATTTCACCATGTTCACATTTTAGGGTTTTCAGGTTGTGATTTTAGGGCTTTTTCAATACTGTAAAATTAGCCTTCCAAACCATGATAGTCATACTCAGTAAGCCTAGACGAAGAAGAAGCACTATTCGCGAAGAATTTATGACCACCATAGCCCTATTCGCTATTTTCCCATAGCATGCTTAAAGCAACGCGTTAAAACCGTTGCCATTGTGTGTGATTTTTCAGGTACGCGAAGAAGACGAAGACATGGCATCATCTGAGTGGTTGATTTAAAATTCGCGCCAAGCTATCCACTAATCTTGTTTCTTATTTTATATTATTTGTTTATTAATTATATTACAAGCGCGTTTGGTTGGCACAGTTGGTCAGAGAAGGCATTGACTAGGCATGAGACCTGGGTTCGAGTCCCAGGTCTGAGTAATTTCCATATTGTTTTTCCATTAGTAATTACATGCAGGTATAACGTTGAGACTCACCATGCACGTTCAAGGATCAACCAGCCACGCGTCCTGGAGATCAATTAGAGGGCTCAAATTCAAGGCATATGGTAAACGTTGGTCAGCCTTGCTACATGCTACGCAAAAAGTCAACGAACTCAAAGATATTTTGGGCCAGATTGCCAGGCCTGCACCTCTAATTTGGGGCTACCCCCCACTGGTTTGTTTTTTATTCTATTTTATTTTTAATTGTTATTTTCTTTTCCAATTTAATTAATTATCTTTTTTAGAAAAATACAAAAAAACATTATAAAAATCAGAAAAGACTAGAAATAATAAATATTTTTATTTAATTATTTTTTCTAAATAAATTAGCATGTAAATAAATGTAGTTTTAATTAAGGTTACAACTTTATTTCTTTTAATAAATCAAAATCCAAAAATAGAATTAGGTTAATTGTTAATTGTATTCCTTTTAATTTCCTTTTTTTATAATATTATTATTTTATTTATTTTCATAAATTGAATTTTGCATGTAAATTAATTTAGATTTAAATTAGGTTAAGACTTAATATTTTTACAATAAACTTAAAAAACATTAGAACTAGGGTTTAGCATTTTATTTTTAATTTCAATGAATTCTTTTTCTTTTAAATCTTAAAAAAACACAAAAATACCAAAAACATTTAATTTTTCATTTTTATTTTAATTCCTTATTAATTTAATATTTTGCAAAAGGGTCCAACGCCCGTCGCTTTAATTATTTTGTTTCGCGCATTTTACTTTGTCGCTTATTATAATTATGTACATGTCCCAAAGCCTTGTAACAATTTTATTTCTCGCGCTTTTATTCGCTTTATTTATTTTTCAGTCAAATCGGGTCCGGTTTAATTTTGGCGATGTGGACCCGCGCCATTTGTAATAGCCTTAGATTTATTTCCCGCAAATATAAACTGTTAAAAAGCATGCAAGAATGAATGGCTCTAATTAAAATCAAGCGTAGATCACCTTAACATGACAAGACAAATAACTGAAAAACGACACACGATTCGCACACACCACCCCTAGGGTACGCCTCACTGTTGCCTTTCGAAAGGTGATCGTCGAGTATAGGACGTCTTAGTAAGTCCTCATGATCCGGGAACCTGGCATGAGGGTAGCTTCTAAGGTGTCTTCCCATTGCTCTGGTGATCACCACGTCCCTAAAACTCGAATTGACCCGAACACCTCCAACGGTGGTGCTACCTACCTCTCAATGGTGGGATGGCACTACCTTTAAGGACATTTACACAGACGAATTCCTTAGGGTAGGTAGGTTCTCAAGGATACTTGCTCTAACTTCAAACAAATCAAAACATCTTTTCACCAACACTTTTTCAAAAGCTTTCAAAGCAAACTTTTCAAACACTCTGACGTACGAGTCGAACTGAAATTTTTCAAAGAAACTTTTTAAACCCACCTTGAAAAGCCAACAAACAATTTTGAAAACACAATGAGCAAGTATCTAAGAGCCCATGGATAACCATGGATAGAAAGGGTGCTAACACCTTCTCTTTCTATAACCTACCTCCCGAACCGAGAGCAATCTCTTTAAGGAATTTTTCTGTGCTTTTGTCCTTTCCATTTGGAGAAAATAAAAGACGGTGGCGACTCTTGCTTCCGCGACATTTCGCGAACCAGCGTTAAACAGTCAGTTCTAGATCCACCGATCACAGTTATATATAAACAAAAGTTTTAAAGAAAAGAAAAGAAAAATGTTTTAAGCTTAAGAAAGAACTAACATTTATACATTTTAGTTAATGTTTTTATGTACAAGAAAAGATTTATTAAAAAAAGAGTTTTAAGACCAAAAATCTATTAACCTAATTAATCCAATATTTACATATTTTTGGTATAAGAAAAGTATTGTTAAAATAAATTTATTATGAAAAATTAATGTATTATTTATTTAACAAAAAAAAAGAGTTAAGTTGTATAAAAAGAAAATAAAGGGATATAATGAAAAAAGGATATTAGTTTGTAAAAAAGGAAAAAAGGTTAAGTGGGCTCTAGAGGAATATACCTGGCCCAAAATAAACTGAAGACGGATTAGAAAAGGGGGGGGGGGGGGTGCACGCCAGTTTTCATATGGGCTTAAGAATTTCAGTGGGACAGGCCTAACGTTCCACAAACATTTGTTTAGGGTTTCGTTTGTTTTGGCTTAGACTAGGGTTTACAGTGGTACGAACGACACTGTTTCTCTCCTTCTTCAACGTATTCATCTTTCTCAAAGCATGGACAATGACGCTCTCTCCGCCTTAGGCTACCAGGCGCTGCCTCTAACTCCTTCTCCCTCCATGGTTGAGCAAAGTAGCGACAAGAAAAGGTAACAGTTTCCCCTTTTTTATGTTTTAGGGTTTTAAGTTTTGCGTGTTATTGATCTCTTTTTCTTGGCAAGTTCTGATCTTCTATGTTTGTTCATGTTTGTTGTGAGATATTTAAAGAAAAGGGAAGAGGAATTATACCTTTGTTGGCTCTTGGAGACGGAGGAGGAGAAGTGGATAGGAGATGTCCTCAGGCGGCCAAGGCGGAGGGAGTATGATGCTGTGAGCTTTGCTGTAAATCTGGTACTTTGTATCTTACCTTTGGTTTTATGATGATAATACAATCTGAAAACGCTAGCTTTTAGTGCTCTCTTCTTCTTCTGTTTGCTTGCTCTGAGATACTTGTTGTCGATTCTGAGTTGCCTGATGTGCTAACCCTATGATGAAGTCATTCTGAGGGTTTTGTTGTTGTTGTTTGGATATTTTGAATGGCTTTCTTTGAACACAGGGTATATGTTTGAGTTAAGGCTTGAAGTTACAGGCTTTTAGGCTTGTATCTGTAACAGGTTTTGAGGGTTTTGGCTTGGTTTTTGACTGGCTTGTTGTACTGGTTTTGACAGGCTTGCTTTAGTTTGTGTTTTCTGATACAGTTTTGTTTTAGGCTTGTGGGCTTGAGATAGTTTTGAGGCTTGTCCTGAATTTCTGGTTTTAATGTTGAGTTTTATAACTTACAGGCTTACTGGCTTGTGTTGCTGTAAGTTGAAAGGCAGGAGTTTTTTTAGTTTTGTGTGAACTCGTCTCTTCTGTTTGTAGGCAGGCTGTTTGTTTTTAACAAGTTTTTTAATTTGTTTTTTTTTTGCTTTTGGCTTCTCCTTCTGGTATTATGCAGGCAGGTCCCCTTGATACAGGCTTCAAGGCTTGTTTTTGAAGTAAGCTTTGGTTTTAATGCCAATGCTTGAGCAGGTTGCAAGGCTTGAGGTTTACTGTTTTTTGTGATATCTTTTCCTGTGTGCATTCTGCCCCCCTCTGACAATATTCTGATTTTGTTATATTTATCTTTAGGCCTGCCTGGAAAACTGTAAGCTTGCTATTTTTCTCTTTTTCTCTCTCCACAGAAAGCACATATTTGCTTAGAATACCTATTTTTTCTAAAAAGACTTTGGCCTGGAAAATGATGGATAAAACGTATTCTTCCATAAGCTTGTTCGCATTTGTCTTTCCTCTGCATACTTCCAAATTTTCTGCCATGCTTTTGTGCTTGTTGACCGCTTTTGACAGTTTTGCTTAGTTGACATTGTGACTTTGGCCACTTGACAGCTTGTTTTGACATTCAGTTTGCCTTGGACAGTTTAGTTTGCCTTTGTAACTGTAACTTGGCTGTTTGCACTTATGCTGTTTGTTCAATTTGAACTTTGTAACTTGTTTTGTGCATTTTGCAACATAATTCATATGCTTGTAAAACATTGCTTTCCTCTTTGTGAACCAAGAAGAAACATCTTCTTGCGATTTGCAGAGAGGACAAATAAACTGATTCCGGCCAAAATCTTTAATGATGAGTTTTTAAGATTAACTGTCTGAAAATTCTTTTTCTTTTAATTTATCCGTGTTGACTTCTTTCTCTTCTTGTCTTTTGCAGATAAAAAATCAGTCGAGCAATGGGGAGCAGCAGTAGAAGATGTAGATCTAGGATAGATTTATTTTATTTTTTCAATTATTTGTAATAGAACATCATTGTAAATATTGTAAATAAATTTACAATATCTCAATAATATTTGTAACAATAATTAAAAATAAATAAAAACCTTTTTGTCAGTTAATTCTCTTTCGATTCACTGTCTATTTAATTATTTAAGTTTCTTGAATTAAAATAATTGGAAGTAAATCCCAACTATTCTAACTTAGAATAAATAATTAATAAACATCGTAGTCTTGCAACTTCGCATTAATCAATAATAAACCCGGCGTTCCAATTAGCCATAAGCATTGCACAGTCAAATCAAACAAACATCCATATGCCTTTTCTTTCACTGATTAAACCAAACACTGCAAATTTTCAACCAGAAGCCTCAGCTTCTAAACCAGAGGTTCAGGTTTATTGAGAAACAAACTGAAATCTTGAGCAGGCGTCAAAGCAGTGTAACAACCAATTAAAACACTGTGGATTCAAATTCTTCTGAAACTGCGTGTGCAAACCTTAATTCTTGATTTAATGTCAAAGAAGCGTCTGCTTGATCAAACTCTGAGCCAAACTCAAACAAACCCTAGCAACCTGCTTGAACTGATTCAAAAGTTAATGGAAACCTTAATTTTGTCTGACTGATGAGAAAAGTCTGTTTGACCGGTTCTTAAACCAATCTGAAAAATCAGGAAAGGCCTGAAGCCGTGATTTCTTATGAAAAAGAGAGAGGGCAAATTTTGGGGTACAACAGTTGCCCATGTTCAATCTTCTTGAACCTGAAGAGTTAGATCAGCAAGTTTGCCGTTCGCGTCTCGAAGGTAAAAGGAGATTGGACACTAGAGTGCCCGTAAATTTGCACTCGTCAGAACATGGATGCGGGAATGGGCTTAGAGATTCCATTTGGAGATGGGCTTAAAGGTGCCATCTGGAGGGGGAGACAGAATCTTGTCGGGGATGGGCTTAAAGATTCCACCTGGAATATTTGTTGACCTGTATGTCATTGAAATTGAAGCTTAATAATCTTATCCTGAAAAGGGTAAAATGTTAGCTGAAATACAATGTTATGTTGCATGAAATGTATGATGCAATACATGTTATATCAATGTTCATGACATGAATGTAATGATTGCGCATGTAAGTTGATGAGCTGTCTTGCTGAGGATAGATGAATCCTGGATAGCCGGAGATAATAGATTCTTGACTGCTGTCGGGGAAAGTGAATCCTTGACTGCTGCAGGGGGTTGCAAGAATCTTTTGATCATTGCACATGAGAAGTCCTGGGACCGCTGTTGGGGGAATCAGGAGCTTTGGTTGTATGCCACTTCGAGAATGAGAATCTTCATTCTGTTGGGAATATCAGGAATTCAGGTTATCTGCCACTTTGAGAATGAGAATCTTCATTCTGTTGGGAATATCAGGAATTCAGGTTATCTGCCACTTTGAGAATGAGAATCTTCATTCTGTTGGGAATATCAGGAGCTTGGGTGTATGCCAATCTACTGGGGTTTCAAGGATGAGAGTCTTCATTCTGTTAAGGGTCGGAAATTGGGAGTATACCAATCTTCTGAGGTTTTAAGGATGAGAATCTTCATTCTGTTAAGGGTCAGAAACTGGGAGTATACCAATCTTCTGAGGTTTTAAGGATGAGAATCTTCATTCTGTTAAGGGTCAGAAATTGGGAGTATACCAATCTTCTGAGGTTTTAAGGATGAGAATCTTCATTCTGTTAAGGGTCAGAAACTGGGAGTATACCACTCTTCCGAGGTTTTAAGGATGAGAATCTTCATTCTGTTAAGGGTCAAAAATTTGGAGTATACCAATCTTCTGAGGTTTTAAGGATGAGAATCTTCATTCTGTTAAGGGTCAGAAACTGGGAGTATACCAATCTTCTGAGGTTTTAAGGATGAGAATCTTCATTCTTGAGAGGAACAGATTTTTAGGAGCTTCAATTGTCCGTTATTCTGTTGATGGTTGTAACTTCCAGCAGATAATGAAGGAATTTGAAACTTGAAATGTAATTTGTTTTGGAGGATAAATCCTTGACAAATGTTGGGGATTGGAAATCCTTGGACATCCTTGTTGACTGCCGATTGCTTGGGGAGCAAGATCTTCAATGGTTGAGGGATTTCAGGGCCACTGCGGGGGATTGAAAATCCTTGGTGATTTGTGGGGAATGAGAATTCTGATGATCTCTACTGGGGAGTTCAGAACCTGGGAGACTCATGCTGGAGGAGTGAGATTGAGAATCTTCAATCTGGTGGGAAATATCTCGGTGGGGAGAATGTTCACTGATCTGGTTCTACTGGGGATTGATAGTCGGAAGTTTTAGCTCCGCTGGGGATTAACAGCTTTGACTTCACTGGGGATAGGATTTTCAGATTTTTTAGGGCTCCACTGGGGAAACTGAAACTTAACTCTGAGGGGAATTAAGTTCTGGAAGGCTCTCTGGCTGGGGGAAATCAGCTTTGAGGAAGCTTTTGTTCTGCTAAGGATCCTAAAGTTTAACTCTGTTTGGGTAATTAAGTTCTGGATATTAACCTTGTCGAGGAATTTGGAGTTTAAAATCCGCTGGGGATCTCTTCTGAGAGGGCCTCAAGATATATATTTGTACCTTCAACCTATCAGCAATCATCTTTCTTGATTTGTAAGAAAATGATTATGTTCAAATGCATATGCCTATTTAATAAAACATTGGACGTTTCTCAAATTAAACATAAATGTAAGAAGCAAGAGGAAGACAAAGCAAATTTCTGTATTTGGAAAAGTGTTTGTATTAACTTTTTATGAGTATCTTTGTACAAAGGAGACAAACATCCTAGTAAGAGGGTGTTGTTATAAAAATTTTATAGAAAAGAAAGATGGCTATGTGTAACAATTCTATGGGATTCCCATTCTGCTATAGCCTTCACAACTCTGAATGTTTGTCCATTCGTTGCTTCATCTGCCGATGACTGGATTGATCAGAAGCTCGGAGCTTGTTGATGAAGAGATTGTTCTTTAAAGTGATCCGACGAGACACAGTCATACGCTTTAATTCCCTAACTTTTTCCTGGATCGCCCTTTCGGGTTTTCGATCCACCGGGAAACCCCTTTTTGCCCAAGCCGCCCTTTCGGGTTTTAGACTTGTCGGGTGTACAGATTTTTTTATTTTATCCCTAATTTTTGCCTGAACCGCCCTTTCGGGTTTTCGGTTCACCGGGATGCCCATTTTTTCCCAAGTCGCCCTTTCGAGTTTTCGACTTGTCGGGTGATTTTATGCGTAGTATCTTTTGACTATGTTTGCGTTTGCAGGGTGTGGCAATTCGTCGCTCTCCATGGTGGTCAGAATTATTGCACCACCAGAAAAGATGCTCTTGATTACAAATGGTCCTTCGTAAGTAGGAGTCCATTTTCCCCTGGGATCACTTTGCGGCAAGATGATCCGCTTGATTACGAGATCTCCGACTTGATATACTTGACGTCTGACCTTCTTGTTGAAAGCCTTGATCATTCGCTTTTGGTACGTCTAACCATGGCAAACAGCAGTGAGTCGCTTCTCGTCGATCAAATTGAGTTGATCAAGTCGGGTCTGAATCCAATCGTCTTCACCCAAACCAGCGTCCTTCATAATCCTTAAGGAAGGAATCTGAACTTCCATGGGTAGGACAGCTTCCATGCCGTATACCAAAGAAAATGGGGTTGCCCCTGTTGAAGTACGTGTCGTGGTACGGTATCCATGTAGAGAAAACGGTAGCATCTCATGCCATTCTTTGTAGGTGACTGTCATTTTCTGAATGATCTTCTTGATGTTTTTGTTCGCAGCTTCAACAACACCTTTCATCTTCGGCCGATAGGGAGATGAATTGTGATGATAAATCTTGAACTGTTCGCATAGAGCGGTGATCATAGTATTGTTCAGATTTGTACCGTTGTCTGTGATGATCCTGTCGGGGACACCATACCGGCATATGAGGTTCTGCTTGATGAAGCGGGCAACCACATTTTTTGTAACAGAGGCGAAGGAAGCTGCTTCGACCCATTTGGTAAAATAGTCAATGGCGACCAGGATGAAGTGATGTCCATTGGACGCTGTGGGCTTGATCTCCCCAATCATGTCAATGCCCCACATTGTGAATGGCCAAGGAGCTGTTAGAACGTTGAGAGGAACAGGAGGAATATGAATCTTGTCAGCGTAGACTTGACATTTGTGGCAGGTACGGGAATATTGATGGCAATCAGCTTCCATGGTAGACCAGTAGTAGCCCGCCCTTAGAATCTTCTTAGCCATCGTATGTCCGCTCAGGTGGGTGCCAAATGTGCCGCTGTGTATCTCGGTCATGATTAACTCTACTTCAGCTTTGTCCACACAACGAAGTAAAACACAATCATGGCTGCGTTTATAAAGAATACCATTGCTCAGGAAGAACTTGGCAGCAAATCTCCTTAAGAACTTCTTGTCATTGACGGAAGCTCCTTCAGGGTATTCTCTGGTCTGGAGATACCTTTTGATTTCGTGAAACCAAGGTTGTTCCACTACTTCTTCGGTATTAATCTCATGACAGTGCGCAGGTTCATCCATTCGCTCGATGGTGATTTAGGGAGCCTCGTTATCCCAGTTGAGTTTAAACATGGAAGACATTGTAGCCAGAGCATCTGCTAGCTGATTTTCTTCTCGCGGGAAGTGTTCGAAGGCGATCTGCTCAAAATGAGGCAACAATGTTAGGACATGTTCTTTGTATGGGATAAGATTAGGATATTTGGTGTCCCACTCTCCTTTGATTTGACTGATAACCAAAGCCGAGTCCCCAAATACGATCAAAGATTTGATCCCTAAGTCTATAGTCGCCTTGAGACCAAAGATGCAAGCTTCATACTCAGCCATGTTGTTGGTGCAACTGAAACAAAGTCGGGCCGTGAAAGGTGTATGGCAACCTTCCGGGGAAATGAGTACCGCACCGATACCATTTCCAAGTGCATTTGAAGCCCCATCAAAGTACAGGGTCCATCGGGATCCATTTTCAGGTCCGTCATACGGTCTGTTACCTTCAATGTTGTCCAATGTCATGATGTCCTCGTCTGGGAAGTCGAATCTCATGGATTGATAATCTTCGATAGCTTGATGAGCTAGATGGTCAGCTAGTACACTCCCTTTTATAGCTTTTTGGGTAGTATACTGGATGTCATACTCAGTTAGGATCATTTGCCATCTAGCAATTCTTTCAGATAAAGCAGGCTTCTCGAAGATGTATTTGATAGGATCCATTTTGGAAATCAACAAAGTGGTATGAGTCAACATATACTGCCTTAGTCGGCGAGCAGTCCATACTAAAGCGCAGCAAGTTTTCTCGAGCAGTGAGTAGCGAGTCTCACAGTCGGTAAAGTTTTTGCTAAGGTAATAAATGGCATGCTCTTTTCGACCAGACTCTTCATGTTGGCCCAGTACGCACCCCATTGAGTTGTCCAAAACAGTCAGATACATGATCAGTGGTCTTCCTTCGACGGGTGGCATCAGAATAAGAGGTTCTAGCAAATACTCCTTGATTTTATCAAAAGAAGTTTGACAGTCATCGTTCCATTCGACTACCTGATCTTTCTTTAATAGTTTGAAGATTGGCTCACAGGTAGACGTCAGGTGAGAGATGAACCTGGCGATATAGTTCAAGCGCCCCAAGAATCCTCTAACCTCCTTTGCAGTATGGGGGGCAGGCATTTCTTGTATAGCTTTCACTTTCGCTGGATCGACCTCAATGCCTTTGTTGCTGACAATAAATCCCAGAAGTTTACCAGACCTAACTCCAAAAGTGAACTTACTTGGATTCAGCCTGAGTTTGTACTCCTTCAACCTGGCAAACAGCTTCTGCAAATGTTCAAGGTGTTCCTCCTCTGTTTGTGATCGAGCTATCATGTCGTCTACGTAAACTTCGATCTCATGATGTATCATATCATGAAACAAAGCTACCATG
This sequence comes from Vicia faba, assembly GCA_948472305.1. Classification (NCBI taxonomy): domain Eukaryota; kingdom Viridiplantae; phylum Streptophyta; class Magnoliopsida; order Fabales; family Fabaceae; genus Vicia; species Vicia faba. The sequence goes on from OX451741.1 coordinate 146,378,760, forward strand.
GCGCGTTGATAAGTTGCCCCTGCGTTCTTCAGTCCGAACGGCATCACCTTGTAGCAGAAAGTACCCCATTGTGTAACAAAGGTTGTTTTCTCCATGTCTTCGGGGGCTTTGATCTGGTTGTAGCCCGAGAATCCATCCATGAAGGAAAACACCTTGTGCTGAGCTGTGTTGTCAATCAAAATGTAGATATGCGGTAGCGGAAAATCATCTTTAGGGCTAGCCCTGTTCAAATCCCGGTAGTCCATGCACATTCTGACCTTGCCATCTTTTTTGGGAACTGGCACAATGTTAGCAACCCATTGTGGATAGGATGTAACAGCCAGAAAACCAGCGTTGAATTGCTTCATTACTTCAGCTTTAATCTTCTCAGACATGTCGGGCCTCATTCGGCGGACTTTTTGCTTGATCGGTGGACAGTTTTCTCTTGTAGGGAGACAGTGAACCACGATGTCTGTGTCTAACCCTGGCATGTCTTCGTAAGACCAGGCGAAGATTTCAACGTATTCATTCAATAGCTGTATTAAGCGTTCCTTGACACTTGGTTCCAGATTGGCACCCACTTGTACTTCTTTCCTGTCTTCCTCTGTTCCCAAGTTGACAGTTTCCAACAACTCTTCATGAGGTAAGATGGTCCTCTCTTCTTGTTGTAGAAGTCTGGCTAGCTCTCCCGGTACTTCACAATCTTCGTCATCTTCGTACTCAGCCTGATTGACCAAATCTTCAGAGTTATTGAAGGATATAACAGAATAGTCGCCCATGGAATCCGGAGTGGATGGGTACCTGCATTTGTGAGTGTGGGTGTGTGTAAGGGATAGCCATCCTTCAACAAACAAAAATGCAAAAGGAAAGAAAATGAACATAGCAGTTTATAAATGAAAAACGTCCAATGATTCATTAAACATGGCATATGATTATGAAGAGAATCAAAACCCTTATAAATGGACCTACATGCCCCGGGCAAGGCATGAGGTGAAAAAGTAGTGTGCAGATTGTTTTAGTAATTATTACAGACCAACAGGAAATGTTCGAAAGATAAATTACTGATTAATGAAAGTAATGGGGACGAAGTCTTTCGCCTCCCAGTTGTGCAGTCCCCCTTCAATGGTTGGGAAGATCTAATCTTCAATGTTACCCTCTTCGTCTTTGTCTTCTAAAGCATTGATTCCATAAGGAGGAATCTTGATGGGTGTTGTGATCGGTGGATCTGGAACTGACTGTTTAACGCTGGTTCGCGAAATGTCGCGAAAGCAAGAGTCGCCACCGTCTTTTATTTTCTCCAAATGGAAAAGACAAAAGCACAGAAAAATTCCTTAAAGAGATTGCTCTCGGTTCGGGAGGTAGATTATAGAAAGGGAAGGTGTTAGCACCCTTTCTATCCATGGTTATCCATGGGCTCTTAGATACTTGCTCATTTGTGTTTTCAAAATTGGTTTGTTTGCTTTTCAACTGTGGGTTTTAAAAAAGTTTCTTTGAAAATTTCAGTTCGACTCTTGTATCAGAGTGTTTGAAAAATTGCTTTGAAAGCTTTTGAAAATGTGTTGGTGTGAAAAGATTTTTGTTTGTTTTTGAAGAGAGCAAGTATCTACGAGAACCTACCTACCCTAAGGAATTCGTCTGTGTAAATGTCCGTTAAAGTAGTGCCCTCCCACCATTGAGAGGTAGGTAGCACCACCGTTGGAGGTGTTCGGGTCAATTCGAGGTTCAGGACATGGTGATCACCGGAGCAATGGGAAGACACCTTAGAAGCTACCCTCATGCCAGGTTCCCGGATCATGAGGACTTACTAAGACATCCTCTACTCGACGATCACCTTTCGAGGCAAGGCAACAGTGAGGCGTACCCTAGGGGTGGTGTGTGATTTGTGTGTCGTTTTCATTTGTATTTATCTTGTCATGTTAAAGTGATCTACGCTTGATTTTATTTAAGGCCATTCATTCTTGCATGCTTTGTTTAACAGTTAAAATATTTGCGGGAAAAGTAAATCTAAAGCTATTACAAATGGCGCGGGTCCACATCGCCAAAATTAACCGGACCCGATTTGACAGAAAAGTAAAGAAAGCAAAAGAAATAAAAGTGCGAGAAGTAAATGTTACAAAGCTTCGGGAGAGATACATAATTATTTAAGCGGAAAAAGAAATAAGTATGCGAAATTAAACAATTAAAAATATGGGCGTTGGACCCTTTCGCAAAAATTAAAATTAATAAGGAATTAAAATTAAAATTTAAAAGAAAATGTTTTTTGGTATTTTTATGTTTTTTAAGATTTAATAGAAAAAGAATTAATTAAAACTAAAATAAAATGTTAAACCTAGTTCTAATTATTTTTTTAAGTTATTAAGAAAAATATTGAAGTTTTTAACCTAAATTAACCCTAAATTATTTTCATGCAAATTTAATTATAAAAAATAAAATAAATATTATTATTGTGAAAAAGAAATATTAAAAAAGAATAAAAATTAACTAAACCTAATTCTACATTTTTTAGATTTTATTATGAAAAGAATTAAAATTGTAACCTAATTTAAAACTAATTAATTACATGCTAATTTATTTACAAGAAAATATCAAAATAAATAATCATTATATTTTTTTATCTTTTTCTGAGTTTTTTTTATGTGTTTTATATTTTGTAAAAAAAAATAATTAATTAAATTAAAACAATAAAGCAAATAAAACAATAATTAAAAAAATAAAATATGAAGAAAATTGCAAACCAGGGGGGGTTCAGGCCCCAATTGTGAGGTATGCTTTTAGAAATCCAGGCCCATTAAGGAGCTGGCCTTGTTGACTTTTCCTGGGAACGTACACCTGCGCTGACTTGGGTTCACCGTGTTCTCCAATCTGCACCTTTGGATTGCTCTTGAGATGAACGTGGCAAGGCCTGATTTGGAGGCGCATGGTGTACCTTGAACGTTAGCGCTGCATAGGAATGGTTATTGCAAAATAATATGACAAATTATACAGACCTGGGGCTCGAACCCAGGTCTTGGACGTTATTACAATCAACGCTTGCCAGCTGAGCCACACAATGAATTTGTTATATAATCAACAAACAAATAATATAAAAAGAAAGTGGATTAATGCTGGCAAACGCGCGCGAATTTTTGAACACGCCAATCAGCGTATGCCACGACCTCGTCTTCTTCACGTGTTCCTGAAAACAAAAACATGAGGCAACGTTTTTCTATGCGTTGCTTAAGGTCAGTTTCAAGAAAATAGCGACTAGCGCTATGGTGTCCATAAATTGGGCGCGATAGGTGTTTCCTCTTCGTCTGAACGTGCTGAAGCTAATGGTGGTGGTTTGGAGTCTCAATTTTACAGTACCTGAAAACCCCTAATTTACAGTTCTATAAACCCTAAAAGTTATCAATGGCAAATCTCCAAATATGGCACGAAAACGAAATTAAACCACATGGTTAGTTTCAAAACTTCACAAGGAACATGAATCTATAATTAAAATGCTATGAGGATGTCTAGAAATTAAAATACGATCATGGACTTTTCTTGATACAGTTTGAGTTTGTTTTACCAATTCTTGGCGTGGTGATGGATGATTCTGATTGGAATTCGTTCAGGAACCTTCAAGGAAGCTAATGGAATGGTTCTTGTGCTTTGAATCGACCTAAAAAGCTGTTTTCAGAATTGAGTTTTTAGAGAATTTTCCAAAGTTTGTCAATGGCTTTCTTGCGCAGTTTTTTGTGTATTAGCATTAGGTTTATGATCATGCTTATGTACTGAGTGCATTAGGTCAAAAATACTCAATCAAATCCATTGCTTTTATTGTTTTGGAGATTTGATTTTCTAGCTTTATTTTCCAAATATTTTTCACATGTTTTTGTATCAATTAAGATCAAATCACTCCCAATCTTTCCTTATTGACTTAGGCACGAAATCTTGAGGCTGAAATGTGTACAAAAAGATTTGAAAACTTAGGTTAGTATTTTTCCTATATTTAATTTGATTTAAATGAATTAATATAAATAATAATTCAAATAAATAAATAAAAAATGAGAAAATACTTCCCTTTGGGCCAAGTGGTCGTGTACATGCTTGGAATGATGAATCATGGAAGAAAAATGGGCCCATTAGCAATTTTAGGTCATTTGAACCATTGTTGACTTTTCAAAATATCCAAAAATTTCCCAACTTCCACAAGGCATAACTTGCTCAATTTTTAAGATTTTCTCATGTTCTTGGATATTTTGGAAAGTTATTTGAGTCCTCTAACCAATTCCTTTGGTCCCATGTCATTTTGATTTACCAATCTCAAGTTATGGCCTTTGACTTAAAGTCCCTTTTTGTTGACTTTTGAAAATGACCTATAATGTTGAAATTGATAACTTTTTGTGAGAGCATTTCTTGGACTTGAAGTATGAAGATGAGTTGTAGGAAATGTCTTTCTCTTAAAAATGAGATTTGGATGGAATTTTTCTGATAATCCATGTGAAAGTTATGCCCTGGTCAATTTCAGTTGACTTTTTCAGCTGTCCAAATAAGGCAACTTTTGTATCTTGATGATTTCTGAGCCAAATTTTGAGAATCATGATCAAGCATTGATCAAATGATGTTTGTGGCTTCAAAATGATATGTTGACCAAAAATTTGAACTTTTGACTGCCAAATGACCATTTTGCCCCTATAGTTGACTGTAGTGCAATTAGGGTTTTTGACTGTGCAATTTTGAGCTGAATGCCTTGAAACTTGATATGAGGATATTTGACCCTATTTGTAGGCATATGAGACTTTATTGGGCCTTTGAAAACTTCATTTCTTTGATCAAAACACAAACCCTAGTTTTGACTGTATAGGAGACCTTTGCACTGTGCAACCTCTGGGGAATTTTGTGACTTGGCTTGGCAATTTCTTGAAGAATATGGGAGGGCAAATTTTGGGGTACAACAGTTGCCCCTGTTCAATCTTCTTAGACCTGAGGATGCAGATTGGCTGACGTGCCTTTCGTAATCCAAAGGTGGAAGATGATTGAACACTAGAGTGCCCAGAAATTTGCGCTCACATGTTAGCAGTGTGATGGGGGAATGGGCTTATAGATGCCATTTGGAGATTTCTGGATAGGGTGATGGGCTTATAGATGCCATCTGGATGTTGATCGCGTAGGAGATTCCTTGGCGAGAACCTGCATACCAGCAAAACAGAAAATGAGTACCTGACACGTTGCAGGAGCTGATTCTTAGATGCTTGGTATAGATATGTCCCGACTGGTTACAGGAGCTGAGTCTGGAGTCTTCACATGATGATGAATGAACCAGGGATGGTTACTGCCTTAGCATGAATGGTAAGAGAACCTTGGGTGACTTTGACTTCAACAACGCTCGTTGAGAAAATCTTGGGTGTCTTCTACTAGGACAAGAATCAGGGAGATCTTAGGGTCGATCTGACTGAACCAGAGAAGGCCTTTGACTGGATAAGCATCAGGAAAATCTTAGGGTCGATTTAACTGAACCGGACAAGGTCTCGAAATATCTTCAACTGGATAAGCATCAGGGAGATCTTAGGGTCGATCTGACTGAACCAGAGAAGGCCTTTGACTGGATAAGCATCGGGAAAATCTTGGGGTCGATTTAACTGAACCGGACAAGGTCTTGAAATATCTTCAACTGGATAAGCATCAGGGAGATCTTAGGGTCGATCTGACTGAACCAGAGAAGGCCTTTGACTGGATAAGCATCAGGAAAATCTTAGGGTCGATTTAACTGAACCGGACAAGGTCTTGAAATATCTTCAACTAGATAAGCATCAGGGAGATCTTAGGGTCGATCGGACTGAACCAGAGAAGGCCTTTGACTGGATAAGCATCAGGAAAATCTTAGGGTCGATTTAACTGAACCGGACAAGGTCTTGAAATATCTTCAACTGGATAAGCATCAGGGAGATCTTAGGGTCGATCTGACTGAACCAGAGAAGGCCTTTGACTGGATAAGCATCAGGAAAATCTTAGGGTCGATTTAACTGAACCGGACAAGGTCTTGAAATATCTTCAACTGGATAAGCATCAGGGAGATCTTAGGGTCGATCTGACTGAACCAGAGAAGGCCTTTGACTGGATAAGCATCAGGAAAATCTTAGGGTCGATTTAACTGAACCGGACAAGGTCTTGAAATATGATTGAGAATTTAAACTGCATCTTTCCTGAAAGGTAAAAGTCAGTCATATGCAATGCATGATATGGATCAAGCAATGATGTTCTCAACATAAATGAGACTTGTATGATATGATGCGTCTATGCATGTTATAATGATGTATGTGATGTTTTATGTATGTTTTTGTCTAGGAGAGTGAATCCTTGACGGGTGCCGGGAAGTCGTATCCTGGGCTGATGTTGGAGAATAGATTTTGCTTCCGCTGGGGATGATAACTGCAAGAATACCGGTAGGAGAACATGACTCCGTTGAGGAATAAACTTGGCAAATGGTAGATTCTGCGGGGAGAAAAGATACTCTAGTGACCATGCTGGGAAGCAATACTCTGTGGGAAGAGGGATGCCTTGCAGAGTGTTGATAATAGTTTGCTGAGGATGTCTTGTTGTTGGAAGTGTGGATAGACTTCGCTGGGGATAGGAAAGAACTACGTTGACGACGACCTTTCCGTGGCTTTTGGCTGAGGATAACCCAGTTATATCCGATTAAGGAAATAACTCCTTAAATAAAGCCGGACGATGCATTCGTGCTTTCGGGGATAAGCTTCCAGAATCTACTGGGGATAAGCTTATTGCTTGGGGATATGAATTCCAACTTTCCTGGGGAAACTGGATTGGACTCTTCTGGGGAGTTTTGATATGCTGGGGAAGTGATCCCTTTGAATGTTGGTATACCACCGGGGAACAATCTTTAGACCAAGACTGCCGGGGATGCTTGTTTAAGAATATATGTATTGCTGCTGGGGAATGTTGAGCTCTACGGGAGAGTACCCAACTTCCTTGAGGTTTGACCATAGCTTGGAGAGGGATGTACTGTTTTGCTGAACCACTCTCTGGGGAATTAAGGTGTACTGGTCATGTTCTTTAGCTGAACTTACCGTGGTACCTTGGAGGATAGAACAATTAGACTGCTCAGACAACTCTTTTATTGCCCCTGTTTCTGGTGTCACCTGCAATTAATTCCTTTGTTTCGTATGCAAATATTTACGAGTTAGCAAATTATTGTCAATGCATATATCACAAATTGAACCTTGGACGTTCTTCGCAAAACAAAACAGAAAAAGAAAAAATACTTGACACGTTTAATTGAAAATATATTTGTATTGATTTTTGAATGGCCTAAAAATAGGCGTTTTGTGTACAAGAGGCTGACGTCCTAGTAAGAGGAACATCGCCGAACAAGAGAGTTTATACAAATTTTGTACAAAAGAAAATAAAACAGCTGTGTGAAGTGAATGATCCCACTGGGTTTCAACTCTGCTATTGCCTTTATAACTCTGAGCGTCTCATCACTTGATGACCTTGGTTGAAGGTGAAGTTGACTGATCGATGCCGTCTGAACTTGATGTAGATACTGGATTCTGGATGCAAAGTGATCCAATGAGACATAGTATTACGCTTTTATCCCTAATTTTTGCCTGGACCGCCCTTTCGGGTTTTCAGTCCACCGGGATGCCCATTTTTGCCCAAGCCGCCTTTTCAGGTTTTCGACTTGCCGGGTGTACAGATTTTTTCCATTTTCATCCCTTCATTTTGCCCGAACCCTTTTGGTTCGACGGGAAGCCCTAATTTTTGCCTAGGCATGTCAGCCTAGCGGGTCTTTTTTTATGCGTAGTATCTTTTTACTATGTCTGCATTGGCGGGGTGAGGAAGGTCGTCACCATCCATATTGGTCAATATCATGGCTCCTCCTGAGAACACATGCTTAACCACAAATGGCCCTTCGTATGTAGGGGTCCATTTGCCCCTTGGATCACTCTGAGGAAGGATGATTCTCTTGATTACCAGATCCCCAACTCGATATTCCTGTGGTCTGACCTTTTTGTTAAATGCCCTGATCATCCGTTTCTGATACGTCTGACCATGACAGATAGCAGCGAGTCTCTTTTCATCAATGAGGTTGAGTTGATCAAGTCGTGTCTGGATCCAATCATCTTCGTTCAGATTTGCATCCTTCATTATCCGGAGAGAGGGTATTTGCACTTCGATCGGCAAGACTGCCTCCATGCCATAAACCAGAGAGAAAGGAGTTGCCCCAGTTGACGTCCTAGCTGAGGTACGGTACCCATGTAGAGCGAACGGTAACATCTCGTGCCAATCTTTATAAGTCACAGTCATCTTTTGCACGATTTTCTTGATGTTCTTATTTGCTGCTTCTACAACCCCATTCATCTTCGGTCTGTAAGGAGAAGAATTGTGGTGCTGTATTTTGAACTGTTCGCAGAGCTCAGCGATCATCTTGTTGTTCAGATTGGTACCGTTGTCTGTAATAATCCGCTCAGGGACGCCGTACCGACAGATCAGGTTGTGCCGAATGAACCGTGCCACAACAGTCTTGGTTACCGTAGCATAGGATGCTGCCTCAACCCACTTCGTAAAATAATCAATCGCCACTAGGATGAAGCGATGTCCATTGGATGCCGTAGGTTTTATCTCGCCGATCATGTCTATGCCCCACATTGCAAACGGCCAAGGCGCAGTCAGAACATTCAGGGGAACCGGAGGAACATGCACCTTGTCTGCATAAATCTGGCACTTGTGGCATGTCCTGGAATGTTGGTAACAGTCAGCTTCCATTGTAGACCAGTAATATCCTGCCCGTAGGATTTTCTTAGCCATAGTGTGCCCACTGGAATGTGTACCAAAGGTCCCTTCATGTAGCTCTTCCATGATTCTTTCTGCTTCAGTCTTATCCACGCAACGCATTAAGGTTGAATCATGGTTTCGCTTGTATAAGATGCCGTTGCTAAGGAAGAATTTGGCTGCAAACCTCCTCAGGAACCTCTTATCATTGACAGAGGCACCTTCAGGGTATTCCTGAGCTTCTAGATATCTCTTTACTTCATGGTACCAAGGCTTCTCAGTTACCGATTCAGTTTCGAGATCACAACAGTATGCCGGTTCGTCCAGTTTCCAGATGATGATCCGGGGAGCCTCATTATCCCATTTGACCTTGAACATTGAAGACATTTTAGCTAACGCGTCCGCCAACTGATTCTCTTCTCTTGGAAAGTGCTCAAAGGTTATCTCTGTGAAGTGGGGAATCAGGGTCAACACACATTCTCTGTAAGGAATCAGGTTTGGATGTTTCGTATCCTACTCTCCTTTGATCTGATTGATCACAAGAGCGGAATCTCCGAAGACACTTAGAAATTTGATCCTTAGGTCGATCGCAGCTTGAAGACCCATGATGCACGCCTCATACTCCGCCATGTTGTTGGTACAGTTGAAACACAGCCGGGCAGTGAGTGGAGTATGAGTACCTTGTGGAGATATGATTATGGCGCCGATACCGTTTCCCAAAGCATTGGAGGCTCCGTCAAAGTGCATAGACCATCGGGATCCTGGCTCAGGTCCTTCATCCGGTCCAGGTACTTCACAATCAGTTACTATCATAATGCTTTCATCCGGAAACTCGAAGTTCATGGACTGATAGTCATATACAGCTTGATGTGCCAGGTGGTCTGCCAATACACTCCCCTTGATGGCTTTCTGGGTTGTGTACTGAATGTCGTATTCCGTCAAGATCATTTGCCATCTTGCAATTCTCCCAGACAGAGCAGGCTTTTCGAATATGTACTTTATAGGATCCATCTTTGAGATTAACAAGGTAGTGTGAGTCAGCATATACTGTCTCAGCCGGCGAGCAGCCCATACCAAAGCGCAGCAAGTTTTCTCAAGCAGTGAGTATCGGGTCTCACAGTCGGTAAACTTTTTGCTAAGGTAATAAATGGCATGCTCTTTTCGGCCAGACTCGTCATGCTTCCCCAGCACACACCCCATTGAATTGTCAAGCACTGTCAGGTATAGTATCAGAGGTTTCCCTTCAACCGGTGGCATAAGGATAGGTGGTTCTTGGAGATACTCTTTGATTTTGTCAAAAGCAGCCTGACATTCATCGTTCCAACGTACTACCTGATCCTTCTTCAGCAGCTTGAAGATTGGCTCACAAGTAGCAGTCAGATGTGAGATGAAGCGAGCAATATAATTCAGGCGTCCTAAAAAGCCTCTGACTTCCTTCTCTGTCTTGGGAACTGGCATCTCTTGAATAGCTTTGACCTTAGCAGGGTCCACTTGAATACCTTTATCACTGACCACAAAGCCTAGCAACTTCCCAGATCTTACCCCGAAGGTGCACTTGTTCGGGTTCAATCTCAGCTTGTACAGTTTCAACCGGTCAAACAACTTCTGCAGATGATCTAGATGCTCTTCCTCAGTCTGGGACCTAGCGATCATGTCGTCCACATACACCTCTATCTCGTGATGGATCATGTCATGAAATAAAGCAACCATGGCACGTTGGTAGGTTGCCCCAGCGTTCTTTAATCCAAATGGCATGACCTTGTAACAGAAGGTGCCCCACTGAGTAACAAATGTAGTCTTTTCCATGTCTTCAGGTGCCATCTTGATCTGATTGTAACCTGAAAAGCCATCCATGAAAGAGAATACCTTGTGCTGAGCCGTATTATCAACAAGGACATCAATGTGAGGTAAGGGGAAGTCATCCTTGGGGCTGGCCCTGTTCAGATCCCTGTAATCGACACACATTCTGACTTTTCCATCCTTCTTAGGTACCGGCACCACATTAGTAACCCACTGAGGGTAAGAAGTCACTGCAAGGAACCCAGCATCAAACTGTTTCATGACCTCGGCTTTAATCTTCTCAGACATCTCTGGACGCATCCGACAGACCTTTTGCTTAACTGGAGGGCAGTCTTCCTTGGTTGGCAAATGATGGACCACAATATCGGTGTCCAACCCGGGCATGTCTTCGTAGGACCAGGCAAAGATCTCCATATAATCATGCAGCATCTTGGTTAACCGTTGCTTCACGCTGAGCTCTAGGTTGGCACCAATCTTTACCTCTTTTCTGTTTGCCTCAGTGCCCAGGTTTATGGTTTCCACTGGTTCTTCATGGGGTTGAATTGCCCTCTCTTCCTGAAGCAACAGTCTTGCAAGCTCGCCAGGCACTTCGCAATCATCTTCACCTTCGTCTTCGGCTAAGTTGATCGGATTTTCGAAGTCATAATTGGCAGTAGCAGAGTTGTTATCAGTAAGATCCAGAGTGGATTGAAACCTGTATGAGTGAGTGTGTGTGTAAATACAGCTGTTTTGAAAATTATGTAAAGGAAAAGAAAGACAGAAAAGGAACACAATATTTGCAATGCGAAAAATACGTCCAAGATTTCCATTCATGATATATGAAATGACAGTTTGTATGCCCTCACAAATAGAACCACGGTGCCTCGGGTAAGACACCGGGCCATAGAGTTTATCATTGTTTATTACAAATACCAAAAACATAGGAATTCATTACTTAGTAATAAGAGAAACAGATAAGTTGTCCTTTGCACTCCAATTGTTAGATCCACTGTCGGTTGCCGGGTAGATCCAGCTATCAAACTCAGCATCGTCCACTTCGTCTTCGTCCCCGATAGCATTTACTCCATGAGCAGGGAGGGGAGCTGTTACCACATTAGGCTTGTCAGATGCCTCAAACTGTACCTCCTTGGCGTCAATAAGGTCCTGCAGCTTGTTCTTTAACGCCCAACAGTCATCGGTAGAATGCCCCGGGCTATCTGAATGGTAGGCACAACGAGCATTCGGGTTGTACTTGGGAGATGCAGTATTTGGAAACTTCGGCGCCTCCCTGACAGTCACTAAATTGGTGGATAGTAACTGTGGCAGGATCTGCGATAGGGTCATGTTTAAGCGGGTGAATTCTCTCCGGGGTTTTTCCACCTTCTGAGTATTGTTTGGCCGGGGAGCGGCAGCAGGCTTAGCAATCATTACCGCACTGACAGATTGGCGGTGCTCATGTCTCTCTGATTTCCAGGAACCATACACGGCACTAGACTCCTTCTTGAATGGTTTCTTTTCAGAACTAGATGATGCACCCTTCGGAATTTTTCCAGACTTTAACCCAGCTTCAATCCTTTCTCCAGTCAAGATCAAATCAGTGAACCCAACAGAAGAATTCCCAATGAGATGGTTGAAAAATGGCCCAGATAGGGTCCCCAAGAACATGTCCACCAACTCCCGATCAGTCAACGGTGGCTGCACCCTGCCAGCCAGGTCTCTCCACTTCTGAGCGTACTCCTTAAAACCTTCGCTTGCACCTAACGACATACCCTGGAGTTGGGTACGTGTGGGGGCAAGGTCGGCATTATATTGATACTGCTTATAGAAAGCAGTAGCCAACTCCTCCCAGTTACGAACTTTGGTCCCATCCAGCTGATAGAACCATTCGAGATGAGTCCCTGAAAGACTCTCCTGGAAGAAGTGGATCCACAAATTCTTATCCGCAGAGTACGGCTGAATTTTCCGAACATAGGACCTTAGATGCAGCTTGGGACAAGACGCCCCGTCATACTTAGAGAAGGATGGTGCTTTGAACTTGTGAGGGATAATCACACCAATTGACAAACCCAAATCTCCGAAATCCAGCCCCGGTACCTGTTGAACCTCCATAGCCTTCAACCTATCCTCCAGTTGCTTGTATCTATCTTCTGCAGGAGGGTATTGTTCTTCATCAAAATCTGTCTCGTTGTCGGAGACCACTGGACTAGGAACCCTTGCTTCTGCCTGAGGAGAATTCTTGTCAACAGAAGAACCAGCCTCTTCCTGTTGCAGAGTATTGTTAAACCTTCGGCCCGAGTTAAACAGAACAGTTCTTCTTCTTCTTCTCCTTCTTCAGGAGCATAGCCTTTAGTTCTTCTTGGCCTTTAGCCAGACCCTTGATTAATTCTTGAAATTGCGCATTCTGCGCCTGAAGAGCCTTGATGGAAGTCTCAGTTGATGAAGATTCGTGATTCATGATGCTGAAATAAACAGCGAAGAACTGTAAGCAACCTGAAAGGAGGAAAAACCTGCTATGCACATGATGTATGAAATGCGTATGCAATGCATTCAAGGGTTCGAAAGTTCAAATTTGTTGTAGACAAAAGGGAACACACGTTATCATTAAGGAAATCATTGTTTAATACATCAAGGCCTCATGGGCAAAAGTACAAAAATCAAATCAATCCCAAAATACACTGCGCATCCTCTTTGGAGCTATGTAGGTGTTGAGATTCCTCTCCTCATGCAACAGGCGAGTGAGCTCCAAGACCTTCTTTTCACTGGCATGCAGACTAGTCTCAAGAGAATTCCTTTCCTCCTTAAGCTGGATCCAGCTCTTCTGCATCTCTTCCCAGGATGTGGGCATATCAGGGTGCTGAATAGTGTGGGACACTTCTCCTTCCAGGACTGGTTCTTTGATCACTGGGAGCATATGAGGATAAGGCATTACTAACTTCTGGGAGCGGGCTCGTACCCACTTGAGATAAGGTTCCAACGGGATGGAATTCATGTGCCCCAGTGTCTTGCTGTCTATCCTACTGGGCATCCTCCAAGCTCTGATAAATCTCTGGCGAAGTCCTTGAGTATCGTTGTCGAAGTCAAAAACTATGTCAGGAATTAACATGTCATGAGGACCATCCCTCCGAGCATAACCAAACTGTCTCCAAGCCAGGCATGGGCTATAAGTAATACCTCCTCTGATTCCAAGTAAAGGAACATTAGGGTACTCCCCGCAACGATCAATGATAGTGACATCTTCTCTGGACCTAGGGCACCAATGTATATCTGCATGTGTAAGTGTCATCAACCGTTGTGACCATCTCAAACCCCGCTCATTCTTCAAGGCTGATTGTGGAAGGTGCGAAATAAACCACCTTCCCAGGAGAGGAGTGCAACACATAAGGACACCTCTTTTTCTCATGGTTCGAGTGTAACATGAGTGAAGGATGTCCCCCAGCAACGTAGGTATAGGATTCCTGGACATAAAGATCTGAACAACACTGATATCAATAAGCTGATCTGGGTTAGGGAACAACACCAAACCATAGACAAGGAGGGCTACAACCTCTTCAAAAGCTTGCAAGCCAAGGGAATTCCAACATTCATGGGCCTTTTCAAACAGAAACCTGGCTAAGAACCCTTTGATACCACTTCTAACTTCCCAATGTCCCTTGAGGTCAGATGACTGTAGGTGCAAGGCTTTAGCAATCTCTTCAAGCTTAGGTTCCTTTTCTGTACCGTTGAAGGGTAGCTGATCAAGGATAGGGATCTTCAGGAGCCGGGAGAACTCCTCCAATGTAGGTACCAACTGATAATCCAAGAAGGTAAAACAGTGATGCAGAGGATCAAAGAACTGGAACAAGACCTTTATGATATCTTCCTCAATGTTGGTGTTGACCAAGCTGATGAGGCTTCCATGTCTTTCACTGAACGATGAGTTCTCGGGAATCCTGGATATAAGCTCCTTAAGCTGAGGAGGGATCCTTACAAGATTGACCTGAATTGTCTTTCTACGAACAGTTTCCATGTCCTACAAAACAAGAACAAAGATGAAAATCCGAACCCCTGAAATGGTTAGTCAATGCATATGATGCTGGATGATGTCATGATGCTATGATTAAACACACCACAGATATTTACAAAGACAAACATGTAAGGCACACAAGGCACACAAGACAAGCCCTTAAGGTTTAAGGCCAGCATGGGGTCTGGGTAGTACCCTCTTGAAGTTGGTGGGTTCAACCTGTCCTAATCAAAGTAACCGGGTTCTAAGGTTCCCAATATCACGGGATTGCTTTCATTGTTCATCGTTTCGATTTAGCCACTGAACTGGCGACCGAAATATTCCAGGAAAGAAATCCTCAATTGAGTGTAGTATCGAGTATCAACCAACCTCGGACTGCACCAAAGTCAGTTATCTCACTACCCTAAAGAGTCCAAGATAGTTCAATTAAGGTTCCTAAGGTCTGTTGATGCTTCACGACACCACGCGGAGGCCCCTTACTCTCCTTGACTGAACTCAAGGGTTACCGGTACACACCAAAGTGCCACATCAACGTAGCAGACTGTTTCAACCATGTCGGTATACCCCACACAGTTCCCTCACAGCCTTGTTGCTACTTTCTAAGAAGGTATCCCCCAGATCCGGGTTAGGATCTATAGAACTCCCAAGCAACCCACAATTTAAAGCACACAAGGAAAACAATTGAAAACATAGTTATGACCTAGCCCTAAGGTACACCTCACTTTAAGTTTTATGTCCCCAGCAGAGTCGCCAGTTCTGTGATCGGTGGATCTGGAACTGACTGTTTAACGCTGGTTCGCGAAATGTCGCAGAAGCAAGAGTCGCCACCGTCTTTTATTTTCTCCAAATGGAAAGGACAAAAGCACAGAAAAATTCCTTAAAGAGATTGCTCTCGGTTCGGGAGGTAGATTATAGAAAGGGAAGGTGTTAGCACCCTTTCTATCCATGGTTATCCATGGGCTCTTAGATACTTGCTCATTTGTGTTTTCAAAATTGGTTTGTTTGCTTTTCAACTGTGGGTTTTAAAAAAGTTTCTTTGAAAATTTCAGTTCGACTCTTGTATCAGAGTGTTTGAAAAATTGCTTTGAAAGCTTTTGAAAATGTGTTGGTGTGAAAAGATTTTTGTTTGTTTTTGAAGAGAGCAAGTATCTACGAGAACCTACCTACCCTAAGGAATTCGTCTGTGTAAATGTCCGTTAAAATAGTGCCCTCCCACCATTGAGAGGTAGGTAGCACCACCGTTGGAGGTGTTCGGGTCAATTCGAGGTTCGGGACATGGTGATCACCGGAGTAATGGGAAGACACCTTAGAAGCTACCCTCATGCCAGGTTCTCGGATCATGAGGACTTACTAAGACATCCTCTACTCGACGATCACCTTTCGAGGCAAGGCAACAGTGAGGCGTACCCTAGGGGTGGTGTGTGATTTGTGTGTCGTTTTCATTTGTATTTATCTTGTCATGTTAAAGTGATCTAGGCTTGATTTTATTTAAGGCCATTCATTCTTGCATGCTTTGTTTAACAGTTAAAACATTTGCGGGAAAAGTAAATCTAAAGCTATTACAAATGGCGCGGGTCCACATCGCCAAAATTAACCGGACCCGATTTGACAGAAAAGTAAAGAAAGCAAAAGAAATAAAAGTGCGAGAAGTAAATGTTACAAAGCTTCGGGAGAGATACATAATTATTTAAGCGGAAAAAGAAATAAGTATGCGAAATTAAACAATTAAAAATATGGGCGTTGGACCCTTTCGCAAAAATTAAAATTAATAAGGAATTAAAATTAAAATTTAAAAGAAAATGTTTTTTGGTATTTTTATGTTTTTTAAGATTTAATAGAAAAAGAATTAATTAAAACTAAAATAAAATGTTAAACCTAGTTCTAATTATTTTTTTAAGTTATTAAGAAAAATATTGAAGTTTTTAACCTAAATTAACCCTAAATTATTTTCATGCAAATTTAATTATAAAAAATAAAATAAATATTATTATTGTGAAAAAGAAATATTAAAAAAGAATAAAAATTAACTAAACCTAATTCTACATTTTTTAGATTTTATTATGAAAAGAATTAAAATTGTAACCTAATTTAAAACTAATTAATTACATGCTAATTTATTTACAAGAAAATATCAAAATAAATAATCATTATATTTTTTTATCTTTTTCTGAGTTTTTTTTATGTGTTTTATATTTTGTAAAAAAAATAATTAATTAAATTAAAACAATAAAGCAAATAAAACAATAATTAAAAAAATAAAATATGAAGAAAATTGCAAACCAGGGGGGGTTCAGGCCCCAATTGTGAGGTATGCTTTTAGAAATCCAGGCCCATTAAGGAGCTGGCCTTGTTGACTTTTCCTGGGAACGTACACCTGCGCTGACTTGGGTTCACCGTGTTCTCCAATCTGCACCTTTGGATTGCTCTTGAGATGAACGTGGCAAGGCCTGATTTGGAGGCGCATGGTGTACCTTGAACGTTAGCGCTGCATAGGAATGGTTATTGCAAAATAATATGACAAATTATACAGACCTGGGGCTCGAACCCAGGTCTTGGACGTTATTACAATCAACGCTTGCCAGCTGAGCCACACAATGAATTTGTTATATAATCAACAAACAAATAATATAAAAAGAAAGTGGATTAATGCTGGCAAACGCGCGCGAATTTTTGAACACGCCAATCAGCGTATGCCACGACCTCGTCTTCTTCACGTGTTCCTGAAAACAAAAACATGAGGCAACGGTTTTCTATGCGTTGCTTAAGGTCAGTTTCAAGAAAATAGCGACTAGCGCTATGGTGTCCATAAATTGGGCGCGATAGGTGTTTCCTCTTCGTCTGAACGTGCTGAAGCTAATGGTGGTGGTTTGGAGTCTCAATTTTACAGTACCTGAAAACCCCTAATTTACAGTTCTATAAACCCTAAAAGTTATCAATGGCAAATCTCCAAATATGGCACGAAAACGAAATTAAACCACATGGTTAGTTTCAAAACTTCACAAGGAACATGAATCTACAATTAAAATGCTATGAGGATGTCTAGAAATTAAAATACGATCATGGACTTTTCTTGATACAGTTTGAGTTTGTTTTACCAATTCTTGGCGTGGTGATGGATGATTCTGATTGGAATTCGTTCAGGAACCTTCAAGGAAGCTAATGGAATGGTTCTTGTGCTTTGAATCGACCTAAAAAGCTGTTTTCAGAATTGAGTTTTTAGAGAATTTTCCAAAGTTTGTCAATGGCTTTCTTGCGCAGTTTTTTGTGTATTAGCATTAGGTTTATGATCATGCTTATGTACTGAGTGCATTAGGTCAAAAATACTCAATCAAATCCATTGCTTTTATTGTTTTGGAGATTTGATTTTCTAGCTTTATTTTCCAAATATTTTTCACATGTTTTTGTATCAATTAAGATCAAATCACTCCCAATCTTTCCTTATTGACTTAGGCACGAAATCTTGAGGCTGAAATGTGTACAAAAAGATTTGAAAACTTAGGTTAGTATTTTTCCTATATTTAATTTGATTTAAATGAATTAATATAAATAATAATTCAAATAAATAAATAAAAAATGAGAAAATACTTCCCTTTGGGCCAAGTGGTCGTGTACATGCTTGGAATGATGAATCATGGAAGAAAAATGGGCCCATTAGCAATTTTAGGTCATTTGAACCATTGTTGACTTTTCAAAATATCCAAAAATTTCCCAACTTCCACAAGGCATAACTTGCTCAATTTTTAAGCTTTTCTCATGTTCTTGGACATTTTGGAAAGGTCTTTGAGTCCTATAACCAATGCCTTTGGTCCCATGTCATTTTGATTTACCAATATCAAGTTATGGCCTTTGACTTAAAGTCCCTTTTTGTTGACTTTTGAAAATGACCTATAATGTTGAAATTGATAACTTTTTGTGAGAGCATTTCTTGGACTTGAAGTATGAATATGAGTTGTAGGAAATGTCTTTCTCTTCAAAATGAGCTTTGGATGGAATTTTTCTGATAATCCATGTGAAAGTTATGCCCTGGTCAATTTCAGTTGACTTTTTCAGCTGTCCAAATAAGGCAACTTTTGTATCTTGATGATTTCTGAGCCAAATTTTGAGAAACATGATCAAGCATTGATCAAATGATGTTTGTGGCTTCAAAATGATATGTTGACCAAAAATTTGAACTTTTGACTACCAAATGACCATTTTGCCCCTATATTTGACTGTAGTGCAATTAGGGTTTTTGACTGTGCAATTTTGAGCTGAATGCCTTGAAACTTGATATGAGGATATTTGACCCTATTTGTAGGCATATGAGACTTGATTGGGCCTTTGAAAACTTCATTTCTTTGATCAAAACACAAACCCTAGTTTTGACTGTATAGGAGACCTTTGCACTGTGCAACCTCTGGGGAATTTTGTGACTTGGCTTGGCAATTTCTTGAAGAATATGGGAGGGCAAATTTTGGGGTAGAACAGGTGTCTTTTCAATTTTTGAGCGGCGCATAGCTTTTTGCCCCGCAGCGGTGAATCCTAATCCAAACTTGTCTGCCTTGTGGGGAAAGTCAGGCAACTGACCCCACGTTGAGCTCTTCCCTTCCTCCATTGCAGCCTTTGCGTCTTTCAGAGATTCCATCCTGGCCACCTGCTTGGGTACCTCAGCTACCGCTTTTGCTACTGCCACCTCGGGAGAGACTTCCTCAAAGTGCTGGAATGGTGTTTCAATAAATTCGCCGTCCACTTCCACATACCGAAAGGAGTTCAGGTGACTGATCATGTATTCCTCCTCATCGTGTACAGTTATGATTTTTCCTTTGACAGGGTACTTCAACATCTGATGCAGAGAGGAAGTGACTGCCCCAGCATTATGTATCCACGGTCTTCCTAGCAAGCAAGAGTATGATGGGCAGATGTCCATCACATAGAATGTTGAATGGAATACTTCAGTGCCTACCTTGATGGGGATGTCGACCTCCCCATGCACCATTCTTTTAGACCCTTCGAAGGCCCTTACAATGATATTACTTGGTTTCAGCTCCAAGCCTTCACAATCCAATCGATCGAGAGCCTTCTTAGGCAGCATGTTTAGAGAAGAACCAGTGTCGACCAAGACATGGGCGAGAGTGGTTCCTCGGAATTTGACTGACACATGCAATGTGTCATTGTGCTTTCTTCCCTTCGGAGTCAGATCGGAATCAGAGAAACCCAGACCGTTATCAGCGGTAAGGATGGCTACACAATCCTGGAATTGATCGGCTGAGGTTTCCTGGGGCACATGGGTTGTCTTCAAAAACCTTATCAAGGCTTTGGCATGAGCCTCCGAACAAAGCAGCAATGCTAACATGGAGATCTTCGAGGGGGTTTGCCCCAGTTGCTCTACCACGTCATAATCACTCTTCTTAATTATTTTCATAATCTTCTCCATTTCTTTCTTAGAGGTTTCGGGGATGACCAATGGCTGAGCCCTCGTCCTGACGAGCTCATCTTGGATCCCTTTCCCCTTATCAGCAGAAGTAGGAGGGACAACCACAGGGGTGACGGCTTCTTCGATCAACGGAGTTCTTGCAGAAAGTTTTATCGGTGTAGGAGTAACTTTGGCAGCAGCTGAGGGTCCAAAGATTGCCTTTGGAGGGGAAATCTCTGGAGAGAAAATTCTCCCACTTCGGGTGATCTTACTCGTACCTGCAATGTTTCCAATGTCGGTAGTCTCTTCGTCAGAGCTCTCTTCAGTTATCTCAATTTGTTTAACACCATGGTAGTAGATTTCTCCACCATAATTCCATGGTATTGATTTGTCAGATTTATAGGGGACAGGCCCAGGCATGGTTATTTTCATAGGAACAATCTTCGTAGCTGATGTAATCTTAACAGGCTTTTTAGGGACCTTGGAAAGATTGGTGGAAATAGTGATTATTGAAACATCTTCGATAGGGGTTGGAGTAGCAGGAACCTTTTCGAAAAGAATTTGTTGACTGTCCATTAGGCCTTGGATGCCTATCTTC
Organism: Vicia faba; assembly: GCA_948472305.1. Taxonomy (NCBI): domain Eukaryota; kingdom Viridiplantae; phylum Streptophyta; class Magnoliopsida; order Fabales; family Fabaceae; genus Vicia; species Vicia faba. The sequence continues at coordinate 146,399,268 of OX451741.1, forward strand.
AGCAATGGACAGTCGATTGGGAGGGAGGAACAGCAGTAGCAATCTTCTTTACATCCTGGGAAAATCCCAGCCTTCAACAGATTTAACTTGATTGTCAATAGTGGAGTTACCAGATCATCCACAGCAGCAACATACAGATCTTCTTCAATAGCATGGACATTGCGACCATGCTTTGGCATCGGAGCGGATATTACATTCGGCTTCTCGGGGGCGTCAAACTCAACCTCTTTTGTGTCTATCAAGTCTTGAATTTTATTCTTTAGCGCCCAACAATTGTTGGTGTCATGTCCGGCGCTGTCAGAATGATAGGCACATTTGGCATTGGCATGATAGTATGGAGATGTGGTGTTAGGGTTTTTCGGTGCCTCCTTTAAACCAGTCAGATTCAACTTCAATAAATGGGGAAGAACTTGTGTAGGCGTCATATTGATGCGGGTGAACTGCCGTTGTGGTCGTTCTACCCGTTACTGGTTAGGTCTAGACTGATTAGTACGAGGCTGATCATTTGACGAATTTTGAATCATCACGCCCCCTACAGTCGGCCAGCGCTCAGTTCTCCCCGATCCCTTTTGAGAGTACACAACAACTATCTCCTTCTTGGCTGGAAATGGCTTTTTAACAGTTGTAGATGCAGAGGCATCCCTTTGAATCTTCCCATTCTTAATACCAGCTTCCACCCGTTCGCCATTCAGAATCAATTCAGTAAACCCTACGGAAGATCTCCCGATCAAATGGTTAAAGAACGGGCCAGATAGGGTCCCCAAGAACATATCAATTAGTTCCCTATCTGAAAGAGGTGGCTGCACTCTTCCAACCAAGTCGCGCCATTTCTGGGCGTATTCTTTGAATCCCTCATCTGAGGCCATCCCCATACTTTGTAACTGAGTACGGGTTGGTGCTAAGTCAGCGTTATATTGATACTGGCGATAAAAGGCAGCTGCCAAGTCTTCCCAGTTATGCACTTCTGACCTCTCAAGTTGGTAAAACCAGTCTAGCTGTGTACCGGACAAGCTGTCCTGAAAGAAGTGTACCCAAAGATTTCTGTCGGATGTATGAGGTTGAATTCTTCTGACATATAACCTCAGGTGCATCTTTGGGCAAGACAGCCCGTCATATTTTGCAAAAATTGGCACCTTAAACTTTGGAGGGATCACAATCCCAGCAATCAGCCCCAATTCTTCAAAATCAAGCCCAGGAACCCTTTGCAGCTCCATAGCTGCCAGTCTATCCTCCAGGTTTTTGTATTTGTCGTCTGCTGGCGGGTATTGCTGCTCTGAGTAGTCTTCATCTTCCTCAACCTATTCCTCTTCAGCCTCAGACTCAGAAGGTAATGCGGCCCCTTTTCCTTTACCGGTCCCCTCATCAGATGTGGAAGGGAATTCAAGAACTCTCCTTGCTTCATTCTCAAATCTTCTTCCCAGTGTAGCTACCCCGACTCTTTTCTTCTTCTTTTTCCCTTTTTCTTGCTCTTTATTCCCCAGTAATGCTTTAAGATCCTCCTGACCCTTTGCCAAGGTCATAAGGAGTTGTTGAAACTGCGAGTTTTGTGCCTGCAGATCTTTGATCGTCTGTTCGAGATCCATCTTACTGAAATAAACAGCAGAAAGATAAGGAAACCTGGTGTGGAGACCTGTTTATGCATATGATGAATGATATGTTTATTCATGCAATGCATTCAAGGATTTAGAAATTCAAAGTTGTTGCAAACAAAAAGAACACACGTCATATTAATAAGAAGAAATTTGTCAGTACATAAATGCCCCATGGGCCAAATATTACAAAAACTTCTTAAGGTAAAAAGACGTTGCGCATCCTCTTTGGTGCGATGTAAGTGTTGAGGGTCTCCTCCTCGTGAAGTCGGCGGGTAAGCTCTAAAACCTTCTTCTCACTGGCGTAGAAGTTGGCTTCAAAAGTATCCCTTTCTTCCTTGAGTTGGATCCAACTCTTCTGCATCTCCTCCCATGATGTTGGCATGTCAGGATGTAGGATGGTGTAAGGAACCTTTCCTTCCTTAACAGGCTCTTTGATCAAAGGGAGAATATGAGGGTAAGGCATCATAAGACTCTGGGCTCGGGTTCGTACCCACTTGAGGTAAGGCTCAAGAGGGATGGAGTTCTTATGCCCCAGTGTCTTGCTATCTACCATGTTAGACATCCTCCAAGCTCTGATGAATCTTTGGCGAAGTCCTTGCGCATCATTGTCGAAGTCAAAAACTAGGTCAGGAATCAACATGTCATGAGGGCCGTCCCTCCGTGCATATCCAAATTGTCTCAAAGCTAGACAAGGGTTGTAGGTAATGCCTCCTCTAATGCAAAGTAATGGAACATTAGGGAACTCACCACAATGATCGATGATGATGACATTTTCTCTGGACCGAGAACACCAATGTACATCACAGTGCGTGAGGGTCATCAACCGTTGTGACTACCTTAAGCCTTGTTCGTTCTTCAAAACAGATTGTGGAAGGTGAGAAATAAACCACCTTGCAAGGAGAGGAGTACAACACATGAGAACACCTCTCTTTCTCATTGTTCGTGTGTAAAATGAGTGGAGGATATCCCCAAGTAATGTAGGTATGGGATTCCTGGATAGGAAAATCTTGACGGCATTGACATCTATAAGTTGGTCAGGATTTGGGAACAAGACCAACCCATAAATGAGAAGTGCCACAATTTCTTTAAAGGCTTGTAGATCCAATGAATTCCAACACTCTTGTGCCTTCTCAAACAAGAATTTTGCCAAGAAGCCTTTGACACCACTTCTAGTTTCCCAATGCCCCTTGATGTCAGATGGTTGCAAGTGTAGTGCTTGAGCAACATCTTCAGGCTTTGGTTCTTTTTCCGTACCGTTGTAGGGTAGTTGATTAAGAATAGGAATTCTCAGGAGTTGAGAAAATTCCTCCAAAGTAGGCACCAATTGGTAGTCGGGGAATGTGAAACAGTGGTGAAGGGGGTCAAAGAACTGGAACAACACTTTCATCATATCTTCTTCAATGCTGGTGTTGACTAGGCTGAGCAGTCTACCATGTCTTTCACTGAAGAGAGAGCTTTCTGGAATTCTGGATGTGAGCTCCTTGAGTTGAGGAGGGATTCTCACAAGGTTGACTTGGATAGTTTTCCTGCGAAGAATTTCCATGACCTACAAAACAAGAACAAAGATGAAGACCCAAACCCTTGAAATGGTTAGTGGATGCATATGATGCTTTATGATGTTTATGATGTATGCACAAACACATGTACAAGCAATTCACATAAAACCCTAGTTTCAGGCTTGCATGAGGTTTCATAGGTAAGTACCCACTTGAGTGTAGTTGGCTTAAAAACCTGTCCTAAAAAAGAAACCGGGTTCTAAGGAGCTCAATATCATTGGATTGTTTTCCATGTTCATTTTTTTGGTTTAGCCACTTAACTAGCGACCAAAATATTCCAAGAAAACAACCCTCAATGAGTGTAGTATCGAGTATCTACCAACTTCGGACTGCACCAAAGCCGGTAATCTCACTACCCCTAATAAAAGGCCAAGATGGTCAAGTAAGGTTCTAGGTCATTAGTGCTTAGTGACATCACTCAGCGGCCCCGTACTCTCCTTGATTGAACTCAAGGGTTACCAGTACTCACAAATATGTCGCACTAATATAGCTATTGCTTCAACCGTGTCGGTATACCCCACACAGTTTCCACAACGTATTGCTATCTATGAATGTTTCCCAAATCCGGGTGTAGGATTTCAAGCCCAAACAAGAGAACCACTAAGGTAAAGCAATCAAAGCAAACAATTAATCATGCAAAAGGGTGATCTAAAACCCTAAGGTAACCCCACTTTTAAATTTATCCCCAGCAGAGTCGCTAGTTCTGTGATACGGTGGGAGAACTGACTTGGATTTTGCGTTTGTATTCGCACTTGTTCGGTTTAGCAAGAGTCGCCACCGACTTTTTATTTTATCCTAAAGGAAAGGTTAAAAAGCACAGGAAAAACCTTTTGAGATGTTTTCGTGGGTTCGGGGGGTAGATTATGAAAAGGGAAGGTGCTAGCACCCTTTTCATCCATGGTTATCCATGGGCTCTTAGTTACTTGTTTTAGATCACTTGCCTTGATTTTCAATTGTTTGAAATGGTGCTTTGTGTGTGTGGTTTTGAAAATGTTTTAAAAAAGATGCCTTGTCTAGGCAACTGTTGTAACAATTCTTTACTCGAATGTTTTACAAAGGTGTGCGTCTTTTTGAAAAGATGTTTCAAGGTTTTTGAATGTTGTTTTGAAATTTGTGTTGTGGAGTGTGTTTTGAAAGTAGGCAAGTGTATTTTGCAAGTTGGATCAAGTAACTAAGAGTTGTCTACCCTATGGCACTCAAAGATTTTTCTCATGTTTTAACCCTTTTAACAGTGTTGTTTCACCATTGTATTTGGTGAATAACCTTGTATTAGGATGTTAACGGGACAGGCGCGGGTCATCGTATAGACCATGACTGCAATGGTACTAAGTGTCTTTGGCAATTTTCCTTTAAGGGACTTGATCATTTTTTAGGCAACTTCGAAAGCGTCATCGAGGGACTATGATCATTTGATTTGTTTTTGTTTTGCCAAAGAACTTGAAATGCAAACATGGCCCATTTTTGAAGGCAACAGGCGAGATTACCCTAGGGGTACAAGTGTGAATTATGTGTTGATTGTCATGCATTTATCTTGTGTTAGGTTATCTAGCGGTTGATTTTATTGGCATACAAACCCTAAGTCTAAACATGGTATAATTGAAAGCGATAAATTGCAGGAATTTAAAGTCCTAAACTATTACAAATGAGTATCCGGGGATGGGGGTACAAATATTTACAAATGGGGGATGAGACTTATCGGAATAGTAGTGTCCAAATAATATTTACAACCAAATCGAATCGCATTCTCAATGTAAAGTATAGCAATGTATAAGAATTAAAGAGAAATAAAAGTATGTAAGATGCACATGATTATTTACAAATGATGCAAATATTAACCTAATATATTTATTAAGTATTTTATTCTTTTTGTATTTTTTGTTAATGTTATATATAAACAAAAGTTTTAAAGAAAAGAAAAGAAAAATGTTTTAAGCTTAAGAAAGAACTAACATTTATACATTTTAGTTAATGTTTTTATGTACAAGAAAAGATTTATTAAAAAAAGAGTTTTAAGACCAAAAATCTATTAACCTAATTAATCCAATATTTACATATTTTTGGTATAAGAAAAGTATTGTTAAAATAAATTTATTATGAAAAATTAATGTATTATTTATTTAACAAAAAAAAAAGAGTTAAGTTGTATAAAAAGAAAATAAAGGGATATAATGAAAAAAGGATATTAGTTTGTAAAAAAGGAAAAAAGGTTAAGTGGGCTCTAGAGGAATATACATGGCCCAAAATAAACTGAAGACGGATTAGAAAAGGGGGGGTGCACGCCAATTTTCATATGGGCTTAAGCATTTCAGTGGGACAGGCCCAACGTTCCACAAACATTTGTTTAGGGTTTCGTTTGTTCTGGCTCAGACTAGGGTTTACAGTGGTACGAACGGCGTTGTTTCTCTCCTTCTTCAACGTCTTCATCTTTATCAAAGCATGGCCAATGACGCTCTCTCCGCCTTAGGCTACCAGGCGCCGCCTCTAACTCCTTCTCCCTCCATGGTTGAGCAAAGTAGAGACAAGAAAAGGTAACAGTTTCCCCTTTTTTATGTTTTAGGGTTTTAAGTTTTGCATGTTATTGATCTCTTTTTCTTGGCAAGTTCTGATCTTCTATGTTTGTTCATGTTTGTTGTGAGATATTTAAAGAAAAGGGAAGAGGAATTATACCTTTGTTGGCTCTTGGAGACGGAGGAGGAGAAGTGGATAGGAGATGTCCTCAGGCGGCCAAGGCGGAGGGAGTATGATGCTGTGAGCTTTGCTGGAAATCTGGTACTTTGTATCTTACCTTTGGTTTTATGATGATAATACAATCTGAAAACGCTAGCTTTTAGTGCTCTCTTCTTCTTCTGTTTGCTTGCTCTGAGATACTTGTTGTCGATTCTGAGTTGCCTGATGTGCTAACCCTATGATGAAGTCATTCTAAGGGTTTTGTTGTTGTTGTTTGGATATTTTGAATGGCTTGCTTTGAACACAGGGTATATGTTTGAGTTAAGGCTTGAAGTTACAGGCTTTTAGGCTTGTATCTGTAACAGGTTTTGAGGGTTTTGGCTTGGTTTTTGACTGGCTTGCTGTACTGGTTTTGACAGGCTTGCTTTAGTTTGTGTTTTCTGATACAGTTTTGTTTTAGGCTTGTGGGCTTGAGACAGTTTTGAGGCTTGTCCTGAATTTCTGGTTTTAATGTTGAGTTTTATAACTTACAGGCTTATTGGCTTGTGTTGCTGTAAGTTGAAAGGCAGGAGTTTTTTTAGTTTTGTGTGAACTCGTCTCTTCTGTTTGTAAGCAGGCTGTTTGTTTTTAACAAGTTTTTGAATTTGTTTTTTTTTTTTGCTTTTGGCTTCTCCTTATGGTATTATGCAGGCAGGTCCCCTTGATACAGGCTTCAAGTCTTATTTTTGAAGTAAGCTTTGGTTTTAATGCCAATGCTTGAGCAGGTTGCAAGGCTTGAGGTTTACAGTTTTTTGTGATATCTTTTCCTGTGTGCATTCTGCCCCCCTCTGACAGTATTCTGATTTTTTTATATTTATCTTTAGGCCTGCCTGGAAAACTGTAAGCCTGCTACTTTTCTCTTTTTCTCTCTCCACAGAAAGCACATATTTGCTTAGAATACCTATTTTTTCTGAAAAGACTTTGGCCTGGAAAATGATGGATAAAATGTATTCTTCCATAAGCTTGTTTGCATTTGTCTTTCCTCTGCATACTTCCAAATTTTCTGCCTTGCTTTTGTGCTTGTTGACCGCTTTTGACAGTTTTGCTTAGTTGACATTGTGACTTTGGCCACTTGATAGCTTGTTTTGACATTCAGTTTGCCTTGGACAGCTTAGTTTGCCTTTGTAACTGTAACTTGGCTGTTTTCACTTATGCTGTTTGTTCAATTTGAACTTTGTAACTTGTTTTGTGCATTTTGCAACATAATTCATATGCTTGTAAAACATTGCTTTCCTCTTTGTGAACCAAGAAGAAACATCTTCTTGCGATTTACAGAGAGGACAAATAAACTGATTCCGGCCAAAATCTTTAATGATGAATTTTTAAGATTAACTGTCTGAAAATGCTTTTTCTTTTAATTTATCCGTGTTGACTTCTTTCTCTTCTTGTCTTTTGCAGATAAAAAATCAGTCGAGCAATGGGGAGCAACAGTAGAAGATGAAGATCTAGGATAGATTTATTTTATTTTTTCAATTATTTGTAATAGAACATCATTGTAAATATTGTAAATAAATTTACAATATCTCAATAATATTTGTAACAATAATTAAAAATAAATAAAAACATTTTTGTCAGTTAATTCTCTTTCAATTCACTGTCTATTTAATTATTTAAGTTTCTTGAATTAAAATAATTGGAAGTAAATCCCAACTATTCTAACTTAGAATAAATAATTAATAAACATCGTAGTCTTGCAACTTCGCATTAATCAATAATAAACCCGGCGTTCCAATTAGCCATAAGCATTGCACAGTCAAATCAAACAAACATCCATATGCCTTTTCTTTCACTGATTAAACCAAACACTGCAAATTTTCAACCAGAAGCCTCAGCTTCTAAACCAGAGGTTCAGGTTTATTGAGAAACAAACTGAAATCTTGAGCAGGCGTCAAAGCAGTGTAACAACCAATTAAAACACTGTGGATTCAAATTCTTCTGAAACTGCGCGTGCAAACCTTAATTCTTGATTTAATGTCAAAGAAGCGTCTGCTTGATTAAACCCTGAGCCAAACTCAAACAAACCCTAGCAACCTGCTTGAACTGATTCAAAAGTTAATGGAAACCTTAATTTTGTCTGACTGATGAGAAAAGTCTGTTTGACCGGTTCTTAAACCAATCTGAAAAATCAGGAAAGGCCTGAAGCCGTGATTTCTTGTGAAAAAGAGAGAGGGAAAATTTTGGGGTACAACAATATCCCTAACTTTTGCCTGAACCTTTTTTTGGTTCGCTGGGATGCCCTTATTTTTTCCTAGTCTAGTCGACCTAGCAGGTCTTTGTTCATGCGTCATATTTTCCGATTATTTCTATGTCCACCGGGTACAGAGAATTGTCACTGCCCGTAGTAGTAAGTGTTAGCACACTGCCCGAAGATGCTTGCTTGATCGTATAGGATTCGTTGCTGGAATTCATGCCTAATGCCTCGAGTGACTCAGATGGAGATATGTCCCTGGCTATTTGGCATCTTTGAGAGATTCCTTGAATCTTGACTTGACTGCCCCAGATGATGGACAATGATCATGTCGTGTCCCTTGGTTGGAAGTGTTTTTCCACTTGAGGTGATCCTTTTTATTGATAAGGTTTTTGTTCACTAGATATTCGTCATGCGAATTTCTCTGATGTTGAACAAATAGTCATATGCAAAAAATGGTATTTTAAGAATGCAAAGCTTATGTCTGTATTGAAGTTTGAAAATTCATTTTTTAGTAAAACAAACAAATTTTGTAAAAGTGTGATATCAACTCGAGATTTATAGCGAACCCTACAGGAGTCAGGATACCTTTTGTAACGATATGCTTTTGAACTAACCCATGCTTCAGGTAGGACTTTTAAGGGTTATAACGTGGCTTGGTTCACGGTTCAAGAAATAAAGGAAAAAGGCTCAAAATTTATTTGTACCCACCCGCTCTTCGTGATGTTCTTCAGTCCTATGCTCAGTTAATTGTGCGTTTAAATCCCGATTGAGTCTGGCATCTTGTCCTTGATATTCCGGTGATGGTTCGAATACTGACAGTTTATTTGAAAAAGGCAGTCATTTTTTTGTCGAGGATTTGTAGAACCTCTTTCTTTTTTATTTTACTATCCCTGTGTTTTGCCTGAACTGTTTCTTTTTGTGATTACAGTCAGCGGGATGCCCCCGTTTTTTTCTTAAGTCTCCTTCATAGGTTTTTACTTAGCGTGCTTTTATTTTGAGAGATAATGACTGTCTGTCTTGACGATTATGCGGAACCATCACCATCTTTTGATTTAGAAGGATGTCTTCGATGCCATTCATTGTGTACGAAGCGGAAGATTGTGACTGAATGTGCGTCTGAATTGACTGAGTAAACTACCCTGCCCCAGGTTATGATTAAGGGTTTTAATTAGTGTGAAAAGAAAAACTCCTACTTCTTTGGCTCAAAGGGGTTGACTAGGGATTATCTTGCTTATAACTGCACTGTTTGGGATTTGAAACAACGCCTGTACATCGTCAGCGGGGTCTGTTCAAAAGCATACTGTAGAGATTGTGGTATCATTTTCGCCATCCTCCCTCTAAAGGCTTAGAGCTTTTAATCAAGAGTTAAATATCACAAAAGGATGTAAGAAAGCAGTTTTTAAATAGTGAATACGAATGAATTGATTCAAGACAAACATATGCAATGCAATAATGAAATAAGAAGGTTTGATATGAATAAATGTTCGAACAAATCAAAAGAAAATTACAAATTGAAAATTCTAATGAACAAAGGCCTCTTCGTCTGATCTTGTCACTTCATATGACGTGCCTTTGAAGGATGGCAGAAGAACTCAGTCTGACCATCTTGTGTAAACTCCAACACTCCTTCATCAATCAAGTTTTGAATTTTATATTTCAACATCCAACAATCATCAATATCATGCCTCAGATTGTTGAAGTGATATGCACACCTTGCATCAAGATTGTAGTTAGGCGAAGAAGTCTTGGGATTCGGATGAGGCCCTATCAACGTAACCAGATTCATCCTCAACATGTGTTGTAAAGCTTGAGACAACAACATGTTGAGTTTGGTAAACTGCCTCTTGGGTGTATCTGGATTACTCTGATTAACCCGTTGTTTTTGGCGAGGTTGTTGTTGGAACCGTGATGTAGTAGCAATTTGGAAAGGTCCACTCTTCACCAAACCAAACTCTTGTCTTCTTGGAGGTTGATCAATGACTTGGTCCCCAGCCTCGGCTGCTTGCTTCATACGGTTGTATCCATATTGATGAAGTGTGTTGGTGATGGCTCTCAGCTCTTCTTGTCCCTGGGCTAGGCCTTGGATAAGAGCCATCTGCCCCGAAATTTGGGTTCTCATTGCTTCTACCTTAGCTTGCAGTTGTTCCAGCCGTTCGTCCTTATTGTCTTCAGGACTTTTCTTGACCAAGTTCCCAGCGAGGAGTGTTTTCAACTCTTCCTGCCCCTTGTATAGGTTTAGGAACATTTCCATGAACTGAGCCTCTTGAATTTGGAGATCTTTGTTGTCTTGTTTGAGAGTCATTGCTGAAATAAACTGAAGGGGTAAGAAAACACTTAGAAGGGGGGGGGGGGGGGGGTTGAATAAGTGACTCTTTCTTTTTCAATACAAAGCTCAAACAATAATGGAATAACACAGTTATTTTTATCCTGGTTCGTTTGAACTCAAACTACTCCAGTCCACCCGCCAAGGTGATTTCTCCTTTCTCAACAAGGACTTAATCCACTATAATAAACTGATTACAATCACACAACAACTATTGTGACTAACAATGCACAAGTAATATTACAAGTGACTAACACCACTAAGACTTAAATCTAGTCCTAGTCTGCTTGAGAAATCTGACAAACCTTGATCTTTCAAGGAACAAATACAGGAGTTTAATCTTTACAGATAATGAAATAGAGTTTGCTTTTAATCAAGCTATATCACAACTGTGATTTTTCACTTAGAATATAATACACAAATTGTATGAACAATGAGTTTGTGAGATTTTAGATCTTTCACGTAGTTTCTTATTTGAACATTGTTGTTGGCTTGTAATAAATGTCCTTCTACTTATAGTAGGAATAATAAGACCGTTGTTGCCTTCAGAGAAGATGGAGAGCATTAAATGCTTTGCGTGTATCCTTGCAATATTTCATTTTCCAAGAAACTAGTTGTAGGCACTTGAGTGCTTTCAGCCGTCTTTGCATTAATGAGCAAACGTCAGAATGCAAGAACGTGTTTCCTTTGCTTTGACAAGACAAGTTGATTTAGACGTTGTTTCAGAATTTGCTTCCAATGTCTTTAAGTCAGAACATGCTTCATTCAACTTCTGGGCAGAGCGTTGCTTGCTAAGAACTTTGAACAGCGCTTGCTTTCAAGTTATCTTCTGAATCAAGGAGCCTGCTAGAAGTTAGAATATACATTTAACAAGTAAAGGTTCTTACCAGAGTCAACAGATGCGTTTGAATAAAAGGTTCTTTAATCAAAGAACTTCTTCATAAACTTTGCTTAGTACTTTAGAATATTTTCTGTCAGATCATTAACTAAGACATTCAAAACACATTCATCAGAGCATAAATTATCTTAAATATAATTTAGTTATCATCAAAACTCTTGAGATAGTTCAGAACTAATCTTGTTCTTTCAATCTCCCCCTTTTTGATGATGATAAAAAATTATTTTAGATAAAGAAAAGAAACGGATTAAGAGATAAGAATCTCCCCCTAAAATGAATATTTCTATGCATAATACATCCTGAGATTATTTAGTCAGAGTAATAAACAGCCTTCTTGAATTTCTTGAGAACTTCTTCAAGAAGATAAATCTTAGCTGGAATATTCTTTCAGAGTTAAAGTGATACCTACAAAACAAAATTCTTTTGCACAGAAGGAATTCTTGCAAATTTGTTAGAATGTCTGAGACATAGTCCCATAACTGTTAAATAGTGATTAGTTCAAAAATGCACATTTCTCCCCCTTTTTGGCATAATCAAAAAGTGTAATAAATGAGAAATTTTGAAAGATTTCATAAAAAAATTTAAAAAAATAATATCCAGAAGTACAAACAAAACATCCAAATAAGAGACAAAAAGAAACTAGGATTTCTTAGAGACAAGAGCCATCAGAAGATTCTTGATTTCAGAGGCAGATTCGTTTTGCATTGCCATCCATTTCTTGAACTCTAGATTTGTGTGATCTTGCTTATCCATGCGTTTATTCAAGACTTTATTCTCCTTCTTTAGCTCTTTCAGAGTGTCCATAATGAGTGAGGTAGGAGCAGAAGATGATGAAGCTTCAGTAGAAATAGGCTCAGAAGCAGCAACTGTTGAGTCAGACTTCACAAAGGTGGAGAGCAGAGTGCCCAGATCCATTGCAAGAGTTGGCACAGGTTCAGGTCCAGCCTTAACTGAAGGTTGATTCAATAAAACAATAGCCAGAGGATTTGAATCTTCAGAGGATTCTTCGGATTCATCTTCTGATATGTCCATATTATCAGCTGGTGTATCAACAATCATTAACGAAGACTTCTTATTCCAAGTGTCAGGAGCTTCTGTCTTGAAAGCATGCAGAAGTTTGGAAAAGTTGTCAAGCACCTGAGAATGGCACAAATCCTGTAACTTTCGTGATTCAGCAACCAAGGTTCTTCTGAAGGTTTCCCATAGAAGATATGTTGCTGTTGTGTTCACACTTCTGGAGAAATCTTCTTTCAGTGGTTGTAACCATGCTTGAACATTTGTTATAAAATTCTGAAACAAAGTATTTACATTTGGATGAACAGGTTTAGAGACAGTCGTTCTGTAGGTCTTGTTTTTCAAGAATTGTAGAGATTGAAAGTCCACTACAGTTCTTAAAAAGCTACTGGGTTCAGGATTATTTGTAGGTTCAGGTTCAGGTTGGTTAACACAAATAGGAGGTTCTGATATTTCATGAGGTACGGATGGTTCAGCAATTTCAGTTTGTTCAAAAGTTTGTTGTTCTGGAATTTGAGGAGTTGAGAGTGGTGTTGTATGTTGTGGTGAAGTGGGTGGAGTGACATCAGGAGAAATTATTATTGTATAAGCGGGAGTGGGAATGGGATTTTGAGGCTGTGGTTGATTCATAGCAAAAATATTCTCAGATGGTAGGTTGAAAGGAGGTTTTATGGTTGCTAGAGGTTCATTTATCCCTGGAATTCTCCAAGAGCCAGCATCATACCATCCAGTGGGTCTGGGTGATAGAGGTCTGGGAGGGGGTCTTGAAAAACGTTCAGCAGGAATAGGTTGAAAATAGATGGTTCAGGGGGTTCTGATTGAGAGGGTTCTGATTGGCTGTCAGAATGTTCATCAGAGTCAGAATCACTTAAATCTGTTGAAAACTGATTTTTACAAGGGTTGTCAGCAAGGGGTTCAGATGGTAAGGTCAGATCAATGTCTACATCTAAGTCTTATAAGGTTTGAGAGGGTTCAGCAGATGCAGATACATTTTCATAATTATAAACAGGTATAGTTTCAGCATGATTACCTGTCTTCTTTTTCTTCTTCTGAGGAGTTTCAAAAGGTCCTTCTACAGCTTTTCTTTTCACACATTCTTGGAGAGCAACATCCGGAGCAGCTTGATTTCTTCCTTGAAGCCAAGCTGGATCAATGGGTGATCCTGTTTCTTTTCAGGTCTCAAGATAGTGCAAAACCATACGAGGATGCTCCCCTGAGTTAAACATAGGAAAGTCAGCAATAGGAATTCTTCTCCTCTTCACAATAGTTGACAAACATGGAGTGGGTTCCACCAGCAGTTTGTCAATAATTTTCCTTTTCAGCAAGTTCTTTCCAGTCATAGTCTTACCACAGATAGGTTCAAGCTCCCCCAGAAGATTTGCTTCTTTTAGGTGAGCAATCAGACATTCTCAGTCAGAATGTCTGATAATAACATCCCCATAGGAATCCAATTCCTCTTTGATTTTGGATTCTTCATCCTTTCAGCTTCTCTGGTTTCTTTGACATGATTCAAGAGATGTTCAAAAAGCAAGTAGGGCAAATCAATTTTGACATTGGTTCCAAGGCAAAACAGCAAATATTGTTGATCAGCATTGATGTAATCAGGAGAACTGGTGTCTTTCCTGTGGTGAATACATCCATGAAAAATCCTTGCCCAAATCTTATATTTGTCTTTCAAGTCCCTGACTTTGGAGGAACCTTGGCCGTTGGTAAAAATCTCTGAATATACCTTAGACATCTCCATTCTTCCACTGGGCATTCCTGTAACTCCAAGTCCTTTAAATCCCAGCAACCTTCTGATTTGATTTTCTGTAATGGATATTTCCTTGCCCATTACAAAGGAGAGAATAACCTTGGGAGTTGCAATAGCGTGAATCTAGAATTCTTTCACCAAAAGTGGAAAGACTGGACCAATAAGACGATCAAAGTAGCTTTCCCAACCTTGAAACTTCACAGCAGGGAACAAGTCAAAACCATTCTCTCTGAGATTCTCAAAATCTACCATTAGCTCACTCAAAACTTCCAAACTTTCTACCGGAATGAGAGTTGTCCTTTCAGGTATAATGTATTGCTTAGAGTGGGTAGAAGAAGAAGAAGCCATTGAAGTTCTTTAGAGATGAGAAAATGAATAAAAAGGGTTTAAAGAGAAAAGTACAGTAAAAAAAACTTGAGTTGAAAGAGACAGTAAAGAATGAAATGGGTTTTTCAAAGAGTATTTATAGGCATTAATTTCAGAAAATAGGTTAAGAATTAAAGTTAAAAGTATTTAAGACATAATTAAAATAAAGATTAAAACGGATTTAAAAACAAATCTCATCATTACTTGCATTTAATGATTTGCTAAAAATGAGAGAAAACATGAGATTATGGCTAATCATCAACAGTTACCTAGAACGTCATCAGTAGCTTTTGCACGCTTGACCTTTCAGAAACACACCACGTGTTCATCTCCTGAAGGATGCATGTAACAGTTGTTTGTTCTAATGAATTTCTGAACTATACTTGAACATGAAGCATTAGAATGTTTCATAACTTTTCATATAGCTTCTGTTACAACTTCTCTTCTAACTTCTGAAGAGTTGTTGATCAGAGCATTCATTTCAGAAAGTTCTGAAGTCAGTCACAGAAAATAAATATTATTTTATTCAGGACATAATTCCATACAAATATTTTTCAGAATGAAATTAAATCTATCTTCTGAAAGGGGTTTGGTAAAAATGTCAGCCCATTGCTGGTCTGTTTTTACAAAAATCAAGTTTAATATTCCCTTCTGAATATAGTCCCTTATGAAATGATATTTAATTTCTATATGTTTGGCTTTAGAATGTAAGATTGGATTTTTAGAAAGACAAATAGCAGAAGTATTGTCACAGAAGATAGGAATCTTACTTTCATAAAGGTTGAAATCTTCTAGTTGACTTTTCATCCAAATCATTTGAGAGTTACATCCAGCAGCATATATATATTCAGCTTCTGTGGTTGATAGTGCAATTGTTGCTTGCTTCTTGTTGTACCATGAGATAAGATTGTCACCTAAAAACTGGCAGCTTCCAGAGGTGCTTTTTCTTTCAATTCTATCTCCAGCAAAGTCAGCATCACAATAACCTGCTAGTTTGTAATCTTGTGATCTTCTGTAACACAGACCAAGATTAGCAATACCTTTCAGATACCTAAGAATTCTCTTAACAACTGTTAAATGAGATTCTCTAGGATCTAATTGGAATCTAGCACACAAGCACGCGCTAAATAATATATCAGGTCTAGATGCAGTCAGATAGAGAAGGGATCCAATCATACCTCTATAGAGCTTCTGATCTACTTTCATACTTACCTCATATTTACCTAGAATACAGGTTTGGTGCATATGTGTCTTGGCATCTTTACTTTCTGACATTTGAAATTTCTTCAGAAGTTCTTTAACATACTTCGTCTGATGTATGAAAGTACCTTCTGGAGTCTGGTTAATTTGAATTCCAAGAAAGAATTTCAATTCACCCATCATGCTCATTTCAAATTCTTCCTGCATGGTCTTAGCAAATTCTTTTCCAAGGGAGATATTAGAGGTTCCAAAAATTATATCATCAACGTAAATTTGACAGATTAAAATATCATTTTTAAATGTTTTTCTAAAGAGAGTTGTGTCCACTTTTCCTCTGGTAAAATCTTTTTCTAATAGAAAATTACTCAGACGATCATACCAAGCTCTGGGAGCTTGTTTTAAACCGTACAAAGACTTTTTAAATTTAAAAACATGTTCTGGATGCTTTGAATTATTAAATCCAGGAGGTTGATGGACATATACTTCTTCTTCAATATAACCATTTAGAAATGCACTTTTAACATCCATTTGATATAGTGAAATGTTATTTTGTACAGCAAAAGAAATTAATAATCTTATAGATTCTAACCTGGAGACTGGGGCAAAGGTTTCATTATAATCAATTCCTTCTTATTGACTATAACCCTGTGCAACCAGTCGTGCTTTCTTTCTGATTACTTCTCCTTGTTCGTTCAATTTGTTTCTGAAAACCCATTTGGTTCCTATAACATTGAATCCTTTGGGTTTTGGAACTAGATTACATACATCATTCTTGGAGAATTGATTTAGTTCTTCTTGCATTTCTAAGATCCAATCATTATCTTCCAGAGCTTCATCAATGGTAGTTGGCTCAATCAGAGAGACTAAACCAAACAAATATTCTTCATTGATTATGAGAGAGGATCTTGTTCTGATGGGATCTTCTTTTCTTCCAATGATTACGTCTTCTTTGTGAGCTGAAGATATTCTAGGAAACCTTTTCTGTGTGGGTTGGTCAGAGATTCTGAGATTGTTCAGAGCATTGTCAAGAGGATGATCTGCTACGTCTTCTTTTGCTTCTGAACTTTCAGAGGTTGAGTGATGATCTTCTGTACCTACAAAAAAATCAATTTGCTTTGGTTGTTGTTGGCCAAGCTTATCATCAAACCTGACTTTGATTGATTCTTCAACAATCATAGTTTCTGTGTTGTATACTCTATAGCCTTTTGAGCATTCAGAGTATCCAAGCAGAAAACACTTTTGTGCTTTGGAATCAAACTTATTCAGAGATTCTTTGGTGTTTAGAATAAAACAAGTACATCCAAAAGGATGGAAATAAGAAATGTTGGGCTTTCTGTTTTTCCATAATTCATAGGGATTCTTTTCAAGAATAGGTCTTATAGAGATTCTATTCTGAATGTAACACGTTGTGTTCACAACTTCTGCCTAAAAGTGCTTATCCATATTTGTTTCATTGATCATGGTTCTGGCTATTTTTTGTAATGTTCTATTCTTTCTTTCTACAACTCCATTTTGTTGGGGAGTTCTAGGACAAGAAAAATTATGAACAATACCATTTTCTTTAAAATATTTTTCAAAATAATGATTTTCAAATTCACCACCATGATCACTTATAACTTTTGTGATTTTAAAATCTTTTTCATTTTTCACTTGAGTACAGAAGTCAATGAATACAGAATGTGACTCATACTTATGTTTTAAAAACTTTACCCATGTCCATCTGCTGAAGTCATCAACGATGACCAATCCATACTTCTTGCCTCTGATGGATGCAGTTTTAACTGGCCCAAACAGATCAATATGAAGTAACTCTAATGGCTTAGAGGAAGAGACAACATTCTTAGATCTAAAGGAAGGTTTTGAAAATTTTCCTTTTTGACATGCTTCGCACATAGCATCTGAGTTGTACTTCAGATTGGGAAGTCCTCTGACTAAATTTAATTTATTTAGTTGAGATATTTTTCTAAGACTGACATGTCCCAATCTTCTGTGCCATACCCATTGCTCATTGCTAACAGACAAAAGACATTTGACGTTTTGAGATTTAAGATCTGATAAATCAATTTTGTAAATGTTGTTCTTTCTCTTGCCAAAAAAGAGGATTGATCCATCCTTTTGACTTACAGCTTTACAGGAGTTTTGATTGAAGATAATGTTATAGCCATTGTCACTTAATTGACTTATGGACAATAGATTATGAGCTAATCTTTCTACTAATAAAACATTAGAGATAGAAGGAAGGTTACCGTTTCCTATGGTTCCAGAACCAATAATCTTCCCTTTCTGATTACCTCCAAACTTCACATCTCCTCCAGATTTAAGTTCCAGGCTTTGGAACATAGACCTTTTTCCCGTCATGTGTCATGAGCACCCAGAGTCAAGGTACCATGACTGGTGTTTCAATTAAGCTGTTAAGGACATCTGCAACAAATATTATTTTATCCTTAGGTACCCATATCTTTTTGGGTCCTTTTGGGTTAGCATAAGAGTTTCCAGAATGTGATGTATATTTTATATCATGTGAGTATCCAAACTTGAATTTCTTATTCAGAGGTTTGTAAGTGAATTTCATTTTAGCAACAGGTTTTGGAATGTATGTCTCCTTCCCTTTGGGAGGTTCATATCCAATTCCTCTTCTGTTTTTCCCACTAACTCCATAGATCATTGAAGCCATTTTCCTTCTGTCTATGCCTTTAGAAAGAAAAGATTGAAAGCTATAGTCATATTCTTTCAGAATATATTTTGAACCAGACACAGACTCTGAACTAAAATTCTTTTGAACAATTTGAATTTCCTTTTTAAGTTTAAAATTGTTTTCTAAAAGTTCATATTTTTCTGTTTCAAGTTTCTCAAAATCAGATGCAAGACTCTTCTTGAGTTTCTTGTATTTGATTTTGAGCTTACTATAGTTTTCCAGAAGTTCTGATAAACTATCAACAAGTTCTTCTCTAGAAAATTCAGAAAATACCTCTCTTTGTTCTGACTCACAGTCTGAGTCATCTTCTGTGATAGCCATTAGAGTTAGGTTGGAATTTTCATCTTCAGAACCAGATTCATCTTCAGAAGAATCTGATCATCCCAGGTTGCCATCATTCCTTTCTTCTTTCCAAATCTCTTCTTTGGTCTTTCTTTATGAAGCTTTGGACAATCACTTTTGAAGTGACCAGGTTCTTTGCATTCATAACAGATGATTTCTCTTATGTTTGACTTTTTGTGTCCAGAAGATTCTGGTTTATCTTCTGACTTCTTAAAGTTCCTGAACTTCTTTTGTTTGTGCTTCCACAGATGATTGATCCTTTTGGAGAGCAAAGATATTTCGTCTTCTTCTGAAGCTAATTCTTCAGAGTTTTCTTCTTCAGCCTGAAAAGCGTTAGTATAAAATTTCTTAGTTGATTTAAGGGCTAGAGACTTACCTTTCTTCTGAGGCTCGTGCTCATCCAGTTCAATCTCATGACTTCTGAGAGCGCTGATGAGTTCCTCCAGAGACACATTGTTCAGATCTTTTGACACCTTGAAGGCAGTGACCATTGGTTCCCATCTTCTGGGTAAGCTTCTGATGATCTTTCTCACATGATCTGCTTTGGTATACCCTTTGTTCAAAACTCTCAGACCAGCTATCAGAGTTTGAAACCTAGAGAACATTGCTTCTATAGACTCACTCTCTTCAACTTTGAAGGCTTCATACTTCTGAACTAAAGCCAGAGCTTTAGACTCCTTAACTTGAGTGTTTCCTTCATGAGTCATTTTGAGAGACTCAAACATATCATGCGCTGTATCTCTATTAGTGATTTTTTCATATTCTATTTTAGAGATAGCATTTAAAAAAATATTTCTAGCTCTGTGATGATTTTTAAAATCAACTTTTTATTGTCTATCCATATTTTTTCTATCCACTTTGTTTCCTTCTGAATCTGTAGGATGTTTGTAACCATCCAAGACTATATCTCAAAGATCACTATCATGACCTAGAAAGAAACTTTCTAGTATATCTTTCCAGTACTCAAAATCTTCTCCATCAAACACCGGAGGTTTGTTGTAACTATTATTATTTTGTTCAGCGGCCATTGTGTTTTCTTCTGGATCTTTTTCTGACATGGTTAAGTGTTGCGCTCAGAGTCAAGCTCTGATACGAATTGAAGGGGTAAGAAAACACTTAGAAGGGGGGGGTTGAATAAGTGACTCTTTCTTTTTCAATACAAAGCTCAAACAATAATGGAATAACACAGTTATTTTTATCCTGGTTCGTTTGAACTCAAACTACTCCAGTCCACCCGCCAAGGTGATTTCGCCTTTCTCAACAAGGACTTAATCCACTATAATCAACTGATTAAAATCACACAACAACTGTTGTGACTAACAATGCACAAGTAATCTTACAAGTGACTAACCCCACTAAGACTTAAATCTAGTCCTAGTCTGCTTGAGAAATCTGACCAACCTTGGTCTCTCAAGAAACAAATACAGGAGTTTAATCTTTACAGATAATGAAATAGAGTTTGCTTCTAATCAAGCTATATCACAACTGTGATTTTTCACTTAGAATATAATACACAAATTGTATGAACAATGAGTTTGTGAGCTTTTAGATCTTTCACGTAGTTTCTTGTTTGAACGTTGTTGTTGGCTTGCAATAAATGTCCTTCTACTTATAGTAGGAATAATAAGACTGTTGCTGCCTTCAGAGAAGATGGAGAGCATTAAATGCTTTGCGTGTATCCTTGCAATATTTCATTTTCCAAGAAACTAGTTGTAGGCACTTGAGTGCTTTCAGCCGTCTTTGCATTAATGAGCAAACGTCAGAATGCAAGAACGTGTTTCCTTTGCTTTGACAAGACAAGTTGATTTAGACGTTGTTTCAGAATTTGCTTCCAATGTCTTTAAGTCAGAACATGCTTCATTCAACTTCTGGGCAGAGCGTTGCTTGCTAAGAACTATGAACAGCGCTTGCTTTCAAGTTATCTTCTGAATCAAGGAGCCTGCTAGAAGTTAGAAGATACATTTAACAAGTAAAGGTTCTTACCAGAGTCAGCAGATGCATTTGAATAAAAGGTTCTTTAATCAAAGAACTTCTTCATAAACTTTGCTTAGTACTTTAGAATATTTTCTGTCAGATCATTAACTAAGACATTCAAAACACATTCATCAGAGCATAAATTATCTTAAATATAATTTAGTTATCATCAAAACTCTTGATATAGGTCAGAACTAATCTTGTTCTTTCATAAACATCGAGAACATGAGAGACCTACTTTGAAACCTGTTTATGCAATCATATGTATGATATATGTATGCAATGTTTTCAAGGATCTCGCGGGGTAAACAAGAAAGTGTCAGAAGTTGAGATTTGCAGCTTTGATTGAAAAACTTCGTATCGTCGAGTGTCCTTCTACGAGAGTCGAGCTCACCATATCAAGTGGATCATAGCCCCTGACTCAAGTTATCGTGTTTTAATCTTTTGACGGCTATGGCTAGAGGAAAACAAATCCCCTTGCCCCTTGCTAGACGTCTGGTTCATCATAACCTGCATCACAGGCCCTCGAGAACCTTCAAATGGTTAAGGAAATGCTATGGTATGATGCTATGATGTGTATGTTATGCATCCAGCAAAAATGCAGGGTAAGAAACCAATTTATTGGATTTATACAAACAAGGTCCTGCAAGGAATACAAACAAAGCCCTGCAATGAGTTCAAATTGTTAGGCAAAGAAAGCAAACAAGTCACACAAGTAGCCTTAGGTTTAAGCTTGAATGGAGTTTGTCGGTAAGTACCCTCTTGAAGTTGGATTGGTTCAACCTGTCCTATAAATAGTAACCGAGTTCTAAGGGATCTCAATATCACCGATCTTTCCCCCAAGCTTCGTTCAATAGGCGATTGACTCGCAACCAAACAAAACTCAGGAGTCAAACCTTAATGAGTGTAGCATCGAGTATCTATCGACCTTGGGAATACACGAAAGCCAGCCATCTCGCTACGTCCTACTGGCCAAGTTGTGCAATTAAAGGTTCTAAGGTCAGTTGATGCTTTATGACACCACGCAGCGGCCCCGTACTCTCCTTGATTGACTCAAGGGTTACCGGTACCAACCAAAGTATCGTAATAACGTAGCTACTGCTTCAACCGTGTTGGTATACCCTGCACAGTTCTCTCACAGTTTATTACTACTTACCTAAAAGGTGTTCCCAGATCCGGGTTTAGGATCTACATAACCCAAACAGATACCCTTAAAAGTAAATCAATCAAGACAAGCAAGAGAAGCAATTAAAATGACCTAGATCCTAAGGTATACCCCACTTTATTATTTGTCCCCAACAGAGTCGCCAGTTCTGTGATACGGTGGAAGAACCGACTGTTTAATACTGGTTTGTGTTTTTTGTTCGCAAATGTCGCGGTAAGCAAGAGTCGCCACCGACTTTTCTTTTATTCAACAAAGGAAAGGGTGGAAAGAATAGAAAAAGACCTTTCGAGAGTTTTCTGAGTAAGGGGGGTAGATTATGGAAAGGGAAGATGTTAACACCCTTTCCATCCATGGTATTCCACAGGCTCTTAGGTACTTGCTCATTTTGAAAATGGCTTGTGCTTGTGTGTTTTGAAAATTCCTTAGTGCAGCGATTTGCTTTGTGATAACTCTTGTATCAGTCCTCAAGAGTGTTTGACAAGGCGAATGTTTTTGAAAGTGTTTTGAAATATTTTTGTGTAGGTGCAAAAAGTTGTTTTGAGCAAGCATCTAAGAACTTATCTACTTATACTCGAAAAGGTCGTTCTTTTCCTCCTAACCTTTAGACAGTGCTATCCTACTATTAGTGGGTAGGTAGCGCTATCATTGGATGTGTGGGGGAAAGGCACGGATCATCGTTATGATCATAGAAAGCAACATATAGGGATACCTTAGCAGCTCGAAGGGACTGTCATCATATATTCGTAGGCAACATCGAGGGCCAAGATCATTTCTCGTAGGAAACTCGAGGGACGTTAAGGGACTATGATCTTTATGATGACTTTTAGATTGAGGGTCTTTTGCTAAGATATCCCTACGTTCGAGGGACATGACCATTGTTTTCCGAGGAAACCAAGTGGGGAGTACCCTAGGGGTGCAAGTGTGCAACAATGTGTTTTTTCAGTTATATTTATCTTGCAATTAGGGTTTTCTATCGTTCATTTTTATCTTTCCATACAATCCTATTAATCTAAGCATTACATAAAATATAGTAGCAGGAGATAAAGACGGAAATGTAAACCTAAGCTATTACTGAGCTTTAGGGAAGTTACATAATAGTGAAGAGTGCGGAAAGGAAATCCTAAAACTATTACATCCCGGAAGCAACTACATGATAATGATGAAAAAAGCAGGAAAAATAAAGATACGCTATTACAGTTGAACGCGCCCTATACACTTTATCTAGGAAAATAAAAATAAGATGAAAATAGAAAAGAAAATATTTTGGTGATTTTTTATCAAAAAAATGATTTATGATAATTAATTAAATAAACCTAAAAAACTTAATTAATTTTAATTAATAAAAAAATGTTAATTTTGAAAAAAGTTAATTAAAATACCTAAAACCTAATTAATCTGAATTAAAAAAAAAAGATTAATTTTAAAAAAAAGTTAAAAAGTTTAAAATTAATTAACCTAAAGATTAAATTAGGTTTTTTTTTTAAAAAAATGTTTGTGAAAAAGTTTTGTGGTTAAGTGAATTTAAGATTGGAAAAGACAAATTGGTTAGAAACCAAAAACAAATAATGAAAATGCTGGGGTGGACGTTGAACCTAAAATTAAATTAAAATCTAAAATTAAATTAAAAACCTAAAATTAATTATTTGAGTTTATTAACAAAAATCAAAGGTTTGTGAAAAATGTTAAGTTTTATGAAAAATGTTTTAAACAGAAAGAATGAAAATAGGTAAAAGGATAAATAAAAAAGAAGAAAACTAAAACCAATAGGGGTGGGTGTTGAACCCACGCCCTTAACCTTCTTAGGATGTCTGTCTTGCCATGAACCATGCATTGGTTGTTGTTCTGTTTTAGTGTTTTGGCTTCAGCGTTCTGTAATAAACCTGCATGGGACCATTAGATGGTCCAAACCTATAGTGTTGAATCTCATGAACACATTAAACAAATTAGTATACCATGAAATACAAAAAAAAATATATGAAATTTTATAATGTTAAAACCGATATGGCATGTATGAAAGCTTCTACATTCTTTGGATCATGGAGATCAAACCAGTCTTTACCCTTACTGGAGAAGTAGTGAGATGGGGGTTTGTAACAAGGATGGCTTGTTTGTAGTGAGATGGAGTTTGTAACAAGGATTTTAAGGTTTTTAGGGTTCTTGAAGAAATTTGATATTTTGACAGAGTTGTGGCAAATATTTTTTTCCTCGTGTTGTTTGTGTGAAAATAATGAGATTATATAATGGAAATTAGAGAAGAAAAAAAATGGGCTTTGAATGTGCAATTGGACCTCCAATAACCACAAGCAATAGTGCAGATTTTTATTCACTTGAGTCCGTCGTGTTCCAGGCTAAATATCATGGGCTTAAGTGCAATTTTTGAAGTTGAAATATGAAAACAAAATGTAGCCAATATCGAGAACTAACTCCTGTCCAAAAATGAGCTTAATCGGATAAACGGTGAATTAGTTATGAATTTTTGAAGTTTTGCCTTACATAAACTTATTTTGGACTCTAGTGTCAACTCTGACACGTTCTTCAATAAAAAACTGTTATTGATCGGTGAAAAACCCGGTCTCGACTTTGGAAGTAAAGTTGTAGATCTATGAGTCTGTGACCTTATGTAAAAAGATGGGCCTGATCCAATAAAAATTGACAGAGTTATAAATTTTTGAAGTTTCGACCCAGATGAAATAATATTCAGCATTCAGGATTTTCGGCGCGTCACGTGAACTATGGGGAAAAACAAAGATCTTTTGGATATCGTTAGAACTCGATATCTCATGTGAAATCGTAGCCAACTCAATTTGTGAAATTTTGAAATCGGAACCAGCTCGATACGATGAAAATCGACCAAGTTATGATTTTCTGAACATGACGCAAATAAACTTCTGCCACAAATTTTCTGTACGAAAATACTTGATAAATTCGTATTTTTGAAGACCTTCTGATTGAAATTGGCTTCCAGCCGTGAGAGATGAAAACATAGATGACGTTAAGACGGAATTTTAGCCACCAGAACGGGTTCAAAACAAACCACGATCTTCAAGTTATGAATTTTTTAGTGCGTAAAAACTGCACTTTCAGCACACTTTTTCACCATATTTCTTCGAGAAAACTCACACATTCAGAGACCTTCTTTAAAGAATTGGCTCTCGAGCAGAACTTGAATTTGAGAATATGTCACCAGGGATATCTTGGTGAAAGAGCACCTGAATGTGATGCGCTGGGTTAGAGTTGTGAATCTTTGAACCCCAAATCGTTGCGAAACGACGAACCGATCTTCAGCACAGAAAATACTCTGAGAACATCCATTGGCGAAATAAATGTCACTTGTAACCTGACGAAGCTTGATAAATATACTTTGATCCCATAAACATAGAACCAATGATATGTGTGTATGTAATAATGAATTGTAAGCCAAAAAGGTCGAAATAAAGGGGGTAAATTTTGGGGTACAACACATCGCTTCAACCATATCGGTCTATGTCATACAGTTTCCACGATCTATAAATACTTACATAAAATGCCCCCAAATCCGGATATATGATCTATATAAGAAATAAACTCAAGCATATCCCAAAATATAAAGCATACAAGGCAACCAAGTAAAGCAATAAAGATGATCTAGCTCTTAAGGTAACCCCACTATTAAGTTTCCCCAATAGAGTCGTCAGTTCTGTAATACGGTGAGAGAAATGACTTTTGGTTTTGCATTTTATCCAAATGTTACGGATAACAAGAGTCGCCACTGACTTTTCTTTTATCCAAATAAAGGAAAGGGTGAAAAGAACAGGAAAGACCTTCGAGAACTTTCTGAGTAAGGGGGGTAGGTTATGAAAAGGGAAGGTGTTAGCATCCTTCTCATCCGTAGTTATATACGGGCTATTAATCACAAGCTCACTTTTGAAAAGGCTTTTTGAATGTGTAAGTTTTAAAACATTTTGAAAAAATGCCTAAGTTCGACAAACTTTGTAATAATTCTCGTATCGTTGAGAATATATACAAAGTGTTTGTTTTGAAAATATTTCAGAAAAGTGTTTGTGTGAAAAAGGATGTTTTTGTGAGCAAGCGACTACGAGCTATCTACCTACTCAAAAAGTCTTTTGCGTTATTTTATTCTTCCTTTAGATAGTGTTATCCTACCATTAGTTAGTAGGTAGCCCTATCGTTGAATATTTGAGGGACATGCGCAGGTCATCGTACAATCATAAAGGCAACTTGTAGGATGCTTTAGCAATTTTATCGTAAGAGACTAAGATCGTTTACCGAAGGCATCATCGAAGGGTCATCGAGGGACTACGATCTTTTAACCGAGGGTCTTTGCTAAAGCGTCCTACGTTGTGGGAACATGTTTGTTTTATCCGAAGGCAACAAGTGGAGTCACCCTAGAGGTGCGTGTGTGAAAAGTAATTTGTTTTCAGTTAATGTTTATCTTTGATTAGGGTTAGCTATGATTGCTTTTAGTCTTTCCATACAAGCCTATTAGCATACATCTAGCAGAGTTATAAGGAAAGCAGTAAAGACATAATTTAAATTTTCTACGCTATTACAAAGCTTCGGGAAGGGGGATACAAAATCATAAAAATGGGGGAAAATAGTAAACCCTAGTTTAAGCTATTACAAACCTTTATCAGTTACAATATTATGAAAAATTAATGCAAAAAATGAAAAAGCGCGAAGATTGCAAGAAGAGACAAAGAGTTTATTTGAGAGAAAATAAATGATGATTAATTAATTTTTGTTTATTTTTGAGAAAATGGAATTAAAAACTAATAAAATCCAAGTCATTTTAATTTAGTAAAGAAAAGAAATTAAGTTAATTAATTTGATTAATTTATTTACAAAAAGTTAATTTTGATTTAATTAAATAAATAAATAACTAAAAAAGGGTGAAATTGATTTTAATTTAAATCTAAATTAATTAGAAAAAATTTAATTATTTTAAAAGCAAAAAAAAAAAGAAATTTGTACAAGAAATTAAAATGGGCCTACAAAAGTAAATCCAGGGGGTGTCATAAAGCAAATCTGTTAGGCCCAAAACAAACAGCCCAGTTACTGTGAGTGATCTAGTATGGATGGATCTATGCATCCCATGGTACGCACGCGAATCTGGGGCGTTGGATCTGACTTAGTGAGCATTTGATGATGAGGAATTGGAAATGCAGGGTGAGACACACTGGATTGGCAAGTAGTGGATCTGAAATAGAAAAGCATGAAAAAATAACATATCAGGGGAAGGGATCAAACCCATACCCTGATATACTAACACCCTTACAAACACACGCTTACCACTGGGGTGGCTATTACTTCTGTTCATATAAATCAAACAAAATGTATATAATGTGAATCTGCCTGCATTGACCGGAGAGGTGTCGGAGCCCTAGCTCCGGTCGCCTTCTTCGACTACCTCTTTGATCCAACCTGCGAAATAAACGTATGTTGTCAATAATTATTATGTTGTCAATACATTAACTCACATGTTTTCTTTAGAAATAAATGTTGATTTTCACAAAATAAGGATTTGATTAGTGTATACGTGGAACAAATTTATAATTTAACTATTAAGGAATCAGTCAATATAAGAGTCTATATGATGTAAACAGTTAGAAAGTCAAGTGTTGATATTTTATACACTACTATTTTATGCATTATGATGTTTTATGCAGTATTATTGTTATCATTGTTTGTCTTGTGTAAAATCTTAATTGGATTCTTTAGTAGTTAATTTTTAAATATGATTAGGATGATATCTATCGTTTATTTATTTATTTTCATACTTTTTTTATTGTGGTTGAGTTTATTTCATTTTTTTTTGTTGTAGTTGGTCTTTATTTATTTTATTTTTTGAACTGTTTGGACCTAAGACATGTTGAAGTTCTATTATGAATTGTTTAAAAAATCTTTTGTCGACCTCTTTGATAATAATTAAATTTTTTGTAAATTATATAGTAAATTAAATTGTAAAAAAAAAAAAAAATTGACGGACCGGCCCGCCAATCCGCCTACTCGTTAGTAAACGGGACGGACTTGACTTTTGAGCTCGGACGCCTAAGTTGGTCTGTCCCGCCCGCTTTTGGACGAGCTTAAATGGGGAGAACTTAAACGGGGAGGGCCGCCCGCTTTGCGACCCCTAGATAAAACAATAAAACCTTTGTCTACCACATCTGAAAGAGAGCCATCGATAACATTAATTTTGAAATTTCTTGCACAAGATTTATATGATGAAAATAAACTAGATTCTTCAGTCATGTGATCGAGGCTCTAGAATCAACAATCCAACTATGATTAGGAAGGATACTAAGGTGGATTGATTATGAAAATTTATTTTTCTGGACTACAAAGCAGGAAGGAGTTTGATATTTAAGGAGTTTGTACAATTGATCTAGTTGTTCCTTGGTGAGCAGAATTGTTGTTGAGAAAGATTGTAGCTCTTGATCAAAAGTAGCTTGAAGTGCCCGACCTCCACATTTCTTTTTGCATTAGAAAAATTTCTATGAGGTTTCCATCAAATCATTTTTGGTCACACTTTGGTCACAACTATAATTAAAAAAATCATTTTTTCATTTTAACCGAAAACCTAACAGAAAGTTAGTTAAGTAGTTTCTAACTGTTATAAATATAATACTCTTACGCTTATAAAAACCATTCACATCATCTTCATCTTGAGTTGTTTAATCTCAAAACAACTTCTTTCAATTCTGTTACATTCTCTTCATTACATTCTAACCAAAACATTCCCACCATGAAAAACAACAAAGAAGCCTCTCTTTACACCATTGATCTTGATGATTCATCTCTGAATCAAGCCTACCAAACAGCAACTGCATTCTTCGCAATTCTTGGCGAATGGATGATCTTGCTCCTCACATGTTCCATCGCCTTATTCTTCATTCCTCTAACTCCTTCTTTCACTCTCCATTCAGCAACTTCAACCGTTCTCAATGTCACCAATGAAAAAACCTTCACAGCTAACTTGGGCATCAAGTTTCTCGCAGAAGATTCCAACACCATCGGAAGCATTATTCACTACGACTCTCTTGATTTCTCGCTTTTTCATCGTCAAGAAAAGCTCTCGGTTTTCTCTCTTCCGCGTTCTTTTTACAACGAACCCGCATTAGGTTCAACTCAAGAAGCAAAGTTCAGTAATATCTCTATGATGCTCGATGAATGGAATGTCGCGAATGATGATCGCAGCCACGGAGAGTCTTGCGGGTTTGTGCATTTGGTCTTGTTTTTCAGTGCTAATGCGAGATATACACAACCAATGTGGCCGGTTGTGAAAGACAAGCTTGAAGGTCATTGTGGAGAACTGAAAGTTGAAATGTGTGCTTCTGGTTCGACCACGGTTGTTAACTCGATTCACGCGTCGTGCAATGTTTATAGCGATTTGGTGACTAGGGTTAGGATTGCATTGTTTGGAATGCTGATTTTTCTTCTTGTAGTTGCTGTGGCTGTTCCAGTTGTTGTTGAGTATTTTCTTGAACCTTAGGTTTAATTTTTTCTTGTTCTAGGAATTGTAAATTTGGTTTCTTTCATTCTGTTATGGATTTCAGTTCCATGTGTTAGTTTCAGTCATGAAAGTGTAATAGAGATAGCAATAGTGAAAGTCTTGTATGTGTTTGTTCAAAATGGAACAATGCAACTTGCATGTTTGACTATAATTCTAGAGGTGATGCTAGCTTATCTTTCTATTGATTTTAGTGATGGAGTTTTGGAATAATGAATATGTGAGGGACTAAACATTGAAAGAAAGAATAAGAGTAAGCACTTGATACATAATATGTATATAAAACAGGTGATGCTTATGAATTAGAAGTTTTGAAAATAAAGCAAATTTTCAACAAAGGGGTTGAGTTTTTCTTGGAAACCTTTTGTGTAACTGTGAAAGGAATCAGTGTTAGCAGTGGTGGCATTGCTAATTGTCTTAGTGAATTTTATGTAACTCATTTAGCTAACATAGTACTAGTATACCTTTATCAAGAGGTGGATTTGATAGTTTAGAACACCATTTGAGGCCTTTGTCTTAAAAGGTCAAATGAAATCTCATTTTCATCATCTGTGGGGAAACAACTCCACTTTTAAAAATTGGACCCGTTTGATTTAACTTTAACTAAATGGAATTTGTTTTTGTATTTTTAAAAAGGATTTTATATAAATATATATATATATATATATATATATATATATATATATATATATATATATATATATATATATATATATATATATATATATATATATATATATATATATATATATATATATATATATATATATATATATATATATATATATATATATATATATATATATATATATATATATATATATATATATATATATATATATATATATATATATATATATATATATATATATATATATATATTATTTTCATCGCGTTGCGATTTTAAACTTTAATTTAAATTAACTTTTGAAAATTGTACGGACGCATATATGTTTCCCCGTGATGTTAGATTTATCTATATATTTCATGTGATGCAGGGAATGCCATTTGATATCTTGAGCCTTATCCGATACCGTGAGCTTTATCTGTCATCTTTGCGCTTTATCTAATTACTCTCTGTTGTACCCCAAAATTTGCCCTCTCACTTATCAAGAATTTGCTCACAAGATCTCATTGGGCTCAAGACTGCACTAGGGTTTGATCAGCTCAAGACACCTCCTTATGCACTGATGACCAAAATTAGGGTTTGAGTTTGCACAAGGATTTTTGAACTACCAATGCTTCATATGGCTTTCATGGATCATTATGGACTCTCAAGATCACTCATGTCAAGTTTCAAGTCTTGGATCACACTTTTGATCAGTTAATTGAACAGTTGACCTAAAAATCAGCTGTATTTGGAAAAAAGTTAACCATGGCCAATTTACAGTCAAACTTCATAATTTTTTATCCACATAAACATTTTAAGCCCATATGTATCATTTGATCAAGTTTGGACCATAATTCCTCAAGAAATTTGATCAAATCTCTAAAAGGGCAAAATGGTCAAAATTAGGGTTTTGACTGGAAAAGGGCAATTTCTGATTTTTGACCTAGAAAATGGTCAATTGGTTTAAGGCATGATCTCAAGAGTCCAATTGCATCATTTTGACTTAATGACATGATTCAAAACATTACAAATCCATTGGATTGACAGATGAATTTTGCAGTCAACTGATCAAAAGTCAAATGTATACTGAAAAGTCAAACTTTGACTTTTTTGGTCAAATTCAATTGTCAAAAATCATAATTCATCAAAAAATGTTAAAATATAAAACTTATTCATCAAGAAATCAAAAAGTCAAGATTTCATGTTGAAAAGTCAAAATTTCTAAACTTAGAAATTTTTCTAAGTGTTGGAAATTTCATGTTTTTTCATAACTTTGAGCCAAATTTTCACCATGATGCAAGATGATTCAAGAGAAACTTTCAACATGAAAGTTGTAGATCTCCATGAAATCTATAACTGTTCTTCACACAACTTCTTCCAAAAGTGCTTGGATCTCAAGTTATAATTTCAAGAACATAGGATCATGAAACTAAACACTTAGTGAAATTTTGCCCTAATTTGGCCAGGATTTTGACCTAACTTCATGGAATTTTTTCATATATTTCCAATGGGAATATTCAAAATCAATTCAAAGATGGGTTGTAGAGCACACTCAAGCTTTCCAAAATATACAAGAACTCCTTGAGATCATTCTTGAGTAGGGAGAATCGAAGAGATGAAGTTAGGGTTCCATCCTTGTTTTTCAAGCCATTTTCATGATGAACATTGGATCCAATCTTCAAGCATGCTGTACAAATCTCACTTTGCAGGCTTCTAACTTGACTTTCACTCCATAATTAAATATTTTCACAACTGTTGGAAGCTTTAATCCAAGCACTCAATGCATTGTACAAATATAATTCCATTTTGGGAAGAAAGGCAACATTGCCATTTTAGAAAAGCAAGCTTTATGCAAAGTCAACTTGCATTGAGCCTTGCATTTTTTCTTTCTGCACAAACACACTCTATACGATCAGAGCAAGTATGTTTAAAGGTTTCATCCACCCTACAAGCCTTGTACCTTACATTGAAACCATGCTTGTCAACTTTTCTTCAAAAACAAGTAACCAAGCCATAACATGTGAGTTTCAAATTCTGAGTTGTGACAAGCCTCAAAACCTCTTGCTTATAAGTATACACACTATTTGCAAGTTGACACACAAATGTTAGTGCCTTGAAACTACCTCAAACACTCAAAAACCATAAACCTGTTCAAGAACACCATTAACATACAGTTTTGAACCAAAACTCATGATCTTCAATTCCACTCGTGCATTTTGAAAACTAATCACTCAGACACTTTCTATACATCATACCAAAGCAATCCATACCCTTGTTTCCTAACTTTAACTCCTCCATCACTATCCACCATTAATATTGAGTAACTAGCACAATAGGTTGAACACACAGAAAATCTACACAAACTTCCTAGTTTTATACTAAAATTATGTAATTGTCGAGGGTGGCTTTGCTTCTAGCATAAAGACAAGTGTCTTCTGCATGTCCCTCGACCTCTATCTTCCTGCCACGTCGCTTTCCCTTAACTGCTGGCGAACTGCATTTCCCTCCAATCTTCAAATTCAAATATCCTTCGTCTTTGGTGCTGACACGAAGGTTTGTTCTTCTAGTCGAAGGCTACAAGACCTTTCCCGTCGAAGGCTTGATGGTGATGTCTGGTCGAAGACCAATTTGTAACTCAGATATTTTCTCTAAGTTTTTTCCATCCGTCGAAGCATTTTCCAGCTTGGCTTTATCTGCTCTATTTTTGGTCTATGGGGCCAATATATAGTAGGTGTCGAATTCAAGAGCCAACAAATTGCCCCCCAAGAATGCCTATTTCGACATCGAGAGAAATAGTCATTCTTTGACATTCCTATTCAACACCTGCCCTTTTTGTCCAAAAAGGCTTTAACATGCGCTTTTCGCCTTCCAACAGCTGTCGCACTCAGAACCATCATTACCCTTTTCCCAAGACGTCTTTTCAATCAGCCGTTACCATGCTGACATTGTGACCATTACTCCTAGAACCTAGGCAAGCATGTCAAACGTTCCCCATTACCTGCACGATAACTGCTTTACAGCTTACCACGTGCCCCACTACGTCCATAACATTAAATGGCCTTGACGAGACACACTTCCCTCTAGACACTATAAATAGCCTTGAGCCTTCTCTTTTGGAACTTTCACAACACTTATCATTTTTAATCTCCTTTGCAGAAAACACCTTACACTGTCATCTTCGTTCCTTACTATCTCATAACAATGGCTTTCCTTTATAACGCTCCCAATAACCCCAAACCCAAGAATGTTGCTGACGTACAACGTCAACCAGAGATCTTCCCCACAAACTCTTCTCCTGCTTCGACCGAGGGACCAAGGTTCGTATCTGAACCCACGACTAAAGAAAGGCGTGAGGCATACAATTCCCAGCTCCTCATCCTTGTTAAATATTCTGAGAATATATATGCCATGTCTGGCCCTCTATCTGCATGCGTCGAGGATCTCATGAAAAATTGTGTTTTCTTCCCCACTCACCCTAGGCTCAAGCCCATAGGCTGTGCGAAGAAACCAAGGAATGATCCTGAGGATGCGACTCCATCTAACCAGCAACACGCTCAAACAAAGGAGGACATTAACCTTCAGTTCATGAACAAAGGGAACAGGATCTTTCGATCATGCCCTAGTCTCTCTTCAGAATATTCAGACTGGCTGAATAAGATGGAGAAGGCGCAAACCCCAGTTTGGAAGGAAATGGGAATGTATGATTTGGTGATGCTGTCGAAGACAGGGTTGTCTTACTTCCCTCTTATGTTTGTGCCTTTGTTATATTTCTGGGACAGCGCCCATTTCACATTTCACCTTCCTTGTGGAATGGTGACTCCAACTCTCTTCGACATAGCAGCAATCACTGGCCTTCGACCAACTGGTGACTACTTCGACCCAGAGGACTTATCTGAAGATGCCATTGGGTTTTCAGCTACAAAGCCCACATACACCACATTCATAAACCATTTTCATGATAAATCCTGCAGTACTGTGTCAGAGGTGGAGCACATAGCTTTCTTGGCTATATGGTTGTCTCAATTCGTCTTCTGTACCAAGTCACTTCAAGTGACTAAGAAGATGCTCACACTCGCAACACAGCTTCATCACGGCTACCTTCTCTGCTTGGCTGAATTGATTCTGGCCAATCTGTATGAGTCCATCAGCAATGGTGTGACTCAACTTAAAGTCATAGGAGACAGGGCAAGCTTGCTCCTTTCTGGCCCCTTTTGGCTTCTTCAACTTTGGCTCAACGCCACCTTCAAATATTTTCTTCCTCAAAAGAATACGATAAATGAAGAAGCCCCATAAATTTTGAACATGGGGGTCGAAGGCACCAGGCTAGCTTTGCTGACTCCGACTGCCGAGGGTCAGCAATTTCAAAAGGCCTTCACCAGCTTTGTGATGATGTTTGCAGAGCATAAAAATTTTGTTTCGACCATGGCTCCCTTCGCCAGTCGAAAAGTTGGCCCATAATGGTTTACCAGACCATTTCCTTCAGCTGATGAGGAGGACTTGGAGGACGAATATGTGGCCATTTGGGAGTCGTTTCTTCGACCCAGAATCATGCCACTGAGATTCAAGAGTTCAAAGAATCAATTAAGTTTGATTGCTTACCAACCGAATCTTGTCTCTCGATAATTTGGTATTGTCCAGTCACTCCCATCTCCCATATACTCTCGAGAGAAACTGCTATTATTTTATAACGCAGATTACTCAGAGGATGCTGCTACCAAGCACATTGTAGGTACGTTGGTCGGACCATACTAACTCTGTTCAACTTCAATCTCAATTTTATGTGTTCGCCCAATTTTGAGGGGTTGTGGAGGCAGTATTATAATGAGGAATTCTTCGACGAGAAGGATTTCGCCCACCACCTTCGCGAGGCGTTCAAACTGGTCCTTGACAAGATCAAGAAAGGTAATATTTTATTTCTTTTTGTTTCCTTGTTTTAGATTCAATCATTCGATGTCACCTTATATTTGTTTCTTGTATAGCTGTCAAGAGGACCAACACAAAAAAGGCTGCTGAAAGCACCAAAGGGGGAGACCCTTCTGTTAACCCTTCACCAAAGGTATTCACTTTCTGCTATACCTTTCTCCTTTTCTATTTTCTGATATAGATGTTGATGTCTTCGACTCTTATCTTTCTGGATGTTCAGAAGACTACTCCCAAGAAACGGAAGGTTCAGGAAATTGAAATCTCTAGTGATGAAGAAGAGGAGTCTCCTCCTGTTCCTCTGAAGAGACAAAAATTAAAGAAACCAGCTCCCGCACCTGAGCCTCGTCCCAAAACAAAAATTAAGATTACATCTACCAAATCGAGGCCTCCTCCTGTAGTCATTAGAGAACCCACTGAGCAAGAGGTAGCCGCTAGGCTAAATAATCCTAGTGAGAGTGACAATTCCAGCCCCGGTGCTGAAGTTCCTCGTCAGGTATTTACTTCGACAGACATCTGCTTACTTCCTGAACTAACCCCTTTTTCATAAGAATTCTGAGAATAAAAACTTCTTAATCATCAGGATACTGCCGACACTTCTAAATAGGCTCCCACTCCTGTCGAAGGATCTGCCACTCTGCTAAATAGTGAGGGAGATCCCACTTATAGGCCTTCTTCAGCAAAAGTCTCCTTTGTTAGCTTCGCTGATAAGGTGAACCAAACTTCTGAGCCTCAATATGGGACCATAGAGGAAGCAAACGAAGAAGGCCCTATAGGCGAACAGGAAGAAACTAGGGCTCCTCTGGGTGATGCACAGGAAGGTGAAGAGGAGGAGGCTACTGATGTCGTAGCTGGAACAGAGAGGGAAGGTATGCTGGAGGGGGAAACTCAGGATGAAAGAATTCCAGATGCTGATGGCAGAGAAGACTCTACTGAAGGGGCCCAAAATCTGACGAACACTGAAGCTGCCCATATTCCAGCACATGTAGTTAATGTGGCTACTGCCACTAACGAGGGTGCCCCTTCGACAGGGTCTCGAACCAAAGAAGCTTTGACCTTGATGAAACAGAAAAATCCTCTGGGTTACTTGACTACCATTCTCGAAGGGCGAGAAAGTTCTTCTGACCATAGTGTTTCGATTGCGTCCGGAAAGTCCACCTCAATATCCCCTCTTGATGAGGCACTGTTGTACCCCAAAATTTGCCCTCCCATATTTCTCAAAAAACATTTCAAGAAAAATTCACAAGTCCAACCTGGCGCGTCATATTCAGGTATTCTTTCGCCAAGATATCTCTGATAACGTATTCTCAAATTCAGGTTCGGCTCAAGAGTCAATTCTTTAAAGAAGGTATCCGAATGTGTGAGTTTTCTCGAAGAAATATGGTGAAAAAAGTGTGCTGAAAGTGCAGTTTTTACGCGCTAAAATATTCATAACTTGAAGATCGTGACTCGTTTTGAACTCGTTCCGGTGGCCAAAATTCCGTCTTGACATTATCTACGTTTTCATCTCTCACGGCTGGAAGCCAATTTCGACCAGAAGGTCTTCAAAAATGTGGATTTATCAAGTATTTTCGTGCAGAAAATTTGTGACAGAAGTTTATTTGCGTCATGTTCAAAAAATCATAACTTGGTCGATTTTCATCGTATCGAGCTGGTTCTGGCACCAAAATTTCACAAATTGAGTTGGCTACATTTTCACAGAAGGTATTGAGTTCAAACGGTATTCAAAAGGCCTTCGTTTTTTGCTCAGAGTGCGTGACACGCTGAAAATCCTGAATGCTGAATATTATTTCATCTGTGCCGAAACTTCGAAAATTCATAACTCGGTCAATTTTTATCGGATTGGACTCATATTTTTACACAAGGTCACTGACTCATAGATCTACAACTTTGCTTCAAAAGTCGAGACCAAATTATGCACCGATCAATACCAGTTTTTTATTGAAGAACGTGTCAGAGTCGACACTGGAGCCCAAAATAAGTTTGTCTGAGCTGAAACTTCAAAAATTCATAACTAATTCACCGTTTATCCGATTGAGTCGATTTTCGGACAGGAGTTAGTTCTCGATGCCGGCTACATTTTGTCTTCACATTTCAACTTCAAAAAATACACTTAAGTCCCTGCGATTTAGCCTGGAAAGTGACGAATTCAAGTGAATATTGGAGGCCCAATTGCACATTCAAAGCCCATTTGCTTTACCCTAATTTCCATTATATAATCACTTTCTTTTCACACAAACCAGAGGAAAAAAAAGGAGAAAAAAAAGAGAAAAAAGAGAGAAAAAACCTTGCCACAACACTGTTGGAATATCAAACTCTTTCAAGAACCCTAAAACCTTGAAATCCTTATTACAAATCCCTCTCTCACTACAAACAAAGTCATCTCAGTTACAAACTAACACCTCACTACTTCTCCAGTAAGGATAAGGCTGGCTTGATCTCCATGATCCTAATTTTCCAGTAAGGCATAAAAGCATCTAGGTCACTAATTTTCCAGTAAGGGTAAGAT
The DNA here is from genome assembly GCA_948472305.1 of Vicia faba. Taxonomy (NCBI): domain Eukaryota; kingdom Viridiplantae; phylum Streptophyta; class Magnoliopsida; order Fabales; family Fabaceae; genus Vicia; species Vicia faba. The sequence goes on from OX451741.1 coordinate 146,436,589, forward strand.
TGATTTGATCTCCATGATCAAAAGGGTATAATCATTCATACATGCCATATTGTGCCTAAACATTAAATTTCTTCATATATTGGCTTTATTTGCATTTTATGATTTTATTTAATGTGTTCGTGAGATTCAACACTGCAGATTTAGACAGGATCCCATGCAGGTTCATTAAGGAACGTTGAGGCCAAAAGCCAAATGGCCAAAAGCCAAAAGCCAAATGGCCAAAGTAGAACATTTTATGCATGACACCAATACATGGCGAGGCAGACATTAAGCCAGAGATTAAGGAACATTGAGGCCAGAACACAAATGGCCAAAAGCCAAAAGCCAAATGGTCAAAGTAGAACAACTTATGCATGAAACTCAATCCAATGGCCAAAGAATGCAAATTGTCTGCAATACACCTCCTAAAAGGGGACAGAACCCCCCAAGGTATTGTAATTCTTTTCTTCTTTTATTTTGTTTGTTTCAATTATTTCTTATTTTTAATTCTTCAAAATAGTTTATTTTCATAAAATATAAAAATAATGTAAAAACCAGAAAAGACAAAAATCAAAATATATTTTATTTAATTAATATTTTTGTAAATAAAAAAATCATTAATTAATTTAGTTTTCCATTCTAGGATTAATTTTGACTTTTTTTCATGATAAACTTAAGAAGTGTAGAATTAGGTTTTTAAGTATTTTTCATTCTTTTTTTCTTTTTTTATTAATTATTATTTTTGTAAATACTTGCAATTAATTAATTAGGTTTAATTTTAGGTTAAAGTTTAATGCTTTTCTTAATAAATAAAAAAAACTAGAATTAGGGTTAATTAATATTTTAATTTCGTTTAATTCTCATAAAAATTCATAAATACCAAAAAACCTCAAAAATCTTTTCTTTTCCTTTAATTTAATTAATTTGTTAGTAATAATTTTAATTTCATTAAAAAGGGTCCAACGCCCTCGCTTTCAATTTTAATTCAAATTCGCGCATTTATTTCTTTTCTTTTAAATATTAATGTAATTCTCCCAAAGCCGTGTAAATATTTATCTTTCGCACTTTACTTTATTTCTTTATTTTATGTCAAATCGGGTCCTGGATTAAATTTGGCGATGTGGACCCGCGCCTTTTGTAATAGCTTAGAATCTTTACATTTCCCGCACTTTTTTTAACTGTTAATAAATGCATGCAAGAATGAATGAATAAAAATAAAAACAAACGCATAGATCACTTTGACATGAACAAGATAAATGCAAATGAACATGACACACAAATCACACACCACCCCTAGGGTACGCCTCACTGTTGCCTTGCCTCGAAAGGTGATCGTCGAGTAGAGGATGTCTTAGTAAGTCCTCATGATCCGGGAACCTGGCATGAGGGTAGCTTCTAAGGTGTCTTCCCATTGCTCTGGTGATCACCATGTCCCTACAAACTCGAATTGACCCGAACACCTCCAACGGTGGTGCTACCTACCTCTCAATGGTGGGATGGCACTACTTTAAAGGACATTTACACAGACGAATTCCTTAGGGTAGGTAGGTTCTCTAGATACTTGCTCTAAATTTCAAAACAAATCAAAAATACTTTTCACACCAACACATTTTCAAAAAGCTTTCGAAAGCATTTTTTCAAACACTCTTGAGGACCGATACAAGAGTCGAACTGAAATTTTCAAAGAAACTTTTTTTTAAACCCACAATTGAAAAGCGAACAAACCATTTTTGAAAACACAAGTGAGCAAGTATCTAAGAGCCCATGGATAACCATGGATAGAAAGGGTGCTAACACCTTCCCTTTCTATAACCTACCTCCCGAACCGAGAGCAATCTCTTTAAGGAATTTTTCTGTGCTTTTGTCCTTTCCATTGGGAGAAAATAAAAGACGGTGGCGACTCTTGCTTCCGCGACATTTCGCGAACCAGCGTTAAACAGTCAGTTCCAGATCCACCGATCACAGGCACTTCAGAAGGTTAAGGCACAAATTTTCAAAAGAGATTTAATGCTAACCTTGGAGGGAGAACCTACTGCTCCTTCCTTCCTGAAGACCACTTTGAGGGCTGTTGATTTCCTCGTTGCTTCTCCAGACGTAGCTAGCGTTATTCTGGATTTAACTTCCATTATTAACCAAGTGTCAGCAGACTATAATCGTCGAAGGACTCTTACTCGCGAGATCGAAGAGGCCAACGGCCATGTAGCTGCTGCTTGGCATGCTGCTACTGAATCAGCCTCTAAAGTAAAAGAACTGTCGAAGGCTCAAGAGGCTAGGCATAAAGAAGCTGAGGAGATTGATCAAGACACGGCTAAAATGAGGACGCAGATCGAAGAACTAAAGGCTAAAATTGCCGCCAATGAGAAAAGGAAGGAAGAACTTCTCGCCACTAATACTGAGTCTGAAAGCCAAGAGGAACTTGCTGAAGGGTTAAAGCATACTGATCGGGCCCAAACGCTTGATGCTAAACTTGAAACCCTTCATCAGTCAGAGGCTCTTTGCGAACGGCGTCTGGAATTACAGAGGATCAAATACCTCCAGATCAAGGCTAATCTCCCCTTTTAAATTTTGTCTCTATATTTGCATAATCACTTATTGTAATGACTCAGTCATTTTGGCAATTTTTTATGAAATTTAAATGTCCATTTTGGCTTTTTTCTTATTTCGACCGTGACTATGCTTTGGCTATTTTAACCTCTTGAAGCATAGGTCTATACTTTTTCAAGTATTTACCGTTTACTCTCAGAAGTCTTTGATCTTCATTTAACTCCTCGATCTCATAGGCTCCACCAGAGAAAGTTTGGATAATTTTGAAAGGTCCTTCCCACTTAGGGGACCATTTTCCCATATTTCTATCCTTTCGATCCATTGGAAGAATTACCTTCCATACTAGATCCTCAGGCATAAATGTCTTAGGTTTTACTTTTTGATTATAGGATTTCTCGACCCGTTTCTTTTGTAATCTTAAGAGGTCTAAAGCTTTCAACCTTTCTTCATCCAAATCAACCAATTCGTCCAACATCATATTCCAATAAACTTCAGAAGGAATATCCTGATGTCTTTGAACCCTCGTTGACTGTAGACAAATTTCCACTGGCAATACCGCATCATGACCATAAGTTAGGCAAAATAGTGTTGTTCTTGTAGCCTCTTTAGGAGAGGTTCGACAAGCCCATAAAACTTGATCCAGCGTCTTGTGTCAGTTTCTTGGTTTCTTTCCCACGCGTTTCTTTATTAAACTGATTACTACCTTGTTTGCAGCTTCGACTTGGCCATTAGCTTGTGCATAGTAAGGTGTATATGTTAACAGCTTGAATCCCATTTATGTAGCAAATTCTTGCATTTTTCGACCAGTAAAGACTGATCCTTGATCTGTTGTTATTGTCTCAGGGGTTCCAAATCTATATAAAATGTACTTTTGAATAAATTCAATGACATTCTCTTGGTCTACATTGACTAAAGGGATTGCTTCAATCCATTTAGTAAAATAATCAATGCCCACCAATATGTATTTCTGGATTTTAGAGGATGTTGGTCGAATCTCTCCAATAAGATCTAAAGCCCATCCTCTAAAAGGCCAAGGTTTCACAACCGAATAAAGTTCACTTTCCGGTACATGCTGGATGCTTGTGTGCACTTGACATTCTTGACATCCTTTTGCAAACTCAACACAATATTTTAACATAGTGGGCCAATACAGTCCTTGTCGAAACAACATCCATTTCATCTTATGGCCTACTTGATGTGCTCCACATGCCCCGGAGTGTGTGGTAGAAAGAGCTATGTATGCTTCTGTTTCACTTAGGCATTTCAGCAGCACACCTTCAGGTGTTTTCTTGAACAATTCATTTCCCATTAGTATATAGCTTAGTGCCCTATACTTTATCTTTCGCTCTATAGAAGCCACTGGATTCTGTAAATAATCTATTATAGGCTTTCTCTAATCTTGTTCTGTTATATTGTCTATGAACGAAATCTCGAAGTTTTCGTGATCAGTGTATCCCAACATTGTTGTTTCCAAATCTATTGGAGACAACTTAGTGGATGCTACTCTTCCTCTAACTTCGATTGCTTGTTATAGTTTTTATTTCGAAACTTTATACCCGGAAGCGATCTGTGCCAAATCATTAGCCACTTGATTTTCCAATCTGGGTATATGTCGAATGTTAACCACTTCGAAGTTCTTCAACAATCTCCTGGCTATCACGAAATACATGATAAGATTTTCTCTTATGCATTTGTATTCTTTCGTAACCTGTTTTAGGACTAACTCTGAGTCTCCCATTATTTCGACTCGAGTTGCCCCCAATTCCAACAAGATTTCAAGGCCTACGATCAAAGCTTCGTATTCAGCCTCATTATTGGAACAATCTCCCTCGATCTTGTACTTAAATGTTGTTGGAATTTTGTTTGGAGAAATAATGAGAACCCCTACTCCAGTTCCGTCTTTATGACTAGAACCGTCAAAGTATAACTTCCAAGGTTCAATCTCCAAATAATTTATTGATTCTTCTATTATTGAGTGGTCAACTATAAAGTCTGCTACCACTTGACCTTTCACAGCCTTGAGAGGCATAAAGGTTAATGAATACTCAGTTAATACAAGTGTCCATTTTCCAATTTTACTGTGCAAAATGGGTTTCGACAACATATATTTGAAAACATCAAAATGAGACGAAACGTAAACATTAACAGGTTTAATATATTGCTTGAGTTTTGTACATGAAAAGTAAAGACATAAACATAGTTTTTCAACTTCGTTATATCTAGTTTCCGCATTATTTAAAACTCTACTGAGGTAGTAGATGGGTCTTTCGACACCATTCTCATCCTCTTGAGCTAACATGCTCCCTAAGGTTTTATCAGACACAGATATGTACAATCTCATACTTCTATTTCTACAAGGAGGTACCAAAACCGATGGCTTGGTGAGGTACTCTTTGATTTTGTCGAAGGCCTCTTGCTATTCTTACCCCCATTCAAATCCTTCTTTGTTGAGTCGAAGTAGTGGTGAGAAGGCTTGTGTTTTCCCACTGAGGTTGGATATAAATCTCCTTAGGAAATTTACCTTCCCAAGTAGAGACTGCAATTCCTTCTTGTTGGTTGGCGCTTTGGCTTCCAAAATAGCTTTGTTCTTGTTTCGGTTTATCTCGATTCCCTTTTTATGGACCACAAATCCTAAGAAGTCCCCTGCTTTGACACCAAAAGAGCACTTTAGAGGATTCATTTTCAGACCATAGCGCCTCATCCTCTCAAAGGATTATCAAAGATGGTCCATGTGAGCCTTCCCTGAAACAGATTTGACAACAATATCATCAATGTAAATTTGCATAAAAGTCTCAATAAAATCATGGAAGATAGAATTCATTGCTCTTTATATATTTCCCCCGCGTTTTTTAGGCCAAAAGGCATCACTACCCATTCGTAAGTGCCTAAGGCCCCAGGGCAACAAAATGTTGTTTTCGACACATCCTCTTCAGCAATGAAAATTTGATTATATCCAGAGTATCCGTCAAGCATACTCATGTACTCAAAACCAGCGACAGAATCGACAAGAATTTCCGCCACAGGCATTGGATATTCATCTTTGGGTGTTGCAGCATTCAGATCTCTGAAATCAATGCACACCCTTAAAGTACCATTTTTCTTTATAACAGGTACAATATTTGCAATCCATTCGACATACCTGGTCGTTCGGATGAACTTGCATTTCAGCAGTCTTTCGACTTCCGTTTTGATTTTCGATAGAATCTCCGGTGCAAAGCGCCTTGGAGTTTGCTTGACAGGCTTCTTTCCAGGTTTTATTGGCAATTGAAGTTCCACCATGCTTCTGTCGAGACCAGGCATTTCGTCATAATCCCACGCGAAGCAATCTTTGAACTCTTTTAACAATTGGATCATTTCGACCCTGAGTCCTGGATCTATCTTTGCGCTGATATATGTTGCCTTTTTTATAGGACCTTCTCCTAGATTCACTTCTTCTAAGGGGTCTTGTGCTAGCATTCTAACACTATTCGCCAACGGATCTTTTTCGAAACCTAGAGGTTCATCATCATAGATGGCGTCTAACCTCTGATTTCGCACTTCTTTTTTCTCCAAGTCAGGAGGTTCTGGGTCGAAATCTTTCCCAGGGCCTTCTTGGGAAGATACCTATTCATTGGCTTCAAGAGCCATATACTTGACTTCAGCCTCTAAGGCCTCTATCAATCTATTTTTGGCTACATATGCTGAAATCTTTTGTGGAGCTTGTGACTTAGTCATAATTACCAAACTCACTTCCCCAGCCTGTTGGCCGTATATCATCAACTCTTCCATAGTCTATGTTTGATAAATCCTCTCTATCCCACTGAAAACCATAGTCAGAGTGTAGATAAAGAGAGAAGAAAGCATTGGGTGCTGGAGTCAGATCAAATTCAAGAGGGCTGCATGGCCCTATATGAGCCAAATTCTTGTCGAAGCTATTCTTTCCAATGTTGTTAACTTCGCCCAGGTAGTAACTTTGGTCTGCCTCAATGTTTTCCATGATACCATCAGGACGCCATATCGTAACCCTCTGATGCATCGAAGATGGCACTACGCCTATGCCATGTATCCACTCTCGATCCAAGAGCAGATTATAATTTGGTTTTGCTGAAATCACCATAAACATGGTAGGTCGAAGAATTGAGCCCACCTTGAGATCCAGTTGTATAACTCCCATGGTGGTTCCAATACCCCCTTCATAATTTGAGAGGACCATGTTGTGGGGCTTAATATCAGCATCCCCTTTTCCTAGTTTTTCTAGCATAGATTATGGAATTATGTTTATGGTTTCCCCACAATCAACCAGGATTTGGTTTATAGTCACTTCCCCTATCTTTGCTCTGATAAATAGGGGCTTGAGTTGATTTTTCATCTCCTCAGTTGGTGGCTCAAAGAAAGCGTTTTGCTCCTCAATGCAGCAATTATTCATTACATAGTAACACATTGGCCTATGTCTGGCCATTTCCTGTTCGACCATCAAGTCAGTTTCTTCAACCTCGACTTGACGGTTGTACTCCCTAGGCAGCACTGATATGACGTTTACCATAATGTCTAAAGTATCGTCAGAGTCAGAGTTACCTTCGTCATTCGACCTACATTGTTCTGGCCACACCAGTTTTCCAACAATTGGTTCCCTCTCCAGAGGTTTTCTTTGCTTTCCTTTTCTTTGCACGTTGGTGCTAGATTCTGGGTGAGGCTCTGTTGCAGCCTCTTTCTCGGCTTTTCGCCGTCTTTGGAATCTTCGCCATTGTGAACGAGACATGGGGTTCTTCCCCTTGTAGTTGCTTGATATGTGAGTCATTTTATTTGATGTAATGGCATGGTACTCTTTTCTGTAATCCAAAGAAGATCCCCTTGGCACGTCAAACATTCTCCATTTTTCTTCATTGGGCCCTTTTCTGCCCACTGTGTTGAGCCAAGTACCTACAAGTACATTAGTTGGAGGCCGATAAGTTAGTGGCCTCCTTACCTGGTTCATGGGTCCTTTTTGATGTCCCCTCCTGGGATCGTATCTATCTTCTGGATCCATTTTTGGTTGAGCATTGGTGCCCCATTTTGCCTTCACTGCTCGCATACCTTGTATGTGTTCCGCAACTTTCTTGTCGAAGATAGAATTGCATCTGGAACACAGTATCACTTCATACTTTCTCTTCTGGCATCGATGTAGAAATTCTGCTAGATCCTCGTTTTCTTTTGGAAATGTCGTTTTGTTCACTTCCTCCTGTCGAATGGCCTCTTCCGAAGCCTTGGCTTCAGATATCTCGACCATGTTTACCTCCATGTTGTTTTTGGCAACGAGGTTCAGTTTCTGCATCTTGGCCTCCAAGTTATCTGTCGAACCTTTAACGGCAGCCAAGTAAGAACCTGTAGTGGTTCCCTTGCTGGAGCTTTCAACAACTCCTTTGTTTGTGTTTGGGCCTTCAGTAACCCTTTTGCTTGAGCCTTCAGCAGCTCCTTTGTTCAGTTTCAGGCCTTCAGTGGCCTTCCTCACCCCTTCGATAATTTTCCTATATATGTTTCCAGTAAAACTGCCAAATACGGGCTTGTTAATGAAGTCCTCAAAAACTTCAACCATATGGATGCCCACTGGTTCAGCATAATGTGCATCCATTTGTTGTGGGTTCGCATCAATTTTCATTGTCGGCTTATCAGCGAACTTAAGCCTTCCTTCTTTAAGTGCTCCTTGAACAAGATCCCTGAAAAGAAAACATTATGAGGTTTTATGGCCCATAAAATTGTGATATTTACAAAAACCTCTTTTCTTCCTTTGTTCTAAAGGAGGAATTTTTGCCCCTGGGGGCACTATCATTTGGCCATCTTTGACTAATAAATCAAATATTTCATTACATTTAGTGATGTCAAAACTATATGTTTTCTTTGGGAATTTATCACTGCTCCTTTCAGACTCCATAGGATTTTTTCCATTTGGTGGCACTAGCAGTTTACAAGAGTATGGTGGCCCTTGTTTTAATTTCTCTAAATCTATTTCGCCTTCTTCGACATCTATAGGATCACTAGATGTCTCTAGATCATCATCATCCATTTCGACATAGGCTACTCTTTCTCTTCGATGAGTTTTGGTTGCTTTAGCCTTTTCGTCTTTAAGGCGTTCTACTTGTCGAACTCTATCGGCCAACTGGGCCATGTCTCTCAAGTATTGGGTATCTAACTTTTTCCTAATGGAATAATCCAGGCCCCCTGCTGCCATTTCGACCAATTCATGTTCAGGAACTTGGGTAAAGCATCTGGCTTTAAGCAATCGAAACCTATTTAGATACTCATCTATTGGCTCAGTGAATCTCCTCTTCACACTAGCCAGTTCTTTTAGACTTATTTTGGTCGGTCCCATGTAAAGTTGTTCATGGAACAACCTTTCCAATTGATTCCAATTATGGATCAAATTGGCTGGGAGGGTAGTGAACCAAGTAAAAGCGTTTTTTGTTAGAGAACTTGGGAAGTATTTAATCCTAAGGTTTTCGTTGTTTGTTATTTCCCCGGCTTCTATTAAATATCTTGCCACATGTTCGACAGTAGATTCTGTCGTATCCCCTGAAAATTTGGTAAACTTGGGGACTTTTCCCCTAGGGGGTAAGTCTGTTTGCAGGATATATTCTGACAATGGGGATGTGAAGTTTGGTCTGTGAAAACCAATGTTCATCCCATTCTGTATCATAATCCTTTCGATCATGGCAGTCAGATTATTATCTGTTCCATAATTTTGGTGTCGAACTTCCTGTATCAATTCATCAGCATTTTGGTTCCTATTCACCATAATCACTCCTTGATCGACTTCTCTAGGGATTGGTGGGGGATTTCGAGGTATTTCGACCCTAGGTTATTCTATTTCTACTCTAGGGATCTGTGGATTTTGATTAACGGTTAGATCTTCTTCCACGATTACCCCTTGTTTTACTCTTATTAGTATTCTTTGGGGTTGTCGAATAGTTTGGGGTACCCCAAATAATTCAGCCATGCGCTTCATTTATGCTGACATTTGTTGATTTGACTGGGTAGTATTTTGTATTAGGGGGTTCAACACTGTACTTAGGGTTTGTGCCAACATTAGCACCATATCATAGTTGCTTTCGTCCATCTGTTGCCTCAAAATTGTTGTAGAAGCATTTGTGAGGCTTGGTATTGCATGTGATGGTCCTCCTAAAATTTGGTTTCTACCCAAATTTGCCATACTGGCTCCAGATCCCTGTAATGGTGATGACGCACTCACCAAAGGTTCTGAAAAAGTAGACGCAGCATTCATAAGGCTAGCCATTTCCGTGGTTGGCATGCCATATGACTGTTCTCGACCCATCCAGGCTGTCGAAAATCCTGGAGGAATGTACGGTCGAGATCCTGGATTTGCCCTTGGTGGGGGTGTTCCTAATGGACCTCTAGGATCCACATACGAAAGTAAGGGTCCTGTTTGATTCGTGGTTAACGTTGGTACTAAACCAACAGAAGTTGAGATATTTTCGCCAACGGTAGTTATAACTGTTGTTCCAGTAGTATTTGGTGGAGGTATTTCTCCATGATTTGGCTCGTTAGCCATTCTAATTTCGCTATTTCTCTTCCTAACAGTACACTCGTAGGTTATTCTACCACTTCTTAATAACATGCAACATTGTATACGTATAAAAGGAAAGCAATAACATGAACAAACAGATGATAAAAACTAGCAACGTCCCACCAGGTGTGCCAATTTGTTTACTGTGGTTTTTGGTAAACAACCGCTGATCCTCCAAAAAGGAAAGTCCTTTTGGTTACTCGCTGGATCGATCAGATTGATCCCAGAACATATGCTAATTTTTATGCTGGTTTGATGTGAAAGTTAATATCTAGGAAGAACGCACGTCCGACCAAGGATATTGTGTTTATGGTTTTGGAAAGTAAGAAAGCAACTAGAAGTGCAGGTAAAGATGTAGAAATGTAAACTTTGCAAAAGAAGATCAAAGTAAAGTAAAAAGACTTTATTAATAAAAAATGGTGTTTCCAACGTACATTCTCAATTATTCTTTCACACACAGCGGGTACTTGAATAATATTGAGTAACTAGCACAATAGGTTGAACACACAGAAAATCTACACAAACTTCCTAGTTTTATACTTAAATTATGTAACTGTCGAGGGTGGCTTTGCTTCTAGGATGAAGACAAGTGTCTTCTGCATGTCCCTCGACCTCTATCTTCCTGCCACGTCGCTTTCCCTTAACTGCTGGAAAACTGTATTTCCCTCCAATCTTCAAATTTAAATATCCTTCATCTTTGGTGCTGACATGAAGTTTTGTTCTTCTAGTCAAAGGCTACAGGACCTTTCCCGTCGAAGGCTTGATGGTGATGTCTGGTTGAAGACCAATTTGTAACTCAGATATTTTCTCTAATTTTTTTCCATCCGTCGAAGCATTTTCCAGCTTGGCTTTATCTGCTCTATTTTTGGTCTATGGGGCCAATATATAGTAGGTGTCGAATTCAAGAGCCAACAATAAATTATATGGTTGAATTCGTGGAAAGAAACACCACAACTTTCATGTTTGAACTTTCCATTTTTGTGGAGAGATGAGGAAGATACAGGTGCTCCGGCTAGGCGCGGGGTTGAAGATGAAGTTGCCTTCAGAAAGCAGTTTCTAATATATATTTATGCTTTGATTATATGACCGGATGAAACAGCCACCCCAGTGGCAAGCGCGCGTACTAAGTCATGTGTTACCTAAAGGGCGAGGGGTTCGAACCAACGTGAATCCCCCTTTTGCATTTTCCCATTTTTTCTGATTTCCTAACACACTTTTTGCAGGCGTTGGGCCCTTTGGGCCTGGCATTTTTTATTTTGGCTAGCATACTTCTTTGTTTACTTATGACACCTCCCTGGCCCATTTCATTTTTTTTTCTTCTTTTAAATATATTTTCTAAAATACCAAAAAAAATCCTAAAAAATATAAAAATGATGGATTTATGTTTTGACATAATTTAAATATTTTTCCACATAAAAAATTATTTTTATTCATTATACTTTATTTATCTTTTACTAATTTCCTTGTAAATTAAATTAAAACTAGATTATTATTTATTTAAATACACTTATTTTAATATAAAAAAGATCAAAATATTTCATAACACCACATATCATTTTCAAGACAAAAATACAAAAAAATACTTTTTTTCTTTAAACTTATTTTTCTTTAATCAACTAAAATAGATTTAGGGTTTTATTCAAAAATATTTTCTTAATTAAAATCTTTTCTTAATTAAAATCTTTTCTTAATTAATTTCTTTTCTTAATAAACTTAAGTTGATTTAATTTAATTACTTTTTTTCTCTAACTAGGTTTAGGTTAAAACCTCATTCATACAAAAATCCAAATACAAAAATCATTTCTTTCAATTTACATTTGTACTTTATATATATTTCTTCAATTATTTGTACAATATTCAATTTGGTTGTAATAGATTAATTAGGTTTATATTATTGCAATCCTCATTCATAAATTGTATACCCTCCCACAAGTGTTGTAATAGCGTAGTAACTTTAAATTTCGCAATTTATCGCTTTTACATAATATGCTAGTAATTAGGGTTTGTATGGGAAAATTAAAATCAATCAAGTAGAAAACCCTAATTCAAGACAAAATCAAGCATGAAAATAACCCACTTGCACGCAAGCACCCTTAGGGTAAAATCCACTTGATTGCCTTATACAAAATGGCCATATTATGCATGTAAGGTATCTTAGAAAAAACAAACAAATACAAGATCATAGTCCCTCGATGACGCTATCTAAAGTTGCCTTACAAATGATCTTAGTCCCTCAAAAAAGAATGCCAAGATACCTTGAAATATTGCTAATCATGGTTATACGATGACCCACGCTCGTCCCGTCTACATCCAAAGATAAGGTTGTTTACCAAATCAATGGTAAGACAACAATGTCAAAGGAAGAGGAAATGAACAAGAAAGACATTTGAGTAGGTAGATTGCTCCTAATCACTTGCTCCATTTCAAAACAAACATCCTTGCTATTTTCAAAACAATCACATACACCATCAAACATCTTACAAAAATTGAAAATATTTTCAAAAGATCAACATCTTTGTATACATTCTTACGAACGAGAATCATTATAAAGATTTCCTAAACAATGGCCTCTTTACAAAATACTTTCAAAAACCATACAAAGCACAATTTCAAACAAAAGCAAGTGATCTAGCAAGTAACTAAGAGCCCATGGAAAACCATGGATAAAAAGGGTGCTAATACCTTCCCTTTTTATAATCTACCCCCCGAACCCAAGAAACAATCTCAAAGGTCTTTCTTGTGATTTTTCACCTTTCCTTTTGGATAAAAGAAAAGTCGATGGCGACTCTTGCTAACCGCAACATTTGCAATAAAACACAAAACCCTCAAGTCAGTTCTCCCACTGTATCACACTCTCATCATCCACAATTTCTTTGTCTGTGGTTTATTTTCACGTCTTGCGCTCCTCGCTTATGACTCATTGCGCTTTATCCGGTGCTGGGAGTATTATCTTACATTTGGGTTTCTTTGATGGTGTCGACTTGTGATTTATTTTCACCTGAGATTTGGTATACTCTTAGCTTATTTATTTGTCTGTCTCTTTAAACCCAAAGGGATGAGAATACGGTATTGACTTTATCATGTCAAGTACTGGTTTCTTATTCGGTCGGATCCCCTTTACCTTATATTTTACCCTCCTGTACATATACTCTCTCTTCTCTCCCATTCTTTACTTTTCAAAACATTCTCATCTTTTTTTTCCCAAAATCTTCTTTGTTTATAAAATCGAACCGCTTTCATAATAAACCTCGGCTCTGTCAAGTGCCTTTTCTTTTAAAACTTCTTTTCTTTAAACAAACTTCAATTCATTTAATCATACTTCGACATATTTAAAAATTAACAAAACACTTCAACTCATTCAAACCTTTTTGTGCGCTTGAGCACCTTTACCCTTTAAAACTTTTATCCAAGATTAGACATGATTCATTGATAGTCGAGAAACATTCTCCTATCCCCGTGGTTATAAAGGTGTCGACTTTTCCACTTGATTACTAGAGGCATTCTCAAACCCTCACTCTTGTTGATGCAGGGTCCATCTTTCCCACACCCTGTGGGTGTTAGTCGAGATTTCTCTCCTAAAAATTACAGCTTGTCTCTTCGTTTAAAATCAATCAGCAGACAAGTCTTTTCTAGCTGAACTACAATGCTCTGACTTTCCCATTGCACGAGGGAGTATGTAGGTACTAAGTCTTATTACCCAAGGCGAGCAAAAATAATTAAAAAAACATTTTTCTTTTGTTTGCAAATACTCATTCTTTCTTTCCCTTTAGCAAGTAAGCCTTTAGATAACACTCATTTTGAAAGAAACCAAACAAAGTGAATCTTGCGGAGTACTGTAGATGCTTAGGGTGCTAATACATTCTCTTTGCATAACCGACCCCCGTACCTTGATCTTTAATATTTTACTTCATTGTGGGTTTTGTTCGCTTTTTTATCATTTCCCTTTGAAAAAAATAAAGTGCGGTGGCGACTTCATTGAGTGAGATAAGTCAATTGATGGATTAATCTCAAATATTTACCGCTACATCTCTTCTTTATGTTTGCATTTCATTTTTAAAAAAAAAACATGTTGTGATACGGTGGGAGAACTGACTATGGTTTTGCGTTTGTTTTCGCAAATGTTTCGGTTGAGCAAGAGTCGCCACCGACTTTTTATTTTATCCTAAGGAAAGGTTTAAAAAGCACAGCAAAAACCTTTTGAGATGTTTTCTTGGGTTCGGGGAGTAGATTATAGAAAGGGAAGGTATTAGCACCCTTTCTATCCATGGTTATCCATGGGCTCTTAGTTACTTGCTTAGATCACTTGCCTCTTGTTTTCAATTTGTTTGAAATGGTGCTTTGTGTGTGTGTGTTTGAAAATATTTTGAAAAGAGGCCAATGTGGTGGCAACCTTTGTAATGATCCATGTGGGGATGTATACAAAGATGTATGTCTTTTGAAAAGGTTTTCATTTGTTTTTTGAAAGTTGTTTTGAGAGTGTTGTGGATTGCGGTTTGAAAAAATAGGCAAGTGTTTTTGTTTTGCAAGTTTGATTCAAGTAACTAAGAGGTTATCTACTCCTAAATTTCTCAAAAGATTATTGCTATGTTTTAACCCTTTTAACAAGTTTGTTCCACCATGGTATTTGGTGGACAACCTTGTGTTAGGATGTGAAAGGGACAGGCGCGGGTCATCGTTTAGACCATAATTGCAACGGCGTTAAATGTCTTTGGGCAATTTTCTTTAAGGGACTTGATCATTTATTTTTGTTTGTTTTGAAAAGTTTTATCGAGGGACTATGATCATTCAAATTGTTTGCTTTGCCCAAAGAAGTTCAACATACAATATGGCCCATTTATTTGAAGGCAACAAAGTGGAGTACCCTAGGGGTGCAAGTGTGAGATGTGTTGTTTATTTTCATGCTCATTCATCTTGTATTAGGTCCAACTATTTTTTATCGTTTTTCGCATACAAACCCTAATTCTAACATGGCATAATTAGAAAGCGTATAAAGTGCGAAATTTAAATTTACTAAGCTATTACAAAACCAAATATGGGAAGGGGGGTACAAATGTTCGAATGGAGATATTGACAAGAATTTAAACCTAAAATTATTACATCAATTTTGAATATTTGCAATTTAATCAATGTGCAATAAAAAATGCAAGAGGTAAAAGAAATGTTTTGTATATGTATGAAAAAAGGGTATTATTTATGTAAAATAAAAGGAAAATAAAAGATACTATTTTTGGGATTTTTTCATATTTAGGGGGACACCCTAATTCTATAAAAATGTATTATTTATCCAATATATATGATACTTATTTTTGTGTACTAAAAATAATAAAAAAAAAGTATATTTGTAAAAATGTATTTTTTGTATTAAATATTAATGAAATAAAAATATGTATATTTTGGTATTGTATCCTAAGTATATTAACATATATATATATGTATATTTATATTATTTTAAATATGTACTATCTATATAAATAATAATAATAATTAATTTTTTAGAAAATAGTATTTTTTATATGAAATATTTTCAGAAGATAATATAAAATAAAAATAAAAATAGAAGTGTTTTTACATATTTTTCCTATTTTTCCTAGATAATAATATATATATGTTTATATACAAATCAAAAGAAAAATCAAATAAAAACCAAATAAAAATCAAAAAATGATGAGAAAAATATTTTCAAAATTTTAATATGCTGAGAAAAAATAAGCAAGTCAAACAAAAAAAGAAAAAGTCAAAAAGAATTAAAAATAAGACAAATGGGCTTGGGGGGTGAGAAAATGGAAATAGGGTGCAAAAAGAAGAAACCACACAGGCCCAGCCCATGTAGCTTCATCTTCAACCTCAGAACACTTCCTTGTTCAAAAACACGCGTTTTCTAACTTCTCATTCCTTGATCTTTTGCCAAATCTTCCAACATGAAACCTGTAGAGCTTGAAACCACGGTTCTAGACATATAAAGAAGTCAAGCTAACTCTCAGAAATGAGAGAGAATTTCTTCTCTCCCAAATCCTGACCTAAATTTTTAACCATGTTCAGACATAAAATTCTCTAAGCACACGAAATATAAATGAAATCTAATCATATGAGCATGTTCAGGGCTATGATTGTGACATATTTTCTTCACAAACCTAAAGCTAACAATGCCTAATAAGAGAGATAGAACTTCATGAACTTACCTGTTCAGTTGGAATCGAGCTTTGCAATGGAGGATGTTTCAGAGTGAAATGATGACTTGTATAGCTTCCTTGAAGTGTAAGGATGCTTTTCCAAGTCCTACTTTGTCTTGAAACTCCCTGAATCGAGCTAGTGAACTCCAACTGCAAAACAGAAAATTAAAAATGGTGAAGTGGCTTGGAGGTGTTACAGGTCAGGTTTCAAGTCATGGTTAGCTTGCATAGGTTGTAAGGAAGGTAGAGGAACAGGTTTGGGCAAGAATGCTTGAAGGGATTGAGAGATAGCACTCAATCTGCAGGGGTTCCCCTGTTTGAGCAGTTTCAAGGTGATTAGGGCAATGGGAGTGTTTGAGAGGCCAAGGGCTCGTGTGTTAGCTTGGATATGTTCTATGGAATGTGTTTGATAACTTCTTTCTTGTGTGCTCAAGCTGAGAAGAGAGTTGGCACAAGTTATGCAATGTTACTTGAATTTGAAGCAAACAATGGTCACTTGGTGTTTTAGGTCAGTAGGGGGCCTCTAATCCTGCTGCATAAGCCTCTCTTGATCAGAGCAATTTGTCCATAATCTTGTGCCAATGAGATCCTAACTGTACTTGCTTGGATTTCAATTTGACATAAAGCTAGCTTTTTACAAAAATGGATAAAGCACTTTATCTAGTTTAGGATTAATCTTGCATAAAATGCTTGCACTCAAAGAACAACACCTTAACACATTGAATATGCATTAAATTATTGAGTATGGAATGGTTCAAGGACCTGTAATCAAGCATAAAGCAAGCTGAGTTCAAATTTGCAAGATTATGAACATGTCTTGATTAAGAACAAAAGTGAATTTTTGCCAACTTGTGAAATTCGAATCTCTCAAGTTATGAGGTTGTTTGATGAGTTCTTTGACATTTTGGAAAGCTTGGAATGTGTACTACAATCCATCTTTGAAATGCAAATTAAAATTCCAAGTGGAAGGGTATGAAAAATGGCCTTGAAGTGGGGTAGAAAACCTTGTCAAAATAGGTCAAACTTCACTAAGTTAAAAAATGGTTTAGTGCCCTTATTCAAAAAATTGTAACTTAAGATGCAAGCTTCAAATGAGAAAACTTTGTGAATAAAAGTTGTAGATTATGCAACAAGCTACAACTTTCATGTTTTGACTTTTGTTTGAATCCAAATGGATCTTGGTGAAAAGATGGGGCAAAGTTGGGAAAAAATTAGGGTTTTTCATAACTTAGAAAAATTCTAAGTTATGAAAAATTCCACTTTCTAACCCTAATTTGCATTTTGTGATTTCTTAGTGAACAAGTTTCATGATTTGGAATGTTTTGATGAAAAATGAATCTTGACTCTTGATTTTGACCAAAAAAGTCAAAGTTTGACTTTTCAGTATACAGTCAAAATTGATCAGTTGACTGGGAAATTCAACTGTCAATCTTGTGTACTTGGGATCTTTTGAGCTTGATGAATGTGTCAAAACCATTTCATTGAGTCCTTGAGTCCATATGTGAACTTGATTTGCCATTGGCTACGTCAAACAGTCAAAAATTGCCTTTGTGCAGTCAAAACCCTAAAAATGACCATTTTGCCCTTTTGGTGATCTGATCAAATTTCTTGTGGAATTGTGATCCAAACTTGATCAAATGGTCCATATGAATTCAATATGTTGATGTGGGTCAAATTTTATGAGGTTTGACTGTCAATTGGCCACAGTTGACTTTTTCCCCAATACAGCTGATTTCTAGGTCAATTGTCCAATTG
Source organism: Vicia faba (assembly GCA_948472305.1). NCBI lineage: Eukaryota > Viridiplantae > Streptophyta > Magnoliopsida > Fabales > Fabaceae > Vicia > Vicia faba. The sequence continues at coordinate 146,454,574 of OX451741.1, forward strand.
ACTGGGCAAAACTTGGAATCAAGATTTGAAACTTGGCATGGGTAAACATGGGAGTCCAACATGAAGCATGAAAGTCATCTTAGGTATTTTAGGTCAAAACATCCTTGGGCAAACACAAACCCTAATTTGAGTCCACAGTGCAAGGAGAAGTCTTGGGCAGAGGAAACCCTAACTGGATCTTGATCTTCAAAGGTCTTGTGTAGAGAAAATGTTGAGGAAATGGGAGGGAAAATTTTGGGGTACAACAGTTGCCCCTGTTCAATCTTCTTGGACCTGAAGAGTTAGATTGTTAAGTTTGCCTTTCGTGGCTCGAGGGTAAAAGGAGATTGGACACTAGAGTGCCCGGAAATTTGCACTCGCATGCTGGAGTCTCAAGAGTGTGATGTTAGGAATGGGATTGCAGATGCCATTTGGAGAGGTGGTGGATAGGGAGATGGGCTTATAGATGCCATTTGGAAGTGTCGATCGCATAAGAGATTCCTTAGCGAGAACTTGTGTATTTGAGAAAGACGGATGTTTTCCTGGCTTGTTACAGGTGTTTGATCTTCATTCTCCTTATGCAGATATGCCCTGGCTAGATACAGGTATCGAATCTACAATTGGTTGCTCACAAATGTGCCCTGGCTGGATACAGGAGTCGAATCTGGAAATAGTCGTTAATAGATGTGCCCTGGCTAGATACAGGAATCGAATCTTCAAACTCTTCAGACGTGCCCTGGCTAGATACAGGAATCGAGTCTGGAAATGTGGTCAACAGATATGCCCTGGCTGGATACAGGAATCGAATCTGGAGATGTTGTAGTTGATAGATGTGCCCTGGCTGGATACAGGAATCGAATCTTCGAACTCTTCAGACGTGCCCTGGCTAGATACAGGAATCGAGTCTGGAAACGTGGTCAACAGATATGCCCTGGCTGGATACAGGAATCGAATCTGGAGATGTTGTAGTTGATAGATGTGCCCTGGCTGGATACAGGAATCGAATCTTCAAACTCTTCAGACGTGCCTTGGCTAGATACAAGAATCGAGTCTGAAAACTGATCACTCTCAGATGTGCCCTGGCTAGATACAGGTATCGGATCTGGAATTGTGACAGTTGAAGGTAGTTGTTTTTGGGATTGTCTTTTTCCTGAAAAGGCAGAAACATAAGTTGTATGCAATGTCATGATGTATGATATGCACGATGTCATGATGTTCAACATGAGATAGTGTTGTATGCGCTTTATCATGTAGGTAAGCACGATGTATGAGCATGTGAAATGTTTATGAATGTAATTTCGTCTTAGGAAAATAAATCCTTGACGAACGGCCGGGGAGTTGCTCTGTGGAAGAGATACTTGGCCGAGGTTTTACTGAGAGGCCTGTTGAGGACTTTAGTGATGGATTCCGCTGGGGATAATGATGATAGACTCCGCTGGGGATTGAAGGAACTTGCCGAGGGCGATCTTCCGTGGTTTTTAGCTGAGGATAACCCAGTTATAAGTCCTTGTGAGGAAATAACTCTAAATAAAACTCGGGAGAGACGTCCGTACTCTGCAGGGGATAAGCTTCCAGAATCTACTGGGGATGAGCTTTAAGACCTGCCGGGGAATGTTGTGCTTTTCCAGGATTGACGGGGGACCAACTCTGCTTGGGGAAAGTATTGCTGAACCTTGTCTTGTTCTGCAGGGAGTTGAGATGATTTGGCCACATTCTTCAGTTGAATCTACCTTGGTACCTTGGCGGACAAAACAACCAGGCTGCATTAGACAACTTCATATTGCCCCTGTCTCTGATGTCACCTGTAATCAATCTCTTGTTTCATATGTAAACATTTATGAATCAGCAATTTAATGTCAAATGCATATATCAAAAATGAACATTGGACGTTCTTCGCAAGACAAAACAGAAAAAGGAAAACAATTGGCACTTTTAACTGAAAAGTATATTTGTATTGATTTAAACTTTGCCTGTGAATAGGCGTTTTTGTACAAGAGGCTGACATCCTAGTAAGAGGACGCCGCCAAATAACATAGGGTTTACAATTTGAAAAAGGAAACAAAACAGCTATGTGAACAATCCCTACTGGGTTCCAACTCTGCTATCGCCTTTATGTCTTCGAACGTCTCATCGCTTTGTTGCCTAATTTGAAGATGAAGCTGATTGGTCAATGCCGAAATCTGGAGCCAGATAGTCGATGCCGAATTCCGGATGCGAAGTGATCCAATGAGACATAGTGTTACGCTTTTATCCCTAACTTTTGCCTGGACCGCCCTTTCGGGTTTTCAGTCCACCGGGATACCCATTTTTTCCCAAGTCGCCTTTTCAGGTTTTCGACTTGCCGGGTGTACAGATTTTTTTCATTTCATCCCTTATTTTTGCCCGAACCCTTTTGGTTCGCCGGGAAGCCCTTATTTTTGCCTAGGTATGTCTACCTAGCGGGTCTTTTATTCATGCGTAGTATTTTTTCACTATGTCTGCATTGGCGGGGTGAGGAAGGTCGTCACCATCCATGGTGGTTAGGATCATGGCTCCTCCCGAGAACACACGTTTAACCACAAATGGCCCTTCGTATGTAGGGGTCCATTTGCCCCGGGGATCACTTTGAGGAAGGATGATGCGTTTGATTACCAGGTCCCCAACTTGATACTCTTGTGGTCTGACCTTCTTGTTAAATGCCCTGATCATCCGTTTTTGATACGTTTGACCATGACAGATAGAAGTGAGCCTCTTTTCGTCAATCAGATTTAATTGGTCAAGTCGAGTCTGGATCCAATCATCTTCATTCAAGTCTGCATCCTTCATTATTCAGAGAGAGGGTATCTGGATTTCAATTGGCAAGACTGCCTCCATGCCGTAGACCAAGGAGAAGGGAGTTGCCCCGGTTGACGTCCTTGCTGAGGTGCGGTACCCATGAAGAGCGAACGGTAACATCTCGTGCCAATCTTTATAGGTCACTGTCATCTTTTGCACAATTTTCTTGATATTCTTATTGGCTGCCTCTACAGCCCCATTCATCTTCGGTCGGTAGGGAGAAGAATTGTGGTGCTGTATCTTGAATTGTTCACAGAGTTCAGTGATCATTTTGTTGTTGATATTGGTACCATTGTCCGTAATGATTCTTTCCGGGACGCCGTACCGACAGATCAGATTATGCCGGATGAAACGTGCCACGACGCTCTTGGTTACTGTGGCATAGGAAGCTGCCTCAACCCATTTTGTGAAGTAATCGATCGCCACCAAGATGAAGCGATGCCCATTGGATGCCGTCGGTCGGATCTCACCGATCATATCGATGCCCCACATTGCGAAAGGCCAAGGTGCCGTTAGGACGTTCAGAGGAACCGGCGGGATATGCACCTTGTCAGCATAGATCTGGCATTTATGACAAGTTCGGGTGTGTTGGTAACAATCGGCTTCCATTGTGGACCAGAAATATCCTGCCCGAAGGATTTTCTTAGCCATGGTGTGTCCACTGGAATGCGTTCCAAATGTTCCTTCATGCAGTTCTACCATAATTTTCTCTGCCTCAGCCTTATCCACGCAACGTAGCAGAGTTGAATCATGATTCCGTTTGTAGAGAATGTCGTTGCTGAGGAAGAATTTTGCAGCAAACCTCCTCATGAACTTCTTATCATTGACAGACGCACCTTCAGGATATTCCTGAGCTTCCAAGTACCTCTTCACCTCATGATACCAAGGTTTCTCAATCACCTTCTCAGCCTCCAGCTCACAGCAGTACGCCGGTTCATCCAACTTCCAGATAATAATTCGGGGAGCCTCATTGTCCCATTTAACTTTGAACATCGAAGACATCGTAGCTAGGGCATCCTCTAGCTGATTCTCCTCTCTAGTGAAGTGCTCAAAAGTTATCTCTTCAAAGTGGGGAAGCAAGGTCGACACATACTCTTTGTAAGGAATAAGATTCGGGTGTTTCGTATCCCACTCGCCTTTGATCTGATTGATCACGAGAGCGGAATCTCCGAAGACACTTAGAAATTTGATCCTTAAGTCGATTGCAGCTTGTAAACCCATGATACATGCCTCATATTCTGCCATGTTGTTGGTGCAGCTGAAACATAATCGGGCGGTGAGGGGAGTATGAGTTCCTTTGGGAGATATGATTACAGCGCCGACGCCGTTACCCAGAGCATTGGAGGCTCCATCAAAATGCATAGACCATCAGGATCCTTCCTCAGGTCCTTCACAGTCAGTTACCACCATGATGTCTTCGTCCGGAAAATCAAAGTTCAATGATTGATAATCGTCCACAGGTTGGTGTGCCAAATGATCCGCCAGTACACTTCCCTTAATTGCTTTCTGAGTTGTATACTGGATATCATATTCTGTTAAGATCATTTGCCATCTCGCTATTCTTCCAGACAGAGCGGGCTTTTCAAATATGTACTTGATGGGATCCATTTTTGAAATCAATAAAGTAGTGTGAGTCAGCATATACTGTCTCAGTCGGCGAGCAGCCCATACAAGAGCGCAGCAAGTTTTCTCAAGCAGTGAGTAACGAGACTCACAGTCGGTAAACTTTTTGCTCAAGTAATAAATAGCGTGCTCTTTTCGGCCAGACTCGTCATGCTGCCCCAGCACACACCCCATTGAATTATCAAGCACTGTCAAGTATAGTATCAGAGGTCTTCCTTCCACCGGTGGCATAAGAATGGGTGGCTCTTGGAGATACTCCTTTATCCTTTCGAAGGCAGCCTGAAATTCATCGTTCCAGCGTACTACTTGATCTTTCTTCAGTAATTTGAAGATTGGCTCACAAGTAGCAGTTAGATGTGAGATGAATCGGGCAATGTAATTTAGTCGTCCTAGGAAACCTCTGACTTCTTTCTCTGTTCTTGGAGTCGGCATCTCTTGTATGGCTTTTACCTTGGCAGGGTCCACCTGAATACCTTTATCACTTACAATGAAACCTAACAATTTTCCGGATCTTACCCCAAAGGTGCATTTGTTGGGATTCAATCTCAGCTTGTACAACTTGAGTCGGTCAAATAACTTCCTCAGATGGTCAAGGTGCTCCTCCTCAGTTTGAGACCTTGCAATCATGTTGTTGTACCCCAAAATTTGCCCTCCCATATTCTTCAAGAAATTGCCAAGCCAAGTCACAAAACTCCCCAAAGATGGCACAGCTCAACTGTCTCCTATACAGTCAAAACTAGGGTTTGTGTTCTGATCAAGAAAAGGAAGTTTTCAAAGGCCCAATCAAGTCTCATATGCCTACAAATATGGTAAAGCATCCTCATATCAAGTTTCAAGGCATTCAGCACAAAATTGCACAGTCAAAACCCTAAATTGCACTACAGTCAACTGTAGGGGCAAAATGGTCATTTGGCAGTCAAAAGTTCAAATTTTTGGTCAACATATCATTTTGAAGCCACAAACATCATTTGATCAATGCTTGATCATGATTCTCAAAATTTGGCTCAAAAATCATCAAGATGCAAAAGTTACTATATTTGGACAGCTGAAAAAGTCAACTGAAATTGACCAGGGCATAACTTTCACATGGATTATCAGAAAAATTCCATCCAAAGCTCATTTTGAAGAGAAAGACATTTCCTACAACTCATCTTCATACTTCAAGTCCAAGAAATGCTCTCACAAAAAGTTATCAATTTCAACATTATAGGTCATTTTCAAAAGTCAACAAAAAGGGACTTTAAGTCAAAGGACATAACTTGAGATTGGTAAATCAAAATGACATGAGACCAAAGTCATTGGTTAGAGGACTCAAAGACCTTTCCAAAATGTCCAAGAACATGTGAAAAGCTTAAAAATTGAGCAAGTTATGCCTTGTGGAAGTTGGGAAATTTTTGGATATTTTGAAAAGTCAACAATGGTTCAAATGACCTAAATTTGCTAATGGGCCCATTTTTCTTCCATGATTCATCATTCTAAGCATATGCACGACCACTTGGCCCAAAGGGAAGTATTTTCTCATTTTTTATTTATTTATTTGTATTTTTATTTATATTAATTCAATTAAATCAATTAAATACATGAAAAATATCAAAATTGCCTTAACCAATCTTTTTATGCATGTTTGATACTCAATATTTCGTGTAAATACAAATGGGGAAAGATTTGGAGCTGATTGGCATGATTGAACAAAAATGCACATGAAAAGATATGGAAAAGATCCTTAAGAAATCAAATATTGAAAACAATGAATGCCTTGGATTTTATCAAGTTTTGTTGACCTAATAGCTTCCATACATAATCAGAATCACAACCCTAATGCTAACACACTCTATGCTGCGCAGAGAACTCCATTACAAACTTGGAAAATTGTTGAAAAAACTCAATTCTGAAATCAGTGATAGAGGGCGATTCAAGGCACAAAAGCTTTTCCAATAGCTTCCTCCAGTCTTCCTGATCATATTGCAATCATAAACTTCCACTCAAACGCCAAGAATCGGTATCAGGAACCTCAACTGTATCAAACAAATTGCATAATCATAAATTCTATTATATGCGTTATTTGTGAATTTTGTTTATTGATTCTTGTTCATATTGAAGTTTTAAAGCTAACCAGCACCTTTAATTGTATTTTTATTGACCATACAAGATTATACCATGATTGAATGTTAGGGTTTCCTGAGCTTCAAATTAGGGATTCTTAATAGAGGAAAAATTGGACATCCCCAGTACCACCATTGCAATCAACGCATCTGGACGAAGAGATTGATATAGTCGCGCCCAATTTATGAGTTACATAGCTCTAATCGCTATTTTCTGAAAACATCCCTAAGGCCACGCGCATAAAACTGTTGCCTTTGAGTTTGTGTTACAGGGGACGTGAAGAAGACGACATCGTGTCAATCAGTGATTCGTTGGTTTGAATTTGGCGCGTTTCTCTCCACTAACGCGTTGTGTTCATTTATATTGTTTATTCGTTAATTATATGATAAACGCGTTAATATGGCTCAGTGGTGCAGGTATTACTTGGTGATGTTAGTGACCTGGGTTCGAATCCCAGGTCTATCTTATTTCCTATATTATTTTGCAAACTATGTTCCCATGTAATACAGGTATTAAGACGTACCATATGCCTCCTCTATCCATCCATACACGCATCTAGCTCCATCAATCTAAAGGCCATGGATTGGAGATCATGATGAATCCCAGTCAACGCACCACATGCTTGCACAAAAGTCAATGGATTTCATGCTTAATTGGGCCAGATTTGCTAAGTCCACACCTCTACTTTAGGGCCTGAACCCCCCCTGATTTGCTTCTCTACTTTTTTTATTTTTATTTTTCAATTATGATTTTATTTTTGCTTTATTGTTTTAATCAAATTAATTAATTCTTTTTTTTTACAAAATACAAAAACATCATGAAAATCAGAAAAGGCAAAAAAATATAATATTTATTTATTTTAATTATTTTTATAAATAAATGCATGTAAATAAACTTAGTTTTAATTAGGTTGTAATTTTAATCCTTTTAATAACTAAAATCCAAACATATGTAGAAATAGGTGTAATTAATTTTGATTTCTTTTAATTTCCTTTTTTTTACAATAATAATATTTATTTATTTATTTTCATAATTAAAAAATGCATGTAAATTAACTTAGGTTTAAATTAGTTAAAAATTCAATATTTTTCATAATAACTAAAAAATAATTAGAATTAGGGTTTGACATTTTATTTTAGTTATAATTAATTCTCTTTTTTCCATTAAATCTTAAAAAACCTAAAATACCAAAAACATTTTCATTTAATCTTAATTTTAATTACTAATTAATTTGCAAAAGGGTCCAACGCCCTCGTTTCAATAATTCTTATTTAATTGCGCATATTTACCTTATTTCGCTTAATTAATTGTGTATCTCTTCCAAAGCCATGTAACTTAAACTTTTCGCACTTTTATTTCTTTTGCTTTATTTACTTTCCGTCAAATCGGGTCCGGTTTAATTTTGGCGATGTGGACCCGCGCCATTTGTAATAGTTTAGATTTATTTTCCCGCAAACTTTTAACTGTTAAATAAGCATGAAAGAATGTATGGCCTTAAAAATAAAATCAAGCGTAGATCACAACAAACATGACAAGACAAATATCGATGAAAATAACACACAATTCGCACACACCACCCCTAGGGTACGCCTCACTGTTGCCTTTCGAAAGGTGGTCGTCGAGTAGAGGACGTCTTAGTAAGTCCTCATGATCCGGGAACCTGGCATGAGGGTAGCTTCTAAGGTGTCTTCCCATTGCTCTGGTGATCACCATGTCCCTACAAACTCGAATTGACCCGAACACCTCCAACGGTGGTGCTACCTACCTCTCAATGGTGGGATGGCACTACTTTTAAGGACATTTACACAGATGAATTCTTTAGGGTAGGTAGGTTCTCGTAGATACTTGCTCTCTTCAAAAACAAACAAAAATCTTTTCACACTGACACTTTTTCAAAAGCTTTCAAAGCAAATTTTTCAAACACTCTGACGTACGAGTCGAACTGAAATTTTTCAAAGAAACTTTTTAAACCCACATTGAAAAGCAGACAAACAATTTTGAAAACACAATGAGCAAGTATCTAAGAGCCCATGGATAACCATGGATAGAAAGGGTGCTAACACCTTCCCTTTCTATAATCTACCTCCCGAACCGAGAGCAATCTCTTTAAGGAATTTTTCTGTGCTTTTGTCCTTTCCATTTGGAGAAAATAAAAGACGGTGGCGACTCTTGCTTCCGCGACATTTCGCGAACCAGCGTTAAACAGTCAGTTCCAGATCCACCGATCACAGAACTGGCGACTCTGCTGGGGACCAAACTTAAAGTGAGGTGTACCTTAGGGTAGTTCATAATTGTGTTTTCAATTGTATTGACTTGTCTGCTTTAAATTGTGGGACTGTCTTGGGAGTTCTATAGATCCTAACCCGGATCTGGGGAATACCTTCTTAGAAAGTAGCAACAAGGCTGTGAGGGAACTGTGCGGGGTATACCGACATGGTTGAAACAGTCTGCTACGTTGATGTGGCACTTTGGTGTGTACCGGTAACCCTTGAGTTCAGTCAAGGAGAGTACGGGGCCTCCGCGTGGTGTCGTGAAGCATCAACAGACCTTAGGAACCTTAATTGAACAATCTTGGCCTCTTTAGGGTAGTGAGATAACTGACTTTGGTGCAGTCCGAGGTTGGTTGATACTCGATACTACACTCAATTGAGGGTTGCTTTCCTGGAATATTTCGGTCGCCAGTTCAGTGGCTAAATCGAAACGATGAACAATGAAAGCAATCCAGTGATATTGGGACCCTTAGAACCCGGTTACTTCTAATAGGACAGGTTGAACCCACCAACTTCAAGAGGGTAATACCCAGACCCCATGCTGGCCTAAACTCTAAGGGCTTCTCTTGTGTGACTTGTGTGCCTTTGTACTTGACTATTTGCATGCTTGTTGTCTGACACTTGAGCTTCTTGCAGGTTTTGTTTGTAGTCCTTAATTAGGACTCATAACAAGGTTTTACTTGAGTTTCTTGCAGGTTTTGGTTTATAGTCCTTAATAGGGACTTGTAACAGAGTTACCCACATCATTCCATGCATACCATGACATCATACCATTGCATACATCTTAACCCATTTCAAGGATCTCAAAGGCTTGTGATGCAGGTCATGATGAACCAACTGTCTAGCCAGGGGCAAAGAGGATTTATTTTCCTCTAGCCAAGGTTGTCAGGGGCTATGACCCACTGGATATGGTGAGCCTTTGACCCTTGAAGAAGGACTCTCAACAACAGGAAGTTCCTTCAATCAAGTTGCCAGTTTCCAATTCTAACAAGTTCCTCTGTTTACCCTGCGAGGTCCTTGAAATCATTGCATGCATGTCATACATCTCATTGCATTGCAGGTATCCCTTTGACAGGTTGCTTACCCTTCTTCGCTGTTTATTTCAGCCGACCGTCATGAATCCTGAATCATCAGCTGAGCAGTCCATCAAGGAACTCCAGGCTCAGAATGCCCAGTTCCAAGGGCTGATCATGAATTTGACCCAGGGGCAGCAAGATCTGAAGGCTCTGCTCTTGAAGAAGGACAAGAAGAAGAAGAGGACTGTCTTGTTCAGCCCTAGGCGCAGATCTGGGAATACACCGCAGACTGAAACTGAGAGGACTACCCCATCTGTGAGGGAAAGCAGTCACCATGAGAGAGAGGTGCCTAGTCCAGTGGTCTCCGACAACGAGACAGATTTCAACGACGAACAGTACCCTCCGGCTGAGGACAAATACAAACAGTTGGAGGATAGGCTGAATGCTATGGAGATCCAACAGGTACCTGGGCTGGATCTTGGAGATTTGGGTTTGTCAACTGGTGTGATTATTCCCCGGAAATTCAAAGCACCATCCTTTACCAAGTATGACGGGGCGTCTTGTCCCAAACTGCATCTAAGGTCCTATGTTCGGAAAATTCAGCCGTACTCTGCGGACAAGAATTTATGGATCCACTTCTTCCAGGAGAGTCTTTCAGGGACTCATCTCGAATGGTTCTATCAGCTAGACGAGACCAAGGTTCGTAACTGGGAGGAGTTGGCTACTGCTTTCTACAAGCAGTATCAATATAATGCCGACCTTGCCCCTACGCGTACCCAACTCCAGGGTATGTCGTTAGGATCAAGCGAAGGTTTTAAAGAATATGCGCAGAAATGGAGGGATCTTGCTGGAAGGGTACAACCACCTCTTACTGATCGGGAACTTGTGGACATGTTCTTGGGGACCTTGTCTGGTCCATTTTATAACCACCTGATTGGGAATTCGTCTGCTGGATTCACAGATCTTATCTTGACTGGAGAGCGAATAGAAGCTGGCATCCGGTCTGGGAAAATTCAGGAAGCTGCGCCTTCTGATAAGAAGCCTCATCATGGAAAGAAGGAATCCAATGCTGTGCACGGTAAAAAGAGCCGTCATGAGGTAGGGGCAATCCAGATCTCCAATCCTGGACCTACTCAACAAGGACAGGGGCAGCAGCGAAAGGAGAAACGACAGTACACCAAAATCAACATGTCGCTGGATCAAGCACTGCAACAAATGTTGAAGGCAGGGTTGATCACCTTAAGGGCTCCTCTCCGGAATCCGAACACTTCTGCTCCCAACTATCATCCCAATGATAGGTGCGCATATCATTCCGATAGCCCGGGGCATACTACGGACAACTGCTGGCCTCTCAAGAACAAGATCCAAGATATGATTGACGCCGGAGAGATTCAGTTTGAAGTGCCAGAGACTCCGAACATAATCACTGCTCCGTTGCCCAATCATTGAAGCCTTTTGTTTATTTGAATTTTTGAGTTGTATTTTTCTTTGCTTATACAAACAATTAATGTCATAGCAAACTCTTTTATTCTATCAATGCATCGCATACGTCTGTTTTGGAAATTAATACAATTGTTTTCATTATGTTCAAATATCTTTTCATATTTTTTTCTGATGTCAACTCTGGATCTAAAATTCTAAGCCTCTTGAGGGAGGATGACGAAAACGATACCATAACCTACAGTATGCTTTTGAACAGACCCCGCTGATGAAGTACAGGCATTGTTTCAATTCCTAAACACTGGAGTAATAAGGAAGATAATCCCTCGTCAACCCATCTGAGCCAAAGAAGTAGGAGTTTTTATTTTCGAAAATTTAAACCCTTTATCATAACCCGGGGCAGGGTAGTCTTCTCAGTTGATCCAAGTGCACAATGAATGGCACCAAATGAGTTTTTCCAAAAACAAAAGACAGTGATGGTTCCGAACAATCATAAGGACAGGCAGTCATTATCAAAAAAAATCATAAATGAAAAGCCCAAAAAGTCAAAACCAATGAAGGAGACTTACCAAACTGGGGCATCCCGCTGACTGTAATTCCAAAAAAAGGAAACAGCTCAGGCAAAAAATAGGGATAACGAAGTAAAAAAAAAAGAGGTCCTACAAACCCTCAACTAAAAAGGAATGACTGCCTATTCAAAATAAGTTATCAGCATCCGAATCATCACCGGAAAATCAGAGCAAAGACTCAAACAAGGTCTAACGTACGATCAACTGAGTTTAGGTTTAGAGAACATCACGAAGAGTGGGTGGGTACAAATAATTTGAGCCTTTATCCTTTGTTTCTTAAACCGTGAACCAAGCCACGTTATAACCCTTAAAAGTCCTAGCTGAAGCATGGGTTAGTTCGAAAGCATACTGTTACGAAAGGTATCCTGACTCCTTAAGGCCTACGGTAAATACGGAGTTGACATCACGTTTTACAAACATTCACATGTTTTATGAAAAAGAATACATTTTCAAAATCTTCAAGACAGACATAAGCTTTGCATTTTTAACATAACTTTGTTTGCATGTGACTTTTTGTTTGAACAGCATAGAAATTCGCATGACGAAAGTCTAATGAACAAGAGTATCTCCAATCAAGGGGAAGACATGACCATGGTCCATTATCTGGGGCAGTCCAATCAAGATTCGGAGAATCTCTCAAAGGCCAGATAGCCTGGGGCAAATCTCTGCCTGAGTCCCTTGGGGCACTCCAGCAACGAATCTTGCACGATCAGACACCTTCTGGTTATATGGCAACACAAGCAGCCAGGGGCACCTATCTGCATTCTAAGAGCGTGGACATAGTCGAAAAATACTACGCAAAATCAAAGACCCGCTAGGTTGACACACCTAGGCAAAAATAAGGGCTTCCCGGCGAACCAAAAGGGTTCGGGCAAAAATAAGGGATGAAATGAAAAAGCTGTACATCCGGCAAGTCGAAAACCTGAAAAGGCGGCTTGGGCAAAAATGGGTATCCCGGTGGACTGAAAACCCGAAAGGGCGGTCCAGGCAAAAGTTAGGGATCAAAAGCGTACGACTATGTCCCGGTATCTTGTCACCTGCCCACCAGAAGAAGGTTTGCCCATCAAGGGCTATCAGCATCTCACAGATCTTCCTCTCCCACCTCAGAAACAGGGGCAATAAAGAGTTGTCTGAGCAGTCTAATTGTTCTATCCTCCAAGGTACCAAGGTAGGTTCAGCTAAAGAACATGACCAGTACATCTTCATTCCCCAGAGAATAAGCAGCAGCCAGTACACTCTTCTCCAAATAAAGCTATACAATCAAACCTTAAGGAAGTTGGGTATCCTCCAGCAGATCTCAACATTCCCCAGCATCATACGGACATTCTTAACAAGCATCCCCGACAGTCTTGACCTAAAGATTGTTCCCCGGCGGTATATCAAACATTCAGTAGAGTTACTTCCAATACATCTCAGAACTTCCCCAGGAGAGTCCAATCTAATTCCCCAGAGAAGTTGGAATCCATCTCCCCAAGCAGTAAGCCTGTCCCCAGTAAATTCTAGAAGCTTATCCTCGCAGAGCACGAACGCATCGTCCGGCTTGATTCAAAGAGTTATTTCCTTAACAGGATATAACTGGGTTATCCTCAGCCAAAAGCCACGGAAAGAGCGTCCTCGACGAAGTCTTCTTACCCCAGCGGAGTCCATCAACACTTTCAACAACAAGGGTATCCTCAGCAAGTTATCAACAATTCAGCAAAACATCTCTCCCCACAGAGTGTTGCTTCCCAGCATGGTCGCTAGAGTATCTTTTCTCCCCGCAGATCCTTCCATTTGCCAAGTTTATTCCGCAACGGAGTCATCTTCTCCTACCGGTATTCTTGCAGTTATCGTCCCCAGCGGAAGCAAAATCTATTCTTCAACATCAGCCCAGGATACGACTTCCCGGCACCCGTCAAGGATTTACTTTCCTAGACGAAAAACACATTCATAAAACGTCACATACATCATTATAGCATGCATAGACGCATCATATCACCCCAATCTCATTTATTTTTGAGAACATCTTAAAATCATGCAATTCATGCATTATGACATTGCATACAACTAATTCGTTACTTTTTCAGGAAAGAACGATCAACAGATAAAAAATCTTTACCCGTTGAGGTAGTAATCGTCCCAGATTCCTTCATCATATATTTGAGGTAGTAATCGTCCCAGATTCCTTCATCAACCCGCTGAGGTAGTAATCGTCCCAGATTCCTTCACCATCCTGCTGAGGTAGTAATCGTCTCAGATTCCTTCATCATTCTGCTGAGGTAGTAATCGTCTCAGATTCCTTCATCATTCTGCTGAGGTAGTAATCGTCCCAAGATTCCTTCACCATCCTGCGGAGGTAGTAATCGTCCCAGATTCCTTCATCATTCTTCTGAGGTAGTAATCGTCCCAGATTCCTTCATCATCCTGCTGAGGTAGTAATCGTCCCAGATTCCTTCATCATTCTTCTGAGGTAGTAATCGTCCCAGATTCCTTCACCATCCTGCTGAGGTAGTAATCGTCTCAGATTCCTTCATCATTCTGCTGAGGTAGTAATCGTCCCAGATTCCTTCATCATCCTGCTGAGGTAGTAATCATCCCAGATTCCTTCATCACCCGTTGAGGTAGTAATCGTCCCAAATTCCTTCATCATATATTTGGAGTAGCAATCGTCTCAGATTCCTTCATCACATCCTTATCAAAAAACCTCTCTAGTCCAGCTAAATCGACTCCCAACAGATTTTTCTGATAAAGACTCAGCAGAAGTGATGGTTCCCTCTCCGACGGTGAGTGAGGTGGTAATTCCTTTTCAGATGTTTCCCTCTCCGACGATGAGTGTGAGGTGATAGTCTCCTATGGTCCCCTCTCCGGCAAGTGCGTGAGGTGGTAATTCCTTTTCAGATGTTTCCCTCTCCGACGATGAGTGTGAGGTGATAGTCTCTTATGGTCCCCTCTCCGGCAAGTGCGTGAGGTGGTAATTCCTTCTTCAGATGTTTCCCTCTCCGACGATGAGTGTGAGGTGATAGTCTCCTATGGTCCCCTCTCCGGCAAGTGCGTGAGGTGGTAATTCCTTTTCAGATGTTTCCCTCTCCGACGATGAGTGTGAGGTGATAATCTCTTATGATCCCCTCTCCGACGGTGTGTGAGGTGGTAAGTCCTTTTTCAGATGTTTCCCTCTCCGACGATGAGTGTGAGGTGATAGTCTCTTATGGTTCCCTCTCCGACGGTGCGTGAGGTGACAATTCCTTTTCCTATGATTCCCTCTCCGACGGCGAGTGAAGGTAATTCCCTTTCAGATTATAATGGTCTATTGGTTCTCTTCCTGATACTGCAAAGATGGTAATTCCCGCTAAGATTTTTCTCAACGAGCGTTGTTGAAGCTAAAGTCGCCCAAGGTTCTCTTACCATTCATGCTAAGGCAGTAACCATACCTGGTTCATTCATTATCTTTTGAAGCTCCAGACTCAGCTCCTGTAACCAGTCAGGACATATCTATGCCAAGCGTCTGAAAACCAACTCCTGCAACGTGTCAGGTACTCATTTTTTCTGTTTTGCAGGTATGCAGGTTCTCGCTAAGGAATCTCCTACGCGATCAACATCCAGATGGCATCTATAAGCCCATCATCCTATCCAGCAACCCCTAAATGGCATCTATAAGCCCATTCCACCATCACTGCTACTGTGTGAGCGCAAATTTCTGGGCACTCTAGTGTCCAATCATCTTCTACCCTCGGATTACGAAAGGCACGTCCGCCAATCTGCATCCTCAGGTCTAAGAAGATTGAACAGGGGCAACTGTTGTACCCCAAAATTTGCCCTCCCATATTCTTCAAGAAATTGCCAAGCCAAGTCACAAAACTCCCCAAAGATGGCACAGCTCAACTGTCTCCTATACAGTCAAAACTAGGGTTTGTGTTCTGATCAAGAAAAGGAAGTTTTCAAAGGCCCAATCAAGTCTCATATGCCTACAAATATGGTCAAGCATCCTCATATCAAGTTTCAAGGCATTCAGCACAAAATTGCACAGTCAAAACCCTAAATTGCACTACAGTCAACTGTAGGGGCAAAATGGTCATTTGGCAGTCAAAAGTTCAAATTTTTGGTCAACATATCATTTTGAAGCCACAAACATCATTTGATCAATGCTTGATCATGATTCTCAAAATTTGGCTCAAAAATCATCAAGATGCAAAAGTTACTATATTTGGACAGCTGAAAAAGTCAACTGAAATTGACCAGGGCATAACTTTCACATGGATTATCAGAAAAATTCCATCCAAAGCTCATTTTGAAGAGAAAGACATTTCCTACAACTCATCTTCATACTTCAAGTCCAAGAAATTCTCTCACAAAAAGTTATCAATTTCAACATTATAGGTCATTTTCAAAAGTCAACAAAAAGGGACTTTAAGTCAAAGGCCATAACTTGAGATTGGTAAATCAAAATGACATGAGACCAAAGGCATTGGTTAGAGGACTCAAAGACCTTTCCAAAATGTCCAAGAACATGTGAAAAGCTTAAAAATTGAGCACGTTATGCCTTGTGGAAGTTGGGAAATATTTGGATATTTTGAAAAGTCAACAATGGTTCAAATGACCTAAATTTGCTAATGGGCCCATTTTTCTTCCATGATTCATCATTCTAAGAATATGCACAACCACTTGGCCCAAAGGGAAGTATTTTCTCATTTTTTATTTATTTATTTGGATTTTTATTTATATTAATTCAATTAAATCAATTAAATACATGAAAAATATCAAAATTGCCTTAACCAATCTTTTTATGCATGTTTGATACTCAATATTTCGTGTAAATACAAATGGGGAAAGATTTGGAGCTGATTGGCATGATTGAACAAAAATGCACATGAAAAGATATGGAAAAGATCCTTAAGAAATCAAATATTGAAAACAATGAATGCCTTGGATTTTATCAAGTTTTGTTGACCTAATAGCTTCCATACATAATCAGAATCACAACCCTAATGCTAACACACTCTATGCTGCGCAGAGAACTCCATTACAAACTTGGAAAATTATTGAAAAAACTCAATTCTGAAATCAGTGATAGAGGGCGATTCAAGGCACAAAAGCTTTTCCAATAGCTTCCTCCAGTCTTCCTGATCATATTGCAATCATAAACTTCCACTCAAACGCCAAGAATCGGTATCAGGAACCTCAACTGTATCAAACAAATTGCATAATCATAAATTCTATTATATGCGTTATTTGTGAATTTTGTTTATTGATTCTTGTTCATATTGAAGTTTTAAAGCTAACCAGCACCTTTAATTGTATTTTTATTGACCATACGAGATTATACCATGATTGAATGTTAGGGTTTCCTGAGCTTCAAATTAGGGATTCTTAATAGAGGAAAAATTGGACATCCCCAGTACCACCATTGCAATCAACGCATCTGGACGAAGAGATTGATATAGTCGCGCCCAATTTATGAGTTACATAGCTCTAATCGCTATTTTCTGAAAACATCCCTAAGGCCACGCGCATAAAACTGTTGCCTTTGAGTTTGTGTTACAGGGGACGTGAAGAAGACGACATCGTGTCAATCAGTGATTCGTTGGTTTGAATTTGGCGCGTTTCTCTCCACTAACGCGTTGTGTTCATTTATATTGTTTATTCGTTAATTATATGATAAACGCGTTAATATGGCTCAGTGGTGCAGGTATTACTTGGTGATGTTAGTGACCTGGGTTCGAATCCCAGGTCTATCTTATTTCCTATATTATTTTGCAAACTATGTTCCCATGTAATACAGGTATTAAGACGTACCATATGCCTCCTCTATCCATCCATACACGCATCTAGCTCCATCAATCTAAAGGCCATGGATTGGAGATCATGATGAATCCCAGTCAACGCACCACATGCTTGCACAAAAGTCAATGGATTTCATGCTTAATTGGGCCAGATTTGCTAAGTCCACACCTCCACTTTAGGGCCTGAACCCCCCCCCCTGGTTTGCTTCTCTACTTTTTTTATTTTTATTTTTCAATTATGATTTTATTTTTGCTTTATTGTTTTAATCAAATTAATTAATTCTTTTTTTTTACAAAATACAAAAACATCATGAAAATCAGAAAAGGCAAAAAAATATAATATTTATTTATTTTAATTATTTTTATAAATAAATGCATGTAAATAAACTTAGTTTTAATTAGGTTGTAATTTTAATCCTTTTAATAACTAAAATCCAAACATATGTAGAAATAGGTGTAATTAATTTTGATTTCTTTTAATTTCCTTCTTTTTACAATAATAATATTTATTTATTTATTTTCATAATTAAAAAATGCATGTAAATTAACTTAGGTTTAAATTAGTTAAAAATTCAATATTTTTCATAATAACTAAAAAATAATTAGAATTAGGGTTTGACATTTTATTTTAGTTATAATTAATTCTCTTTTTTCCATTAAATCTTAAAAAACCTAAAATACCAAAAACATTTTCATTTAATCTTAATTTTAATTACTAATTAATTTGCAAAAGGGTCCAACGCCCTCGTTTCAATAATTCTTATTTAATTGCGCATATTTACCTTATTTCGCTTAATTAATTGTGTATCTCTTCCAAAGCCATGTAACTTAAACTTTTCGCACTTTTATTTCTTTTGCTTTATTTACTTTCCGTCAAATCGGGTCCGGTTTAATTTTGGCGATGTGGACCCGCGCCATTTGTAATAGTTTAGATTTATTTTCCCGCAAACTTTTAACTGTTAAATAAGCATGAAAGAATGTATGGCCTTAAAAATAAAATCAAGCGTAGATCACAACAAACATGACAAGACAAATATCGATGAAAATAACACACAATTCGCACACACCACCCCTAGGGTACGCCTCACTGTTGCCTTTCGAAAGGTGGTCGTCGAGTAGAGGACGTCTTAGTAAGTCCTCATGATCCGGGAACCTGGCATGAGGGTAGCTTCTAAGGTGTCTTCCCATTGCTCTGGTGATCACCATGTCCCTACAAACTCGAATTGACCCGAACACCTCCAACGGTGGTGCTACCTACCTCTCAATGGTGGGATGGCACTACTTTTAAGGACATTTACACAGACGAATTCTTTAGGGTAGGTAGGTTCTCGTAGATACTTGCTCTCTTCAAAAACAAACAAAAATCTTTTCACACTGACACTTTTTCAAAAGCTTTCAAAGCAAATTTTTCAAACACTCTGACGTACGAGTCGAACTGAAATTTTTCAAAGAAACTTTTTAAACCCACATTGAAAAGCAGACAAACAATTTTGAAAACACAATGAGCAAGTATCTAAGAGCCCATGGATAACCATGGATAGAAAGGGTGCTAACACCTTCCCTTTCTATAATCTACCTCCCGAACCGAGAGCAATCTCTTTAAGGAATTTTTCTGTGCTTTTGTCCTTTCCATTTGGAGAAAATAAAAGACGGTGGCGACTCTTGCTTCCGCGACATTTCGCGAACCAGCGTTAAACAGTCAGTTCCAGATCCACCGATCACACATGTCATCAACGTATACCTCAATCTCATGATGGATCATATCATGAAATAAAGCAACCATGGCACGTTGATAGGTTGCCCCAGCATTTTTCAATCCGAATGGCATGACCTTATAACAGAAGGTGCCCCACTGAGTTACAAAGGTAGTCTTCTCCATATCTTCCGGAGCCATCTTGATCTGATTATACCCTGAAAAACCATCCATGAAGGAGAACACCTTGTGTTGAGCTGTATTGTCAACAAGGACATCAATGTGAGGTAGGGGGAAGTCATCCTTGGGGCTGGCCCTGTTCAGATCCCTGTAGTCAACACACATTCTGACTTTACCGTCCTTCTTCGGCACTGGCACTACATTGGCAACCCATTGAGGGTAAGAGGTCACTGCAAGGAACCCGGCATCAAACTGTTTCATAACCTCGGCCTTGATCTTTTCAGACATCTCTGGACGCATTCGTCGGACTTTTTGCTTTACCGGAGGGCAATCTTCCTTGGTTGGTAGGTGGTGAACTACAATGTCGGCATCCAAACCAGGCATATCTTCATAGGACCAAGCAAAAATCTTCATGTAGTCTTGTAGCATCTGGATCAATCGTTGCTTCACGCTGAGCTCTAGATTGGCACCAATCTTGACCTCTTTCCTATCTGTCTCAGTACCCAGGTTAATTGTCTCCACCGGCTCTTCATGTGGCTGAATAGCTCTTTCTTCCTGGAGTAGCAGTCTCGCAAGTTCACCAGGCACTTCGCAATCATCTTCACCTTCGTCTTCGGCCAAGTTGATCGGATTTTCGAAGTCATAACTGGCGGTAGCAGAGCTGTTACCAGTGAGATCCAGAGTGGATTGAAACCTGTATAAGTGAGTGTGTGTGTAAATATAGCTGTTTTGCAATATGTATAACACAGAAAGAAAAAGAGCACAAGATTTGAAATGCAACAAACGTCCAATGTTTTGATTGATGATATATGAAAATGTCATACAAAAAGCCCTCACAAATGGAGCTACGATGCCCCGGGTAGGACACCGAGCCAACAAAGTTTTAACATATTGTTTGTTACAAATTGGAAATCAAAAGAAATTAATTACTGCGTGACAAATGTGATAGGGGTAAAATCCTTTGCCGTCCAGTTGCTCGGTCCGTTGCTGGTAGTCGGGTAGATCCAACTGTCAAGCTCTGCTTCCTCTACATCCTCCTCGATAGCATTCACCCTTGAGCTGGAGATAAACACCGGAGCCTTTCTGACCTTCTCCTTGCGCACAACCCTCTGAGCCTCTGCAGTAAAGCCCAGCCCAAACTTGTCATTCTTCTGAGTGAAATCAGGAAGCTGACCCCAGTTTGCACAATTGTCTTTCTGAACCACAGCCCGGGCATCCCTTAGGGAAGCCATCTTCAAGGAAACATTCTCTTCGACTGTTGTCTCTGCAGCTGCTGAAATTGGATGTACCTCCTCGAAATGCTGAAAAGGGGTTTCAATAAACTCCCCGTCCATCTCAATGTATCTGAAGGAATTCAAATGGCTCACCATATACTCCTCTTCTCCTTGCACAGTGACAATCTTCCCCCTGACAGGGTACTTCAGCTTCTGATGCAAGGTAGAGGTCACTGCCCCAGCTTTATGGATCCAAGGTCGACCCAGTAGACAAGAGTACGATGGACGTATATCCATCACATAAAAAGTAGAGTCGAATACTTGAGAGCCCACACGGATAGGGATGTCAACCTCTCCATGAACCATCCTTTTTGAACCGTCAAAGGCCCTGACGATGATGTTGCTGGGCTTCAGTTCCAGGCCTTCATAATCCAGACGGTCTAAAGCCTTTTTCGATAGGACATTCAAGGAAGAACCAGTATCCACTAATACATGCGCCAGAGTAGTGCCCCTGCATTCGATAGAGACATGCAGGGCATCATTGTGGTCTCTTCCCTTCGCAGTCAGGTCAGCATCTGAAAAACCCAAGCCATTGTCTGCTGTCAGATTTGCTACGCAATCAGTGAACTGGACTGCAGATGTCTCCTGTGGCACATGGGCCGTTTTGAGAAATGAAATCAAGGCTTTAGCATGAGCCTCGGAGCATAGCAATAAAGAGAGCATGGAGATCTTGGAGGGCGTATGCCCCAGCTGTTCGACAACATTGAAATCACTCTTCTTTATTATTTTCAGGATCTCCTCCATTTCTTGTTGGGAGGCCTCAGCATTTACAGGTATTGGTGCCTCCATCCGGGCAGGCTCTTCTTCAATCCCTTTGCCCCGAGCATTTGATGACTCGGCAGCAGGGGAAACAACTTGATCAGTAGCAGGAACAGGTAAACTTGTAGGTGTTATAAGGAGGGGTTTTCGAATAGCGGGCGGTGCAATGTCAGGCGAGAAGAGCCTGCCACTGCGGGTAACTTTGGCTGGACCAGTGATATCGCAGATACTGGCGCCAGTGTCGAATTCTTGTTTGATTCCGTTCACATATACGTCTGCCCCATAATGCCATGGGACAGCTTTATCAGACACGTAGGGGAGAGGCCCCGGAACAGTAATAATCACAGGTGCAACAGTCATGATTTGAACAGGCTTCTTCGGGAGAGCCTTGATTGGATTATTGAAGATGGTAACCACAGAAACTTCTTTTACCGGAACCAACTGAACACCAGACTTCTTGAATAGAATCTCCTTGCTATCCATTAGGCTTTGGACGCCTAACCTCAGCAAGGGACAACCAGATAGGGAAACAGCACAGAACAGGCAACCTTCACTGCAACCCGGAAATAAACCGGCCCGTAGTAGGTTCTTCTTAACGGTCTTCAGAGGGGTAACAACTTCATTTACCGAAACAGCATACAATTCTTCCTCAATGGCATTTACTCTATGCTGGGGCATAGGAGCAGTTACAACATTTGGTCTCTCCGGCGCTTCAAACTGAATTTCCTTTGCGTCGATCAGATCTTGCACTTTGTTTCTCAAGGCCCAGCAATCATCAGTAGTGTGCCCGGGACTATCAGAATGATAAGCACACCGGGCATTTGGGTTATACTTAGGAGACGCAGTGTTGACGACCTTAGGAGCTTCTTTGAGGGTCACCAGGTTGGTGGATAACAGTTGGGGTAATATTTGAGATAAGGTCATACTCAGTCGGGTATACTGCCTCTTGGGCCTTTCGCTTCTTTGTTGGTTGTACTGCTGAGGAGCAGCAACAGGTTTTGAAATGACCAAAGCATTGACGGCTTGGCGACCTTCGGGCTTGACTTGTCTTCTAGTACCATAGACGGCACTTGCTTCCTTCTTAAACGGCCTCTTCTCAGCACTTGTGGAGGCAGCCTTTTGTATCTTGCCTGACCTGATGCCAGCTTCAATTCTTTCTCCCGTCAATATCAAATCTGTAAACCCAGCGGAGGAGTTACCAACCAAATGATTGAAAAACGGACCAGACAACGTTCCTAGAAACATATCAACCAGCTCACGATCAGTCAATGGAGGCTGCACCCTGCCAGCCAAATCTCTCCATTTTTGAGTGTACTCTTTGAAGCCTTCACCCGTTCCTAGAGACATACCCTGAAGTTGGGTACGCGTAGGAGCGAGATCAGAATTGTATTGCTATTGTCTGTAGAATGCGGTTGCCAAATCTTCCCAGTGTCGGATGCTAGTTCCATCCAATTGGTAGAACCATTCAAGCTGTGACCCTGAGAGGCTATCTTGGAAGAAGTGAATCCAGAGGTTCTTATCCGCCGTGTAAGGTTGGATTTTCCTTACGTACGACCTTAGATGCAGCTTTGGGCAGGAGACCCCATCATACTTGGCGAAGGCAGGCGCCTTAAACTTGTGTGGAATTACTACCCCAGAAGATAACCCCAAATCTCCGAAATCCAACCCCGGCACATTCTGAATTTCCATGGCGCTTAAGCGGTCCTCCAATTGCTTGTATCTGTCAGCAGCAGGTGGGTATTGTTCGTCGTTATAGTCCGTCTCATTGTCGGAGACTGCGGGACTAGGAGCTCCTCCCCCTTGGGGACTGTTTTTCTCAGCAGAAGAAGTAGTTGGATCAGCTTCATTATGGAGTGTGTTCCCAAATCTGCGTCCGGTGTTGAACAATGCAGTCCTCTTTTTCTTCTTCTTCTTCAGGAGTAGAGTCTTCAACTCTTGCTGACCTTGGGCTAGGCTTAGGACCATCTCTTGAAACTGTGCATTTTGGGCCTGAAGGGCCTTGATTGCTTGCTCACTGGAGGAGTCTGGATTCATGATGACTGTTCAAAATAAACAGCGAAGGAGATTAAGCAACCTGTGAAATAGGGTACCTGCTATGCATATGGTGCAATGGAATGCGTATGTTTTATGTTTTCAAAGACAAACAAGATTCAACTTTGTAGACAAAAAGGGAAACACACTTCATTAGATTAAAATTTTCAATTGTTCAACAATTTGCCCTTAGGCTTTACAGGAATGAAAAATACTGGAAAGGAAATAAACTATAAAAGGAAACATCCAAAGCTCATCAATGCTCCCATGGCCTCCTCTTTTCAGTGCTGATGTAGTTGTTCAGGACCCGTTCTTCCTCCAATTGCTTAGTCAGCCTCTGGATCTTCCGTTCCTGCTCGTTGAATTTCTCCCGATAGAAATCCCGTTCTTCCTTTAGCTGTGCCCAAGATCTCTTCATGGTGTCAAAATCAGCAGGTATCTGAGGAGGGAGGACAGTTGGAGGAACCCCATCTTCAACAGGAGACTCAAGAATGAGAGGTCTAACAGCTTCGTAGGGCATACCTAACCTTTGAGCACGGATGCGGACCCATTTGCAATAGGGCTTCAATGGAAGAGAAGTCTTTGGTCCCAATTCATGTGGGTTGGCCTTGTGGATTCTGTCCCAGGCTCTAATGAATCCCTGGCGTAGTTTGTCACTGTCTGCCTGAAACTCAAAATGGAAGTGAGGAACCAGCATTTCATGAGGCCCATCTCCTCTGGCTCTTCCAAACTGACGGAGAGCTAAGCATGGATTGTAAGAGATTCCTCCTTGGATACCAATCAACGGAACATTAGGGTATTCTCCGCAACGGTCAATAACAGCTACCTCATCCAAACCTCTGAGAGTCCAGGTGATGTCATTATCAGTGAGAGACATTAACCTCCGAGCCCAACCTTTTCCTTCTTCATTCTTCAGCACGAACTTAGGAAGGTGCGAAATAAACCACCTTACTAGCAAAGGAGCACAACACCATGGAGTTCCCCGTTTTCGAGCAGTACGAGCATAGACCTGTTGTAGAATGTCACCCAAAAGAGTGGGTACCAGATTCCGAGACATGAAGATCCTTATGACATGGATACTGATGAAAGTGTCAGGGTTGGGAAACAGTACCAAACCATAGATCAAAAGAGCCAGAATATCCTCATATGCCTTGAAGTCCAAGTCATTCCAGAAATCATTAGCCTTGCCAACCAGAAATTTGACCAAAAAGCCCTTGATCCCATTTCTAGTTTCCCAGTTGGACAATACCTCTTCTTTGGTCAAGGGGAGAATTGCAGCAATCTCTTCAGGCCTAGGAGTCTTTTCCAAACCAGTAAATGGAGTTTGTTCCAAGACAGGGATTCCAAGCAAATAAGAGAACTCTTCCAGGGTAGGAACCAGCTGGAAGTCTTGAAAGGTGAAACAGTGATACAGAGGGTCATAAAACTGGGTCAGAACACTTATCAGTTGTTGGTCCCATTTTGCAGTGACCAAGCCAAGGAGAGAACCATGTCTGTTGATGAAGGATGAAGTGTTTGGGATCCTTCCAACCAAATCCTTGAGTAACACTGGTGGTTGAACAAAGTTGAGCCGAACAGTATTCCTACGCACGGGCATCATGATGTCCTACAAAACAGAGCAAAGATGAAACTCTTTTGTCTTTGAAATGGGTTAGCCCTTTATACAGGATGCATGCAATGGTATGATGGCATGATGCTATGATGAAGCACACCACAAGTATTCACATAGGTAAATAAGGCACACAAGTCACACAAGACACCCTTAGGTTTCAGGCCAGCATGAGTTTCAGGTATTACCCTCTTTTGGTTTTGTTGGTTAAAACCTGTCCTATCAAAAGTAACCGGGTTCTAGAGGATCTCAAATCATTGGCTACCCTCAATCGGTCATAACTCCAGCATCGCAATCTTTTCTCGCGGCCAGAACCATCTCGAGAGTTTAGCCTCAATGAGTGTAGCATACTGCTACTGTCCTAATAGCCAAGTTGGTCAATTTAGGGTTCTAAGGTTGGTTGGTGTTTAATGACCCCTTAGAAGACCTATATTCTCCCTGTTGCAACACAAGGGATATAGGTACAGACTAAGATGCCACACCAACGTAGCCACTGTTTCACCCATGTCGGTCTACGCCGGACAGGTCCCTCACAGATTATGCTACCTAAAAAGGGTATTTCCCAGATCCGGGTTAGGATCTATGAAACTCCAATGCAAAGCCCACAAATATAAAAGCAAACAAAGCAAACAATTGAAAACAAAGGTGATCTAAGCCCTAAGGTTACTCCACTTTAAAAACCCTCCCCAGCAGAGTCGCCAGTTCTGTGATACGGTGGGAGAACTGACTATGGTTTTGCGTTTGTTTTCGCAAATGTTTCGGTTGAGCAAGAGTCGCCACCGACTTTTTATTTTATCCTAAGGAAAGGTTTAAAAAGCACAGCAAAAACCTTTTGAGATGTTTTCTTGGGTTCGGGGAGTAGATTATAGAAAGGGAAGGTATTAGCACCCTTTCTATCCATGGTTATCCATGGGCTCTTAGTTACTTGCTTAGATCACTTGCCTCTTGTTTTCAATTTGTTTGAAATGGTGCTTTGTGTGTGTGTGTTTGAAAATATTTTGAAAAGAGGCCAATGTGGTGGCAACCTTTGTAATGATCCATGTGGGGATGTATACAAAGATGTATGTCTTTTGAAAAGGTTTTCATTTGTTTTTTGAAAGTTGTTTTGAGAGTGTTGTGGATTGCAGTTTGAAAAAATAGGCAAGTGTTTTTGTTTTGCAAGTTTGATTCAAGTAACTAAGAGGTTATCTACTCCTAAATTTCTCAAAAGATTATTGCTATGTTTTAACCCTTTTAACAAGTTTGTTCCACCATGGTATTTGGTGGACAACCTTGTGTTAGGATGTGAAAGGGACAGGCGCGGGTCATCGTTTAGACCATAATTGCAACGGTGTTAAATGTCTTTGGGCAATTTTCTTTAAGGGACTTGATCATTTATTTTTGTTTGTTTTGAAAAGTTTTATCGAGGGACTATGATCATTCAAATTGTTTGCTTTGCCCAAAGAAGTTCAACATACAATATGGCCCATTTATTTGAAGGCAACAAAGTGGAGTACCCTAGGGGTGCAAGTGTGAGATGTGTTGTTTATTTTCATGCTCATTCATCTTGTATTAGGTCCAACTATTTTTTATCGTTTTTCGCATACAAACCCTAATTCTAACATGACATAATTAGAAAGCGTATAAAGTGCGAAATTTAAATTTACTAAGCTATTACAAAACCAAATATGGGAAGGGGGGTACAAATGTTCGAATGGGGATATTGACAAGAATTTAAACCTAAAATTATTACATCAATTTTGAATATTTGCAATTTAATCAATGTGCAATAAAAAATGCAAGAGGTAAAAGAAATGTTTTGTATATGTATGAAAAAAGGGTATTATTTATGTAAAATAAAAGGAAAATAAAAGATACTATTTTTGGGATTTTTTCATATTTAGGGGGACACCCTAATTCTATAAAAATGTATTATTTATCCAATATATATGATACTTATTTTTGTGTACTAAAAATAATTAAAAAAAAAGTATATTTGTAAAAATGTATTTTTTGTATTAAATATTAATGAAATAAAAATATGTATATTTTGGTATTTTATCCTAAGTATATTAACATATATATATGTATATTTATATTATTTTAAATATGTACTATCTATATAAATAATAATAATAATTAATTTTTTAGAAAATAGTATTTTTTATATGAAATATTTTCAGAAGATAATATAAAATAAAAATAAAAATAGAAGTTTTTTTACATATTTTTCCTATTTTTCCTAGATAATAATATATATATGTTTATATACAAATCAAAAGAAAAATCAAATAAAAACCAAATAAAAATCAAAAAATGATGAGAAAAATATTTTCAAAATTTTAATATGCTGAGAAAAAATAAGCAAGTCAAACAAAAAAAGAAAAAGTCAAAAAGAATTAAAAATAAGACAAATGGGCTTGGGGGGTGAGAAAATGGAAATAGGGTGCAAAAAGAAGAAACCACACAGGCCCAGCCCATGTAGCTTCATCTTCAACCTCAGAACACTTCCTTGTTCAAAAACACGCGTTTTCTAACTTCTCATTCCTTGATCTTTTGCCAAATCTTCCAACATGAAACCTGTAGAGCTTGAAACCACGGTTCTAGACATATAAAGAAGTCAAGCTAACTCTCAGAAATGAGAGAGAATTTCTTCTCTCCCAAATCCTGACCTAAATTTTTAACCATGTTCAGACATAAAATTCTCTAAGCACACGAAATATAAATGAAATCTAATCATATGAGCATGTTCAGGGCTATGATTGTGACATATTTTCTTCAGAAACCTAAAGCTAACAATGCCTAATAAGAGAGATAGAACTTCATGAACTTACCTGTTCAGTTGGAATCGAGCTTTGCAATGGAGGATGTTTCAGAGTGAAATGATGACTTGTATAGCTTCCTTGAAGTGTAAGGATGCTTTTCCAAGTCCTACTTTGTCTTGAAACTCCCTGAATCGAGCTAGTGAACTCCAACTGCAAAACAGAAAATTAAAAATGGTGAAGTGGCTTGGAGGTGTTACAGGTCAAGTTTCAAGTCATGGTTAGCTTGCATAGGTTGTAAGGAAGGTAGAGGAACAGGTTTGGGCAAGAATGCTTGAAGGGATTGAGAGATAGCACTCAATCTGCAGGGGTTCCCCTGTTTGAGCAGTTTCAAGGTGATTAGGGCAATGGGAGTGTTTGAGAGGCCAAGGGCTCGTGTGTTAGCTTGGATATGTTCTATGGAATGTGTTTGATAACTTCTTTCTTGTGTGCTCAAGCTGAGAAGAGAGTTGGCACAAGTTATGCAATGTTACTTGAATTTGAAGCAAGCAATGGTCACTTGGTGTTTTAGGTCAGTAGGGGGCCTCTAATCCTGCTGCATAAGCCTCTCTTGATCAGAGCAATTTGTCCATAATCTTGTGCCAATGAGATCCTAACTGTACTTGCTTGGATTTCAATTTGACATAAAGCTAGCTTTTTACAAAAATGGATAAAGCACTTTATCTAGTTTAGGATTAATCTTGCATACAATGCTTGCACTCAAAGAACAACACCTTAACACATTGAATATGCATTAAATTATTGAGTATGGAATGGTTCAAGGACCTGTAATCAAGCATAAAGCAAGCTGAGTTCAAATTTGCAAGATTATGAACATGTCTTGATTAAGAACAAAAGTGAATTTTTGCCAACTTGTGAAATTCGAATCTCTCAAGTTATGAGGTTGTTTGATGAGTTCTTGGACATTTTGGAAAGCTTGGAATGTGTACTACAATCCATCTTTGAAATGCAAATTAAAATTCCAAGTGGAAGGGTATGAAAAATGGCCTTGAAGTGGGGTAGAAAACCTTGTCAAAATAGGTCAAACTTCACTAAGTTAAAAAATGGTTTAGTGCCCTTATTCAAAAAATTGTAACTTGATATGCAAGCTTCAAATGAGAAAACTTTGTGAATCAAAGTTGTAGATTATGCAACAAGCTACAACTTTCATGTTTTGACTTTTGTTTGAATCCAAATGGATCTTGGTGAAAAGATGGGGCAAAGTTGGGAAAAAATTAGGGTTTTTCATAACTTAGAAAAATTCTAAGTTATGAAAAATTCCATTTTCTAACCCTAATTTGCATTTTGTGATTTCTTAGTGAACAAGTTTCATGATTTGGCATGTTTTGATGAAAAATGAATCTTGACTCTTGATTTTGACCAAAAAAGTCAAAGTTTGACTTTTCAGTATACAGTCAAAATTGATCAATTGACTGGGAAATTCAACTGTCAATCTTGTGTACTTGGGATCTTTTGAGCTTGATGAATGTGTCAAAACCATTTCATTGAGTCCTTGAGTCCATATGTGAACTTGATTTGCCATTGGCTAGGTCAAACAGTCAAAAATTGCCTTTGTGCAGTCAAAACCCTAAAAATGACCATTTTGCCCTTTTGGTGATCTGATCAGATTTCTTGTGGAATTGTGATCCAAACTTGATCAAATGGTCCATATGAATTCAATATGTTGATGTGGGTCAAATTTTATGAGGTTTGACTGTCAATTGGCCACAGTTGACTTTTTCCCCAATACAGCTGATTTCTAGGTCAACTGTCCAATTGACTGGGCAAAACTTGGAATCAAGATTTGAAACTTGGCATGGGTAAACTTGGGAGTCCAACATGAAGCATGAAAGTCATCTTAGGCATTTTAGGTCAAAACATCCTTGGGCAAACACAAACCCTAATTTGAGTCCACAGTGCAAGGAGAAGTCTTGGGCAGAGGAAACCCTAACTGGATCTTGATCTTCAAAGGTCTTGTGATGAGAAAATGTTGAGGAAATGGGAGGGAAAATTTTGGGGTACAACACATGTGCAACAGATTTTGGCCACTTCACTGGGGAATATTTCCTAAGTGGGTCAATCCTAGCTTTGTTTGTTTCTTTTCTATGAGTGTTTATATTTTGTTTTACTTATTGTTTATTACTTATATATATATATATATATATATATATATATATATATATATATATATATATATATATATATATATATATATATATATATATATATATATATATATATATATATATATATATATATATATATATATATATATATATATATATATATATATATATATATATATATATATATATATATATATATATATATATATATATATATATGTTTGTCTGGATATTCTTGGTTTTTCAGGGTGCTTGGTGATTTCTCATAAGTCCTCTATCCAGACATGGGCAAACTTAATATAGGATGGGAGATATAGTCATGTTAAGTTTGAGGGAGTAATCCCAAAAAAGGAGACATGAGATCCCCCACTCAGTGGAGGCCCCTTTGACTGTAGTATCGTTTACTGAGTAATCAAGAAGACGTATTGCTTTCGACCCGGGAGCCTGCTGAAGCTGAGGGCCATAAAACTGTTAACCCGTGGTAATATTCGATGGAAGGATGTAGACTCTGGGAACCTTTTAGAACTCTTGTTCGACATGTGATAACCGTTAGTTCATGCCTTATGGGTTGTACCTTTGACTCCAGGCTCGTGACTCTGAACCATGTGATCATGTTACTATGCAGTGTAGTGCATTTCATAAGATTGCATATCATTTGCATCCTCTACATCATTCTGCATACATCCAGGTTGTTCAGGATATTATTCCCAATTGTTTTTTTTCAGTTAGTCGTCTACCGTCAAGTTGATTCCTCAACATAACTACGGGACTAAAGCTGCCGTCATATTGAGAATGGAAAACCAATAACAACACAACATGGAAATCAGAATGGAAATCGATGAGTTGAAGTCAGGCATGGCCAAACTTACTAAGATGATGCAATTCCTAATTTCCAGAGGAGAGCCACCTCAAAGGACTGTGATATCTGAAATCCCAACTGCTGTTGTTGACACTCAACCTATCCAGCATACATCTACTACATGGCCAGAGTTTGGGATGCTCATAACTACTCTTCTCTTGTTGCAATTACTTTAATGGTTGGCCAGTCATCCCAACCAGTCTTTTAGGCTCCAGTTTTCACTGAACCTCAGCCAATCGTTTATACTGCTTCTTGTCAACCTGCTGCACAAGCTACTTTTGGGAACCCTCTCTTTGAGTACCATGATGCCAGTCCTCAAAGTGCGAGTCAGGGAGACTTTGGTGAGTTTGAAGAGTTCAAAGAACAATATAAGACTTTAGAAAAGAGACTCTGAGCTATGGAAGGTAATGATGTCTTTGGTATTGCTACTAAAAATATGTGCCTAGTTTCTGATCTGGTTATGCCTGCTAAGTTCAAGACTCCCGAATTTGAAAAGTACAAGGGGCGTACTTGTCCAAGAAACCACTTAGTGATGTACTTTCGAAAGATGTCTGCTTACACAAAGAATGACAAGCTTCTTATCCATTTTTTCCAACATAGTTTGAGTGGAGATTCATTGAAATGGTATATGGTACTTGAGAAAGGTCGTATCCAATGTTTCCAAGATCTTGTTGATGCTTTCATAAGCAATACAAATACAACCTCAACATGGCACCTGATCATCGCCAACTGTAAAATATGTCTCAGAATGAGAAAGAATCTTTCAAGGAATATGCTCAATGATGGAGAAAATTGGCATCTCAAGTTGAACCACCTCTGGGAGAGAAAGAGCTAACTGGATTATTCATGGGTACTTTGTCCCCTTTCTTTTAGGAGAAGATGATTGGTAGTGTGTCCTCCAACAGACCTGGTGACTATTGGCCAAATATTAGAAGAAGGAATCAAGAATGGTAAAGTGTCTAAAGCTGCTGAATCTTCTAATGGTGCAAAGAAATACTTTGGGAACTTTCAGAAGAAGAAACATGTAGAAGCCAATATTGTCTCGACTGAGAGAAGAGGACCCCACCGTAGGCCTCAATACATTGATCAACCATAAGTAGCGGTTGTTTCTCCCGCGATCAATGCTCAACCAATTCAGGTTCTTCAACAATAGAATATTATGCAGAATCAGAATCATAATGTAGGGAATAAGGCTCAATTTGATCCCATCCCTATGACATACACTGAATTATATCCTACAATGGTGCAGAAGGGCTTGATTACAACTAGGCCTATGATTCCTTGAAATCCTCCTCCAGCCAGGTTCAGATCTGCCCTTCACTGTGAGTTCATCAGGGAGCTGTCGGTCATGATTTAAAAAGCTGTTATGCATTGAAGAAAAAGTGCGAGAATTAGTGAAAGCAAATATTCTCACTTTCAAGGAGTCAGGTCCTAATGTTATCGACAATCCTTTTCCAAAACAAAGTGGTTGAATACTGAGTCGGGGTACCCTCAAGTCACTTCCTAAAGCGAGTGTTTCAGACATGACAACTCATCCTTGTTACTGATTAGTCACTAGGCCATCTTTCTTTCTGTTTGCATTTTTCCCATGTTTATGTTAAAATTGTTGCTTTCAAATTTTGTTTGTACTTCATGTTAATTTTGATGAAATGAGCATTGCAATGTTTTGATTCAAATCATTTTCATTTACTGCTTTCAAATATATTTCTCTTGTTTACTCTCTTTACCAAGCTTTTGTTTATGCAAAGATTGGAGGGAGGATGATGAAAACGAAATACCCATAATTGTTGTTGGTATACTTTCGAATAAAACTTTGTTGACGATGTACAAGCATTATTTCAATACCCAAACACCCGAGAAATAAGGAAGTTAATCCCTCGTTCACCCCTTCGAGCCTAGAAGTTGGAGTTTCTTTCTATACGAAAAAAATGCAATCTTAACCTGGGGATGGGTAGTTCTCAGTTAGTTTGGTTGTGCATTCAATTACAAGAGAAATCGTGCAAGACACCTTTCAATAAATGCCGCGATCAAGCTTTCCTTCGCACACATAAAAGAAGTGTTGAAGATGCTCTCAAACCAAAAGTGACAAAGATGGTTCCCCGTAATCATTGAGCTAAACAGTCATTATCATTACAAAAAGAAATAATCAAAATAAAAATCCCGCTAAGTCAAAACCTATGAAGGAGACTTAGGCAAAAACTGGGGGATCCCGCTGACTGTAATCTCAAAAGAAACAGTTTAGGCAAAAGTTGGGAATAATAAATTCAATCAGAAGAGGTCTTTAAATCCTTAAAATTCTCCACTAGAGTCGACAAAATTCCTCAAAACAACAAAATGATGTAAGAAGAAGTGACTGTCATCTCAAAAATTCCTTAGCTTCTAAGCCATCGCCATTACTACTGTCAATGCAGTTCCAAAATCCCTTGGAACCTGAATGCATAGTCTGAATTAACGGAACGTAGGACTGAAAAACATCACGAAGATTGGGTTGGGTACAAATAAAATTTGAGCCTTTATCCTTTATTTCTTAAACCGTGAACCAGGCCACGTTACAACCCTCAAAAGACCTAATTGAAGCCAGGTTTCTTTTGAAAGCATACTACATCAAGGTTGCGTAAACTAACTCCTAAGATCTTTTGCAAATCATTTGTCTTGGTATCATACCTTTACTTTCACTTTAAAAGTATAAACCAATGTGATTTAACCAGTGATGCATTTTCTATACACCAATAATATCATTTTAAAAATGATTTTGAATTTAAAACTTTTGCATGAAATTTTTGCATTAAAATTACCATGTTTGAATAAACAATTTTGCTTGCAAACAAGCTTTACTCGTCAAGGAATTTCATCAAACAACTGAGAAACCTGGTCAGTGATCCTATCAAGGGCAAGTATCTTCTAGATCCCATTATGAATCAGTTCAAGATTTGTTGCTCAGTGCGAGTTTTCTCAGAATTGGTTAGCCAGAAGATCATTTTCAAGGCTCATATTGGGGAATCCTTCCCTTCAAATTATTTCAAGAACTGAAGCCATGATCAGTTTATTTCCAACAGTCATTTCAAGAACTGAAGCCATGATCAGTTTATTTCCAACAATTATTTCAGAGTTGAAGCCATGATCAATTTATTTCCAACAGTCATTTCAAGAACTGAAGCCATGAACAGTTTATTTCCAACAATTATTTTAGAGCTGAAGCCATGATCGTTTTATCTTCAATAATCATTTCAGAGCTGAAGCCATGACCAACTTATTTCCCGCAACTTTCGACTGAAGCCATGATCAGTTTATCTCTAATAGCCATGATCAGCTCATTTCCAGCAACTTTTGACTGAAGCCATGATCAATTTATCTTCAACAATCAGCTAATCATGGGTAGTTTATTTCAAGATAATCCCTAAGAAGCTCTCCATGTCCTTCCTCAGAAGATCACCTGTTCAATACAGTTTACAAGTGTGACAAATTTGGGTTCAAGATATTTTCTTTCCAAGCAAATTTTGCAAAGTTCTTCATGTTGAGGAATCAAACTTCCAATCATACCTCCACAAAAAAGTCAAACTCCATTGTCGTAAACGTCTGCATTACATGCATAGACCATTCACGTATCATGCATAACAAAATCCATACATAATGCATAACAAGAGTGTTTCATCCTCATTTGCATTTCCCTGAGGTCTTGTTGCATTCGACATGTCACCTTGAGATCAAAGTCCAACTTACTTGGCACCTACCAAAGCAAATGTTAATTCAGTTGTTTCTCTCGTTCGTCCAATGCTAATCTTGGATAAGTTGTTTCTATCTTTCGTCTAATGCTAATCTTGGATGAGTTGTTTTTCTATTTCGTCCAATGCTAATCTTGGATGAGTTGTTTATATCTTTCGTCCAATGCTAATCTTGGATGAGTTGTTTCTCTCTTTTGTCCAATGCTAATCTTCGATGAGTTGTTTCTCTCTTTCGTCTAATGCTAATCTTGGATGAGTTGTTTCTATCTTTCGTCCAATGCTAATCTTGGATGAGTTGTCTCTCTCTTCCATCCAATGCTAATCTTGGATGAGTTATTTCTCTCTTTCGTCCAATGTTAATCTTGGATGAGCTACTTCTCACTTTCAACCAATTCTAATCTTGGATATCATGTTTCTCTATGCCACCCAAAGCCAATATTGGATGTCATGATCCTTTGCTTCTATCCAAAGCCAATATTGGATGTCATGATCTTTTCTTTTGTCCAAAGTCAATATTGGATGCCATTATCTTTTGCTTCCATCCAAAGCCAATATTGGATGTTGCAATTTTTGTTGTCATCCAAAGCCAATATTGGATACCATGATATTTAGCTTACATCCAAAGCCAATATTGGATGTCGCGATCTGTGTTTCTCTCCAAAGTCAATATTGGATGTTGTAATCACTTATATCGTCTAAAGCTAATTATTAGACGTTAAGCTTTCCCTACATCCAAAGCCAATATTGGATATCGTGTTTCTTTTTTGTCCATCATCTTTCCTGGACGACTCTGATGTAGCTTCAGATTTGGTCTCATCCCACATCTAATGTTCTTCTAGATGTTTCTGTTTGCTTTTTTCCAGAGAGTTGCTCGCCTCATTCAATGCCATTCTTGAATGTCGCTGCTTGCCTTTTCAGGGTTTGTATCCCCTTCTCAAGTATTTCTGGTTACTCCTTGTCACTGTGACGGATATTCAAAATACCTTGTATTCCCTAGTGTGTCTTTCCATGTCATTTCTTTCAATTCTACCATAAATATTTTGTTTCACATTTCTCTAAATAATGTCTTTATTTTTTGCATTCATATCATATCATCGTTCAAAGAAATATATGTCAAAAAAGAATCCATACATTCATTCATAACATATGCTACCATCTCATCGCATTAGGGACGAAATTCAGGTCTGTTTGTATTTAATTACTTTCTGCCTAACTGGCTAAAAGATAATTAAATAAAGGTAGCTGTTGCACCCTAAATTTCTCCCCTAATATTTTTTAGTCGCACTTTCATATCATATTTTGTTATTTGGTCACAGTTATTAATGGATATCTTCATTCATCATATTTTGCGTTATTAGTCGTATTTAAGTTGACCAAAAGTCAATTTAAATCAACATTTGCATCATTTTGTAGTTCAAAAATACCTTATATTTCACTTCATGCATTTTTATCTCTTTACTCGCTTCTTGCATCGCTCCAAGTTATTTATATATCGATAATATTAATATTTCGATTTTACAGACAGATTGTTAAAAGCGATTTGATACTGTGCGGAAAATTAGCGAGAAAAATATTTCAAGTTTTCACCTTTTATTGATCCTTTTATAAATCTGTGTTTCACGTAGATCATGATGGTATGCTCGCTTCATTTTTTCAGTATAATTTGAAGTCTCATTTTTAATCGTAAATGTTTGTTCAACCTGTTATTTTTATTCTCATTTTATTTCGATTTTGCCCATTTGAGTAATTTTTCTTTAATATTTGAGGTAGGTAATTTATTTAATGCGTTCATTTCTTTTTTTCGGATAGATTTTGTACAATTTTTATCGTTTTTAGTCATTTTGGGTCTCTATTTTTTATTCAGAAAAGTAAAAAAAAATATATTTTAAATTGAGTTAAATTTTGCTCTTTCAGATTTTTACGTCATATTTATAGAGGGCTTTTTGGTCATAAATTTTTATTTGTTGAACTATTCTTTGTGTTGATTGGTTGTTAGAGATTGTGCAGGATTAATAGAAAAAAATTGGTGAACGAATTGCAATCAGATTGAATTTCCTCTTCTTTTTTTCCTTCTATATAAGAGTTTCTTTTATCCTTTGTTTTGACACAAACAACAACCATTCCCAACAATTCTCCCTTTAATTACCACTCAATCAGCAAGCGCAAACTCCCTCCTCTCAACAAAAGCAACCCAGTTCAACACACAATAACCATTCCTCTAACCACCATTCTATTTCTCTTATCCCCCTCTCCACAACACAAACCCAGCGACTCCTCTGCCTTCAATCTCCAACCAAACCACACTATTCAATTACCGCCAACAATCTTCACCCATTCAATTATAGCAAAGCTCCACAGTTGTATCGCTCATCATTACCGTAATCCACCGTCACCATCTCCATTCTGCCTCTGTTCTTGTCACTCATCATTACCGTAATCCATCGTCACCATCTCCATTCCTCTCTTTACTACAACAACTATCCTCACCATAACCCACTGTCCATCTTCACAATCTACAACAACCCAACTACACCATCATCACTGTAACTTCCTACAACACCCAATCCGCATTGCTGATTCTCCCTCTGTTGTACAACAAGGAAATCTCGGCAACCCCTTATGCCACACATAATCTTCCTCCTCCTCTGTTTCTTCTCGTCACCAGCAGACTACAACCGTTCAACCGCTAATTCTGAAGCTCCACGTCCAGTCTCGAAGAGGAAATGGATTGAAAGCTTGTCTCCAAGCCCTCTACTGCATTTTGGAATTTCTGTTAGAAATTTCACTCTCAATTTGTTATTTAGCTTAACCTTGGGGACTGTTTTCTTTTAGTGAATGTGAATTATAATTGTTATTTCATTGTGGTAATGAACTTGAATGATAATCTGGACGAAAATACCTTTTTGTTTTGATTTAATTTGAATAATTTTGAGGTTATCTATGGCAATTATGAGCTAAGTTTTGATTGAGACAGTTTGATCATGTCATTGAATTCATTCCCCTTGTGTTCAACATACCTTTTTAGATGGAATTACTGGATATCTTTGTTTATCATTGTTGTTAGTTCTTGGTTGATTAATAATAATTGTTGTTGAGATTGTTGTGTGATGAAGTGTTCTTGTTTTTCTAAATCAATTGAAATATGGACTGTTATCCATATTAATGGTGTTTGAAGCGTGAATGACGGTATCACTTGTGTCGATATTAAGTTTTGAAGTTAACATCGTTTTGGGTACAATTGAGTCAATTGGAAGGAGTTTTGTTTGGATTTTGTTGAATAATTTGTTTCGATTCAAGAAGTAATTCGGGTGGCATTTTTCATTATTTCCTTTTGCACTAAACATGTTTGAGATTGATTTTTTAAAGCTTTGTTTAAACTGCATAGTTGCTGCCCGGATTTGATTTGAAGGTTTAAAGCTCATTTTGAACTCTATTTTTCATATTGCAATGTGAATCTCAACTTTTTGTTTCATTTATGAATTGATGACCATGTTCAACGTTTCATTTATTTGAGTTTAAATGCGCTTAGAATATTGAATGCTATGGTGATTTTTGTTGGGTACATTAAGTAATCATATGCTTGGTTCTTGAAACGTTCATCTGCATCATGCAAGTTCATTTCAATTTATACTTCGTAATTACTAATACATGTAAATAATGCAAGTTTTCATTCATTTCAATTTTATACCTCTTATGTTACTAACATGTTTGTTATTGTGAAGGTTTCCAAAAATTATTTCAAGCATTCATTCTCGCATAGCGCATCCATAATTTTTCTTCATTCCCCTTTCATTGTATCTTACTACTTCAATTTAATATTTAGTAATATAAATATATAATTATACAAAATACTTTTGATTTTACATTTTATACAATTCACTTCTAAATAAATTCAAGTTATGTAAATATTATTTTCATTGCATTGCAATTTTAAACTTTAATTTAAGTGAACTTTTGAAAATCGTACGGACACATATAAGTTTCCCTGTGCTGTTAGATTTTCCTATATATTTCATGTGATGCAGGGAATCTTATCTGATATCTTGAGCCTTATCCGATACCGTGAGTTTTATCTGTCGTCTTTGCGCTTTATCTGATTCCTCTCATCA
The DNA here is from genome assembly GCA_948472305.1 of Vicia faba. NCBI lineage: Eukaryota > Viridiplantae > Streptophyta > Magnoliopsida > Fabales > Fabaceae > Vicia > Vicia faba. The sequence continues at coordinate 146,493,286 of OX451741.1, forward strand.
TCCACGATTTCTTCGTCTGTGATTTATTTTCACGTCTTGCGCTCCTCGCTTATGACTCATTGCGCTTTATCCGGTGCTGGGAGTATTATCTTACATTTGGGTTTCTTTGATGTTGTCGACTTGTGATTTATTTCCACCTGAGGTTTGATATACTCTTAGCTTATTTATCTGTCTGTGGCTTTAAACCCAAAGGGATGGGAATATTGTATTGACATTATCATGTCAAGTACTGATTTCTTATTCGGTCGGATCCCTTTTACATTATCTTTTACCCTCTTGTACATATGATACTCTCTCTTCTCTCCCATTCTTTACTTTTCAAAACTTTCTCATCTTTTTATTTTCAAAATCTTCTTTATTTATAAAATTGAACCGGTTTCATAATAAACCTCGACTCTGTCGAGTGCCTTTTCTTCTAAAACTTCTCTTCTTTAAACAAACTTCAATTTATTTAATCATACTTTGACATCTTTCAAAATTAACAAAAACACTTCAACTCATTCAAACTTTTTTGTGCGCTCGAGCAACATTCTCCTATCCCCATGGTTATAAAGGTGTCGACTTTTCCACTTGAGTACTATAGGCGTTCTCAAACTCTCGCTCTTGCTGGCGCATGGTCCATCTTTCCACATCTTGTGGGTGTTAGTCGAGATTTCTCTTCTAAAAATGACGACTTGTCTCTTCGTTTAAAATCAATCAACAGACAAGTTTTTTCTAGCCGAACTATGGTGCTCTGACTTTCCCATTGCACGAGGGAGTACATAGGCACTAAGTCTTACGACCAAAGGTGAGAAAAAATAAAATAAAAACATTTTTCTTTTGTTTGCATATACTCATTCATTCTTTCCCTTTAGCAAGTAAGACTTTAGATAACACTCATTTTGAAAGAAACCCAACAAAGTGGATCCTACAGAGTACCGTAGATGCTTAGGGTGCTAATACCTTTCCTTTGCATAACTGACCCCCGTGCCTTGATCTCTGATCTTTTACTTCATTGTGGGTTTTGTTCAATTTTTTCCCATTTTCCTATGGAACCAATAAAGTGCGGCGACGACTTCATTGAGTGAGATAAGTCAATTGATGGCTTAATCTCAAATCTTTACCGCTACATCTCTTCTTTATGTTTGCATTTCATTATTATTTTTTAAACATGTGCGACACCTTGAAGAAAAATTAAAGGGAAAATTTTGAGGTACAACAGTTGCCCCTATTCAATCTTCTTAAACCTGAAGTGTTAGATTGGCATGTCCGTCACTCACAAATTGAAGGTAAAAGAGGATTGAACACTTAAGTGACCATAAATTTTCACTCGCCTGTGTAAGCAGTGATATTGTCGGTTGATTGTACCGGGAATGGGCTTATAGATGCCATTTGGGGAGGAGACAAAAAATTCGTCGGAGATGGGCTTATAGATAATATCCAAAGTAACTGTTGAGTTCAACTGGAAGAAGTTTAAGAATAAATCTTTGCTTGATTTAAAGTGAGCCAGTAGAGGTATATGTTAGTCTTCAACTGGAAGAAGTATCAGAATAAATCTATACTTTATTTAAACTGAGCCAAAAGATATCCATGTTATTCTTTATATGGAAGAGGTATTAGAATAAATACACACTTGATTTAAAGTGAGCCAGAAAATATCTTCAACTGGGAGAAGTATCAGAATAAACCTATGGTTGATTCTATCTGAGCCAGAAGATGTATATGTTCGACTTTGACTGGAAGAAGTATCAGAATAAATACACGCTTGATTTAAAATAAGCCAGAAAATGTCTTCAACTGGGAGAAGTATCAGAATAAACCTATGGTTGGTTCTATCTGAGCCAGAAGATGTATATGTGACCATCTTCAACTGGAAGAAGTATCAGAATAAATCTTTGGTCGATTTAACCTGAGCCAGAAGAGGTCTTTTTTGTCTTTAACTGGAAGAGGTATCAGAATAAATCTTTGGTCGATTTAATTTAAGCCATAAAAAGGTACGCTGGAAGAAGCATCAGAATAAATCTTTGGTCGATTTACTCTGAGCCAGAGGATGCTTGTGCTTGTTTTTATCTGGAAGAAGTATCAGAATAAATCTATCTCGATCTAAACTGAGCCAGAAAATCTCTGTTAGAAGAATTATTAGAATAAATACATGCTTGATTTAAACTGAGCCAGAAGAATTTTATAACTGATTTCAACTGGGAAAAGTATTAGAATATATCTATGCTCGATCTAATCTAAGCCAGAAGATGTTTATGCTTGACTTTATCTGCAAGAAGTATCAGACTAAATCTTTGGTCGATTTTATTTGAGCCAAAAAATGTCTATGATCGTCTTCAACTGGAAGAAGTATCAGAATAAATCTATGGTTGATTTAATCTGAGCCAGAAGATATCCACGCTCGTCTTCAATTGTGAGAAGTATCAGAATAGATCTATGCTTGATCCAAACTAAGCAAGAAGATATTGTCTTTAAGAAGACTGTCTGGCCATACCAGTAGTTGATGATGTTTGTCTATTGATTAATCTTTCCTGAAAAGGTAAAGAGTTAGCTGTATGCAATGTCATGATGTATGAATTGCATTGCGTAATGGTGTTCTTAAAATAAATGAGATTGTGTTATATGCGTTTTGTATGCATATGCTATGTTGTTCGTAAATGATGTATGAATGTGAAATGTTATTGAAGTGCATTTGTAAATTTGAGCAACATTTTTGTCTAGCGATAATAAATCCCTGACTGTTGCTGGAGATGAAGAGTATGTGTATCTTCGATCTTCTGGGAATTGTTTCTGTTGGGGATTCCCACTCTCTGTTTGAGGAAACTCCACTGGGGAATGTTGATTTCTGCTTGGGGAAGAAGAGTTCAAAACTTTGGTTGTTCCTTTCTCTACCGGGGGTTATAATTCTTGTATACCTTGACTGGGGATAAAAGAGATGGATATCCCTTTCGACTTGTCTAAGGAGTTTAAAGTTGACTGATATCTGGTTTGGTTTCAGATTTATCAGCAACTCTCCGGGGGTAGCAATCCGGGTTGTCCTTTGCTGGAGGATGGGAATCTTGTCGGAAATCTATGGTAGAAGTAGACTTAAGCGGGGGAGATTGAATTTTGCTAGGGAAATAAAATCTGTTGGGGAAATAAACCCTATTGATGATAATCTGTACTCCGATTGGGAAGTAAACCCTATTGACAGAAGAATACTCTGCTGAGGAAACTCCTTGCTGAGGAGAATGAGCTCTGCTGGAGAGAAGTAGTTTGCAAGGGATTTTACAGTTTTGAAAACTCAAATGGGGAGAGGAATTTCCATACACTATAATGATTGGGATTCCTTAGATGGGAGATATTGCTGGGAAGAAGACTATATTTCCTTTATCTGCCATAGTGATCTACAGGGAAAATTGCGGGGAATGTATGAACTTGCGAAGATTACTTTGTAAGTATAATCTTATGGAAGTGGCTTTGTGGGATTTGTGGATGGCTTGGATGTTATCCCAACTCCTAGAGTCCTGAGTAAATTCTTATTCCTATCTTTATGCATATATTTGTCAACAGTCAATTGTAATAATATGCATATGCTCATTCAATTTTAGTCATTGGACATCTCGCAAATAAAACAAAAAAAGTAAAAATGGAGTTTGAATTTTGAAATTGAATTTCTTATTGATAGTTTGCCCATAAACATGAAATTTCGTACAAAGAGAATGAGATCCCAATAGGGTAAATTGTCGTGAAATGGAAAGAGTACAAAGTGTAAACAAGATAAATAGCTATGTGGAAATAATATTGTCGGATTCTAACTCTGTTATTGCCCTTATGTCTTCAAGCATCTCATCCCTTGCTGTCGGAAGAAAGTGAGTGAATTGATCTGTACCGCTTTGTTGTACCCCAAAATTTGCCCTCTCATTTCACCAACATTTCTCATCACAAGACTCTTGGAACTCAAGATCAAGCTAGGGTTTGCTCTGCTCAAGACACCTCCTTGCACTGTTGACCTAAATTAGGGTTTGAGCTTGCATAGGGATATTTTGACTTACAATGCCCAAAGTGACTTTCAAACTCCATGTTGGACCCACAAGTTTGTCCATACCAAGTTTCAAGCCTTGATTCAAATTTTTGCCCAGTCAATTGGACAGTTGACCTAGAAATCAGCTGTAATGGGGAAAAATTCAACTATGGCCAATTGACAGTCAAACCTCATTAATTTTGACCCACATCAACATTATGAACTCATATGAACCATTTGATCAATTTTGGATCACAATTCCACAAGAAATTTGATCAGATCACCAAAAGGGCAAAATGGTCATTTTTAGGGTTTTGACTGTACAAAGACAATTTTTGACTGTTTGACCTAGCCAATGCAAAATTAAGCTCACACATGGACTCAAAGACTCAATGACATTGTCTTAACCCATTCAACAAGTTCAAAAGATCTCAAATGCATAGGATTGACAAATGAATTTTTCAGTCAACTGATCAAAATTTGACTGCACACTGAAAAGTCAAACTTTGACTTTTTGGTCAAAATCAAGTGCCAAGAGTTATTTTTCATCAAGACATGTCAAATTATGAAACTTTTTCATCAAGAAACCCAAAAATGCAAATTAGGGTTTAAAATGGAAAAATTTCATAACTTAGAAATTTTCTAAGTTATGAAATTTTCTTATTTTTTCCTAACTTTGTCCCATTTTTTCACCAAGATGAAAATGGATTCAAAGAAAACTTGCAACATGAAAGTTGTAGTCTATCACAAAGTCTACAACTTTGATTAACAAAGTTTTCTCAAAAGAAGCTTGTATCTCAAGTTATGATTTTTGGAACAAGGGTACCTAAAACTTTTAACTTAGAGAAAATTTGCCCTAATCTAGGCAGGATTTTGACCCATCTTCTTGGCCACTTTTCACATAGTTCCACTTGGAGTTTCAAGTTGCATTTCAAATATGGATTATATTACATGTTCCAAGCTTTCCAAATTGTCCAAGAACTCCTCAAACACCCTTGTGGTTAGAGAGAATCGAATGCTTGAAGTTGGCAAAAACTCACTTTTGTCCATGGCCAATACATCTTCATACCAATTTGCAAAATCTGATCTAGCTAGCTTGGTTCATAATTACAGGCCTCAAAACCAGTTTTTACTCCATAATTTAATGCATATCCATTGAGTTAAGTTTTTGTCTTGGTCATTAGGGCATTGTACACAAGATTAAGCCCTAAATGGTAAAAGGTATATTGCCATTTTTGCAAACGGTTACTTTATGTCAAAACACTAAGCATTGAGCCTTGAACAAAATCTGATACTGCAAACCAAATCCATGAATGAGAGGGGCCAAGAGTGTTGTGTGCAGGGTGATAGGAGGGCCTGTACAAGGCTATAACATCACTTCTATTCTTTTGCTTCAAGAAGAAGAAACTTGCAAAACAGAAGCAATCTCACACATCTGTTAAAACCAACTTGCACAAACATTGTAAACAAGTTTATTACCTCCTAACAAGCCAGAAACACGACCCCTTTATCACTAAAACCTCCTCATACTCAAAATCTCCATTTTTTTGCAAAACATAGTTAGTTCTGCATTTTGCAAGCCATCATCAAATTCTATCGTGCGTTTTGCCCAAAGACACTTCAAACACCTTCCAACCAACATATCTAAGCTATCCAGATCATCCATTGCTAGCTGTAACACCTTTAACACACATTGCCATTTTTGTTTCAAAGCTTTGCAGGTTGAGTTCTGTGGCACGATTCAAGCTGTTTCAAAACAAACCAAGCATTGGAAAATCTTCCTTGGACCTCAGGCAAGCTCAAAAGAAGCTCAAGCACCCTTGAAAATTGCTGCATTGGCCAATTCGAAGTCAACTGAAATAGGTATTTCATGGACTTCTATCTCTATATTTAGGAATAGTTAGGCTTAGGTTTATGAATGAAATATATTGTACTCTGTGATACGGTGGGAGAACTGACTATGGTTTTGCGTTTGTTTTTGCAAATGTTTCGGTTGAGCAAGAGTCGCCACCGACTTTTTATTTTATCCTAAGGAAAGGTTTAAAAAGCACAGCAAAAAAACCTTTGAGATTTTTCTTGGGTTCGGGGAGTAGATTATAGAAAGGGAAGGTATTAGCACCCTTTCTATCCATGGTTATCCATGGGCTCTTAGTTACTTGCTTAGATCACTTGCCTTTTGTTTTCAATTGTTTTAAATGGTGCTTGTGTGTGTGGGTTTGAAAAATGTTTTGAAAAGAAGCCAATGTGGTGGCAACCTTTGTAATGATCCATGTGGGGATGTATACAAAGATGCATGTCTTTTGAAAAGGTTTTCATTTGTTTTTGAAAGTTGTTTTGAAAGTGTTGTGAGGTGTGTTTTTTAGAAAATAGGCAAGTGTTTTGTTTTTGCAAGTTTGATTCAAGTAACTAAGAGTTTATCTACTCCTAAATTTCTCAAAGACTATTGCTATGTTTTAACCCTTTTCATAAGTTTGTTCCACCATTGTATTTGGTGGACAATCTCATGTTAGGATGTGAAAGGGACGGGCGCGGGTCATCGTTTGGACCATAATTGCAATGGTGCCAAGTATCTTTGGGCATTTTCTTTAAGGGACTTGATCATTTGTTTGGCAATATTTTGAAAAGTGTTATCGAGGGACTATGATCATTCAATTTGTTTTGCTTTTGCCAAAGATACCTAACATGCAATATGGCCCATTATTTGAAGGCAACAAGTGGAATACCCTAGGGGTGCAAGTGTGATTAGTGTTGTCCATTTTCATGCTTGTTTATCTTGAATTAGGTCAAACTATTTTTGGTTGATTTTATTCGCATATAAACCCTAATTCTAGCATTGTATATTTAGAAAGCGATAAAGTGCGAAATTTAAACTCCTACGCTATTACAACACAATAATATGGGGAAGGGGGTACAATGTTTCAAATGGGGATTTTGACAAGGAATTTAAACCTAAAACTATTACATCAAGATTTGAATTATTTACAAGATAATTTAATTGCATAAATAAAATAGAAATAAAACAAATATGCAAGAATGCAAAAAAGGTTTTTTTATATGTATGAAAAAAAGTATTATTTATGTAAAATAAAAAGAAAATAAAAAGATATTATTTTTTGGAGTATTTTTGAATTTAGGGCAAAACCCTAATTTTTATTAAATGAAATGTATTATTATTTAATTTAATACAAGTATTTATTTATTATATACAAAATAAAATAAAGTGAAGTATTTGTCAAAAATGATTTTTTTTTAGTGTTTAATATTAATAAAATAAAATATGTATATTTTTAGTATTTTATTCTAAGTATATTAATAAATATATATATTTAGGTATTAAGTTCTAAATATGTATTATATATAAAAAAAAATAATATTTAATATTTAATAAAAAAAGTAATTTTTCTATAAAATATTTTCAGAAAGTAAAACAAAAATAAAAATGTATAGAAATGCATTTGTACTATTTTTTAGTATTTTAAACAAAATATATATATTTATCTATTTATGTATAAACTAAAAGAAAATTAAATAAATGCCTAATAAAATCAAAAATGGTGAGAAAAAATATTTTTATGTTTTTAATGTCATGAGAAAAAATAAACAAGTCAATCAAAAAAAGAAAAAAGTCAAAAAGTCAAAGAAATAAACAAAATGGGCTCAGGGGGTTCAGAAGCAATTATGTGGTGCAAATAAGAAAAGTATTCCAGGCCCAGCCCAGAAGACCTGTCTTCTTCAACCTCCAGCAAACAATGTTCAAAAAAAACGCGCGTTTGGTTCCCACATTCAAACATCCTGATTCTTTGATCTTTTGCACAAACTTCCAACACAAAAAATGTTAAGCATGAAACCACGATTCCAAATATATAAAGAACATCTCCTAACTCTCAGAAATGAGAGAGAATTTTAACAATCCCAAATCCTGACCTAAATTTTCTACCATTTTCAGACCTTAAATTCTCACAGCTCAGGCAAAAGAAATGAAAAGTAAAAGAATGTGCATGTTCAGTGGCATGAGTAGAACATTGTTTATTCACAAACTTAAAGCTAATGATGCCTAATAAGAGAGATACGAATTCAAAAACTTACCTGTTCAGTTGAAGTTCTATCTGGAAATGTAGGAACTTTCAGTGCAAGGTGATGATTGGAAAAGCTTCCTTGAGGTCCAGGGATGCTATTCCAATGTTTACTTTGTCTTGAAAGCTTCTGAATCGAGCTAGAGAACTTCACCTGCAAGTCAAAAATGTGAAAATGGTGGAACCAGTTAGAGGGATTACAGGTCGTGTTTTTGCTTTTGGTTAGCTTGCATAGATGGTATGGAAGGTGTGTGAACTGGTTTGGGCAAGAAAACTTGAGAGAAATGAAAGATAGCACTCAAACTGCAGGCCTTGCCCTGTTTTTGCAGTTTGAGAGTGATTATGGCAAGGGGAATGTTTGAGAGGTGCTACGGTCGTGCAAAAGCTTGGTTCTGATCTTTGGAATGTGTTTGATAAGTTTGTCTAAGTGTGCCTAAGCTGATATGAGAGTTGTGTGATGTTATGACACTTCTCTTCTTTCTTAAGCAACAAAAGCCAACTTGTGTTTCTAGGCATGTAGAGGACTCCCTAATGTGCTGCATAATCCCTCCTTGATTAGTGTGTTATGCTCATAATCTTGTGCCAATCAGATTTGCAATGTACTTGTTGGATTTTCAATTTGACATAAAGCTACCTTTTACAAAAATGGCTAATTTGCTTTATCTACTTTGGGATTAAACCTTTAGAAAATGCTTGAACTCAAAGAACATGGTCTTGGCACAAAGAATATGCATTACATTTATGAGTGTTGGATGGTTTAAGGACCTGTAATCTAGCTTAAGGCATGCTGAGTTCAAATTCCAAGGTTATGGACATGTAACTTGATCATGAACAAAGTGAGTTTTTGCCATATTGTGAAATTCGATTCTCCCTAACCATGAGGTTGTTTGAGAAGTTCTTGGACATTTTGGAAAGCTTGGAATGTGTACTACAATCCATCTTTGAAGTTCAATTTGAAATTCCAAGTGGAAGTGTATGGAAAATGGCCTTGAAGTGGGGTAGAAAACCTTGTCAAAATAGGTCAAAAATTCACTAAGTTAAGAATGGTTTAGTGCCCTTATTCAAAAATTTGTAACTTGAGATACAAGCTTCAAATGAGAAAACTTTGTGAATCAAAGTTGTAGATTATGCAACAAGCTACAAATTTCATGTTTTGACTTTTGTTTGAATCCAAATGAATCTTGGTGAAAAGGTGGGGCAAAGTTGGGAAAAAATTAGGGTTTTCCATAACTTAGAAAAATTCGAAGTTATGAAAAATTCCATTTCAAACCCTAATTTGCATTTCTTGGTTTCTTGGTGAACAAGTTTCATGATTTGGCATGTTTTGATGAAAAATTAATCTTGACTCTTGATTTTGACCAAAAAGTCAAAGTTTAACTTTTCAGTATACAGTCAAAATTGATCAATTGATTGGGAAATTCAACTGTCAATCTTGTGTACTTGGGATATTTTGAGTTTGTTGAGCATGTCAAGATGATTCCATGGGGTCCTTGAGTCCATATGTGAGCTTGGTTTGCCATTTGCTAGGTCAAACAGTCAAAAAATTGCCTTTGTGCAGTCAAAACCCTAAAAATGACCATTTTGCCCTTTTGATGATCTGATCAAATTTCTTGTGGATTTGTGATCCAAACTTGATCAAATGGTCCATGTGAGTTCATAATGTTGATGTGGGTCAATTTTCATGAGATTTGACTGTCAATTGGCCACAGTTGACTTTTTCCCCAATACAGCTGATTTTTAGGTCAACTGTCCAATTGACTGGGTAAAACTTGGAATCAGGACTTGAAACTTGGTATGGGTGAACTTGGGAGTCCAACATGAAGCATGAAAGTCATCTTAGGCATTTTAGGTCAAAACATCTTTGTGCAAACACAAACCCTAATTTGGGTCAACAGTGCAAGAAGAAGTCTTGAGCAGAGGAAACCCTAACTGGATCTTGATCTTCAAAGGTCTGGTGATGAGAAAATGTTGAGAAAATGGGAGGGCAAATTTTGGGGTACAACAGTTGCCCCTGTTCAATCTTCTTGAACTTGAAGAGTTAGATTGGCAATTTTGCCTTTCATGGCTCGAGGGTAAAAGAAGATTGGACACTAGAGTGCCCGGAAATTTGCACTCGCATGTTGGAGTCTCAACAATGTGATGTCGGGAATGGGTTTACAGATGCCCTTTGGAGAGATGGTGGATAGGGAGATGGGCTTATGGATGCCATCTGGAGATGTGACAGAAACTTGTCGGGAATGGGCTTATAGATGCCATTTGGAAGTGTTGATCGCATAAGAGATTCCTTAGCGAGTACTTGTGTATTTGAGAAAGACATATGTTTTCCTGGCTTGTTACAAGTGTTTGATCTTCAATCTCTTTATGCAGATATGCCCTGGCTAGATACAGGTGTCGAGTCTACAAACCGTTGCTCACAGATGTGCCTCGGCTGGATGCAGGAATCGAATCCGGAAATAGTTGTCAACAGATATGCCCTGGCTGGATACAGGAATCGAATCTTCGAACTCTTCATACGTGCCCTGGCTAGATACAGGAATCGAGTCTGGAAATGTGGTCAACAGATATGCCCTGGCTGGATACATGAGTCGAATCTGGAAATGTTGTAGTTGATAGATGTTCCCTGGCTGGATACAGGAGTCGAATCTGGCAATGTTGTAGTTGATAGATGTGCCCTGGCTGGATACAGGAGTCGAATCTGGCAATGTTGTAGTTGATAGATGTGCCCTGGCTGGATACAGGAGTCGAATCTGGCAATGTTGTAGTTGATAGATGTGCCCTGGCTGGATACAGGAGTCGAATCTGGCAATGTTATAGTTGATAGATGTGCCCTGGCTGGATACAGGAGTCGAATCTGGCAATGTTGTAGTTGATAGATGTGCCCTGGCTGGATACAGGAATCGAATCTTCGAACTCTTCAGACGTGCCCTGGCTAGATACAGGAGTCGAGTCTGGAAACTGATCACTCTCAGATGTGCCCTGGCTAGATACAGGTGTCGAGTCTGGAATTTGTGACAGTTGAAGGTAGTTGTCTTTAGGATTGTCTTTTTCCCTGAAGAGGCAAAACATAAGTTGTATGCAATGTCATGATGTATGATATGCATGATGCTTTAACATGAGATAGTGTTGTATGCACTTATCATGTATGTAAGCAGGATGTATGAAAACGTGAAATGTTTATGAATATATTTTTGTCTTAGGAAAATGAATCCTTGACGATCGGCCGGGGAATTGCTCTGTGGAAGAGATACTTTGCTGAAGTTTGACGAGAGGCCTGCTGAGGACTTCAATGATGGATTCTGCTGGGGATAATGATGATAAACCCTGCTTGGGGAATACCAAAGACAAACTCCTGCCGGGGACTGAAAGAACCTTGCTGAGGGCGATCTTCCATGGCAAATAGCTGAGGATAACCCAGTTATAAACCCTGGTGAGGAATAACTCTGAATAAAGCTCGGGAGAGACGTCCGTATTCTGCAGGGAACAAGCTTCCAGAATCTACTGGGGATAAGCTTTTAGACCTGCCGGGGAAAGTTGACGACTTCACTGGGGGAAGTATTGCTGAATCTTGCCTTACTCTGCGGGGAGCTGAGATCATTTGGTCACATTCTTCAGTCGAATCTACCTTGGTACCTTGGCAGACAAAGCAACCAGACTGCATCAGGCAATTTCACATTGCCCCTGTTTCTGATGTCACCTGTAATTAATCTTTTGTTTCTTATGCAAATATTTATGAATCAGCAATTTAATGTCAAATGCATATATCAAAAATGAACATTGGACGTTCTTCGCAAGACAAAACAGAAAGAAGGAAAAAAAACAAATGGCAATTCGTATGGACAAATGAATTTGTGTTGATTTGAATTTTGCCTGTGAATAGGCGTTTTTTGTACAAGAGGCTGACATCCTAGTAAGAGGATGCCGCCGAATAACACAAATTTTACAATTTTGAAAAGAAAACAAAACAGCTATGTGAATAATCCTACTGGGTTCCAACTCTGCTATCGCCTTTATGTCTCCAAGCGTCTCATCGCTTTGCTGCCTAGTTGAAGATGAAGCTGATTGGTCGATGCCGAAGTCTGAGCCAGATAGTTGATGCCGAATTCCGGATGCAAAGTGATCCAATGAGACATAGTGTTACGCTTTATCCCTAACTTTTGCCTGGACCGCCCTTTCGGGTTTTCAGTCCACCGGGATACCCATTTTTGCCCAAGCCGCCTTTTCAGGTTTTCGACTTGCCGGGTGTACAGATTTTTTCATTTCATCCCTTATTTTTGCCCGAACCCTTTTGGTTCGCCGGGAAGCCCTAATTTTTGCCTAGGTATGTTAACCTAGCGGGTCTTTTATTCATGCGTAGTATCTTTTCACTATGTCTGCATTGGCGGGGTGAGGAAGGTCGTCACCATCCATGGTGGTTAGGATCATGGCTCCTCCTGAGAACACATGTTTAACCACAAATGGCCCTTCGTAAGTAGGGGTCCATTTTCCCCGGGGATCACTTTGAGGAAGGATGATGCGTTTGATTACCAGGTCCCCAACTTGATACTCCTGTGGTCTGACTTTCTTGTTAAATGCCCTGATCATTCGTTTTTGATACGTCTGACCATGACAGATAGCGGTGAGTCTCTTTTTGTCAATCAGATTTAATTGATCCAGTCGAGTCTGGATCCAGTCATCTTCACTCAAGTCTGCATCCTTCATTATTCGGAGAGAGGGTATCTGGACTTCAATTGGCAAGACTGCCTCCATGCCATAGACCAAGGAGAAGGGAGTTGCCCCGGTTGACGTACTTGCTGAGGTACGGTACCCATGAAGAGCGAACGGTAACATCTCGTGCCAATCTTTATAAGTCACTGTCATATTCTGCATAATTTTCTTGATATTTTTGTTAGCTGCTTCTACAGCCCCATTCATCTTCGGCCGGTAGGGAGAAGAATTGTGGTGCTGTATCTTGAATTGTTCGCAGAGCTCAGTGATCATCTTGTTGTTGAGATTGGTACCATTGTCCGTAATGATTCTCTCTAGGACGCCGTACCGACAGATCAGATTATGCCGGATGAAACAGGCCACGACACTCTTGGTTACCGTTGCGTAGGAAGCTGCCTCAACCCACTTTGTGAAATAATCGATCGCCACCAAGATAAAGCGATGCCCATTGGATGCCGTCGGTCGGATCTCACCGATCATATCAATCCCCCACATTGCGAAAGGCCAAGGTGCCGTCAGGACGTTCAGAGGAACTGGAGGAATATGCACATTGTCGGCATAGATCTGGCATTTGTGACAAGTTCGGGAGTGTTGGTAACAATCAGCTTCCATTGTGGACCAGAAATATCCTGCCCTAAGGATTTTCTTTGCCATGGTGTGTCCACTGGAATGTGTTCCGAATGTACCTTCATGCAATTCTATCATGATCTTCTCTGCTTCAGCCTTATCCACACAACGCAGTAGAGTTGAATCATGATTCCGTTTGTAGAGAATGTCGTTGCTGAGGAAGAATTTTTCCGCAAACCTCCTCATGAATTTCTTGTCATTGACAGATGCACCTTCAGGGTATTCCTGAGCTTCCAAGTACCTCTTCACCTCCTGATACCAGGGTTTTTCAGTCACCTTTTCAGCCTCAAGTTCGCAGCAGTATGTCGGTTCATCCAACTTCCAGATAATGATCCGGGGAGCCTCATTGTCCCATTTAACTTTGAACATTGAAGACATCGTAGCCAGTGCGTCCGCTAGCTGATTCTCCTCTCTTGGGAAGTGCTCAAAAGTTACTTCTTCAAAGTGGGGAAGCAAGGTCAACACATACTCCTTGTAAGGAATAAGATTTGGGTGCTTCGTATCCCACTCGCCTTTGATCTGATTGATCACGAGAGCGGAATCTCCGAAGACACTCAGAAATTTGATCCTTAAGTCGATTGCAGCTTGCAGACCCATGATGCATGCCTCATATTCTGCCATGTTGTTGGTGCAGTTGAAGCACAATCGGGCGGTGAGTGGAGTATGAGTTCCTTTGGGAGATATGATTACAGCGCCGACGCCGTTACCCAAAGCATTGGAGGCTCCATCAAAATGCATAGACCATCGGGATCCTTCCTCAGGTCCTTCATCCGGTCCAGGTACTTCACAGTCAGTTACCACCATGATGTCTTCGTCCGGAAAATCAAAGTTCAATGATTGGTAATCGTCCACAGGTTGGTGTGCCAAATGATCTGCCAGTACACTTCCCTTAATGGCTTTCTGAGTTGTATACTGGATGTCATATTCTGTCAAGATCATTTGCCATCTCGCTATCCTTCCAGACAGAGCAGGCTTTTCAAATATGTACTTGATGGGATCCATCTTTGAAATTAATAGAGTAGTGTGAGTCAGCATATACTGTCTCAGCCGGCGAGCAGCCCATACTAGAGCGCAGCAAGTTTTCTCAAGCAGTGAGTAACGAGACTCACAGTCGGTAAACTTTTTGCTCAAGTAATAAATAGCGTGCTCTTTTCGGCCAGACTCGTCATGCTGCCCCAGCACACACCCCATTGAATTATCAAGTACTGTTAAATATAATATTAGAGGTCTTCCTTCCACTGGTGGCATAAGAATGGGGGGCTCTTGGAGATATTCCTTTATCTTTTCAAAGGCAGCCTGACATTCATCATTCCAGCGTACTACTTGATCTTTCTTCAGTAATTTGAAGATTGGCTCACAAGTAGCAGTCAAATGTGAGATGAATCGGGCAATGTAATTCAGTCGTCCCAGGAAGCCTCTGACTTCTTTCTCTGTCTTAGGAACTGGCATCTCTTTAATGGCTTTAACCTTGGCTGGGTCCACTTGAATACCCTTATCACTTACAATGAAGCCTAGCAATTTTCCGGACCTTACCCCAAAGGTGCATTTATTGGGATTCAACCTCAGCTTATATAACTTCAGTCGGTCAAATAGCTTCCTCAAATGATCAAGGTGCTCCTCCTCAGTTTGAGACCTTGCAATCATGTCATCAACATATACCTCAATCTCATGATGGATCATATCATGAAATAAAGCAACCATGGCGCGTTGGTAGGTTGCCCCAGCATTTTTCAACCCGAATGGCATGACCTTGTAACAGAAGGTGCCCCACTGAGTCACAAAGGTGGTCTTTTCCATATCTTCCGGAGCCATCTTGATCTGATTATACCTTGAGAAACCATCCATGAAGGAGAACACCTTGTGTTGAGCAGTATTGTCAACGAGGATGTCAATGTGAGGTAGAGGAAAATCATCCTTGGGGCTGGCCCTGTTCAAATCCCTGTAGTCGACACACATTCTGACTTTACCGTCCTTCTTCGGTACTGGCACCACATTGGCAACCCACTGAGGGTAAGAAGTTACTTCTAGAAACCCGGCGTCGAATTGCTTCATAACTTCAACCTTGATCTTTTCAGACATCTCTGGGCGCATACGGCGGACCTTTTGCTTTACCGGAGGGCAGTCTTCCTTGGTTGGCAGGTGATGAACTACAATGTCGGCATCCAAACCAGGCATATCTTCATAGGACCAAGCAAATATCTCCATGTAATCCTGTAGCATCTAGATCAATCGTTGCTTCACGCTGAGCTCTAGATTGGCACCAATCTTGACCTCTTTCCTATCTGTCTCAGTACCCAGGTTAATTGTTTCCACCGGCTCTTCATATGGTTGAATAGCCCTCTCTTCCTGGAGTAGCAGTCTTGCGAGCTCACCAGGCACTTCACAATCATCTTCACCTTCGTCTTCGGCCAAGTTGATCGGATTCTCGAAGTCATAACTGGCGGTAGCAGAGCTGTTACCAGTGAGATCCAGAGTGGATTGAAACCTGTATAAGTGAGTGTGTGTAAATATAGCTGTTTTGCAATATATAATACAGAAAGAAAAAGAGCACAAGATTTGAAATGCAACAAACGTCCAATGTTTTGATTGATGATATATGGAAATGTCATACAAAAAGCCCTCACAAATGGAGCTACGATGCCCCGGGTAGAACACCGAGCCAACAAAGTTTTAACATATTGTTTGTTACAAATTGGAAATCAAAAGAAATTAATTACTGCGTGACAAATGTGATAGGCGTAAAATCCTTTGCCGTCCAGTTGCTCGGTCCGTTGCTGGTAGTCGGGTAGATCCAACTGTCAAACTCTGCTTCCTCCACATCCTCCTCAATAGCATTCACCCTTGGGTTGGAGATAAACACCGGGGCCTTTCTGATCTTTTCCTTGCGCACAGCCCTCTGAGCCTCTGCAGTAAAACCCAGCCCAAACTTGTCATTCTTTTGAGTGAAGTCAGGAAGCTGACCCCAGTTTGCACAATCGCCTTTCTCGATTACAGCCCGGGCATCCCTCAAGGACGCCATCTTCAACGGAAAGTCTTCTTCAACCACTGCCTCAGCCGATGCCAATACTGGGGGTACTTCCTCAAAATGCTGAAAGGGGGTTTCAATAAACTCCCCGTCCATCTCGATATACCGGAATGAATTCAAGTGACTCACCATGTATTCCTCCTCACCTTGCACCGTAACAATCTTCCCTTTGACAGGGTATTTGAGCTTTTGGTGTAAAGTGGAGGTTACTGCCCCAGCTTTGTGAATCCAGGGTCGACCCAACAAGCAGGAATAAGATGGACGAATATCCATTACATAGAATGTTGAGTTGAAAACTTGGGAACCCACACGAATAGGGATGTCCACCTCACCGTGCACCATCCTCTTAGAACCGTCGAAGGCTCTAACAATGATGTTACTAGGTTTCAAATCCAGGCCCTCACAATCCAAGCGATCCAATGCTTTCTTGGGTAACACATTCAGGGAAGAGCCGGTATCCACTAACACGTGTGCGAGAGTAGTGCCCCTGCATTCTATGGAAACATGCAGGGCATCATTGTGATTTTTCCCTTTGGCGGTAAGGTCAGCATCTGAGAACCCCAAGCCATTGTCAGCCGTCAAATTAGCCACACAGTCGGTGAATTGATCTGCGGAGGTCTCTTGCGGCACATGGGCCGTTTTCAGAAATGAAATCAGGGCTTTTGCATGGGCCTCTGAGCATAGCAGTAGTGATAACATAGAGATTTTGGAGGGCGTATGCCCCAACTGTTCAACAACATTAAAGTCACTCTTTTTGATAATTTTAAGGATTTCCTCCATTTCTTGTTGGGAGGCTTCCACAGCAGTCTTCTTTTTTGGTGCCTCCGTCCTGGCAGGCAAATCGGTAGCAACTTCTTTGCCCCGAGTATCAGAAGACTCGGCGGCAGTAGTAGACACAGGAACTTAAACTGGAACATGCACACTTGCGGTTGTGATGGTGAGAGGTTTTCGGATAACTGGCGGTGCAATGTCAGGCGAGAAGAGCCTACCACTGCGGGTAATCTTGGCGGGACCAGTGATGTTATTGATACTGGTATTGGTGTTGAACTCCTGCTTCACCCCAAGCACATACACGTCGGCTCCATAATGCCATGGAACAGCTTTATCAGACTCATACGGGAGAGGCCCCGTGACAGTAATAGTGATGGATGCAACAGACATAATTTGGACTGGTTTCTTTACGGGAGCTTTGGCAGGATTGTAGATTGTGACAACAGATATTTCTTCAATGGAAACAAACGGAACAGCAGTTTTCTTGAACAGAATTTCCTTTCTATCCATCAGGCTTTGGATGCCTGATTTCAGCAGTGGACAATCGGTAGGGATAACAGCACACAGGAGGCAACCCTTACTACAACCCGGAAATAAACCGGCTAGTAGTAAGTTCCTCTTAACAGTCAAAAGAGGGGTAACAACTTCATTCACCGAAACAGCATACAATTCTTCCTCAATGGCATTTACTCTATGCTGGGGCATAGGAGCAGTTACAACATTTGGTCTCTCAGGCGCTTCAAACTGAATTTCCTTTGCGTCGATAAGATCTTGCACTTTGTTTCTCAAGGCCCAGCAATCATCAGTAGTGTGCCCGGGACTATCAGAATGATAAGCACACCGGGCATTTGGGTTATACTTAGGAGATGCAGTATTCACGACTTTAGGAGCTTCTTTGGTGGTAACCAAATTGGTTGATAGCAGTTGGGGTAAAATTTGAGATAAGGTCATACTCAGCCGAGTATACTGCCTCTTGGGCCTTTCACTTCTTTGTTGATTGTACTGCTGAGGAGCAGCAGCAGGTTTTGAAATGACCAAAGCATTGACGGCTTGGCGACTTTCGGGCTTGACTGGTTTTCTAGGACCATAGACGGCACTTGCTTCTTTCTTAAAAGGCCTCTTCTCAGTACTTGTAGCAACACTCTTCTGAATTTTTCCTGACTTGATGCCAGCTTCTATTCTTTCGCTCGTTAAGATCAAATCGGTAAACCCCGCTGAAGAGTTACCAATCAGATGATTGAAAAATGGCCCAGATAGGGTCCCTAGAAACATATCAACAAGTTCATGATCAGTTAAAGGAGGCTGCACCCTGCCAGCCAAATCCCTCCATTTTTGTGCGTATTCTTTGAATCCTTCGCCTGTTCCTATCGACATACCCTGAAGTTGGGTACGAGTAGGGGCAAGGTCAGAATTGTATTGGTATTGTTTGTAGAAAGCGGTGGCCAAATCTTCCCAATTCCGGACACTGGTTCCTTCTAGCTGATAAAACCATTCCAACTGAGCTCCAGAAAGGCTGTCTTGAAAGAAATGAATCCAGAGGTTTTTATCTGCCGTATAGGGTTGAATCTTTCTCACGTAGGACCTGAGATGCATTTTAGGGCAGGACAGCCCATCATACCTTACAAACACTGGCACTTTGAATTTTGGGGGAATCACAATCCCGGCAACCAAACCCAAGTCTTCAAAATCCAAACCCGGTACTCTTTGTAATTCCATGGCGGCTAATCTGTCTTCTAACCCTTTGTATTTATCATCAGCTGGAGGGTATTGCTGGTCAGAATAATCTTCATCCTCTTCAACCTCTTCTTCTTCCGCATCAGATTCGGAAGGTACCGCAGCTCCATCTCTCTTACTGGTCCCTTCATCAGAAGTAGGAGGAAATTCAAGCACTCTTCGAGCTTCTCCGTCAAATCTTCTCCCCAAAGTAGCCACCCCGAGTCTCTTTTTCTTTTTCTTCACTGGGTCTTTGTTCCCCAATTGAGTCTTGATATCCTCCTGACCCTTAGCCAAGGTCATCAGGAGTTGCTGGAACTGTGCATTCTGAGCCTGTAGGTCTTTGATTGTTTGCTCGAGATCCATCCTACTGAAATAAACAGCAGACAGATAAGGAAACCTGGAATGAGACCTGCTTATGCACATGATGAATGGTATGCTTATGTATGCAATGCATTCAAGGATTTAGGACATTCAAAATTGTTTTAGACAAAGAAGAACGCACGTCATATTAATAAGAAGAAATTTGTCAGTACATAAATGCCCCATGGGCCAAATATTACAAAATAAACTTCTTAAGGCAAAAAGACATTGCGCATCCTTTTTGGTGCAATGTAGGTATTGAGGGCCTCTTGCTCGTGGAGTCGGAGGGTAAGCTCTAGAACCTTCTTTTCACTGGCGTAGTAGCTAGCTTCAAAAGTATTTCGTTCCTCCTTGAGCTGAATCATTTCCTCCCACGATGTAGGCATGTCTAGATGTAGGATGGTGTAGGGAACCTCTCCTTCATTGACGGGCTCTTTAATCACTGGGAGTACATGAGGATAAGGCATCATTAGACTTTGGGCTCGGGCTCGTACCCACTTGAGATAGGGCTCAAGAGGGATGGAGTTCTTGTGTCCCAGAGTCTTGCTATCAACCTTGTTGAGTTTTCCCCAAGCTCTGATGAATCTTTGGCGAAGTCCTTGCGCATCGTTGTCGAAGTCAAAAACTAGGTCAGGAATCAACATATCATGAGGGCCATCCCTCTGTGCATATCCAAATTGCCTCAAAGCTAGGCAAGGGTTGTAGGTGATACCCCCCTCTAATTCCAAGTAAAGGAACATTAGGGAATTCTCCGCAACGATCGACAATGATGACATTTTCTCTGGACCGAGAACACCAATGCACATCAGAATGAGTAAGAGTCATCAACCGTTGGGACCACCTTGTACCTTGGTCATTCTTCAAGACAGATTGTGGAAGGTGCGAAATAAACCACCTTGCAAGGATAGGAGTACAGCACATGAGAACACCCCTCTTTCTCATTGTTCGTGTGTAAAATGAGTGAAGAATGTCCCCAAGCAATGTCGGTATTGGATTTCTGGACAAGAAGATTTTGACAGCGTTGACATCTACCAATTGGTCAGGATTTGGGAACAAGACCAACCCATAGATAAGGAGTGCCACAATCTCTTCAAAGGCCTGTAGGTCCAATGAGTTCCAACATTCTTGTGCCTTCTCAAACAAGAATTTTGCTAAGAATCCTTTGACGCCGCTTCTGGCTTCCCAATGTCCCTTGATGTCGGATGGTTGTAGATGTAATGCTCGAGCAACATCTTCCGGCTTTGGTTCCTTTTCCGTACCGTTGAATGGTAGTTGATTAAGGATAGGGATTCTTAGAAGTTGAGAAAACTCCTCCAAAGTGGGGACCAACTGATAATCAGGGAAAGTGAAACAGTGGTGAAGAGGGTCAAAGAATTGGAATAGCACTTTCATCATGTCTTCTTCAATGTTGGTGTTGACTAGGCTGAGTAGTCTACCATGTCTTTCACTGAAGGATGAGTTTTCCGGAATTCTTGAGGTGAGCTCCTTGAGTTGAGGAGAGATTCTCACAAGGTTGACTTGAATGGTATTTCTGCGAGGAATTTCCATGTCCTACAAAACAAGAACAAAGATGAAGATCCAAAACCCTTGAAATGGTTAGAGAATGCATATGATGCTTCATGATGTTTATGATGTATGCACAAAACATATGTACAAGCAAATCACACCAAACCCTAGTTTCAGGCTTGCATGGGGTTTCATAGGTAAGTACCCTCTTGAGTGTAGTTGGCTTAAAAACCTGTCCTATAAATAGTAACCGGGTTCTAAGGAGCTCAATATCACTGGATTGTTTTCATTGTTCATTGTTTTGGTTTAGCCACTTAACTAGCGACCAAAATATTCCAAGAACACAACCCTCAATGAGTGTAGTATCGAGTATCTACCAACTTCGGGCTGCACCAAAGCCGGTCATCTCACTACCCCTAATAAAAGGCCAAGATGGTCAAGTAAGGTTCTAGGTCATTAGTGCTTAGTGACATCACTCAGCGGCCCCGTACTCTCCTTGATTGAACTCAAGGGTTACCGGTACTCACAAATATATCGCACTAATATAGCTATTGCTTCGACCGTGTCGGTATACCCCGCACAGTTTCCACAACGTATTGCTATCTATGAATGTTTCCCAAAATCCGGGTGTAGGATTGCAAACCCAAACAAATAGAGCCAAAGTATAAAGCAAACAATTCAAACAATTAGTCATGCAAGAGGGTGATCTAAGCCCTAAGGTTACTCCACTTTTAAAATTCTCCCCAGCAGAGTCGCCAGTTCTGTGATACGGTGGGAGAACTGACTATGGTTTTGCGTTTGTTTTCGCAAATGTTTCGGTTGAGCAAGAGTCTCCACCGACTTTTTATTTTATCCTAAGGAAAGGTTTAAAAAGCACAGCAAAAAAACCTTTGAGATTTTTCTTGGGTTCGGGGAGTAGATTATAGAAAGGGAAGGTATTAGCACCCTTTCTATCCATGGTTATCCATGGGCTCTTAGTTACTTGCTTAGATCACTTGCCTTTTGTTTTCAATTGTTTTAAATGGTGCTTGTGTGTGTGGGTTTGAAAAATGTTTTGAAAAGAAGCCAATGTGGTGGCAACCTTTGTAATGATCCATGTGGGGATGTATACAAAGATGCATGTCTTTTGAAAAGGTTTTCATTTGTTTTTGAAAGTTGTTTTGAAAGTGTTGTGAGGTGTGTTTTTTAGAAAATAGGCAAGTGTTTTGTTTTTGCAAGTTTGATTCAAGTAACTAAGAGTTTATCTACTCCTAAATTTCTCAAAGACTATTGCTATGTTTTAACCCTTTTCATAAGTTTGTTCCACCATTGTATTTGGTGGACAATCTCATGTTAGGATGTGAAAGGAACGGGCGCGGGTCATTGTTTGGACCATAATTGCAATGGTGCCAAGTATCTTTGGGCATTTTCTTTAAGGGACTTGATCATTTGTTTGGCAATATTTTGAAAAGTGTTATCGAGGGACTATGATCATTCAATTTGTTTTGCTTTTGCCAAAGATACCTAACATGCAATATGGCCCATTATTTGAAGGCAACAAGTGGAATACCCTAGGGGTGCAAGTGTGATTAGTGTTGTCCATTTTCATGCTTGTTTATCTTGAATTAGGTCAAACTATTTTTGGTTGATTTTATTCGCATATAAACCCTAATTCTAGCATTGTATATTTAGAAAGCGATAAAGTGCGAAATTTAAACTCCTACGCTATTACAACACAATAATATGGGGAAGGGGGTACAATGTATGGGGATTTTGACAAGGAATTTAAATCTAAAACTATTACATCAAGATTTGAATTATTTACAAGATAATTTAATTGCATAAATAAAATAGAAATAAAACAAATATGCAAGAATGCAAAAAAGGTTTTTTTATATGTGTTTTTTTATATGTATGAAAAAAAGTATTATTTATGTAAAATAAAAAGAAAATAAAAAGATATTATTTTTTGGAGTATTTTTGAATTTAGGGCAAAACCCTAATTTTTATTAAATGAAATGTATTATTATTTAATTTAATACAAGTATTTATTTATTATATACAAAATAAAATAAAGTGAAGTATTTGTCAAAAATGATTTTTTTTTAGTGTTTAATATTAATAAAATAAAATATGTATATTTTTAGTATTTTATTCTAAGTATATTAATAAATATATATATTTATGTATTAAGTTCTAAATATGTATTATATATAAAAAATAATAATATTTAATATTTAATAAAAAAATTAATTTTTTCTATAAAATATTTTCAGAAAGTAAAACAAAAATAAAAATGTATAGAAATGCATTTGTACTATTTTTTAGTATTTTAAACAAAATATATATATTTATCTATTTATGTATAAACTAAAAGAAAATTAAATAAATGCCTAATAAAATCAAAAATGGTGAGAAAAAATATTTTTATGTTTTTAATGTCATGAGAAAAAATAAACAAGTCAATCAAAAAAAGAAAAAAGTCAAAAAGTCAAAGAAATAAACAAAATGGGCTCAGGGGGTTCAGAAGCAATTATGTGGTGCAAATAAGAAAAGTATTCCAGGCCCAGCCCAGAAGACCTGTCTTCTTCAACCTCCAGCAAACAATGTTCAAAAAAAACGCGCGTTTGGTTCCCACATTCAAACATCCTGATTCTTTGATCTTTTGCACAAACTTCCAACACAAAAAATGTTAAGCATGAAACCACGATTCCAAATATATAAAGAACATCTCCTAACTCTCAGAAATGAGAGAGAATTTTAACAATCCCAAATCCTGACCTAAATTTTCTACCATTTTCAGACCTTAAATTCTCACAGCTCAGGCAAAAGAAATGAAAAGTAAAAGAATGTACATGTTCAGTGGCATGAGTAGAACATTGTTTATTCACAAACTTAAAGCTAATGATGCCTAATAAGAGAGATACGAATTCAAAAACTTACCTGTTCAGTTGAAGTTCTATCTGGAAATGTAGGAACTTTCAGTGCAAGGTGATGATTGGAAAAGCTTCCTTGAGGTCCAGGGATGCTATTCCAATGTTTACTTTGTCTTGAAAGCTTCTGAATCGAGCTAGAGAACTTCACCTGTAAGTCAGAAATGTGAAAATGGTGGAACCAGTTAGAGGGATTACAGGTCGTGTTTTTGCTTTTGGTTAGCTTGCATAGATGGTATGGAAGGTGTGTGAAATGGTTTGGGCAAGAAAGCTTGAGAGAAATGAAAGATAGCACTTAAACTGCAGGCCTTGCCCTGTTTTTGCAGTTTGAGAGTGATTATGGCAAGGGGAATGTTTGAGAGGTGCTAGGGTCGTGCAAAAGCTTGGTTCTGATCTTTGGAATGTGTTTGATAAGTTTGTCTAAGTGTGCCTAAGCTGATATGAGAGTTGTGTGATGTTATGACACTTTTCTTCTTTCTTAAGCAACAAAAGCCAACTTGTGTTTCTAGGCATGTAGAGGACCCCCTAATGTGCTGCATAATCCCTCCTTGATCAGTGTGTTATGCTCATAATCTTGTGCCAATCAGATTTGCAATGTACTTGTTGGATTTTCAATTTGACATAAAGCTACCTTTTACAAAAATGGCTAATTTGCTTTATCTACTTTGGGATTAAACCTTTAGACAATGCTTGAACTCAAAGAACATGGTCTTGGCACAAAGAATATGCATTAAATTTATGAGTGTTAGATGGTTTAAGGACCTGTAATCTAGCTTAAGGCATGCTGAGTTCAAATTGCAAGGTTATGGACATGTAACTTGGTCATGAACAAAGTGAGTTTTTGCCATATTGTGAAATTCGATTCTCCCTAACCATGAGGTTGTTTGAGAAGTTCTTGGACATTTTGGAAAGCTTGGAATGTGTACTACAATCCATCTTTGAAGTGTAATTTGAAATTCCAAGTGGAAGTGTATGGAAAATGGCCTTGAAGTGGGGTATAAAACCTTGTCAAAATAGGTCAAAAATTCACTAAGTTAAGAATGGTTTAGTGCCCTTATTCAAAAATTTGTAACTTGAGATACAAGCTTCAAATGAGAAAACTTTGTGAATAAAAGTTATAGATTATGCAACAAGCTACAACTTTCATGTTTTGACTTTTGTTTGAATCCAAATGAATCTTGGTGAAAAAGTGGGGCAAAGTTGGGAAAAAATTAGGGTTTTCCATAACTTAGAAAAATTCTAAGTTATGAAAAATTCCATTTCAAACCCTAATTTGCATTTCTTGGTTTCTTGGTGAACAAGTTTCATGATTTGGCATGTTTTGATGAAAAATGAATCTTGACTCTTGATTTTGACCAAAAAGTCAAAGTTTAACTTTTCAGTATACAGTCAAAATTGATCAATTGACTGGGAAATTCAACTGTCAATCTTGTGTACTTGGGATATTTTGAGTTTGTTGAGCATGTCAAGATAATTCCATGGGGTCCTTGAGTCCATATGTGAGCTTGGTTTGCCATTGGCTAGGTCAAACAGTCAAAAAATTGCCTTTGTGCAGTCAAAACCCTAAAAATGACCATTTTGCCCTTTTGATGATCTGATCAAATTTCTTGTGGATTTGTGATCCAAACTTGATCAAATGGTCCATGTGAGTTCATAATGTTGATGTGGGTCAATTTTCATGAGATTTGACTGTCAATTGGCCACAGTTGACTTTTTCCCCAATACAGCTGATTTTTAGGTCAACTGTCCAATTGACTGGGTAAAACTTGGAATCAGGACTTGAAACTTGGTATGGGTGAACTTGGGAGTCCAACATGAAGCATGAAAGTCATCTTAGGTATTTTAGGTCAAAACATCTTTGTGCAAACACAAACCCTAATTTGGGTCAACAGTGCAAGAAGAAGTCTTGAGCAGAGGAAACCCTAACTGGATCTTGATCTTCAAAGGTCTGGTGATGAGAAAATGTTGAGAAAATGGGAGGGCAAATTTTGGGGTACAACATACTCATAGCCCTGAAGCCATACATATGCTTAGTTTTTATTTACATTAATCGTGCTAGGAGAATTTCACTCATGAACTTTTTGAAAAAACTAGGTTAAGATTTAGGGCCAGAGAAATTCTCTCTGGTCTTTGAGAGTTAGCTTAAGTTTTTTATATGGTTGAATTCGTTGTTTGATGCTCTACAAGTTTCATGTTATGAGTTTTGTCAAAAAATCAAAGAATCAGGAGATAGCCATTGATGTACAGAACGCGTGTTTTGTGAACAAGAGGAAGAAGATGAAATCTGACTGGGATGGGCCTGGTTGTTCTTTGCTTTTGACACCCCACTTTTCTGTTTACACCCCCCTGGCCCATTTATTTAAATATTTGTCATTTTGATATTTTTATTTTTTATTCTGACTTTATTATTTTTGTCCAAATATAAAAAATGCCAAAAAATTATTTTCTATATTTTTCATATTTTATTTGATATTTATTTTTATTTTACTAGTATAAACATGTAAATAACCTATTTTCTTTTTTATTAAAACTCAAAAATAATGTAAAAAATATGCTTATTTTTATTTATTATTTTTATACACACTTAAAAACATTTTCTTGAATATACACATTTTTGTAAATAATTAATTTCCATTTTTATATGTTTAATATATATATATATATATATATATATATATATATATATATATATATATATATATATATATATATATATATATATATATATATATATATATATATATATATATATATATATATATATATATATATATATATATATATATATATATATATATATATATATATATATATATATATATATATATATATATATATATATATATATATATATATATATATATATATATATATATATATATATATATATATATATATATATATATATATATATATATATATATATATATATATATATATATATATATATATATATATATATATATATATATATATATATATATATATATATATATATATATATATATATATATATATATATATATATATATATATATATACTTATATACTTTATTTTGTTAAGTAATTATAATAAAAAACATAAAATAATATATTTTCATTTTTATTAATATTTCACACTAAAAATATATTTTTTACAATATACTTTTATTTTTTTGTATAAATTAATATATTATTGTATATAATTAATAAATAATACTATTTATTAAGAATTAGGGATTTTGCCCTAAATAACAAAATAATTAAAATTGATACTTTTTTTTTATTATTTGCATTTCACATTAAAAAATACTTTTTACATACATAAAAACTTTTTGCATAATACACTTTATTTGACATTTATTTATTATATTTTATTCAATTATTGTACATTTAAATATTGCCTATACATTCGATTTGGTTGTAATAATTTAGAATTTAATTTCTTGTCAAATAACCCCAATTCAAATTTGTACCCCCCTCCCTATATCATGTTGTAATAGTGTAGTATTTAAATTCTCGCACATTTAAAAGCTTCCAATTATGCCATGCTTAGACTTAGGGTTTGTATGCAAAATAAAATCAACAACTAGCTTGACCTAATCAAAGACAAATATGCATGAAAAACAAACAAAATGCACACTTGCACCCCTAGGGTTACAATCCATTTGTTGCCTTCAAAATGGGCCATGATTGCATGTTAAGTACTTTGGCAAAACAAAAACAAACAAAAAGATCATAGTCCCTCGATGACGCTATCTGAGTTGCATAAACAAAATGATCAAGTCCCTCAAGAAAATTGCCAAAAATACTTGACACAATTGCTATCATGGTCTATACGATGACCCGCGCCTGTCCCGTTTAACATCCTAACACAAGGTTGCTCACCAAATACAATGGTGAAACAACATTGTTAAAAGGGTTAAAACATAAGAAAGATCTTTGAGTAAAATAGGGTAGATAGCTCTTAGTTACTTGATCAAAAGCTTGCAAAAACATCTTTGCTATCTTCAAAACACACTTCACCACACAAATTTCAAAACCCTACTTTCAAACATTGGAAACTTTCAAAAGACAATACACCTTTGTATACATTCAAACAAGAATAATTACAAAGGTTGCCACAATGATGGCCTCTTTTCAAAATACTTTCAAAACCCCACACAAAGCACCATTTCAAACAATTGAGGAGCACCATTTCAAACAATTGAAAAGCAAAGCAAGTGATCTAAGAAAGTAACTAAGAGCCCATGGATAACCATGGATAGAAAGGGTGCTAATACCTTCCCTTTCTATAATCTACTCCCCGAACCCAAGAAAACATCTCAAAGGTCTTTCCTGTGCTTTTTGACCTTTCCTTAGGATAAAATAAAAAGTCGGTGGCGACTCTTGCTAAACCGAAACATTTGCGAACACAAACGCAAAATCCCAAGTCAGTTCCCCCACCGTATCATAGAAATGGCGACTCTGCTGGGGACAATTCTAAAAGTGGAGTAACCTTAGGGCTTATATCACCCTTTGCATGATTATTGTTTGCCTTGCTTGCTTTATAATTTTGGTTCTCTTGTTTGGGCTTGAAATCCTCCACCCGGATTTGGGAAACATTCATAGGTAAATAGAAATACGTTGTGGAAACTGTGTGGGGTATACCAACATGGTTGAAACAATAGCTATATTAGTGCGACATATTTGTGAGTATCGGTAGCCTTTGAGTCAATCAAAGAGAATACGGGGCTGCTGAGTGATGTCGTGAAGCAATAATGAACTCTTAGAACCTTACTTGACCATCTTGGCCTTTTTTTAGGGGTAGTGAGATGACCGGCTTTGGTGCAGTCCGAAGTTGGTAGATATTCGATACTACACTCATTGAGGGTTGTTTTCTTGGAATATTTTGGTCGCTAGCTAAGTGGCTAAACCAAAACAATGAACATAGAAAACAATCCAATGATATTGAGCTCCTTAGAACCCGATTACTATTTATAGGGCAGGTTTTGAGCCAACTAAACTCAAGAGGGTACTTACCTATGAAACCTCATGCAAGCCTGAAACTAGGGTTTTTGTGTGACTTGCTTGTACATGTGTTTGTGCATACATCATGAACATCATAAAGCATCATATGCATCCACTAACCATTTCAAGGGTTTGGATCTTCATCTTTGTTCTTGTTTTGTAGGACATGGAACCTCTTCGCAGGAAAACAATACAAGTCAACCTTGTGAAAATCCTTCCTCAACTCAAGGAGCTTACTTCCAGGATTCCAGAGAATTCCCTCTTCAGTTAAAGACATGGTAGACTTCTCAACTTGGTCAACACCAACATTGAAGAAGACATGGTGAAAGTTCTCTTCCAGTTCTTTGACCCTCTACACCACTGTTTCACATTCCCTGATTATCAATTGGTGCCTACTTTGGAGGAATTTTCTCAATTCCTGAGAATTCTTATTCTTAATCAACTATCCTACAACGGTACAGAAAAAGAACCAAATCCTGAAGATGTTGCTCAAGCATTACACTTGCAACCATCTGACATCAAGGGGCATTGGGAAACCAGAAGTGGTGTCAAGGGATTCTTGGAAAAATTTCTGTTTGAGAAGGCACAAGACTGTTAGAATTCTCTTGACCTACAAGCCTTTGAAGAGATTGTGGCACTCCTCATCTATGGGTTGGTCTTGTTCCCAAATCCTGATCAACTTATAGATGTGAATGCTGTCAAGATTTTCATATCCAGGAATCCTATACCTACATTGCTTGGGGACATCCTACACTCATTTTTCACACGAACAATGAGGAAAAGAGGTGTTCTCATGTGTTGTACTCCTCTCCTGGCAAGGTGGTTTATTTCTCACCTTCCACAATCAGTTTTGAAGAATGAGCAGGGTTTAAGGTGGTCACAACGATTGATGACCCTCACGCATTCTGATGTACATTGGTGTTCTCGGTCCAGAGAAAATGTCATCATCATTGATCATTGTGGGGAATTCCCTAATGTCCCACTACTTGGCATTAGGGGAGGCATTACTTATAACCCCTGTTTAGCTCTAAGACAGTTTGGATATGCTCGGAGGGATGGCCCTCATGACATGCTAATTTTGGACCTAGTTTTTGACTTCGACAACGATGCGCAAGGACTTCGACAAAGGTTCATCAGAGCTTGGAGGATGCCCAACAAAGTGGATAGTAAGACACTGGGGCAAAATAATTCCATCCCCCTTGAGCCTTAGCTCAAGTGGGTACGAGCCCGCTCCCAGAATTTTATGATGCCATACCCTCACATTATCCCCTTGATCAAAGAGCCTGTTACGGAAGGAGAAGTTCCATACACCATCCTACATCCTGACAGACATGCCAACATCATGGGAAGAAATGCAAAAGAGTTGGATCCAACTCAAGGAAGAACGAAATACCTTTGAATCCAGCTTCTATGCCAGTGAGAAGAAGGTTTTGGAGCTTACCCGCCGACTTCACGAGGAGGAGACTCTCAACACTTACATCGCACCAAAGAGGATGCGCAATGTCTTTTTACATTAGGAGTTTTGTAATATTTCTCCCATGGGGCACTTATGTACTAACAAATTTCTTCTTAATATGACGTGCGTTCTTTTTGTTTACAACAAATTTGAATTTTTGAACCCTTGAATTCATTACATGAATAACCTACCATTCATCATATGCATAAGCAGGTCTTCACGCCAGGTTTCCTTATCTTTCTGCTGTTTATTTCAGCAAGATGGATTTGGAGCAAACGGTAAAGGATCTACAGGCACAAAATTCACAGTTCCAGCAACTCCTCATGACCTTGGTAAAGGGTCAAGAGGACCTCAAAGTTTTGTTGGAGAAGAATAAAGAGAAAAAGAAAAAGAGACCTGGGGTAGCCACTTTGGGAAGAAGATTTGAGCATCAGGCCAGGAGAGTTCTCGAGTTCCCCTCAACGTCTGACGAAGGGGCCGGTAAAGGGAAAGGGACTGATGTGCCTTCTAAATCCGAGGTTGAAGAGGAGGAAGAGGAAGAAGACGAAGACTACTCAGAACAACAGTATCCACCAGCGGATGATAAATATAAGAACCTTGAAGATAGACTGGCAGCTATGGAGTTGTAGAGGGTCCCTGGTTTGGACTTTGAAGAACTAGGGCTGGTGGTTGGGATTGTTATCCCTCCCAAGTTCAAGGTGCTGACATTCACCAAGTACGACGGACTGTCTTGCCCTAAGATGCACCTGAGGTCGTATGTCAGAAAAATCCAACCCCATTCATCCGATAAAGACCTCTGGGTACACTTTTTCCAAGACAGCTTGTCTGGCACGCAGTTAGACTGGTTTTATCAGCTCGAAAGATCAGAGGTTCACAATTGGAAAGACTTGGCAGCTGCTTTTTATCGTCAGTATCAATACAATGCTGATTTGGCGCCCACTCGTACTCAGTTACAAAGTATGGGGATGGCTTCCAATGAAGGGTTTAAAGAATACGCATAAAAGTGGCGTGATCTGGCTGGAAGGGTGCAGCCACCGCTATCAGATAGGGAGTTAGTTGACATGTTTCTGGGGACCCTGTCTGGCCCCTTCTTCAATCATCTGATCAGAAGTTCTTCCGCGGAATTTACTGAACTGATTTTGACCGGCGAAAGGGTTGAGGCTGGTATTAAGAGTGGAAAGATTCAAAAGGATGCTTCCGCATCCATGGCTGTTAAGAAACCTTTCCCGGCTAAGAAGGAAGCATCTGCTGTGTATTCTCAGAAGGGATTGGGAAGAACTGAGCGCCGGCCGACTGTGGGGGCTGTGATGATTCAAAATTCGTCAAATGATCAACCTCGTAACAATCAGTCGAGACCTAATCAACAACGAGTGGAAAGGCCACAACGGCAGTTCACTCGCATCAACATGACGCCCGCTCAGGTACTTCCTCATTTGTTGAAGCTGAATCTTACCGGTTTAAAGGAAGCGCCAAAGAACCCTAACACCTTCTCTCCATACTACCACTCTAATGCCAAGTGTGCTTACCATTCCGACAGTGCTGGGCACGATACCAATAATTGTTGGGCGCTTAAGAACAAAATCCAGGATCTGATTGATGCTAAGGAAGTAGAATTTGATGCTCCTGAGAAGCCCAATGTTATATCTGCTCCGATGCCCAAGCACGGCCACAATATTCATGTTGTTATGGAGGACACTCATGTTACTGATGTTGTTGACCTGCTCACGCCATTACTTGTGATTAAGGAAAATTTGTTGAGAGCCGGGATCTTTCCTAGTTGTGATAAAGACTGTTATTTTTGTTTGAACATACGGGGTGATTGCCCAATGTTGAAGTCAGGTGTCCAACGCCTGATGGATACTCAAGAGATACTTTTCCAGAAAACCCCTGTTGATACCTTCAATCCTGTTACTCCTGTTACTTTTGCTACTTCGACCAACAATATTGCAATCATAACCATTTCCGACAATCTTTCCAAGGCTTACAAAAGGCCTGTCAGGATTACACCCAACTCTGAATGTGTACCACTAAAGATCACCATGCCGGGACCTGTCCCGTACCAATCAAGCAAAACAATACCATGGAACTATGGGGGAGAAATCTTCTACCATGGTATCAAACAAATCGAAACAGTCCAAGAGATTTCTGAAGAAGAAAACCCTGATATAGGGAACATCGCGGGTACACGCAAGATAACCCGAAGTGGCCGGATCTTTTCTCCGGAGATTGCTCCCCCTCGAGCAGTTTTCGGACCCTCGAAAGCTTCTGCACCTGTTGGACCATCTGTGCAAGGCCCAATGATTGAAGAATTGGATACTCCTGAAGTAAGACCATCTGCTGAAACTACCGACAAGGGTAAGGGGATACTGGAAGTGCCTGTCAGGACGAAGGCCCATGTTGTGGTTATCCCCGAAACCACTAAGAAAGAAATGGATGAAATCTTGAAAATAATCAGAAAAAGTGACTACGACATTGTGGAACAGTTAGGGCAGACCCCTTCTAAAATTTCAACGTTGGCTCTTCTGCTCTGTTCTGAGGCCCACGCTAAGGCCCTAATAAAATTCTTGAAGGCAACACATGTTCCCCAAGAGACTTCGGTTGACCAGTTTCAGGAATGTGTAGCCAGTCTTACTGCTGATAATGGCCTTGGCTTTTCTGATGCTGACTTAACTCCCAAAGGAAGGGAACACAACGATGCGTTACATGTTTCAGTTGAATGCCGGGGAACCATTCTCGCCCATGTCTTAGTTGATACTGGTTCTTCCTTGAATGTGCTGCCAAAGAAAGCCTTAGACCGTTTGGACTGCGAAGGACTGACTCTCAAGCCTAGTAACATCATTGTTAGGGCTTTTGATGGTTCCAAAATAATGGTTCATGGAGAGGTTTATATTCCTATCAAAGTAGGCACAGAAGTTTTCAACTCCACCTTCTACGTGATGGACATCCGTCCGTCATATTCGTGTTTGCTAGGAAGACCGTGGATCCATTATGCTGGGGCAGTTACCTCCTCTTTGCACCAGATGCTGAAGTATCCTGTTAAGGGTAAGATTATAACAGTGCACGGCGAGGAAGAGTACATGATAAGTCATCTCAATTTCTTCCGCTATGTGGAGCTGGATGGCGAGTTCATCGAAACGCCTTTCCAGCATTTTGAGGAAGTTTCTCCTGAGGTAGAAGTTGCGAAGACAATGGTTGAGGTGCCTATCGTTCCCAAGCATGTATCTAGGATGGTATCTCTCAAGGACGCAGAGGCGGTGATCAAAGAAGGGAAGAGTACAGCATGGGGGCAATTGCCTAATTTTCCCCATAAGATGGACAAATTTGGACTAGGGTTTACAGCTGCAGGACAAAAGGCTATGCATCGTTCCAAGACTGGAGGGCCACCTATAAGGATCACTCACCATGGAATAAATGTTGTAGAAGATGAAGATGAAGAGAGCCACTTTGAAGATTGGATCTTTTCGACCGTCGAAGGGGGTTTGAGCAATTGGGAAGCAAAGGATTTTGTTCCCATCACCTTTATCAACCAGTAATTTTATCTTTGAACAATTTCCCATTTTTATGGTCTGTAATAACTAAAACAATTCACACACTATTTTCACCTCATGCCTTGCCCGGGGCATGTAGGTCCATTTGTAAGGGCTTGATTTTCTTCATAATCATATGCCATGTTTTAATGAATCATTGGACGTTTTTCATCTATAAACTGCTGTGTTCATTTTCTTTCCTCTTGTGTTTTTGTTTGTTTAAGGATGGCTATCCCTTACACACACCCACACTCACAAATGCAGGTACCCATCCACTCCAGATTCCATGGGTGACTATTCTGCTTTAGCCTTCGATAACTCTGAAGATTTGGTCAATCATGCTGAGTACGAAGTTGACGAAGATTGTGAAGTGTCGGGAGAGTTAGCCAGACTTCTACAACGAGAAGAGAGGGCCATTCTACCTCAAGAAGAGTTGCTAGAAACCATCAACTTGGGGACAGAGGAAGACAGGGAGGAAGTAAAAGTGGGTGCCAACCTGGAACCAAATGTCAAGGAGCGCTTAGTGCAATTGTTGAACGAATATGTTGAAATCTTCGCCTGGTCTTATGAATACATGCCAGGGTTAGACGCAGATATAGTGGTTCACCGTCTTCCCACAAGAGAAGACTGTCCACCGATCAAGCAAAAGGTCCGCCGAATGAGGCCTGACATGTCTGAGAAGATTAAAGCTGAGGTAATGAAACAATTCAACGATGGCTTTCTGGCTGTTACCTCCTATCCACAATGGGTTGCTAACATCGTGCTCGTGCCTAAGAAGGACGGCAAATTCAGAATGTGTGTAGACTATCGGGATTCGAACAGGGCTAGCCCTAAAGACGATTTTCCGCTGCCACATATCGACATCTTGGTTGACAACACAGCTTAGCACAAGGTGTTTTCCTTCATGGATGGATTCTCGGGATATAACCAGATCAAAATGGCCCCCGAGGACATGGAGAAAACTACCTTTATCACGCAATGGGGTACCTTCTGCTACAAAGTGATGTCGTTCGGACTAAAGAACGCAGGGGCAACCTATCAACGTGCCATGGTAGCTTTATTTCATGATATGATACATCATGAGATCGAAGTTTACGTAGACGACATGATAGCTCGATCAAAGACATAAGAAGAACACGTTGGTCATTTGCAAAATCTGTTTTCCAGGTTGAAGGAGTATAAACTCAGACTA
This sequence comes from Vicia faba, assembly GCA_948472305.1. Classification (NCBI taxonomy): domain Eukaryota; kingdom Viridiplantae; phylum Streptophyta; class Magnoliopsida; order Fabales; family Fabaceae; genus Vicia; species Vicia faba. The sequence continues at coordinate 146,528,126 of OX451741.1, forward strand.
AACCCAAGCAAGTGCACTTTTGGAGTTAGGTCTGGTAAACTTTTGGGATTTATTGTCAGCAACAAAGGCATTGAGGTTGATCCAGCTAAAGTAAAGGCTATACAAGAAATGCCCACCCCTCGTACTGAAAAGGAGGTTAGAGGATTCTTGGGACGCTTGAACTATATCGCCAGGTTTATCTCTCACCCGACATCTACCTGTGAGCCAATTTTCAAACTGTTAAAGAAAGATCAGGTAGCTGAATGGAACAATGATTGTTAAGTTGCTTTTGATAAGATCAAGGAGTATTTACTAGAACCTCTTATTCGGATGCCACTCGTCGAAGGAAGGTCGTTAATCATGTATCTGACTGTTTTGGATAACTCAATGGGGTGCGTACTGGGCCAACATGACGAGTTTGGCCGAAAAGAGCATGCTATTTATTACCTTAGCAAAAAGTTTACCGACTGTGAGACTCGCTACTCACTGCTCGAGAAAACTTGCTGCACTTTGGTATGGGCTGCTCGCCGGCTGAGACAGTATATATTGACTCATACCACCTTGCTGATTTCCAAAATGGATCCGATCAAGTATATCTTCGAGAAGCCTGCTTTATCTGGAAGAATCTCTAGATGGAAAATGATCCTGACTGAGTATGATATCCAGTATACTACCCAAAAATCTATAAAGGGGAGTGTACTAGCTGACCATCTAGCTCATCAAGCCGTCGAAGATTACCAATCTATGAGATTCGACTTCCCTGACAAGGACATCTTGACTTTGGACAGCATCGAAGGTAAGAGACCGTATGACGGACCTGAACAAGGATCCCGATGGACCCTGTACTTTGATGGTGCTTCAAATGCACTTGGAAACGGTATCGGTGCATTACTCATTTCTCCAGAAGGTTGCCATACACCCTTCACTACCCGACTTTGTTTCAGTTGTACCAACAACATGGCAGAATATGAAGCTTGCATCTTTGGTCTCAAGGCTGCTATAGACTTGGGAATCAAATCTTTGGTCGTATTTGGGGACTCGGCTTTGGTTATCAGTCAAGTCAAAGGAGAGTGGGACACTAAACATCCTAATCTTATCCCATACAAAGAACATGTCCTGACATTGTTGCCTCATTTCGAGCAGATTACTTTCGAGCACTTCCCGCGAGAAGAAAATCAGCTGGCAGATGCTTTGGCTACAATGTCTTCGATGTTTAAACTCAACTGGGATAACGAGGCTCCCCAAATTACCATCGAGAGAATGGACGAACCCGCGCACTGTCACGAGATTAATACCGAAGAAGTAGTGGAACAACCCTGGTTTCATGAAATCAAAAGGTATCTCCAGACTAGAAAATATCCTGAAGGAGCTTTCGTCAATGACAAAAATTTGTTAAGGAGATTTGATGCCAAGTTCTTCCTAAGCAATGGCATCCTTTATAAGCGCAGCCATGATTGTGTTCTCCTTCGTTGTGTGGACAAAGCTGAAGTAGAGTTGATCATGACTGAGATACACAGTGGCATATTTGGCACTCACCTGAGCGTACATACGATGGCTAAGAAGATTCTAAGGGCAGGCTACTACTGGTCTACCATGGAAGCTGATTGTCATCAACATTCCCGTACCTGCCACAAATGCCAAGTCTACACCGACAAGGTACATATTCCTCCTGTTCCTCTCAATGTTATGACAGCTCCTTGGCCATTCACAATGTGGGGCATTGACATGATTGGAGAGATCAAGCCCACGACATCCAATGGACATCGCTTCATCTTGGTGGCAATTGATTATTTTACCAAGTAGGTCGAAGCAGCTTCCTTTGCCTCCGTTACAAAGAATGTGGTTGCCCGCTTCATCAAGCAGAACCTCATATGCTGTTACGGTGTCCCCGACAGGATCATCACAGACAACGGTACGAATTTGAACAATACTATGATCACCGCTCTATGCGAGCAGTTCAAGATTTATCATCACAATTCATCTCCCTACCGGCCGAAGATGAACGGTGTTGTTGAAGCCGCGAACAAAAATATTAAGAAGATCATTCAAAAGATGATAGTCACCTACAAGGACTGGCATGAGATGTTACCGTTTGCTCTGCACGGATATCGTACCACGGCACGTACTTCAACAGGGGCAACCCCATTTTCTTTGGTGTATGGCATGGAAGCTGTGCTACCCATGGAAGTTCAGATTCCTTCCTTAAGGATTATGAAGGACGCTGGTTTGAGCGAAGACGATTGGATTCAGACCCGGTTTGATCAACTTAATTTGATCGACGAAAAGCGACTTACTACTGTTTGTCATGGTCAGACGTATCAAAAATGCATGATCAGGGCTTTCAACAAGAAAGTCAGATGTCAGGTATATCAAGTCGGAGATCTTGTAATCAAGCGGATCATCTTGCCGCAAAGTGATCCCAGGGGCAAGTGGACTCCTACTTACGAAGGACCATTTGTGATTAAGGGCATCTTTTCGGGTGGGGCAATGATTCTGACCACCACGGACAGCGATGATTTGCCGCACCCTGCGAATGCAGATATAGTCAAAAGATACTACGCATAAAATGACCCGACAAGTTGAAAACCCGAAAGGGCGACTTGGGCAAAAAAAGGGTATCCCGTTGAATCGAAAACCCGAAAGGGAGGTTCAGGAAAAAATTAGGGATAAAACAAAAAAAATCTGTACACCCGGCAAGTTGAAAACCCGAAGGGGAGACTTAGGCAAAAAGGGGTTTCCTGGTGGATCGAAAACCCGAAAGGGAGGTCCAGGCAAAAGTTAGGGAATTAAAGCGTATGACTATGTCTCGTCGGGTCACTTTAAGAACAATTTCTTCACCAATAAGCTCTAAGCTTCTGATCAACCCATCCATCGGCGGACAAAGCAGCGAATGGACAAAATATTCAGAGTTGTGAAGGCTATAGCAGAATGGGAATCCCATGGAATTGTTACACATAGCCATCTTTCTTTTGTATAAATTTTTTCAATTTTTACGACAACATTCTCTTACTAGGATGTCTGTCTCCTTTGTACAAAAATACTCACAAAAGTTAATACAAAAATACTTCAAAGTGCAGAAATTTGCTCGCCTTTCTTTTCTTTTTTCACTTATGTTTTATTTGAAAACATCCAATGTTTTGTTAAATAGGCATATGCATTTGAATATAATCACTGCTAACGAATAAAACAAATTGAAAAAAGGATAATTACTGACATATTGAAGGAGTAGGAAGAAATCTTTATGCCGTTCTAGAAGAAATTCCCTACGATACATCATTCAGATCCTTAACAAGGCAAAATTTGGAGTATATTTCCCCATCGAAGTTAAGCTTCAAGATCCGCAGCAGAGCCAGTACAGTCTAAAAACTTGATTCCCCAGCTGAGTTAAGTTTCAAAATTCCCATCGGAGTTAAAGCTTCAAGATCCTCAGTGAAGTCCGAAAACCCTGAAATAAATATCCCCAGCGGAATTAGAATACTTTAAACCTTCTTCCCCAGTGGAGTCAAAATTTCCAACTATCGATCCCCAGCGGGAACCATTCAGTTTTCCCCAATTTCCCCAGCAGGATATCTTAAAAGTCTGAGAATCAATCAGATAATAGTTAACTCTTGGTCTTATCCTCAACTAAGAGTCCCCCGTAGATTGGCATACAATCCAAACTCCTGATTTCCCAAGCTGAGTAAGCATTCTCCCCCACAGAGTTATTTCCCAGCAGATTGAAGATTCTCGGTCTCATTTCTCCAACAGAAGTCTCCAAGGTTTTAACTCCCCAATAGAGATTTTCAAAATTTTCCTTATTCCCCAAGCAGTCGGCAGTCAGCAAGGATTTCTCATCTTCAGTAATCAAATATTTTTTTGGAATCCCCAGCTTTGGTCAAGGATTTACTTTCCCCCAACAACAATCAAAGATTTCATTATCTCCAGTTATCAAGGATTTATTTTCCTCAGCAAGACGGCTACTCAGCTTATATGCACATCCATTACATTCATATATCATAAACATTGATGAAATACAGTTCATTGCATCATACATATCATGCAACATAACTTTGTGTTTTAGCTAACATTTTACCCTTTTCAGGATAAGATTAAAAGGCTATCGTTAATAATTATTCAGATACAGTATGGATACACCCCAGACACGGCGGTTATTTTATTACTCATTCAGAATTTCAAGTCAAATACAGTACATATACACCCCAGACACGGCGGTCATTCTACTACTCATTCAGACTTCAGCAATCCGATACAGACTAGATAAGCTCTATACATGGCGACCATTCTATCTCTCATTCAGATTCAACTTTCAACTTCCAGTTCAGATATGCTCCAGACACGGATGTCATTCTGACCCTTACACCAGCAGTTGGATTCTCCCCAGTGCAGTTGCCACAAAGGTCTTTCTGTCACTTATTCAGATCCCAGTTACGGTACGGATACACCCCAGACACGGCGATCATTCTACTACTCATACAGATCTCAACTTCAGATGCAGTCCAGATACGCTCCAGACACGGTTGCCATTCTGTCACTCATTCATAGTTTATCCCCAGCACACAGTTGCTCCATACGCAGATGTTTCTCTGTTACCTAGATACAATACAGATACACTCCAGACACGGCAGTCATTCTGATATTCATTCAAAATTCAAATACAAGTACAACTCAGATACGCGCAAGACACGGACGCCATTCTTTTTCTCATACAAACTCAGTCTCCAGATACAGTTCAATGGCATTCCCGACACGGATACCATTTTGATGCTCATTCTTCTAACCTAAAGCATTGCAATTCAACAAAGATTCTTGGATGGCATCTTTTAAGCCCATCTCCAGCAAGATTCTACCATATCCAAATGGCATCTTTAAGCCCATTCCCGCATCTATGTTTTGACGAGTGCAAATTTACGGGCACTCTAGTATCCAATCCTCTTTTACCTTCGAGTCACGAAAGGCAAACTTGCCAATCTAACTCTTCAGGTTCAAGAAGATTGAACACGGGAAACTGTTGTAGCCCAAAATTTTCCCTCTCATTTCACACCATTTCTCATCACAAGACTCTTGGAACTCAAGATCAAGCTAGGGTTTGCTCTGCTCAAGACACCTCCTTGCACTGTTGACCTAAATTAGGGTTTGAGCTTGCACAGGGATATTTTGACTTACAATGCCCAAAGTGACTTTCATACTCCATGTTGTACCCAAAAGTTTGTCCATACAAAGTTTCAAGCCTTGATTCAAATTTTTGCCCAGTCAATTGGACAGTTGACCTAAAAATCAACTGTATTGGGGAAAAAGTCAATTGTGGCCAATTGACAGTCAAACCTCATGAATTTTGACCCACATCAACATTATGAACTCATATGAACCATTTGATCAAGTTTGGATCACAATTCCACAAGAAATTTGATCAGATCACCAAAAGGGCAAAATGGTCATTTTTAGGGTTTTGACTGTACAAATGCAATTTTTGACTGTTTGACCTAGCCAATGGCAAATTAAGCTCACACATGGACTCAAGGACTCAATGAAATTGTCTTGACCCATTCAAAAAGTTCAAAAGATCTCAAATGCATAGGATTGACAGATGAATTTTTCAGTCAACTGATCAAAATTTGACTGTACACTGAAAAGTCAAACTTTGACTTTTTGGTAAAAATCAAGTGCCAAGAGTTATTTTTCATCAAGACATGTCAAATTATGAAACGTGTTCATCAAGAAACCCAAAAATGCAAATTAGGGTTTAAAATGGAAAAATTTCATAACTTAGAAATTTTCTAAGTTATGAAATTTTCTTATTTTTTCCTAACTTTGTCCCATTTTTTCACCAAGATGCAAATGTATTCAAAGAAAACTTGCAACATGAAATTTGTAGTCCATCACAAATTCTACAACTTTTATTAACAAAGTTTTCTCAAAAGAAGCTTGTATATCAAGTTATGATTTTTGGAACAAGGGTACCTAAAACTTTTAACTTAGAGAAAATTTGCCCAAATCTAGGCAGGATTTTGACCCATCTTCTTGGCCACTTTTCACATAGTTCCACTTGGAGTTTCAAGTTTCATTTCAAATATGGATTATAGTACATGTTCCAAGCTTTCCAAATTGTCCAAGAACTCCTCAAACACCCTTGTGGTTAGAGAGAATCGAATGCTTGAAGTTGGAAAAAACTCACTTTTGTCCATGGCCAATACATGTTCATACCAATTTGCAAATCTGATCTAGCTAGCTTGGTTCATAATTACAGGCCTCAAAACCAGTTTGTACTCCATAATTTAATTTATATCCATTGAGTTAAGTTTTTGTCTTGGTCATTAGGGCATTGTACACAAGATTAAGCCATAAATGGTAAAAGGTATATTGTCATTTTTGCAAAAGGTTACTTTATGTCAAAACACTAAGCATTGAGCCTTGAACAAAATTTGATACTGCAAACCAAATCCATGAATGAGAGGGGCCAAGAGTGTTGTGTGCAGGGTGATAGGAGGGTCTGTATAAGGCTATAACATCACTTCCATTCTTTTGCTTCAAGAAGAAGAAACTTGCAAAACAGAAGCAATCTCACACATCTGTTAAAACCAACTTGCACAAACATTGTAAACAAGTTTTTTACCTCCTAACAAGCCAGAAACACGACCCCTTTATCACTAAAACCTCCTCATACTCAAAATCTCCATTTTTTTGCAAAACAGAGTCAGTTCTGCATTTTGCAAGCCATCATCAAATTTTATCGTGCGTTTTTCCCAAAGATACTTAAAACACCTTCCAACCAACATATCTAAGCTATCCAGCTCATCCATTGCTAGCTGTAAAACCTTTAACACACATTGCCATTTTTGTTTCAAAGCTTTGTAGGTTGAATTATGTGGCACGATTCAAGCTGTTTCAAAATAAACCAAGCATTGGAAAAACTTCCTTGGACCTCAGGCAAGCTCAAAAGAAGCTCAAGCACCCTTGAAAATTGCTGCATTGGCCAACTCGAAGTCAACTGAAACAGGTATTTCATGGACTTCTATCTCTCTATTTAGGAATAGTTAGGCTTAGGTTTATGAATGAAATATGTTGTACTCATAGCCCTGAAGCCATACATATGCTTAGTTTTCATTTACATTAATCGTGCTAGGAGAATTTCACTCATGAACTTTTTGAAAAAACTAGGTTAAGATTTAGGGCCAGAGAAATTCTCTCTGGTCTTTGAGAGTTAGCTTAAGTTTTTTATATGGTTGAATTCGTTGTTTGATGCTCTACAAGTTTCATGTTATGAGTTTTGTCAAAAAATCAAAGAATCAGGAGATAGCCATTGATGTACAGAACGCGTGTTTTGTGAACAAGAGGAAGAAGATGAAGTCTGACTGGGCTGGGTCTGGTTGTTCTTTGCTTTTGACACCCCACTTTTCTGTTTACACCCCACTGGCCCATTTATTTGAATATTTGTCATTTTGATATTTTTATTTTTTATTCTGACTTTATTATTTTTGTCCAAATATAAAAAATGCCAAAAAATTATTTTCTATATTTTTCATATTTTATTTGATATTTATTTTTATTTTACTAGTATAAACATGTAAATAACCTATTTTCTTTTTTATTAAAACTCAAAAATAATGTAAAAAATATGCTTATTTTTATTTATTATTTTTATACACACTTAAAAATATTTTCTTGAATATACACATTTTTGTAAATAATTAATTTCCATTTTTATATGTTTAATATATTTAATACATATATATATATATACTTATATACTTTATTTTGTTAAGTAATTAGAATAAAAAATATAAAATAATACATTTTCATTTTTATTAATATTTCACGCTAAAAATATCTTTTTTACAATATATTTTTATTTTTTTGTATAAATTAATATATTGTTGTATATAATTAATAAATAATACTATTTATTAAGAATTAGGGTTTTTGCCCTAAATAACAAAATAATTAAAATTGATACTTTTTTTTTATTATTTGCATTTCACATTAAAAAATACTTTTTACATACATAAAAACTTTTTGCATAATACACTTTATTTGACATTTATTTATTGTATTTTATTCAATTATTGTACATTTAAATATTGCCTATACATTCGATTTGGTTGTAATAATTTAGAATTTAATTTCTTGTCAAATAACTCCAATTCAAATTTGTACCCCCCTCCCTATATCATGTTGTAATAGTGTAGCATTTAAATTCTCGCACATTTAAAAGCTTCCAATTATGTCATGCTTAGACTTAGGGTTTGTATGCAAAATAAAATCAACAACTAGCTTGACCTAATCAAAGACAAATATGCATGAAAAACAAACACAATGCACACTTGCACCCCTAGGGTTACAATCCATTTGTTGCCTTAAAAATGGGCCATGATTGCATGTCAAGTACTTTGGCAAAACAAAAACAAACAAAAAGATCATAGTCCCCCGATGACGCTATCTGAGTTGCCTAAACAAAATGATCAAGTCCCTCAAGAAAATTGCCAAAAATACTTGACACAATTGCTATCATGGTCTATACGATGACCCGCGCCTGTCCCGTTTAACATCCTAACACAAGGTTGTTCACCAAATACAATGGTGAAACAACACTGTTAAAAGGGTTAAAACATAAGAAAGATCTTTGAGTAAAATATGATAGATAGCTCTTAGTTACTTGATCAAAAGCTTGCAAAAACATCTTTGCTATCTTCAAAACACACTTCACCACACAAATTTCAAAACCCTACTTTCAAACATTGGAAACTTTCAAAAGACAATACATCTTTGTATACATTCAAACAAGAATCATTACAAAGGTTTCCACAATGATGGCCTCTTTTCAAAACACTTTCAAAACCACACACAAAGTACCATTTCAAACAATTGAAGAGCACCATTTCAAACAATTGAAAAGTAAAGCAAGTGATCTAAGCAAGTAACTAAGAGCCCATGGATAACCATGGATAGAAAGGGTGTTAATACCTTCCCTTTCTATAATCTACTCCCCGAACCCAAGAAAACATCTCAAAGGTCTTTCCTGTGCTTTTTGACCTTTCCTTAGGATAAAATAAAAAGTCGGTGGCGACTCTTGCTAAACCGAAACATTTGCAAACACAAACACAAAATCCCAAGTCAGTTCCCCCACCGTATCACACGCTTGAACTTCGACTTCGGTAATAAAGCTTGCTGTAAGTGATCCAATAGGGACATAGTCATACGCTTTAATCCCTAATTTTATCTTGGACCTCCCTTTCGGGTTTTCAGTCCACCGGGATACCCTTTTTTTCCAAGCCGTCTTTTCAGGTTTTCGACTTTCCGAATGTACAGTCTTTTCATATATATCCCTTATTTTTGCATGAAACTTTTTGTTTCGTCGGGACGCCCTTATTTTTGCCTAGGCCAGTCAACCTAGCGAGTCATTTTTAGGCGTAGTATCTTTTGACTATGTCTGCATTCACAGGGTGTGAGAAATCTTCACCGTATATGGTGGTCAATATCATAGCTCCGCCAGAAAATATTTTCTTGATTACAAATGGCCCTTCGTAAGTGGGAGTCCATTTTACCCTTGGATCACCCTGCGGAAGAATGATGCGCTTCATTACCAAGTCACCAGCCTGATATACCCGATGCTTGATCTTCTTATTGAATGCCTTAATCATGCGTTTCTGGTACGTCTGAACATGACAAACAGCTGTGAGCCTCTTCTCATTAATTAGATTCAACTGGTCCAACCTAGTCTGAACCCACCCGTCTTCGCCCAAGTCTGCATCTTTCATGATTCTTAGAGAAGGAATCTGAACTTCAATAGGTAGGATAACTTCCATACCATATACCAGAGAGAATGGGGTTACCCCAGTCGATGTTCTAGCCAAAGTGTGGTAACCGTGAAGAACAAACAGTAACATCTCGTGCCAATCTTTATACGTCATAACCATCTTCTGTATGATCTTCTTTATGTTTTAGTTGCCAACTTCCACTGTGTCATTCATCTTAGGTCGATACAGAGTAGAGTTATGATGCTTGATCTTGAACTACATGCAAAGCTCAATGATCATTGTGTTGTTGAGATTGGTACCATTGTCTGTGATAATCCTCCCGGGGAAGCCATACGGACATGTAAGGTTATGCTTTATGAACCGGGCGACCACATTCTTGGTAACAGAGGCGAACGAAGTTGCTTCCACCCATTTCGTAAAGTAATTAATGGCGAAAAGGATGAAGCGATGTCCATTAGAGGAAGTAGGCTTGATTTCTATGATCATATCAATTCCCCACATTGTGAATTATCAAGGAGCAGTCATGACATTCAAAGTTACTGGAGGCACATAAACTTTATCAGCATAAATTTGGCACTTATGACAAGTTCTCAAGTGGTGGTGACAATCAGCTTCCATAATTGACCAATAGTAACCAACTCTCAAAATCTTCTTAGCCATAGTATGCCCACTGGAGTGAGTACCGAAGATACCTTCATGCACATCTTGCATAATCTCTTTTGTTTCCTTCTTGTCCATACAACGGAGCAAAGTTGAATCATGATTTCACTTGTATAAAATTACATTGCTCAGAAAGAACTTAGTTGAGAACCTCTGTAGGAACTTCTTATCATTGATGGATGCCCCTTTGGGGTATTCTTGAGCCTCAAGGTACCTTTTCACTTCATGAAACCAAGGTTTTTCCTCTACTCCATCAGTGTGTTGCAACTAGATTTAAAATCAGAGTCGTCACTACTAGTTTTTATCCTAAGAAAGGGAATCTAATAAGAAACCCTAATTCGCAAAACGGAGATTCTAAGTTTCAGACTCCTTTAGACGAAAGAAAGGTGTTAGGCACATTTCATCTACCTTATTCTTAAGGATACTAGGTCTATGGGGTTTAGGTTTAACAGTTATGTACAAAGGGGTTTAAATTTTTTTATAGGGGAACTCGTCACGATTTTAGTCGTATGCCTACGTATCCTCTTATGAGGAATCAGAGTCCCAATTCGTAGTTCATAGTTGGTTGGTGTTTTTTATGGATTATGCAGAATCACTTTCAAATTAATCCATGAACTTTGTCCGGGTTGTAAATTGAGTGATTGTAGACGCAGTTCGCAGTTAATTTGAAAATAACTCTCCTTAATCCTTTTTCGAAAATAATCTTGAGTTTTGATTATGTTAGTAGAAAAAAATAGTTTGTAATTGGTTGGCTGTTTTGGCATTTGATTTGATTAAGACATGGAGCGGGGGAGTCTGATATAGTCTCCTCCTCACGTGTTCTCATGACGGGGTCATATATTGACCACGTGTTATTCGTCATGAAGGATGTGGAGGAAGTCTAATATAGTCTTCCTCACCATGTGGCCAGATGTTAGCCACGTGTCGCTCGCAGATGGAGTATTTGGAGTTGTGTGGGTTTTAATTGTTTGATTTTAAATAATAAATCGGTAGACGATGTGTCAAATGAATTATTTACTCGAAGATGAACATCCTATTATTAATAGAATATTTGAATTAATTAATTGAAAAAAAATTTGATTGTGTACACGAATTTATTTAAATTTAATCGAAAGAGTTTAATAATTATATGAGTAATTGCTTTTAATATAATTAAAGAACTAAACTAAAGTAGAAAAACTAAATAGAAGGATTCTTCACGATTATGATTTAATTTAAATGAAATAAGAACATATTTTTGTATTTGCAATAGACAAACTAAATAAGCTAATTTGATGGCACTAACTAAAAAATAACGATATTATCCTAATTATTTAAAAAATAAATAAATAAATAATTAAACCAAATCATGACATGAGGGATGCTTCCCTTGCCAACTTCTGACTCCTTTACTTTTTCTTTCTTTTTTTGAATAAAAGATGAATACCAAAATTAATTATATTTATTTATGCTAACCTAACCAATACTACATAACCTACTATTATTACCAGTATTATTATTTTTAAACAGATCTGAAATTTACGGTGGGTTTTGAATAAGTTAGTAAGATGTTAGTTAAGCATAAGAAAAAATAATTAGTAATAATTAGTAAAATAACTTGTTGGATGAAAAATAATTAGAATACTTAACAAAATTAAAAGTTGTTCTAAGAAGTTAGGTTCTGTGATGGTGAGAAAAGTGTTCTTATAGTGATGCAACTGAAACGTCTTTTTTCGTGAGAAAAACATCAGTGGTGTATTTGAAAAAAAATAACAATGAGTGTAATTTGTGTAAAAAATGTAAAAAAAAAAGGGTTTCTAATGTGTGTGTAATATAAGTGAGAATAAAGGGTTTTATGTGAATGTAGTAGTGGCGAGTGGAAGTGACTAGAAATTGTGTATCACTATGTACCATGGAAAATAATTGGCCTCCCCAAAAATTGTTAGTGTAATATAATTCGAAAAAATATAAGCATTAGGTATTCATCATCTGGTTAAATAATAAATAAATTGAAAAATAAAGTTGAAAACGAAAAGGGTGGCCTCATATTTAATTATTGGCCAAGAAATTGTTGTTGTTGTCTAATATAGACAACAACAGGGTTATGAGAAATAAATTAAAAAAAAAGTTTATGTGTGTAGTTGAAAATTCTTGATGAATTGTGGATCTATGAGAATTTGTGTGTTTATTGATTTTTTGAATGTTTAAAACCATGAAAATAGAACCCTATTTATAGACTATCAAAATCAGTTTAAAGGGCGAAAAAGAAAATAAAATAAATCAGACCTTTCTTGATCAACAAATTGACCAATCAGAAGTTGAGTATGACACAAATTGATGCAGATTAACTAATAAGAAACAGTTATCTCGAAAAGAAAATAGTTTTGGTATTTATTATGATTTTTGCATTCAATTTTGATAAAAAGTACATAAAATCAAATAAATAATTATTTTTAAAAATGTCTTAATTAAAAATACGAAAATAATATTTAAATAAGAAAAAATGGCCTTTTTATGATTTTTATAAATAAAATTAGTAATAATAAACAAGGAAATAGAAAAAATGTTAAAAGTGCACCATGAGAGATTCAAACCCAAGACCTTATATTGGTAAGCTTCATTCCTTACCAAATATGCTATGTTACTTATTCAAAATAAAAAGCCAATTGAAAGTACATGAAGACGAGCAAATATTTATTTATTCAAAAATACAAATGATCTGATATAGATCATTATATTTTTAAATAGGTTTGGAAGTGAATATTTATTAAAAAGTCCAAAATGTTAATATAATCAAACCAAATGAATTTTATATTCTGTAAAACCCAAGTTCGAAAATAAATTTGACGGTAAGACTAAGGCGGACAAATTTGGAGTATGACACAATGTCAATTTCACAACAATGCGTAGGTTCGCCGAATATTTTAATGGTAATTATGGGAGCCTCATTGTCCCATACCTTGAACATGGATGACATGGTAGCCAATATGTCTGTCAGCTGATTCTCTTCTCTTGGTATGTGCTTAAAAGTAATCTCTATGCAATATAGGATCAGTCAAAGCATAATCTGGCGGTGAAAGGCGTATGGCAACTTGCGGGGGAGATGGTCACAACACCGATTCCGTTATCAAGTGCATTGGAAGCTCCATCGAAAACCATAGTCCATCAGGATCCTAGATCGGGTCCTTCATACGGTCCAGGTTCTTCATAATTTGTTATTTGTATAATGTTCTCGTCCGGGAATTCGAAGTTCATAGACTAATAGTCATTTATAGCCTGATGTGACAAATGGTCGGTTATTACACTTTCTTTGATAGGTTTTTGAGTGATGTGTTGAATGTCATACTATGTTAAGACCATTTTCCATCGAGTTATTCTTTCGAAGAGAGATGGCTTCTCAAATATGTACTTGATAGGATCCATTTTAGAGATCAACAAGGTAGTATGGGTCAACATATACTGTCTTAGTCGACGAGCAGCTCATGCCAAAGCACATCAAGTTTTATCACGCATTGAATATCTTGTTTCACAGTCGGTAAACTTTTTGCTAAGGCAGTATATTGCATACTTTTATCGACCAGACTCGTCATGCTGCCCCACTACACACCCCATTGAGTTCTCTAGCACTGTTAAGTATGTGATTAGAGGTCATTCTTCAACTGGTGCCATCAGAATAGGAGGTTCTTGTAGGTACTCCTTAATTTTATCAAAGGCTATTTGACAGTCGTCGTTCCATTTTACTACTTGATATTTCTTCAGCAGCTTGAAAATTGGCTCACAAGTAGAAGTTAGATGAGAAATGAAATGGGAAATGTAATTCAGTCGTCCTAAGAAACCTCTAACATCCTTCTAGGTACGAGGATATGGCATATATTGGACGGCTTTAACTTTTGTTGGATCAACCTCAACACCCTTACCACTGATGACGAAACCTAAGAGTTTACTGGATCTCACCCAAAGGTGCACTTATTCGGGTTTAGCCTCAGTTTATACTTCTTCAGCCTTTCAAACAGTTTATGCAAATGATCACCTTGTTATCATATCGTCAACATAGACCTCTATTTCGTAGTGAATCATGTCCTGAAATAAGGCTACCATGGCACGCTGATAAGTTGCCCTGGTGTTTTTCAAACCAAAAGGCATAACTTTATAGAAGAAAGTGACCCACTATGTGACAAAGGTAGTTTTCTCCATGTCTTCAGGTGCCATTTTAATCTAATTATAACCCGAGAAACTATCCATGAAGGATAAAACCTTATGTTGAGCAGTGTTATCGATCAAAACATCGATATGTGGTAGTGGGAAGTCATCTTTGGGACTCACCCTGTTCAGATCCCTGTAATCTACGGACATATGTACCTTTCTGTCTTTCTTTTGCATCGGAACAACATTAGAAACCCATTGATGATATGACACCACTGCTAAGAAACCTGCGTTGAATTGCTTCATAACCTCGACTTTGATCTTTTCTGACATTTTAGGATGCACGTAACAAACCTTCTGTTTTGTCGGAGCACAACCTTCTTTCATTGGCAGATGGTGAACCACAATATCCGTATCGAGCCATGGCATGTCTTCGTATGACCAAGAAAAGATTTCAACATATTCATGCAGCATCTGTAGTAACCTGCTCTTGATGCTGCTTTTTAAGTTGGCACCTATCTTGACCTCTTTCTTGTTTGTCTCGGTACCCAAGTTTACAACTTCGACTGGATCTTCATGTGGTTGGATAGCCTTTTCTTCTTGTATCAAGAGTCTGGCAAGTTCTCCAGATATTTCACAATCTTCCTCACCTTCTTCCTCGGCTTGGTAGAACGTATTTTCGAAGTCATATGCAGCAATAGCAGAATCGTTATCGACGAGATCCAGAGTGGATGAGGATCTACAATGTAGTGTGTGGGTGTGTGTAATAACACATAGCTATTTGAAAATGAAAATAAGATAACAGAAAGAAAGAGATCACAAAACTTGCATGCAAAATGTCCAATGTTTTTATTGAATGAACAAATGTTTATGAATTATCGACCCTTTAACAAATGAACCATTGTGCCCCGGGTAAGGCACAAGGTTTAAAGTCATTTTTTATTACATAGCCAAAACTTTTGAGAACAAAATACGGGAATATAGATATTACTCTTGACTAAAGGAGATGGGAAAGATGTCTTCTGCTTTCCAGTTATCCAGTCCATCACCAACGATAGGGAATATCCAACTGTTGAAGTCACAATCACTGTTTGCTTCCTCTATAGCATTGACCCCATTGTTGCTGACGCGGAACGGGGGTCTCCCAAAACGAGTGTGTCAAACATCCTTCTAACCTTGTGCAGTAAGGCCCAGACCAAACTTGTTAGATTTATAAGGGATATCAGGAAGCTAACCCCAAATAGTATCACCACCTTCTTCAATAGTAGCCTTAGCAACTTTTAAGGAGGCCATCTTGTGCGGAGTTTTGGTGATCTTCGGAATGGCAGAAATGTATTCAACAGCAGCAGTAGAGATCACTTCAAAGGTTTGACATGGTGTTTCAATAAATTCTTTGTCCATCTCCATGTATCGGAATGAATTGAGGTGGTTGACCATGTATTCGTTCTCCCCACAAATAGTAACATTTTTCCCTTTTATTGGATACTTGAGTTTCTGGTGCAAGGTGGAGGTGACCGCATATGCCCCATGGATCCAAGGGTGTCCTGTCGCACGCATAAATCAGAACTAAGAGAGAACAAAATTGCGACAGTGATGATATGTAAAGAAATGTAGCGGTAAATATTTGAGATTTAAGCCATCAATTGACTTAACTCAAGACAATGAAGTCTCCACCGCACTTTATTGTTTCCAAAGGGAAATGGGAAAAAGCGAACAAAACCCAAAAAGATCAGAGATTGAGGTACGGGGGTTAGTTATGCAAAGGGAAGGTATTAGTACCCTAAGCATCTACGGTACTCCGCATGATCCACTTTGTTTTGTTTCTTTTAAAAGGAGTGTCGTGTAAAGGTTTACTTGCTAAAGGAAAAGAATGAATGAGTATTTGTAAACAAAAGAAAATGAAATATTTTTTTATTATTTTTGTTGCTCGCCTTGGGTCGTAAGAGTTAGTGCCTACGTACTCCCTCGTGCAATGGGAAAGTCAGAGCACCGTAGTTCGGCTAGAAAATACTTGTCTGTTGATTGTTTTTAAACAAGGAGATAAGTCGTCATTGTTAGGAGAGAAATCTCGACTAACGCCCACAAGGTGTGAGAAAGATGGACTCTGCATCAGCAAGAGTAAGGGTTTGAGAACGCCTTAGGTACTCAAGTGGAAAAGTCGACACCTTTATAACCATAAGGATAGGAGAATGTTGCTCGACTATCAATGAATCATGGAATGTCACATGTTCAGGATTTACTTACTTAAACCCAGGAATGTCACATGTTCAGGATTTACTTACTTAAAAGATAATAGGATGGGTAAGAATTTAGCTCGAACTATTATGACATGCATGTACTCACTCGTACAGTGCATGCATAAGAAATTCAAAGGATAATCCTCTCAGATAGAAATACCATGGTTCCAAACAATTGACACAACTGCAGTCATCCCGCTGATGTTCCACATGGATACTAGCTTTCATTCATCTAATTACCTAAAAACACGCGTAGTTCTATGGCCTCACTCGGGATTAGATGAATCATAACTAGTAGGAAACTTAGGCCACAATATTCTATGCCTTCACTCTCTTCAACTTCTTCCTAGCGTAGTTTTAGGACTTAGTCACAGATTAGCAAGAACAAAGACACATTGATCCCTCCTCTAATCAGGTATCCAATATCTACCCTATTAGATATCATCACTTTTACTCCTTCTATCAATCCTTTACGCGATAATCCACACACAGCTTATGGCATACCAAAATAATCCACACAAACCTTAATGATATCTTGACACTAATAGACATTTAGGTCTCACTTAACTTTATTTTCATGTTTAGAAGATTAGGGATGTTACGTAGAATTAATTAATAAAATTTCTAATAATATAAAATTAGAAAGTGAATCATAAGAAAGGAGGAAGGAGTTTACTACTTGAAACTCCAAGACAATTGTGTCATGAAACAAAAATAAAATTGCATAAAAGATTTGAATTAAAAGTAAGAATTAAATCACATAAAAGATTTAAATTAAAAGTAAGATTGCAAGATAAACACTTTGAAAGGGTACAATATGACATAATTAAGGATTATTATATGTATATGAACCCTCTCACTTATAATTGACTCTCCCTTTGGGTACGAGCCTGAGAAGCACAAGTCAAACATGTTTTGAATCAAGAACTAAAAAATCCCTTATTGAAAATAACTAACGGACCTAAATAGTGAGCTTAACATGAATACAATATAATATGAGCACCTTAGTGTGTAATAGGCGAGTTTGAGAAAGAAATGACTCATAACCTTGTTCAAGAATATAAATTCACCCACTCATAAAAAATTTTAAAGCATTGGAATCATTGTACTATTCTAAACATCACGAAGCATGTTCAAATGAGATAAACCCAATATTGTATCTCAACATTCATTTATGGTGATGCGGCATACTTATCTTGATATGATCTCAGTAATCAATTTAGTAAGTACAATAACTAGTTTGAGAGCATATACGAGTATAACGAATTTATAAATAAGGGGTTCAATGATTAGATATGATCATTCAATTCCAACTCACTCATTCTCTATCTACTCATGTCATCTCTAACTTTGACACCACGATATCTTTGTAGGTACACCTCCACATTTGGAGAAAAAAAACTTGAGAAATATCTTAAGCCTCACATGATTAGATTATAGATCATATCATTAACTCTGATGATAAACACCATGTGTTCATACAACAACCATAATTATATACTTATTTTGATGTGAAGATAAAAATTATATATACATTTCTTAAATTTTTTTTTTGTTGTTGAGATTTTTGAAAAAAAAAAGTCTTGAAGTTTAATTATCTAAATCTTGGCATATATATAAATTCTTTTACCATTATGATTGTGACACACTTCAAAACAGAAATTGATATGTTTCAATTGTCAATTATAAACATAAATTTATGCAATTTATAATGAAAAAGAAAAAACAAAGAGCATATTTAAACTAGTTTAAAAGGCATAGTTCTAGCCTCAAATGAAAAACACCATAATAATTCCATAAAAATGAAATATACAATACAATAATGCAAGTTTGGTCATTTCTAACGATTTTTGGGAGAAAAAAACTAAATCAAAATTCATACCAAATGCAAAGACATGTTCTATAATCTAAATTTTAAGAGATCCACATCATAATTTCTCTAGCAGCTTGCTTGTAAGTTTCCTCCATTGAAATTGAATCGTGTAAACATTGTCTAACCTGCAAAATCAATGTGATTTAACTAAGTTATTCACGCTAAATATATTTTTGAATAAATTAATAAAGTTGTTTGGTACCATAATATTAAAGTTTCGACAAATCTAATATGATATCACATATAAACCATAAAGATGACAAAGATCAGGTTTGAATCTTACATTAGTCAAAATCATGTAGAATTTTCCATTTCCATTGCATGTAATGATGGCAGATACAACATCAATCCAATATTTTCTAACACAAAAGCAATCCTTGTCAATAAACCTAACATTTTAGTAGCACATATGCATAATTGTGCTTAACCACCACAAATGCTTAAGACAACATTTTGATAAGACCATGTTTGAAAAGCTACTTGATGTAGTGGAGGTGCAGATTGCGCTAATGCTTTTGAATTAGGATATGAATTTACCATTAGATTAGTAGAAAAGTTATTATTATAATTTAAGGATCCATGATCAGCTATGATTGTTTCCCTAGATTCATAGTGTGATCGGTGGAAATAGAACTGACTGTTTTTGAAATGCTGGTTCGCGAAATGTCACGGTAAGCAAGAGTCGCCACCGTCTTTTATGTTCTCCAACATGGAAAGGACAAAAGCACAGCAAAATTCCTTTTCGAGATGTTTCTCGGTTCGGGAGGTAGATTATAGAAAGGGAAGGTGTTAGCACCCTTTCTATCTGTGGTTATCCACGGGCTCTTGGTACTTGCTCACTATGTTTTCAAAAATTGTTTGCTTTTCAAGTGTTTGTGGGTTTTGAAAAAGTTTAGTTTGAAAACTTCTAAGTAACTCTTGTATCAGTCCTCAAGAGTGTATGAAGTATTTGTTTGAAAACTTTTTGAAAGTGTAAGTGCGAAAAGATGTTTTTTTGTTTTTTGAAAGAGCAAGTACCCAGGAGAAATCTACCTACTCTAAAGGAATTAGGCTGTGTAAGAATCCTTTAGACTATCCCACTATTGAGAAGTAGGTAGCACCGTCGTTGGAGTTATTAGGGTCAATTCGATTATATGGGACATGTAGTCACCAAAGTAATGGTAGGACGCCTTAGCGGTAACCCTAATGTCCTAGATCCTTTTTATCCGAGGCAACCGTTTCGAGGCAACTGGATCTTTAGACAGGAGGGCGACCTCTAAAACACCCTATACTTGATGACCACCTCGAGGCAACCAAGTGAGGCATACCCTAGGAGTGGCATGTGCATGTGTGTTGTTTCAGTTTAAATTATCTTTGAACATGCATCACTGTGAGCTACGGATTATTTTTAATCTTCATACAAGTCTTGCATGCATAATTAACAGTTAATAGTTTGTACGGAAAATAAAGTGCGGAAAGATGAATCTACGCTATTACAAGGCGCAGGTATATACATCGCCAAAAAACATAACCCTTTGGAAAATATAAATTGTGAGAAAATAAAAGAAAGCGGTAAAAGAGGTCCTAATTATCTATTACATCCTCAAAGCAGATACATAAATATAATGAATTAAAATAAATATGCGCGCGAAAGATTGAATCGGGACGTCCTTAGGGTTTTGACCCTTTTTGAGAAAAGAATTGAAATTTGTCCTTTTTTGCAATTAATTCAAATTAAACCTAATTTACTAATTAATTAATTAATTAAAAAGAAAAAGAGTATTTTTTATGTTTTTTAATGTTTTAATGAAAATAAAAATAAAATAAAATCACAAGTTAATAAAAACCCTAATTTCTATATTAATTTTATTTATTATGAAAAAGATTAAAATTGTCCTAATTAAACAACTAGACTAATTAATTAGAATTTATTTACAAAAATAATTAATTAAATTTGATCAATAAAAATATTATTGTTTTTTAGGTTTTCTGGATTTATTATGGAAAAATAATTAATTATATTAATTAAATAGTAATAATAGTAATTAGTAAAGAAAATATAAAAGAGAAAAAAGGAAAAGAAAATAAGAACCCAGGGGGGTGTGTTGGCCCATTAGGAGGGGAGTTTGGCAATTTCTGGCCCATGAAGCTTTCAGCCACGTTTGACTTTGATGATCCTCTAGAGCGCTTGTTGACTGGGAGCATGGTGCTCCTCATCTTTTGATCATTGGATCCATGCTTATGGCCACTTGGCAGGCTGGGACATGAGGTTCATAGTGGAACACGTTGGGCATCCTGCATAGAATCACGTTAAGAAAAATATGAATAATTATTTTGGGGGACCTGGGAATCGAACCCAGGTCCCAGTGATCAATAGCCAGCACGTCCTTCCACTACACCAATTTGCACGTTTTGCTATTTAGATAATGGACAAATATAATATATGGAAAATAAACTCATATGCTGTATCAATAAAATGCGCGCCTTTTGTTTGAATGGACCAGTGACATATCAACAGCTCATCGTCTCTTTCATTTGCCTGCAAAAAGATAAAGAGATAGCGGGGGTTTTTAACCCCCACAAAATAGGACGGCGAAAAATAACGATTAGGCGTAGGATGAAGATAAATTGTTCGCGAGGGTCTCAGTGTGTTCGTCTCATTCAGACGGTTTCAACCATGGGTCTTTCAAAGCCTAATTTTTCCTATATTACAAAGCCCCAATTTAAGAGCTTGAAAACCCTAAAATTCATCCATGGTGGTTTGTGGTTCAGGGCTCTATAACTCAATTATCTTGTACCAAAAGCTTCGTACAGTCCCTATGAATACAAAACAATCAACAAAACGCGTTAATGATGCATGAATCAAAGTGTGCGATTATGAAAAAAATTCCAAACCGTGAAACTATTATCCTTGGATTCTTTGAGCTTTAGCGTGTGATTTTAATTCCTACACGTTCCTGGGGACCTATGCAATGTATTAGAAGCAATTAAAAGCTTTGAATTGATCTGGAAGTGAGAAAACAATTTTACAATTTTCTTGAAAAAATTCAATATGGCTATGGCTTTTTGCAGCAGCTTCTCACGTGAATGGCATTAGGGTTCACTTGTGCATATGTAATAGAATGGAATTAGGTTAAGTCTTGGCCCAAAGATCCATTGCATTGATGTTTCAATATTTGATTTCCAATCACATCTTTTTGCATCTTTTTGATTGAGAAAACTTGCCAATTTTGGATATTCTTGTCTCTTTGATTGGCACACAAAATCTCCAGCTTGTCTTGAGCTTGTTTGCTTCACAAAAAGATTTGAAAACCATATCTTTGAATTTCCTATATTTTAAATCAATTAAATGAATTAATATTAATAAAAAATCCAATTAATTAATAAAAATAAGAAAATAAACTCAAATAGGCTTGATGGGTCGTGCATAGGCCTTGGATAAAGTTTCAAGAAGAAATTTGAGGCCCATTAGCAAAAATGATGTGTTTTGAGCAAAGTTGACTTTTGCAAATTCACAAAAAATTTCCAACTTCTCCAATGCATATGTTGCTCAATTTTGATCATATGAACATGTTCTTTGATATTTTGGAAAGGTATTGAAGTCCTCTAACCAATTCCTTTGGTCCCATGTCATTTGGATTTACCAATCTCAAGTTATGGTCTTTGACTTAAAGTGCCTTTTTGTTGACTTTTAAAATTGACCTATAATGTTGAAATTGATAACTTTTTGTGAGAGAATTTCTTGGACTTGGAATGTGAATATGAGTTGTAGGAAATGTCATCCCCTTCAAAATGAGAATTGGATGGGATTTTTCTGATGAACCATGAAAAAGTTATGCATTGGTCAAGGTACAGTTGACTTTTCTACAGTCCAAAAATAGCAACTTTTACATCTTTGATGATTTTTGAGCCATTCTTGTGGAATCATGATCAAGACTTTATCAAATGATGATTGTGGCTTCAAAATAAGATGTTGACCCAAATTTTTGACTTTTGACTATAAAATGACCATTTTGCCCCTGCAGTTGATTGTGAACCAAATAGGGCTTTTAACTGTAGAATTTGGCACTGTGAGTCTTGAGACTTGACATGTAGATGCTTGGCAATGTATATAGGCACATGAGACTTGTTTGAGCCATAGAAAACCTCAAATTCCTTGCAAGAAACAAAACCCTAATTTCAGCTGGCTTAGGAGGTGTTTGGACTGTGCAACCCTTGAGAGATCTTGAACCATTTGGAGGTGATTCTTGATAAATCTTGGAGAATATGAGAGGGCAAATTTTGGGGTACAACAGTTGCGCCTGTTCAATCTTCTTAGACCTGAGGATGTAGATTGGCTTGCGCGCCTTTCGTGATCCGAAGGTGGAAGATGATTGAACACTAAAGTGCCCAGAAATTTGCACTCGCATAGTGTAGTATCAGTAGTGTGATGGCGGGAATGGGCTTACATATGCCATTTGGAGAGATGATGGATAGGAAGATGGGCTTATAGATGCCATCTGGAGATGTAATGGATGGTTGTGGAGATGGGCTTAAAGATGCCATCCGGGAGTGTCGATCGCGTAAGAGATTCCTTAGCGAGAACTTGCATACTTGAGAAAGAAAGATAGTCTGCTGGCCTGTTACAGGGGTTGATCTTCAAACTCTTCATGCAGATATGCCCTGGCTAGATACAGGTATCGAATCTACAATCAATCGCTCACAGATATGCCCTGGCTAGATATAGGTATCGAATCTGGAACTTCAAACTCTTCATGCAAATATGCCCTGGCTAGATACAGGTATCGAATCCACAATCAATCGCTCACAGATATGCCCTAGCTAGATACAGGTATCAGATCTGGAACTTCAAACTCTTCATGCAGATATGCCCTGGATAGATACAGGTATCGAATCTACAATTAATCACTCACAGATATGCCCTGGCTAGATACATGTATCGAATCTGGAATTAGTCGTCTACAGATATGCCCTGGCTGGATACAGGTATCGAATCTCTAAACTCTTCATGCAGATATGCCCTGGCTGGATACAGGTATCGAATCTACAATCAATCACTCACAGATATGCCCTGGCTAGATACAGGTATCGAATCTGGAATTAGTCGTCTACAGATATTCCCTGGCTAGATACAGGTATCGAATCTCTAAACTCTTCATGCAGATATGCCCTGGCTGGATACAGGTATCGAATCTACAATCAATCACTCACAGATATGCCCTGGCTAGATACAGGTATCGAATCTGGAATTAGTCGTCTACAGATATGCCCTGGTTGGATACAGGTATCGAATCTCTAAACTCTTCATGCAGATATGTCCTGGCTGGATACAGGTATCGAATCTACAATCAATCACTCACTCACAGATATTCCCTGGTTAGATACAGGTATCGAATCTAGAATTAGTCGTCTACAGATATGCCCTGGCTGGATACAGGTATCGAATCTCTAAACTCTTCATGCAGATATGCCCTGGCTGGATACAAGTATCGAATCTACAATCAATCACTCACAGATATGCCCTGGCTAGATACAGGTATCGGATCTGGAATTAGTCGTCTACAGATATGCCCTGGCTGGATACAGGTATCGAATCTCTAAACTCTTCATGCAGATATGCCCTGGCTGGATACATGTATTGAATCTACAATCAATCACTCACAAATATGCCCTGGCTAGATACAGGTATCGAATCTGGAACTAGTCGTCTACAGATATGCCCTGGCTGGATACAGGTATCGAATCTCTAAACTCTTCATGCAGATATGCCCTGGCTAGATACAGGTATCGAATCCATAATTAATCGCTCACAGATATGCCCTGGCTAGATACAGGTATCGAATCTGGAACTGCGACAGTTGATGATAATCGTCTTTTGATTGACCTTTTCCTGAAAAGGCAAGACGTTAGTTGTATGCAATGTCATTATGTATGAAATGCATGATGTCATGATGTTCTCAAAAATAAATGAGATCGTGTCGTATGCACTTTATCATGTATGTAAGCAGGATGTATGTGTTGTACCCCAAAATTTGCCCTCCCATAATCTTCAAGGTTTTGCCAAGCATCACCCCAAATGGCTCAAAGTCTACTCAAGGGCTACACAGTCAACCATCCTCCTAAGCCAGTCAAACTAGGGTTTTGGTTCTTGCAAGGAAGTTGAAGTTTTCAAGGGCTCAATCAAGTCTCCCATGCTCATACACATTGTCAAGCACCTACATGTCAAGTTTCAAGGCTCACAAGGTCAAGTTGCACAGTCAAAAACCCTAATTGCTCAACAGTCAACTGTAGGGGCAAAATGGTCATTTGGCAGTCAAAAGTCAAAATTTTTGGTCAACATCTTATTTTGAAGCCACAGACATCAATTGATCAATGCTTGATCATGATTCTCAAAAGTATGGCTCAAAAAGTCTCAAGATGCAAAAGTTTCTATTTTTAGACAGCTGAAAAGTCAACTGTAACTTGACCAAGGCATAACTTTTTCATGGTTCATCAGACAAATTCCATCCAATGCTCATCTTGAAGGGGAGGACATTTCCTACAACTCATCTTCACATTCCAAGTCCAAGAAATGCTCTCACAAAAAGTTATCAATTTCAACATTATAGGTCATTTTCAAAAGTCAACAAAAAGGGACTTTAAGTCAAAGATCATAACTTGTGATTGGTAAATCAAAATGACATGGGACCAAAGACATTGGTTAGAGGACTTCAAGACCTTTCCAAAATGTCCAAGAACATGTTCATAACTTCAAAATTAAGCAAGATATGCATTGGAGAAGTTGGGAAATTTTTGTGAAATGGCCAAAATCATTTATCCTTGAAACTTCATTTTTGACAAAAAGGGCCCACTTTTTCCACTTGAATCAGCTTGGCCATGTTTCCCACGTGTCCCACTTTTTATTTCAATATTTAAAATTAATTTTTTCATTTTTATTTGATTTTATTGGATTTAATTCATTTTAAATTCTTTAAAATCAAATAAAAATCCAAAAGGTTAATTAAAGGACATATTTGGTTTTGATTAGCCTTGAATCACCATCAAACATATTCCAAATTCATGCAAAAGGCCAAATGAAGCAAGAATTCAAAATTGGTACAAAGATGGAAAGTTTGTTAATGGAGGTTTATGGAAAATCTCAAGTTTGAATGCCTTGCATTATGAGGCCATAATTCTTATCAAAACATGTTACATAACACATATGCAAGGGATCAGAAGCGGAGACAAGACCTAAGCTGCGCTGCAACCTCAGAACCAACCTTGCATTTTCACACAAAAATTGCAAAACTGAAAACCTCCTTAGAGCACTTTTTAAGTCCCCATTCTCATCCAAACACCTTCCTGAGGTCCCAAGGAAACTCTAGCAATCAAAACCACGCCCAAACGTGCAAAGAACCAGTCCCACGAAGCCATACGGTTTGTCTTTTTTTCCAGAAATGCATAACATGATTCATGCACTTTCATTGATTTTTCTTGTTTGATTTGTACTAATGAGGCCTCTCTGAAGCTATTGGTGCCATCTAATTGAGTTATAGGCGCCTGAATCAGAATCTACCATGGATAAAAACTAGGTTTCCTGAAACTTCAAATTGGGGCTTTAGGTATATGGTAAAATTAGACTCTAAAATCAGTATGAACAGGATCGTTACAACATGACGATTCCAAATCACCCATCGCGCTCAATTTATGTTTCAATATGAGCTATTCGCTATTATCCATAAGCCTGTGTTTTGGGGGGGTTTAAAACCCCCGCTATCCTTTTTGTTACAGGAACGAAGGAAGAAGAAGACTGCGTGGCGAGCTGTGAATGGAGGGTTTGAATTCCAGCGCTTTTTTTTTATTTCATAACATTAATTTTGCTTTTGTTTTATATTGTTTATTTTCTATTACAAATCAAAAGCGCACCAACAGCACAATTGGCAAAGCATTACCTTGGCAAACGCAGGGACCTGGGTTCGATTCCCAGGTCCCCCACTTTATTCCATAATTTTTCTTGCAATATATTCCTGTGCAGCTTCCATCCTAATGACCACCATGAAGCCCAACGCCTTGGCACGCCACATGTCCTTGAAGATCAATCCAGTGACCATGACCAGCTATCCACCATATGCATCAGTCAAACGTTCCTCACATGATCATTAAAAGTCAATTAGGTCTGGAGCTATTGGGCCAAAATTGCTTCAACATACCTCCTCAATTGGGGTCAACACCCCCCATGGTTTGCATTTTTGTTTTCTTTCTTTTCATTTTTTTTTTGTTTTTTTTATTTTAATTAATTCATCAAAAACAATTTTCATAAAACCAAAAAAATCAGAAAATCATAAAATAAAAATATGTTTTATTTAATATTATTTTTGTAAATAAATTTCATAATCAATTTAGTTTTAATTTTAGGTTTTAACCTTAATGTTTTTTTTCTTAAATAATTAAAAACATAAAAATAGGTCTTTTATCCTTTTTTATTCTTTCTTCTTATTAAATAATCTTTTTCTCGTCACTATTAATTATTAATTATTTTTGCAAATAACTTGTAATTAATTAATTAGGGTTAAATTAGGTCAAAACTTAAACATTTTTTTTTAATAATTAAAAACAATTTAGAATTAGGATTTCTTTCAATATTAATTTCCTTTATTCTCTTTAATTTCATAAATACAAAAAAAAACATAAAAAATAAGTTCTTTTCTTTATTTAATTATTAGTTAATTTTTCCAATTCCAATTTAATATCCTTAAAGGGTCCAACGCCCTCGCACTCGATTTTTAATTTCTTTTCGCATTTATTTTTATTTCTTTTGTGAATATAATGTATTTGCCCCGAAGCTTTGTAATAGATAATTAGGATATTTACTTTCCGTACTTTTATTCAAATCGGGTCTTGGTTTAATTTGGCGTTGTAGACCTGCGCCTTGTAATAGCGTAGGACCTTTATCTTCCGCATTTTATTTTCCGCACCTTTTAACTGTTAATAATCACATGAAAGAATGTATGCCCAAATAAAATCAAAAAGTAGATCACTAAATGCATAAACAAGACAAATATAACTGAAAATGACACACAATTCACACACCACTCCTAGGGTACGCCTCACTGTTGCCTTGCCCTTCGAAAAGTGGTCGTCGAGTATAGGACGTTTTAGTAAGTCCTCATGTCCATGAACATGGCATGGGGGTAGCTTCTAAGGTGTCCTACTATTGCTCTGATGACCACACTGTTGCCTTGCCCCTCGAAACATGGTCGTCGACTATAGGACGTCTTAGTGAGTCCTTATGTTCCATTGATCTAGTTGCCTCGAATAAGTTGCCTCGGAACGGTTGCCTGGGAATAAAAAGATCAATGGCATAAGGGTAGATTCTAAGGTATCTTACTATTGCTCAGTGACCACATTGTCCCTAACCCTCGAATTGACCCGAACACCTCCAACGGTGGTGCTACCTACCCCTCAATGGTGGGATAGCACTACCTTAAGGACATTTACACAGACTAATTCCTTAGGGTAGGTAGATGACTCGTAGATGCTTGCTCTAATTCAAAACAAATCAAAAACTCTTTTCACACCGACACTTTGCAAAAAGCTTTCAAAAACAACTTTTCAAACACTCTTGAGGACTGATACAAGAGTCGAACTGAAATTTTCAAAGAAACTTTTTCAAAACCCACTCACACTTGAAAAGCAAACAAACATTTTGAAAACACAATGAGCAAGTATCTAAGAGCCCGTGGATAACCACGGATAGAAAAGGTGCTAACACCTTCCCTTTCTATAAATCTACCTCCCGAACCAAGAAACAATCTCAAAAGGAATTTTGTTGTGCTTTTGTCCTTTCCCTTGTTTGGAGAAAATAAAAGACGGTGGCGACTCTTACTTCCGCGACATTTCGTGAACCAGCGTTAAACAGTCAGTTCCAGATCCACCGATCACAGAATCTTGGTCATATTCTTCAACCGAATCTACCTTGTACAGTTCTGTGATCGGTGGATCTGGAACTGACTGTTTAACGCTGGTTCGCGAAATGTCACAGAAGCAAGAGTCGCCACCGTCTTTTATTTTCTCCAAACAAGGGAAAGGACAAAAGCACAGCAAAATTCCTTTTGAGATTGTTTCTTGGTTCGGGAGGTAGATTTATAGAAAGGGAAGGTGTTAGCACCCTTTCTATCCGTGGTTATCCACGGGCTCTTAGATACTTGCTCATTGTGTTTTCAAAATGTTTGTTTGCTTTTCAAGTGTGAGTGGGTTTTGAAAAAGTTTCTTTGAAAATTTCAGTTCGACTCTTGTATCAGTCCTCAAGAGTGTTTGAAAAGTTGTTTTTGAAAGCTTTTTGCAAAGTGTCGGTGTGAAAAGAGTTTTTGATTTGTTTTGAATTAGAGCAAGTATCTATGAGTCATCTACCTACCCTAAGGAATTAGTCTGTGTAAATGTCCTTAAGGTAGTGCTATCCCACCATTGAGGGGTAGGTAGCACCACCGTTGGAGGTGTTCGGGTCAATTCGAGGGTTAGGGACAGTGTGGTCACTGAGCAATAGTAAGACACATTAGAAGCTACCCTTATGCCATTGATCTTTTTATTCCGAGGCAACTGTTCCGAGGCAACTTATTCGAGGCAACTAGATCAATGGAACATAAGGACTCACTAAGACGTCCTATAGTCGACGACCATGTTTCGAGGGGCAAGGCAACAGTGTGGTCATCAGAGCAATAGTAGTACACCTTAGAAGCTACCCCCATGCCATGTTCATGGACATGAGAACTTACTAAAACGTCCTATACTCGACGACCACTTTTCAAAGGGCAAGGCAACAGTGAGGCGTACCCTAGGAGTGGTGTGTGAATTGTGTGTCATTTTCAGTTATATTTGTCTTGTTTATGCATTTAGTGATCTACGTTTTAATTTTATTTGGGCATACATTCTTTCATGTGATTATTAACAGTTAAAAGGTGCGGAAAATAAAATGCGGAAGATAAAGGTCCTACGCTATTACAAGGCGCGGGTCTACAACGCCAAATTAAACCAACACCCGATTTGAATAAAAGTACAGAAAGTAAATATCCTAATTATCTATTACAAAGCTTCGGGGCAAATACATTATATCCACAAAAGAAATAAAAATAAATGCGAAAAGAAATTAAAAATCGAGTGCGAGGGCGTTGGACCCTTTAAGGATATTAAATTGGAATTGGAAAAATTAACTAATAATTAAATAAAGAAAAGAACTTATTTTTTATGTTTTTTTGTATTTATGAAATTAAAGAGAATAAAGGAAATTAATATTGAAAGAAATCCTAATTCTAAATTGTTTTTAATTATTAAAAAAAATGTTTAAGTTTTGACCTAATTTAACCCTAATTAATTAATTACAAGTTATTTGCAAAAATAATTAATAATTAATAGTGACGAGAAAAAGATTATTTATTAAGAAGAAAGAATAAAAAAGGATAAAAGACATATTTTTATGTTTTTAATTATTTAAGAAAAAAACATTAAGGTTAAAACCTAAAATTAAAACTAAATTGATTATGAAATTTATTTACAAAAATAATATTAAATAAAACATATTTTTATTTTATGATTTTATGATTTTTTTGGTTTTATGAAAATTGTTTTTGATGAATTAATTAAAATAAATAAAACAAATAAAAAAAAATGAAAAGAAAGAAAACAAAAATGCAAACCATGGGGGGTGTTGACCCCAATTGAGGAGGTATGTTGAAGCAATTTTGGCCCAATAGCTCCAGGCCTAATTGACTTTTAATGATCATGTGAGGAACGTTTGACTGATGCATATGGTGGATAGCTGGTCATGGTCACTGGATTGATCTTCAAGGACATGTGGCGTGCCAAGGCGTTGGGCTTCATGGTGGTCATTAGGATGGAAGCTGCACAGGAATATATTGCAAGAAAAATTATGGAATAAAGTGGGGGACCTGGGAATCGAACCCAGGTCCCTGCGTTTGCCAAGGTAATGCTTTGCCAATTGTGCTGTTGGTGCGCTTTTGATTTGTAATAGAAAATAAACAATATAAAACAAAAGCAAAATTAATGTTATGAAATAAAAAAAAAAAGCGCTGGAATTCAAACCCTCCATTCACAGCTCGCCACGCAGTCTTCTTCTTCCTTCGTTCCTGTAACAAAAAGGATAGCAGGGGTTTTAAACCCCCCCAAAACACAGGCTTATGGATAATAGCGAATAGCTCATATTGAAACATAAATTGAGCGCGATGGGTGATTTGGAATCGTCATGTTGCAACGATCCTGTTCATACTGATTTTAGAGTCTAATTTTACCATATACCTAAAGCCCCAATTTGAAGTTTCAGGAAACCTAGTTTTTATCCATGGTAGATTCTGATTCAGGAGCCTATAACTCAATTGGATGGCACCAATAGCTTCAGAGAGCCCTCATTAGTACAAATCAAACAAGAAAAATCAATGAAAGTGCATGAATCATGTTATGCATTTCTGGAAAAAAAGACAAACCGTATGGCTTCGTGGGACTGGTTCTTTGCACGTTTGGGCGTGGTTTTGATTGCTAGAGTTTCCTTGGGACCTCAGGAAGGTGTTTGGATGAGAATGGGGACTTAAAAAGTGCTCTAAGGAGGTTTTCAGTTTTGCAATTTTTGTGTGAAAATGCAAGGTTGGTTCTGAGGTTGCAGCGCAGCTTAGGTCTTGTCTCCGCTTCTGATCCCTTGCATATGTGTTATGTAACATGTTTTGATAAGAATTATGGCCTCATAATGCAAGGCATTCAAACTTGAGATTTTCCATAAACCTCCATTAACAAACTTTCCATCTTTGTACCAATTTTGAATTCTTGCTTCATTTGGCCTTTTGCATGAATTTGGAATATGTTTGATGGTGATTCAAGGCTAATCAAAACCAAATATGTCCTTTAATTAACCTTTTGGATTTTTATTTGATTTTAAAGAATTTAAAATGAATTAAATCCAATAAAATCAAATAAAAATGAAAAAATTAATTTTAAATATTGAAATAAAAAGTGGGACACGCGGGAAGCATGGCCAAGCTGATTCAAGTGGAAAAAGTGGGCCCTTTTTGTCAAAAATGAAGTTTCAAGGATAAATGATTTTGGCCATTTCACAAAAATTTCCCAACTTCTCCAATGCATATCTTGCTTAATTTTGAAGTTATGAACATGTTCTTGGACATTTTGGAAAGGTCTTGAAGTCCTCTAACCAATGTCTTTGGTCCCATGTCATTTTGATTTACCAATCTCAAGTTATGGTCTTTGACTTAAAGTCCCTTTTTGTTGACTTTTGAAAATGACCTATAATGTTGAAATTGATAACTTTTTGTGAGAGCATTTATTGGACTTGGAATGTGAAGATGAGTTGTAGGAAATGTCCTCCCCTTCAAGATGAGAATTGGATGGAATTTTTCTGATGAACCATGAAAAAGTTATGCCTTGGTCAAGTTACAGTTGACTTTTCAACTGTCCAAAAATAGAAACTTTTGCATCTTGAGACTTTTTGAGCCATACTTTTGAGAATCATGATCAAGCATTGATCAAATGATGTCTGTGGCTTCAAAATAATATGTTGACCAAAATTTTTGACTTTTGACTGCCAAATGACCATTTTGCCCCTATAGTTTACTGTTCAGCAATTAGGGTTTTTGACTGTGCAACTTGACCTTGTGAGCCTTGAAACTTGACATGTAGGTGCTTGACAATGTGTATGAGCCTGGGAGACTTGATTGAGCCCTTGAAAACTTCAACTTCCTTGCAAGAACCAAAACCCTAGTTTGACTGGCTTAGGAGGATGGTTGAATGTGTAGCCCTTGAGTAGACTTTGAGCCATTTGGGGTGATGCTTGGCAAAACCTTGAAGATTATGGGAGGGCAAATTTTGGGGTACAACAGTTGCCCCTGTTCAATCTTCTTAGACCCGAGGATATAGATTGGCTTGTGTGCCTTTCGTGATCCGAGGGTGGAAGATGATTGAACACTAGAGTGCCCAAAAATTTGCACTCACATGTAGAGTATGATGGTGGGAATGGCTTACAGTTGCCATTTGGAGAGATGATGGGTATGAGGATGGGCTTATAGATGCCATCTGGAAGTGTGACAGAACCTTGTCGGGAATGGGCTTATAGATGCCATTTGGAGACTGTCGGATAACTGAATCTGAATAAGAAAATAGAATAGCTTCCGTGCCTGGAGCATATCTAGCCTATATCTAGTTGTTGACGTCTGAATAAACAGTAGAATGACCACCGTGTCTGGGGTATATCCATACTGTATCTGTATGAGCGACAAAATGTCATCCAAATCTGGATCGTATCTGGACTGAACAATAGAAGAGCATCCGGGATGGAGCATCTCTAAGTTGTTTTTTAGAAGTTTGAATCTGAATAAGCAATAGAGCGGCATCCAGATCTGGAGCATCTCTAGGCTATATCTGAAAGGAAATCTGGAATGAGTGTCAGAACGTCGCCATGCCTGGGTCACATCTGAACCATATCTAGAAGGAGTCTTGAATAAGCAAAAGAACAACATCCATATTTGGAGCATTTCCAAGCTATCTCTGAAAGGAAATCTGGAATGAGTATCAGAATGTCGCCATGCCTGGGTCACATCTGAACCATATCTAGAAGGAGTCTTGAATAAGCAAAAGAACAGCATCCATATCTGGAGTATTTCCAAGTTGTCTCTGAAAGGAAATCTGGAATGAGTATCAGAACATCGCCATGCCTGGGTCACATCTGAACCATATCTAGAAGGAGTCTTGAATAAGCAAAAGAACAGCATCCATATCTGGAGCATTTCCAAGCTATCTCTGAAAGGAAATCTGGAATGAGTATCAGAACATCGCCATGCCTGGGTCACATCTGAACCATATCTAGAAGGAGTCTTGAATAAGCAAAAGAACAGCATCCATATCTGGAGCATTTCCAAGCTATCTCTGAAAGGAAATCTGGAATGAGTATCAGAACGTCGCCATGCCTGAGTCACATCTGAACCATATCTAGAAGGAGTCTTGAAGAAGCAAAAGAACAGCATCCATATCTGGAGCATTTCCAAGCTATCTCTGAGAGGAAATCTGGAATGAGTATCAGAACGTCGCCATGCCTGGGTCACATCTGAACCATATCTAGAAGGAGTCTTGAATAAGCAAAAGAACAAAATCCATATCTGGAGCATTTCCAAGATATCTCTGAAAGGAAATCTGGAATGAGTATCAGAATGTCGCCATGCTTGGGTCACATCTGAACCATATCTAGAAGGAGTCTTGAAGAAGCAAAAGAACAGCATCCATATCTGGAGCATTTCCAAGCTATCTCTGAGAGGAAATTTGGAATAAGTATCAGAACGTCGCCATGCCTGGGTCACATCTGAACCATATCTAGAAGGTGATCTCTGAATAAACAATAGAACAGCCTCCGTGTCCGGAGCATCTCTAAGTTATATCTGAGAAGGAATCTGGAATAAGTATCAGAACGTCGCCATGCCTGGGTCACACCTGAACCATATCTAGAAAGGTGGTCTCTGAATAAACAATAGAACAGCCTCCGTGTCTGGAGCATCTCTAAGTTATATCTGAGAAGAAATCTAGAATAAGTATCAAAACGTCGCCATGCCTGGGTCACATCTGAACCATATCTAGAAAGGTGGTCTCTGAATAAACAATAGAACAGCCTCCGTGTCTGGAGCATCTCTAAGTTATATCTGAGAAGAAATCTAGAATAAGTATCAGAACGTCGCCATGCCTGGGTCACATCTGAACCATATCTAGAAAGGTGGTCTCTGAATAAACAATAGAACAGCCTCCGTGTCCGGAGCATCTCTAAGTTATATCTGAGAAGAAATCTGGAATAAGTATCAGAACGTCGCCATGCCTGGGTCACATCTGAACCATATCTAGAAAGGAATTTTGAATAAGCAAAAGAACAGCATCCATATCTGGAGCATTTCCAAGCTATCTCTTTAATCTTTTTAACGTAGACATGCCCTGGCCAGATACAGGTATCGAATCCATAATCAATCGCTCACAGACATGCCCTGGCAAGATACAGGAATCGAATCTGGGATTGAGATAGTTGATAGTAATCATCTTTGTATTGACCTTTCCTGAAAAAAGGCAAAACATTAGTTATATGCAATGTCATGGTGCATGGAATGCGCGGTGTCATGACGTTTATAACCAATGGGATTGTAGAATGTGATGTTTATATCATGTATGAAAATGTGATGTTTGCGAATGTATTTTTGTCTAGGAAAATAAATCCTTGACGAATGCCGGGAGCTTATCCTGGGCTGACGTTGTAAGAATACCGGTAGGAGAAGATAACTCCGTTGGGGAATAAACTTGGCGAATAGATTACTCTGCGGGGAAAATTACTCTAGCGATCTTGCTGGGGAAAAATACTCTGTGGGAAGAGAGGTACTTCGCTGAGATGTTGTATGAGAAATCCGCTGGGGATACCATTGTTGAGTTACATTTGGGAGGAGGAACTCCGCTGGGGATAGGAAGACTTTGCCGAGGACGATCTTTCCGTGGCAAATAGCTGAGGATAACCCAGTTATAAGCTCTGGTGGGGAATAAACTTTGAATAAAGCAGGGGGACGCGTTCGTGCTCTGGCGGGGGATAAGCTTCCAGAATCTATTGGGGATAAGCTTCCTGCTGGGGGGATGGATTCCACTTTCCTGGGGAAACTTTTGGATTGGACTCTCCTGGGGAAATGTTTTGAGATTTACTGGGGATGATCCAACTTCCTTAAGGCTGACTGAGTAGGCTAACTCTGCTTGGGGAGTTTGTGTTGCTGACTTGCTGGAGGTATTGTGCCTTCTCTGCTCGGGGGAGTATGGCTGAACCTTGTCTCATTCTGTGGGGAATTAGGGTATCTTGGTTACATTCTTCAGCCGAACTCACCTTGGTACCTTGGTGGACAGCGAAACTAGATTGCTTAGACAACTCATTACTTCCCCTGTTTTTGTGGGAGAAGATACCTGTGGAGGTGCTTGATTGACAAATCTTCTTCTGGTAGGCAAGATGACAGGACATAGTCGTACGCTTTTGATCCCTAAATTTTGCCTGGACCGCCCTTTCGGGTTTTCAGTCCACCGGGATACCCATTTTTGCCCAAGCTGCCTTTTCAGGTTTTCGACTTGTCGGGTATGCAGATTTTTTTTTCATTTCATCCCTTATGTTTGCCCGAACCCTTTTGGTTCGTCGGGAGGCCCTTATTTTTGCCTAGGTATGTCAACCTAGCGGGTCTTTGATTATGCGTATTTTTTCGACTATGTCCGTGCTCTCAGAATGTAGGGAGTTGCCCCTGTTAGAAGTGTTGCGTTGCCGTACCACTAGAAGATGTCTGATCAGGCAAGATTTGTTGCTGGAGCGCCCCAAGTGACTCAGGCGGAGATTTGTCCCAGGCTGTTTGGCCTTTTGAGAGATTCTTCGAATCTTGACTTAATTGCCCTAGATGATGGACAATAATCACGTATGCCCCTTGATTGGAAGTGCTTTTGTTCACTAGGTATTCATCGTGCGAATTTCCCTGCTGTTCAAACAAATAGTCATATGCAAACAATGTTATATCAAAAATGCAAAGCTTATGTCTGTCTTGAAGATTTTGAAAATGCATTCTTTTCCATAAAACAAGTGAATGTTTGTAAAACGTGATGTCAACTCCGTATTTTACCGTGAGCCTTAAGGAGTCAGGATACCTTTCGTAACAATATGCTTTCGAACTAACCCATGCTTCAGCTAGGACTTTTAAGGGTTATAACGTGGCCTGGTTCACGGTTCAAGAAACAAAGGATAAAGGCTCAAATTATTTGTACCCACCCGCTCTTCGTGATGTTCTTCAAACCTAAGCTCAGTTGATCGTGCGTTAGACCTTGTTTGAGTCTTTGCTTTGATATTCCGGTGATGGTTCGGATACTGAACGTTTATTTTGGATAGGCAGTCATTTCTTTTTTGTGTTGAGGGTCTGTAGGACCTCTTTTCTCTTTTTTTTTATTATCCCTATTTTTTTGCCTGAACTGTTTCTTTTGTGATTACAGTCAGTGGGATGCCCCAGTTCTGTAAGTCTCCTTCATGGGTTTTGACTTAATGGGTTTTTATTTTTGAGATATAATGACTGCCTATCCTTATGATTATTCGGAATCATCACGGTCTTTTTTTTTTGTAAGGACCTCTTTGGTGCCATTTGTTATGCACTTGGATCAAATGAGAGAACTACCCTGCCCCAAGTTATGATAAAGGGTTTTAATTTTCGAAAAGAAAAACTCCTACTTCTTTGGCTCAGAGAGGTTGACGAGGGATTATCATCCTTATAACTCCAGTGTTTAGGAATTGAAACAATGCATGTACCTCATCAGCGGGGTCTGTTCAAAAGCATACTGTAGATTGTGGTATCGTTTTCGTCATCCTCCCTCAAGAGGCTTAGAATTATTAATCGAGCGTTGATCATCAGAAAAAATATGAAAATAATTTGCATATAGTGAATACGAATATATTGCTTCAAAACAGACATATGCGATGGATTAATGAAATAACAACGTTTAACATGAGTAAATGTTTGAACAAAAGAAAATTACAACTTGAAAATCCTAATGAACAAAAGTCTTTTCATCTCAGGGCTTGTTACTTCAACTGGTGAATCCTGTAGGGATGGTAGAAGCACTCAGCCTGGCCATCTTGGGTGAATTCCACAGCTCCTTCATCGATCAGGTCCTGGATCTTATTCTTCAAGGTCCAACAACCATCTGTAGCATGTCCCGGGCTGTTAGAATGATAAGCGTAGCGGGCGTTGGGGTTATACCTTGCCGGTGTCCTGTTGTGATTCTTAGGAGGGTCCCTTAGAGTTACCAAATTCAACCTCAACAGTTGTTATAAAGCTTGAGGCAGCGACACGTTAAGCTTAGTGAATTGCCTTTTGGGCTTGTCTGCCTGAAGCTGGTGAGGTTGATGCTGAATTGTGGCACTGAAGCCATTTGAGGAGCTCTCCCCTTATCCCCTTGTCTCGAAGGTGGTTGAATGATGACTGGCTCTTTACCCTTAGATGTTTTCCCCAGTTGGTTACCCCGAAGCAGTTGATTGACTAGAACCCCGAGCTCTTCTTTTCTTTGAGCTAAGCCTTGAATGATAGACATCTGCCCCAGCATCTGGGCTTTCATTGTATCCATTTCAGCTTGCAGGTGTTTCAGCCGTTCATCCTCAGCATTGTTCCTGACCAAAGTTCCCATGAGAAGTGCTCTCAACTCCTCCTGCCCCTTGGATAGATTCAGGAGGATTTCCCCGAACCGAGTCTCTTGAGCATGGAAGTCCTGGTTGTATTGTTGGGAAGCCATTGTTGAAATAAACAGCGGAGCAGGTAAGTGACCTGTACAGAGGGTACCTGTAATGCAATGATATGTATGATATGTATGCAATGTTTTCAAGGACCTCACGGGGTAAACGAGAAGATTGTTAGCATTTGAATTGGTAGCTTGATTGAAGGAACTTCATGTTGTTGAGAGTCCTTCTTCAAGGGTCAAAGGCTCACCATATCCAGTGGGTCATAGCCCCTGACAATCTTGGCTCGGGGAACCTTCTTCAAGTGTCAAAGCTCACCATATCAAGTGGGTCATAACCTCTGACAACCTTGGCTAGAGGAAAATAAATCCTCTTTGCCCCTTGCTAGACGTTTGATTCATCATGACCTGCATCACAAGCCCTTGAGATCCTTGAAATTGGTTAGTCCTTATGCAAGATGTATACAATGGTATGATGGTATGATGCTATGACAAGAGCACACCACAAGTATTCACAAAAGCAAACATGATAAGGCACACAAGTCACACCACAACCCTTAGAGTTTAGGCCAGCATGAAGTTTGGGGTACTACCCTCTTGAAGTTGATGGGCTCAAACCTGTCCTATCAAAGTAACCGGGTTCTAAGGAGCTCAATATCATTGGATTGTTTTCTGTGTTCATCGTTTCGATTTAGCCACTGAACTGGCGATCAAAATATCCCAAGAAAACAACCCTCAACTGAGTGTAGTATCGAGTATCAACCAACTTCGGACTGCACCATAGTCAGTTATCTCACTACCCTAAAGAGGCCAAGATGGTTCAATTAAGGTTCATAAGTTCAGTTGATGCTTCGCGACACCACGCGGCGGCCCCGTACTCTCCTTGACTTGACTCAAGGGTTACCGGTACTCACCAAAGTGCCACATCAACGTAGTAGACTGCTTCAACCGTGTCGGTATACCCCGCACAGTTCCCTCACAGCCTTGTTGCTACTTTCTAAGAAGGTATCCCCAGATCCGGGTTAGGATCTATAGAACTCCCAAGACAGTCCCACAATTTAAAGCAAACAAGTCAAAGCAATTGAAAACACAGTGATCTTAGTCCTAAGGTACACCTCACTTTTATGAGTACTGTTCCCCAGCAGAGTCGCCAGTTCTGTGATCGGTGGATCTGGAACTGACTGTTTAACGCTGGTTCGCGAAATGTCGCCGAAGCAAGAGTCGCCACCGTCTTTTATTTTCTCCAAACAAGGGAAAGGACAAAAGCACATCAAAATTCCTTTTGAGATTAT
Organism: Vicia faba; assembly: GCA_948472305.1. Lineage (NCBI taxonomy): Eukaryota > Viridiplantae > Streptophyta > Magnoliopsida > Fabales > Fabaceae > Vicia > Vicia faba. The sequence continues at coordinate 146,567,274 of OX451741.1, forward strand.
TTCTTGGTTCGGGAGGTAGATTTATAGAAAGGGAAGGTGTTAGCACCCTTTCTATCCGTGGTTATCCACGGGCTCTTAGATACTTGCTCATTGTGTTTTCAAAATGTTTGTTTGCTTTTCAAGTGTGAGTGGGTTTTGAAAAAGTTTCTTTGAAAATTTCAGTTCGACTCTTGTATCAGTCCTCAAGAGTGTTTGAAAAGTTGTTTTTGAAAGCTTTTTGCAAAGTGTCGGTGTGAAAAGAGTTTTTGATTTGTTTTGAATTAGAGCAAGTATCTACGAGTCATCTACCTACCCTAAGGAATTAGTCTGTGTAAATGTCCTTAAGGTAGTGCTATCCCACCATTGAGGGGTAGGTAGCACCACCGTTGGAGGTGTTCGGGTCAATTCGAGGGTTAGGGACAGTGTGGTCACTGAGCAATAGTAAGATACCTTAGAAGCTACCCTTATGCCATTGATCTTTTTATTCCCAGGCAACCATTCCGAGGCAACTTATTCGAGGCAACTAGATCAATGGAACATAAGGACTCACTAAGACGTCCTATAGTCGACGACCATGTTTCGAGGGGCAAGGCAACAGTGTGGTCATCAGAGCAATAGTAGGACACCTTAGAAGCTACCCCCATGCCATGTTCATGGACATGAGGACTTACTAAAACGTCCTATACTCGACGACCACTTTTCGAAGGGCAAGGCAACAGTGAGTCGTACCCTAGGAGTGGTGTGTGAATTGTGTGTCATTTTCAATTAAATTTGTCTTGTTTATGCATTTAGTGATCTACGTTTTGATTTTATTTGGGCATACATTCTTTCATGTGATTATTAACAGTTAAAAGGTGCGGAAAATAAAATGCGGAAGATAAAGGTCCTACGCTATTACAAGGCGCGGGTCTACAACGCCAAATTAAACCAAGACCCGATTTGAATAAAAGTACGGAAAGTAAATATCCTAATTATCTATTACAAAGCTTCGGGGCAAATACATTATATCCACAAAAGAAATAAAAATAAATGCGAAAAGAAATTAAAAATCGAGTGCGAGGGCGTTGGACCCTTTAAGGATATTAAATTGGAATTGGAAAAATTAACTAATAATTAAATAAAGAAAAGAACTTATTTTTTATGTTTTTTTGTATTTATGAAATTAAAGAGAATAAGGAAATTAATATTGAAAGAAATCCTAATTCTAAATTGTTTTTAATTATTAAAAAAAAATGTTTAAGTTTTGACCTATATTAACCCTAATTAATTAATTACAAGTTATTTGCAAAAATAATTAATAGTTAATAGTGACGAGAAAAAGATTATTTATTAAGAAGAAAGAATAAAAAAGGATAAAAGACCTATTTTTATGTTTTTAATTATTTAAGAAAAAAAACATTAAGGTTAAAACCTAAAATTAAAACTAAATTGATTATGAAATTTATTTACAAAAATAATATTAAATAAAACATATTTTTATTTTATGATTTTCTGATTTTTTTGGTTTTATGAAAATTGTTTTTGATGAATTAATTAAAATAAATAAAACAAATAAAAAAATGAAAAGAAAGAAAACAAAAATGCAAACCATGGGGGGTGTTGACCCCAATTGAGGAGGTATGTTGAAGCAATTTTGGCCCAATAGCTCCAGGCCTAATTGACTTTTAATGATCATGTGAGGAACGTTTGACTGATGCATATGGTGGATAGCTGGTCATGGTCACTAGATTGATCTTCAAGGACATGTGGCGTGCCAAGGCGTTGGGCTTCATGGTGGTCATTAGGATGGAAGCTGCACAGGAATATATTGCAAGAAAAATTATGGAATAAAGTGGGGGACCTGGGAATCGAACCCAGGTCCCTGCGTTTGCCAAGGTAATGCTTTGCCAATTGTGTTGTTGGTGCGCTTTTGATTTGTAATAGAAAATAAACAATATAAAACAAAAGCAAAATTAATGTTATGAAATAAAAAAAAAGCGCTGGAATTCAAACCCTCCATTCACAGCTCGCCACGCAGTCTTCTTCTTCCTTCGTTCCTGTAACAAAAAGGATAGCGGGGGTTTTAAACCCCCCCAAAACACAGGCTTATGGATAATAGCGAATAGCTCATATTGAAACATAAATTGAGCGCGATGGGTGATTTGGAATCGTCATGTTGCAACGATCCTGTTCATACTGATTTTAGAGTCTAATTTTACCATATACCTAAAGCCCCAATTTGAAGTTTCAGGAAACCTAGTTTTTATCCATGGTAGATTCTGATTCAGGCGCCTATAACTCAATTGGATGGCACCAATAGCTTCAGAGAGCCCTCATTAGTACAAATCAAACAAGAAAAATCAATGAAAGTGCATGAATCATGTTATGCATTTCTGGAAAAAAAGACAAACCGTATGGCTTCGTGGGACTGGTTCTTTGCACGTTTGGGCGTGGTTTTGATTGCTAGAGTTTCCTTGGGACCTCAGGAAGGTGTTTGGATGAGAATGGGGACTTAAAAAGTGCTCTAAGGAGGTTTTCAGTTTTGCAATTTTTGTGTGAAAATGCAAGGTTGGTTCTGAGGTTGCAGCGCAGCTTAGGTCTTGTCTCCGCTTCTGATCCCTTGCATATGTGTTATGTAACATGTTTTGATAAGAATTATGGCCTCATAATGCAAGGCATTCAAACTTGAGATTTTCCATAAACCTCCATTAACAAACTTTCCATCTTTGTACCAATTTTGAATTCTTGCTTCATTTGGCCTTTTGCATGAATTTGGAATATGTTTGATGGTGATTCAAGGCTAATCAAAACCAAATATGTCCTTTAATTGAACTTTTGGATTTTTATTTGATTTTAAAGAATTTAAAATGAATTAAATCCAATAAAATCAAATAAAAATGAAAAAATTAATTTTAATAATTGAAATAAAAAGTGGGACACGTGGGAAGCATGGCCAAGCTGATTCAAGTGGAAAAAGTGGGCCCTTTTTGTCAAAAATGAAGTTTCAAGGATAAATGATTTTGGCCATTTCACAAAAATTTCACAACTTCTCCAATGCATATCTTGCTCAATTTTGAAGTTATGAACATGTTCTTGGACATTTTGGAAAGGTCTTGAAGTACTCTAACCAATGTCTTTTGTCCCATGTCATTTTGATTTACCAATCTCAAGTTATGGTCTTTGACTTAAAGTCCCTTTTTGTTGACTTTTGAAAATGACCTATAATGTTGAAATTGATAAATTTTTATGAGAGCATTTATTGGACTTGGAATGTGAAGATGAGTTGTAGGAAATGTACTCCCCTTCAAGATGAGCATTGGATGGAATTTTTCTGATGAACCATGAAAAAGTTATGCCTTGGTCAAGTTACAGTTGACTTTTCAGCTGTCCAAAAATAGAAACTTTTGCATCTTGAGACTTTTTGAGCCATACTTTTGAGAATCATGATCAAGCATTGATCAAATGATGTCTGTGGCTTCAAAATAAGATGTTGACCAAAAATTTTGACTTTTGACTGCCAAATGACCATTTTTCCCCTACAGTTGACTGTTGAGCAATTAGGGTTTTTGACTGTGCAACTTGACCTTGTGAGCCTTGAAACTTGACATGTAGGTGCTTGACAATGTGTATGAGCATGGGAGACTTGATTGAGCCCTTGAAAACTTCAACTTCCTTGCAAGAACCAAAACCCTAGTTTGACTGGCTTAGGAGGATGGTTGGCTGTGTAGCCCTTGAGTAGACTTTGAGCCATTTGGGGTGATGCTTGGCAAAACCTTGAAGATTATGAGAGGGAAAATTTTGGGGTACAACAGTATGAAATGTGAAATGTCTATGAATGTATCTTCGTCTAGGAAAATAAATCCTTGACGAATGCCAGGAGTAGAATTAAATCCTGGGCTGATGTTTGAAGAATAGAGTTCTTCGTTTCCGCTGGGGATGATGATTGCAAGAATAAACCGGTAGGAGAAGATGACTCCGTTGGGGAATAAACTTGGTGAAGAGATTACTCTGCGGGGAATTACTCTGTGGGGAGAGATACTTCGCTGAGATTTTGATGATAACTCTGTTGGGGATTCCTGTTGATGAGTTTTGTTGAGGATTTGATGAACTCCGCTGGGGATAGGAAGAAATTCGCTGAGGACGATCTTTCCGTTGTTAATTTGCTGAGGATAACCCAGTTATAGGCTCTGGTGGGGAACAACCTCTGAATAAAGCCGGGGAGAGATTTTTGGTACTCGGCAGGGGACAAGCTTCCAGAATCTACTGGGGATAAGCTTCCAGAATCTACTAGGGATAAGCTTCCATAATCTACTGGGGAGATTGATTCAACTCTCCTGGGGAAACTTTTGAACTGTACTGGGGTGTCTGGTATTCCGCCAGGGAACAATCTTATATTAAGACTACCGGGGATGCTTGCTTGAGAACATCTGCATATTCTGCTGGGGAATGTTGAGATCTTCTGGGAATGACCAACTTCCTTAAGGCTGACAGTAGACTAACTCTGCTTAGGGAGAGTATCACTGACTTGCTGGATACTGTGCCTTTTCGGGGCTGATGGGAGAAAAACTCTGTTTGGGGAGAGTATTGTTGATCTGTCTTACTCTGCGGGGAGTGAAGGTGTCTTGGTTAATTCTTCAGCTGAACTTACCTTGTACCAGGTGGACATAGCGACTGTACAGTTCGGACAATTCTGATTGCCCCAGTTTCTGCGGGAGAAGGTACCTGTGGAGGTGCTTGATAGCTGCCGATTGACAAATCTTCTTCTGGTAGGCAAGTGACAAGATGACGGGACATAGTCGTACGCTTTGATCCCTAATTTTTGCTTGGACCGCTGTTGTACCCCAAAATTTTCCCTCCCATATTCTTCAATAAATTGCCAAGTCAAGCTTCAAAATCTCTCCAAGGGTTGCACAGTTCAAGGGCCTCCTAACAGTCAAGATTAGGGTTTTGGTGCTGATCAAGAAAATGAAGTTTCCAAAGGTCCAATCAAGTCTCACATGCCTATAAATATGGTCAAGCATCCCCATACAAAGTTTCAAGACTTTCAGCACAAAATTGCACAGTCAAAACCCTAATTGCACTACAGGCAACTGTAGGGGCAAAATGGTCATTTGGCAGTCAAAAGTTCAAATTTTTGGTCAACATCTCATTTTTAAGCCACAAACATCATTTGATCAATGCTTGATCATGATTCTCAAAGCTTGGCTCAAAAATCATCAAGATGCAAAAGTTTCCTTATTTGGACAGCTGAAAAAGTCAACTGTAAATTGACCAGGGCATAACTTTCACATGGATTATCAGAAAAATTCCATCCAAAGCTCATTTTGAAGAGAAAGACATTTCCTACAACTCATCTTCATACTCCAAGTCCAAGAAATGCTCTCACAAAAAGTTATCAATTTCAACATTATAGGTCATTTTCAAAAGTCAACAAAAAGGGACTTTAAGTCAAAGGCCATAACTTGAGATTGGTACATCAAAATGACATGGGACCAAAGGCATCGGTTAGGGGACTCAAATACCTTTCCAAAATATCCAAGAACATGAGCAAATCTTAAAAATTGAGCAAGTTATGCCTTGTGGAAGTTGGGAAATTTGTGGATATTTTGAAAAGTCAACATTGATTCAAATGACCTAAAATTGCTAATGGGCCTATTTTTCTTCCACAATTCATCATCCAAGGCATGTGCACGACCACTTGGCCCAAAGGGAAGTTTTTCTTCATTTTTTATTTATTTATTTGAATTTTTATTAATAATAATTCATTTAAATCAATTAAATACATGAAAAATACTTAACCTAAGTTTTTCAATCTTTTTGTGCATGAAATATACTCAATAATTCGTGCATGATCAGATATGGAAGGAATTGAATTGATTGGATATGATTAGGGTCAAAATAGCATGAAAAAATATTGAAAAGAGATCTTTGAAAATCAAATCTTCCAAACCATGAATGCAAAGGTTTTGGATCAAGTTTTCAACCCTAAATCATTCATACATAAGTATCAAACGCAACCCTAATGCCATTAACCAAGAAAGCTGCGCAAAACCCCATTATCAAACTCAAGCTTTTTTTGCAAAAAATTCCAATTCTGAAAACCTAATTCTAGGAAGATTCAGGGCCAAATAGCTATTCCATTAGCTTCCTTAAGGATCATAGAACGTGTTCCAATCATTCCCTAAGCCCCATACTCAAGAAAACGTGAAATCACCATTGAAGTTGGTAAGGAAAATTTCAGAATCGTTTTCTATCATTCATGCATTGTTAACATGTTTCATTGTTATTTTTGTGTTTAGAATAATGTTTGCAAGCTAACCATATGCTTTGATTGGATTTTTATGCACTGTATGCAAAGATGCCATGGTCGTATTTTAGGGTTTACAGAACTGTGAATTAGGGGTTTTAAAATATGGAAAAATTGGAGCTTGAAACCTAGGCCATTCAACTCAGTGAGCTTGGACGAAAAGAATGAGACTATCGCGCCTAATTTATGAGGCTCCAATGGCTATTCTCTATTTTCCCTAATGATGCCTTTTAGAACGGTGTAAAAACCGTTGCCATTGTTTTTATATTTCAGGAACGAGGAAGAAGAAGACCCGGTGGCCAGCAATGATTGGTTCCTTTGAATTCAGCGCGCGCTTTTTCATATTTTTAGGCCACTAACCAATTTTTGTTTTTGTTATTTATTCATTATTATATGTTAAACGCGCGTTGGGTGGCTCAGTGGTATACGCATATGCTGGTAATGTTCATGACCTGGGTTCGAGCCCCAGGTCTTCACTCTTTCCAGGTTATTTTTCATTTAATATTCACATACAGTTTCAACATTGTGGATCATCATACGTCCCTCCATCCAGCCGTCCACGCGTCCAATTTCATCAATCCAAGGGCACAGATTTGGAGAGCATGGTGGACCCTAGTCAATGCACCACACGATGCCTGAAAAAGTCAACAAGGCCTCCAGTAATGGGCCAGAATTATTGGGTTTTCACCTCCACTTTGGGGACAGATACCCCCCTAGGTTTGCCAATTTTTTACTTTCTTTATTTTTTTATTATATTATACTTTCTTTTAATTATTGTTTTATTAATTAATTTCATATTTTCATAATATATAAAAAACACATAAAAAAATCAGAAAAGAGAAAAATATAATAAATATTTTATTTTAGTATTTTTATAAATAAATTGCATTAATTAAATTTAGTTATTAAATTAGGTTTAATAGTAATGTTTTCTTAATAAATTTAAAATTTGTAGAACTAGGGTTTATGATAATTTCTATTCCTGTTTATTTTTCTTTCATAATAATTAAAATATTAAATATTTATTTTTGTAATTAAATTGCATGTAAATTAATTAGGGTTAATTTTAGGTTAAAATTTAATCTTCTTTTTAATAATAAAATAAAAATCGTAGAATTAGGGTTAGCATGTTATTTCAATTAATTCTTTTTCATTAAAATCATAAAATACCAAAAAAATACCAAAAACAATTTCTCTTCTTTTTTTTTAAATTAATTAATTTCATCATTTAATTTAATCTTGCAAAAAGGGTCCAACGCCCTCGTTTTAATTCTTATTTAATTCGCGTGCTTATTTCTTTTTCTTTTAATATTTATGTATCTCTCCCAAGGCCGTGTAATTAATTTCTCGCACTTTTATTTTCTTTACTTTTTTCTGTCAAATCGGGTTCTGGAAATTTTGGCGATGTGGACCCGCGCCTTTTGTAATAGCTTAGAATCTTTTACTTTCCGCAATTTTTTTAACTGTTAATCAAGGCATGAAAGAATGAATGGACAAAAATAAAAACAAGCGCTAGATCACCAATAACATGACAAAAGACAAAAATACTTGAAAACGACACACAAATCGCACACACCACCCCTAGGGTACGCCTCACTGTTGCCTTGCCTCGAAAGGTGATTGTCGAGTAGAGGATGTCTTAGTAAGTCCTCATGATCCGGGAACCTGGCATGAGGGTAGCTTCTAAGGTGTCTTCCCATTGCTCTGGTGATCACCATGTCCCGAACCTCGAATTGACCCGAACACCTCCAACGGTGGTGCTACCTACCTCTCAATGGTGGGATGGTATTACTTTAAAGGACATTTACACAGACGAATTCCTTAGGGTAGGTAGACGACTCTAGATACTTTCTCTAAATTTCAAAACAAATCAAAAATACTTTTCACACCAACACATTTTTAAAAAGCTTTCGAAAGCATTTTTTCAAACACTCTTGAGGACCGATACAAGAGTCGAACTGAAATTTTCAAAGAAACTTTTTTAAAACCCACATTGAAAAGCAAACAAACCATTTTTGAAAACACAAGTGAGCAAGTATCTAAGAGCCCATGGATAACCATGGATAGAAAGGGTGCTAATACCTTCCCTTTCTATAACCTACCTCCCGAACCGAGAGAAATCTCTATAAGGAATTTTTCTGTGCTTTTGTCCTTTCCATTTGGAGAAAATAAAAGACGGTGGCGACTCTTGCTTACCGCGACATTTCGCGAACCAGCGTTAAACAGTCAGTTCCAGATCCACCGATCACAGAACTGGCGACTCTGCTGGGGATTAAAACTTAAAGTGAGGTGTACCTTAGGGTTAGTTCATAACTGTGTTTTCAATTGCTTTCCTTGTGTGCTTTAAATCGTGGGTTGCTTGGGAGTTCTATAGATCCTAACCCGGATCTGGGGATACCTTTCTTAGAAAGTAGCAACAAGACTGTGAGGGAACTGTGCGGGGTATACCGACATGGTTGAAACAGTCTGCTACGTTGATGTGGCACTTTGGTGTGTACCGGTAACCCTTGAGTTCAGTCAAGGAGAGTACGGGGCCTCCGCATGGTGTCGTGAAGCATCAACAGACCTTAGGAACCTTAATTGAACTATCTTGGCCTCTTTAGGGTAGTGAGATAACTGACTTTGGTGCAGTCCGAGGTTGGTTGATACTCGATACTACACTCAATTGAGGGTTGCTTTCCTGGAATATTTCGGTCGCCAGTTCAGTGGCTAAATCGAAACGATGAACAATGAAAGCAATCCCGTGATATTGGGACCCTTAGAACCCAGTTACTTTGATAGGACAGGTTGAACCCACCAACTTCAAGAGGGTACTACCCAGACCCCATATTGGCCTTAAACCCTAAGGGCTTGTCTTGTGTGCCTTGTGTGCCTTACATGTTTGTCTTTGTAAATATCTGTGGTGTGTTTAATCATAGCATCATGACATCATCCAGCATCATATGCATTGACTAACCATTTCAGGGGTTCGAATCTTCATCTTTGTTCTTTGTTTTGTAGGACATGGAAACTGTTCGTAGAAAGACAATTCAAATCAGCCTTGTAAGGGTCCCTCCTCAGCTTAAGGAGCTTATATCCAGGATTCTCGAGAACTCTTCATTCAGTGAAAGACATGGAAGTCTCATCAGCTTGGTCAATACCAACATTGAGGAAGATATGATAAAGGTCCTGTTCCAATTCTTTGACCCTCTGCATCACTATTTCACCTTCTTGAACTATCAGCTGGTACCTACATTGGAGGAGTTCTCCCGGCTCCTGAAGATCCCTATCCTTGATCAGCTACCCTTCAACGGTACGGAAAAGGAACCTAAGCTTGAAGAGATTGCTAAAGCCTTGCACCTACAGTCAGCTGACCTCAAGGGACATTGGGAAGTTAGAAGTGGTATCAAAGGGTTCTTAGCCAGGTTTCTGTTTGAAAAGGCCCATGAATGTTGGAACTCCCTTGACTTGCAAGCTTTTGAAGAGGTTGTGGCCCTCCTTGTCTATGGTTTGGTGTTGTTCCCTAACCCAGATCAGCTTATTGATGTCAGTGCTGTCCAGATCTTTATGTCCAGGAATCCTATACCTACGTTGCTGGGGGACATCCTTCACTCATGTTACACTCGAACCATGAGAAAAAGAGGTGTCCTTATGTGTTGCACTCCTCTCCTGGGAAGGTGGTTTATTTCGCACCTTCCACAATCAGTTTTGAAGAATGAGCGGGGTTTGAGATGGTCACAACGGTTGATGACTCTTACACATGCAGATATACATTGGTGCCCTCGGTCCAGAGAAGATGTCACTATCATTGATCGTTGCGGGGAATACCCTAATGTTCCTTTACTTGGAATCAGAGGAGGTATTACTTACAGCCCATGCCTGGCTTGGAGACAGTTCGGTTATGCTCGGAGGGATGGTCCTCATGACATGTTAATTCCTGACATAGTTTTTGACTTCGACAACGATACTCAAGGACTTCGCCAGAGATTTATCAGAGCTTGGAGGATGCCCAGTAGGATAGACAGCAAGACACTGGGGCACAGGAATTCCATCCCGTTGGAACCTTATCTCAAGTGGGTACGAGCCCACTCCCAGAAGTTAGTGATGCCTTATCCCCATATGCTCCCTGTGATCAAAGAGCCGGTCTTGGAAGGAGAAGTGTCCTATACTATTCAGCACCCTGATATGCCCACATCCTGGGAAGAGATGCAGAAGAGCTGGATCCAGCTTAAGGAAGAACGGAATTCTCTTGAGACTAGTTTACATGCCAGTGAAAAGAAGGTCTTGGAGCTCACCCGCCTGTTGCATGAGGAGAGGAATCTCAACACTTACATAGCTCCAAAGAGGATGCGTAGTATATTTTGGGATTGATTTGCTTTTGTATTACTTTGCCCATGAGGCTTTGATGTATTGAACAATTACTTCCTTAATGATAACGTGTGTTCCTTTTTGTCTACAACAAATTTGAACTTTCGAACCCTTGAATGCATTGCATAAACACATATCATTCATCATGTGCATAGCAGGTTTTTCCTCTTTTCAGGTTGCTTACAGTTCTTCGCTGTTTATTTCAGCATCATGAATCCTGACTCGTCATCAACTGAGACATCCATCAAAGCTCTTCAGGCGCAGAATGCGCAATTTCAGGAATTAATCAAGGGTTTGGCTCAAGGCCAAGAAGAGCTGAAGGCTCTGCTCCTGAAAAAGGAGAAGAAGAAGAAGAGAAGAACTGTTCTGTTCAACTCGGGCCGAAGGTTTGGCAATACTCTGCAGAATGAAGAGGCTGGTTCTTCTGTTGGCAAGAGTACTCCTCAAACAGAAAAGGGTCCTAGTCCGGTAGTCTCCGACAACGAGACTGATTTTGATGAAGAGCAATATCCTCCGGCAGAAGACCGTTACAAGCAACTGGAGGATAGGTTGAATGCTATGGAGATACAACAGGTACCTGAGCTGGATTTTAGAGACCTGGGTTTGTCTACTGGTGTGATTATTCCTCGGAAGTTCAAAGCACCATCTTTCACTAAATATGACGGGGCGTCTTGTCCCAAGCTACATCTCAGGTCCTATGTTCGGAAAATCCAACCGTACTCAGCGGATAAGAATTTGTGGATCCACTTCTTCCAGGAGAGTCTTTCAGGGACTCATCTCGAATGGTTCTATCAGCTGGATGGGACCAAGGTTCGTAACTGGGAGGAGTTGGCTACTGCTTTCTACAAGCAGTATCAGTATAATGCCGACCTTGCCCCTACACGTACCCAACTCCAGGGTATGTCGTTAGGTTCAAGTGAAGGTTTTAAGGAGTACGCTCAGAAGTGGAGAGACCTGGCTGGCAGGGTGCAGCCACCGTTGACTGATCGGGAGTTAGTAGACATGTTCTTGGGGACCCTATCTGGGCCATTTTTCAACCATCTTATCGGGAATTCGTCTGCAGGGTTCACCGATCTGATTCTGACTGGAGAGAGAATTGAGATTGGGTTAAAGTCTGGTAAGATTCCAAAGGGTGCATCGTCTAGTTCTGAGAAGAAACCCTTCAAGAAGGAGGCTAGTGCTGTATACGGTTCCAAGAGACCAGAGAGATCTGAGCGCCGCCAATCTGTCAGTGCGGTAATGATTGCTAAGCCTGCTGCCGCTCCTCGGCCAACCAATCCTCAAAGGGCTGAAAGACCCCGGAGAGAATTTACCCGTTTGAGCATGACTTTATCGCAGATCTTACCACAGTTGCTCTCAACCAACTTAGTAACCGTCAGAGAGGCTCCGAAGTTTCCAAATACTACATCTCCTAAGTACAATCCGAATGCCCGCTGTGCTTATCACTCCGATAGCCCGGGGCATTCCACTGATGACTGTTGGGCACTAAGGAGTAAGGTGCAAGACCTTATTTACGCGAAGGAAATACAGTTCGAAGCGCCTGAGAGGCCGAATGTGGTTACTGCTCCTATGCCCCAGCATGGAGTAAATGCTGTTGACGAAGATGTTTACGCTGTTTCTGTGGATGATCTAGCTACTCCTCTGAAGACTGTCAAGAGGAACCTGCTGCTGGCCGGTTTATTTCCGGGTTGCAGTGAGGGTTGCCTGTTATGTGCTGTGTCCCTATCTGGTTGTCCCTTGCTGAAGTTAGGCATCCAAAGCCTAATGGATAGCAAGGAGATTCTGTTTAAGAAGTCTGCTGTTCAGTTGGTCCCGGTAGAAGAAGTTTCTGTGGTTACCATCTTCAATAATCCGATCAAAGCTCTCCCGAAGAAGCCTGTTCAAATCATGACTGTCGCACCTGTTGTTATCACTGTTCCGGGGCCTCTTCCCTACGTATCTGATAAAGCTGTCCCCTGGCATTATGGGGCAGATGTGTATGTGAATGGGATCAAACAAGAATTCAACACTGGCGCCAGTATCTGTGATATCACTGGTCCAGCCAAGGTTACCCGCAGTGGCAGGCTCTTCTCACCTGACATTGCACCGCCTGCTACCCGAAGACCCCTCCTTATAACTCCTACAAGTGTATCTGTTCCTGTTGCTGATCAAGTTGTTTCTCCTGCTGCCGAGTCATCCAATGCTCGGGGCAAAGGAATTGAAGCTGAGCCTGCCCAGATGGAGGCCCCTATACCTATAACTACTGAGGCCTCCCAACAAGAAATGGAGGAGATTTTAAAGATAATAAAGAAGAGCGACTTCAATGTTGTGGAACAGCTGGGGCACACGCCCTCCAAGATCTCCATGCTCTCTTTATTGCTGTGCTCCGAGGCCCATGCTAAGGCCTTGATCTCGTTCCTCAAGACGGCCCATGTGCCACAGGAGACCTCTGCAGTCCAGTTCACTGATTGCGTAGCAAATCTGACAGCAGACAATGGCTTGGGTTTCTCAGATGCTGACATGACTGCGAAGGGAAGAGACCACAATGATGCCCTGCATGTCTCTATCGAATGCAGGGGCACCACTCTGGCACATGTATTGGTGGATACTGGTTCGTCCTTGAACGTGCTACCCAAGAAGGCTTTAGACCGTTTAGATTGTGAAGGCCTGGAACTGAAACCCAGCAATATCATCGTCAGGGCCTTTGACGGTTCAAAAAGGATGGTTCATGGAGAGGTTGACATTCCTATTCGTGTGGGCTCTCAGGTGTTTGACTCTACTTTTTACGTGATGGATATCCGTCCATCGTACTCTTGTCTACTGGGTCGACCTTGGATCCATAAAGCTGGGGCAGTGACCTCTACCTTGCACCAGAAGCTGAAGTACCCTGTCAGAGGGAAGATCGTCACTGTACAGGGAGAGGAGGAATATATGGTAAGCCACCTGAATTCCTTCAGATACATTGAGATGGACGGGGAGTTTATTGAAACCCCCTTTCAGCATTTCGAGGAGGTGCTTCCAATTTCAGCAGCAGCAGAGACAGCAGTAGGAGAGAATGTTCCTTTGAAGATGGCCTCCCTAAAGGATACCCGGGCTGTGGTTCAAAAAGGTGAATGTGCTAACTGGGGCAGGCTTCCCGACTTCACACAAAAGACTGACAAATTTGGGCTGGGTTTTACTGCAGAGGGTCAGAAAGCTATGCGGAAAGCGAAGACCAGAAGACCTCCTGTGTTCATTACAAATCCAGGAGTGAATGCTGTTGGGGAAGACAACGAAGTGGATGAAGCAGAATTCAATAGCTGGATCTACCCAACAACCGAAGGCGGATTGACCAATTGGATTGCCAAGGACCATACTCCTGTTACCTTTGTTACGCAGTAATAAATTTCTTTGTTTCGTTATTTGTAATAAACAATAAATAAACTCTATGGCCCGGTGTCTTACCCGAGGCACCGTTGGTTTCATTTGTGAGGGCATATAAATTGTCATTTCATATATCATAAATGAAAATCTTGGACGTTTTCTCGCATTACAAATCTTATGCTCCTTTTCTGTCTTTCTTTCCTTTACATATATTTCAAAACAGCTGTATTTACACACACACTCACTCATACAGGTTTCAATCCACTCTGGATCTCACTGGTAACGACTCTGCTACTGCCAATTATGACTTCGAAAATCCGATCAACTTAGCCGAAGACGAAGGTGAAGATGACTGCGAAGTGCCTGGCGAGCTTGCAAGACTGTTACTCCAGGAAGATAGGGCAATTCAACCACACGAAGAGCCAGTGGAAATAATAAACTTGGGTACTGAAGAAGACAGGAAAGAGGTAAAGATTGGTGCCAACCTAGAGCTCAGCGTGAAGCAACGGTTGACTAAGATGCTACATGATTATATGGAAATATTTGCCTGGTCCTACGAAGATATGCCCGGGTTGGATACCGATATTGTGGTCCATCACTTGCCAACTAAGGAAGACTGCCCTCTAGTTAAGCAAAAGGTCCGCCGTATGCGTCCAGAGATGTCGGAGAAGATCAAAGCCGAGGTTATGAAACAGTTTGACGCTGGGTTCTTTGCAGTGACTTCTTACCCTCAGTGGGTTGCTAATATGGTGCCGGTACCTAAGAAGGACGGTAAGGTCAGAATGTGTGTCGACTACAGGGATCTGAACAGGGCCAGCCCCAAGGATGACTTCCCCTTACCTCACATTGATGTCCTTGTTGACAATACAGCTCTGCACAAGGTATTCTCTTTCATGGATGGCTTTTCAGGTTACAATCAGATCAAGATGGCACCTGAAGACATGGAGAAGACTACATTTGTTACTCAGTGGGGCACCTTCTGTTACAAGGTCATGCCATTCGGGTTGAAGAACGCTGGGGCAACCTACCAACGTGCCATGGTTGCTTTATTTCATGACATGATCCATCATGAGATAGAAGTGTATGTTGACGACATGATCGCAAGGTCCCAGACTGAGGAAGAGCACCTAGATCATCTGCAGAAGTTGTTTGACCGGTTGAAAATGTACAAGCTAAGGTTGAACCCGAACAAGTGCACCTTCGGGGTAAGATCGGGAAAGTTGCTAGGCTTCGTGGTAAGTGACAAGGGTATTCAAGTGGACCCTGCTAAGGTCAAAGCTATTCAAGAGATGCCAGTTCCTAGGACAGAGAAGGAAGTCAGAGGCTTTCTAGGACGCCTGAATTACATTGCTCGCTTCATCTCACACCTAACCGCTACCTGTGAGCCAATCTTCAAGCTGTTGAAGAAAGATCAGGTAGTATGTTGGAATGATGAGTGTCAGGCTGCTTTTGACAGAATCAAAGAGTATCTCCAAGAACCACCCATCCTTATGCCACCGGTTGAAGGGAGACCTCTGATACTATATCTGACAGTACTTGACAACTCAATGGGGTGTGTGCTGGGGCAGCATGACGAGTCTGGCCGAAAAGAGCACGCCATTTATTACCTTAGCAAAAAGTTTACCGACTGTGAGACCCGATACTCACTGCTTGAGAAAACTTGCTGCGCTTTGGTATGGGCTGCTCGCCGGCTGAGACAGTATATGCTGACTCACACTACCTTGTTGATCTCAAAGATGGATCCTATAAAGTACATATTCGAAAAGCCTGCTCTGTCTGGGAGAATTGCAAGATGGCAGATGATCTTGACGGAATACGACATTCAGTATACGACCCAGAAAGCCATCAAGGGAAGTGTATTGGCAGACCACTTAGCACATCAGGCAGTAGATGACTATCAGTCAATGAACTTCGAGTTTCCGGATGAAAGCATCATGATAGTAACAGATTGTGAAGTACCTGGACCGGATAAAGGACCCGAGGAAGGATCCCGATGGTCTATGCACTTTGATGGAGCCTCCAACGTTTTGGGAAACGGTATCGGCGCTATAATCATATCTCCTCAAGGCACTCATACTCCGCTCACTGCCCGGCTATGTTTCAATTGTACCAACAACATGGCAGAGTATGAGGCATGCATCATGGGTCTCCAAGCTGCGATCGACTTAAGGATCAAGTTTCTGAGTGTCTTCGGAGATTCCGCTCTTGTGATCAATCAGATCAAAGGAGAGTGGGATACGAAACACCCGAACCTTATTCCTTACAGAGAATGTGTGTTGACTTTGACCCCCCACTTCACGAAGATAACCTTTGAACACTTCCCGAGAGAAGAGAATCAGTTGGCGGACGCGTTAGCTACAATGTCTTCTATGTTCAAAGTTAAATGGGATAATGAGGCTCCCCGGATCATCATCTGGAAACTGGACGAACCGGCATACTGTTGCGATCTCGAGACTGAGTTGGTGACTGAGAAGCCTTGGTACCATGAGGTGAAGGGATATTTGGAAGCTCAGGAATACCCTGAAGGTGCATCTGTCAATGATAAGAAGTTCCTGAGAAGATTCGCGGCAAAGTTCTTCCTTAGCAACGACATCTTGTACAAGCGAAACCATGATTCAACCTTACTGCGTTGTGTGGATAAGACTGAAGCAGAAAGGATCATGGAAGAGCTACATGAAGGGACATTTGGTACACATTCCAGTGGGCACACTATGGCTAAGAAGATCCTTCGGGCAGGGTATTACTGGTCCATAATGGAAGCTGACTGTTACCAACATTCTAGGACATGCCATAAGTGCCAGATTTATGCAGACAAGGTGCATGTTCCTCCAGTTCCCCTGAATGTTCTGACTGCGCCTTGGCCGTTTGCAATGTGGGGCATAGACATGATCGGTGAGATTAAACCTACGGCATCTAATGGGCATCGCTTCATCCTGGTGGCGATTGATTATTTTACGAAGTGGGTTGAAGCAGCTTCCTATGCTACGGTAACCAAGACTGTTGTGGCACGGTTCATTCGGCACAATCTGATCTGTCGATACGGCGTCCCTGAGAATTATTACAGACAACGGTACCAATCTCAATAATAAGATGATCACTGAGCTCTGCGAACAGTTCAAAATACAGCACCACAATTCTTCTCCTTACAGACCGAAGATGAACGGGGCTGTAGAAGCAGCAAATAAGAACATCAAGAAAATCGTGCAGAAGATGACAGTGACTTATAAAGATTGGCACGAGATGTTACCGTTCGCTCTACATGGGTACCGTACCTCAGCTAGGACGTCAACCGGGGCAACTCCTTTCTCCTTGGTTTATGGTATGGAGGCAGTCTTACCGATCGAAGTGCAAATACCCTCTCTCCGGATAATGAAGGATGCAAATCTGAACGAAGATGATTGGATCCAGACACGACTTGATCAGCTCAACCTTATTGATGAAAAGAGACTTGCTGCTATCTGCCATGGTCAGACGTATCAAAAACGGATGATCAGGGCATTTAACAAAAAGGTCAGACCACTGGAATATCAAGTTGGGGATCTGGTCATCAAACGAATCATCCTTCCTCAGAGTGATCCAAGGGGCAAATGGACCCCTACGTACGAAGGGCCATTTGTGGTTAAACATGTGTTCTCAGGAGGAGCCATGATTCTAACCAACATGGATGGTGACGACCTTCCTCACCCCGCCAATGCAGACATAGTAAAAAGATACTACGCATGAAAAAAGACCCGCTAGGCTGACATGCCTAGGCAGAAATTAGGGCTTCCCGGCGAACCAAAAGGGTTCGGGCAAAATGAAGGGATGAAATAAAAAAATCTGTACACCCGGCAAGTCGAAAACCTGAAAAGGCGGCTTGGGCAAAAATGGGTATCCCGGTGGGCCGAAAACCCGAAAGGGCGGTCCAGGCAAAAATTAGGGATAAAAGCGTAATACTATGTCTCATTGGATCATCTTGCGTCCGGAATCCGGTATCTACATCAAGTTCAGATGGCATCGATCAGTCAGCTTCATTTTCGTTTAGGTCATCAAGTGATGAGACGCTCGGAGTTATAAAGGCAATAGCAGAGTCGAAACCCAGTGGGATCATTCATTTCACACAGCTGCTTTATTTTCTTTTGTACAAAATTTGTATAAACTCTTTTCGGCGGCGTTCTCTTACTAGGACGTCAGCCTCTTGTACACAAAACGCCTATTTTCAGGCCATTCAAAAATCAATACAAATATACTTTTCAGTTAAAAGTGCCAATTGTTTTCCTTTTTTTGGTTTTGCTTTGCAAAGAACGTCCAAGGTTCAATTTGTGATATATGTATTGACAATAATTTGCTAACTCATGAATATTTGCATACGAAACAAAGGATTAATTACAAGTAACATTAGAAACAGAGGCAATAAAGAGTTGTCTAAGCAATCTAATTGTTCTGTCCTCCAAGGTACCAAGGTAGGTTCAGCTAAAGAACATAACCAGTACATCTTAATCCCCCAGAGAGTGAGCCAGCAAGTCAGTGCACTCTCGCCAAGCAAAGCTACTATCAAACTTAAGGAAGTTGGGTATCCTCCAGTGGATCTCAACATCTCCCCAGCAGCATACATACTCTTAACAAGCATCCCCGACAGTCTTGGTCTAAAGGTTGTTCCCCGGCGGCATATCAAACATTCAAAGGAATCACTTCCCCCACAGCTCAAAACTTCCCCAGGAGAGTCCAATCCAGTATCCCCAGGAAAGTTGGAATTCATCTCCCCAAGCGGTAAGCTTATCCCTAGTAGGTTCTGGAAGCTTATCCCCGCAGAGCACGAACGCGTCGTCCGGCTTTATTCAAAGAGTTATTTCCTCGCCAGGATATAACTGGGTTATCCTCAGCCAAAAGCCACGGAAAGAGCGTCCTCGACGAAGTCTTCTTATCCCCAGCAAGTTATCATCAAAAACTCAGCAAAGTATCTCTCTCCCCACAGAGTATTGCTTCCCAACAAGATCGTTAGAGTACTTTCCTCCCCGCAGAGTTATTCCATCCGCCAAATTTATTCCCCAACGGAGTCATCCTCTCCTACCGGTATTCTTGCAACTATCATCCCCAGCGGAAGTAAAAGCTTATTCTTCAAACATCAGCCCAGGAGTGACTTCCCGGCACCCGTCAAGGATTTACTTTCCTAGACGAAAAACATGCATTCCTAAACATCACATACATCATTATATAGCACGCATATACGCATCATATCTCACAAATCTCATTTATGTTGAGAACATCATCGCTTGATCCATATCATGCATTGCATATGACTGACCTTTACCTTTCAGGAAAAGATTCAGTTAAATTCTCAATCATATTTCAAGACCTAGACCGGTTAAGTTAAATCGACTCCAAAGATTTCTTATCCAGTCCAAGGCCTTCTCTAGTCCAGCTAAATCGACCCCAAACAGATTTTTCTGATGAAGACTCAGTAGAAGTTATCAAAGGTTTTTCTCAATGAATGTTTTTGAGATTATAATTTCCTATGGTTCTCTCCCCAATGCTGCGGAGACGATAATTCCATTCCAGGTTTTTCTCAATGTTTGCTTTTGAGATTATAATTTCCTATGGTTCTCTCCCCAATGCTGCGGAGACGATAATTCCATTCCAGGTTTTTCTCAATGTTTGCTTTTGAGATTATAATTTCCTATGGTTCTCTCCCCAATCCCGCGGAGACGATAATTCCATTCCAGGTTTTTCTCAATGAATGTTATTGAGATTATAATTTCCTATGGTTCTCTCCCCAATGCTGCGGAGATGATAATTCCATTCCAGGTTTTTCTCAAATGAATGTTATTGAGATTATAATTTCCTATGGTTCTCTCCCCAATGCTGCGGAGACGATAATTCCATTCCAGGTTTTTCTCAAACGTACGCTTTTGAGATTATAATTTCCTATGGTTCTCTCCCCAATGCTGCGGAGACGATAATTCCATTCCAGGTTTTTCTCAAACGTCCGCTTTTGAGATTATAATTGCCTATGGTTCTCTCCCCGATCCTGCGGAGATGGTAATTCCCACCAAGATTTTCTCAACGTTTGCTGTTGAAGTTGAAGTCACCCAAGGTTCTCTCACCGTTCCTGTTGAGGTTGTAACCATCCCTGGTTCATTCATCACCGCTTGAAGATCCGGACTCAGCTCCTGTAACCAGTCAGGACATATCTATACCAAGCATCTGAAAACCAGCTCCTGCAACATGTCAGGTACTCATTTTTTCTTTTGCATGTACGCATGTTCTCGCTAAGGAATATCTTACGCGATCAACATCCAGATGGCATCTATAATCCCATCATCCTATTCATCAATCTCTAAATGGCATCTATAAGCCCATTCCCACCATCACTGCTACTATGTGAGCGCAAATTTCTGGGCACTCTAGTGTTCAATCATCTTCTACCCTCGGATTACGAAAGGCACGTCAGCCAATCTGCATCCTCAGGTCTAAGAAGATTGAACAGGGGCAACTGTTGTACCCCAAAATTTGCCCTCCCATATTCTTCAAGAAATTGCCAAGTCAAGCTTCAAAATCTCTCCAAGGGTTGCACAGTTCAAGGGCCTCCTAACAGTCAAGATTAGGGTTTTGGTGCTGATCAAGAAAATGAAGTTTCCAAAGGTCCAATCAAGTCTCACATGCCTATAAATATGGTCAAGCATCCCCATACAAAGTTTCAAGACTTTCAGCACAAAATTGCACAGTCAAAACCCTAATTGCACTACAGGCAACTGTAGGGGCAAAATGGTCATTTGGCAGTCAAAAGTTCAAATTTTTGGTCAACATCTCATTTTGAAGCCACAAACATCATTTGATCAATGCTTGATCATGATTCTCAAAGCTTGGCTCAAAAATCATCAAGATGCAAAAGTTTCCTTATTTGGACAGTTGAAAAAGTCAACTATAAATTGACCAGGGCATAACTTTCACATGGATTATCAGAAAAATTCCATCCAAAGCTCATTTTTAAGAGAAAGACATTTCCTACAACTCATCTTCATACTCCAAGTCCAAGAAATGCTCTCACAAAAAGTTATCAATTTCAACATTATAGGTCATTTTTAAAAGTCAACAAAAAGGGACTTTAAGTCAAAGGCCATAACTTGAGATTGGTAAATCAAAATGACATGGGACCAAAGGAATTGGTTAGGGGACTCAAAGACCTTTCCAAAATGTCCAAGAACATGAGCAAAGCTTAAAAATTGAGCAAGTTATGCCTTGTGGAAGTTGGGAAATTTGTGGATATTTTGAAAAGTCAACATTGATTCAAATGACCTAAAATTGCTAATGGGCCTATTTTTCTTCCACAATTCATCATCCAAGGCATGTGCACGACCACTTGGCCCAAAGGGAAGTTTTTCTTCATTTTTTATTTATTTATTTGAATTTTTATTAATAATAATTCATTTAAATCAATTAAATACATGAAAAATACTTAACCTAAGTTTTTCAATCTTTTTGTGCATGAAATATACTCAATAATTCGTGCATGATCAGATATGGAAGGAATTGAATTGATTGGATATGATTAGGGTCAAAATAGCATGAAAAAATATTGAAAAGAGATCTTTGAAAATCAAATCTTCCAAACCATGAATGCAAAGGTTTTGGATCAAGTTTTCAACCCTAAATCATTCATACATAAGTATCAAACGCAACCCTAATGCCATTAACCAAGAAAGCTGCGCAAAACCCCATTATCAAACTCAAGCTTTTTTTGCAAAAAATTCCAATTCTGAAAACCTAATTCTAGGACGATTCAGGGCCAAATAGCTATTCCATTAGCTTCCTTAAGGATCATAGAACGTGTTCCAATCATTCCCTAAGCCCCATACTCAAGAAAACGTGAAATCACCATTGAAGTTGGTAAGGAAAATTTCAGAATCGTTTTCTATCATTCATGCATTGTTAACATGTTTCATTGTTATTTTTGTGTTTAGAATAATGTTTGCAAGCTAACCATATGCTTTGATTGGATTTTTATGCATTGTATGCAAAGATGCCATGGTCGTATTTTAGGGTTTACAGAACTGTGAATTAGGGGTTTTAAAATATGGAAAAATTGGAGCTTGAAACCTAGGCCATTCAACTCAGTGAGCTTGGACGAAAAGAATGAGACTATCGCGCCTAATTTATGAGGCTCCAATGGCTATTCGCTATTTTCCCTAATGATGCATTTTAGAACGGTGTAAAAACCGTTGCCATTGTTTTTATATTTCAGGAACGAGGAAGAAGAAGACCCGGTGGCCAGCAATGATTGGTTCCTTTGAATTCAGCGCGCGCTTTTTCATATTTTTAGGCCACTAACCAATTTTTGTTTTTGTTATTTATTCATTATTATATGTTAAACGCACGTTGGGTGGCTCAGTGGTATACGCATATGCTGGTAATGTTCATGACCTGGGTTCGAGCCCCAGGTCTTCACTCTTTCCAGGTTATTTTTCATTTAATATTCACATACAGTTTCAACGTTGTGGATCATCATACGTCCCTCCATCCAGCCGTCCACGCGTCCAATTTCATCAATCCAAGGGCACAGATTTGGAGAGCATGGTGGACCCTAGTCAATGCACCACACGATGCCTGAAAAAGTCAACAAGGCCTCCAGTAATGGGCCAGAATTATTGGGCTTTCACCTCCACTTTGGGGACAGATACCCCCCTAGGTTTGCCAATTTTTTACTTTCTTTATTTTTTTATTATATTATACTTTCTTTTAATTATTGTTTTATTAATTAATTTCATATTTTCATAATATATAAAAAACACATAAAAAAATCAGAAAAGAGAAAAATATAATAAATATTTTATTTTAGTATTTTTATAAATAAATTGCATTAATTAAATTTAGTTATTAAATTAGGTTTAATAGTAATGTTTTCTTAATAAATTTAAAATTTGTAGAACTAGGGTTTATGATAATTTCTATTCCTTTTTATTTTTCTTTCATAATAATTAAAATATTAAATATTTATTTTTGTAATTAAATTGCATGTAAATTAATTAGGGTTAATTTTAGGTTAAAATTTAATCTTCTTTTTAATAATAAAATAAAAATCGTAGAATTAGGGTTAGCATGTTATTTCAATTAATTCTTTTTCATTAAAATCATAAAATACCAAAAAAATACCAAAAACAATTTCTCTTCTTTTTTTTAAATTAATTAATTTCATCATTTAATTTAATCTTGCAAAAAGGGTCCAACGCCCTCGTTTTAATTCTTATTTAATTCGCGTGCTTATTTCTTTTTCTTTTAATATTTATGTATCTCTCCCAAGGCCGTGTAATTAATTTCTCGCACTTTTATTTTCTTTACTTTTTTCTGTCAAATCGGGTTCTGGAAATTTTGGCGATGTGGACCCGCGCCTTTTGTAATAGCTTAGAATCTTTTACTTTCCGCAATTTTTTTAACTGTTAATCAAGGCATGAAAGAATGAATGGACAAAAATAAAAACAAGCGCTAGATCACCAATAACATGACAAAAGACAAAAATACTTAAAAACGACACACAAATCGCACACACCACCCCTAGGGTACGCCTCATTGTTGCCTTGCCTCGAAAGGTGATCGTCGAGTAGAGGATGTCTTAGTAAGTCCTCATGATCCGGGAACCTGGCATGAGGGTAGCTTCTAAGGTGTCTTCCCATTGCTCTGGTGATCACCATGTCCCAAACCTCGAATTGACCCGAACACCTCCAACGGTGGTGCTACCTACCTCTCAATGGTGGGATGGCATTACTTTAAAGGACATTTACACAGACGAATTCCTTAGGGTAGGTAGACGACTCTAGATACTTGCTCTAAATTTCAAAACAAATCAAAAATACTTTTCACACCAACACATTTTTAAAAAGCTTTCGAAAGCATTTTTTCAAACACTCTTGAGGACCGATACAAGAGTCGAACTGAAATTTTCAAAGAAACTTTTTTAAAACCCACATTGAAAAGCAAACAAACCATTTTTGAAAACACAAGTGAGCAAGTATCTAAGAGCCCATGGATAACCATGGATAGAAAGGGTGCTAATACCTTCCCTTTCTATAACCTACCTCCCGAACCGAGAGCAATCTCTATAAGGAATTTTTCTGTGCTTTTGTCCTTTCCATTTGGAGAAAATAAAAGACGGTGGCGACTCTTGCTTACCGCGACATTTCGCGAACCAGCGTTAAACAGTCAGTTCCAGATCCACCGATCACAACCGCCCTTTCGGGTTTTCAGTCCATCGGGATACCCTTTATTGCCCAAGCCTCCTTTTCAGGTTTTCGACTTGCCGGGTGTACAGATTTTGCTTAATTTTCATCTCTTATTTTTGCCCGAACCCTTTTGGTTCGCCGGGAAGCCCTTATTTTTGCCTAGGCCAGTCGACCTAGCAGGTCTTTGATTATGCGTAGTATTTTTTCGACTATGTCCACGTTCTCAGAGCGCAGGGAGTTGTCACTGTCAGTAGCATTGTGTTGCTATACCAGAAGATGTCGGATCATGCAAGATTCGTTGCTGGAATTCATGTCCAATGCCCTAATTGATTCAGATGGAGATTTCCCCCTGGCTATTTGGCGTTTTAAGAGATTCCTTGAATCTTGACTTGACTGCCCTAGATGATGGACAATGGTCATGTCGTGCCCCTGGATTAAAAGTGTTTCTCCACTCGATGTGATCCTTTTTGTTGAGAAGATTTTTGTTCACTGGATATTCATCGTGCGAATTTCTCTGTTGTTCGAACAAATAATCATATGCAAACAATGTTATTTAAAAATGCAAAGCTTATGTCTGTCTTGAAGTTTTTTGAAAATGCAGTTTTTAATGAAACAAGCAAATTTTTTTCTTGTAAAATGTGATGTCAACTCAGGATTTTACAGCAAGCCTTAAGGAGTCAGGATACCTTTGTAACAGTATGCTTTCGAACTAACCCATGCTTCAGCTAGGACTTTCTAAGGGTTATAACGTGGCCTGGTTCATGGTTTAAGAAACAAAGGATAAAGGCTCAAATTTTATTTGTACCCACCCGCTCTTCGTGATGTTCTTCAAACCTAAACTCAGCTAATCGTGCGTTAGACCTTGTTTGAGTATTTGCTCTGATGTTCCGGTGATGGTTCGGATGTTGACAGTTTATTTTGGATAGACAGTCATTTCCCTTTTTTGTTGAGAGTCTGTAGGACCTCTTTCTTTTTGATTTTGTTATCCCTGTTTTTTTGCCCGAACTGTTTCTTTTTATATTTACAGTCAGCGGGATGCCCCAGTTTCGTAAGTCTCCTTCATAGGTTTTGACTTAATGGACTTTTATTTTGAGAGATAACGACTACCTGTCTTTATGATTATGTGGAACCATCACTGTCTTTTTGTCTCTGAAGGACTTCTTTGATGCCATTTATTGTGCACCTGGATCAACTGAGAGAACTACCCTGCCCCAGGTTATGATTAAGGGTTTTAATTTTCGAAAAGAAAAACTTCAACTTCTTTGGCTCAGAGGGGTTGACGAGGGATTATCTTCCTTATAACTCCAGTGTTTAGGATTTGAAACAATTCCTATTGAAATTCTGGCTGCAGATACTCAATGTCACGTTCAATGTTATGACACCGTATCTAACTTTCTATAAGACAGTAAATATAAAAACAGTAAAGAACACAGTCAATTGTTTACCCAGTTCAGTGTGCAACAACACCTACTCTGGGAGCTACCAAGCCAGGGAGGAAATCCACTATAAGAGATGTTAATTCAGGAATAAACCAACCAGTTTATCTTCTTCACTTAAGACCTACCCAATGCAACTTCAATCTAAGTACAACTTAAACCTGAGTTCCTACTCACTCCCCCTCAATCACAGCAGTGATACATAAAACAATTTGACTAATGAATTGATGAAGACACTCTTCAAAAACATACACTTGATTAAGCTTCACAGCTTTTTAATCAAGCAACACAACCACTCTTGCTTCACAGCTTTGAGTGATACACACACCTAACTTGACTCTGCTTCACAGCTTTAGTCAAGAGACATACAAACACTCTTGCTTCAAAGCTTTGAGTGCTACACAACCCTTACAATTAAAAACCTATTCCAAGTCACTTATCACAATGATAATTGCTTGGATTACAATAGTTAAAACTATACAGCTTACAAAAGATCTTCTGTCCAAAAAAGGGATTGCTTTCAAAACAGCAGCTCTGTTGAATATATAGCAGCTGCATCTTCAGTTAGGGTTTCCACAAAAAGCTAGGGTTAATTCCATTTGACCTTAAGACTAGGTCACAGGACTTTATCAACCAGGTTAGGGTTGAGCTAGGTTAACCCAAAGAAAACGCAGGATTCTGTTCTGGAAAGACTGAGTCATTTTCCTGAAAAAACTCAGAATTAACCAAACTGCAAACCTGTTAGTTCAGAACAGGATGTCTTAACATTTGTTATGACATCTGAATTCCTGTTTACTGATTTTGGTAAATGTGATCATTTTGCAAAATGCTCAGATACACACTCATAAACATCAGTACCTGTATGACAATATTTTTCTGCAAAGGTACCTAATGAATCAGTACAAACTAAACTAGAATGTTATGACATCAGTCATGACATTCACACATACACTTGGGATTTACCAAAAATGCAAGCCAATAACTAAAGAACTATAAACTCCCCCTTTAGCAGATTTTTGGCTAAAGACCCTAAGCAATCAGAGATAGTTAGCAGCAGAAAGAAATGACTACAGAAAAATTGAATGTCTAATTAAGTAAGTACCAAAATATATCTCCCCCTCTTTAGCCACAAATGGGCCAAAGATACATGTTCATAAAAATTATACAGTCATCCAGAAAAAAGTAATAAGAGCAGCAGCTAAAAACTGAACACTCTTCCAAACTCCACCAGGGACCAGCATCAACTCCACCAAACAGCAACCAACCTTTAAGCACTGTCATCAGACTCAGAGGAGCTAGTTTCTTCAGTATTGAGATGACCTTCAGCTTCTACACCCTCTTCCCTTCTGTTTCCTTCAGCTTCCTCCTTTTCTAACCTGGCAATTAGGATTTCTAGGGTCTTTTTCCTAGCTTCCAGTTCTTTGCAGGTCTCTTTTAATACAGCTATGACATCAGATGTCTTGGACTGGGTCTTCACAGACGATGTCTCAGCTGATGTTATGACAATATCAGGAGCATGAGATCCCTGAAACAGTTTGTAGTGCAACCCAAGGGCAGGAGCTCTTTTGCAAGCAGTATCTCTTGCCACCAGGATATCAGGGTATTGTGCAAGGATAATTCCACAAAGGAGGGAGGGAAAGGCAATTGGTCCTTTGACAGCATAACTACCAGCATGTTTTAAAGTTTGTTCAAAAATATACCTGCCATAGTCAAAAGCAGTCTTGGTTCCCACAGCATAAATAAATCTCCCCAATCCTGTGGAGATAGTTGATTTATGATTTGTAGGCACCCAGTTGGCTGCACCAATCTTGTGCAGGATGGAAAATTTCATGCTAAGTTTGCTGGCATTCAGCTTGCCTTTCAAGGGCCAGCACTTCACTTGCCTTGCTGTGATGGTTTGACAAACTTCATTGTCAATGACTTCCAGATCAGGACAATCCTCATTTGTTCTTCCAAGAAATTTGTTAATTTCTGATGGAGAGAAATTAACCCTTCTTCCTCTAACAAAAACACTTTCAAAGTCAGCTGACCTTCCATCAGCACAATCATTAGACAAGTTGACTATGAACTCCTTGACCAGATTTTCATAAAACTTGTTAAATTTTATCACTGTCTTCATCAGTCCAGCATTCTTGATCAGGTCCATGATGTCTTTGCACTCCATGGCATCATTGTTGAGTTCTCTTTCTAAAGCTATTCTCTTTAAGCAAACATACTTCCATCTGTTTGCATTGTCAGGATGATGAAAAGAGATGTTGTCTGTTGGGACTTCAGGAACTCTAGCAATTTTGCTGGAGGGGAGCTTCCTTCTGATAGGAATTTCTTCAGCATCAATCTCAAACTCTGATTCCTCATCAGAATCAGAAGATTCAGGTTCTTTTCTCTTCTTTGAAATTGGTTGTTTAGCAGTATGCACCTGGGCTTTCACCTTCCCTTTGGACTGAATAGTTTTCACAGATTCTACCCCAGCCATGCCTTCAGCCTTGGATTTCTTAACACCAGGTTTATCTTTGGACACACATTTTGCATCATTCTGATTACCCTTTCTTTTCATCAATCTCCTAGCTATGCTAGGGTTTACATTGGCAATCAGATCATTATCTGAGTAATCCTCATCCACATCAATGATAGGTGGATCAGCAGTCTTTTCTGAAGGGTTCTGAATGTTGTCATTTTGTGTCACAACATTCTCAGAGACATCTACATTCTCAGAGACGTCCACATTTGGGCTTCCTGATTGATTTAAAGGGACAGAAATCCCCGGTACAGGTTGGTTTCCGCTTAGTATACTAGTAACAAGCCTAGCAATAACTTGATGAACTTGAACTGATCCTTCTCTATTTGGTACAGAAGAAGAAGGATGAGAATGATTACCAGAGGCTGCAGCTTGAGCTCTTCCTGCATGTCTAGTTCTCAGATTTTTGACTTTGGCGGGGTCAGTTGCCATCTCTCTGAGAGGAGTGACCTCAAGAACTTCAGATTCTATGCATGTGGTGATTGCTCTAGAGTCTTGGTCAGATGATGAAGATGATGAGGATGATGAATTCGCCTTGGTTGAAGATGATGTCTGAGACATTTTGATTGACTTAGAGCACCAGTAGCAATTTGAGAGAAAATTTTGATTGAGAGAAGGGAACAGGTTGCAAAGTCGAGAGAGGTAGGAGGCAAAAGAGAGTCTTTTCAACTTCTTAAGTATTTTGAAAGAATTTGGAAAACATATGATTAACCCACTAAAAATAGACTTAACAAAATTAACTCCTTCAACCCTTGTTTTAAGAAAAATTAATTGCTATAATTTCTCATGTTGGCAAATACCCAACCTGCCCCTCAAGTTTTCAAGTTTATTTCCAACAAGAGCCTTGGTAGAAGAATCAGCCAGCTGAAGCTTAATGATACCATGTTCCAGTTTAATTGACTTCTTCTCTACAAAGTCAATGTGCTTGGTCCTGCTATGCTGAATAGGGTTCATGGAAATATTGATTGTATTCAGATTGTCACAATATAATGTCACAACATCTTGTGAGACATTATACTCAGTGAGCATCTGTTTTGTCCAGATATTTTGAAAACAGTTATTCCTAGCTGCAACCATTTCCGCACAGAGTTGGGAAGGCATTCTTTTGACATGAATCATAGTTCTGGTTGATTCTTGAATGATTTTCTTTTTGTCCACTCCATTATGATGGAGAGTTATAGGAGAAGAGACTTCACGACTCATTTCTTCAGGGAAACAGAATTTATTAGACTTGTTGTTTCCAACATCCTTGTCATGATTACTTCTGGTTCTGACAACACATCCTTCTTCAAGTTTATTCACCACATCATAGACATGTTTCTTTTTACCAAGCCTTTCAATTTTAAGTTCACCATAAACCCTTCTTTTATCAATCTGTAGTTTTGGAGTCCTTCTGACTGCTTCCATAGAGATAGCTCTTTTCATTCTTCTTAGATGACCAAGCTTATGATGCCACAGTTTCATCTCTTTTTCTTCTTTGGTAATTGGACACATAGTGGAGTTATTAGTGTTCTCAGGCTGCCACAAGTAACAGTTATCTTTGGATCTGATTCCTTTCATTACAACTTCTAGTTTTTCATTAATTACTAGACATTCAGATTTTGAGAAGTTTACCTTGAATCCTAGATCACATAATTGACTGATACTAATGAGATTAGCAGTCAGCCCTTTTACCAGCAAGACTTCACTCAGACTTGGAACTTCAGGGCAGTCCAAATTACCAACTCCTTTGATTTCACCTTTAGCACCATCTCCAAAGGTCACATAACTAGTGTTGTGAGGTTTAACATGATTGAGAATGTTCTTTATTCCAGTCATGTGTTTAGAACACCCACTGTCAAAATACCAGCCTTCCTTTGCAGACACTCTCAGGGAAGTATGGGCTATCAGGGCAGTAGCCTTTTTCTTCCATTGAGGAGTATGTGGTACCTTTTTAGACTTAGGTTTGACACCTGAGTTTTGATTGGGGTATCCATGCAATCTGAAGCAGAAGGGTTTTATGTGGCCATATCTCCCACAATGATGACATCTCCATCTTTGGTACCTTTTCTTCATATGTCTCTGTTCCTGATGTTGAGAGTTGTGTTGAGACATCAGCTTTGACAATTGTTTAACAGGCCTGATCTTCTTGTCTGCACCAGATTTCTTAGCTTCCACAAATCCTAGTCCAGATTTATTTCCCACATTTTGTCCAACTTGAAGAATCTCTTCCAATTTATCTGTTCCATTGGTCAGCATCTTGACAGATTTGGTCATATGGTTCAGTTGTGAGTTCAGCAATTGAACTTCCCCTTCTAGACGACTTATAGTTTCAAGATCTGCCCTTTTTTCAGCCTCCATCTTTATAATGAGTTTTGATTGTTTCTCATTCTGCACACAGACTTCAGCACTTCTGATACACAATTTCTTGTAGGTATCAGCCAGTTCTTCAAATGTCACTTCTTCATCACTGGTGTCACTTTCAGATGTACAAACACCAGTTAGAGCAGTAACTAGTTTGGCAGATTCTTCTTCAGAATTACTTTCTGAATCACAGTCAGACCAAGTCGCAGTCATTCCTTTCTTTTGTTTCTTAAGAAAGGTTGGACATTCAGCTCGAATATGCCCATATCCTTCACAACCATGGCATTGAATTCCTCTGCCTTGGTTTCCCTTCTCTTCTGACCTTGGTCTTCTGCTGGAACTGTCAATGTCAGAGGGAATGTTATGAACATTAGACCTTGACTTTGGATCTATTCTTTTGATGAGTTTGTTGAACTGTCTTCCAAGCATGGCTATAGCTTCTGAAATATTTTCTTCTTCATCCTCCTTGTTGTCAACATCAGTGTTGGATACAAGTGCTATGCTCTTGTTCTTCTTGTCACCATTTTCAGTGATCCCCATCTCATAAGTCTGAAGAGACCCAATAAGTTCATCCACTTTCAACTTGCTGATGTCCTGGGCTTCTTCTATGGCAGTTACCTTCATTGCAAATCTTTTGGGCAAGGATCTGAGAATCTTTCTCACCAATTTTTCTTCTGCCATTTTTTCTCCCAGTGCTCCTGAGGTGTTGGCAATCTCCAAGATGTTCATGTGAAACTCATGAATGGTTTCATCTTCCATCATTTTTAGATTTTCAAACTTGGTAGTCAACATCTGAAGCCTTGACATTTTTACTTTGGAAGTGCCCTCATGAGTAGTTTTGAGAGTGTCCCAAACTTCCTTGGCCAGTTCATATTGATGTACTAGTCTGAAAATGTTTCTATCAATTCCATTGAACAAGGCATTTAAAGCTTTGGAATTTCCCAGGGCTAACTCATCTTCTTCTTTACTCCAATCTTCCTCAGGCTTCAGACTGATTGTTCTATCTTTCTCAGTTATGGTGGGATGGTTCCATCCTTTGTCAGCAGCTCTCCAAGCCTTTTTGTCCAGAGATTTTAAGAAGGCAATCATACGAGGTTTCCAGTAGTCATAATTAGTTCCATCCAGAATGGGTGGTCTATTTCCAAAAACTCCTTCTTTGTCCATAGTGCCAGAAAGTGATATCCCTAGATCTCACCCAGTAATACAGGCAGGGTGCCTGCTCTGATGCCAATTGAAATTCTGGCTGCAGATACTCAATGTCACGTTCAATGTTATGACACCGTATCTAACTTTCTATAAGACAGTAAATATAAAAACAGTAAAGAACACAGTCAATTGTTTACCCAGTTCAGTGTGCAACAACACCTACTCTGGGGGCTACCAAGCCAGGGAGGAAATCCACTATAAGAGATGTTAATTCAGGAATAAACCAACCAGTTTATCTCCTTCACTTAAGACCTACCCAATGCAAATTCAATCTAAGTACAACTTAAACCTGAGTTCCTACTCACTCCCCCTCAATCACAAGCAACACAACCACTCTTGCTTCACAGCTTTGAGTGATACACACACCTAACTTGACTCTGCTTCACAGCTTTAGTCAAGAGACATACAAACACTCTTGCTTCAAAGCTTTAAGTGCTACACAACCCTTACAATTAAAAACCTATTCCAAGTCACTTATCATAATGATAATTGCTTGGATTACAATAGTTAAAACTATACAGCTTACAAAAGATCTTCTGTCCAAAAAAGGGATTGCTTTCAAAACAGCAGCTCTGTTGAATATATAGCAGCTGTATCTTCAGTTAGGGTTTCCACAAAAATCTAGGGTTAATTCCATTTGACCTTAAGACTAGGTCACAGGACTTTATCAACCAGGTTAAGGTTGAGCTAGGTTAACCCAAAGAAAATGCAGGATTCTGTTCTGGAAAGACTGAGTCATTTTCCTGAAAAAACTCAGAATTAACTAAACTGCAAACCTGTTAGTTCAGAACAGGATGTCTTAACATTTGTTATGACATCTGAATTCCTGTTTACTGATTTTGGTAAATGTGATCATTTTGCAAAATGCTCAGATACACACTCATAAACATCAGTACCTGTATGACAATATTTTTCTGCAAAGGTACCTAATGAATCAGTACAAACTAAACTAGAATGTTATGACATCAGTCATGACATTCACACATACACTTGGGATTTACCAAAAATGCAAGCCAATAACTAAACAACTACACCTATACCTCATCAGCGGGGTCTGTTCAAAAGCATACTGTAAAGATCATGGTATCGTTTTCGTCATCCTCCCTCAAGAGGCTTAGAATTATTAATCGAGAGTTTGAACATCACAAAAAAATGAAAGCAGTTTGAATATAGTGAATGCGAATATATTGATTCAAAACATACATATGCGATGCATTAATGAAAGTAATAAAGTTTTCTATGACAATAATTGTTTGTATAAGCAAAGAAAAATACAACTTGAAAATTCCAATGAACAAAAAATCCTCTAGTCTTAGGACTGGTCACTTCAAATGGTGAACCTTGGAGGGATGGTAGAAGAACTCCGCCTGACCATCTTGTGTGAATTCCAATGCTCCTTCATCAATCAGGTCTTGGATCTTGTTCTTCAGAGACCAACAATCATCGGTGTCATGTCCTGGACTGGCAGAGTGGTAGGCACACCTTTTATTGGGATGATAGGTAGGAGCTGAGGTGTTGGGATTCCGGGGAGAAGCCCTTAATGTGATCAGATTCAATCTCAACAGGCGTTGTAAAGCTTGAAACAACGACATGTTAAGCTGGATGAATTGCCTCCTGGGCTTGTCTGGCTTGCTCTGATCAACCCATTGTTCTTGGTGAGGTCGTTGTTGGACTTGTGAAGTAGTAGCAGCTCGGAGAGGTCTATTCACTGAACCAAACCTTTGACTTCTTGGAAGTTGATTAATGGCTTGATCCTCGGCCTGGACTGTTTGCTTCATGTCGTTGTCGTGACGAAGCTGGTTGACCACGGTTCTCAACTCTTCTTGCTCCCGAGCTAAGCCTTGGATAAGGGCCATCTGCCCCAGCATCTGAGTTTTCATTGCATCTACCTCAGCTTGCAGATGTTTCAGTTGTTCATCCTTATCGTCTTCAGGGCTGTTCTTGACCAAATTCCCCATGAGGAGTGCTCTCAACTCTTCCTTCCCCTTGGATAGGCTTAGGAAGATTTCCCCGAACTGAGTCTCTTGAGCAGGGAACTCCTGGTTGTTTTGTTGGAAAGCCATTGCTGAAATAAACAGCGAAGAAGGTAAGTGACCTGTAACAAGGGTACCTGTTATACAATGATGTGTATGTATGCATGCAATGTTTTCAAGGGTCTCGCGAGGTAAACAAGAAAATTGTTAGCATTTGAATTTTGTAGGTTGATTGAAGGAACTTCATGTTGTTGAGAGTCCTTCTTCAAGAGTTAGGCTCACCATATCGAGTGGGTCACAGCCCCTGACTTAAGCTGTCATGTTTTGATCTTTGGACAACCTTGGCTAGAGGAAAATAAATCCCCTTTGCCCCTTGCTAGACATTTGATTCATCATGACCTGCATTACAAACCCTTGAGATCCTTGAAATGGATTAGTCCTTATGCAGGATGTATGCAATGGTATGATGGTATGATGTTATGTACAGGTATGTAAGTAAGCCCTGCAATGAGTCCAGATTAAGGACTGTAAACAAAACCTGCAAGGAACTCATGTGTCAGATAACAAGAATGTGCCAGTAGTTCAAGTTTGAAGGCACACAAGACATCCCTTAGAGTTCAGGCCAACATGAAGTTTAGGTACTACCCTCTTGAAGTTGGTGGGCTCAAAACCTGTCCTATCAAAAGTAACCGGGTTCTAAGGAGCTCAATATCATTGGGTTGTTTTCCATGTTCATTGTTTTAATTTAGCCACTGAACTGGCGATCAAAATATTCCAAGAAAACAACCCTCAATGAGTGTAGTATCGAGTATCTACCAACTTCGGACTGCACCAAAGTCGGTCATCTCACTACCCCTAAAGAGGCCATGATGGTTGTGATCGGTGGATCTGGAACTGACTGTTTAACGCTGGTTCGCGAAATGTCGCGGAAGCAAGAGTCGCCACCGTCTTTTATTTTCTCCAAATGGAAAGGACAAAAGCACAGAAAAATTCCTTATAGAGATTGCTCTCGGTTCGGGAGGTAGGTTATAGAAAGGGAAGGTGTTAGCACCCTTTCTATCCATGGTTATCCATGGGCTCTTAGATACTTGCTCAATGTGTTTTCAAAAATGTTTGTTTGCTTTTCAATTGTGGGTTTAAAAAAGTTTCTTTGAAAAAATTTCAGTTCGACTCGTACGTCAGAGTGTTTGAAAAGTTTGTTTTGAAAGCTTTTGAAAATGTATTGGTGTGAAAAGTTTTTGATTTGTTTTGTTTTTAAAGAGAGCAAGTATCTTTGAGAACCTACCTACCCTAAGGAATTCGTCTGTGTAGATGTCCTTTAAAGTAGTGCCATCCCACCATTGAGAGGTAGGCAGCACCACCGTTGGAGGTATTCGGGTCAATTCGAGTTTGTAGGGACATGGTGATCACCAGAGCAATGGGAAGACACCTTAGAAGCTACCCTCATGCCAGGTTCCCGGATCATGAGGACTTACTAAGACGTCCTCTACTCGACGACCACCTTTCGAGGCAAGGCAACAGTGAGGCGTACCCTAGGGGTGGTGTGTGCGATTCGTGTGTCGTTTTCATTGATATTTGTCTTGTCATGTTTATTGGTGTTCTACGCTTGATTTTATTTAAGCCATACATTCTTTCATGCTTTTTGTTAACAGTTTAAAAATATTTGCGGAAAAGTAAATCTAAAGCTATTACAAATGGCGCGGGTCCACATCGCCAAAATTAAACCGGACCCGATTTGACGGAAAGTAAACAAAGCAAATAAAAGTGCGAAAAGTATAAGTTACAACGCTTTGGGAGAGATACATGATTATTTAACGACATAAAATAAATATGCGAAATTAAACAATTAAAAATGTGGGCGTTGGACCCTTTTGCAAAGAAAATTAAAGTTAATGAGGAATTACGATTAAAATTAAATGTTTTTGTTTTTTTGGTATTTTTATGTTTTTTAAGATTTAATAGAAAAAGAGAATTAATTAAAATTAAAATAAAACGTCAAACCCTAATTCTAACGGCTTTTAAATTTATTATGAAAGTATTAAATTGAAACCTAAATTAAACCTAATTTTTTTTATGTACAATTAATTATAAAAATGAATAAATAATATTATTAGAAAGAAAAAAGAAAACAAAAAAAAAAGGAATAAAAAGTTATTAAACCTAATTCTATATTTTTGGATTTTTAGTTATTAAAAAAGAATTAAAATTGTAACCTAATTAAAACTAAATATTTACATGTGAAAATACTTATAAAAACAATTAAAATAAATATTACATTTTTGCTCTTTTTCTGATTTTTTGTGTATTTTATAATTTGGTAAAAATAATTAATTAAATTAAAAACAATGAAGCAAATAAAATAATAATTAAAAATAAAAAATAAAAAGAAAATTGCAAACCAGGGGGGGGTTCAGGCCCCAAAGTGGAGGTTAAATGTGAAATTCTGGCCCAGCAAGCTTTTTGATCCGTTTGACTTTTTTCAGTTTGTGTGCTAACGCGTTGACTTGCGTTTATGGTACACCTTTGATCGTGGCACTCTGATTAATTCTCGCAGGCACGTGGACGTCTGGATGATGGTGGTATATCATGCGCTCCACCTTTGAAATTGCATGGGAAGACGCTTTGCAAAATAATATAGAAATAATGTAGACCTGGGATTCGAACCCAGGTCTTGAGCTATGCCAATCCTTATGCCTGCCGTCTGTGCCAATTAACGCGTTTTACATATATTAGACAAACAAATATTATAAAAGAAAATGGATCAACGCATGGAAACGCGCGCAAATTTTTAAACAAGCCAATCACTTGATGCCACGACTCCATCTTCTCCATGCGTTCCTGAAAACAAAAACATATGGCAACGGTTTCTATGGCGTGGGTTTAGGCAGGCTATTGAAAAATAGCGAATAGCCCATCTCTAAACATAAATTTGGCGCGAGCATTGCATCTTCTTCATCCAAGCTTTCTGGTCTGAGTGGTGGTGGTTTGGGATCCCAATTTTACTTGGTTTCAAAATCCCCAATTGGGAGCTCTGCAAACCCTAAACTGCATCAATGGCTAAATCGCATATATAACACAAAAACGCAATCAAACTGTATGGTTAGCATCAGAAACTCATAACAAACATGAATCAATGAATAAAAATGGCAAAGTATGCATAAATCATGATGCACGATTCCAGAAATTTCTTGACACAGTTGGTGCTCGTTTTACCAGTTCTTGGCGTTTTGATCAATGATTCTGATTGGAACACACTCAATAGACCTTGAGCAAACTATTGGAATGAAAATTAGGCTTTGAATCATCCTCCAACAATGATTTCAGTTTTGTGTTTTCAAGGAATTTTTTCAAGTTTCTAATGAGTTCTTTAGCGCAGCTTAGAGTGTAGCACGATTAGGTTTGTGTCCCTGGCTTTGTAGTGAAGGCATTAGGTTAAGAAAATTGAATCAAATCTCTTCTAATCAATGATTTTGCAAATTGATCTTTCACCATTATGTTTCATATCTTTTCCATGTCCTTTTGTGCAAATCATGATCAAATCAAACCAAATCTTTCCTAATTGGCATATGCACGAAATATTGAGTCTAGAATGTGTACAAAAAGATTGGTTAGGGTGAATTAAATATTTTCCATATATTAAAATGATTTAAATGAATTAATATTAATAGAAATTCAAATAAATAAATAAAAAATGAGAAAATACTTCCCTTTGGGCCAAATGGTCGTGCACATGTTTAAAATGATGAATCATGGAAGAAAAATGGGCCCATTAGCATTTTTAGGTCATTTGAAGTAATGTTGACTTTTCAAAATATCCAAAAATTTCCCAACTTCCACAAGGCATAACTTGCTCAATTTTTAATCTTTTCTCATGTTCTTGGACATTTTGGAAAGGTCTTTGAGTCCTTTAACCAATGCCTTTGGTCCCATGTCATTTTGATTTACCAATCTCAAGTTATGGCCTTTGACTTAAAGTCCCTTTTTGTTGACTTTTGAAAATGACCTATAATGTTGAAATTGATAACTTTTTGTGAGAGCATTTCTTGGACTTGAAGTATGAAGATGAGTTGTAGGAAATGTCTTTCTCTTCAAAATGAGATTTGGATGGAATTTTTCTGATAATCCATGTGAAAGTTATGCTCTGGTCAATTTCAGTTGACTTTTTCAACTGTCCAAATAAGGAAACTTTTGCATCTTTGATGATTTCTGAGCCAAATTTTGAGAATCATGATCAAGCATTGATCAAATGATGTTTGTGGCTTCAAAATGATATGTTGACCAAAAATTTGAACTTTTGACTGCCAAATGACCATTTTGCCCCTACAGTTGACTGTAGTGCAATTTAGGGTTTTGACTGTGCAATTTTGAGCTGAATGCCTTGAAACTTTGTATGAAGATGCTTGACCACATTTGTAGGCATGTGAGACTTGATTAGGCCTTTGAAAACTTCATTTTCTTGATCAGACCACAAACCCTAGTTTTGACTGTATAGGAGACCTTTGCACTGTACAACCCTTGGGGAATTTTGCAACTTGACTTGGCAATTTCCTGGAGAATATGGGAGGGAAAATTTTGGGGTACAACAGTTGCCCCTGTTCAATCTTCTTAGACCTGAGGATGCAGATTGGCTGACGTGCCTTTCGTAATCCGAGGGTAGAAGATGATTGGACACTAGAGTGCCCAGAAATTTGCGCTCACATAGTGGCAGTGTGGTGGGAATGGGCTTATAGATGCCATTTATAGATTGATGGATAGGATGATGGGCTTATAGATGCCATCTGGATGTTGATCGCGTAGGAGATTCCTTGGCGAGAACCTGCATACCTGCAAAACAGAAAATGAGTACCTGACACGTTGCAGGAGTTGGTTTTCAGATGCTTGGTCTAGATATGTCCTGACTGGTTACAGGAGCTGAATCTGGAGCTTCAAACGGCGATGAATGAACCAGGAATGGTTACTGCCTTAGCATGAATGGTAAGAGAACCTTGGGCGACTTTAACTTCAACAACGCTCGTTGAGGAAACTCTTGGGTGACTTTAACTTCAACAACGCTCGTTGAGGAAAATCTTGGGTGACTTTAACTTCAACAACGCTTGTTGAGGAAAATCTTGGGTGACTTTAACTTCAACAACGCTCGTTGAGAAAAATCTTGGGTGACTTTAACTTCAACAACGCTCGTTGAGAAAAATCTTGGGTGTCTTCTACTGGATAAGCATCAGGGAGATCTTAGGGTCGATCTGACTGAACCAGAGAAGGCTTTTGACTGGATAAGCATCAGGAAAATCTTAGGGTCGATTTAACTGAACCGGTCTAGGTCTTGAAATGTCTTTAAATGGAATAAGTGTCAGAACGTCGCCATATTTGGTTCATATCTGGACTATATCTGGAAGGAAATCTGGAAGCAGTATCAGAACGTCACCATATCTGGATCATATCTGAAACTATATCTGGAAGGAAATCTGGAAGCAGCATCAGAACGTCACCATATCTGGATCATATCTGAAACTATATCTAGAAGGAAACCTGGAAGCAGCATCAGAACGTCACCATATCTGGATTACATCTGAAACTATATCTGGAAGGAAATCTGGAAGCAGCATCAGAACGTCACCATATCTGGATTACATCTGAAGCTATATCTGGAAGGAAATCTGGAAGCAGTATCAGAACGTCACCATCTCTGGGTCATATCCGAAACTATATCTAGAAGGACCTCTGGAAGCAGCATTAGAATGTCACCATATCTGGTTTACATCTGAAGCTATATCTGGAAGGAAATCTGGAAGGAGTATCAGAACGTCACCATCTCTGGGTCATATCCGAAACTATATCTAGAAGGACCTCTGGAAGCAGCATCAGAACGTCACCATATCTGGTTTACATCTGAAGCTATATCTAGAAGGATATCTGGAAGCAGTATCAGAACGTCACCATATCTGGGTCATATCTGAAACTATATCTAGAAAGGATATCTGGAAGCAGCATCAGAACGTCGCCATATCTGGGTCATATCCGAAACTATATCTAGAAGGACCTCTGGAAGCAGCATCAGAACGTCACCATATCTGGATCATATCTGAAACTATATCTAGAAAGAATTGCGTTAGTTGATAGTAATCATTTTTGTATTGATCTTTTTCCTGAAAAGGCAAAACATAATTGTATGCAAAATCATGATGCATGAACTGTATGTTTTCAAAATTGATGAGATTCGTGTAGCATGATGCATATGCATGCTATAATGTATGAAGATGTGATGTTTATGAATGTATTTTTGTCTAAGAAAATAAATCCTTGACGGGTGCCGGGAAGTCACTCCTGGGCTGATGTAGAAGAATAGATTTTGCCTCCGTTGGGGATGATAGTTGCAAGAATACCGGTAGGAGAAGATAACTCCGTCGGGGAATGAACTTGGCGAATGGATTACTCTGCGGGGAGAAAAGATACTCTAGTGACCATGCTGAGAAGCAATACTTTGTGGGGATAGAGATGCTTTGCTGAGTGCTGATAATAGTTTGTTGGGGATACCCTTGCTATTGGAAGTGTTGATAGACTTCGCTGGGGATAGGAAGACTTTGTCGAGGACGCTCTTTCCGTGGCTTTTGGCTGAGGATAACCCAGTTATATCCGATTAAGGAAATAACTCTTTAAATAAAGCCGGGAGACGCGTTCGTGCGCTGCGAGGATAAGCAGCCAGAATTTACTGGGGATATGCTTATTGCTTGGGGATGTGAATTCCATCTTTCCTGGGGTAGCTGGATTGGACTCTCCTGGGGAAGTATTGAACCGTATTGGTTATGTTCTTCAACGGATCCTACCTTGATACCTTGGAGGACAGATCAATCAGATTGCTTAGACCACCCATTATTGCCCCTGTTTTTTGATGTGGGAGCGGAAGATACCTGTGGAGGTGCTTGATAGTTGTTGATGGACAAACCTTCTTCTAGTAGGCAGGTGACAAGAAGACGGGACACAGTCGTACGCTTTAATCCCT
Organism: Vicia faba; assembly: GCA_948472305.1. Classification (NCBI taxonomy): domain Eukaryota; kingdom Viridiplantae; phylum Streptophyta; class Magnoliopsida; order Fabales; family Fabaceae; genus Vicia; species Vicia faba. Next base: position 146,607,888 of record OX451741.1, read on the forward strand.
AACTTTTGCCTGGACCGCCCTTTCGGGTTTTCAGTCCACCGGGATACCCATTTTTGCCCAAGCCGCCTTTTCAGGTTTTCGACTTGCCGGGTGTACAGATTTTTCATTTCATCCCTTATTTTTGCCCGAACCCTTTTGGTTCGCCGGGAAGCCCTTATTTTTGCCTAGGTGTGTCAACCTAGCGGGTCTTTGATTTTGCGTAGTATCTTTTCGACTATGTCCATGTTCTCAGAATGTAGGGAGTTGCCCCTTTTTGTCATGCCACCAGAAGGTGTTTGATCAGGCAAGATTCGTTGCTGGAGTGCCCCAAGTGACTCGGGCGGAGATTTGCCCCAGGCTATTTGGCCTTTGAGAGATTCTCCAAATCTTGATTGGACTGCCCCAGATAATGGACAATAGTCATGTCCTGCCCCTTGATTGGAAGCGCTTTTGTTCACAAGGTGTTCATCGTGCGAATTTCCCTGCTGTTCAAATAAAAAGTCATATGCGAACAAAGTTATGTTAAAAATGCAAAGCCTATGTCTGTCTTGAAGATTTTGAAAATGCATTCTTTTTCATAAAACAAGTAAATGTTTGTAAAACGTGATGTCAACTCCGTATTTACCGTAGGCCTTCAGGAGTCAGGATACCTTTCGTAACAGTATGCTTTCGAATTAACCCGTGCTTCAGCTAGGACTTTTACGGGTTATAACGTGGTCTGGTTCACGGTTTAAGAAACAAAGGATAAAGGCTCAAATTTTATTTGTACCCACCCGCTCTTCGTGATGTTCTCCAAACCTAAACTCAGTTGATCGTGCGTTAGACCTTGCTTGAGTCTTTGCTTTGATGTTCCAATAATGGTTCAGATGTTGATAACTTATTTTGAATAGGCAGTCATTTTTGTTTTTGTTGAGGATTTGTAGGACCTCTTTCTTTTTTGATTTCGTTATCCCTTTCTTTTTTGCCTGAACTGTTTCCTTTTTTGGAATTACAGTCAGCGGGATGCCCCAGTTTCATAAGTCCCCTTTGTAGGTTTAGACTTTTTGGACTTTTCATTTATGAATTTTGATGATGACTGCCTGTCCTTTTGGTTGTCCTGAACCATCACTGTCTTTTGTTTTGTAAGGACTCCTTTGGTGCCATTTGTTATGCACTTGGATCAACTGAGAGAACTACCCTGCCCCAGGTTATGATAAAGGGTTTTAAATTTCGAAAAGAAAAACTCCTACTTCTTTGGCTCAGAGGGGTTGACGAGGGATTATCATCCTTATAACTCCAGTGTTTAGGGATTGAAACAATGCCTGTACCTCATCAGCGGGGTCTGTTCAAAAGCATACTGTAGATCGTGGTATCGTTTTCGTCATCCTCCCTCAAGAGGCTCAGAATTATTAACCAAGAGTTGATCATCAGAAAAAATGTGAAAATAATTTTGAATATAATGAAAACAATTGTATTAATTCCCAAAACAGACATATGCGATGCATTAATAGAATAAAAGAGTTTGCTATGACATTAATTGTTTGTATAAGCAAAGAAAAATACAACTCAAAAATTCAAATAAACAAAAGGCTTCAATGATTGGGCAACGGAGCAGTGATTATGTTCGGAGTCTCAGGCACTTCAAACTGAATCTCCCCGGCGTCGATCATGTCTTGGATCTTGTTCTTGAGAGGCCAGCAGTTGTCCGTAGTATGCCCCGGGCTATCAGAATGATATGCGCACCTATCATTGGGATAATAGTTGGGAGCGGAAGTATTCGGATTCCGAAGAGGAGCCCTTAAGGTGATCAGCCCTGCCTTCAACATTTGTTACAGTGCTTGATCCAGCGACATGTTGAGTTTGGTGTACTGTCGTTTCTCCTTTCGCTGCTGCCCCTGTCCTTGTTGAGCAGGTCCGGGATTGGAGATCTGGATTGCCCCTACCTCATGACGGCTCTTTTTACCGTGCACATCATTGGATTCTTTCTTTCCATGATGAGGCTTTTTATCAGAAGGTGCAGCCTCTTGAATTTTCCCAGACCGGATACCAGCTTCTATTCGCTCTCCAGTCAAGATAAGATCTGTGAATCCAGCAGACGAATTCCCAATTAGGTGGTTGTAGAATGGACCAGACAGGGTCCCCAAGAACATATCGACAAGTTCCCGATCAATCAGAGGTGGTTGTACTCTTCCAGCAAGATCCCTCCATTTCTGCGCATATTCTTTAAAACCTTCATTTGATCCTAACGACATACCCTGGAGTTGGGTACGCGTAGGAGCAAGGTCGGCATTATATTGATACTGCTTGTAGAAAGCAGTAGCCAACTCCTCCCAGTTACGAACCTTGGTCCCATCTAGCTGGTAGAACCATTCGAGATGAGTCCCTGAAAGACTCTCCTGGAAGAAGTGGATCCACAAATTCTTGTCCACCGTATATGGTTGAATCTTCCGAACATAGGACCTGAGATGTAACTTGGGACAAGACGCCCCGTCATACTTGGTAAAGGATGGTGCTTTGAACTTCCGAGGAATAATCACACCAGTTGACAAACCCAGATCTCCAAAATCCAGCCCAGGTACCTGTTGGATCTCCATAGCATTCAGCCTATCCTCCAACTGTTTATACTTGTCTTCGGCAGGAGGGTATTGTTCGTCGTTGAAATCTGTCTCGTTGTCGGAGACCACTGGACTAGGCACCTCTCTCTCATGGTGACTGCTTTCCCTCGCAGATGGGGTAGTCCTCTCAGTTTCAGTCTGCGGTGTGTTCCCAGATCTGCGCCTAGGGTTGAACAAAACAGTCCTCTTCTTCCTCTTCTCCTTCTTCAAAAGCAGAGCCTTCAGATCTTGTTGCCCCTGGGTTAAATTCATGATCAGCCCTTGGAACTGGGCGTTCTGAGCCTGGAGGGCCTTGATGGACTGCTCAGCTGATGATTCAGGATTCATGGCGATCGGCTGAAATAAACAGCGAGGAAGGGTAAGCAACCTGTCAAAGGGATACCTGCAATGCAATGAGATGTATGACATGCATGTAATGTTTTCAAGGACCTCGCAGGGTAAACAAGAAAATTAGTTAGAGTTGGAAACTGGCAACTTGATTGAAGGAACTTCATGTTGTTGAGAGTCCTTCTTCAAGGGTCAAAGGCTCACCATATCCAGTGGGTCATAGCCCCTGACACCCTTGGCTAGAGGAAAATAAATCCCCTTTGCCCCTTGCTGGGTAATTGGTTTATCATGACCTGCATCACAAGCCCTTGAGATCCTTGAAATGGGTTAGGATGTGTGCAATGGTATGCAATGGTATGATGTCATGCTATGCATGGGATAACGTAAGTGACCCTGTTATGAGCCCCAATTAAGGACTATAAACAAACCCTGCAAGAAACTCAGTATACTTTGTTATGAGTCCCTATTAAGGACTATAAACAAACCCTGCAAGAAATTTAGTAAACCCTGTTATGAGTCCCAATTAAGGACTATAAACAAAACCTGCAAGACTTAGTAACCCTGTTATGAGTCCCAATTAAGGACTATAAACAACCCTGCAAGAATTTTAGTACCCTGTTATGAGTCCCAATTAAGGACTATAAACAAGACCTGCAAGAAACAAGTGTCAGGTAACAAGCACGCAGATAGTCAAGTACGAAGGCACACAAGTCACACAAAAGAGCCCTTAGGGTTCAGGCCAGCATGAGGTCTAGGTATTACCCTCTTGAAGTTGGTGGGTTCAACCTGTCCTAATCAAAGTAACCGGGTTCTTAGAGGATCCCAATATCATTGACTACCCTCAATCGGTCATAACTCCAGCATCGCAATCTTTTCTTGCGGCCAGAACCATCACGAGAGTTTAGCCTCCATGGGCGTAGCATACTGCTACTGTTCTAATGGCCAAGTTGGGTCATTTAAGGTTCTAAGGTCTGTTGGTGCTTAATGACTCCTTGGAAGACCCATATTCTCCCCGTTTCAACACGAGGGATATCGGTACAGACCAAGGCGCCACACCAACGTAGCCACTGCTTCACCCATGTCGGTATACGCCGGACAGGTCCCTCACAGCTTATGCTACCTAAACAGGGTATCCCCAGATCCGGGTTAGGATCTATGTAACTCCGATACAACCCACAATAGTAAAGCAAGCAAAGAAGACAATTGAAAACACAGTTATGAACTAACCCTAAGGCACACCTCACTTTAAGTTTACACTCCCCAGCAGAGTCGCCAGTTCTGTGATCGGTGGATCTGGAACTGACTGTTTAACGCTGGTTCGCGAAATGTCGCGGAAGCAAGAGTCGCCACCGTCTTTTATTTTCTCCAAATGGAAAGGACAAAAGCACAGAAAAATTCCTTATAGAGATTGCTCTCGGTTCGGGAGGTAGGTTATAGAAAGGGAAGGTGTTAGCACCCTTTCTATCCATGGTTATCCATGGGCTCTTAGATACTTGCTCAATGTGTTTTCAAAAATGTTTGTTTGCTTTTCAATTGTGGGTTTAAAAAAGTTTCTTTGAAAAAATTTCAGTTCGACTCGTACGTCAGAGTGTTTGAAAAGTTTGTTTTGAAAGCTTTTGAAAATGTATTGGTGTGAAAAGTTTTTGATTTGTTTTGTTTTTAAAGAGAGCAAGTATCTTTGAGAACCTACCTACCCTAAGGAATTCGTCTGTGTAGATGTCCTTTAAAGTAGTGCCATCCCACCATTGAGAGGTAGGCAGCACCACCGTTGGAGGTATTCGGGTCAATTCGAGTTTGTAGGGACATGGTGATCACCAGAGCAATGGGAAGACACCTTAGAATCTACCCTCATGCCAGGTTCCCGGATCATGAGGACTTACTAAGACGTCCTCTACTCGACGACCACCTTTCGAGGCAAGGCAACAGTGAGGCGTACCCTAGGGGTGGTGTGTGCGATTCGTGTGTCGTTTTCATTGATATTTGTCTTGTCATGTTTATTGGTGTTCTACGCTTGATTTTATTTAAGCCATACATTCTTTCATGCTTTTTGTTAACAGTTTAAAAATATTTGCGGAAAAGTAAATCTAAAGCTATTACAAATGGCGCGGGTCCACATCGCCAAAATTAAACCGGACCCGATTTGACGGAAAGTAAACAAAGCAAATAAAAGTGCGAAAAGTATAAGTTACAACGCTTTGGGAGAGATACATGATTATTTAACGACATAAAATAAATATGCGAAATTAAACAATTAAAAATGTAGGCGTTGGACCCTTTTGCAAAGAAAATTAAAGTTAATGAGGAATTACGATTAAAATTAAATGTTTTTGTTTTTTTGGTATTTTTATGTTTTTTAAGATTTAATAGAAAAAGAGAATTAATTAAAATTAAAATAAAACGTCAAACCCTAATTCTAACGGCTTTTAAATTTATTATGAAAGTATTAAATTGAAACCTAAATTAAACCTAATTTTTTTTATGTACAATTAATTATAAAAATGAATAAATAATATTATTAGAAAGAAAAAAGAAAACAAAAAAAAAGGAATAAAAAGTTATTAAACCTAATTCTATATTTTTGGATTTTTAGTTATTAAAAAAGAATTAAAATTGTAACCTAATTAAAACTAAATATTTACATGTGAAAATACTTATAAAAACAATTAAAATAAATATTACATTTTTGCTCTTTTTCTGATTTTTTGTGTATTTTATAATTTGGTAAAAATAATTAATTAAATTAAAAACAATGAAGCAAATAAAATAATAATTAAAAATAAAAAATAAAAAGAAAATTGCAAACCAGGGGGGGGGTTCAGGCCCCAAAGTGGAGGTTAAATGTGAAATTCTGGCCCAGCAAGCTTTTTGATCCGTTTGACTTTTTTCAGTTTGTGTGCTAACGCGTTGACTTGCGTTTATGGTACACCTTTGATCGTGGCACTCTGATTAATTCTCGCAGGCACGTGGACGTCTGGATGATGGTGGTATATCATGCGCTCCACCTTTGAAATTGCATGGGAAGACGCTTTGCAAAATAATATAGAAATAATGTAGACCTGGGATTCGAACCCAGGTCTTGAGCTATGCCAATCCTTATGCCTGCCGTCTGTGCCAATTAACGCGTTTTACATATATTAGACAAACAAATATTATAAAAGAAAATGGATCAACGCATGGAAACGCGCGCAAATTTTTAAACAAGCCAATCACTTGATGCCACGACTCCATCTTCTCCATGCGTTCCTGAAAACAAAAACATATGGCAACGGTTTCTATGGCGTGGGTTTAGGCAGGCTATTGAAAAATAGCGAATAGCCCATCTCTAAACATAAATTTGGCGCGAGCATTGCATCTTCTTCGTCCAAGCTTTCTGGTCTGAGTGGTGGTGGTTTGGGATCCCAATTTTACTTGGTTTCAAAATCCCCAATTGGGAGCTCTGCAAACCCTAAACTGCATCAATGGCTAAATCGCATATATAACACAAAAACGCAATCAAACTGTATGGTTAGCATCAGAAACTCATAACAAACATGAATCAATGAATAAAAATGGCAAAGTATGCATAAATCATGATGCACGATTCCAGAAATTTCTTGACACAGTTGGTGCTCGTTTTACCATTTCTTGGCGTTTTGATCAATGATTCTGATTGGAACACACTCAATAGACCTTGAGCAAACTATTGGAATGAAAATTAGGCTTTGAATCGTCCTCCAACAATGATTTCAGTTTTGTGTTTTCAAGGAATTTTTTCAAGTTTCTAATGAGTTCTTTAGCGCAGCTTAGAGTGTAGCACGATTAGGTTTGTGTCCCTGGCTTTGTAGTGAAGGCATTAGGTTAAGAAAATTGAATCAAATCTCTTCTAATCAATGATTTTGCAAATTGATCTTTCACCATTATGTTTCATATCTTTTCCATGTCCTTTTGTGCAAATCATGATCAAATCAAACCAAATCTTTCCTAATTGGCATATGCACGAAATATTGAGTCTAGAATGTGTACAAAAAGATTGGTTAGGGTGAATTAAATATTTTCCATATATTAAAATGATTTAAATGAATTAATATTAATAGAAATTCAAATAAATAAATAAAAAATGAGAAAATACTTCCCTTTGGGCCAAATGGTCGTGCACATGTTTAGAATGATGAATCATGGAAGAAAAATGGGCCCATTAGCATTTTTAGGTCATTTGAAGTAATGTTGACTTTTCAAAATATCCAAAAATTTCCCAACTTCCACAAGGCATAACTTGCTCAATTTTTAATCTTTTCTCATGTTCTTGGACATTTTGGAAAGGTCGTTGAGTCCTTTAACCAATGCCTTTGGTCCCATGTCATTTTGATTTACCAATCTCAAGTTATGGCCTTTGACTTAAAGTCCCTTTTTGTTGACTTTTGAAAATGACCTATAATGTTGAAATTGATAACTTTTTGTGAGAGCATTTCTTGGACTTGAAGTATGAAGATGAGTTGTAGGAAATGTCTTTCTCTTCAAAATGAGCTTTGGATGGAATTTTTCTGATAATCCATGTGAAAGTTATGTTCTGGTCAATTTCAGTTGACTTTTTCAGCTGTCCAAATAAGGAAACTTTTGCATCTTTGATGATTTCTGAGCCAAATTTTGAGAATCATGATCAAGCATTGATCAAATGATGTTTGTGGCTTCAAAATGATATGTTGACCAAAAATTTGAACTTTTGACTGCCAAATGACCATTTTGCCCCTACAATTGACTGTAGTGCAATTTAGGGTTTTGACTGTGCAATTTTGAGCTGAATGCCTTGAAACTTTGTATGAAGATGCTTGACCACATTTGTAGGCATGTGAGACTTGATTAGGCCTTTGAAAACTTCATTTTCTTGATCAGACCACAAACCCTAGTTTTGACTGTATAGGAGACCTTTGCACTGTACAACCCTTGGGGAATTTTGCAACTTGACTTGGCAATTTCCTGGAGAATATGGGAGGGCAAATTTTGGGGTACAACAATGGTCAAGTAAGGTTCCTAAGGTTAGTTGATGCTTCCCGACACCACGCGGAGGCCCCGTACTCTCCTTGACTTGACTCAAGGGTTACCGGTACTCACCAAAGTGCCACATCAACGTAGCAAATGCTTCAACCGTGTAGGTATACCCTGCACAGTTCCCTCACAGTTTGTTGCTACTTCTAAAAGGGTATTCCCCATATTCGGGTTAGGATCTATGAAACTCCAAAGCAAACCCACAATATTAAAGCAAACAAAGCAAGCAATTGAAAACATAAGAGTGGTCTAATCCTAAGGTACACCTCACTTTATAAGTGTCCCCATCAGAGTCGCCAGTTCTGTGATCGGTGGAAATAGAACTGACTGTTTTTGAAATACTGGTTCGCGAAATGTCGCGGTAAGCAAGAGTCGCCACCATCTTTTATGTTCTCCAACATGGAAAGGACAAAAGCACAGCAAAATTCCTTTTCGAGATGTTTCTCGGTTCGGGAGGTAGATTATAGAAAGGGAAGGTGTTAGCACCCTTTCTATCCGTGGTTATCCACGGGCTCTTAGGTACTTGCTCACTATGTTTTCAAAAATTGTTTGCTTTTCAAGTGTTTGTGGGTTTTGAAAAAGTTTAGTTTGAAAACTTCTAAGTAACTCTTGTATCAGTCCTCAAGAGTGTATGAAGTATTTGTTTGAAAACTTTTTGAAAGTGTAAGTGCGAAAAGATGTTTTTTTGTTTTTTGAAAGAGCAAGTACCCAGGAGAAATCTACCTACTCTAAAGGAATTAGGCTGTGTAAGAATCCTTTAGACAGTACTATCCCACTATTGAGAAGTAGGTAGCACCATCGTTGGAGTTATTAGGGTCAATTCGATTATATGGGACATGTAGTCACCAAAGCAATGGTAGGACGCCTTAGCGGTAACCCTAATGTACTAGATCCTTTTTATCCGAGGCAACCGTTTCGAGGCAACTGGTTCTTTAGACAGGAGGGCGACCTCTAAAACACCCTATACTTGATGACCACCTCGAGGCAACCAAGTGAGGCGTACCCTAGGAGTGGCATGTGCATGTGTGTTGTTTCAGTTTAAATTATCTTTGAACATGCATCATTGTGAGCTACGGATTATTTTTAATCTTCATACAAGTCTTGCATGCATAATTAACAGTTAATAGTTTGTACGGAAAATAAAGTGCGGAAAGATGAATTTACGCTATTACAAGGCGCGGGTATATACATCGCCAAAAAACATAACCCTTTGGAAAATATAAATTGCGAGAAAATAAAAGAAAGCGGTAAAAGAGGTCCTAATTATCTATTACATCCTCAAAGCAGATACATCAATATAATGAATTAAAATAAATATGCGCGCGAAAGATTGAATCGGGACGTCCTTAGGGTTTTGACCCTTTTTGAGAAAAGAATTGAAATTTGTCCTTTTTTGCAATTAATTCAAATTAAACCTAATTTACTAATTAATTAATTAATTAAAAAGAAAAAGAGTATTTTTTATGTTTTTTAATGTTTTAATGAAAATAAAAATAAAATAAAATCACAAGTTAATAAAAACCCTAATTTCTATATTAATTTTATTTATTATGAAAAAGATTAAAATTGTCCTAATTAAACAACTAGACTAATTAATTAGAATTTATTTACAAAAATAATTAATTAAATTTGATCAATAAAAATATTATTATTTTTTAGGTTTTCTGGATTTATTATGGAAAAATAATTAATTATATTAATTAAATAGTAATAATAGTAATTAGTAAAGAAAATATAAAAGAGAAAAAAGGAAAAGAAAATAAGAACCCAAGGGGGGGGGGGGGGGGGGGTGTTGGCCCATTAGGAGGGGAGTTTGGAAATTTCTGGCCCATGAAGCTTTCAGCCACGTTTGACTTTGATGATCCTCTAGAGTGCTTGTTGACTGGGAGCATGGTGCTCCTCATCTTTTGATCATTGGATCCATGCTTATGGCCACTTGGCAGGCTGGGACATGAGGTTCATAGTGGAACACGTTGGGCATCCTGCATAGAATCACGTTAAGAAAAATATGAATAATTATTTTGGGGGACCTGGGAATCGAACCCAGGTCCCAGTGATCAATAGCCAGCACGTCCTTCCACTACACCAATTTGCACGTTTTGCTATTTAGATAATGGACAAATATAATATATGGAAAATAAACTCATATGCTGTATCAATAAAACGCGCGCCTTTTGTTTGAATGGACTAGTGACATATCAACAGCTCATCGTCTCTTTCGTTTGCCTGCAAAAAGATAAAGAGATAGCGGGGGTTTTTAACCCCCACAAAACAGGACGGCGAAAAATAACGATTAGGCGTAGGATGAAGATAAATTGTTCGCGAGGGTCTCAGTGTGTTCGTCTCATTCAGACGGTTTCAACCATGGGTCTTTCAAAGCCTAATTTTTCCTATATTACAAAGCCCCAATTTAAGAGCTTGAAAACCCTAAAATTCATCCATGGTGGTTTGTGATTCAGGGCTCTATAACTCAATTATCATGTACCAAAAGCTTCGTACAGTCCCTATGAATACAAAACAATCAACAAAACGCGTTAATGATGCATGAATCAAAGTGTGCGATTATGAAAAAAATTCCAAACCGTGAAACTATTATCCTTGGATTCTTTGAGCTTTAGCGTGTGATTTTGATTCCTACACGTTCCTGGGGACCTATGCAATGTATTAGAAGCAATTAAAAGCTTTGAATTGATCTGGAAGTGTGTGATCGGTGGAAATAGAACTGACTGTTTTAAAGCTGGTTCGTGAAATGTCGCGGTAAGCAAGAGTCACCACCGTCTTTTATGTTCTCCAACATGGAAAGGACAAAAGCACAGCAAAATTCCTTATCGAGAATGTTTCTCGGTTCGGGAGGTAGATTTATAGAAAGGGAAGGTGTTAGCACCCTTTCTATCCATGGTTATCCATGGGCTCTTAGGTACTTGCTCACTATGTTTTCAAAAATTGTTTGCTTTTCAAGTGTTTGTGGGTTTTGAAAAAGTTCGTTTGAAAACTTCTAGGTAACTCTTGTATCAGTCCTCAAGAGTGTATGAAGTGTTTGTTTGAAAACTTTTTGTTTGAAAGTGTAAGTGCGAAAAGTTGTTTTTTTGTTTTGAAAGAGCAAGTACCCAGGAGAAATCTACCTACTCTAAGGAATTAAGCTGTGTAAATGTCCTTTAGACAGTACTATCCTACTATTGAGAAGTAGGTAGCACCGTCGTTGGAGTTATTCGGGTCAATTCGATTATCGGGACATGTGGTCACCAAAGCAATGGTAGGACACCTTAGCAGTAACCCTAATGTCCTAGATCCTTTTTCATCCGAGGCAACCGTTTCGAGGCAACTGGATCTTTAGACAGGAGGGCGACCTCTAAAACACCCTATACTTGACGACCACCTCGAGGCAACCAAGTGAGGCGTACCCTAGAAGTGGCATGTGCACGTGTGTCAGGATTCAGTTCATATTATCTTTGCACATGTATTAGTGAGCTACGGGTTGATTTTATTTGTCATACAAGTCTTGCAGGCATAATTAACAGTTAATGTTTGTGCGGGAAATAAAGTGCGGAAAGGTAAATCTACGCTATTACAAGGCGCGGGTCTATACATCGCCAAAAACATAACCCGTTTGGAAAATAAATGCGAGAAAAGTAAATAAAGCGATAAAAGCCTAATTAACTATTACATCCTCGGAAACAGATACATAAATATGATCAAATAAATAATGAATTAAAAATATGCGCGCGAAAGAATTGAATTGGGACGTCCTTAGGGTTTTGACCCTTTTTGAGAAAAGAATTGAATTTGTCCTTTTTTGCAATTAATTAAAATTAAACCTAATAACTAATTAATTAAAAAAGAAGAAAAGTATTCTTTATGTGTTTTTTAATGTTTTAAAAATAAAAAGAAAAGGAATTAAAATTGTCAAAAGAAAAACCCTAATTATAAGTTTATTTTATTTATTATGAAAAAGATTAAAATTAACCCTAATAAAAAGACTAAATTAATTAATTTACATTTATTTACAAAAATAATAATTAAGGTGAAATTTAATAATAATAATAATAATAATATAAATATTTACTGGATTTATTATGAAAATAATATTAATTATGTTAGTTAAATAAATAATAATAATAATAGTTAGAAATTAGTAAAAGAAAAATAAAAGAGAAAATATTTAACCAGGGGGGGTGATGGCCCAAATGTGGAGGTTTATGCTGGAAATTTTAGGCCCATTAACTCAAGCCTGCGTTGACTTCTGGAATTGCCTGCACGCTGCTTTGACTGGGAGCACGGTGTTCAGCACCTTATATCCATTAGATCAATGCTTGAGGACACATGGCGCCTGGGATGTGGGAGTCCATAGTGGGACGCTTTGGGTAGCCTGCAGGAGATCATGTTAGAAAAAATGGAAACAAATATTGGGTGGACCTGGGAATTGAACCCAGGTCCCAATGATAACCAGCCAGATCACCAACCACTGAGCCATGCGCTTGCTTCTGTTAATGCAATAACAATTAATTATAATATATGAAAATCAACGCATGTACTGGAAAACAAAACACGCACGCCTTTTTGTTTGAATGGTCCAATGTTATCTTAACACATCTTCATCTTCTTCAATTGTCCTGGAAAAAAATAAAGAGATAGCGGGGGTTTTTAACCCCCACAACCTGCATCCACAGATAATAGCGATTAGACGTACAATACATATAAATATGGCACGATGGTGTCAATATGTTTGTCTCAATCTCCTGAGTTCAACCATAGGTCTCATGAGGCTTAATTTTTCCTAAATAATAAAGCCCCAATTTTAGAGCTTGGAAAACCTAGAAATCGTTCATGGTGGTTTATGATTCAGGACGTTTCAAGGCAATTGAACCACACCATTAGCTTCCTGTGAGTCCTATTAACACAAAACAAACCATAAAAGATGTTAAATATGCATGAATAATGATATGCGTTTCTGGAAAAAATGGTCAAACCGTGAAACTGTTCTTGCGTGTTTTTGGAGCTTCAAGGCTTAATTTTGATTGCAAAATGTTTCTCACACCTCCAGCAATGTGTTTGAATCACTATAATGCTTTGAATTGGCCTGGAGTATGAAGATCAGTTTCAAGTTTTCTTTGAATTTTTTCAATATGGTAATGGCTTTTTGCAGCAGTTTTTCACGTGTATAGCATTAGGGTTAGGTTGTGCATATGTAATGGAAGGGAATTAGGTCAAAGTTTGGGCCAAGGATCCATGGAATTATGGTTTGTATATTTGATTTTCAATCAAATCTTTTTGCCTATTTTTGATGGAGAAAACTTGCCAAAATTGGAGATCTTTGTCCCCTTGATGTGCACACGAATTTGCCAGCTCATATTGGTCATATTTGCTTCATAAAAAGATTTGAAAACCATATCTTTGAATTTCCTACATTTTAAATCAATTAAATGAATTAATATTAATAAAAAATTCAATTAATTAATTGAAAATAAGAAAATAAATCAATTTAAGCTCAATGGGTCGTGCATAAGCCTTGGACAATGTTTCAAGAAGAAATTTGAGGCCCATTAGCAAAAATAAGGTATTTTGAGCAAAGTTGACTTTTGCACATTCACAAAAATTTCCCAACTTCTTCAATGCATATCTTGCTCAATTTTGATCCTATTAACATGTTCTTGGACATTTTGGAAAGGTCTTGAAGTCCTCTAACCAATGCCTTTGGTCCCATGTCATTTGGATTCACCAATCTCAAGTTATGGTCTTTGACTTAAAGTGCATTTTTGTTGACTTTTGAAATTGACCTATAATGTAGAAATTGATAACTTTTTGTGAGAGCATTTCTTGGACTTGGAATGTGAAGATGAGTTGTAGGAAATGAAATCCCCTTCAAAATGAGCATTGGATGGGATTTTTATGATGAACCATGAAAAAGTTATGCCTTGGTCAAGATACAGTTGACTTTTCAACTGTCCAAAAATAGCAACTTTTGCATCTTTGATGATTTTTGAGCCATTCTTGTGGAATCATGATCAAGACTTGATCAAATGATGATTGTGGGCTCAAAATAAGATGTTGACCAAAAATTCTGACTTTTGACTGTAAAATGACCATTTGCCCCTACAGTTGATTGTGAAGCAAATGGAGCTTTTGACTGTGCAATTTGCCTCTGTGAGTGTTGAGACTTGACATTAGAAGCTTGACAGTGTGTATAGGCATATGGGACTTGATTGAGCCATTGAAAACTTCAAATTCCTGGAGAGATCCAAAACCCTAATTTTAACTGGCTTAGGAGGCATTTGGACTGTGCAATCCTTGAGAAATCTTGAGCCATTTGAAGATGATTCTTGATAAACCTTGAAGAATATGGGAGGGAAAATTTTGGGGTACAACAGTTGCCCCTGTTCAATCTTCTTAGACCTGAGGATGTAGATTGGCTTGCGTGCCTTTCGTGATCCGAAGGTGGAAGATGATTGAACACTAAAGTGCCCAGAAATTTGCGCTAGCATAGTGGAGTATCAGCAAGGTGATGTCGGGAATGGGCTTACAGATTCCATTTGGAGAGATGGTGGATAGGGGGATGGGCTTACAGATGCCATCTGGAGATGTGACGGAACCTTGTCGGGAATGGGCTTATAGATGCCATTTGGAAGGGTAATAGATAGTTGTGGAGATGGGCTTAAAGATGCCGTCCGGAGGTGTCGATCGCGTAAGAGATTCCTTAGCGAGAACTTGCGTACCTGAGAAAGAAAGATAATTTCCTGGCCTGTTACAGGGATTGATCTTCAAACTCTTTATGCAGATATGCCCTGGCTAGATACAGGTATCAAATCTACAATCAATCACTCACAGATATGCCCTGGCTAGATACAGGTATCAAATCTGGAACTTCAAACTCTTCATGCAGATATGCCCTGGCTAGATACAGGTATCGAATCTACAATCAATCACTCACAGATATGCCCTGGCTAGATACAGGTATCGAATCTGGAATTAGTCGTCTACAGATATGCCCTGGCTGGATACAGGTATCGAATCTCTAAACTCTTCATGCAGATATGCCCTGGCTAGATACAGGTATCGAATCTACGATCAATCACTCACAGATATGCCCTGGCTAGATACAGGTATCGAATCTGGAATTATTCGTCTACAGATATGCCTTGGTTGGATACAAGTCTCGAATCTCTAAACTCTTCATGCAGACATGCCCTGGCTAGATACAGGTATCGAATCCACAATCAATCACTCACAGATATGCCCTGGCTAGATACAGGTATCGAATCTGGAATTAGTCGTCTACAGATATGCCCTGGCTGGATACAGGTATCGAATCTCTAAACTCTTCATGCAGACATGCCCTGGCTAGATACAAGTATCGAATCCATAATCAATCACTCACAGATACGCCCTGGCTAGATACAGGTATCGAATCTGGAATTAGTCGTCTACAGATATGCCCTGGCTGGATACAGGTATCGAATCTCTAAACTCTTCATGCAGATATGCCCTGGCTAGATACAGGTATCGAATCCACAATTAATCGCTCACAGATATACCCTGGCTAGATACAGGTATCGAATCTGGAATTAGTCGTCTACAGATATGCCCTGGCTGGATACAGGTATCGAATCTCTAAACTCTTCATGCAGATATGCCCTGGCTAGATACAGGTATCGAATCTACAATTAATCACTCACAGATATGCCCTGGCTAGATACAGGTATCGAATCTGGAATTGGTCGTCTACAGATATGCCTTGGCTGGATACAGGTATCGAATCTCTAAACTCTTCGTGCAGATATGCCCTGGTTGGATACAGGTATCGAATCTACAATCAATCACTCACAGATATGCCCTGGCTAGATACAGGTATCGAATATGGAATTAGTCGTCTACAGATATGCCCTGGCTGGATACAGGTATCGAATCTCTAAACTCTTCATGCAGATATGCCCTGGCTAGATACAGGTATCGAATATACAATCAATCACTCACAGATATGCCCTGGCTAGATACAGGTATCGAATCTGGAATTAGTCGTCTACAGATATGCCCTGGCTGGATACAGGTATCGAATCTCTAAACTCTTCATGCAGATATGCCCTGGATGGATACAGGTATCGAATCTACAATCAATCACTCACAGATATGCCCTGGCTAGATATAGGTATCGAATCTGGAATTAGTCGTCTACAGATATGCCCTGGCTGGATACAGGTATCGAATCTCTAAACTCTTCATGCAGATATGCCCCCGCTAGATACAGGTATCGAATCCACAATCAATCACTCACAGATATGCCCTGGCTAGATACAAGTATCGAATCTGGAATTAGTCGTCTACAGATATGCCCTGGCTGGATACAGGTATCGAATCTCTAAACTCTTCATGCAGATATGCCCTGGCTGGATACAGGTATCGAATCTACAATCTATCACTCACAGATATGCCCTGGCTAGATACAGGTATCGAATCTGGAATTAGTCGTCTACAGATATGCCCTGGCTGGATACAGGTATCGAATCTCTAAACTCTTCATGCAGATATACCCTGGCTGGATACAGGTATCGAATCTACAATCAATCGCTCACAGATATGCCCTGGCTAGATACAAGTATCGAATCTGGAACTGTGAAAGTTGATGGTAATCGTCTTTTGATTGACCTTTTCCTGAAAAGGAAAAACATTAGTTGTATGCGATGTCATGATGTATGAAATGCATGATGTCATGAGATCGTGTCGTATGCACTTTATCATGTATGTAAGCAGGATGTATGAAATGTGAAATGTCTATGAATGTATTTTCGTCTAGGAAAATAAATCCTTGACGAATGTCGGGAGCTTGTTGAATCCTGGGCTGATGTTTGAAGAGTAGAGTTCTTCGTTTCCGCTGGGAATGATGATTGCAAGAATAAACCGGTAGGAGAAGATGACTCCGTTGGGGAATAAACCTGGCGAAGAGATTACTCTGTAGGGAATTACTCTGTGGGAAGAGATGCTTCGTTGAGATTTTGATGATAACTCCGCTGGGGATTCTGTTGATGAATTTTGTTGAGGGGTTTGATGAACTCCGCTGGGGATAGGAAGAGCTTTGCCGAGGACGGTCTTTCCGTTGCAATTAGCTGAGGATAACCCAGTTATAGGCTCTGGTGGGGAATAACCTCTGAACATGGTCGGGGAGAGATACGTTGGTACTCTGCAGGGGACGAGCTTCCAGAATCTACGGGGGATAAGCTTCCAGAATTTACTGGGGATAAGCTTCCAGAATCTACTGGGGAGATGATTCAACTCTCCTGGGGAAACTTTTGGACTGTACTGGGGAAGTGGCTCCACTGGGGTGTCTGGTATTCCGCCGGGGAGCAATCTTATATTTCTGTCGGGGAATATTAAGACTGCCGGGGATGCTTGCTGAGGGACATCTGTATACTCTGCTGGGGACTATTGAGATCTTCTGGGGATGCCCAACTTCTTTAAGGCTGACAGTAGACTAACTCTGCTTGGGGGAGAGTGTTGCTGACTTGCTGGATACTGTGCCTTTTCAGGGCTGATGGGAGACCAGCTCTGCTTGGGGAGAGTATGGCCGAATCTTGTCTTACTCTGCGGGGAGTGGAGGTATCTTGGTCATGTTCTTCAGCTGAATTTACCTTGTACCTGGAGGACAGAGCAGCTTATACCGTTCGGACAATTCTTATTGCCCCAGCTTCTGCGGGAGAAGGTACCTGTGGAGGTCTTGATAATTGCCGTTTGACGAATCTTCTTCTGGTAGGCAAGTGACAAGATAACAGGACATAGTCGTACGCTTTGATCCCTAATTTTTGCCTGGACCGCCCTTTCGGGTTTTCAGTCCACCGGGATACCCATTTTTGCCCAAGCCGCCTTTTCAGGTTTTCGACTTGTCGGGTGTACAAATTTTTTCATTTTCATCCCTTATTTTTGCCCGAACCCTTTTGGTTTGCCGGGAAGCCCTTATTTTTGCCTAGGTGTGTCAACCTAGCTGGTCTTTAGTCATGCGTAGTATCTTTTCGACTATGTCCACGCTCTTAGAATGTAGGGAGTTGTCACTGTCAGTAGCGTTGTGTTGCCATACTACCAGAAGATCTTCGTTCGATCATGCAGGATTCGTCACTGGAATTCATGTCCAATGCCCCAAGTGACTCAGGCGGAGATTTGCCCCTGGCATTTTGAGAGATTCCCTGAATCTTGACTTAACTGCCCCAGATGATAGACCATGATCATGCCGTGCCCCTTGATTGGAAGTGTTTTTCCATTTGAGGTAACCTTTCTGTTGAGAAGATTCTTGTTCACTGGATATTCATTGTGCGAATTTCTCTGCTGTTTGAACAAATAGTCATATGCAAACAATGTTATTTTAAGAATGCAAAGCTTATGTCTGTCTTGAAAATTTTGAAAATGCATTTTTTGTAAAACAAGCGAATTTTTGTAAAATGTGATGTCAACTCAGTATTTTACAGCAAGCCTTAAGGAGTCAGGATACCTTTCGTAACAGTATGCTTTCGAACTAACCCATGCTTCAGCTAGGACTTTTAAGGGTTATAACGTGGTCTGGTTCACGGTTTAAGAAACAAAGGATAAAGGCTCAAATTTTATTTGTACCCACCCGTTCTTCGTGATGTTCTTCAAACCTAAACTCAGCTAATCGTGCGTTAGACCTTGTTTGAGTCTTTGCTCTGATATACCAGTGATGGTTCGGATGCTGACAGTTTATTTTGAATAGGCAGTCATTTCTTTTTGTTGAGGGTTTGTAGGACCTCTTTCTTTTCTTTCTTTTTTTTTATTTTGTTATCCCTGTTTTTTTTTTTGCCTGAACTGTTTCTTTTGTGATTACAGTCAGCGGGATGCCCCAGTTTCGTAAGTCTCCTTCATAGGTTTTGACTTAATGGGCTTTTATTTTGAAAGATAACGACTGCGTATCCTGATGATTATAGGGAACCCTCACCGTTCTTTTGTTTCGGAAGGACTCCTTTGATGCCATTCATTGTGCACCTGGATCAACTGAGAGAACTACCCTGCCCCAGGTTATGATTAAGGGTTTTAATTTTCGAAAAGAAAAACTCCAACTTCTTTGGCTCAGAGGGGTTGACGAGGGATTATCTTCCTTATAACTCCAGTGTTTAGGATTTGAAACAATGCATGTACTTCATCAGCGGGGTCTGTTCAAAAGCATACTGTAAAGATCATGGTATCGTTTTCGTCATCCTCCCTCAAAAGGCTTAGAAATATTAATCAAGAGTTTGAACATCACAAAAAATGAAAGCAGTTTGAATATAGCGAATGCGAATATATTGATTCAAAACAGACATATGCGATGCATTAATGAAATAACAACGTTGACGTGAATAAATGTTTAAACAATCAAAGAAAAATACAACTTGAATATTCGAATGAACAAAAGTTTTCTAGTCTCAGAACTTCTCACTTCAAATGGTGAACCTTGGAGGGATGGTAGAAGAACTCCGCCTGACCATCTTGTGTGAATTCCAATGCTCCTTCACCAATCAGGTCTTGGATCTTTTTCTTTAGAGTCCAACAATCGTTTGTGTCATGTCCTGGACTGGCAGAGTGGTAGGCACACCTTTTATTGGGATGATAG
The DNA here is from genome assembly GCA_948472305.1 of Vicia faba. NCBI lineage: Eukaryota > Viridiplantae > Streptophyta > Magnoliopsida > Fabales > Fabaceae > Vicia > Vicia faba. Next base: position 146,627,394 of record OX451741.1, read on the forward strand.
GTAGGAGCTGAGGTGTTGGGATTCCGGGGAGGAACCCTTAATGTGATCAGATTCAATCTCAACAGGCGTTGTAAAGCTTGAAACAACGACATGTTGAGCTGGGTGAATTGCCTCCTGGGCTTGTCTGGCTTGCTCTGATCAACCCATTGTTCTTGGTGAGGTCGTTGTTGGACCTGTGAAGTAGTAGCAGCTCGGAGAGGTCTATTCATCAAACCAAACCTTTGACTTCTTGGGGGATGATTACCGGTTTGGTCCCCAACCCTGACTACTTGCTTCATACTGTCTTGCTGAAGCTGGTTGATCATGGCTTTCAACTCTTCTTGCTCCCGAGCTAAGCCTTGGATAAGGGTTGTCTGCCCCAGCATCTGGGTTCTCATAGCATCCACCTCAGCTTGCAGACGTTTCAGCCGTTCGTCCTTATCGTCTCCAGGACTGTTCCTGACCAAAGTCCCCATGAGGAGTGTTCTCAGCTCTTCCTGCCCCTTGGATAGATTTAGGAGGATTTCCCCGAACTGAGTCTCTTGAGTAGGGAACTCCTAGTCGTTTTGTTGGAAAGCCATGGCTGAAATAAACAGCGAAGAAGGTAAGTGACCTGTAGCAAGGGTACATGTAATGCAATGATATGTATGATATGCATGCAATGTTTTCAAGGATCTTTCGGGGTAAACAGAGAAGCTCGTTAGAATTTGAATCCTATAGCTTGATTGAAGGTTCTTCATGTTGTTGAGAGTCCTTCTTCAAGAGTCAAGGCTCACCATATCGAGTGGGTCATCTCCCCTGACTCAAGTTATCATGTTTTGATCTCCAAGCAACCTTGGCTAGAGGAAAATAAATCCCCTTTGCCCCTTGCTAGACAGTTAGCGCATCATGACCTGCATCACAAGCCCTTGAGATCCTTGAAATGGGTTAGTCCTTATGCAAGATGTATGCAGGTTAGTCCTTATGCAGGATGCATGCAATGGTATGATGGTATGATGTTATTCTATGCATGGGGTGATGTAAGTAAACCCTGTTATGAGCCCAGATTAAGGACTGTAAACAAAACCTGCAAGAAACTCATGTTGTCAGATAACAAGAATGCGCAAGTAGTTCACGTTTGAAGGCACACAAGTCACACAAGACAACCCTTAGAGTTTAGGCCAGCATGAAGTTTAGGTACTACCCTCTTGAAGTTGGTGGGCTCAAAACCTGTCCTATCAAAAGTAACCGGGTTTTAAGGAGCTCAATATCATTGGGTTGTTTTCTATGTTCATTGTTTTGATTTAGCCACTTAACTGGCGACCAAAATATTCCAAGAAAACAACCCTCAATGAGTGTAGTATCGAGTATCTACCAACTTTGGACTGCACCAAAGTCGGTCATCTCACTACCCCTAAAGAGGCCAGGATGGTCAAGTAAGGTTCTAGGTCAGTTGATGCTTCACGACACCACGCGGCGGCCCCGTACTCTCCTTGACTTGACTCAAGGGTTACCGGTACTCACCAAAGTGCCACATCAATGTAGCAACTGCTTCAACCGTGTCGGTATACCCCGCACAGTTCCCTCACAGTTTGTTGCTACTTCTAAAAGGTATCCCCCAGATCCGGGTTAGGATCTATGAAACTCCAAGGCAATCCCACAATATTAAAGCAAACAAAGCAAGCAATTGAAAACATAAGAGTGGTCTAATCCTAAGGTACACCTCACTTTTATAAGTATCCCCAGCAGAGTCGCCAGTTCTGTGATCGGTGGAAATAGAACTGACTGTTTTAAAGCTGGTTCACGAAATGTCGCGGTAAGCAAGAGTCGCCATCGTCTTTTATGTTCTCCAACATGGAAAGGACAAAAGCACAGCAAAATTCCTTATCGAGAATGTTTCTCGGTTCGGGAGGTAGATTTATAGAAAGGGAAGGTGTTAGCACCCTTTCTATCCATGGTTATCCATGGGCTCTTAGGTACTTTCTCACTATGTTTTCAAAAATTGTTTGCTTTTCAAGTGTTTGTGGGCTTTGAAAAAGTTCGTTTGAAAACTTCTAGGTAACTCTTGTATCAGTCCTCAAGAGTGTATGAAGTGTTTGTTTGAAAACTTTTTGTTTGAAAGTGTAAGTGCGAAAAGTTGTTTTTTTGTTTTGAAAGAGCAAGTACCCAGGAGAAATCTACCTACTCTAAGGAATTAAGCTGTGTAAATGTCCTTTAGACAGTACTATCCTACTATTGAGAAGTAGGTAGCACCGTCGTTGGAGTTATTCGGCTCAATTCGATTATCGGGACATGTGGTCACCAAAGCAATGGTAGGACACCTTAGTGGTAACCCTAATGTCCTAGATCCTTTTTCATCTGAGGCAACCGTTTCGAGGCAACTAAGGGCGACCTCTAAAACACCCTATACTTGACGACCACCTCGAGGCAACCAAGTGAGGCGTACCCTAGAAGTGGCATGTGCACGTGTGTCAGGATTCAGTTCATATTATCTTTGCACATGTATTAGTGAGCTACGGGTTGATTTTATTTGTCATACAAGTCTTGCAGGCATAATTAACAGTTAATGTCTGCGCGGGAAATAAAGTGCGGAAAGGTAAATCTACGCTATTACAAGGCGCGAGTCTATACATCGCCAAAAACATAACCCGTTTGGAAAATAAATGCGAGAAAAGTAAATAAAGCGATAAAAGCCTAATTAACTATTACATCCTCGGAAACAGATACATAAATATGATCAAATAAATAATGAATTAAAAATATGCGCGCGAAAGAATTGAATCGGGACGTCCTTAGGGTTTTGACCCTTTTTGAGAAAAGAATTGAATTTGTCCTTTTTTGCAATTAATTAAAATTAAACCTAATAACTAATTAATTAAAAAAGAAGAAAAGTATTCTTTATGTGTTTTTTAATGTTTTAAAAATAAAAAGAAAAGGAATTAAAATTGTCAAAAGAAAAACCCTAATTCTAAGTTTATTTTGTTTATTATGAAAAAGATTAAAATTAACCCTAATAAAAAGACTAAATTAATTTATTTACATTTATTTACAAAAATAATAATTAAGGTGAAATTTAATAATAATAATAATAATAATATAAATATTTACTGGATTTATTATGAAAATAATATTAATTATGTTAGTTAAATAAATAATAATAATAATAGTTAGAAATTAGTAAAAGAAAAATAAAAGAGAAAATATTTAACCAGGGGGTGATGGCCCAAATGTGGAGGTTTATGCTGGAAATTTTAGGCCCATTAACTCAAGCCTGCGTTGACTTCTGGAATTGCCTGCACGCTGCTTTGACTGGGAGCATGGTGTTCAGCACCTTATGGCCATTAGATCAATGCTTGAGGACACATGGCGCTTGGTATGTGGGAGTCCATGGTGGGACGCTTTGGGTAGCCTGCAGGAGATCATGTTAGAAAAAATGGAAACAAATATTGGGTTGACCTGGGAATCGAACCCAGGTCCCAATGATAACCAGCCAGATCACCAACCACTGAGCCATGCGCTTGCTTCTGTTAATGCAATAACAATTAATTATAATATATGAAAATCAACGCATGTACTAGAAAACAAAACACGTGCGCCTTTTTGTTTGAATGGTCCAATGGTATCTTAACACGTCTTCATCTTCTTCAATTGTCCTGGAAAAAAATAAAGAGATAGCGGGGGTTTTTAACCCCCACAACCTGCATCCACAGATAATAGCGATTAGGCGTACAATACATATAAATATGGCGCGATGGTGTCAATATGTTTGTCTTAATCTCCTGAGTTCAACCATAGGTCTCATGAGGCTTAATTTTTCCTAAATAATAAAGCCCCAATTTTAGAGCTTGGAAAACCTAGAAATCGTTCGTGGTGGTTTATGATTCAGGACGTTTCAAGGCAATTGAACCACACCATTAGCTTCATGTGAGTCCTATTAACACAAAACAAACCACAAAAGATGTTAAATATGCATGAATAATGATATGCGTTTCTGGAAAAAAATGGTCAAACCGTGAAACTGTTCTTGCGTGTTTTTGGAGCTTCAAGTCTTAATTTTGATTGCAAAACATTTCTCACACCTCCAGCAATGTGTTTGAATCACTATAATGCTTTGAATTGGCCTGGAGTATGAAGATCAGTTTCAAGTTTTCTTTGAATTTTTTCAATATGGTAATGGCTTTTTGCAGCAGTTTTTCACGTGTATAGCATTAGGGTTAGGTTGTGCATATGTAATGGAAGGGAATTAGGTCAAAGTTTGGGCCAAGGATCCATGGAATTATGGTTTGTATATTTGATTTTCAATCAAATCTTTTTGCCTCTTTTTGATGGAGAAAACTTGCCAAAATTGGAGATCTTTGTCCCCTTGATGTGCACACGAATTTGCCAGCTCATATTGGTCATATTTGCTTCATAAAAAGATTTGAAAACCATATCTTTGAATTTCCTACATTTTAAATCAATTAAATGAATTAATATTAATAAAAAATTCAATTAATTAATTGAAAATAAGAAAATAAATCAATTTAAGCTCAATGGGTCGTGCATAAGCCTTGGACAATGTTTCAAGAAGAAATTTGAGGCCCATTAGCAAAAATAAGGTATTTTGAGCAAAGTTGACTTTTGCACATTCACAAAAATTTCCCAACTTCTCCAATGCATATCTTGCTCAATTTTGATCCTATGAACATGTTCTTAGACATTTTGGAAAGGTCTTGAAGTCCTCTAACCAATGCCTTTGGTCCCATGTCATTTGGATTCACCAATCTCAAGTTATGGTCTTTGACTTAAAGTGCATTTTTGTTGACTTTTGAAATTGACCTATAATGTAGAAATTGATAACTTTTTGTGAGAGCATTTCTTGGACTTGGAATGTGAATATGAGTTGTAGGAAATGTAATCCCCTTAAAAATGAGCATTGGATGGGATTTTTATGATGAACCATGAAAAAGTTATGCCTTGGTCAAGATACAGTTGACTTTTCAACTGTCCAAAAATAGTAACTTTTGCATCTTTGATGATTTTTGAGCCATTCTTGTGGAATCATGATCAAGACTTGATCAAATGATGATTGTGGGCTCAAAATAAGATGTTGACCAAAAATTCTGACTTTTGACTGTAAAATGACCATTTTGCCCCTGCAGTTGATTATGAAGCAAATGGAGCTTTTGACTGTGCAATTTGCCTCTGTGAGTCTTGAGACTTGACATGTAGATGCTTGACAGTGTGTATAGGCATATGGGACTTGATTGAGCCATTGAAAACTTCAAATTCCTTGAGAGATCCAAAACCCTAATTTTAACTGGCTTAAGAGGCATTTGGATTGTGCAATCCTTGAGAAATCTTGAGCCATTTGAAGATGATTCTTGATAAACCTTGAAGAATATGGGAGGGCAAATTTTGGGGTACAACAAAGTGAGAAAACGATTTTACAATTTTCTTGAAAAAATTCAATATGGCTATGGCTTTTTGCAGCAGCTTCTCACGTGAATGGCATTAGGGTTCACTTGTGCATATGTAATAGAATGGAATTAGGTTAAGTCTTGGCCCAAAGATCCATTGCATTGATGTTTCAATATTTGATTTCCAATCACATCTTTTTTGCATCTTTTTGATTGAGAAAACTTGCCAATTTTGGATATTCTTGTCTCTTTGATTGGCACACGAAATCTCCAGCTTGTCTTGAGCTTGTTTGCTTCACAAAAAGATTTGAAAACCATATCTTTGAATTTCCTATATTTTAAATCAATTAAATGAATTAATATTAATAAAAAATTCAATTAATTAATAAAAATAAGAAAATAAACTCAAATAGGCTTGATGGGTCGTGCATAGGCCTTGGATAAAGTTTCAAGAAGAAATTTGAGGCCCATTAGCAAAAATGATGTGTTTTGAGCAAAGTTGACTTTTGCAAATTCACAAAAATTTCCCAACTTCTCCAATGCATATCTTGCTCAATTTTGATCATATGAACATGTTCTTGGACATTTTGGAAAGGTCTTGAAGTCCTATAACCAATGACTTTGGTCCCATGTCATTTGGATTTACCAATCTCAAGTTATATTCTTTGACTTAAAGTGCCTTTTTGTTGACTTTTGAAATTGACCTATAATGTTGAAATTGATAACTTTTTTTGAGAGCATTTCTTGGACTTGGAATGTGAATATGAGTTGCAGGAAATGTCATCCCCTTCAAAATGAGCATTGGATGGGATTTTTCTGATGAACCATGAAAAAGTTATGCATTGGTCAAGGTACAGTTGACTTTTCTACTGTCCAAAAATAGCAACTTTTGCATCTTTGATGATTTTTGAGCCATTCTTGTGGAATCATGATCAAGACTTGATCAAATGATGATTGTGGCTTCAAAATAAGATGTTGACCAAAAATTTTGACTTTTGACTGTAAAATGACCATTTTGCCCCTGCAGTTGATTGTGAACCAAATAGGGCTTTTAATTGTAGAATTTGGCACTATGAGTCTTGAGACTTGACATGTAGATGCTTGGAAATGTATATAGGCACATGAGACTTGTTTGAGCCATAGAAAACCTCAAATTCCTTGCAAGAAACAAAACCCTAATTTCAGCTGGCTTAGGAGGTGTTTGGACTGTGCAACCCTTGAGAAATCTTGAACTATTTGGAGGTGATTCTTGATAAATCTTGGAGAATATGGGAGGGAAAATTTTGGGGTACAACACATAGGGATGCCAATGTGATTTTTTTATGATAGATGATGAGTCACTTCCAAATAGGGATAAATATTTAAGCTTTTCTTGCTTCTGCTTTTCTAAGTTTTCAATAGTTTGATCTAGAGTTTTTATTTTCTTCATTGTTGCATCTACAATTGTGTATTTACTAGCCTACAAAAAAAACAATACAAACATTAATAATTGTAACTAATAAATAAACTATTATGACACCAAATCCTTATTCAGATGGTTGTCCTCATATGTATATTATTTTCTTCTCATTCCTTTGTTTTTTAGTACAAAGCCATCTAATACAGCAAAATTTCATTCAAAGATAAATAAAATATGATAGATATTTTTTTAAGCCGTAGCTATATTTCGAGTTCTTCTAGTAAAAAAATCTCTTTAAGCTCGTATGTTGGTTCTAATACTACATCATATTTAAGTAAATATTATTATCATACTAATATAATTACAATAAAATTTATGGGGAATTGGACGAGATGAAGGTCTAAATGGGAAAGTTTATGGTAGACATGGATGCTACGGTTCATGGTCAGGAACTCCTGAGAGAGGAAAATAGTCAGTTGAGGACTCTGTTGAGTTTGGTTATGGAAATTCTGAAGACAACACTAAGAAAATTAGGTAACCTTACAACTGCTGCTGCCATAGAATCTATGATTCCTCCTCATTCTTTGGAACTTCCTTCAAACCACTGAGTAATTCGCAGACCTCCGCAACACCCATGGGTTCCTAAATCTTTCCGCCAGCAGCTAATTTTTGTTCCCCGAATGAATTCAAGGGATAAGACTTATCAACATAGAAAAAAGGAGCCTAAGGGACATTTTGATCCAATTCCAATGTCGTACTCTCAGTTGCTTCAACATCGGTTACAACTTCAGTGGGTTAATCTACGAAATATGCCTTCTCCTCCCAAGGAGCTCCCTGCAAGCTATGACCTGAATTCCCATTGTGAATTCCATTATGGTGGTGTAGATCATGATATAGAAGGATGTATGGCATTTAAGTACATAGTTCGAGACTTTCTTAGTGCAGGGGAATTTGTTTTCACCCCAGATAATTCTAACATACAAGTCAATTCTATTGCAAAAAAGAAAGTAATAACTATCTCTCATTCTTAAGGTCCCGCCTTGCAGCCTGGGCCACCTCCTCCACAACCTATACTCCCAAAGTTTCCTTTCCAACAACCATCGCTTATCCCAGGTCCTAAGAACCAGAGGGTCAATCAGGAACAATATTATTCCTATGCTCAGCCAGTGCAACATGCTCCTCAACACCAGAACTATCGACATGATCATCATCAACAAGGTAGGTAGAGATACAGGAAGCCAAAAAGAGTGTTCAACATGGTTTCTGTGCCTCATAACCAGTTGTTCCCTCATTTGCTCAAGCTTTCTTTGGTGGAAACCAAGCGGTTGGACCTTGTTATTCCTCCTTATCCTGAAGGATACGATCTCAATGCCTATTATGAATTCCATTCTAGGGCACCTAGTCATGATATCAACGAATCTAAGGGGTTAGAAGTATAAAGTCCAGAACCTGTCTAGCGTATTTTCCAAAGTACAATTCCTGTTTAGCAAACCATTTCAGACTATTTCTCCCCAGTTGAGTGTCTCTTTTGTGTAATAGAAGATATAGCTTCTTTTGTTAAGTAAGAGATGCCTCGGAATTCAATTGATGAATATTTCTTTTGTGTAGTAGAAAATAGAGTGATGCTTTTGTGAAAAAGAAATAGAAGATATCCAGATCCTAGACATTTGTTTTGTATGGTAGAATATTACTTAAAGTTCAAGTTCTAAATTATATCATGTTTCTTTTGTGAAGCAGAAGATACTCGGTGATTCAATTTATGCAAATTCGCTTGGTAAAGCATTTATCCCATATTTTAAGATAATCCTCTGTGAAGCAGAAGATACTCGGTGATTCAATTTACGCAAATTCTCTTGATAAAGCATTTATCCCATCTTTTGAGACAATCCTCTGTGAGTATTGTAACACACTCTAAACCCTGCATAAAATAAATGGCATAAATCATAGTAAATTAGCATGCACGTCACAAAAGGGCGTCACATTTACTTCACGACAACAAATCTAATACACTGGTCATATTCATAACATGCATTTAGAATCATGTTCCATACCATAATACATAAGCATCTCGCAGCGGAATAATTCTTAACTCAAAATACTATTAATAATAATAATAATAATAATAATAATAATAATTCAAATCTCATACTGACAGTCATATCATAAATACTAGACACTAAAGGTCAACATCACATACATCTCAATCCAATGTAAATATCCAGAGGATATAACAATATCTCTAAAATAAAAATGAATATCATAAACTTAACATGAATCCAAAGGTTCCATGTGTTACATAGACCAGAGCATGACTCACTACCTACTAAACGGATAAACAAGAATCTAATCTCCTCCTACTAATCCTTGTTAGAAGCACCACCAATATCTTTGGTACCTGAGCGATGTCATATAAAATCATTCCAATAGAAGGGTGAGAATTCACATTATTATAGAAATATATAATAATAATTAATACATAATAAACATACATCAAATGAATTCATAACACTTCACATAATCATGTAGTTAACATACTTCAACATCATTCACATGATTACATATACAACATTGCTCATCGATACAAGATTTAAAGATAATCAATCACAGATACCACATATGTAACATTGCACCAATATCATGTAATGCACATCAATTCAACATTTTACATTGACACATGTGACTCCAATGCAACTAAATACAATATGAATGTGGTGCCAAATGTTAATCTTACAGGTCCAACTGGGTCCATCCCTCAAACAGATAACCACCAATAAAAGCTCGATTCGGTCTTAAGATTTCAAACCCCCTTCGGCGTTAGGTTTGGGACAAGTCAATGATCCCCACAAATTACCAAACATTTCCTCTTGATACAAATTATGCATGTACGTGTGAAATCTCAACAATCATATGCAATTAAGATGATCTCTCGATCTTAATCATACAAGCATATTTCACATCATTCAACACATTTGAGTGTCTTCACCAAATTGCACAACATATATATACCATGTCATCAATCACAAACAATGTATTCTCATAGAATTAATCAACTCATCCATCATTATAACATGTAGCAAACAAGCTCCAAACCATGTTATATTCAAACAACATTAATTCCCAATAATTACATGCACAAAATCAAATGTCATAATTATCATCCAGATCCATCCAAAACACATCAAATACATTATTAAAATTCATGTAAATCAATGATAAATCATATACATACATACCCTCATCCAATCAAACAAAATAAAATATTTCTGCTCCCAGGTGACCGCGCTAAGCGCCCCCACCGCGCTAAGCGCCCTTGCAATTATGCAGAAAAATTTGCTTGCAGACAGTTCTGTCTTATTACGATTTTCTCATCCAAAATCCATTCTAACATCCATTTTCACCAATTAAATGTATTATAACCTATATCTATCATATAACATCAATTACAAACATCAAAACAAAATTTCTAACATCAATTTTATGATTTCATATTCAAACTCTAACATGTAAAAATCTAGAAATTGAAGAACAAATCCCTAGTTTTATGTTAGTACCCATTACATACTCATATATAATCCCATAATAACAAGAAATCACACTCTTACCTTAGATGTAGACTCTTCCTAGGCTCTTCTTCTTCTTCTTCTCTTCTCCTTTTCTCCCTTCTTGCCTTATTTTCTCCTTTTCTTCTCTTCTCTTGTTTTACAATTCTATCTCTTTTATTTCACAACACCTTACTAACCCTTAATTTACTAATGGGATTATCTCACCCCACTCATTCTAATGTGACACTTAAGGACCAATACTCAATATTGGTATTCTAACACTTATTAACCCAAAACACAATTAAACAATTAATCCAAATATTCATAAAATCATACAATTTAATTAATTACTATATCAAATAATAATTAATAAAATAAATAATTACTAAAGAAAGATGGGGTGTTACAAATTCATCCCGGGGCACTTGGCCATTCGGTTGAAGAGAATATGATCTCTAGAGATAAGATCCAGTATTGGATCAATTCAGAGACTGTTGTGTTCACACCAGATCGGAATGGGAATCTCTGGCCAAAGTGAGCATCAAGATTGCTGAAAGTCATCAGAAGCAATAAGTCCATACAGATTCAAGCCTCCTCTACTATGGCAATCCTTTGCTTCTTTACTGCATTTTCCTTTGTATTTATGTTGTTTGTCTAAACATTGATTGCATGTAGAAACTTGTTTGTCTTTGAATTTTAATCTTAATCCAATGAGTATGTTTTTTCTTGAAGTAATTCATTCGTTTTCACTCATTCATTCGTTATCACTCATAAAATGATTTTCTTGCATATGAATACCAACATTACCAAGTCTTTTGCCTAGGCAAATATCGGAGGGGGATGACGATAATTGAAAAATACAAAACAAAATCTCTGGTTTGTATGCTTTTGAGTAAAACCCTGTTGATGATGTACAAGCATTATTTCAAATTCCCAAACACCAGAGATATAAGAGAGTGAAACCCTCACTAACCCCTTTGGCCTTGAAGTAGGAGTTTCTTTTATGTTCAGAAAAACTCTCATTTTTAAACCTAGGGGCAGAGTAGTCTTCAGTTAATTTGATCGAGCATTCAAATTTCAAAAGAAGTATCCTATATAAGGATCACCATGCCTTATCCCTCACATTAGGAGGTAAAAAAAAATCAAAACTACAATGGTTATCCCTCACCGACCAAGGAATGAGGCAGTCATAATCTTTCCAACAAGTCGAAAATGACTCAAGATCACACGATTTGTTCAAAAAACATGAATAAAGAAAAAGAAGAAAGAAAGCCCGCTAAGTCAAAAACTTGAAAATAAGGGACTTAGGCAAAAATCAAGGCATCCCGCTGGACTTTAAAATCAAATATAAAAAGAATTCGTCCAGGAAAAAGTTAGGGAAATGAAAAAATGAAAAAAAAAGAATGAATGAAAAGCTTGCAAAAGAAAGGATTATAAAATAAAATCCTCAACAAAGAACAAAGTCGTGTGATCAGACACCAAAAAACAAAAAGGTGAGTGATTGTCGTGTATAAAAACCTTATTCATTCCGCAACTGTCTCGAATTCCTGTTGAGAGATGAATGCTCATATCAAGTTACATGAATGTAGGACTAGAGAACAACATGGAGAATGGGTGGGTAAAAATAATTTTGAGCCTTAAACCCTTTTCTAGAAACTGTGAACCAAGTTACGTTACAATCCTCAAAAGTCCTAACTGAAGCATGGATTAATTTGAAAGCATACTACAACGAGATATCATTTAACTGACTTCCAAGGTGCGTGCTAAATATATATGTTGGTATCATATGCTCGTCTTATCATTCTTAAAAAGAAAAAAAATGTTTTCAGTGTTGCATTCTAAAAGTGATTCATTCACAAGAAGTTGTAATGTCTTTTCTATAAAAACTCCAATACTTACGTAAGTGTTACATTAGTATTATCATTCTCATATAAAACAATTTTTTACATGCAAAACATTTTCTGAACATCAAGAGAGTTTAAACAAGGAGCATCAGTGAAGAGCTTAATCTTGTTAAAGAATAGAGACTTGATCAGTCTGTTGAGTCAGAAACTAATCATTTCAAAAAGATGATAATATAAAGAGGCATGATTTCCTAGAGACTCCATTGAATATGAGCAGTGTGATGCTTTGCTATTTGATTACCCTAAGGGAGTGAAGATCGAAAATTCAACCAATCTGGTGCAATCACGTCGATAAATGTTTTCAAAAGTTTTGCCAATCTAGGGCGGTTATGTCAAGATTCGAAGAATATCTCAAAGTGTCGAGTAATCATGGTAGTTACTCAACCATCGCTGAAACCATCTTCAACATTTTTTAGCCAGAGGCAGTGTTTCGAAGTTCATGACACTATGCCATCTTATCTATGATGGCACATATCTCAGGAAGTCCTCTCAAGGAGAATCTCTTTAAAGTTCAATCAATCCAAAGCAGTTACGTCGATATTTGACAAATCTCTTCATGAATCGGTTGAAAGATATTTAAAGCTTAAATACACTAGGGAATTTTATCTTGAGTCAGTATGATACCAGGTTTCTATAAGGATCTTCTCAAGACAATTTCCTTCGTAACCTATATCTGGGGCACATGGGTGTGATTTGTTTTACAAGTATCGTTGCTCACTCGCAATTATACAACATACCAGTACTAAAGCAATTTGTGACAAGATGGTATAAGGATGAAATCCTTGATTTGTTTCCCCAACAACACTGAAGTTTCTACTTCTCCCCAGTGAGTCTCCCCAAGCAAAGAGTTTGTGGTTAGTAAAGTTGGTTGATTGGGAGTTCTTGATGAAGTAATCTTCAGTTTCGGCATGCTTGAATTTGTCTTCTCCCCAACGGATTTCCAAGCAAATAATCCTTATCTAATGGTTTTTGATTGATAAGAGTTCTTGGTAAAGAATCTCCATTCCCCAGCATATGATTGTGTTGAGTTGTGCTCATTAGAGAATGTTTATTCCCCGAAGTAGAGTTTCTTCTTTAGCTGAGATCTTCCTCTCTTTCCCCAACCGAGAGTTCTGATTGAGAATTTTTTATTCCCCAGCGGAGTTGCTTCACTAAAATCTCTTATTTAAGAATTCTCATCTCCACAACAGAAGCGTACTTTTGAGACTCCTTATGCTGAGAAGTTTTCTCGTTTACAGCCAAGTCTTGTTGATATTGTTCTCATCCCAGAAGAGGCTTATTATTGAGATTTCTTACTCAATATTTCTCGTTTCTCAAGTGGAGTTGCTTTATGGAGATCTCTTATTCAGGATTTCTCATATCCTCATAAGAGCTTATTTGTTGAGAATTCTTATTTAAAGATTTCCCCTTTCCCCAGTAGAGTTTGATCCTGGTTGAGAATTTCCATATCCCCAGAGATTCGGCTATTTTGATTTCTTATTTAAGGATTCTTGCATCCCTTGTAGAGTTTTTTCTTGTTAAGATCATCCTTATTTCCCCGGCAGAGTTGTTCTATCAACACTTCTTCTTATATCTCCAGCAAAAGCATGTTTTGAGGTTTCTTACGCAACGATTACCTCATCTATCCAGAGTTATGTGCCTGAAATCCCTTATTTACCAACATGGGTCCTCTTATCCCCAGTAGTGCAAGATTTTGTCATCCCTAATGGGAGGTTGACAGGTTATTACTCAAGCAGTCATAAGTGAGTTTTGATTCCCCGCAAGTCCAATATTTATTAGTATTTTCTCCCTAGCAACGTCCAATTTCCATGGGCATCCCCGTTTAGAGCTTGCAGTATGATTTGATCTTATCCAGCATAGTCAGAATTTTATTTTTGCAACTCCCCTCAGAGTTTGTAGTATGTGGTTACCGGTTACCCAGTTTGTTATTCCCCATAGAATTTCAATTTTGAAAGTGCCTTTCTTCAGTAGTTCCTTGTATCTTCTATTGTTTCCCCGGTCGAATCATGCATTATTACATTATGTCTTCATATGTGTAGTATTTCCATTAATCTGGAACACTACTCCATAGAGAAAACAATTCAAGCATGCATCAAAGCATAAGCCAATTGTTTTTCCTTTTTCCCAGCGAAGTTACTCAGTATGGTATCCCTAGAAAGTTTATTCAGATATCCATTTGGTTTTCCCCAGCAAGTTTCCACAAATCTTTGTCGTTGATCCTTGCAAGAGTTGATGGTTACCTTACTCGTACTTGCCTTTGCAGTTAGAGTGATAGTTAGAGTTGGTGTATAACTTGTCTTCCTTTCCAATTATTTGAACTTCCTTGCTTTGTGTGTGGTAGTTCAGATAATTGTCATTCTTGAAGGATTACACCCTATCTTTGGCCTGAGGGATTATGTAGTTCTTTTTGCTTCATCGCCAGTACCCAGTACTCCTTTCAGACCTAATGTTTATTGGTGACCCTCTTCGATCTTAGTTTGTATTATTTCTCCTTCAGAGTCTAGTACATGACTGGTCTTCTTTAAACCCAATTCTTGGTTATTATCTGTTGGAGTTCACCACCTTGGTGCAACCCCCTCTTGTTCAGTTTACAATTATCAACTTCTCAAGTATAGTTTCTACTAGCCTTCTTGGTTTGTTTCCAATATCTATTGGTGTACCTTGTGAATCTAGTTATGTCCTGGTATTCATTTCGAGTCTAGTGTCTACTAGTACTCTTAGGTCAGGTATCTACTCGTTACCTTGGCGTGTGATCCATAATCTATTGTCTCATCCTTCTTAAGTCTAGTATCTACTAGTCTTCTTGAGTCAAAGTCTGTTACTCGTCTCTCTGTATCTTTTACTCCTTGGTTATACTGAGTATCTATTGTTTTTCCTCGGTCAAGACCAGCAAGTGTTCTTGAAGTTTCATTACTTTCTTGTCACCTTGCTTCATATCCAATATATATTGGTATCATGTTGAGTACTTCTTATTGGTATAGTATCTACTAGTTCCTTTTAGGTCGAGTATCTACTCGCTACCTTGTTTATAGTCTAGTATCTACCTGGCACAATCTTCATAGTACTCTTAAGGGTGAGTATATACTTGTTACCTTTACTCGATCCCCAGCGTTTGTCTAACATGCTAATGGTTAGGTTCAGTTGGCTATTGTCCCTTTTTGATCGAGATTAGTGTCTGTTGGTATACCCTTTCAGATCTAATATTTATTGGTATCTTTTGAGTCTAATATCTAATAGTCTTTTGGGTTGAGTGACTACTCGTTGCTTCATTTGTGAACCAATTTAGCCCTGTAACAATGTCTTTGGAGTCAAGTATCCACTATTTTCTCATGGGTTAAATCCAATATCTATTGGCATACCTTTTCAGTTCCAGTGTCTACTGGAAATCTTTCTCCAGATGTTGTATCTACTAGTCTTTCCTTCATCCATTTTATTTGATACCATCATTTCAAAAATACAAATATACAGTTACCAGTATTGCTACACTTTGCGTTATCCAGAGCATAAATTTTTGAGTTCTTTTGGTATTAAATCCTCTTCCACCTTGGACATTCAAAAGTTATCGCTTTTTCTCACCTTTAGGTTTAAGATGATTGAATAAGGGAATTTGTTGCACCCAAAAATTTACCCTCTTATATCTTGACATAATTGGCTTATGTTTCTCTAAACATACATATTCATGCATAGATGGGATCAATGTGTTCTTATTCCATTGACTTTCACTTGCTATAGAAGATGAAGATTTGACAATCAATGCAAATAAGGATGAGATATTTTATTTCTTATGTTCATACAAGTTGCAAAGGCTTATCATGCCTTATAACATCTCAAATGATTCATTGTTTCATTATAGAATCAATAGTTACAAGGGTTTTGAAGTGAATCATATTTCTCCTATCTATTGGTTCTTGTGCAAGGGTTTTGGCCAGTTGAGTGTGTGACACCTTTGTGGACAAGATATTTGAAGCATAATCATTTTATCATCATACAAGTCATCTTTGTTCAAGATATTCTCCAATGCCCAGAGGAACTAGGGTTTTGAGGTTAAGACATCATCTCTTATTTTTTCAAATAAATTAGGGTTTGTGATAAAGTCAGTTTATTTCTGGTTCTTTGAGAAAAACATTATTCCATGGTCTTCTATAAGTCCCTAAGTGTCTATGGGTGGAAGATTGATCATTAATTTTATTTAGAATAGTATCAATTGCTTAGATGATTATAAATCAATTGAAGTAAAAGTCAATTATGTTGTTAAAAAAGTCAACTCCTAACGTTTTGAGGTCAACATTGTGTTCAACATGTCAAAAAATTTCAATGGTCGGAATTTGATCAAGAGTCTCCTCATGATCCCAAGACTCAAAGAATTAATTTTGCAGTACACAAAGTAACCTAAAGAGGGAATACTTCTCCATTCACGGCTCATCAGCGCCTGACTAGAAATACCTGGTCTTT
The DNA here is from genome assembly GCA_948472305.1 of Vicia faba. NCBI lineage: Eukaryota > Viridiplantae > Streptophyta > Magnoliopsida > Fabales > Fabaceae > Vicia > Vicia faba. The sequence continues at coordinate 146,644,048 of OX451741.1, forward strand.
ATATCAGAACCTGGATTGCTATCAGAACACTATGAGGCATTAGAACCTATTTAGTCATTGTCTTGATGACTTGCATCAAAAATCAGAACTAATACTTGGTTCATCCAAAAACTAGAATTATGCCACCAGAAGGCGCATAACATATGAACTATTTTCTGATTGACCATGTCTTTTAGACCATGTATTCAGAACATGTCTTAGATTGTCTTAAACCATATCTTCAGAACATGTATTAGACCATGTTTTCAGAATATGTCTTAGACCATATCTTCTAACGGTTCACAACCTTTGAAGCAACTTGGCTATTAACAAAATTAATATACTTACAGACACTTCACAACTTATGTAGTATCAGAATTTGATAACATGTAACCTGGTTACAAACACTTTCAGATAGTTAACAACTTTTGAATAGTCTTGTGATAGCAGATCAAAAATTGTCGAAGCACACGTTGAAATTCTTTCAGAAAGTCATGACTTCTGAAACGAATGCAAGTAACATAACAACTTTGTTAAGCTTTCAGACAATTCACAACTTCTGAAGCAACAAAGTATGATTACCATATTTTCATAAAATTCATAACTTCTTAACAATAGGTATTCTTAACATACAATTTTATTAATTTCATAAAGTTCACAACTTCCTTGAACAGTAGGAACATCAGAGCTTGATCAACCAGATTTTAACAAAGTTCACTCTTTCTAAACAATAGGTATGATAAACATACAATTTTCTTACTTTCATAAAGTTCACAACTTCCTTAAACAGTAGGAACATCAGAGCTTGATCAACCATATTTTCACGATGTTCACTCCTTCTGAACAATAGGTATGATCAACACATGATTTCCTTAATTTCAGTTAGTTCACAAATTTTTGAACAGTAGGAATATCATAGTTTGATTAACCATATTTTCACGAAGTTCACTCCTTCTAAACAATAGGTATGCTCAACACACGATTTCCTTACTTTCAATTAGTTCACATTATTTTTAACAGTAGGAATATCATAGCTTGATTAACCATATTTTTCACGAAGTTTACTCCTTCTTAACAATAGATAAATCAACATGTATTTCATCTTTTAACTTAGTTAGAGCCTTCTGACCAAATCATAGTTTTAGTTAATGATTCGTTTTAAGACATTTCACAACTTCTAACGAATACATGTTCATAGATGCTTATCTCATCAGAGAATTCTTCATGCATCTTGATCTTTTGGTTTCTTCCCAAATGCTTTAGCTCATCAGAGAATATTTGAGCATCTTGGTCTTCTCGTTGAAAGATGATAATCTTCTGATTGCCATTTAACCTGTCTTATGAAAATCAGTGAACTTTTGTAAAGTTCCTGAATCAAACATCAAACAAATTGTTAGCAGTAAAAGCATTATATCATGTTTGGGTTTGAGATCTGAGATTAAGTACTATCAAAATCATTTACTATTTCTCCCCTTTGTCAGAAATCAAAAAGGATTTAAACAAACAAAATGAAATTTTCAATGAAAGCCAAAAGAATATGTTTGTGAAAAATTTATGGAAATGAATATGGAGATTTGTTAGTACACATTATACCAGAAAGAGATTATGAATATGAAATCACAAAACTAACTTTTTATTCATTCAATAGGAAGGGAGTACATACACAATAAATTTAAATACACAGATACAAAATAAGAAACATCAAGACTTCTCATCAACCATCAAATACTTTACACGTTTTCTTCAACAGACCATTTTCTGGACCATTTCTCCAGACAATTTCAACAACCCCTTTTTTAAAGAAGACTTTAAATAGAAATCTCTCAAAAGGTATGTAGGACTTGTTGTGACTTTTGGAGACAATAATTGATTTTTGCATAAAATTGAAAATATCCTGAGGTAGATTTATCTGGATTCGATTGACTAGGAAGAAGAGGAAAAGTCGATCATCGTGAGACATAATGTCTTTGTTTACTTCACGAGGACGAAAATGGTTAACAACAACTTAAACCAAACTCTGGGAATGGGAAGAAGATTTTCAGGATTGATATGTTCATAACTAGATAACGTGTTGTGGAGAGAAATGAGCTCCTCACCAAGGGAATACTGACCCTTAACCTGTTCGACAATGAAGCTAATGTTCTTATAGCCAATAGAAATCGCAATGGAGAATAAAGTGATGATGACAGGGACACCAAAAATACGATATGCAATGGAGAACCCTTTACACCTGACATAAGCATGTTTCCAGAAATCTTTTACAAGATTTATGTAGATGGGTCCATGCAACATGGTGAAGTATTTTAACCAATATTGATATTGCATGGTTAGAGTGATACTTGAAGAAACCTCTCTTTTACGAAGACAAAGAAGATAGATTTATTCTTCAGATATGACTTCAAGAAGGTTCTCATTTCCACGAAAGTTTATTAGAGACATGATGAAAAATAGAAAGAGATTTAACAAGAATGGAAGAGATGAGTGATTTAAATAGAGAGAGAGAGAGAGAGAGAGAGAGAGAGAGAGAGAGAGAGAGAGAGAGAGAGAGAGAGAGAGAGAGAAGAAAAAGTTACAAAGGATAGATGAATTAATGAGATATGAGTCTTTTAAATAGATGTGGAGGAAACTTGATACACAAGAGAAAAGATATGTTCAGATACCTAACAAATTTGTTTCAAATATATTAATAAATGAATGGAAAAAAGATGGAGATAAAGACAAATCCCAAAGCAAGCGGTAGGAAGAGATAAAGGCAATTTTGATGATGAAAAGAATAAGGTATGCTGACATTTTTCATTTCCAATGAGTTGTTTTTCTAACATATGAATTAATTGATTTTAATATACTTGATGACTGAAGCAGTCAAATAAATGAGAAAGCGTACACTCCTGGTCAAACATTTAGTGCAAGAAAAGCCTTTTCAGATTCCAAGATCAACAATATTTTTATTAATGGATTAATTTAAACAAATAAGTTTTTGATAATTGAGATTTATCTTAGGATTATAACCTAGAAGATATCATTTAGAGAGATGTGTACCTTAGATTTTCATATGAGTGGGAAACTCTATGCTGAGAGTGAACTTCTTCTTGCATACGTCATCAATTTTTTAGACGCTGTGGTTTTTATTTGGAGTAGCCAGACCCAAATCTTTGTTTGAACATACTTCTTCTGAGATTTGACTCTAGGTACTTCTGAAGTGACTTATGCGTCTTCTTAATGAGCAACGTTTCAGGATTCTGACTTCTCGTCCTTATGCAGCAATTTCATTATCTTCTGTATTTGAGAATATATAGTCCAGACCTGTATAGTATTCTCTTGCTTTGATTTTTTAAAGATCAAGCTTACTTGTTAACTATATTATAGATTAGTTCCTCAAACCTAAGTATATCATCGTTTAAGTTCTGTAGCCTTTTTGAGCGATCAGAATGTTCTATCATGATACATACATAGATTTCAGAAATAACTACGATATGTTTTTCTAAACATCATTATAAAATTACACGTTTAAATATGACGAGAATAAGAAATGTTGGGCTACTTGTTATTTCACAAATCACAGTGAGTCTTTCACACAAAAGGTCTTTTAGAAAGACATTATTCGCGAAAGAAACATATCCTTGTGTTGGAGAAAATTCATCTAAGGTCATCTTGTAGAGTTGAATAAAGGTGACTAATCCATACTTAATTTTGAAGAGAGACACAGTTGATACTGGCTCAAGCAATTTTAACACAGAAAGTCTATTAGATTAAAGGTAAAAACAACATTCTTGCTTAAAGGTAAGTTTTTGAAAGATCCTGCCCTTCTTATTTTGCTTCACATAGAGCTTCTGAAGGGAACCTCAAATTGGGAAGGCTACTGACAAATATAAGCTAGTTGAGGTAAGATATTATTATTAACTAACATGGCTCAATTATCAATGCCAAGACCAATGCTCTTAGAAACAAATAACAAAGTTTATACAATTTTGAAAGTTGATTATGGAAATGTTGTTTTTCCCTTATATCATTTAATGCTTACATTCATTCAACTAACAATATGTCATGATTCTTTAATAAGGATGACATCTTAATAATTGTCACTTAATTAATTTAAGGACAACACTTTATGAATAGCTTCATTATTAATTCAAAATCATAGATAGATGAAAGAATAACATTACAAACCGTTTTAGATCCCATGATCTTTTCTGATCAATTCTAAGATCCATGATGCTTTCAGGCTTTAAGTTCCATGCTTAGGACATATGCCTTCTTACCTCCATGTGTTATAAGCAGTCAAAGTCTAGGTACCATAACAGGTGTTTCAGTTGTGCTGTTAAGAATATCTGCAACATAGATAATTTGATTTTTGGGTACCCATAGTTTCTTGGGTCCTCTCTTGTTAGTTCCCCCCGGAGTTTTTTACAACTTTGGGTTTAACATCAGGATAATCATATTTGCAAGAGTTAAACCTAGATGATTTAGTCATAGGTTTTGCCTTATGTTTAAAAGCATATTCCTCTTTTCCTTTTCCTTTTTCTTTAGGCACAAACCCAACTGAGACAAAATGGGAATGAAGTGTATTAGGCTTGTTTTCCTTATCATAATTATATTCGTCATAGGAGTTATAACTAATATTGTTGGTTTCATTTCTTCTTACACCATAGATTATAAAGTCCATATTAGGGTTAAATTTTGGTCCAAGAAAGTCAATGGTCAACAGTTGACCAAAAAGTCAATTGTTGACTACAATGTCCACTATAGCCTTTTTATAGTATTTTGATGCATCTCCTATTTCTTTGTAATAAACTCTTCACTTGTATAATGTAATGGAATGTACTCTTTTGAATCTGTAATGCATTTTGATTTTGAAATGCCAATTGACCTCTTTGAATATGTTGACTTTTGTAACTTTGAGTGGCCCAGTTACTTGTTTGATAACAAGAATTTAAAAAATAGGAAAAAAAACTAATGAATTTACAATTTGGGTTGGATTTCTTATTGGCTCAATTTAAAATGAAATCTAAAATAAACTGGTCAAACTACCCGATGGATTTTCAGTCTGAATCCAAAAAAATTGATGGATACTTTGGTTAAAATTGGGCCTATAAATGTCATCCGAGAGTTAGGCCAGATTGAGGTTTTGGGTCCAAACAGACCCGATCTAATGTTCACCCCGCTGATTAGTAACCCCTTTACATACTTTTGCAATGTTTTGAACTGTCGCAAATTATTGTTTATGATTTTATTTTTGTAAAATATTTGGTAGTTTTACAATAGTTTAAATAACCACAAACTTATGCTTTTTATTTTTTACACTTTTTATAGATATAAAATTAAAATGCACAAATATATAATTTAAAATAATTAAATATTATTTATATAATTTATTCATACATAAACACTATTTGTACATCCAACTTAATTAAAATAATAAAATAATGTTTAAACGTTTAAAAACAAAATTACTAGTGAATTGGCTAAACATACAAAAAGACCTATGTAAGCTTAGAAATTCATAAAAAACAATCTATATAAAATAATCCTTATAATATTTATCCAAGATCTCAAGACAAATGACTAGACATAAAGGAGCGCCAACAAGTCTTTGTAATTCTAAATTTATTGTCTGAAAAATATATAACTATATGTATTAAACTCATATGAAACCCACTTTTTCACATATATTCAAAACCTTAACACTAAAATTAAAATTGTAAACAAGATAGCATGTTATATCAAACATTATTGGTAAAAATATCCTTGTAAATTTAATCTAGTTTAACCTGGCATTTAAAATATGCAAATATGAAAATATAAAATTGAGTTTCATTCTTCACCTCTCCTTTAGCCATCCATAACGTCATATTCATCTTCCCCCTTCTCAACTTTATTGTCATATATAAAGTTTGATATATAATTATTGAATTCTATTGAAACAAATGCATACACACATAACCTGTTATCCTCCCTTAGTTTCTCATCTTTTCCTTAAACAATTATCCTTTATAACTCTATAGTCATACATTAAGTTTCCTACAATAACATTCTAATAAGTGAATTAGACAAACAATAACAACCTCAAACATATATATTAAATATGCCAAATAACTTATTGCACTTAATAACAAAATAACACAAATATATTAACTGGATGGCACATATACATAATATACATAAGTTGTTATAGGTAGCTACCATTAGGTATTGTCGTTAGTTTTGACATTTTGATATCCAAAGCAAAACAACTTGATCATCTAGATCAACTTATGACTTCACTCATAATATTTTCATTATCAAAACCGTTAGTGTCAACTAAATACTGCAAATATTATATCTGCAAGTATATAAATCCACAATTATATCATGCATGTGAAATAATATAGGCATGTGTCTAAGTCCACGTATAAAAGACAAGAAAATAAAAATGTATCACCTGTTGTAGACTTTTAGACTTCTACTTCATCTATGAGTTGAAAGTCGAAGAAGGTAATACATTGGCATGACATTCCAACTCGAAAAAACATTCATTTAAATTTTTTTTAAAAACTTTTAAACTTTTAAACCCATTACTTATTAAAATAGTCAAGAATTTATGAGCTTTGTAATAGTACAGGCAGTGACTGAGCCAAAACCACTACTATAAATAATATATTTCATGACAAAACTTCAACTCAGCTAAAAAAGGAGGTATAATGTCAAGACGCGTCATGCTTTATTTATTTATTTATTTAAAAAACTATATGTTCCCTTCGTTTATAATATAACCGAGAAGAAGAAAAATTCAAGACATGCTTCGAGTCTTGGCTATTGAAGTTTATGTTTTTATTTATTTATGTGTAAATTAAATAATCTATCTCTTCGTCTTCCGTAATAATCAAGTGAGAAAATAATCATATTTTACTAAAAAACACTCGTTACATATTTTAACCTAATCATAACTTATATGTAGCAGTCTCAAACTCGTATGCATCATTCTTTAAGATGTAATGCAAGACATAAGAAGTCTTCAATATTATTCTATCCTAGAACAAAACATTTTTTCCGCCCTTGCAATCTATCTCACATAATGGTGTTGATGTTGTTGTATTTTTGGAACAAAGCTTAGTTAAAGAAGATTGGAAAATTTCTCTATGATAGATTGCAAGTGTAGAAAATCATTCTTGCTTTAAGTTAAACAAAGAAGAAGGTTCAACCTTTGAAAATATTAGAAGTTGAATGCATACAAGATAAGCAATAAAACCTGAAATTACAACAGCGACGATGAATTTGGATTCGTTTAATATTCTGTGTAAACAATGTAATGTTTTTAAAAAAAAGATTATTACCTCAGATTTCTTCTAAAATCAAGAGGTATATATTTTTTACCTCGATTTTTGTCAAAATTAAGGGGATAATTTTGGTGTGATTATTGATGATATTGATCACCGTGCTTAAACAAATATTTGCCGTCCATTTCATGAGTATTAATTCTCAAGACTCTATCATTAGTGATCACTATGAACATAAAAAAACTTCCATCATAAAAGTATTATGAATATGAAAAAGTAAGTGAAGCATCATGAATCACTTGAAACTATCTACATCCACCACTTTAAATTTTACAAGAGCATTTGCCATGAAAACATATCTACGATGGATGGCAAGAACATAAAATTATATGGGTTTAAGGTTTGTATTTTTATATATTTATTTGGGCATAAAATAATTTATGTATCTAACTTTTTTTTTGTTTTATTTTAGAAATAAATGCATACAAAAGCAATTGAAAATATTTTGCACCCAATATTTTCTCTTCCCCAAAATTTAATGATTCAAATATCTAAAACTATTCAGTGAAATTAATTTTCATTTTAATATTTTTTTGTAAACAATGTAATATTTTGGATAAACAATGTAATTTGTAAATAAATAAATTTATTAATATTCTGTGTAAACAATATAACGAGTTTAAAAAATTAATCTATCTCACCTTTCAGTTTTATTGATAAACCGAGAGGTATGATGTGCTAGTTTTAAAAATAATTAAAATGAAGATGTTGGGGTTCAAACTCATGTACATATAACTTAACCCCTCGATTTTTATATTAACTGAAGGATAAAGTGACAACTTTTAATGATACTCTTCTTTACTTCGCTTATGTAGCCGATATAAAATATATTTTGCGTCAGAGATTAAATATATTTTTTGTAATAGTGAACCACATATCAGAAGGTATTAGGATGGCTCACAGTAATTTTGACATACTCATTGTGATATAAAACATATGTTTATAATTTTTTTAATATATTTTTTTAATATTAATGTATACATTATCTTTATACTTTGTATATTTTCTAACTTAAAAATTTGTTTGGACTAAAATTATATTGCCACAATATATTAAACTAGATAATTAAAAATATAAATTTTAAAATAGTTTTAAAAAATCAAGTTATGATAATAGAAAATATAATTTTATTTTAGATTATATAAAATGATCAAAACTAACAAATAAAATGTTATACAAAAATTATAAATTAGTGTATAATATTACACTTGTATACATAACTATTACTCTATCATAGTGATTTGGTCCCTCCATATGAAAATATTATGCCAGAGGCTTGATAATATTTCTAAAGTTTGTTGTTTAATGACGATAACAAAAATTAGAATGTAATACCCCGTACATATACGTTTAGAATAATATGTAGCGATGCTATAAATAGTACATAGAAACATACAAGTAGCTGAAAAAAGACAAGAAATTAAATATTGTATACAATACAAATCCAATGTTAAACATATATAATAAGCTTGTCTTCAAAAATTTGCACAACAGAAAGATAATATTTTCAAAGTCTTTCTGTCATCTGCTCATCTACAGTCTTTCAAACTGACCATCTAGCAATTCTTCTACCTAAAACCTGTTTGTGAAAAATAATAATTATATTGGAGTGAGATTACTAATTCTCAGTGAGTCTCCATATCCTACGGGTTCACTCGGTTCTACAGGGTCATGCATAAACGAATCCACCGAGGATCCGTGATTTATCTACAGGTCGGATACAAACACACATACAGGGAAGAACATCATTGATGGTCCTTTGACCAATCAATGGGATCACAAAAATATCACACAAAACATACAAAAACACACAAGAGAATGTACACATCTGTGCCAGAAGTTGCAAGTGCTATCACTTCACAGTGAAGACACGTACCCACCAACGAAGGACTAGTAAGAATACCTACATGGTATTACTAGGATAAATCATTAAGTGATGTAGCCTACGTGACATCACGACTCCACCGAACCAACATTGTCGATGTTTTACTGCCTAAGGAGATGTCTCTGACTGTGACACGATGAATGTGCACCAGGCTGACCAACATCGTGCACCAACATTTCCCCCTGATATGCAACGGGTATACCCTCAGACGTACCCATTATGTAATCAACACAATCTACACCGATTAGTGAGGGTGCGCTAGACTAATTTCCCACTAAGAGTGGTGATAATGCTCGGCTGCTGTTCCCACCAGTAAGTGTGCGCCAGGCTGACCACCATGTAAGAAGGGAAACATAATACACAGATGGTACGACATAAACAAGTGTGTGCCAGGCTTACCACCCATGTGTGTGTGTCTAGAATTGCACGGTACTATGATCAAGTGCGTCATGCTAACTCCCATCAAGTACCAGCACAAAAACCACGACAAAGCCAAGGAGAATCAGACATATTCAGAAATCAAACCAGAATAACAGAATCATCATATAATGAATTTCAACATAACATGCATTGAGATACGTAACATTCACGGAAACATCAGATAAGCATATATAGCTGAAATCATACAGTAATACCACTGAATAATAGATAAGGCACCCCATTTCCGAACTCGAAACGAATCTGCACTCAGGGAAAAGTTCATGGTTTAGTAAGGACAAGTTCGCTAAGCGAACAACTAGCGAGCACACGATTCTCTAAGCAAAGTTCCAACGAAAATAGTCAGTAGCTTCATCCAGTTCCGGAAGTCACAGTTTGCTAAGCGAACTCCCAACGAAGCCCTAATTCGCTAATCAAACTTGTAGTGAGCAATTTATTTAATTCTTTTCCTTCAGTCCCAGACTGTCACTATGTGAACTCAATAACAAATGCTACTTATCTAAGCGAGCCATAGTTCGTTAAGAGAAAACTGTTATACACAACTTCTTGTTCATCCATATTATTCGTTAAGCGAACACAAAGTTCGCTAAGCGAACTTCACTGCACATAGAAAAATCAGAAAATACAGAAAAATGATTTTAGATTCCTAAACCCCAAAATCTCACATGCAATCGGGAATAAGCTAGGTACAGAACAAAATAGTATTGTAAGTACAATTACTCATGAATTGGGCTCATGTTCATGCAATATCAAAGATTCATGGTATTTATCGCTCAAACCCTTATCCCACATATAACCCAATATTTCCCCAAGTCTCTAACTATGAGACTCACTTTGAATTATTAGAGATTAGGAAGATATTCATTCTGCCATAGAGCTTCATTCTTGACCAAGATTCTACCTCTAACACCAAGAAATCCGTAACACAATTTCTCTCATTTTCAGCAAGAATTCCTAAACTTCCAATGCATTTTTCTCCATGCTCACAAACATCTAAAATGAAAAGTTTATATGCAAAATGAAGGAAATTTCATAAGCTTTCCAAAAAAATTGAGAATCAACTTAATCAGAGTTACGAGTAGATAGATAACACCCGATTTATGAAGATTGTCCTTGGAGTGCCAAAATGGAGATGATGAAGATGAACATAGCTTCTCTTTCTTCTCTCAAAATCAGATTCTTCTATCCAAGAATCTGATTTTGTTGAGTCTTTACCCAAACAAGACCTTATGATGACATACAAGGTTGTTTAATATCCAAAGTATCCTTTAACAAGTGATAATTACAAGCTTTCCATCTAGTCAGATATTAACCAATTCCTTTGGTTCTAACTATCCATTAGTCTACCTCTTAACAATTTTAAGATGTACAAACCTTAATGATATCTTGACACTAATAGATATTTAGGTCTCACTTAACTTTGTTTCCATGTTTATAAGATTAAGGATGTTACGTAGAATTAATTAATAAAATTTATAATAATATAAAATTAGAAAGTGAATCATAAGAAAGGAGGAAGGAGTTTACTACTTGAAAGTCCAAGACAATTGTGTCATGAAACAAAAATCAAATTGCATAAAAGATTTGAACTAAAAAGTAAGAGTCAAATTACATAAAAGATTTAAATTAAAAGTTAGATTGCAAGATAAACAATTTGAAAGGGTACAATATAACATAATTAAGGATTATTATATGTATATGAACCCTCTCGCTTATAATTGACTCTCCCTTTGGGTACGAGCCTGAGAAGCACAAGTCAAACATGTTTTGAATCAAGAACTAAAAAATCCCTTATTGAAAATAACTAACGAACCTAAATAGTGAGCTTAACATGAATACAATATAATATGACCACCTTACTGTGTAATAGACGAGTTTCAGAAAGAAATGACTCATAACCTTGTTCAAGAATATAAATTCACCCACTCATAAAGGTTTTTAAAGTATTGAAATCATTGTACTATTCTAAACATCACGAAGCATGTTCAAATGAGATAAACCCAATATTGTATCTCAACATTCATTTATGTTGATGCGGCATACTTATCCTGATATGATCTCAGTGATCAATTTAGAAAGTACAATAACTAGTTTGAGAGCATATACGAGTATAACCAATTTATAAATAAGGGGTTCAATGATTAGATATGATTATTCAATTTCAACTCACTCATTCTCTATCTACTCATGTCATCTCTAACTTTGACACCATGATATCTTTGTAGGTACACCTCCACATTTGGAGAAAATTTTTTTTGAGAAATATCTTAAGCCTCACATGATTAGATTATAGATCATATCATTAACTCTGATGATAAACACCATGTGTTCATACAACAACCATAACCATATACTTATTTTGATGTGAAGATAAAAATTATATATAATATTTCTTAAATTATTAATTTTTTTTTGAGATTTATGTCTTGAAATTTAATAATCTAAATCCTGGCATATATATAAATTCTTTTACCATTATTATTATGACACACTTCAAAACAGAAATGGACATGTTTCAATTGTCAATTATAAACATAAATTTATGCAATTTATAATGAAAAAGAAAAAACAAAGACCATATTTAAACTAGTTTAAAAGGCATAGCTCTAGCCTCAAATGAAAAACACCATAATAATTCCATAAAAATGAAATATACAATACAATAATGCAAGTTTGGTCATTTCTAACGATTTTAGGGAGAAAAAAACTAAATCAAAATTCATACCAAATGCAAAAACACTTCTATAATCTAAATTTTAAGAGATCCACATCATAATTTCTCTAGCAGCTTGCTTGTAAGTTTCCTCCATTGAAATTGAATCATGTAAACATTGTCTAACCTGCAAAATCAACGTGATTTAACTAAGTTATTCACGCTAAATATATTTTTAAATAAATTAATAAAGTTGTTTGGTACCATGATATTAAAGTTTCGACAAATCTAATATGATATCACATATAAACCATAAAGATGAAAAAGATCAGGCTTGAATCTTACATTAGCCAAAATCATGTAGAATTTTCCATTTCCATTGCATGTAATGCTAGCAGATACAACATCAATCCAATATTTTTCTAACACAAAAGCAATTCTTGTCAAAAGACCTAACATTTTAGTAGCACATATGCAGAATTGTGCTTGACCACCACAAATACTTAAGACAACATTTTGATAATACCATGTTTGAAAAGCTACTTGATTTAGTGGAGGTGCAGATTGCCCTAATGCTTTTGAATTAGGATATGAAGTTACCATTAGACTACTAGAAAAATTATTATTATAATTTAAGGATCCATGATCAGCTATGATTGTTTCCTTGGATTCATAGGGGTGGCAATGTGATTTTTTTATCACAGATGGTGACTCACTTCCAAATAGGGATACATATTTAAGCTTTTCTTGCTTCTCCTTTTCCAAATTTTCAATAGTTTGCTCTAGGGTTTTTATTTTCTTCATTGTTGCATCTACAATTGTGTATTTACCAGCCTACAAAAAAATCATACAAACATTAATAATTGTAACTAATAAATAAATTATTATGATACAAACATTAATCATATGTTTACCTTAGAAGGTAGTTCAGGAAGCAAAGCATGAAGAGTAGAGAACATGTTCTTCATTTTCTTTCTCCTTTCTCTCTCGGTGAAGATATGCATTTCATGATCAAAGTCACGATACATTTCATCTTTACCTTCACCATCAATATCATTCTCACTTCTAACCACACACCTACCTTTGCTTAGTTTTTTATTCACATGAACTTCTCCTTCATTAAGTCCTTCTTTACGCTTCAATGATTTCATATCTAACTTTTGTTTGCTACTCTCACCTATGTTTTCAGAATTCAAGATATCACTCCATGATTGATTTTCCCACGTGAAACCAGCGTGAACACCATCATCATGATCTACACTCATGGCCATGTTTGTCTTTGAGAAAGAAATTAGAGTATAAGAATGACAAAAGATGTTAGAAAAAAAAAAGATGATTAATATATTTATACAGAAATGTAGTAGTGTTTAGTAGAAGCTACTTAGAAAAGTAATATAAAAATAAAAACTAAAAATGGAAAACTTAGTATAGAAGCATCAAAAATTTACTCAAAATGCATTTGTTATTGAAAGTTCTAGAAAATACATAGAAACTAATCATATTAACATTTGTCATAAAAATACAAATCAAAATTTAATAATTGTGTACAAGAAACACAAATTTTCTCTTACACATTAAAACTTACACTACATGCATGTTTTGTGTTAAAGTGGGTTTATTAATAAAACTACTGCGTCTGCCTGCAGTTTTGAAAAAATCATGCTAGTTCACTTGGATTTGGACTAACTTAGATTTTAAAATTTTTAATTTTAATTATTTAAAAAATAAATATGATTATAAATAATTATATAGTTAACATTCTTAAATAGTTTTGATGGAATTGTTTTTTACAATTATGACGTCTATATAAAGTTATATTTCAGCCCTATCCCCTTATATAGATGTTTTTTTGTTCTTATCAGTAATGGGGTTCTAGAGTTATATTCTCCTATGGGGTGTTTGTTTCATAGATTTTAAATTTATTTTTAGGAATATGATTTGAATTTTTTAAACTCTCATGTTTGTTTTAAGTATTTATAAATAATATCTTGGAATTTTTTATTCCTGCAAATTTCATTTACAGTTGGTTTTTTAATTTGTTATTCTTATATAATATGATGAGAATCTTTTATTCCTAAAGTAACCACCAATAACTTCTCACATCTATTCATTTAACTCTTTTATTTTAGATTTTAGATTTTTAAATAAAATATATTTTATAAATATTTCTAAAAACTTAAATTATTTAACAAACACAGAGATAGAAATAAAATTTCTAGAAATAATATTCCTTGAAAAAATATTTTCAAGATTATAATTTTAATCTTTGAAACAATTGCACCCTTAAATATCACTAATAAAAAGATTAAAAGTTGAAGCTAGAAGTACAATTTTTCACAAGAAGTTATTATAAAAATAATAAAATTAATGTAATTGTAAGTACATTGAGTTTATTTGGCAGTGTAGGTTAAATTGATTTAAAATTTTAGTTAATGAATTAATATAAATATATGACATGACATAAAATGGTTGGATGATAGTTGTTAGAAATCCACCCATTCATATGATGAATTTCTATTAATCTTGATGAATAAGATGGTTATCACCGTATAATGACAATGAAAAGAAAATTAAAGAAGAAAATATATTTAGGGTTTCTGTAGAGTAATTCTTTGCCCACAAACTGCGAGAAACTTTCTTATTCACTTGCAACTGTAAATTTTATGAATACAACTTAATTGATTACAAAAATAGAGGTTACTCCCTCTATTTATAATTTTAGATTAGCTTGCTCCCTAAGCCAAAAGTCTAAAACTATAAAAGCCTAAAATATCTATTTTGGATCTAAATCAAATCTATCTATTTTAGACTTAAATCAAATCTCTGTGTAGTAATCTACTTCCACACTTCGACAACTACAAACACTTCGACACACACATAGTTTCGACACAAAAGAATTACAATTTAACACACCACCTAATTCATTGTGTCTAAACTATCTATATTCATCAAGACTCTTAGTCTTCTAAATACTTTGACCTACACACCCTTCATCATGATGTCTGCAATCTGGTTCTCAGTTCTGCAGTGTTCCAAGTTCATCTTTCCATCTGCTACTGATGGGTGCTAAATTATTGTGAATTTGAGTGTGAATAATTAGCATTCATCAGTTTAATTTGTTTGATTTTTGTCAATAAACCTCAACTTTAGTGTATATTCGCTATAGTTTACGTTATAATGTATTTATTGCGTAATTGTGTAAATATCATTGAGTTAATTGATTTTTATCTCATTTTTGTAGGTATTCAAGCATTGATATTTATGCATTTTTAGATAGAGCATTGAATAAGTTTTCCAACACTTCGAATTAGGCGCGAATCAGAGTTATGGTTCAAAAGTTATGGCTAAAATACTGCAGAATGTTGTGCTGGTTTTTTCAAATTTCTGTCATCCTTCGTCGGGCAACGCTAGGCGAGCTGTTACATGGGTATTTAGGTGTAAAACCATATTTTTTGGATATGGTTTTGGGTATTTTTTACCTCAACTCCATCAAATTTCATTCTTTGATAGGATTAACTTAGAAAACAACATTGAAGCATGTATACGGATGATCCGGAGTGGATAGCGCATCAATCGGCACTAACAAAAAGGTAGATTTGCGGTTCATTTCTCTTCCTCTTTGTGTATTATTTATGTGTTGAGTTTGTACATATATTTACTCTGAACTTATGTATATTTGTCACCCATGGAGTTATATAAAACTTGCTTTATTAATCTCTGTTGATTGTTGTCCTGGAATTTTGTTCTGTGCTAGAGATTTGAGTTGTTATAGACATATACTGCTTAGATTCTTATCTAGGATGATTATTTGTTAGTTTCTGAACTCTAGAGATAGATTTAGAGCTAACATCTACTTGGGTATCAGAGCTTAATGTCTCTGTGTGGTGGTGATGTGCTGAGAGATTGTTAGTGCAATTACATAGTTGTCTTCTGTGTTGTTGAGGAGGTAGAGAGATCATTTCCTTGGTGATACAGTCGATCTCTCGATTTGGGTTAGAAATGACTTAGATTATGAGTGATACATAATGACATTGATAAGTATTGTTAGGTTGAATGTAATTGGTCGATAGATTTAAGTCTGTGATGAGTAGATTATATGCAAGCTTGATAAGTTCTTGTTAGTTTTTTTTCTTTTGTTTACATTTATTTTCTGTTGATAACATTTTCTTTACAAACCAATTCAAACCAAACTCAAAAACGCGAGAATTTGTCGAACGACAATTCAACAACCAATCTTTGTGGATACAATAAATTCTCGGATAAATATTTCCAAAACTTTTGTTGTTTGTCGCTATACCGCTTTAATAAAATGGCTTTATTGCCAGAGATTGGTTATATTGTCTTCGCATTGTGATAATTCTTTTGTTTTTAAGTTTTGTAATTAATGTATATGTTGTATAGAAATTGTATATTAACTTATATATGATATTTGTGCATATATGTCGTTTCACGTATTATTGTGAATTATCTCATTTTCGTAACGTTTGTTGTGTGATTGTTAGGATACTTTCTTTAGGTTTGTGCGGTGTGACAATATCATGGCATGATGAGAGGAGGTTACTAGCTCACACAATAAAGACGTCGAGCTTACGACGTAAAACAAGCATGTTTGTTTGTATTTGTTTATGTGTGTGGTGATTTATGCTTTAACAAGTTGAAACAATGAAATGTTCTGAATTTTCAAATCTTCACTTTTTAACTTGTTAATTCATTTTCACCCGGTTTTTATATCGTTATTTGTATTTGTTTTGTTAGGTCAATTTGTGTTTTCTGAAAACCTATCCTGTTTAGCTTGAGGAGTTTTGTTCGTTGTATATATTGTAAATTTTGCACATTGAAATTTTGTAGGAGTATTATTTTTTTAATTCTTTTGTTGTTGTTTTCTCATGTTTTGGTCCCGTAACTTGTATAATATTGGGGTGATTTGTCAAGTTTGATTGTTTCGACTTGCGAATACGTGGTAATGATTTTGTTAAAGTTTTATACACGTTTGAGATATGTGTTTATCACTTTCTATACTTTAGCATATTCATGATACTTAGACTTTTTACAATTTTTATGCCATTCATTCTTTTGTACATTTGTTCATTTGTGAATCACTTTAGTTACTACCATTTTTGTGAGGTAGCTTTCCATTGTTCACATATACTGGAGACCGCAATTCTTGTTTTAACTGGATTTTATTATGCTTAATATTTTTTTGTGTTGATTGTATGAAAGCTTGAACATGATCAAGACATTTTTTTTGTTTCATTTTGAGCACAACTACCTTGGCCAAATAAGTCAATTCACCTTGTGATTGTGTGATCATTAGTAACCCCTTTGAGCTTTTTGTCTATATCCATGTTGTATTTTCTAAATGCTTGTCTATGAGTGTTTAGTTCCCCTTTTTGCATAGATATTAATTCGTTATTTTCTTGAATCCTCAATCATTGTTTTGGTTTGAATTTTTACCTTGCCTTAGAAAGTAGAGAGTACACTTTAATGTATGGTTGAAATCAAGTTGGGGAGAAAATGATTGTGTATTTATTGGTTGATTGCTATGAGGTTGAATAGAAAAAGAAAATAAAAGAAAAGAAAATAAGAAAAAAAAGTGAAAAAGAAGTGATAGAAAAAGAAGGAAAAAAATAGAAAAGCTTTGAAAAAGGAAAAACAAAAAGAGTATGAAAATAATGTTATGTTAATAAGTGATGTGTGTTGGTGTGAAACTTATGATGAAGAATAAGTTTGATTGAAATTCTATGGTTTGAAGCTTTGTGGAAGTAATTACTCTATTAGGTTTAGGCAAGTTTTTGTTTCGATTAATTTTAGGACTTATCACTTGTTTGTTAACCAAGCCATATTACAACCTTGAAAAACCCTTGAGATTCTTGCTTTTATATTTTCAATGTGAATTTTTGGATAAATGCATAATTTAGTCTATTGTTTGCAAGATTGTTGGATGAGTGAAAATACCCCATTTTTGTGTGTTTTTCATCTACCGATGATTATGTTTGCTAGATGTGATTTATTTGTGAACTAGTATTTTTTTAGAATGTTTGGCATAATTTTTGAATTTAGCATTTGTTTCGTGTTTATGTTATTGTCGTATTTTAGTGGTAAGTGTTTACTTTGTGTGAACTGTTTTTCATTTTGAACCATTGCATTTGTTTTCTGTTTTCAAAACCTGTTGATTCGTGATTCTTTGATTATCGTCTTTTGCTTATTTAAGTTTATTTGACTTTTTTTAAGGACAAACAATGTTTTAAGTTGGGGATAATTTGATGATTAATAAATTGTTGTGAATTTGAGTGTGAATAATTAGCACTCATCGGCTTAATTCGTTTACTTTTTGTCAATAAACCTCAAGTTTAGTGTATATTCGGTAAAGTTTATTTTATAGTGTATTTATTGCGTTATTGTGTAAATAACATTGAGTTTAATTGATTTTATCTTATTTTTGTAGGCATTCAAGCACTGATATTTAGGAATTTTTAGATAGAGCCTTGAATAATCTTTCCAATGCTTCAAACCGGGCGCGAATCGGAGTTACGGTTTAAAGGTTATGACCGAAATACTACAGAATGTTGTGCTGGTTTTTTCAACATTTTGTCATATGTCACAGGGCGACGCATTTTGGTCGCCAGGCGAGTGTAGCGTGGGAAAAATGTTGTTTTGGTCGTCGGGCGACGCTTTTTGGTCGTCAGGCGATGCTGGACAGTCAGAAATGAGTATTTATGTGTAAAAACACATTTTTTGGATATAGTTTTGGGTATTTTTGACCCCAACTCCATCAAACTTCATTCTTTTATAGGATTAGCTTAGAAAATAACATTAAATCTTGCATAAGGATGATCCGGGATGGATCTCTCATTAATCGGCACTGACAAACCGGTAGATTTATAGTTCATTTCTCTTCCTCTTTATGTATTCTTTATGTGTTAAGTTTTTACAAGTATTTACTCTGAACTTATGTATATTTGTCGCCCATGACGTTATATAAAACTTGCTTTATTAATCTTTATTGATTGTTGTCCTAGTTTTTTGCTTTGTGCTAGGGATTTGAGTTGTTATAGACATATACTGCTTATATTCTTATCTAGGATGATTATCTGTTAGTTTCTGAACTGTAGAGATATATTTAGAGCTAACATCTACTTGGGTATCATAGCTTAATGCCTCTGTGTGGTTGTATTATGCTGAGAGATCGTCAGTGCGATTACATAGTTGTCTTATGTGTTGTTGAGGAGGTAGAGAGATCATTTCCTTGGTGATACAGCCGATCTCTCGATTTGGGTTAGAAATGACTTAGGTTGTGAGTGATATGTAGTAACATTGATGAGTATTGTTAGGTTGAATGTAAATGATCGATAGATTTAAGTCTGTGATGAGTAGATTATATGCAGACTTGATAAGTTCTTCCTTAGTTTTTTTTTCTTTTGTTTACATTTATTTTCTGTTGATAACATTTTCTTTACAAACCAATTCAAACCAAACTCATAAATGCGAGAATTTGTCGAACGATAATTTAATAACCAATCTCTGTGGACACGATAAATTCCATGATAAATATTTCCAAAACTTTTGTTGCTTGCCGCTACACTGCTCCAACAACTACCTGCTCTCAAAGATAATGGAATCTCATTTCGATGTGCTTGATTTGAACATGTGCTATCAGATTCTTCACCAGATTGATAATTGATATGTTATCGATCCTCATGGTAATTGCTCCATGATCTTTACCTGTGATTTCTTCGACCAAGTTCACCATCCATGTTGCTTGACATGCACAAAGAGAAGCAACTATTTACTCTGCTTCACATGATGATAATTCCACTACTCGTTCATTTCTCGAACTCCAAATAGCTGGTGCACCGCCTAGCATAAAATCATATCCTGTTGTGGATTTTTGATCCTCAGCATCACTACACCAACTTGAATTAGTGTACCCCCACCAACTGGCATTCTTTTCCTTTATCAACTATAAGAAATAAAATGTCATAGTCAATATTTCCTTTCAGATACCTCAATATCCTTTTCGTTGCTACTAGGTGTGATACATTTGGCTTCTGCATGAATCTACTTACCATATCTACATTGTATGCTAAGTCAGACCTTGTATGATAAAGGTATCTCAATGACCCAATAATTCTTCTGTATTGGGTTAGATTGGCATCATCTTCATCTGTATTTTTTTACAGTTGCAGTCTTGGTTCTGCAGGTGTCATAGTCAAGTTACATTCTTCCATCTCAAATTTCTTGAGAATTTTTAGATCTAAATCAAATCTATCTATTTTATATCTAAATCAAATTTGTGTGTAACAAACTACTTCCACACTTCGACAACTACAAACACTTTCCACACACATAGTTTCGACACAAAAGAATTACAATTTAACAATAGTTACATACTCAATCAAACTCCAAAGTATAATGTTCACTTAAATTTAGTTAATTTCAATCAATTTAAATGATAAAATTTTCATCATGTTTTATAGAAATAATATTTTACAAAAAAAATTAGCCACACATTTATTTTCATTTTATAATAAAATTTGTTTATGGTTTTCTTTCTAGTTCACATTAACAATACCTTTAACCTCTTCTCCTATGAAATTATTTCATCCTCTCTAAATT
Organism: Vicia faba; assembly: GCA_948472305.1. NCBI lineage: Eukaryota > Viridiplantae > Streptophyta > Magnoliopsida > Fabales > Fabaceae > Vicia > Vicia faba. Next base: position 146,664,932 of record OX451741.1, read on the forward strand.
TACTATTGAAATATTAACCTTAAAATATGAATTTTCAAATTAGTCTACAATATGTTTCACTTCTTTTATGGTTACTAAAGATTCTACTTGCAAACTCTATTGCTTAGGTAAGAAAAGAAATATGTCACACTAGAAGAATATTTCATAATATCTTTTAGAATAATTTTTTTTTTCATAAACGAATAAAATTAATACTAAAAAGATTAATGAACTAGTACTGAATATACTCTCCAAACAATAGAGTATGGGTTATTTATTCTCAAAAGAAATATATGTTTTTATATACGTCTTTCACCCCAAATAAAAGAAATCAATGAAAGAAAGTAGAAAATTTTAAAATGTGTGATTTAAAAATAATATTATACGAGATTAAGATCTCTGCGATACACAATTATAAATAAATTATTTATTATTTTTTTAAAATTTGATATTTAATAGAATATAGATAGTTAAAATAGTAATTATCTTATTAGATTATTTTTTATTAGATCAAAGTTCGAATCCGTGATATCTAATAAAAAATAAATATTATATTTTTTTATTTAAAAAATGAAAAATAAGATTTTAAAGGTGACCCGTATGATTATAAAATGATATAACACAAAAAGAATATAAACGTTAGTATGTGTTGTAATATAATATGTCACTTCAGATTTAATATATTATATAATATAAAATGAGATAATTTAATTAAAAAAATTTTAACGTATAATAATTTTAAAATATTGAAACTTTTTTAAAGATAATATATATTTCTCATGTGATTGTATAAAATTATAGAATATATCAACACTTTTATTTTGGAATTATATTTCTCATGTTGATGGCTAAAGACAAATTTGAGACATAATTTGCAATTACATCATCACCCATTGATTGCTAAATGAACAAATAATTTGACGATAATGAGGAGCATATAGCCAACAATCTAGAATACTATTTTTGACAGTAAGGATTTAATAGGATTAAAAAAATTGTCAAAAAGTGATTTTTGATATAATGAGAAAATCATGAATTTTGATATAATATCGAATAGTTGATTACTTTTTTTTATAAATATTATAAATATAAATAAATATTAAATAATGATAGGTTAAATAAATTTTTAAAATAATAATTTAAATAATAATAAAAAATTTTGAACATGCATTATTATAGTTTATATAGTTTATAATTTACGTCTAAAAGTATAATTAATTTTGATAAGTGAGTTATCACACCATAAGTTGTTAGTAAAATATTCATAATAATTTATTTTTTATTCTTTAATAATAAATGTAATATTAATATTTCTCAAAATTTTATTATTTTGTCAACAGCATTTTTTTTTCAAAATATTAATTAAAAATCTAATATTTAGAAAATAAAGTTTTTTTCAAAGAAATTAATTGACATACTTTACACTGATAGTGCTTATTAATTTAACTTTTTAAACTCTTTTTTTAAAGTAATTAAGCACTTAAATTATAATGTAAGTAATATCTATTAAATCATAATGAAAAAATTATATTGTATTAAATTTTCAATTATATTATAATTAAGAATAATTGATTATTAGTAAATAATATAAATTTTTATTATATGAAAGATAAAAGTTATTTTATCCAATATATATATATATATAAATGTAAACTTTTACTTAAAACTATTTTTTAAATTTTTATTGTAAAATTGATAAATATATATATTAATTTGTAATACATAATTCTTTGTTAAACTTTAAGTATAAAAAAACATATTAAATTGTAATTCATTATTATTTGTTAAATTATAAGTTAAATTTCATCTTAAATAAATGTATTATGTATTTTAAAAATATAAGTAAAAAAATAAAATATTGATTTTTTTTGTAGAATTTTTTAATAAAGAATGAATGTAATAGTACAAAAAATTTATTATAAATATATTATTTTTTGTTAAAAGGTTTTTGTTGCATATGATGTAAATAAATTTATTAATTTTGTGTCACAAAAAAAAAGACTTTATTGATGAGAAGAAAATAATATTATATATTTTAATGATATATGTAATAATAAAAATTCTGATATAAAAATTTTTTGGTAAAATTTTGGAATAAAGAATAAAAGTAATGTGACTAAAATCTTATTATGAAAATATAATTTTTTGGAATAAAAGGATATTAAAGAAAAAATAAATGATAATTGATTGAATAGGTAAGTAGGAGTTACTAAGAAAGATTTAGAGAAGTGTCACCTATAAATATTGATGATGTGGCGAAAATGATTTTATGTAGTAAAAACTCTGTTTTAATATATATATATATATATATATATATATATATATATATATATATATATATATATATATATATATATATATATATATATATATATATATATATATAGAGAGAGAGAGAGAGAGAGAGAGAGAGTGTTTTTATTATAATATTAAAAAAATTATACATAAAATAAATAATTTTGAGTTTGAAACTGAATCATCATATTTTTCTTTTGCTTATTTAAGTATCTGATGACAGGAAATTTTTTTTTCAAATAATCAAAATTTTCAATTTTAATACTCAACTAATCAATATTTTCTTAAAATTTCCAATCTAACCATATTTCAAAAAAAAAAAGGATTAAAGAGGAGGCGCCACTTGAGTTGACGTCTTCTATATTTTTTCCAATTATCTGGAGACTTACCTGCGAATTTGACTTTACCTGCGGATTTATTTGCGGATTTACCTGCGCGTGTTTGTCTGTAGGTAAATTCGCAGGAATATCAGCAAAAAAATTCCCAGGTAAATTCGCAGGTAACTGGAAAAAGTAAAAAGATATAGGAGGTGCCAATTCAAGTGGCGCCTCCTCTTTAATCCATTTTTTGTTTGAAACATGGTTAGATTGGAAATTATAGGGAAAGGTTATTTAGTTGGGTATTAAAATTGAAAATTTTGATTATTTAAAAAAAAAATTGATGACAGGCTATCAGTGCATGTCATTTAGCAAGAAATATCATCGAATTTTGACAAGATATGAGCAAGATAGAAGCATTTAAGTGAAAAAAAAGAACTTTTGGGTAAAGAAAAGCACTTAGTGAACAAACTGATTAAAAAAAAGCAATAAGATGCTAAAAGCCACTTTATTTAAGACGCCCACAACGTGCCCGCTTCAGATCAAAGTGCACCCTCATTGGAATAATGATGTGGCACACGTTCGCGTTGTAGAGTGGCGCACTTGTGTTACAGATTTTCGCAGACATATGTTTTTTACTACTATTTAATGTAAAAAAAAGGAGGAATTTTGAGGGGTTTTATTTCCAATACGAGAAAGTTAAGGTAAAGTGTGATTTTGGAGCTTTTAAAAACTATTGAAGAGCTTATTCTTCGGGGATTTTTCACGTTCTTTGAATCTACACTATTGATATTGTTTTAATTCAATATGAGTAGCTAAAATTTCCTTAGGTTAGGTTTTATTTGATGATGAACCTATTTGTACTCGATTGGAACACATGATCGATTTATGTTATGTTATTACAATTGAATTATTATTATTATTCAGTTAATGTTTCTGTTCATTGCTTTTGTTTAATACGATATTTAAATTGATCCCGATAGTATAATTATGTGAACTATTTTAACTATTGAATTATCTAATTGACTAGGGATAGTATAATTATGAATTATGACTTATGGATTAACGAGCTATGTTGCGTAGTCTGTTGTAGAACTGGCCCGAGGGATCGAGGAATTGACATAGGATGGTGAGCTACACACCAAGGGATTGAATGTATTGGTTGGGTTAATCTTTCATGTAATTTGATATTCATTGTATATTTGTTAATGCGTGTTTCATCAATCAAGTATAAATAGGAGAATCAGATAATAAAACTTAACCGCCTTTTGCATTATTATTATTATTATTATTAAAACACTCTTCTCATGCTTTTAACCATAAGCAATATGAAAAATCCTCAATTTATTGTTAATTTACATCGCAAAATATTTATTGATAAAAAATTGTAATCTCTGTAAAGACGAATATAATTTTTATTATTTCGATAACAATGCTAGTTCATTTGATAGTAATTTTGTCATCAGTATGTATTGATCATTAGTTACCAACAACATAAAAATATAATATTTATATATTTTATAAAAAAATTAGGGTTAATATTACTTTACACCTGCAATGTAGGTGGATTTTGATTTACCTTTTATATAAAGAAAAAGGTTTTTGAATTATCTCTTGTAAATATTTATTTTTTGGTTTACCCCTAAGCGTACTAATTAAACACTAGAGAATAAATATTTATTTTGATTTTAATTTTTACATTTAGAGGATAAAAAATATAAAATTTTAATATTTTGAGGTAATCCAAATATTTTTCTATGTAGAATAAATCAAAATTGACCTATATTACACAAGAATTGTATATTATATAGAATTGTATATTACACAAGAATTGTATATAAAAAAATTATAATATTGACAATAATTAATAATTGTACAACTACATGAGACTCTATTGAGTTTCCTGAAAAAAGAAGATTTTTTGGCGGTGCAAAATAAAGACAAGGTGGTTTTGGTGATGGACTAGTCATTTGTTTTGTGTAGTCGTATAAACTATATGCAACACAACAAACATGAGCACATTAAAAACTACAAAACTACTTACTCATTAATCAAAACACAAACTTATAATACTTATCCTCTTTTCATTATTAGATTTGTTTTAACTACTATCTCATGACTCATTAGTGGTTAACTAACCAAAAAAAATACAACACACAAATGTTTATTTTGAAACGACATGTATTATACCCATCCTCCTTTTTGTCTTTTATTAAGAATATATTAATAATTCTGATCTTACCTGATCAGACTTGAACCGTCACGACTGGCTCCGAGCTGAAATTTGAGCGAGATGGAGGGTACCTGCAAGACACTCCGATGCTGAAGTAAGTGAGAGTACGAGCAGGCAAAAATTTGAGTATGGGTAAAAGAATGAATACCTGATCCTCTGGGAACAGAGGGTATTTATAGCCCCCAGCGCTGGGCCAAGGTTCCTTCATTAGGCCGGGCAGGTTTGGCCCAATGGAGGAACTGCCAGGTTCTACGTGTGTAGTGGGGACCCGCACGTGGTCTCCTTCCTGGATGTTCTGCGTGAAGTACGGACGGACGAGGACGCGGTCTTTTCGGGATCCAGGTGATGGTATAGTGGACAGAGTCTGCCCTAGGAGGAGTGCTCGAGTTGAGGTCGAGCAGGATAGCATGAAGTCGAGGATGTCGCACTAGCGGAGAGTGTCGGGCACGGCTGTGGCCTCTTGGTCGGCGTGACCCCTTGGTCGGCGTGACCCCTTGCAAGATCGTTTGGATTGGGCCTTCACCATTGCTTTTGGGTCAGCCTGGCCCAGTCCAGAACAGGAGCCCCCCAAGTCGTGGTTCCTGGAGTAGGAGCCATGACTTGATCTTAGGTCGCCTCCGTTGCGGGGTCCCGTATCCGGGCAAGGGATGTAGTTCCCCGTGGTAACTCGAGGAGTTTCCCCCGTATCGCGCCCGCGAGATAATTCCCTTCGAGGAGTGCTCGAGGGATTCTCGACGGGCTGCGTTTGTTGAGCACACGAGGCATCTCTTGGGAGTTGTGCCGCCACCCTATTGAAGGTAGGGTCATCATTGCCTAGGGGAGCTATGCATCGAGGAGGGAAGCTTGTGGTTCCCCGGGGTGACGTTTGGTATTCCACGTCATCACTATAAATAGGGTCCTTGGGCCCCAGAACATGTTTCCCTCTTCGCGCTTCTTCTCCTTCCCCTGTCTCTACCGTTACTGTTCTTCCCAGATATTCATAGGACCGCCGTGTTCTCCGTCGCTGATCCCCTTTTCCGCCGTCGGAACTCCTTCCAGATTTCAAGTAAGCGTCTTGTCCCCCTTGCTTTTCCTCTGTGATGCATGCTATTTTTCACTATTTTGGACGTTAGAGACTGTACGTCTGGGATTAGCCCCGGTAGATTTATATTTGGCTCGGCAAATTCGTGTTTATGCCCGGCAAACGCATGTTTGTGCTCGGTAAACGCATAATTTAGGTATTTAACTCGCAGTGCCGCCCGGGGTCTTCATGATTCAGGGCGCCTAATTCGTGTTAGTTCCCGGTAAACTCATAGCTCTAGTTCTAGGATTTATGATGTTGCTCACCATGTTCACACCCTAGGTCGACATATTCATGAGTGGCCGAGATGTTGGTCTATTTAGGCGACCTGTAGGAGGACTTGTCGTGGTATCTGGGAGTCGGGGAGGTGACTATGCTCTTTTTGTTCGAAACACCAACTTTTATGGTCGTGCGTGGAGTGACACGGTTTGTCGTGCCCTTCTTCCCGGCCGTTATGGCGAGCGTGTGGACTTGCTCCCAATTGACCGGTTTCCTGTGCTTTGCAGGTAACAATGGCGGACGAACCGTGTTCCTCGGGGCGCACTGAGGCGGAGGACCAAAGTGCCGAGGAGAACGTGAATTTGGTTGACACTATCGATGATCCTCTACTGGAATGGGTGGGCGCCGAGCCCAGAGGGATCGCTTCGGCCTATAGTCGACGCAGTCGAAGTCCATATACCATCCTCGAGAAGGGCAGTAGCCAGCCCGATTTCCAGAAGAACTTCGTTGTCACCCGACCAACTCTCACCGCACGTATCTGCTCGGAGTTCCCCGAGTATGGATTCCCCATGTATGAGATTTCCTTCAAGGACCTTGGATTACAGCTGCCCTTCAGCGATTTTCAGGTCGGGGTCTTTAGTCATCTGGAACTTGCCCCGTCGCAGCTTCATCCCAATTCGATCGCTTTCCTCCAGGCGTTCGAACTGACGTGTCGCTTCTTAAAGATTGGGGAGACCATACCTCTCTTCTTCCACGTCTTCCATTTGCAGCGCCAGTCCCGAGGAGGCAGGCACAGTTGGGTTTCCCTGAAGCAGTTGAAGAGACTGTTCAAGATGTACATGGATTCTGTTCGGGGCTTCAAGGACAAGTGGTACATCGTACGACCAGTTTCCAAAGCGGCTTTAGAGTTTGTGTACGAGGAGGAAACGGTCGTGACCGACGACCACAGGGAGGCTCTTCTGGACGACGAAGGACGCCCGATGTTAGGGCGTGTGGCCAAATTCCCCTTGCATTGGACCTCGCGTCACTACGCGAACGGAACCGAGCATTACCATACGCCCGCGGGTGGGATGAGTACCGAGGACGAGGAGGCTTATGGCACCCTTTGCCGATATGTCGATAGTTTCTTCCCCGCCCGGTGGGCCACGAGGGAGGGGAAGGATATTCTTGACGAGGACGGTTATCCGACCTTTGAGGCTCGGCCCATCGATACGAAGGCGCTCGTGGAATGCCAGTCCTTCGGGCAGGCCAAGAACCTGCTAGGTCTTTTACCTTTTTGTTTTTTCTGTTTTGTTTGGTTTTCTTTGCTCGTTTATTTGCTCTCTAATAACCCGAGATTCTTTTATGCAGGTCTGATGGTTGGACGAAGGGAGAGGCTCTTGAAGTTGTCACAGGATAAGAAGGTCAATAAGAGGGTGGTGAGAGCTCCTCAGGCGACGAGGATGGGTCCGCCAACTAGCCCGGGCACTTCTCAGGCGACGAGGATGGGCCCGCCGACTAGCCCGGGCACTGTCTCGGGAGGATCCCCGGACGCTCAGGATGTCGAGCTATCTACCGACCTGATACCAAGGAAGAGGAATCGGGTGGAGAGCCAACTGGAGGTCGGCGAGGACTCTAGTGCGGTGAGGTCCTTCGGGTTGCCCCCTTGTTTTAAAGAGGAGGGTTTCTTCGAGGGATTTCCCTTGTCCGTGAGTGCTGATGAAGCCGAAACCATTAGGCGGATGAGCAAGGAGAGTCGGAGAAGGCACCTGGCCGCCAATATGGTCGGGCTGGTCAAGATGGCCGAGATAGCCGTTGTGATGGCCGAGGAGGGGGCAGACTCTGACCGTATCAAGGAGCTGGAACAGGAGAAAGCTGCCCTTACCTCGAGTTCACGAAAGTTGAAGGCTGCCCTGGAGCGCTCCGAGGAGATGTTCCGCGAGCAAGCCGAGCTGCTGGCGGCAGAGAAAGAGTTGCTTGTTGTAGAGAAAGAGAACTCGGAGAAGATTGCCGAGGAGAGGGACTACTTCCGGGAGGACCGGGAACGCCTGGAAATTGACATCGGACGCCTCGTCAAAGAGGTCGAGGACCTAAAGGCCGCCATGCTTCCTGCCGAGGATGAGTCGGAGGAGACAGCTCCTTTGCGGAGTCGATAGGAACTGGTCGCTCGTATTCAACTTCTCGAGGTGGACTGTGTCGGAGCTATGGCAGATGGCTTTGAAGCCGCGGTCAGCCAGATCTCCCTGTTGAATCCCGGTCTGAATACTGAAGGGGCGGGCTATATGTCTCAGATCATTGATGTCCAGGTCGTGCCCCCGCCCGAGTCTCCTGTTGTCGGCGGTGATAGCTCCGGGGAAGTCTAGATGTGAGATTCTGATAGGGCCTGCGCGCCTTTGTTGATGTTTGTTTTGGGCCTGTGCGCCCGTTCATATTTTTTGGGCTTGCATGCCCGTTCATATTTTTTGGGCCTGCGCGCCCGTTCTTTGTATTTCCTGAACATCGCCGGCCTTCTTGGTCGGTTTATATCTATTTGCTTTGTTGCCCACAGGCCTTTCAACTGAATGTTTATTTCGATTCTTAATTGTTTGCCCGTGTTCGTGTTTAACGTTTTTGCACTGAAATTGGCCTAAGTTATGGGCCCGAATCTTGCCCGTATGTGGTTATGACTTTGCTTTAGGTGGCGCAGCGCCCGTTCACACTCCTCGTTCCATTCGAAGGATGCTTCTTTACAAAGGAGTTTGAAGAAGGGGAGGGCGTGCTGAGCGGACCTCGCGACGAAGCGGGACAATGATGTGAGCATGTTGTTCATGATTTGTATTAACTTCTTCGACGTCGGTGTCGGGAGGTCGGAGAACGCCCGACACTTGTCGGGGTTGGCTTCAATTCCTCGTTCTGTTAGGTAGAATCCGAGGAACTTTCCTGCCTTGACCCCGAACGTACATTTCTCGGGGTTGAATCTCATTTTACATTGTCTTGCTTGGGCAAAGACTGTCTTGAGGTGTGCTGCGTGGTCGGTGTCTGCTCGGGATTTGACGATCATGTCGTCCATATACACCTCGAGCATGTCCCCAATCTGTTTGTGAAAAACCCTGTTCATCATGCGCTGGTAAGTTGCCTCGGCGTTTTTCAGTCCGAAGGGCATTACATTGTAGTAATAGTTGCCCGAGCTGGTCATGAAAGTCGTGCAGTGTTTGTCGCCCACGGCCATCGGGATTTGGTTATAGCTCGAGTAGGCATCCATGAACGACAACGTTTTGTAGCCGGCCGAGTTGTCGACCAGCATGTCTATGTTCGGCAAAGGGAAAGAATCTTTCGGGCAGGCCCGGTTGAGATCGGTATAGTCAACACACATCCTCCATTTTCCATTATTCTTTTTAACAAGTACAACGTTTGACAGCCAGGTGGAATACCGGGCTTCAGAAATAAAATTTGCCTCTAGGAGGTCTTTTACAACTTTTTCAGCAGCCTCCGTTTTCTCTGGAGACTGCCTACGCCTACGTTTTACTACGGCCCTAGCGACCGGATCTATGGCGAGGTGGTGACAGGCGACCTCAGGGTCAAGTTCAGGCATCTCCGAGGCGCTCCAGGCGAACAGGTCAGCATTCTCGCGCAAGCAGGCCTTGATTTGCTTCCTTGCTAAGTCGGGGAGATCCTTGCCAATCTTCACTCCTTTGGTCGGGTCGGTGCCGAGGGGGACGAGCTCAAAATCCCCGTCCGGTATGGGTCGGAGTGGAACTTGCTCGCCGTTGGGAGGTTCGTCTTGGTCGAAACGAGCGTCCAGAGCTATAGAGTCGACCTTTGGTGGGGCTCTCTGGACTTCTTCCTTGGTGGACTCTTGCTTGTCGGGCTCCTGTCGTGTCCTTTTGGCGGGCCGTGTCCCTACGTCGACAGTATCGCGTCCCTTAGATGCAGCGTTGAAACACCTCCGAGCAGCGGCTAGGTCTCCTTGGATGGTGGCTACCCGTGCCCTTTTGGTGTAGAATTTCATCTTCAGGTGGACGGTCGAGGGCACCATTGTCAGTTCTGCCAGTGTTGGTCTCCCCAGGATGCAGTTGTACAGAGACGGGTAGTCGATGACGAGGAAGCATACTTTGACCTGTCTTGTCGCCGTTCCTTCACCGAATGTAACCAGGAGCTCGACATACCCCAAAGGCTTGGAGGTCGAGCCGTTGAAACCTTGTAAGTCCGACCCTACATATGGTGAGAGATGTGAATCGTCCAGCTGTAGAGTTCGGAACAATTGGCTGTACATTACGTCGACGGAACTTCCTTCGTCGACGAGGATGCAATGCATATCAAAGTTGGCCATTCTTGCCCTTATCAGTAAGGGGATGACCGCGTTCGGGGCTCCGCCGGGGAGCTCTTCTAGGTAGAAGGTGATGGGTTCTGACCTGCCCTTCACACTTTCAAACGTCACTGTTTGCGGGGGCGCTGAGTCGACCATGTCGTCCAGCTTCCTCTTAGCCGAATTAATGGTCAAGTCGTTGAATCCGCCGTCGTTGATGACCATGGCGGAGGGGAAATATTCCCACCTGCTGTGCGTTGTGAGTGGCTCCTGCAGGTGTTCGGGGATGTCGAAGTCCTCGGGCCTGGTTACAGAGAAGGCGGTCTGGATGGGGACCGACTCGTCAGATGGTCGGGCATCTTCCTCCGGCTCCCTTGTTTCCTGGGCGTCACGACGGGGAGCATCGCTTCGCCGGTATTGTGCGATCCTCCCTCCCTTGATGAGGGTTTTGATGGCGTCCTTGAGGTGGACACAATCCTCAGTCAGATGACCATGGCTCCTATGGTACTGACAATATTTGTTCTTGTCTGCTCCGGGCTTGGCGGGAGCAGGTCGAGGACGTTTGACACCGCCGTCCTTGAAGTCAGTGTTGGCACACTCCGCCAGAATGCGCTCGCGGGAAGCTGTGAGCGGAGTGTACTCGGTAAAACGCCCCGAGGGTCCCCTTTGTTCTCGGACTTCCCGGGGTCTGTCTTCTTTTCTTTTCTCCCCGGTTCGTCGAGGAGGAGGAGCTTCCTGGCGCGAGTTGCTGTTGGACCCGCGATACCTGGGGTCTCGGGCTCTGTTGGCCGCTTCCCTCTCCTCGCAGTCCATGTATGCCCGAGCTTTTTCGAGGAGGGCGTCGAATGTCCTGGGTGGCTCGATGCCCACGGCTTTTCTGAATTCCGTGCCGGGGAGGAGCCCCCTCTCCAGCAGATATCTCTTCATATGATCCGCACAGGGGACCTGTATAGCTTCCCGGTTGAAGCGATTGATGAACTCCCTCAAGGTTTCATCCTGTCTTTGGATGATGGCCTCGAGAGCCGCTTCGGTCTTTGGATGCCGCCGAGAAGCTGTGAATGAACTGATGAACTGATTTTTCAGGTTTCGCCACGAGGTGATTGAGCCCGGGGCGAGCCCTTTGTACCAGTCCATTGCCGCCTTCCTGAGAGTCGTGGGGAATAGTTGGCATTTGATGGGCCCCCCGACATTGTGGTAATGCAACATAGCCTCGAACTCGTCTATGTGGTCGACCGGGTCCGCGACTCCATCGTACTCCTTCAAGTGCGGGGGTTTCTCCATGCCCGGGGGGATGGGCGCTTCCATGATGGCTTGTAGCAGGGGACCGTGGGGTTCATCCTCGTCGCTCCTCTCTGGAGACAGAGATGGGGACCTGTAATACTGTCGGGCACGACGGTCCTGGTCGTGCTGGGCCTCTCTCGAGCGCGATGCTCGTTGGTTAATTCTTACACGCCCGTCTCCGGAGTGTCTTCTTTCCTGTCTTGCCGGGTCGCAACCACGCCCTCCGGCTTGGATGATGGGCTGCCTCTCCAAAGGGGGTCGTTTCCCCGATGGGCGGGGTGACGGGCTTCGAGAGGTATCTCTGTAATGTCTCCGCGGGGGAGACGGGAGTTGGACTTCAGTCACTCGAGGAGGTGGAGTCTGGGGCCTTCGATGCCTCTTCGGGGGTCTCCGGTCGTCTTCAAGTGCCCTCAGTCTTTCCCCTTGGGCGAAGATTAGGTAATTTGTTTGATTGATCACCGCGAACAGCGCTCGAGTTGTGGCGTCCGCCCCGGCGAGGACGGGGACTTCCTGAAATTGGGCAGCCCGGTAGTTCGCGAGAGCTGCAGCGTCCTCTTCGAGTGGCGGAGGGACCGAGGAAGACGACGCAGTAGCTCCATCGTGGTAGTTTGAAGGTCCGGGGGCAGTTGACGCGGGGATGGTGTTGTGACCGGAGTTGCCGACGTTGTCAAGGTGTCCGTTTTTATCCGCGGGGCCGTTGTTGGTGTCGACGACGCGGACGTTTTGTTCATCGCGAGCTTGGTCAGCCATGACAGTGGTAGTTGAGTTGAGCTTTGGTCTTTGAGTTTTGCAAGACGGGGAAGCTAGTTTCCCACAGACGGCGCCACTAATCTTACCTGATCAGACTTGGACCATCACGACTGGCTCCGAGCTGAAATTTGAGCGAGATGGGGGGGGTACCTGCAAGGCACTCCGATGCTGAAGTAAGTGAGAGTACGAGCAGGCAAAAGTTTGAGTATGGGTAAAAGAATGAATACCTGACCCTCTGGGAATAGAGGGTATTTATAGCCCCCAGCGCTGGGCCAAGGTTCCTTCATTGGGTCGGACAGGTTTGGCCCAATGGAGGAACTGTCAGTTTCTACGTGTGTAGTGGAGACCCGCACGTGGTCTCCTTCCTGGATGTTCTGCGCGAAGTACGGACGGACGAGGACGCGGTCTTTTCGGGATCCAGGTGATGGTATAGTGGACAGAGTCTGCCTTAGGAGGAGTGCTCGAGCTGAGGTCGAGCAAGATAGCATGAAGTCGAGGATATCGCACTAGCGGAGAGTGTCGGGCACGACTGTGACCTCTTGATCGGCGTGACCCCTTGATCGGTGTGACTCCTTACAAGATCGTTTGGATTGAGTCTTCACCATTACTTTTGGGCCAGCCCGGCCCAGTCCAGAACATACAACACACAAATGTTTATTTTGAAACGACATGTATTATACCCATCCTCCTTTTTGTCTTTTATTAAGAATATATTAATAATCCCATACAATTTTATAGTATAAAATATAAAGCAATCTCATAAACGTTTTTATTATGCTAGTTGAAGAAAAAATTATTACTACTTAATTTTACAGTAACGATTCATTAAAAAAGTCAACAAAATAATCATGTACATTATGAATACTAATTATGTGTTTATCAACATCTCATGCCCAAAATACAACAAACTAATGTACACTTTTAAATAAACAAATGTTTTAAAATTAGAATTAAGAAAAAAAATCTACGTTTATAATATTAAAAGATAATAATTAAGTGTATATAATTATTTTTATTTCAAATAAAAAATATTTGCTAGTATATCTTTAATTAAAATGTTTATCTCCTCACAATATTAAGAATAAATATTTGGACATTTTTTAAATAGTAAAATAAATGTGTATAGAATATTTAATTTTTTATATTTGTATTATATTTATTAATAAAATTTACTTTTTCATCAGGAATAAAGTAGGGCTGAGATGGTCTTATTGTGACAACTACTCAAAACATGATAATGGCCGTATATGGTTATTTTGAAACTGCAATAAAATCAAGATATCTGTGGAGGTTTGTACGGAACATCTCACCCATTGAAAAATTCTTTCTCCTAGAGGTGATTTTGTCATGGGGTGCACAACCATATATGCACATAATTATTTGTTGCAGAGAAGAACACTAGAGAAGGAGATTACCATCATTCATAGGAGCATTAAAGACTCCTCATGGATGGTGATGGGTGATTTTAATAATGTTTTAACAGTTATGGATAAAGTTGGTGGAAAATATTTTCAGAAAAAGGAGTATGAAGATTTGTAGCAGTGAAATTGAAGATCAAACTATTAATTAATTTGACTCGTAAATAAACAAGAATCACCATCGCGCTTTATTATTTTCAAGAGAAAAGGAAAAAATGTGAAATAAAACCAATAAATATGCAATATAAAATAATACTTAAAAATAATGAAAATATAATTCATTTTTTTTTAAAGATATCGAAGGTTCAGGGGTTGGTTATATAAATGGAAGGTACTAGCACCCAATGCATCTGCAGTACTCCGCAAAAACCTTTTGAAATATATGTTTTTTTTATTAAAATTACTTGTTTGGTTAAAATGGGTGTGAATGAGATTTGGAAGATACAACGATCTAATGTCGAAGTTTTGTCTTAAAATGGGTGTTTACAAAATAGATGGTGGAGGTGAGAAAAGAAGTATTTTTTTACAAATTTTGCACTCGCCACGGTTGCGAACCTTTAGTACCTACGTACCATCTTTCATGCAATATGGGATCAGGGCACTCGTAGTTCTTCTAAATTTTTTTTGAAAGATTATGTGTTGGTTAATTTTAAGAAAACAAGAAATCATCGTCATATCCGAGTGAAAAACATACTTACTACCCACGATTATGAGAAAGGAGAATTTGCGTCATCTCAAAGTGGAGGATATGGTTTGGATTTAAAATCAACAGAATCCCACTTAACACCCAAGTGGAAAATATCTCACTTCACTATATATCGTAGAAGTATAATATTTTGCATCACAACTAAAGATTAACAAGAGTCTAGTCTTTTGAGAAGAAGTTTTAAAATAAAACGTCAAAGCGACAAAATAGTTTGAATGAGGTTAATAACTTTTAGTCTTATAAAAAGATGTCAAAGTATGATTAAATTGATTAAAGTTTAATTAAGAAAAACGGTTTTGAAAATGCATGAATCGAAGTCCAAGTTTATTGTGAAAGCAGTTCAAGTTAGAAAACAAAAAGAGTTTTGAAAAGAAAGTTTTAAAGAAGATACGAGGAGGTTGAGAGACTATAATATGTATATACAGTAAAAGCTAAGGTAAGAGACGGTCTAACCAATAAAAAGTTCACGCTTGACATAGAAAAGTCAATATAGAATTCTTATCCTTTGGATTGAAAATCAAACAAGCATAATAAAACCAAACCTCAGGTGAAATAAACTTCAGATGAACTTGTGCCTCAGATAAAAAATAAGAATCAGAGAAAGTCTTCAAAAAATTGGGCAGAGTAATGACTGTATATAGAGGAATTCTCAATCACATATAAAGCATAGAAATCAGAATAACATGCACACAGAGAAATTCAAACCAATACCTTGGAGTAAACTCAAAGGATTTCAGACAACATAACAACAGAGTAACAAGGTATGCAAGTATCAAAATCCAAGATGAGTCTCAAGTCTTTATTCAAGTTTGATTATTAAACACAAAGTAAAGGTCCAAGTGGACAAAGGAAAAAGATGCATAAACATAAACTTACGTCCAAGTGGATAAAGAGAAAAGTACAGAATCATAAACATGTGTCCAAGTGGACAACGAGAAAAATGTGGAATCATAAACATGTATATGAAATGTAAATGCTAAAAGTAAATGTCATAAAGTAAATACGGTAAATAAAGTGTGGAAATTAAAGTTGTGGAAATATAAATGACATTAAAGTAAAGTTAGTACAATATAAAGTTAATGTTAATTATTAATAATCCAGTTTGGGACAAATGTAACTTCATATTGAGCATAGAATATATGGATTCATACATGATAGAGAAATGACACTTTGAAATTCATTCTCTTATACATGTAGAACAATTAACAAATATGAAGGATCAAGACAAAGTCAAGGAAGATACATTATGACAAACTTATCATCAATCTCAAGTACCTTGAATAATCAAATGACCATTTAATGGTAGATTCGAAATGATGAAAGTTCATCAAATATCCAACAAACTTAGATGAACTAAGAAAGCTCAAATGCATTCTAAATTGATTCAAATAAAAATAAAATAGATAAAGAAGAATAAGATGAAATCTATAATAAAAATAGTAAAAATGTCATAACTTTTTCATTTTTTCATGAAATTAAGCAAATGAATAATGAAAATTCATCTACTCAATCTCACGAACAAAGATTCATGCTCAAAATAAATAAATAAAAAACAAAAATTATAGAAAAACTACAAACACTTCAACACATACATAATTTCGACACAAAAGAATTACAATTTAACAATAATTACCTACTTAATCAAACTCCAAAGTATCAGTGTTCACTTAAATTTAGTTAATTTCAATCAATTTAAATGGTAAAATTTTCATTATGATTTATAGAAAGAATATTTTTAAAAAAAATTAACCACACATTTATTTTCATTTTATAATAAAGTTTGTGTATGGTTTTCTTTCTAATTCACATTAACAATACCTTTAACCTCTCCTCCTATGAAATTATTTCATAATCCTCTCTAAATATATTATTGAAATATTAACCTTAAAATATGAATTTTCGAATTAATCTACAATATGTTTCACGTTTTTTATGGTTACTAAAGATTCTACATGCAAACTATATTGCTTAGGTAAGAAATATGTCACACTAAAAGAATATCTCATAATATTTTTTAAAATAATTTTTTTTCATAAACAAATAAAATTAATACTAAAAAGATTAATAAACTAATACTGAATATGCTCTCCAAACAATGGAGTATGGGTTATTTATTCTAAAAAAATAAAAAATAAAAATGTTTTTATATACGCCTTTCACCCAAATAAAAGAAATCAATGAGAGTAAGTAGAAAAATTAAAAATATGTGATTTAAAAATAACATTACATGAGATTAAGATTTGCGTGATATACCGTTATAACTAAATTTATTTATTTTCTCTTTTAAATTTGATATTTAATAGAATATAAATAGTTAGAATAGTAATTATCTTATTAGATTATTTTTATTAAAAATAATTTTTTTTTCTTTGCCAAAGTTTGAATTTGTGATATTTAATAGAATATAAATATTATATTTTTTTATTTAAAAAATAAAAACATAAAATTTTAAAAATGACATGTAAGACTATGAAATGATATGACACAAAAGAAATATAAATATTAACATATGTCGTAATATGATATGTCGTTTTATATTTAATATATTATATAACATAAATAATTTAATAAAAAAATATTTAATGTATAATAATTTTAAAATATTGAAACTTTTTTAAAGATAATATATATTTCTCATGTGATTGTATAAAATTATAGAATATATCAACACTTTTAATTTGGAATTATATTCCTTGGTCGACTATGTAGCGTTGATGGCTAAAGACGAATTTGAGACATGATTTGCAATTACATCATCACCCATTGACTGCTAAATGAAGAAATAATTTTACGATAATGAGGAGCATATAGCCAACAATCTAGAATACTAGTGTTTTTTATCGTAAGGATTTAATAGGATTAAAAAAATTGTCGAAAAGTGACTTTTGATAATATGAGAAAATCATGAATTTTAATATAATATTGAGTAGTTCATTATTTTTGATGTAATGAAAATTAGACTTTGACCCGCGCGATGCGAGGGTGTTGAGA
This sequence comes from Vicia faba, assembly GCA_948472305.1. Taxonomy (NCBI): domain Eukaryota; kingdom Viridiplantae; phylum Streptophyta; class Magnoliopsida; order Fabales; family Fabaceae; genus Vicia; species Vicia faba. The sequence goes on from OX451741.1 coordinate 146,682,445, forward strand.
ATGCTTTTGTATATATATTTTTTTGTTTTTAAATACTATATATAAAATAAATATTAAATAATGACAGGTTAAATAAATTTTAAAAATAATAATTTTGAGTAAAAATAAAGAATTTTGAACATATATTATAGTTTATATTTTTATAGTTTATAATTTATGTGGAAAAACATAACTAATTTTGATAAGTGAGTTATTATACCATAAATTGTTAGTAAAATATATATAATAATTTATTTTTTATTTTTTAATAATATTTACAATATTGATATTTCTCAAAAATGTATTAATTTGTTAATAGCCTTTTTTTAAAATATAAATTTAAAGTCTAATATTTAGAATTAGAGTGTTTCTTAAAGAAATTAATTGACATAAAATTGATATACATTGATGGTATAATTATTTTTACACTAATAATATTTATTAATTTAACTTTTTAAACTCTTTTTTTAAAATAATTAAGCACTTCAGTTATAATGTAAGTAATATCTATTAAATCATAATGAAAAATTAAATTCTATTTAATTTTCAATTATATTATAATTAAGAATAATTTATTATTTGTAAGTAATATAAATTTATAATAATTGAAAGATAAAATTTATTTTGTCCAAGTAATTTAAAGTTAAATATATATAACAACTTTATGGTGAAATGTCACTTCTTTATTTAACTAAATAAATCTAAAATTTTACTTAAAACTATTTTTTATATTTAGTGTAGAATTGATAAATATATATTAATTTGTAATAGATAATTCTTTGTTAAATTATAAGTAAAAATTTTTGGTAGAATTTTGAAATAAAGAATGAAAATAATGAGATTGAAATCTTATTATGAAAATATTATTTTTTTGTAACAAAAGGATATTAAGGAAAAAATAAAATCATAATTGATTGAATAGGTAAAAGTTACTAATTTAATAGAGGTGAAAGGTTTTGAGATCTGTTTTGAGAATTGCCACTTATGAATATTGATGACGTGGCAAAAAATAGTTTTATATGAAAAATATGTTGGATTCATGTTTTAATATAATAGATAATAGATAATAGATTGTAACTAGAGTTGATAACATGCAAGTATACATATAAATGATGCAAAAAATAGTTTTATATGAAAAATATGTTGGATTTATGTTTTAATATAATAGATAATAGATTGTAACTAGAGGATAACATGCAAGTATACATATAAATGATGAGTTTATTTTAGAGGTGCCACATCTAATTTTTGTTGACATGACAGTAAGTTTGATTTACATGACAAGACTTATATAATATCTGTTATAGATATGTGTTAAATGTTTTGGTTATAATATGTGTTATATATATATATATATATATATATATATATATATATATATATATATATATATATATATATATATATATATATATATATATATATATATATATATATATATATATATATATATATATATATATATATATATATATATATATATATATATATATTAAACTTAGGATTTTTATTATAATATTAAAAAAATTACACATAAAATAAATAATTTAATAAAATATAAGAGTAATATAAAAACTTTGTCTTTCTTGTCATAGTCTAGGATTTACTTGAAAAATATTTTTGATGGAATTTTGAGTTTGAGATCGAATCATCATATTTTCTTTTGCGTGCAAATTTATTTAAATATGTGATGACAGACTATCAATGCATGTTATTTAGAAAAAGATATCGTCGAATTTTGATAACATATGAACAAGATAGAAACATTTAAGTGGAAAAAAAAAAAGAACTTTTGGGTGAAGTAAAACACTCAGTGAATAAACTGATGAAAAAAAGCAATAACACGTTGAAAGCCACTGGATTTAACATTGCCCACAACATGCCCGCATCAGATCAAACTACACCCTCATTGGAGTAATGATATGGCAACGTGCTCGCGTTGCAAAATGGCGCACTCGTGTTACAGAGTTTTGCAGACATATGTTCTGATTACTATTTAAAGAAAAAAGGAAGAATTTTGAGGGGTTTTATTTCCAATACGTGAAAGTGACGGTAAAGTACAATTTTGGAGCTTTTGAAGACTATTGAAACCATTGGAGAGCTTATTCTTCGGAAATTTTTCATGTTCTTCGAATCTACACTATTGATATTGTTTTAATTCAATATGAGTAGCTAGATTTTCCTTAGGTTAGGCTTTATTTGATGATGAACCTATTTGTACTTGATTGGAACACAAGATCGGTTTATGTTATGTTATTAGAATTGAATTCTTATTATTACTATTCAATTAATGCTTGTGCCCATTGCTTTTGTTTAATACGACATTCAAATTGATCTTGATAATAGTGATTACTAATCCTAGGACTATTTATGTGAACTATTTTAACTATTGAATTATCTAATTGATTAGAGATAGTATGATTAGGAATTATGACTTATAGATTAAAGATCTTTATTGCCTAATCTGTCGTAGAATTGACATGAGGGATCGAGGAATTGACATAGGATAGTGAGCTACACACCAAGAGATTGGGTGTAGTTGTTCCGTTAATCTTTCATATAATTTGATATTTATTGTATTTTGTTAATGTGTGTTTTTCATCTGTCAAATATAAATAGGAGAATCAGATAATAAAACCTAACTGCCTTTTACATTATTATTAAAACACTCTTCTCGTGTTTTTGACCAAAAGCAATATGAAAATTCTTCAATTTATTGTTAATTTACATCGTAAAATATTCCTTGTTAAAAGTTCACAATCCCTGTAAAAATGAATTTAATTTTTATTACTTCGATAACAATGCTAATTCATTTGATAATAATTTTATCATTAAAATGTACTAATCATTAGTTATTAACAATATAAAAATATAAAATTTAAATGATTAAAAAAAATTAGGATCAATACCCCCTTTATCCTTTAAAATATAAACGAATTTTAATTTATCCTTCTATAAAAATAAATTTTGAGTTACCCCTATAAAGAATTTTTTTTGGTTAATCCCCATAAACGAATTATTTAAACATTAAATCTGAGGATAAATACAAATTTTTTTACAGAAAATAATTTTTGTATTTAAGAGATAAAAAACATATAATTTTAACACTTTAAAAAGATAATTCAAAATTTTGTTTTACATAAAATAAATCAAAATAAAATAAATCAAAATTCGCTATTTAACCCCAAAAATTATAATATTGACAATAACTAATAGTGTACAACTACATGACAATCTATTGAATTTCCTGAAAAAATAAGATTTTTTTGGCGGTGCAAAATAAAGACAAGGTGGTTTTGGTGATGGACCAGTCATTTGTTTTGTGTAGTAGTATAAACTATATGCAATACAACAAACATGAGCACATTAAAAACTACAAAACCACTTACTCATTAATCAAAACACAAACTTATAATACTTATCGTCTTTTCATTATTAGATTTGTTTTAACTGCTATCTCATTACTCATTAGTGGTTAATTAAAAAAAATACAACACATGGGGGAGGGGCTCTTGGCTTTCTATACGTTATTATACCCCCCTCCTTATTTTTGTCTTCTATTAAAAAAGAATCATTGGTTGTCGAAGATAAAAATATTGAAGTTACTGATCTCAATGTTGACAATATTGTTGGGACTAGTAAGGTTATCAAAAGTGGAAGGGTCTTTTCCCCAGAGATCTCTTCAAAGGCTGTTACTACACCAGTTCATATCATTATTACTGAATCAACTACTGAGACTCGGGGCAAATAACATATGACTGAGTCTGCCTAGACCGAGGCACCGGAAGAGGTTACTGTTGAAGATACTTCCAAGCAAGAGTTGCAGGAGGTACTGAAGATTATTCGAAAGAGTGACTATAAGATTGTTGAACAGTTAGGGCATACCCCCTCCAAAATATCTCACTGTAGTTGTGATCTGAAGCCCAAGTTTAGGCTTTGGTAAAGTTTCTAAAATGTGCTCATGTACCTCATGAAATTTCAGTTGATCAGTTCGAAAATTGTGTTGCTGGCCTGATAACTGATAATGGGCTAGGCTTTTCTGACAGTGATTTAAATCCCGCAGGAAGGAACCATAATAAGGCCCTGCATGTCTCTATTGAATGTAGGAGAACTACCTTATCTCATGCGTTGGTGGACACAGGTTCCTCATTGAATGTATTGCCAAAATTTGTTTTAGACAAACTTGACTATGAAGGGATTGTGCTAAAACCCAATGAAGTTGTGGTGAGAGTTTTTGATGGTTCGAAGAGAATGGTGTATGGAAATGTTGATCTTCTAATCAAAGAAGGTTCCCAGGTCTTCGACTCCACTTTTTATGTGATGGACATTCCTCTATCATATTCCTGTTTGCTTGGATGCCCTTGGATTCATGAGGCAGACGCTGTTACTTCTGTTGTACACCAAACATTAAAGTATCCCATGAAAGGAAAAATCATTACAGTTTGTGGCGAAGAGAATACATGGTGAGCCATTTGAACTTCTTCAAGTATGTTGAGATGGATGGTGAATTCCTCGAGACTTCTTGCCATACCTTTGAAGTTATTCCTCCGACAACCCTTGTTGCTAAAGCTGCTCCTACTGTTCCTAAGGTTACCAGGATCCCACCAAGACTGGCTTCTCTGGAAGACGCTAAGGCTGTGGTAGAAGAAGATGGTGGCACTATTTGGGGTCATCTTCCCAACATTCCTTACAAGTCCGACAAATTTGGTTTGGGTTTCACCTCAGAGGCTCATAGGACTATCCGTCATGCTCGTTCTAATTTTGGAAGACCTCCATTCCCCATCAACAATGATGGAGTTCACAAAAATCAAGTCAACGTTGTGGAAGACGCTGACAGTGACTATGACATAGGCAGTTGGATTTTCCATACTATCGGCAGTGGGCTCAACAATTGGAAAGCTGAAGACTTTATACCAATCTCCTTTAATCAGGAGTAAACGCTATTTTCTATTTTCTTTCTTTCATGTTTTTGTTTATGTAATTTGAACAATAAATTTAAGCCTTGTGACTTACCCGGGGCACAACGGTCCATTTGTTAGGATCGTAATTTTTCATCAACATCTTTTCATTTAATAAATCATTGGACGTTTGCATTCAAATTTTGCGCTCTTTGTCTTTCTTTTACTTTATTTCTTTTAAAATAGCTATGTGTTCTTACACACACCCACATAACAAATTACATATCTACATCCACCCTGGGTCCCATTGATAACAATTCTGTTATTGTCAATTATGACTTCGAAAATCTGATCTACCAAGCCGAGGACAAAGGTGAGAAAGATATTGAAGTACCTGGAGAGCTTGCTAGACTGTTAGAGTAGGAAGAAAGAGCCATACAATCGCATGAATAGCCAGTCGAGGTTGTGAACTTGGGTACTAAAGTAGACAAGAAAGAAATCAAGATAGATTCCAACCTAGAAGATAGTGTCAAAAAGAGGTTAATCCAGATGTTACATGACTATGTTGAGATCTTTGCTTGGTCTTATGAAGATATGCCAGAGCTTGATACTGACATTGTGGTTCACCATCTATCGATGAAGGAAGGTTTTCCTCCTATAAAGCAGAAGGTTCTTCAGATGCATCCCGAGATGTATGAAAAGATCAAAGTTGAGGTCATGAAGCAGTTCAATGCAGGTTTCTTAGCTATTACGTCTTATCCTCAGTGGGTTGCAAATATGGTGTCGGTACCTAAGAAGGATGGTAATGTGCATCTGTGTATAGACTACAAAGATTTGAATAGGGCAAACCCCAAAGATGACTTTCTGCTGCCACATATTGATGTTCTGGCTAACAACACCGCTCAGCACAAAGTATTTTCCTTCATCGATGGTTTCTCTTATTATAATCAAATCAAGATGACACCCGAAGACATGGAGAAGACTACATTTGTCACACAATGGGGAACTTTCTATTACAAATTTATGCCTTTTGGTTTGAAGAACGTCGGTGCAACATATCAGTGTGCTATAGTAGCTCTGTTCCATGATATGATCCATCATGAGATAGAGTTTTACGTTGATGACATGATAGCCAGGTCTCAGACTGAAGAAGAACATCTCGACCACCTGCACAAGCTGTTTGAGAGATTGAAGAAGTACAAGTTGAGGTTGAATTCAAACAAGTGCACCTTTGGGGTAAGATCCAGTAAACTCTTAGGTTTCGTCGTTAGTGATAAAGGTATTGAAGTTGATCCTGCCAAGGTTAGAGCCATTCAAGAAATTCCAGATCCCCTTACTGAGAAGGAAGTCATGGGTTTCTTGGGAGGACTGATCTACATTGCCAGATTTATTTCCCGTTTGACTGCTACTTGTGAGTCAATCTTCAAGTTACTAAAGAAATATTAAATAGTGAAGTGGAACAACAATTGTCATATAGTCTTTGACAAAATCAAGGAGTACCTCTGTAATACCCCAAAATTTGTCCAACCCTCTCACTTTTATCTGGCTTATGCATCTCGCACTTTCCTCATGTATACAACTCCCATTAGCTCATCAGCATATCATTTATTCATTAATCAATAAGACATGGCACATGATCAAAGATATTGAAGAGTCAGGGTTTCTCTGTACTTTTAAGCTCTCATCTTCATTCAGGAAGAATTAACTGGTTTCTTAAACAATTAATGGTTTGCTGGTTTTTCAGCAATCAATGGTTTGAAGCTAGGGTTATGTGTTCATGGTCATTATGGACTTCTGTTTTCATCAATTTTTCATCCTGAGACAAGTATATTAGGGTTTCATTTGTGGTGCTTAATGACTGCATCAAGATTCCAATTGAGCCTATTTCCTTTGATGTTTCTAAAGCTTAGTTTTCGTCTAAAGGTTTCCCAGATAAGCGAATCAAGTTGAACCCTCTTATGATTAATTAATATTGATGTCAAGAGGCTTGTTATTAACTAGATATAATTCATTTATTCATCAAGATAAGGTTTTCGTCATATTCTCTAATTAGTTGAGGCTCGAATTGTAAGGGATGATGACACCGCATTCTATGATTCTATCTTTTACTAATTCAATCCAAGATTTTTGGGTTAAAAGGCAAGAATTATGGTTTGTGCGAAGAGTGGATCCAATTGTCGTTTGATACAATAAAGTCAAGGAGTTGTGTGTATGAAGTGCAAGTCAACACCAACGTAAGCATTTAGTTAAGGATTACATTAAGAAGGGGATGTGTTGAAAGAGACTCTCTGAATTTAAGTTGTCAAGAACGGATCAAAGTGGGAAGAATGTTTACATGGCTTTCATACTAGATAAGAGATGGATTTATTTATGCATCACTTAATCAATTAAGTTTTGTGTATGGTTCCAAGATATGTTTGACTTGGAACGAAAAATCGAAACATGAAAGTTGCTGGTAAGAATGACTAGGTTTTTCACTTATTCATCGGTTGCATTCATCAAAGTTCATCAGGATCCAAAGATTCATGATAATTTTTTTACAATATCTAAACATCAAGCAAAATTCATCAAAGTTCTATCCAACTTCAGATCTTCATATATTCATGTTTGTTCAAAGTCATAACTATGCAAATTTACAAGCCATGTTATACAAGAGCAAGTTACAACTCATAAAGGAAAATTGCAAGAGATGACAGTATTCTCTAAGTTACATAAGTCTTTTCAATTTTCTACAAGAATCTCTTCAGTCATCTTCATGCGACATTGGTTATCAAACCCCATAAACAAGGACTCACTCCTATCTTCATGTTGCCATCTTCATTACCGAACCGCTGACCTTCAAGATTCCTTCGCATTGCTTCCATTTTCTTTCATCAAGGTCATGGCACTATGCTCCCACAACCTGCAAAAATAATACAAACCGATTCAAAACCGACACTGCACTAAGTTCAAGGAAGAAAATCAAGGAAAATACAAGATAGTTTAAAACAACATATAACAAACTTCTTCTAAACAATTTTCTAACTGTCAAAACTGAACCAAAACATAACCACCAAACGAAAAACCAATATACTACCATAATATCATCCAACTGCTAGATGACTTCAAAAATCCGCTTAATAACTTCATTTTCCAGAAATAACAAACAAGTTATTTCACTAACTAACCTATAACCGATTCCTAACCGTTTCGTAACAATATCAAAAAACAGAATTTCAAAGCAGAAGACAAAACAGAACTACACACTCCCTAACCGATTCCGACTGCATAGATAACTTCTAACCATAATCTACTATCAATAACAGAACTAATTCCCTAACCGTATTAACAGGGATTTCAACTAACCTTCCTAAATAACCTTCTAACAACCCTCTAACAGTTTCCAACCTTCCAAAAGGCCAGCATATAACAGAATAAAAAACCCCTAACTAACCTATAACAGAAAACCTAACAGCTTCTCAACTAACATCTTTTCCTAACATTTCCTAACCTATTCTGAAAGAAACTTCCAAGAAAACTTCTACAACAGAATTAACAGAAAGCAACAATCTTCTAATAGCTCATTCATGTAACAAACTTCTCAACAGAAAAGAAAAAGAGATAACAGAAAAGGAATATAATAGAGAAAAGGGTGGAAGAGACTCACGATATCATCCTACAGGAAATTCTCTCTGAAATTTCTTCCCTGTCCACAATCATCTTCAATTCCCTCTCTGTTGAAGCTCTTCAATCTTCACCACCATAACCACACAAAACAAAAGAACTCAAACCAGAGAAAAACTTCACATATTCAAAAGAGAAAAACTCACATCTAAATTATCCTTTTCAAATTCTAATACACATCCTTCGTCATCTTCACATCTTCTTCTCCACTCTACGTCCCTGCACCCTCATCAATCTCCGCCGCCACAACCATACTTCTTGATTTCAATCTTCGCCACGAGAAGATCATCAATAACATCCTCAAGCTCCCTTAGTGTTTATCTCTAAAATCAAGCCACAAGAACACACAATTGTTTCAGTACCACGATGTTACGCTCAACAACACATACACAAAAATGCAGAAGAAGTTAAAGAACACAGAGAAAGAAGAAATGGGTATATAGGTGAAGCTCGGCCAAGAATCAATCTTCTTTAGCTCTTTATCATCCTTGTACGAATCTTGGTGAGAGCGAAGGCGAGTCCACGATGAAGTGAGAACGATGTTTGGAGATCATTGAAGAAGAAGGAAGCGTTGTGGGTTCGAGAGTATGGGATAGATGAGGAACGACGCTGATGAATTGGAGAGGTTGCGGATCAGTGTGGCATGATGGTTACGGTGCTGAGAAGGAGTGAATCCACAAAACTGAGGAGAGTTATTGACGTTAAAGACAAATCAAAATCAGAGGATTGAGATGAATTCAAAGGTCAAAAGGTGAGAGTGAACAAATATGATTGTTGTGGTAGTCGTGGTCTGGTTTGGACGGTGAGGTTGATTAGAGAAGAGAGTTCACCGCTGTCAGCGATGAAAATTTGAGAAGAAGTGAGTTCTCCTTGGAAAGATGAAGAGTCATACTTCTAACCCTAATATATTTGTTGTTTTAATTTGATTTTATTTCATTTTATATAATATGATAAAAAATATGGAATGGCTGAAGAATTGTAAGTGGACCCGATTTGCATCCTTTAGGCCCATACAATATTTTTTTTAAGCTGAAGCCATGGGAAACAAAAATAGCTTCATGGACTTTTACTAGCAGGCCTACACCTATTTTATGGATCAAGCACCTTACTGAATGCACATTAGCTGCAGATTACACCCCCTGGTCTCAATTTCATTTTTTAACTAATTGTTGGGATTGATTTTTTGTTGTGATGTTGTCAAATAAAAGAGATTTTGTTTAAATTTTCAAGAAGTTTCAAAGAAAATTAAGTGCATAACCTTTATCAAGGAATTCAAGGATATTTTCTGTAGAGTTTTCTCTTTGCTTGTGGGGTTTTGAAGAGGCAACGGACCTTCTCCGTTAGGTATCATCGTGACTTTGTTTTATTCCTCATTTATCGCATTTCTTTACCGTTTCTAGAAATCATGAGAATTAGGAACTTTACTGATTTCTGATGCCATGAGAAGTAGGGTAGAGATGTATGACGGGGGTCTCTGTTGCTGATCATGTGAGGAAACCCTCTGGTTTATTTAAAGACCCGTTTAGAGCAATTCCACATTGTGTGCATTTTGTGTTCTACCTGTGTGTGGTTTGTTTAAAACCCTACCTTTGAGTATGTATTCTACAGGTGTGATTATATTTGAGCCCGCATGTGTACAGATGATAAGTCCTCAAAAGGAGGCGAGTGGGGAGGGTTAACAATCAACCCCCGCAACTTCGTCAGTGTCATCCTTAGCTCGTGATGCACCACAAAGCTTCAGAGTTGTGCTTGCTCTTGTGTATCGAGTCATCGAGTGGGGAAGGGTTCCGTAATCGAACCCCCACGCTTCGTCAGGAGTTCGCATTGGCCGATGCTGATACTATGTGATTATTCATATTGCCTTTTGTTGCCTACCTCAATCTCCTATATCTTTGTTAGGTGTTCAGTCGCTTTGGACATCACCTTTTTGTTTTTTCATCTCACTCCCGCTTGTTTGTCTCGGGTGATAAGCTCCCATTGACTAAAGCATTTCTCTTCTTTTCCTTACTCTTTTATGTGTGTGCTTCTTTAAGCTTGCTTGCTTTATCCTTGTACATACCGTGTTCCCTTAGGATATGTTTTCTCCTTTCGGATGCAAGTTAGACCTTAGGTTGCAAACCATGCATGCTAACATTAAGTAGAGATTCCCATTTCATCCTTGACATAGGGCTACCATTGTATGATAACATTAGGTTAGAAATAGGATAGTCCCCCGTAGACAATTTTCTTCCCTTTTTGCATATGCATCTAATACTAAAACTTCTTTTCTTAGCAAATCAGAACATCCTAATCACACTTAAACCCTTTTTCAAGGTAACAAAAACAAAAACCGTTCAAATGTGGCATCTTTCCTCGAGGGCGTAACTCGAAACTATTTTCAATAAGGACATAATTAATTTACTTCTGTGCCAACGCATAAGTCTCCAAAGGTCTAGCTGCGGCAGAAGGCGGAATTAACATCGTCTATAAAAAACACAAAACAAACAAAAACATGCGAGCCGAACTACAATAGCTTTGATTCCTCAAAAAGGATACATAGGCATTGGGATAGGGTCCAAGCGAGTACAACTTTATTTTCCCTACATTATTTTCTCCTTTCTTTTTCATGCATTTTTCCTCAATAATAAATAGTAAGCATAGATTAAAAACACTCATAAGATAGATAACATAAGTGGATACTGTTGTACCCCAAAATTTTCCCTCCCATATTCTCCAAGATTTGCCAAGATCAAGCTTCAAAATCTCTCAAGGGTTGCACAGTCCAATTGCCTCCTAACACAGTCAAAATTAGGGTTTTGGTTATGGCAAAGAAGTTGAGGTTTCCAAGGGTCCAATAAAGTCCCACATGCCTATAAACATTGTCAAGCATCCTTATGTCAAGTTTCAAGACTCACAGCATCAAATTGCACAGTCAAAAACCCTAAATGCTTCACAGTCAACTGCAGGGGCAAAATGGTCATTTGACAGTCAAAAGTAAAATTTTTTGGTCAACATATTATTTTGAAGCCACAAACATCATTTGATCAATTCTTGATCATGATTCTCAAAGCATGGCTCAAAAAGTCTCAAGATGCAAAAGTTTCTATTTTTGGACAATTGAAAAAGTCAACTGCAAATTGACCAAGGCATAACTTCCTCATGGTTTATCAGAAAAATTCCATCCAAAGCTCATTTTGAAGAGAATGACATTCCCTACAACTCATATTCACACTTCAAGTCCAAGAAATGCTCTCACAAAAAGTTATCAATTTCAACATTATAGGTCATTTTCAAAAGTCAACAAAAAGGCACTTTAAGTCAAAGACCATAACTTGAGATTGGTAAATCGAAATGACATGGGACCAAAGACATTGGTTAGAGGACTTCAAGACCTTTCCAAAATGTACAAGAACATGATCAAAGCTTTAAAATTGAGCAAGATATGCCTTGTGGAAATTGGGAAATTTTTGGGAATTTTAAAAAGTCAACTTTGCATAAAAAGCCTCAAAATTGCTAATGGGCCTCAATTTCTTCCATGAATCATTACCCAAAGGCTATGCACGACCCATTAAGCTAAAAGGGAGTTATTTTCTTATTTTTAATTAATTAATTGAATTTTTAATCTTATTAATTCATTTAATTAAAATTAATTATGAGAAAAATACTAAATCATGTTTTTTAAATCTTTTGATGCAGCAAATATGTCCATTATGAGCTCAATATCTCGTGTACCAATCAACAAGGACAAAATCTCCATATTTGGCATGAAAAATATTGAAATTGATATGCTTGAAAATCAAATCTCCAAATCATCAATGCATGGATTATGGGCTGGTTTTTAAACCTAATTCTATTCAAATATATATGCACAAGTGAAACCTATTCCATTGGACACAGAAGCTGCGCTGAAAAACCAAGAACAACATTGCACTTTTTTCACAAAATATTGAAAACTGAAAACCTAGTTAGGAGACGATTCAAGGCTTGAAAAGTATTCCAATACACTCCTGACACTACTAGGAAGCATTTACAATCAAATCCAGGCCTCCATACCCAAAGGAGTGGTAGAACGGTGTCTCACTTTTCATGAAATTATCCATTATCGTATTTTGATTTTTAAGCATTGCTCATATGTTTTGTTGATTGATTCTTACTCACAATGATGTTCTGAGACTAATAGCACCATTTAATTGAACTAATGACGCCTATATCAAAATATGCCATTAACATCTTTTAGGGTTTCAGGAGCTTTGAATTAGGGGTTCCTTCATAAGGAAAAATTAGCCATTCAAACTGGTACCAATGGATTCGTGACATCCAAACGAAGCTAACTCACCCATCGCGCCCTTTTTATGCTTGCCTATATCCTATTCGCTATTTTTCCAGGTTGAGTTTAGTGGGGGTTTAAAACCCCCGCTATTTTCTTTTATTTACAGGTACAAAAGGAAGAAGAAGGTGGCGTCTCTGAGTGTGGTTGGTCAGTTTGAATACTGGCGCGTTTTTTGATTGCCTCAGCGTAATATTGCTTTTTTATATATGTTATTAATGCTCCATGTAATGGACAAAGAGACTCAATGGCTCAGTTGGTTGGTGCGTTGTCCTACATGCATTGGGACCTGGGTTCGATTCCCAGGTCCCCCATATTCTCAATAATTTTTGTTGTAACGTGATCAGGTGCAATTTCTATCCAGTGATCCACCATATGCGCATACGTGTGTGCCTGCCAAGTGTCCAGGAGCTTCAATCTAATGGCCAGAATGGGAAGATCATCATGCACGCCAGTCAATGGATCCACACATAATTCCTGAAAGTCAAAAAAAGGCTTTATTCTTGGGCCAAAATTCTCACAAAAAACCTCCCTTTGGGGTCTGAATACCCCCCATGGTTTGTTCAATTTTCAATTTTTATTTATTTTTCCTTTTATTCTTTTAATTGTTCTTTTTAATTAATTGTTTCCTTTAAATTGCACAAAATAATTTTTACAATAATAAATACAGAAAAATACAAAAATGTTTATTGTTATTAACATTAATTTAATTCATTAATATTTTTGTAAATAAATCTTTAAACCATTAATTTAGTAAAATTAGGTTTTCAATTTTAATCTTTTCTTAAATAACTAAAATATGTAGAAATTAGGTTTTTTAGCATTTTTATTCTTTTTCTTAATAAATAATTTTTTCTTATTATCATTATTATTAATTATTAATTATTTTGTAAATAAACATGTAATTAATTAATTAGGGTAAATTAGGTTAAACTTGAACATTTTTTCATAAATAATTAAAAACAACTTAGAACTAGGGTTTCATTTAACTTCTAATTTTAATTAATTTTCTTTATTTCATAAATACCAAAAACCATAAAAAAATAACTTCTTTTCTTTATTAAATAATTAATTAATTTTTAATTTTATTTAATTTCTTTAAAGGGTCCAACGCCCTCGAACATTCGATTCTAATTTCTTTTCGCACGTTTATTCTTATGTTTCTTTTTAAATATTATGTAATTGCCCAAGCCTTGTAATAGTAATTAGGAAATTTATTTACTTTCCGTATTTTTATTCAAAACGGGTCTTTGTTAATTTGGCGATGTATAGACCCGCGCCTTGTAATAGCGTAGGACTTTATTTTCCGCACTTTAATTTCCTCACTTTTTTAAACTGCTAAACTTTGCATGAAAGAATGTATGGCCCAAAATAAAAACAACGCGTAGCTCACCAAATGCATGACAAGATAAAACATAACTGAAAACAATACACAAATTCACACACCACTCTTAGGGTACGCCTCACTGTTGCCTTGCCCCTCGAAACGTGGTCGTCGAGTATAGGACGTTTTAGTAAGTCCTTATGTCCATGCCCCATGGCATAAGGGTAGCTTCTAAGGTATCCTACTGTTGCTCTGGTGACCACATTGTCCCTACAAACGAATTGACCCGAACACCTCCAACGGTGGTACTACCTACCTCTCAATGGTGGGATGGCACTACCTTAAGGACATTTACACAGCCTAATTCCTTAGGGTAGGTGGATGACTCATAGATACTTGCTCTATTCAAAACAAATCAAACTCTTTTCACACCGACACTTTCAAAAAAAAAGCTTTCAAAACAATTTTTCAAACACTCTTGAGGACTGATACAAGAGTCGATCTGAAATCTTTAAAACGAAACTTTTTTCAAACTCACTCACAATTGAAAGGCAAACACTTTTGAAAACACAATGAGCAAGTATCTAAGAGCCCATGGATAACCATGGATAGAAAGGGTGCTAACACCTTCCCTTTCTATAAATCTACCTCCCGAACCGAGAAACTATCTCATAAGGAATTTTGCTGTGCTTTTGTCCTGTCCATGTTGGAGAAAATAAAAGACGGTGGCGACTCTTGCTTCCGCGACATTTCGCGAACCAGCGTTAAACAGTCAGTTCCAGATCCACTGATCACAGAACTGGCGACTCTGCTGGGGACTATCTTTTAAAGTGAGGTGTACCTTAGGACTAAGATCACTTGTGTTTTCAATTGCCTGAATTGTTTGCTTTAAATTGTGGGTTGCATCGGAGTTACATAGATCCTAACCCGGATCTGGGGATACCCTGTTAGGTAGCATAAGCTGTGAGGGACCTGTCCGACGTAGACCGACATGGGTGAAGCAGTGGCTACGTTGGTGTGGCACCTTGGTCTGTACCGATATCCCTTATGTCGCAACGAGGAGAATATGGGTCTTCTGAGGAGTCATTAAACACCAACCGACCTTAGAACCTTAAATGACCCAACTTGGCCAATAGAACAGTAGCAGTATGCTACGCCCATTGAGGCTAAACTCTCGTGATGGTTCTGGTTGCAAGAAAAGATTGCGATGCTGGAGTTATGACCGATTGATGGTAGTCAGTGATATTGGGATCCTCTAGAACCCGGTTAATTCTGATAGGACAGGTCTGAACCAACAAACTGAAAGAGGGTAATACCTAGACCCCATGCTGGCCTAAACTCTAAGGGCTTGTCTTGTGTGACTTGTGTGCCTTATCATGTTTGCCTTTGTAAATATTTGTGGTGTGCTTTATCATAACATCATGCCATCATAAACATTGCATGCATCCTGCATAAGGACTGACCATTTCAAAGACAAGAGGGTTTCACCTTTACTCTGTTTTGTAGGACATCATGATTCCTATGCGAAGGAACACTATCCGGTTCAACTTTGTTCACCCACCTGAGTTGCTTGAAGAGTTGGTTAGCAGAATTCCAAATACTACTTCCTTCATCCAGAGGCATGGTTCTCTTCTCAGTTTAGTCACGGCAAAGTGGGACCAACAACTGATGAGTGTCCTGACACAGTTTTATGATCCCTTGTACCAGTGCTTCACCTTTCAATACTTCCAGCTGGTCCCTACCCTGGAAGAGTTCTCTGATTTGCTCGGCATCCCTATCTTGGATCAGACTCCCTACACTGGTTGGGAAAAGACTCCTAGGCTTGAGGAGATTGCTGCAGCCCTTCCCTTGACCAACCAAGAGGTAATAGACAACTGGGTGACTAGAAGCAAAGTCAAGGGTTTCTTGGCCAAGTTCCTGGTTGGTAAAGCTAACAGTTTCTGGAATGACTTGGACTTTAGGGCATATGAAGACATCCTGGCTCTCTTAGTCTATGGTTTAGTCTTGTTCCCTAATCCTGATAACTTCATTAACGTCACTGCCATAAGGATCTTCATGTCTCAGAATCCTGTGCCCACTCTCTTGGGTGATGTCCTGCAACAACTTTATGCTCGTACTGCCCGAAGACGAGGAACTCTGTGGTGTTGTATTCCTTTGTTAGTGAGGTGGTTTATTTCGCACCTCCCTAAGTTCATGCTGAAGAACAAAGAAGGAAGAGGTTGGGCTCATAGGTTAATGTCTCTCACTGACAAGGATATCATTTGGACTCTCAGAGGTTTGGATGAGGTAGCTGTTATTGATCGTTGCGGAGAATATCCTAATGTTCCTTTGATTGGTACCCAAGGAGGAATCTCTTATAATCCATGTCTAGCTCTCCGTCAGTTTGGAAGGGCCGGAAGAGCAGGGCCTCATGAGATTTTGGTGCCTCACATCAGTTTTGAGTTTCAGGTGGATAGTGACGAGCTGCGTCGTAGGTTCATCAAGGCTTGGGACAGAATTCACAAAGCTGACCCACAAGAGTTGGGACCAAAGACTTCTCTACCTATGGAAGCCTACTACAAATGGGTCCACATCCGTGCTCAGAAGTTAGGTATGTCGTACGAAGCTATCAGACCCATCATTCTTGAGTATCCTGACAAGGATGGGGTTCCTCCAACTATTCTCCCTCCTCAGATACCTACTGATTATGATACACTAAAGAGGTCTTGGGCGCAACTGCAAGAAGAACGGGATTCTTACCGGGAAAAGTTCAACGAGTAGGAATTGAAGATCCAGAAGCTGACAAAGCAGTTGGAGAATGAGCGAGCTTGGAATGACTACATCCGTACTGAGAAGAGGAGACCCTGGGATCAATGATGAGCTTTGGATGTTCTTTTACAGTTTTATTTCCCTTTTTAGTATTTCCATTTTTATGTAACGCCTAAGGGCAATCTGTTGAACAATTTAAATTTCAAAGTTGAATCTAATGAAGTATGTTCCTTTTTGTTTACAAAGTTGATTCCCGATTGTCTTTGAAAACATAAATCATACGCATTCCATTCATCATGTGCATCACAGGTACTCTTCTTTTCAGGTCGCTTAATGTTCTTCGCTGTTTATTTCAGCATCATGAACCCTGAATCATCTACCGAGCAGTCTATCAAGGCCCTTCAGGCTCAGAACGCCCAATTTCAAGAGCTGATCATGGGTTTGGCTCAAGGTCAAGAGGAGCTGAAGGCTCTGCTGGTCAAGAAGAAGAAGAAGAAGAGAACTGTTCTATTCAACACAGGCCGGAGGTTTGGTAACACACTGCAGAATGAGGAAGCTGGTTCTTCTGTAGGCAAAGACAGTCCCCAGGGGGGAAAGGCTCCAAGTCCGGTGGTCTCTGACAACGAGACTGATTTTAATGAGGAGCAGTATCCTCCAGCTGAAGACAGATACAAGCAGTTGGAAGATCGTCTGAACGCCATGGAAATTCAGCAAGTGCCTGGGTTGGATTTCGGAGACTTGGGTCTATCTTCTGGTGTGGTCATCCCACACAAGTTCAAAGCACCATCTTTCGTAAAGTATGACGGGGCGTCCTGCCCTAAGCTACACCTCAGATCTTATGTGCGGAAGATTCAGCCGTATACAATGGACAAGAACTTGTGGATCCACTTCTTCCAGGAGAGTCTTTCAGGGACTCATCTCGAATGGTTCTATCAGCTGGATGGAACCAAGGTTCGTAACTGGGAGGAGTTGGCTACTGCTTTTTACAAGAAGTATCAATATAATGCCGACCTCGCTCCTACACGTACCCAACTCCAGGGTATGTCGCTAGGATCGGGAGAAGGTTTTAAAGAGTATGCGCAGAAGTGGAGGGACCTGGCTGGCAGGGTGCAGCCACCATTAACCGACCGTGAATTGGTAGATATGTTCTTGGGGACCCTATCCGGGCCGTTCTTTAATCATCTCATTGGCAATTCATCTGCAGGATTCACAGACCTTATTCTGACTGGGGAAAGGATAGAGGCTGGTATGAAATCAGGAAAGATTCAGAAAGGTGCGTCCTCAAGTTCTGAGAAGAAACCTTTTAAGAAAGAGGCCAGTGTTATGTATGGGCCTAGGAGGCAAGACAAACCAGAACGCCGCCAAGCTGTCAACGCGGTGGTTATTGCTAAGCCTGCTGCCGCTCCTCGGCAACCTAACCAACCAAGGGGTGAGAGACCCAGAAGAGAATTTACTCGGCTGAGTATAACCTTGTCACAAATCTTGCCGCAATTACTATCAACCAACTTGGTGACCGTCAGAGAAGCTCCGAAGGTTGTGAACACTGCATCTCCTAAGTATAATCCAAATGCCCGCTGTGCTTATCACTCCGATAGCCCGGGGCATTCTACTGATGATTGTTGGGCCCTAAGGAATAAGGTTCAAGACCTTATTGATGCGAAGAAAATACAATTTGAGGCGCCTGAGAGGCCAAATGTTGTGACTGCTCCTATGCCCCAGCATGGAGTAAATGCCATTGATGAAGACTTGTATGCAGTTTCTGTGAATGATGTAGCTACCCCTCTGTGGACTGTTAAGAGGAACCTGTTGCTGGCCGATTTATTTCTGGGTTGTAGCAAGGGTTTCCTTTTGTGTGCTGTTACCCCTACTGGTTGTCTGTTGCTGAAGTTAGGCATCCAAAGCCTGATGGATAGCAAAGAAATTATGTTCAAGAAGACCGCTGTTCCTTTTGTTCCTGTGGAAGAAGTATCTGTCGTTACAATTTTCAACAATCCAATCAAGGCTCCCCCGAGGAAGCCAGTCAAGATCATGTCTGTTGCACCCATTATTATTACTGTTCCGGGGCCCCTCCCCTATGAATCTGACAAGGCTGTCCCATGGCACTATGGGGCAGATGTATATGTACTTGGAGTGAAGCAGGAGTTCAACACCGGTACCAGCATCAGCAATATCACCCGTCCAGCTAAAGTTACCCGCAGTGGCAGGCTCTTCTCGCCTGACATTGCTCCACCAGTTATCCGAAGACCTCTTATAGTAACGCCTGTAAGTGGGCCTGTTTCCACTTTTGATCAAGTTGCTTCCCCTGCTGCCGAGTCATCTAATACTCGGGGCAAAGGGATTGATGATGAGCCTGCCCGGATGGAGGCACCAAAGTCTGTGAATGTTGAAGCCTCCCAGCAAGAGATGGAGGAAATTCTTAAGATAATCAAGAAGAGTGACTTCAATGTCGTTGAACAGCTGGGGCATACCCCCTCCAAGATCTCTATGCTCTCATTGTTGCTGTGCTCAGAGGCCCATGCCAAGGCC
Source organism: Vicia faba (assembly GCA_948472305.1). NCBI lineage: Eukaryota > Viridiplantae > Streptophyta > Magnoliopsida > Fabales > Fabaceae > Vicia > Vicia faba. The sequence goes on from OX451741.1 coordinate 146,701,889, forward strand.
CTGATTTCATTTCTGAAGACGGCCCATGTGCCACAGGAGACATCTGCGAATCAATTCACTGACTGTGTAGCCAATTTGACAGCTGACAATGGTTTAGGTTTCTCGGATGCTGATCTTACCGCCAAAGGAAAAAACCATAATGATGCCCTGCATGTCTCCATTGAATGCAGGGGCACTACTCTTGCTCACGTGTTGGTAGACACCGGTTCTTCCCTGAATGTGTTGCCCAAGAAGGCCTTAGACCGGTTGGATTGTGAGGGTCTAGAGTTGAAGCCTAGTAACATCATTGTTAGAGCCTTCGACGGTTCTAAGAGGATGGTACATGGTGAGGTAGACATCCTGATTCGTGTGGGTTCTCAAGTATTTGACTCAACGTTCTATGTGATGGACATTCGTCCATCTTATTCCTGTTTGTTGGGTCAACCTTGGATTCACAAAGCTGGGGCTGTGACCTCCACTCTACACCAGAAGCTCAAGTACCCTGTCAGAGGGAAGATTGTCACTGTGCAGGGGGAGGAAGAATACATGGTTAGTCATCTGAATTCTTTCCGGTATACTGAGATGGACGGGGAGTTTATTAAAACCCCCTTTCAACATTTTGAAGAGGTACCTCCAACATTGGCGTCAGCTGAGACGGTAATTGAAGAAGACTTTCCTTTGAAGATGGCTTCCTTGAAGGACGCCCAGGCTGTAATCGAGAAAGGTGAATGTGCTAACTGGGGCAGGCTCCCTGATTTCACTCCTAAAACTGACAAGTTTGGACTAGGTTTTACTGCAGAGGCTCAGAGGGCTGTACGCAAAGCTAGGATCGGAAGACCTCCTGTGCTCATCACCAATCCAGGAGTGAATGCTATTAGGGATGAAGACGAAGTGGAAGAATCAGAGTTCGATAGCTGGATCTACCCGACGACCGACGGTGGACTGACCAATTGGACCGCAAAAGATCATATACCTGTTACTTTTGTTACGCAGTAATGAATTCCTTTGTTTTTGTTATTTGTAATAAACAATGAATTGAAACTTTATGGCCCGGTGTCTTACCCGGGGCACCGTGGCTTCATTTGTGAGGGCTTATTACTTGTCATCTCCATATATCATGAATAAAGACCTTTGACGTTTTTTCGCATTTCAAATCTTGTGCTCCCTTTCGCTCTTTCTTTCTTTATATATTGCAAAACAGCTATATTTACACACACTCACCCATACAGGTTTCAATCCACTCTGGATCTCACTGGTAACGACTCTGCTACTGCCAGTTATGACTTCGAAAATCCGATCAACTTAGCCGAAGATGAGGGTGAAGATGATTGCGAAGTGTCTGGTGAGCTTGCAAGACTGATACTCCAGGAAGAGAGGGTAATTCAACCACATGAAGAGCCAGTGGAAACGATAAATCTGGGTACTGAGACAGATAGAAAGGAAGTCAAGATTGGTGCTAATCTGGAGCTCAGCGTAAAACAACGGTTGATTCAGATGTTGCATGATTATGTGGAGATCTTTGCCTGGTCCTACGAGGACATGCCTGGGTTGGATACTGACATTGTGGTCCATCATTTGCCTACCAAGGAAGACTTCCTTCCGGTTAAGCAAAAGGTCCGCCGTATGCGTCCGGAGATGTCTGAGAAGATCAAAGATGAGGTTATGAAGCAATTTGATGCCGGGTTTCTAGCAGTGACTTCTTACCCTCAATGGATTGCTAATGTGGTTCCGGTACCGAAGAAAGATGGTAAGGTCAGGATGTGTGTCGATTACAGGGATCTGAACAGGGCAAGCCCCAAGGATGACTTCCCCTACCTCACATTGACGTTCTAGTTGACAATACTGCTCAGCACAAGGTGTTCTCCTTCATGGACGGTTTCTCAGGTTATAATCAAATCAAGATGGCTCCTAAAGACATGGAGAAGACTACCTTTGTTACTCAGTGGGGCACCTTCTGCTACAAGGTCATGCCTTTTGGACTGAAAAATGCTGGGGCAACCTACCAACGTGCCATGGTTGCTTTATTTCATGACATGATCCATCATGAGATTGAAGTGTATGTCGATGATATGATCGCAAGGTCCCAAACTAAGGAGGAACACCTTGACCATCTGCAGAAACTGTTTGACCGTTTGAAATTATACAAGCTGAGGTTGAATCCGAACAAGTGCACCTTTGGGGTAAGATCTGGAAAATTGCTAGGTTTCGTCGTGAGCGACAAAGGTATTCAAGTGGACCCTGCCAAGGTTAAAGTCATTCAAGAGATGCCAGTTCCTAAGACAGAGAAAGAGGTCAGAGGCTTTATAGGACGTATGAATTATATTGCCCGATTCATCTCGCACCTAACTGCTACTTGTGAACCAATCTTCAAGCTGCTGAAGAAAGATCAGGTAGTACGTTGGAATGATGAATGTCAGGCCGCTTTTGACAGAATCAAAGAGTATCTCCAAGAACCACCCATCCTTATGCCACCGGTTGAAGGGAGACCTATGATATTATACCTGACAGTGCTTGATAGCTCAATGGGGTGTGTGATGGGGCAGCATGACGAGTCTGGCCGAAAAGAGCATGCCATTTATTACCTTAGCAAAAAGTTTACCGACTGTGAGACTCGATACTCACTGCTCGAGAAAACTTGCTGCACTTTGGTATGGGCTGCTCGCCGGCTGAGACAGTATATGCTGACTCACACTACCTTGTTGATTTCAAAGATGGATCCAATAAAGTACATATTTGAAAAGCCTGCTCTGTCTGGGAGAATAGCAAGATGGCAAATGATCTTGACAGAATACGACATCTAGTACACGACTCAGAAAGCTATCAAAGGAAGTGTATTGGCAGACCACTTGGCACACCAGGCAGTGGACGATTACCAGTCAATGAACTTCGAGTTTCCGGATGAGAGCATTATGATAGTGACTGATTGTGAAGTACCTGGACCGGATGAAGGATCTGAGGAAGGATCCCGATGGTCTATGCACTTTGATGGAGCCTCCAATGCTTTGGGTAACGGTATCGGCGCTGTGATCATATCCCCTAAAGGTAATCATACTCCACTTACTGCCCGACTATGTTTCAACTGCACCAACAACATGGCGGAGTATGAGGCATGCATAATGGGTCTTCAAGCCGCGATTGACCTAAGGATCAAGTTTCTGAATGTCTTCGGAGATTCCGCTCTCGTGATCAATCAGATCAAAGGCGAGTGGGATACGAAACATCCGAATCTTATTCCTTACAAAGAATGTGTGTTGACATTGATCCCCCATTTCAGAGATAACATTTGAACACTTCCTGAGAGAGGAGAATCAGTTGGCGGATGCGTTAGCTACGATGTCTTCCATGTTCAAAGTCAAATGGGACAATGAGGCTCCCCGGGTCATTATCTGGAAACTGGACGAACCGGCATACTGTTGTGATCTTGAGGCTGAGGAAGTGATTGAAAAACCTTGGTACCATGAGGTGAAGAGATACTTGGAAGCTCAGGAATACCCTGAAGGTGCGTCTGTCAACAACAAAAAGTTTCTGAGAATGTTCGCAGCAAGTTCTTCCTTAGCAATGGCATTCTATACAAGCGAAACTATGATTCGACCTTACTGCGTTGTGTGGATAAGACCGAAGCAGAAAGGATCATGGCAGAGCTACATGAAGGTACCTTCGGAACACATTCCAGTGGACATACCATGGCAAAGAAGATCCTTCGGGCAGGATATTTGTGGTCCACAATGGAAGCTGACTGTTATCAACATTCTCGGACATGTCATAAATGCCAGATTTATGCAGATAAGGTGCACGTTCCTCTAGTTCCTCTGAATGTCTTGATAGCACCTTGGCCTTTTGCAATGTGGGGCATAGATATGATCGGCGAGATTAAACTTACGGCATCCAACAGGCATCGCTTCATCCTAGTGGCGATTGACTACTTTACAAAGTGGGTTGAAGCAGCTTCTTACGCCACTGTAACCAAGAATGTTGTGGCACGGTTCATTCGACACAACATGATCTGTCGATACGGTGTCCCTGAAAGAATCATTACAGACAACGGTACCAATCTTAACAACAAGATGATCACTGAGCTCTGCGAGCAATTCAAGATACATCACCACAACTCTTCTCCCTACCGGCCGAAGATGAATGGGGATGTAGAAGCAGCGAATAAGAATATCAAGAAGATTGTGCATAAGATGACAGTGACCTATAAAGATTGGCACGAGATGTTACCTTTCGCTCTTCATGGGTACCGTACCTCAGCAAGGACGTCAACCGGGGCAACTCCTTTTTCCTTGGTCTATGGCATAGAGGCAGTCTTACCGATCGAAGTGCAGATACCCTCTCTCTGGATAATGAAGGATGCAGACTTGAGAGAAGATGATTGGATCCAGACACGACTTGATCAATTAAACCTAATTGACGAAAAGAGACTCACTACTATATGTCATGGTCAAACGTACCAAAAACGGATGATCAGGGCATTTAACAAGAAAGTCAGACCACAAGAGTATCAAGTCAGGGACCTGGTAATCAAGCGCATCATCCTTCCTCGGAGTGATCCCAGGGGCAAATGGACCCCTACGTACGAAGGGCCATTTGTGGTTAAACATGTGTTCTCAGGAGGAGCCATGATTCTAACTACCATGGATGGTGACGACCTTCCTCACCCCGCCAATGCAGACATAGTAAAAAGATACTACGTATGATAAAAGACCCGCTAGGTTGACATACCTAGGCAAAAATTAGGACTTCCCGGCGAACCAAAAGGGTTCGGGAAAAATGAGGGATGAAATGAAAAAATCTGTACACCCGGCAAGTCGAAAACCTGAAAAGGCGGCTTGGGCAAAAATGGGTATCCCGGTGGACTGAAAACCCGAAAGAGCGGTCCAGGCAAAAGTTAGGGATTCAAGCGTAATACTATGTCTCATTGAATCACCTTGCATCCAGAATCCGGTATCAACATCAAGTTCAGACGGCATCGATCAATCAGCTTCATCGTCAATTGAGCAGCAAAGTGATGAGACGCTCGAAGATATAAAGGCGATAGCAGAGTTGGAACCCAGTGGGATTATTCTTTTCACATAGCTGTTTTGTTTTCCTTTTGTACAAATTGTATAAACTCTGTTGTTCGGCGGCGTTCTCTTACTAGGACGTCAGCCTCTTGTACATAAACGCCTATTTACAGGCAAATTCAGAAATCAATGCAAATTCACTTTTCATACAAATTGCCATTTGTTTTTCCTTTTTCTGTTTTGTTTTGCGAAGAACGTCCAAGGTTCAATTTGTGATATATGCATTTGACAATAATTGCTAACTCATAAATATTTGCATGCGAAACAAAGGATTAATTACAGGTAACACTAGAAACAGGGGCAATAATGAGTTGTCCAAGTGATCTAATTGCTTTGTCCACCAAGGTACCAAGGTAAGTTCAGCTGAAGAACGTAACCAAGATATCTTAAAACCCCAGAGAGTGAGCCAGCAAGTCAACGTACTCTCCCCAAGCAAAGTCTACAGTCAGCCTTAAGGAAATTGGGTATCCCCAGCAGATCTCAACATTCCTCAGTGCAATATACAAACATTCTTAACAAGCATCCCCGGCAGTCTTGATCTAAGATTGTTCCCTGGTGGTTTACCAGACATTCAGTGGAGCCACTTCCCCCGTACAGTTCAAAAATCTCCCCAGGAGAGTCCAGTCAAAGTTTCCCCAGGAAAGTGGAATCTATCTCCCCAGCAGGAAGCTTATCCCTAGTGGATTCTGGAAGCTTGTCACCCGCAGAGCACGAACGCTCCCCCGACTTTATTCAAAGGTTATTTCCCCACCAGGATATAACTGGGTTATCCTCAGCCAGTAACCATGGAAAGATCGTCCCCGACAGAGTCTTCCTATCCCCCAACGGAGTTCATCAATTCCTTCAACATAATACAACAATGGTATCCTCAGCGGAGTTATCAACATCTCAAGCAAAGTACATCTCTTTCCCCACAGAGTTCACTCCCCGCAGAGTAATATATTCGCCAAGTTTATTCCCCAACGGAGTCATCTTCTCCTACCGGTATTCTTGCAACTATCATCCCCAGCGGAAACGAAGAACTTTATCCTTCAACATCATCCCAGGAGTCAACTTCCCGGCACTCGTCAAGGATTTACTTTCCTAGACAAAAACATACATTCATAAACATCGCATTTCCATACATTATAGCATGCATATACGCATCATGAACATATAATCTCATCACGCATGTCATACATCATGACATCGCATACAACTAACGTTTTGTCTTTTCAGGACAAAAGTTAATACAAAGATGATTGCTATCAATAGTCGTGATTCCAGATCCGATTCCTGTATCTCGCCAGGGAGTATCTGTTGACGGCTATATTCCAGACTCGATTCCTGTATCTCGCCAGGGCACGTCTGAAGAGTTTGAGGATCCGATTCCTGTATCTTGCCAGGGTGTATCCGTTGACGACTAACATTACCAGACTCGATTCTTGTATCCTGCCAGGGCACGTCTGAAGAGTTTGAGGATTCGATTCCTGTATCTTGCCAGGGTGTATCCGTTGACGACTAACAGTACCAGACTCGATTCCTGTATCTTGCTAGGACACGTCTGAAGGGTTCGAAGATCCGATTTCTGTATCTCGCCAGGGTGTATCTGTTGACGACTAACATTACCAGACTCGATTCCTGTATCTTGCCAGGGCACGTCTGAAGAGTTTGAGGATCCGATTCCTGTATCTTGCCAGGGTGTATCTGTTGACGACTAACATTACTAGACTCGATTCCTGTATCTCGCCAGGGCACGTCTGAAGGGTTCGAAGATCCGATTCCTATATCTTTCCAGGGTGTATCTGTTGACGACCAACATTACCAGACTCGATTCCTGTATCCTGCCAGGGCACGTCTGAAGAGTTCGAAGATCCGATTCCTGTATCTCGCCAGGGTGTATCTATTGACGACTATATTCTCTGGACTCGATTCCTGTATCTCGCCAGGGCACGTCTGAAGAGTTTGAAGATTCGATTCCTGTAACCAGCCAGGGCACATCTACATAAAGAGTTTGAAGATCAACTCCTGTAACAGGCCAGGTAATTACTTTCTTTCTCAGGTACGCAAGTTCTCGCTAAGGAATCTCTTACGCGATCGACAACCTCCCGATGGCATCTATAAGACCAGCTCTCCCATCCATCAGTCTCCAAATGGCATCTGTAAGCCCATTCCCCGCATCATACTGCTGACACTCTGCTATGTGAGTGCAAATTTCTGGGCACTCTAGTGTTCAATCATCTTCCACCTTCGGATTACGAAAGGCGCCAGCCAATCTATATCCTCCGGTCTAAGAAGATTGAACAGGGGCAACTGTTGTACCCCAAAATTTTCCCTCCCATATTCTCCAAGATTTGCCAAGATCAAGCTTCAAAATCTCTCAAGGGTTGCACAGTCCAATTGCCTCCTAACACAGTCAAAATTAGGGTTTTGGTTCTGGCAAAGAAGTTGAGGTTTCCAAGGGTCCAATCAAGTCCCACATGCCTATAAACATTGTCAAGCATCCTTATGTCAAGTTTCAAGACTCACAGCATCAAATTGCACAGTCAAAAACCCTAAATGCTTCACAGTCAACTGCAGGGGCAAAATGGTCATTTGACAGTCAAAAGTAAAATTTTTTGGTCAACATCTTATTTTGAAGCCACAAACATCATTTGATCAATTCTTGATCATGATTCTCAAAGCATGGCTCAAAAAGTCTCAAGATGCAAAAGTTTCTATTTTTGGACAGTTGAAAAAGTCAACTGCAAATTGACTAAGGCATAACTTCCTCATGGTTTATCAGAAAAATTCCATCCAAAGCTCATTTTGAAGAGAATGACATTCCCTACAACTCATATTCACACTTCAAGTCCAAGAAATGCTCTCACAAAAAGTTATCAATTTCAACATTATAGGTCATTTTTAAAAGTCAACAAAAAGGCACTTTAAGTCAAAGACAATAACGTGAGATTGGTAAATCAAACTGACATGGGACCAAAGACATTGGTTAGAGGACTTCAAGACCTTTCCAAAATGTCCAAGAACATGATCAAAGCTTAAAAATTGAGCAAGATATGCCTTGTGGAAATTGGGAAATTTTTGGGAATTTTGAAAAGTCAACTTTGCATAAAAAGCCTCAAAATTGCTAATGGGCCTCAATTTCTTCCATGAATCATTACCCAAATGCTATGCACGACCCATTAAGCTAAAAGGGAGTTATTTTATTATTTTTAGTTAATTAATTGAATTTTTAATCTTATTAATTCATTTAATTAAAATTAATTATGAGAAAAATACTAAATCATGTTTTTTAAATCTTTTGATGCAGCAAATATGTCCATTATGAGCTCAATATCTCGTGTACCAATCAACAAGGACAAAATCTCCATATTTGGCATGATTGGCATGAAAAAGATTGAAATTGATATGCTTGAAAATCAAATCTCCAAATCATCAATGCATGGATTATGTGCTGGTTTTTTAACCTAATTCTATTCAAATATATATGCACAAGTGAAACCTATTCCATTGGACACAGAAGCTGCGCTGAAAAACCAAGAACAACATTGCACTTTTTTCACAAAATATTGAAAACTGAAAACCTAGTTAGGAGACGATTCAAGGCTTGAAAAGTATTCCAATACACTCCTGACACTACTAGGAAGCATTTGCAATCAAATCCAGGCCTCCATACCCAAAGAAGTGGTAGAACGATGTCTCACTTTTCATGAAATTATCCATTATCGTATTTTGATTTTTAAGCATTGCTCATATGTTTTGTTGATTGATTCTTACTCACAATGATGTTCTGAGACTAATAGCACCATTTAATTGAACTAATGACGCCTATATCAAAATATGCCATTAACATCTTTTAGGGTTTCAGGAGCTTTGAATTAGGGGTTCCTTCATAAGGAAAAATTAGCCATTCAAACTGGTACCAATGGATTCGTGACATCCAAACGAAGCTAACTCACCCATCGCGCCCTTTTTATGCTTGCCTATATCCTATTCGCTATTTTTCCAGGTTGAGTTTAGTGGGGGTTTAAAACCCCCGCTATTTGCTTTTATTTACAGGTACAAAAGGAAGAAGAAGGTGGCGTGTCTGAGTGTGGTTGGTCAGTTTGAATACTGGCGCGTTTTTTGATTGCCTCAGCGTGATATTGCTTTTTTATATATGTTATTAATGCTCCATGTAATGGACAAAGAGACTCAATGGCTCAGTTGGTTGGTGCGTTGTCCTACAGGCATTGGGACCTGGGTTCGATTCCCAGGTCCCCCATATTCTCAATAATTTTTGTTGTAACATGATCAGGTGCAATTTCTATCCAGTGATCCACCATATGCGCATACGTGTGTGCCTGCCAAGTGTCTAGGAGCTTCAATCTAATGGCCAGAATGGGAAGATCATCATGCACGCCAGTCAATGGATCCACACATAATTCCTGAAAGTCAAAAAAAGGCTTTATTCTTGGGCCAAAATTCTCACAAAAAACCTCCCTTTGGGGTCTGAATACCCCCATGGTTTGTTCAATTTTCAATTTTTATTTATTTTTCCTTTTATTCTTTTAATTGTTCTTTTTAATTAATTGTTTCCTTTAAATTGCACAAAATAATTTTTACAATAATAAATACAGAAAAATACAAAAATGTTTATTGTTATTAACATTAATTTAATTCATTAATATTTTTGTAAATAAATCTTTAAACCATTAATTTAGTAAAATTAGGTTTTCAATTTTAATCTTTTCTTAAATAACTAAAATATGTAGAAATTAGGTTTTTTAGCATTTTTATTCTTTTTCTTAATAAATAATTTTTTCTTATTATCATTATTATTAATTATTAATTATTTTGTAAATAAACATGTAATTAATTAATTAGGGTAAATTAGGTTAAACTTGAACATTTTTTCATAAATAATTAAAAACAACTTAGAACTAGGGTTTCATTTAACTTCTAATTTTAATTAATTTTCTTTATTTCATAAATACCAAAAACCATAAAAAAATAACTTCTTTTCTTTATTAAATAATTAATTAATTTTTAATTTCATTTAATTTCTTTAAAGGGTCCAACGCCCTCGAACATTCGATTCTAATTTCTTTTCGCACGTTTATTCTTATGTTTCTTTTTAAATATTATGTAATTGCCCAAGCCTTGTAATAGTAATTAGGAAATTTATTTACTTTCCGCATTTTTATTCAAAACGGGTCTTTGTTAATTTGGCGATGTATAGACCCGCGCCTTGTAATAGCGTAGGACTTTATTTTCCGCACTTTAATTTCCGCACTTTTTTAAACTGCTAAACTTTGCATGAAAGAATGTATGGCCCAAAATAAAAACAACGCGTAGCTCACCAAATGCATGACAAGATAAAACATAACTGAAAACAATACACAAATTCACACACCACTCTTAGGGTACGCCTCACTGTTGCCTTGCCCCTCGAAACGTGGTCGTCGAGTATAGGACGTTTTAGTAAGTCCTTATGTCCATGCCCCATGGCATAAGGGTAGCTTCTAAGGTATCCTACTGTTGCTCTGGTGACCACACTGTCCCTACAAACGAATTGACCCGAACACCTCCAACGGTGGTGCTACCTACCTCTCAATGGTGGGATGGCACTACCTTAAGGACATTTACACAGCCTAATTCCTTAGGGTAGGTGGATGACTCATAGATACTTGCTCTATTCAAAACAAATCAAACTCTTTTCACACCGACACTTTCAAAAAAAAAAGCTTTCAAAACAATTTTTCAAACACTCTTGAGGACTGATACAAGAGTCGATATGAAATCTTTAAAACGAAACTTTTTCAAACTCACTCACAATTGAAAAGCAAACACTTTTGAAAACACAATGAGCAAGTATCTAAGAGCCCATGGATAACCATGGATAGAAAGGGTGCTAACACCTTCCCTTTCTATAAATCTACCTCCCGAACCGAGAAACTATCTCATAAGAAATTTTGCTGTGCTTTTGTCCTGTCCATGCTGGAGAAAATAAAAGACGGTGGCGACTCTTGCTTCCGCGACATTTCGCGAACCAGCATTAAATAGTCAGTTCCAGATCCACCGATCACAAATACCTTAGAGTACTACGGGTGTGTGGGGTGCTAATACCTTCCCCTCACGTAACCGACTCCCTTACCCGATCTCTCGATCGCAAGACCGTGACTTCTCCCTTCTCAGGTTTTCTCGATGTTCACCTTTCCCTTCATGTGGGATAAAAGATGTTCGATGGCGACTTCATTGTTTAATGATTTTCAACCGGTTGTTTCAGCTGGAGACTTCACTGAGGATGGGTCGACCAAATACTAGTCCATCCCGGAGTCGCTCCTAGCTCTTATTTCTTTTCTTTGTGTGTTTATTTTTATGGTTTCTATTTATTCATTAATACATGTATACTTGAGCATATGTATGCATTAAATTTTATAGTTTTCCATATACTACTGTTGTACTGGATTTGCTTCTTGATTAGGTGGGTGTTACAAGAGGTAAAAGGCCCTGTACCCTGGCTATGTGTGAATTTTATAAGAGCTAGGGATAGAGTGGCCATGGTGGTTACGAGGCGTATGTCTTGTAGACCCAACCATGAGACCCATGACTTCAGAGGAGGTTCGGAGGGGTTCCATCGCATGATGATACTAACAAATGAAATCTTTGACTCTGATTAGACCTTTGGCCTTACCCTGACCTAGTCTTCACCCGTGAGTGGGGAGGGAATCATTATCACAGATACAAATGGTGACTATGTTCAGATGGTTACTTATGTTCAGATGGTGACTATGATCAGACAGTGACTATTGGTTCTAATGGTTATGTTCTGGATTTCTGTTGGTGACTTATTCAGATGCTATATTCTGTTGGTGACCATATGGTTCTCGGATTTATTTTTTGAGTTCCTGACTTTTTTATTTGGAGGTTTATTCGGGCCTTCGATCTTGGTATTCCCAACATGTTCAGAAAAGGCTCAACAATATTCGATGTTCTAGAAGCCTTGATCCCGTACAATGGAAGACCTACAGGGTACTTGGTTCTTGTATATGCAGAAGCTATGTCGGACCTTTGATTTGATAATATTCATATGATTTAGAATAGTGCAGCAATCATATTCACAAGTGATGGAACTTTGATCTCATGTCTTTGCATAAATAACATGGTTACCACATGCTTAACATACATGTTCTGTTATTTTCAGGGAATCATATTTTTAAGTTATGTGTTGAACTTTTCCATCCCTTACCTGTATAAAATCAAAGTCAAAGCATGTAAATTCAATGGAAATGACGGAACATGACATGGCATCCATTCATGCACCCCATGCATATTTCATGCATTCATAACATGTATTCGAAGATTGGGGATTCTTAATCAGACATGGTGTTTTTCTTAGAGGTTCAACTTGATTTTTACTGTCACATGCTCAGGGATCAGTTATGGAATAACTCCGTGTGGTATGCATGCAAGCTTTGGCCCGTGGTCAGAAATTTCTTCGAGCAGGAAGATAATGAGATAAAGACCTGGTTGGGCCGGGTTGCGGAAGTTATGATTACAATGTTAACAAAAGGAAATCCTACACCTACTGCTGCAACAAATGTTCTCTCTTCTCCTCATCTTTTGGGAATTGCTTTCAACCATGGAGTGCTACACAATCTTGAGTTCTTGGAACATCTTATCAGCAGATGGTTCCCATATACTATGGGATCTTATATCAAAACTTCATTCATGATACCAACGTCAGATTTGGTTACCATGCCGGGGCATCCGACTATTCGATCGGGGACACTCTCCACAGCTTTGGGTTCCCTGATCTATTCGACAGCAGCCAGTCTTCATTCCCCTAGTGAATTCATGGAAAAAATCTTTTAAGCAAAAATAGAATAAGCCTGATGAGCATGCTGATACAAGCCCAATGCATTACATCCTGTTATTTCCAGCACTGATCTTTGGGGTCCTCCTCGCACAAACATCTCTTCTGATTGCGATACAGAGGCTAGATGTGTCTCCTATGCTGGGGCCCCCGGTTTCGATGTCGAAGACTGTAAAGGGGTTGAAGTATAAAGCCCAACACCTGTCTGGCGTCTATTCCAAATGTCCAATTCCTATTTGGCCACCTGTCAGACTCTTTCTCACCAGTTGGATGTCTCTGTTGTTCTGATAGAAGACGAACTGTATTATTTCTTTGTGGCGTAATATGCTTGGTGATGCAGTTTGTACCGATTCTCTTGGTAAATAATTCATTCATTCTCCTGAAAGAATATTTTATGCGTATTATTCTAGGGCACCTGACCATTCGATTAAATATGGCATGTCATCCAGAGACAAGGCCCAAGACGAGATCAATCCAGAGACTGTTGTGTTTACATCAGATCAAAAGGGGAATTCTCTCGCCCATTTAAGCATCAAGGTTGCAGAAAGTCGTTATAATCAAGAAGTCCATACGGAGTCAAGTCTCCTCAATGATGGCAATCATTGGTTTCTTTATTGCATTTTCATTTTCATTCTTGTTTGTTTGTTTAAACATTGCTTGAAGTGTTCTTTTCGTTTTTATTCTTCCATTCGTTATCACTCTTTAAATGTTTTACTTGCATATTGATGCCAACTTTCCAAGTCTTATGCTTAGGTAAAAATTGGATGGAGGATGACGATGATCTAAAAACGAAAAAAAATCTCTGGTTGGTATGCTTTTTAGTAAGACCCTGCTGACGATGTACATGCCTTGTTTCTATTTCTAAACACTGAAGATACAAGGTAGATAGATCCTCGCTAACCCCTCCGAGCCTTCTAAGTAGGAGTTTATTTTCTGATCAGAAAAAACCCTCATTTTAACCCTGGGGTGGGTAGTGTTTCAGTTAATCTGATTAAGCATTCAGAACTCATCCAGAGTGTTCATCCAAGGATACGACATTGGTTATCCTTCAAAAGGTTGAGGAAATTCAAAACCACAACGGCTAACCCCCGCTTATCAAGAGTGTGCGTCAATTAACGATATCCTAATGGGTATCTCTCACACATTAGGAGGTCAACAAATGGCGATACAACTATGGCTATCCCTCATCTACCAAAGATACAGACAATCATGACCACTTCCAAAAAATCAAAGACAACGTGAAGATCAGCGACTTGTTCAAAATGGAAAATATGAATAAGAAAGAAACAAAAATCCCCGCTAAGTCGAAACTTGAAAACAAGTCGCTTAGGCAAAAGTTAGGGCATCCTACTGGACTTCCAAATTGAAATTCAAAAAAATTTGTCTGGGAAAAAGCAAGAAAGAAATTGAAAAGCCTAAAAGGCTAGAAAGAGATTACCAATGAAAATCCCTATCTATAGAATAAAGTTGTGTGATTGGACACCAAAATCAAAAGTTATTGACTGTTGTGTCCAAGAAGCCTCAGTGGTTCCTCAACCATCGCAAACTCTTCTCGAGAGATGAATGCTTGTATCGGGTCAACTGAACGTAGGAATGTAGAACGTCATGGAGAATGAGTGGGCACTAAATAATTTTGAGCCTTAAATCCTTTTTTTCTAAAAACGTGAACCAAGCCATGTTACAACCCTTTCAAAGTCCTAACTGAAGCATGGGTCAATTTGAAAGCGTGCTATAACAAGATAGCGTTTAACTAACTCCTAAGAGGTATGTTTAAATATCTGTGTTGGCATCATATGCTTGCATTATCTTTCATAAAAAAGGAATTTGCAAATGTTGCTCTCTAGCTAGTAATTCGTTCACAACAGAGTTATAACATCATTTCATTCAAAATTTTCAAACTTCAAGACTTACATATGTGTTACATTAGAATTATCATTCTCATAATAAACATTCTTCTGCATACAAAACAACTGATTAACATCAAGTAAGTTTACACAATTAACAATCGGTAAAGAGCTCAATCTTGTCAGAGAAGAAAGGCTTGAATACTCCGTTGAAGTAAAAGTTAGGTGTCACAAGAGAAATGACTTATCCAGGGGCACATTGCCCAGAGATGTTGTTTAGAGAAATCTTCTTGGTGCTTTAAAATCTGAGTACCCTTCAGGGATGAAGTTAGCAGATTCCACCAATCTGGGACAATCAAGTCGAGAGTCGGTCTCTCCGAGCTCAGCCAAATCTGGGGCATCCCCTCAAAGCTATCAATCTGAGACTATCACATTGATAAATCTCTTCAAGCTAATATCAATCAGAGGCTATCACATTGATAAATCTCTTCAAGTTATCGTTGATCAAGGGCTATCACATTGATAAATCTATTCAGAATTCATTCAACCTGAGGAAGTTATGTCGAGATTAGACAAATCTCTCCAAGAAATCTGTAATCAAGAGCAGTTTATTTAGTGACTCAAGACATTGGGGCAGGCCACCTCATATCATATTGTGCCAGAGATATTCCGGTCTTCTACTCAGCACAGATTCTTTCAGAAATCCTCCAGACATGGGCATTCCTCATCCGTACTTGCAAAGTTTCTCAAGCCAATTATGTTGTACGACATGACTACAATCGAGCTAAAAGCTTCATAACAGTCACCCTGACCTACCCAGCATGTGAAGCCGCATTCATTTACTACAGACAATTTCAAACCTGATTCCCCAAGTGAATTCAGAAAGTTCGAAGTTGTTGTTTGACTTGGCATGCGGAAGTGCATCCCGAGTGGAGTTAATGAAGTGCATCCCTGGTGGAGTTAATCAAGTTCATCCCCAATGAAGTAAACCAGGGCATTTGCAGAGTTAAACCAGGTCTAACACAGGTGTCCATGCCCATCTTTTATCCCCAAGTGATTCAAGAAGTAATTCCCCAATGTGGCGTAAATTTGGGGCATGTATTCGAAGAGATCCACATGGTGTTCAATATCCATTCTTAGGCATATTCAATTCTACCATCCTCTCAATAGTCCAGGGTATAGGAAAGTCGAGCCAGATTATCTCCTCCCCGATAATATAATTCAGAATTCAGTGGTGTACTTGTAAACTCGCTCTGTCAACAATTTAATCTTCAACGGAGTCATCAATAATCTTCGGCATCATGAGCTCCTCACTGCAAATTCTTATCAATATCCCCAACAATTTCGGTACTACAGGTTTCCAGCGCTGATATGTATTGGCATCCCCAATGATGAGAAACATTTCTCAACGATCCTTCATTCATCCCCATGAAGTCAATTTCTTTGCATTTGCATATAGTTATCATTAATAACATTGCATCTTCAAAAGCACGTAGCAAATCCATCATAATGGATCTTTATGGTTAAAGAAATTCAAACATGCATACAAAGCATAAGCCAGATCAAGTACCTTATACAAAATACCTGAATCATTCAAGGAAAACAATACATCCCCACAAGAGGATGTCGCTCCCAAAAACCTCAGCTAACATTATTCACCTTCAAAAAGCCCAGCTAACAGTGCCAATACTTTGTACTCGTGAATTCCGAAGAAATCAATACACCTTGTCATATGAAAGCCATTTCCCGTCTGGTAGTCAGTTCCCGTCTGACGATTAAGTCTAAACCCAGTTCTCGTCTGGTATTCAGTTTCTGTCTGACAAATAATTCAGTTTTCATAAACACTCGTCTGTGTCAATTTTCTAAACACTCGCATGTTTCGATTTCCTAAGCACTTGTCTGTGTTAGGTATTCAAACACTCGTATGTGTTTAACCTTCCTTGATACTCGTCCGCATCTTCTTCCAATACTCATCCGTATTGACTCAAACACTTGTCCGTGTTTAACATTTCTTTGATACCCGTTTGTATCTTCTTTTAATACCCGCCCGTAGTGATTCAAACACTCGTCTGTGTTTAAACTTTCCTTGATACTCGTCCGTATCTTCTTTCAATACCTGTCCGTATAATTCAAACACTCGTCCATGTTTAACCTTCCTTGATACTCGTCTGTATCTTCTTCCAATACTCGTCCGTATTGACTCAAACACTAGTCCGTGTTTAACATTTACTTGATACGCGTTCATATCTTCTTTTAATACCCTTCTGTATAGATTCAAACACTCGTCCGTGTTTAAACTTTCCTTGATACTCGTTTGTATCTTCTTTCAATACCCGTCTGTATTGATTCAAATACTCTTCCGTGTTTAACCTTCTTTAATACCCGTCCATATCTTCTTCCAATACTCGTCCGTATTGACTCAAACACTCGTCCATGTTTAACATTTCCTTGATACTCGTTCGTATCTTTTTTTAATACCCGTCCATATTGATTCAAACACTCATTTGTGTTTAAACTTTCCTTGATACTCGTCTGTATCTTCTTTCAATACCCGTCCGTATTGATTCAAACACTCGTCCGTGTTTAACCTTTCCTCTATACTCGTCTGTATCTTCTTTTGATACTCGTTCGTATTGATTCAAACACTCGTCTGTGTTATACTTTCCTTGTATTGGCATCATGCTACGTTACAAGTCTGATCTCTTCCTTGTATTGGCATCATGCTACATTACAAGTCAGACCCCTTCCTTGTATTGGCATCACGCTACGTTACAAGTCCGATCTCTTCTTTGTATTGGCATCAAGCTACATTACAAGTCAGATCCTTTCCTTGTATTGAAATCATGCTACGTTAAAGTCCGATCTCTTCCTTGTATTGGCATCATGCTACGTTATAAGTCTGATCTCTTTCCTTGTATTGGCATCATGCTACGTTACAAGTTTGATCTCTTCCTTGTACTGGTATCATGCTATGTTACAAGTCATATCCCTTCCTTGTATTGGCATCACACTACATTACAAGTATGATCTCTTCCTTGTATTGGCATCATGCTACGTTACAAGTCAGATCCTTTCCTTGTATTGGCATCATGCTACTTTACAAGTGTGATCTCTTCCTTGTATTTGCATCATGCTATGTTACAAGTTTGATCTCTTCCTTGTATTGGAATCATGCTACGTTACAAGTCTGATCTTTTCCTTGTATTGGCATCATGCTATGCTACAAGTCCGGTCTCTTCCTTGTATTGGTATCATGCCATGTTACAAGTCCAATCTCTTCCTTGTATTGGCATCATGATACGTTACAAGTCCGATCTCTTCCTTGTATTAGCATCATGCTACGTTACAAGTCAGATCATTTCCTTGTATTGGCATCATGCTACGTTACAAGTCTGATCCTTTCCTAGTATTGGCTTCATGCTACGTTACAAGTCTGATCTCTTCCTTGTATTGGCATCATGCTATGTTACAAGTCCGATCTCTTCCTTGTATTGGCATCATGTTACGTTACAAGTCTAATCTCTTCCTTGTATTGGCATCATACTATGTTACAAGTCAGATCCCTTCCTTGTATTGGCATCACGCTATGTTACAAGTCTAATTTCTTCCTTGTATTGGCATCATGCTATGTTACAAGTCAGATCCTTTCCTTTTATTGGCATCATGCTACGTTACATATTAGATCCTTTCCTTGTATTGGCATCATGCTACATTACAAGTCCGATCTCTTCCTTGTATTGGCATCATGCTACATTACAAGTCCGATCTCTACCTTGTATTGGTATCATGCTATATTACAAATCTGATATCTTCCTTGTATTGACATCATGCTATGTTACAAGTCCTATCTCTTCCTTATATTAGCATCATGCTACGTTACAAGTTTGATCTCTTCCTTGTATTGGCATCATGCTACGTCACAAGTCTGATCTCTTCCTTATATTAGTATCATGCCATGTTACAGGTCCGATATCTTCCTTGTATTGGCATCATGCTACGGTACAAGTCAGATCCTTTCCTTTTATTAGCATCATGCTACGTTACAAGTCCAATCTCTTTCTTGTATTGGCATCATGCTACGTTACAAGTCCAATCTCTTCCTTGTATTAGCATCATGCTACATTATAAGTCCAATCTCTTCCTTGTATTAGCATCATGCTATGTTACAAGTATGATCTTTTCCTTGTATTGGCATCATGCTACGTTATAAGTATGATCTCTTCCTTGTATTAGCATCATACTACGTTACAAGTATGATCTCTTCCTTGTATTGGTGTCATGCTACGTTACAAGTCAGATCCTTTCCTTGTATTGGCATCATGCTACGTTACAAGTATGATCTCTTCCTTATATTGGCATCGTGCTACGTAACATGTATGATCTCTTCCTTTTATTGGCATCATACTATGTTACATGTCCGATATCTTCCTTGTATTGGCATCATGCTACGTTACAAGTCCGGTCTCTTCCTTGTATTAGCATCATGTTACATTACAAGTCTAATCTCTTCCTTGTATTAGCATCATGCTACGTTACAAGTCCGATCTTTTCCTTGTATTTGCATCATGATATGTTACAAGTCCGATCTCTTCTTTGTATTGGCATCATGCTACGTTACAAGTCCGATCTCTTCCTTGTATTGGCATCATGCTATGTTACAATTCCGATCTCTTCCTTGTATTGGCACCATGCTATGTTACAAGTATGATATCTTCCTTGTATTGGCACCATGCTACGTTACAAGTTCAATATCTTCCTTGTATCGGCATCATGCCATGTTACAAGTCTTCTCTGTCCTTGTGTTTACATCAGGCTACCTCCCAACACTCATCGTGTCGGCTTATAAACACTCGTCATCGTCAACTTCTAAATACTCATCGTGTCAGTTTTCGAGTACTCTTCGTATCAGTTTTTAAACCCCATTTCGGCACCGTTTCCATGTTACGAGCATTCATCTCCCAGGTTCATCCATAAACCCTTTTCACCAAGAAAACAATAATTTATTTTCCCCATCAGATATCACAAAAATAAATGAACACTCGTACTTTCTCTCAGAACAAATTTTTGGGCATTGGTTTTAATCATCTTCTACCTTGAACTTCTAAAAGGCACACGCCAATCATACTTTCAGGTTTAAGATAATTAAATAAGGGCAGCTGTAATACCCCAAATTTGTCCTACCCTCTCACTTTTATCTGGCTTATGCATCTCGCACTTTCCTCATGTATATAACTCCCATTAGGTCATCTAACACATCATTCGTTCATTAATCAATAAAACATGGCATGTGATCAAAGATATTGAAGAGTCAGGGTTTCTCTGTACTTTTAAGCTCTCATCTTCATTCAGGAAGAATCAACTGGTTTCTTCAACAATTAATGGTTTACTGGTTTTTTCAACAATCAATGGTTTGAAGCTAGGGTTGTGTGTTCATGGTCATTATGGACTTCTGTTTTCATCAAATTTTCATCCTGAGACAAGTTTATTAGGGTTTCATTTGTGATGCTTAATGACTGCATCAAGATTCCAATTGAGCCTCTTTCCTTTGACGTTTCTAAAGCTTTGTTTTCACCTGAAGGTTTCCTAGAGAAGCGAATCATGTTGAACCCTCTTACGATTAATTAAGATTGATGTCAAGAGGCTTGCTATTAACTGGATATAATTCATTTATTCATCAAGCTAAGATTTTCGGCATATTCTCTGATCAGTTGAGGCTCGAATTGTAAGGTATGATGACATCGCATTCTATGATTATATCTTTTACTAATTCAATCCAAGTCCTTTCGATTAAAACGCAAGAACTATGGTATGTGTGAAGAGTGGATCCAATTGTCATTTGATACAATAAAGTCAAGGAGTTGTGTGTATGAAGTGAAAGTCAACACAAACTTAAGCATTAAGTTAGGGATTACATTAAGAAGGGGATGTGTTGAAAGAGACTCTGTGAATTCAAGTTATCATGAACAGATCAAAATGGGAAGAATGTTTACATGGATTTCATACTAGAGAAGAGATGGATTCATTTATGCATCACTTAATCAATTAATTTTTGTGTATGGTTCCATGTTTGACTTGGAATGAAAAATCGAAACATGAAATTTGTTGGTAGGAATAACCAACTTATTCACTTATTCATCGGTTGCGTTCATCAAAGTTCATCAGGATCCAAAGATTCATGATCCTTTTTTTTACAATATCTAAACATCAATAAAAATTCATCAAAGTTCTATCCAACTTCAGATCTTCAGATATTCATGTTTGTTCAAAGTCATAACTGTGAAAATTTACAAGCCATGTTATACAAGAGTAAGTTACCACTCATAAAGGAAAATTGCAAGAGATGACAGTATTCCCTAAGTTACATAAGTCTTTTAAATTTGCTACAAGAGTATTTCAATCATCTTCATGCGACATTGGTTCTCAAACCCCATAAACGAGGACTCACTCCTATCTTTATGTTGCCATCTTCATTACCGAACCGTTGACCTTAAATATTCCTTTGCATTTCTTCCACTTGATTTCATCAAGCCATGGCACTATTCTCCCACAACCTGCAAAAATAATCCAAACTGATTCAAAACCGTCACTGCACTAAGTTCAAGGAAGAAAATAAAGGAAAATACAAGATAGTTTAAAACATCATATAACAAACTTCATCTAACCAATTTTCTAACTGTCAAAACTGATCCAAAACCTAACCACCAAACGGAAAACCAGTATACTACCATAATATCATTGAACTACTAGCTGACTTCAAAAATCCGCTTAATAACTTCATTTTCCAGAACTAACAAACAAGTTGTTTCACTAACTAACCTATAACCGATTCCTAACCGTCTCGTAACAATTTCAAAAAATAGAATTTCTAAACAGAAGACAAAACAGAACTACACACTCCCTAACCGATTCCAATTGCATAGCTAACTTCTAACCATAATCTATTGTCCATAACAAAACTAATTCCCTAACCGTATTAACAGGGCTTTCAACTAACCTTCCTAAATAACCTTCTAATAACCCTCTAACAATTTCCAACCTTCCAAAAGGCCAGCATATAACAGAATAAAAAACCCCTATCTAACCTATAACAGAAAACCTAACAGCTTCTCAACTAACAACTTTTCCTAACATCTCCTAACCTATTCTGAAAACAACTTCCAAGAAAACTTCTACAACAGAATTAACAGAAAGCAACAATCTCCTAAAATCTCATTCATGTAACAAACTTCTCAATAGAAAAGAAAAAGAGATAACATAAAAGGAATATAACAAAGAAAGGGGTGGAAGAGACTCGCAATATCATCCTATAGGAAATTCTCATTGAAATTTCTTCCCTGTCCGCAATCATCTTCAATTCCCTCTCCGTTGAAGCTCTTCAATCTTCATCACCATAACCACACAAAACAAAAGAACTCAAACCAGAGAAAAACTTCACGGATTCAGAAGAGAAAACCTCACCTCTAAATTATCCTTTGCAAATTCTTATGCATATCCTTCATCATCTTCACATCTTCTTCTCTACTTTTCATCCCTACACCCTCATCAATCACCGTTGCCGCAACCATACTTCTTAATTTTAATCTTCTCCACGAGAAGTACATCAATAACATCCTCATGCTCCCTTAGTGTTTGTCTTTGAAATCAAGCAACAAGAACACACAATCGTTTCAGTACCATGATGTTACGCTCAACATTACATACACCAAAATGCAGAAGAAGTTAAAGAACACAGAGAAAGATGAAATGAGTATATACGTGAAACTCGGTCAAGAATAAATCTCCTTTAGCTCTTTATCATCCTTGTATGAATATTGGTGAGAGCGAAGGCGAGTCCATGATGATGTGTAAATGACGTTTAGAGATCGTTGAAGAAGAAGGAAGCGTTCTGGGTTCGAGAGTGAGGGATAGATGAGGAATGACGCTGATGAATTGGAGAGGTTGCGGATCAGTGTTGCACGATTGTTATAGCACTGAGAAGGAGTGAATCCACAAAACTGAGATGAGTTATTAACGATGAAGACAAATCAAAATCAGAGGATTGAGATGAATCTGAAGGTCAAAAGGCGAGAGTGAACATATATGATTGTTGTGGTAGTCGTGGTCTAGTTTGGACGGCGAGGTTGATTAGAGAAGAGAGTTCACCACCGTCAGCAAAGAAAATTTAAGAAGAAGCGAGTTCTCCTTGGAAAGCTGAAGAGTCATACTTCTAACCTTAATATATTTGTTATTTTAAATTGATTTTATTTCATTTTATATAATGTGATAAAAAATATGGAATGGATGAAGAATTGCAAGTATACCGGATCTGCATCCTTTAGGCCCATACAGT
Source organism: Vicia faba (assembly GCA_948472305.1). Taxonomy (NCBI): domain Eukaryota; kingdom Viridiplantae; phylum Streptophyta; class Magnoliopsida; order Fabales; family Fabaceae; genus Vicia; species Vicia faba. The sequence goes on from OX451741.1 coordinate 146,724,941, forward strand.
ATTTTTTTAATCTGAAGCCATGGGAAACAAAAATAGCTTCATGGACTTTTACTAGTGAGCCTACAACTATTTTGTGGATCAAGCAGCTTACTGAATGCAAATTATCTGCAGATTACACCCCCTGGTATCAATTTCATTTTTTAACTAATTGTTGGGATTGATTTTTTGTTGTGATATTGTCAAATAAAAGAGATTTTGTTTAAAGTTTCAAGAAGTTTCGAAGAAAACTAAGTCCACAACCTTTATCAAGGAATTCAAGGAGTTTTTATATAGAGTTTTCTCTTTGCTTTCGGGGTTTTGAAGAGGCAATAGACCTTCTCCGTTAGGTATCATCGTGACTTTGTTTTATTCCTCATTTATCGCATTTCTTTACCGTTTTCTAGACATCATGAGAAGTAGGAACTTTACTGCTCTCTGATGCCATGAGAAGTATGGTAGAAATGTATGACGGGAGTCTCCGTTGCTTATCATGTCAGGAACCCCTCTGGTTTATTTAAAGACCCGCTTAGGGCAATTCTGCATTGTGTGCATTTTGTATGCTACCTGTGTGTGGTTTGTTTAAAACCCTACCTTTGAGTAGGTATTCTGCAGGTGTGATTATATTTGTGCCTGCATATGTACAAATGATAAGTCCTCAAAAGGAGGCGAGCAGGGAGGGTTAACAATCAACCCCCACAACTTTGTCAGTTTCATCCTTAGCTCGTGACGCACCATGAAGCTTCAGAGTTGTGCTTTCTTTTGTGTATCGAGTCGTCAAGTGGGGAAGGGTTCCGCAATCGAACCCCCACACTTCGTCAGGAGTTCGCATTGGCCGATGCTGATACTCCGTCATTGTTCATATTGCCTTATGTCGCCTATCTCGATCTCCTATATCTTGGTTAGGTGTTCATCTCTTTGGACATCACCTTTTTGGTTTTTCATCTCACTCCCGCTTGTTTGTCTAGGGTGATACGCCCCCCTTGGCTAAAGCATTTCTCTTCTTTTCCTTACTCTTTTATGTGTGTGCTTCTTCAAGCTTGCTTGCTTTATCCTTGTACATACCATGTTCCTCTATGATATGTTTGCTCCTTTCGGATGCAAGTTAGACCTTAGGTTGCAAACCATACATGCTAACATTAAGTAGAGATTCCTCTTTCATCCTTGACATAGGGCCACCATTGTATGACAACATTAGGTTAGAAATAGGCTAGTCCCCCGTAGACTATTTTCTTCCCTTTTTGCATATGCATCTAAAACTAAAACATCTTTTCTTAGCAAATCAAAACATGCTAATCACACTTAAACCCTTTTTCAAGGTAACAAAAACACAAACCAATCAAATATGGAATCTTGCCTAGAGGGCGTAAATCGAAACCATTTTTAGTAAGGACATGATTAATTTACTTTTGTGCCAACGCATAAGTCTCCAAAGGTCGAGCTGCGACAGAAGGCGGAATTAACATTGTCCATAAAAAACACAAAACAAACAAAAACATGTGAGCCAAACTACGATTGATATGATTCCTCAAAAAGGATACATAGGCATTGGGGTAGGGCCCAAGCGGTACAAATTTATTTTCTCTACATTCTTTTCTCCTTTATTTTGCATGAATTCTTCCTCAATAATAAATAGTAAGCATAGATTAAACACACCCATAAGATAGATAACATGAGTGGATACCATAGAGTACTACGGGCGTGTGGGGTGCTAATACCTTCCCCTCGCGTAACAGACTCCCTTACCCGATCTCTCGGTCGCAAGACCGTAACTTCTCCCTTCTCAGGTTTTCTCGATGTTTACCTTTCCCTTCATGTGGGATAAAATACGTTCGATGGCGACTTCATTGTTTGATGATTTTCAGCCGGTTGTTTCAACCTCCAGAACCTCCAATTCGGATGCCACCGGTTGAAGGAAGACCTTTGATCATGTACTTAACAGTATTAGAGAACTCAATGGGGTGTGTATTTGGGGCAACATGACGAGTTTGGTCGAAAAGAGCATGCAATATACTACCTTAGCAAAAAGTTTACCAACTGTGAAACAAGATACTCACTGCTCGAGAAAGCATGTTGTGCTTTGGCATGGGCTTCTTACCGACCAAGACAATATATGTTGACTCATACTACTTTGTTGATCTCTAAGATGGACCCAATAAAATACATATTCGAGAAACCCGCTCTCTCCGGAAGAATAGCCAGATGGGAAATGGTCTTGATAGAATACGATATTTGGTACACTACTCAGAAGGAAATCAAAGGAAGTGTACTAGAAGATCATTTGGCTCATCAAGCTGTAGATGACTATCAGTCTATGAATTTTGAATTCCCAGATGAGAATATCATGTTAGTTATTGGTTATGAAGAACCTGGACCAGATAAAGAGCCCGAACAGGGATCCCGATGGACTATGGTTTTTGATGGAGCTTCCAATGCATTTGGTAATGGAATTGGTGTTATGATTGTCTCTCCCAAGGGTTGCCATACACCCTTCATGACCAGATTATGTTTGACTGTACCAACAATATGGCCGAGTACGAAGCATGCATCATGGGTATCAAAGCCACCATCAATATGAGAATTAAATTCTTGAATGTATATGGGGACTCAGCCCTAATGATCATTCAGATTAAGGGAGAATGGGACACGAAGCATCCAAATCTCATTCCTTATCGAGAGCATGTTTTGACATTAATTCCGTACTTCAAAGAAATCACTTTTGAACACATTCCACGAGAAGAGAATCAATTGGTAGACACACTAGCTACCATGTCTTATATGTTCAAAGTTACATGGGATAAGGAAGCTCCTCGAATCATTGTTCAGAGACTAGACGAACTAGCGCATTGCTACGAAGTTGATACTGATAGAGTAGACGAAAAGCCTTGGTACCATGAAGTAAAAAGATACCTCAAAACTCAAGAGTATTATGAAGAAGCATCTATTAATGATAAGAAATTTATAAGGAGGTTCTCTGCCATGTTCTTTTTGAGTAACATAGTCTTGTACAAGCACAACCACGATTCAACCTTACTTCGTTGTATAGACAAGAAGGAAGCTGAGAAAATTATGGAAGATATGCACGAAGGTGTCTTTGGTACTCACTCTAGTGGACATACAATGGTGAAGAAGATTCTAAGAGCAGGTTATTATTGGTCTACCATGGAAACCGATTGCCATCGTTATTCCAGAACATGCCACAAATTCCAGATTTATGCTGATAAAGTACACGTGCCTCCAGTTCCTTTGAATGTCTTGACTGCTCCTTGGACGTTTGCAGTGTGGGGAATTGATATGATTGGAGAGATTAAGCCTACTGCTTCCAGCAGGCATTGTTTCATCCTTGGCGCTATTGATTACTTCATGAAGTGGGAAGAGGCAGCCTCGTTTGCTTCCGTTACCAAGAATGTTGTGGCTCGGTTCATTAAGTATAACCTTATCTGTTGGTACGACATTCCTGGAAGGATCATCACGGACAATGGAACCAATATTAACAATACTATAATCTCGGAACTCTTCATGCAATTCAAGATTTAGCATCACACTTCTTCTCCGTATCGACCAAAGATGAATGACACAATGGAAGCCGCCAACAAGAATATCAAGATGATCTTGCAGAAGATGACAGTGACATACAAAGATTAGCATGAGTTTCTACCATTTTCTCTTCATGGTTACCGTACTTCAATACGTACATCAACTGGGGAAACCCCTTTCTCTCTAGTATATGGTATGGAGGTTGTCTTACCTGTTGAAGTCCATATTCCTTCCCTAAGGATTATGAAATACGCAGATTTAGATGAAGACAAATGGATTCTGACTCGACTTTACCAGATAAATTTGATTGATGAAAAAAGGCTTATGGCTATTTGTCATGGTCAGATGTATCATAAACGCATGATCAAGGCTTTTAACAAGAAAGTCAGACATCAGGTGTACCAGGCTGGTGATTTGGTAATAAAGCGCATCATCCTACCACAAGGTGATCCCAAGGGAAAATGGACTCCCACATACGAAGGGCCATTTGTGATCAAAAAGATATTTTCTAGCGGTGATATGATACTTACCACCATGAATGGTGAAGATTTTATGCACCCTGTGAACACGAACATAGTAAAAAAATACTACGCATAAAAGAGACCCGCTAGGTTGACAGGCCTAGGTAAAAATAAGGGCATCTCGGCGAACCAAAAGGGTTTGGGTAAAAATTAAGGATATATATATATATATATATATATATATATATATATATATATATATATATATATATATATATATATATATATATATATATATATATATATATATATATATATATATATATATATATATATATAAATTGTACATCCGGCAAGTCGGAAACCTGAAAAGGCGGCTTGGGAAAAAAGTGATATCCCGATGGACTGAAAACCCGAAAGGAAGGTCCAGGAAAAAGTTAGGGATTAAAGCGTACGACTATGTCCCGTTAGATCACCTATCTACTTACAGCCAGCTTTATTACCAGCGTCAAGTCCAAACGGTACATATCAATTCAATCATCTTCTTCCGACAACAAGTGATGAGATACTTGAAGAAAAAGGGGCAATAACAGAGTTGAAACTCGATGTGATCGTTTCTACATAGCTGTTTTTCTTTGTTTATCACTTTGTACCCTTTTTTTCCAATTTTTACGACGATTTCCTCTTACTAGGATTTCCGCCTTCTTGTATAAAAGTGCCTGCTTATAGGAAAACTTTCATAAGCAATGCAAATATATTTCAAAATCCAAAACTGTTTTTACTTTCTCTGTTTTGTTTGCAAAAAATGTCCAATGGTTACATTTAATGAACATATGCATTTGAACATGATTACTGTTTACAAAATATATGCATGAGAATAGGATTAACATTTACTAAATACTTTAGAAGTTGGGATAATGTTCAAGTTATCCACAAATTCCCACAGAGAAATCTCCATGGAACTATCTCTACAGAGCTATCTTCACAAGCTCATCCCCAACTGAGATATATTCCCCTGCAAGTCTAATATGCCCTCAAACAGAAACTGGGGCATCTTCCAATAATTCACCTCCATATCCCTAAGGGACAGCTTGACATGATCATATTCCCCAATAGGTCCCCTAGCAGATAAGAAAGTTTGATCATTTCCCCAGCATACAATGGAAACTTCCTTAGCACAACTTATGAAATTACAATCCCCATCAGAGGTTATTTTCTCAATGCAGTCTACAAGATTTAATTCCCCAACGAAGTTTATTTCTCCAATAGTGTGAATTCCCCTCCAAAATTTTCTTCTCCAGCCATATGTCATTCAATGTTGTCCCCTCAGAAGAGCTGATACCCATATCTGAAACCTGGTCAGATAGTGTATCAGAGGATTATCCATCTCTTTTATCCCCAGTAAAGGTCCATAAGAATCAAATCCTTCAATAAAAAAAACGACGAACGACTTTCTTGTATTTCTTCAATCCCCAAGAAAAAGTTGAACATCCCTAGCAGAGTGTCCTCAAACAGAAAGCGGAAATCCCTAGTAAAATCATCCTAAACAAAATCGAAGAATTACTTTCTTCATCCCTAACAATAGTCAGGGATTTATTTTCCCCAGCTATATGTTATTACAAGAAGCTATCAATACGCTCCAACGACATATTACATCCATACATCATTTACAAGATATCATAACATATGCATACGAAACACATATACCATTCTCAGTTATTTTGAGAGCATCATTACAAAGTACATTTCACGCATCGTGACATTGCATAAAACTAACTTTGTCTTTTCAGGTTTGTTCCTGAATAGATAGATATTGTCAACAATTTATCGTCTTTCAGATATAATTAAATAATGATTCATTCTGATAAATACATTTTTTAGATACAGTTGGGAGAAGACTCATTCTGATCCACTGCTAGATACAGTCAGGCATAGAATAATTCTAGTACATCATTCAGATACAATCAGGCGAAGATTCATTCAGATCCACTTCTAGATATAGTCAGGCGTAGAGTCATTCTAGTATATTCTTCAGATACAGTCGGGAGAAGACTCATTCTTATCCACTTCTAGATACAGTCGGTCATAGACTCATTCTAGTATATCATTCAGATACAGTCAGGCGAAGACGCATTCTGATTCACTTTTAGATATAGTCGGGCGCAGACTCATTCCAATATATTATTCTGATACAGTCTGGCATAAACTCATTCCAATACATCATTCAGATACAGTCGTGCAAAGACTGATTATGATCCTTTTTCAGGATTAACGCGCATGTTATAATATGTTGATTGGTTCTCATTCCATGTCATAAACAACACACTGGCCTAGGGGAAGGTAGCGCATCCTGTGAGGTTGAGGGCGTGGGTTCAAGTCTCACCCCATGCATTTTGGTTTTCTCATTTTTGCTAACTCTAATTTTTTCCATTTTTCTTAACTAATTCCTTTCTAATTAATCATTAACAAACCTAATTTTTTTTCTCAAAACCATAACAAATTAGGATTAGGATTTTTAATTAGTAATTAAATTTTTGACATATTTTTATCTACTAATTAATTAAGTTAATTGGCTTTTTCTTAATATTAAAATCAATTAGAATAATTAGGGTTTTATTACTATTATCACTTAAATTATTTTCTACAAAAAAAAACACACATAGAATTTTAGGGCATAAAACATTTTTTTCTAACATCTTTTCTTATTTCTTTTGCTATTTAATTTCCTAGAAAATTGTATAGGTCGCAACTATCGATGTAATATCTTAGATTTACATTCCTGCATTTTTGTCTAATTATGTATCTCTCCCAAATCCATGTTGTTGTATCCCAAAATTTGCCCTCTCACTTATCAAGATTTTCTCACAAGATCTCCCTTGACTCAAGACTGCATTAGGGTTTGATCAGCTCAAGACACCTCCTTATGCACTGATGACCAAAATTAGGGTTTGAGTTTGCACAAGGATTTTTGAACTTTCTATGCCCCATATGATTTTCATGGATCACTATGGACCCCCAAGATTACTCATGTCAAGTTTCAAGCTTTGGATCCCATTTTGGCTCAGTCAATTGAGCAGTTGGCCTAAAAATCATTTGTATTGGGGAAAAAGTCAACTATGGCCAATTTACAGTCAAAATTCATAATTTTTTATCCACATCAACATTTTAAACTCATATGTATCACTTGATCAAGTTTGGACCACAACTCCTCAAGAAATTTGATCAAATCTCCAAAAGGGCAAAATGGTCAAGATTAGGGTTTTTACTGGGAAAGGGCAATTCCTGATTTTTGACCTAACAAATGGTCAATTGGTTTAAGGCATGATACCAGGAGTCCAATTGCATAATTTTTGACCTAATGACATGGTTCAAAACATTTCAAGTCCATTGGATTGACAGATGAATTTTGCAGTCAATTGATCAAAAGTCAACTGTATACTGAAAAGTCAAACTTTGACTTTTTGGTCAAATTCAAGTTCCAAAGATCATAATTCATCAAAACATGTCAAAATATGAAACTTATTTATCAAGAAACCAAAAATTCAAGATTTCATTTTGAAAAGTCAAAATTTCTAAACTTAGAAATTTTTCTAAGTGTTGGAAATTTCATGTTTTTTCATAACTTTGAGCAAAATTTTTCACCATGATGCAAGATGATTCAAAAGAAACTTTCAATATGAAAGTTTTAGATCTCCATGAGATCTAACACATTTCTTTATACAACTTCTCCTAGAAATGCTTGGATCTCAATTTATTAATCCATGAAGTCTTGGTCATGAAACTAAAGCACTTAGTGAATTTTTAGCAATTTTTAATCAGGTTTTTGTCCCAACTTATTGGCCAATTTTCATCAAGTTCCAGCTTGATTTAACAAAAGTGGAAAACATGAAAGTTGTAGGGGAGGTTCCAATATTTCCAAAAAGTCTAAGAACTCATTGAGATCATTCTTGATCTGAGAGGATCGAAGAAATGAAGTTAGGGTTTCATTCTTGAATTACAAAGTAGAATTTGTGATGAACACTTGACTAAAATTCCAACCAAAGCTATAAGATATCTGTTTTCAGGTTATGATCTCTCCAAATCTATGCATAATCAAGCAGTTACACAAACCCTAAGTGTATTACACATGCATTTGAAGCTTTGTCCAAGTCTTGATACCACTTATGGTTAGAAATGCAAAAGCAACATTTCCATTTGCATAAAGCTTCAATTTTCCAACCACTCTCTTCTTTAAAAGCTTGAAATCTGTTCCAAAGATCACACAAAAATCTCTCAACATCAGAAGCAATCCACAAGACCTGCAAAGCATGGCTAAGTTCCTTAATTCAGTACTTTCTTCATCATGAAGCAACTTGTCTTTATGAATTTGAAAAAAGGCATAACATGTGATTTTAAAAAGTATGAGTTTTTCAAGTCTCAAACCTTCTCTATAAATAGAAGAAGCATTTGCAAGACAAAGAGGTTAGAAAAAATAGAGAGAAAAGCCATAAGTTTTATCGGTAAACCCTCAAAATCTCATATTCACAAAAGCCAAAATAGTCCCCGAAACTTCCACTCTTGAGTTTTAAAGTCCAAACCTTTGAACCTCTCATACCTTGCAAATTCTGTCCCACCATCTAAACACTCCATATACATCATATAGAAGTTGTTCAAACACAAGAAAAACTTCTGTAACATCACTATCATCACTTCCCAAGCTCAACAACAGCCCATACAACAGCTCAAACTCAAAGCATAAATTTCAGTTTCAAGGTAAGTTTTCTTGATTTTGAACTCTTCATACAAGCATCATTAATGGTTCATTTACAAAGATAAAATGTAGATATCATTTCTTTAAAGCTAACTGTTGTACCCCTAAATTTTCCCTCCTCTTTTTCACAAGAAATCACAGCTTCGGGTTTTCCCTGATTTTTCAGATTGGCTCAAGAATCGGTCAAACCGACTTTTCTTATCAGTCAAACAAAATTAGGGTTTCCATTGATTTTGAATCAGTCAAACAGATTATTAGGGTTTCTATTGATTTGGTTGAGTTTGGCTCAGGGTTTGATCAAGCAGACATTTCTTTGACAGTAAATTCCAAAATTAGGGTTTGCACACGCATTCTCAGAAGAATTTGAATCCACAGTATTTCAATTGACTGTCACACTGTTTTGACGCTTGTTCAAGATTTCTGTTTGTTTCTCAAAGCCTAAACATCTGGGATAGAAGCTGAGGCTTCTGATTGAAAGTTTGAAGCTTTAGTTTGATCAGTGAGGTAAAAGGCGTATAGCCGTTTGTTTGTTTAACTATGCAATGCATTTGGTTATTTGGAATGCTGGGCGTATTGTGGTTAATGCAAGATTGTGAGACTACAACGTTTATTGATTATTTATTTTATCTAAGTTAAAATAATTGGGATGCATTTCCAGTCATTTTAATTCAAGAGATTTAAATAAATAAATAAACAGTGTGAAAGAAAGATTGAAATATCTGACAAAAGATTTTTATTTATTTTAATTGTTGTTACAAATGTTATTTGGATATTGTAAATTTATTTACAATTTTTACAAATGATATTTATTACAAATAATTGAAAATAAATCTATATTCTAAGTCTCTTGAAATCTTCATCTTCTACTGCTGCTTCCCTTACCCCAACTAGTATTTACCTACAAAGACAGAAGAAAGAAGTCAGTACAGTTAAATTGAAAAGTATTCTCAGACAGATAGTTAAAAACTCATCATTAAAGATTGTTGGCCGGAATCAGTTTTTTTGGTTTTCATCATGTTTTATTCGTCCTCTTTGCAAATCACAAGAAGATTTCTCTTCTTGGTTCGCAAAGAGGAAAGTAAAATTATCCTTTGCAAGCATACAATTAAACACAAAGAAGGCACAAGGCTGCATAAAAAGTACACCAAGCTGTACAATGACAAACAAAAATGCCAAACCAAGCTGCACAAATTCAAACTAAACAAACTAAGTTGCAATGTCAAACAAAGCAAACTAAGTTACACAAACTATCAACCAAGCTGTTAAAGAAGCTGTCAACAAACTGTCAAGAAGCTGTCAAAACAGAAAAGCTGTCAACAAGCTATCAAAACTGTCAATGCAGGAAATATGGAAGTATAGAATGCAGAGCAAAACCAAGATGCAAGCAAGCACCTTTTCATCATTTCCCTAGCCAACAATCTTTTCAGAAATATAAAGTACTTTAAGCAATAAAATATGCTTTCTTTATGGAGAGAGAGAAAGAGAGTGAAGCAGGTTTGCAGTTTTTGGGCAGGCTTAGAGGATAAATAAATATAACATTCCTAACAGTTCAAAAAGGAGGGGGGGGGGGGAGAGAAAGAGAGAACCACAAAACTGAACTGCAAGCAAAACCTGAAAGTTTATCACAAGCCTTCAAGCATAACAGCAAGCCTGCCTAGAGCCAAACGAACTTGCACAACAAGAGCAAGTTCAAACTAACAAACTCAGTAACCTGTATCAAACCAAAAAACCAAACCTGTGTCCAAACACAAGCCTTGCAACCTGCCTGTATCCAAGCCTACACAACAAACCTGTGTTCAAACACAAGCCTTGCAGCCTGCCTGTATCCAAGCCTGCTTGTATCCAAGCCTACACAACAAACCTGTGTTCAAACACAAGCCTTGCAGTATGCCTGTATCCAAGCCTGCACAACTTCCAAACCTGTTGAAACCTTCAGGCAATCCAAAACTCAGCAACCCATTAAAACATCAAAACTTCAAGAAAAACTTGCCTTCAAAGAAAAGAAAAACATATCAAAAGCATCTCAGAACTAAGCTCATCATTGACAATCAATCAAGCCCAAAGAAGAGAAGAAAGTCAGAAACAAGCATTCTAGGTTTTTTTCAGAAATACAAAATCATCATCCAAAACCAACACAGAAGAGCATATCAAAGGCAACATTTCAGATTTAATCATCACTAACGTACTCAGAGAAGAAGAAGGGAAGAATCAGAAGCAAGCATTTTCAGGAGTAGAGTTTTCAGAAATATTATCATCACAAAACGAAGGAAAGATACAAATACCAGGAAGCTAGCATCACCATCACGTTCCCTCCTCCGGCCACCTGAGATCGCCACCGTCCAACCTCCCGCCTCCTCTCCAAAAACAAAACCCCAAGGTATTAATTTTCCTTCTTTCTGATTTACACCTCATACAAACGTAAACAATCAAAGATCAATAACATGCAAAGAGTAAAAACCTGAAAACCCTAAAACACGTTAGAACGAAGTAATACCTTTTAATCGTCGCCTTGTACAATCACGGGGAGGAGAGATTGGAGGTGGCATTCTCGTGGCCTGAGAGTTGGAAAGGATATGCAGAAGCTCCGGTTAAGAACGATGAAGAGGCGAAGAAGATGAGAGGAGAGTGGCGTCGTTCATAAAAACTGTAAACCTAAGTTCTGAGCCAAACAATACAAACCCTAAAAATTGTTAACATGTCAACTGGGCCGTCCCCATAAACTGAACGCTAAGCCCATTTATTCTGGCGTGTACACCCCCCTCTTATTCTCTTTCAATATTCATTTTGGGCCAAACATATTCTTCAAAGCCCACTTAACGCTTTTTATATTTTACAAATCAATACTAACATTTTTGTCACCTTATTTTCATTTTTCTATAACTTAATTCTTTTTCTCCTCTTTTGTTCAATAAAAATAATATATTGAATTTTTGTATAAAATACTCTTAGTAACCTTTTTAATATTTATTGCATTTAAAGATACATAAATAATAGATTTTTTTATTAAGTTAAATATTTCTTTCTTTAAAAAACCTTTTGTTTATATATAATTAACAAAAACAAAAAAAATAATAAAAATACTTAATTTGCATTAGGTTAACATTTTGATCATTTGTAAATAATCATATGCATTTTACAATACTTTTGATTCTCTTTGATTCTTATACCTTGCTATATTTTTACATTGAGAATGCGACGATTCAATTTGGTTGTAAATAATATTTGGACATTACTATTCTGATAAGACTCATCCCCATTTGTAAACATTTGTACCCCCATCCCCGGATACTTATTTGTAATAACTTAGACTTTAAATTCCCGCAATTTATCACTTTCCATATACTGTATAGTAATTAGGGTTTGTATGCGAAGATTCAAAATCAACTTCTAGATAACCTAATACAAAGATAGATGCATGAAAATCAATACACAATTCACACTTGCACCTCTAGGGTAACCTCGCTTGTTGCCTCGGAAAATGAAATCATGTCCCTCGAGTATGAGACACTCTAGTAAATGTCCCTTCGATAAACAAAGATCGTAGTCCCTCGATGACCCTCGATGCTGCCTTCGATAAAACGGTCTCGTCCCTTACAAAATTGCTAGAGCGTCTCACAAGTTGCCTTCAATGATTGCATACGATGACCCACACCTGTCCCGTTTAAACATCCTAACACAAGGTTGTTCACCAAATATAATGGTGAAACAACACTGTTAAAAGGGTTAAAACATAGGAAAAATCTTTGAGTAAATTAGGGTAGATAGCTCTTGGTTACTTGATCAAAAATCTTGCAAAACATCCTTGCCATTTTTCAAACACACTCCACAACAAAATTCCAAAACAACTTTCAAAACATTGAAACAACTTTTCAAAAAGACAAACACCTTTATAAAACATTCAAATGAATTGTTACAAAGGTTGCCTAGACAAGGCAACTTTTTCAAAACATTTTCAAAACCACGCACAAAGCACCATTTCAAACAATTGAAAAGCAAAGGCAAGTGATCTAAGCAAGTAACTAAGAGCCCATGGATAACCATGGATGAAAAGGGTGCTAGCACCTTCCCTTTTCATAATCTACCCCCCGAACCCACGAAAACATCTCAAAGGTATTTCCTGTGCTTTTTGACCTTTCCTTAGGATAAAATAAAAAGTTGGTGGCGACTCTTGCTAAACCGAAACATTTGCGAACAAAAACGCAAAACCCAAGTTAGTTCTCCCACCGTATCACAGAATTGGCGATTCTGCTGAGGAAATTTCTAAAAGTGGGGTTACCTTAGGGTATTAGATCACCTTTACATGCTTACTTTGATTGCTTTGGTTGCTTTACTTTTTGGGTTCCTTGTTTGGGTTTGTTGTAAATCCTACACCCGGATTTGGGGGCACCTTTTTAGGTAAATAGCCATAAACTGTGAGGGAACTGTGCGGGGTATACCGACATGGTTGAAGCAGTAGCTATGTTAGTGCGACATATTTGTGGGTACCGGTAGCCCTTGAGTAGTCAAGGAGAATACGGGGCCATTGAGCGATGTCATGAAGCACTAACGAACTCTTAGAACCTTACTTGACCATCTTGGCCTTTTTAGGGGTAGTGAGATGACCGACTTTGGAGTAGTCCGAAGTTGGTAGATACTCGATACTACACTCATTGAGAATTGTTTTCTTGGAATATTTTGGTCTCCAGTTAAGTGGCTAAACTAAAACAATGAACACAGAAAATAATCCGGTGATATTGAGCTCCTTAGAACCCGGTTTCTATTTTAGGACAGGTTCGAGCCAACTAACTTCAAGAGGGTACTTACCTACAAACCCAATGCAAGCCTAAACCTAAGGACTTGTCTGCTTTGTGTAAATATGATTACCTGTATATACACTTGCTTACTTTTGCATACATGTACATAACATCATAACATCATATCATAGCATTTTCAATAACCATTTCAAGGATCTCGAGGGTCTTTTGATGCAGGGTCACGTTGAACCAGACGTCTACCAAAGGGTAAGAGGTTTCATTTTCCTCTAAACAAACACCATCAAAGATCAAGTGCAACAACTTGAATCAGGGGCTATGACCCACTTGACATGGTGAGCTTGATTCTCGTGGAGAAACATCCACCGATACGAAGTTCTCCATTCAAAGATATTGATCGAAGTTCAACCTCTAACATTTTTTGTGTTTATCCCGCGAGATCCTTGAAAACATGCATCCACATATCATGCATCGCATCATGACAGGTTTCTCCCATACAGGTCTCCTTATCTTCCTACTGTTTATTTCAGTAAGGTGGATATGGAACAAACAGTGAAAGATCTCCAAGCTCAAAACGCTCAATTCCAATAAATGCTTCTGGCTATGGGTAAAGGGCAAGAGGATCTGAAAGCTCTCATTCTCAAAGACCATAAGAAGAAGTCCAAGAAGGCAGTGGGCATCCTGAACTTGAAAAGAAGACCTAAAACCCTAGATCTTTCAACTCCATCCAACATAGGGGATAGTCTTGAAGAAGACCATAATTTGGAGATCGATGATGTTGAAGCTGACTACTCCGAAGAACAATATCCTCCCGCTAATGACAAGTACAAACAATTGGAGGATCGCCTCAGTGCTATGGAGATTCAACAAATACCTGGCTTGGATTTAGGAGACATGGGTTTAGTTTCTGGGTTGGTCATCCCGCCAAAGTTCAAAGTCCCTATATTTGCCGTGTACGATGGAGTCTCTTGCCCTAAGATGCACTTAAAGTCTTATGTCCGCAAGATTCAACCATACACAACTGATCCAAAGCTTTGGACCCATTTCTTCCAAGAAAGCCTGGTAGGGACTCAACTCGAGTGGTTTTATCAACTGGAGAGTTCTCGCATCCACACCTGGGAGGATTTAGCTGCTGATTTTTACAAACAGTATCAGTACAATGCTGATCTTGCACCAACTCGTGTGCAATTGCAGAACATGACCATGGGTTCCAATGAGAACTTCAAGGGATACGCTCAAAAGTGGAGAGATCTGGCTGGTAGGATACAATCTCCTTTAACTAACAGGGAGCTGATTGACATCTTCATGGGAACTTTGACAGGGCCTTTCTTCAATCACTTAATTGGAAGCTCCTCAGCGGGTTCACCGAGCTAATACTAACCGGCGAAAGGGTCGAAGCTGGCATCAAAAGTGGAAAGATCCAAGGAGCTACACCCTCTGATGCTCAGAAATTTTCCTACAATGGGTAGAAAGAGTCCAATGCTGTGAACAGTCAAAAAAATCACCATGACCGACACGTAGGGGCAGTCCTGGTCTCTGGTTCTGCATCACACCGACAACAGCAAAAGGGAAATCAACGAAGGCCAGACGAGCCAAAAAGACAGTTCACCAACATCAACATGTCGTTGTCTCAAGCGCTGCAACACTTGTTAAGGATGAATCTGATTGCATTGATAGGACCTCATCCAAACCCCAAGACTTCTTTTCCTAACTACAATCCTAATGCAACGTGCACTTATCATTCTGACAGTCCCGGGCATGATACTAACGATTGTTGGGCATTGAAGTACAAGATTCAGAATTTGATTGATGTCAAGGAGATTGAGTTTGGTCCTCCGGAGACTCCAGCATAATCAATGCTCCTTTGGCAAATCATTGAGAGCGTCTTTGTTTCATTTGAATTTTCAAGTTGTATTTACTTTTGTTATTCAAACAATTATCTATTAATGTCAAACTTTGTTTCATTAATGCATTGCATATGTTTGTCTTGATTTGATCCACTCATCTTCATTACATTTAAACTGTGCTTTTTACTCTCTTTATGACATTTAACTCTTGCTAAAAGTTACAAGCCTTTAGAGGGAGGATGACGAAACAATGCCATAATCTCATAACAGTATGCTATTGAAAAGACCTTGCTGACGATGTACAGGCGTTTCTTTCAAATCCTAAACACTGGAGTTATAAGGAAGATAATCCCTAGTCAACCCCTTCGAGCCAAAGAAGTAGAAGTTTTCTATTTTAAGCACAAATTGAAACCTTTAAACCTGGGGCAGGGTAGTCATTCAGTTAATTCAAAAAGGATGCACATTGAAATCGCAAACTCTCAGTTCATAATACAACGAATGACATCAAAAACATTCCCTGGGAATCAAAAGACAGTGGTGGTTCCTTATCTCATAGGCAGTCAATCTCTCAAAAGAGAAAAGCCCACTGAGCCAAAACCTACAAAGGAGGCTTAGGAAAGCTGGGGCATCCCGCTGACTGTGATCTCGAAAACAGGAACAATCAGGCAAAAATTAGGGATAACGAATCAAAAGAAAGAGGTCATTACCAATCCTCAACAACATGAAAAATGTTGCAAAAATGATGTCTGCCTTCCCCATAAATTCAACTTGTGTGAACCATCACCAAAATGTGATTCCAAGCTCGAATAGAGTTCTACGCACAATTAACTGAGTTTAGGATTGAAGAACATCACGAAGAGCGGGTGGGTACAAATATACTTTGAGCCTTTATCCTTTGCTTCTTAAACCGTGAACCAAGCCACGTTACAACCCTTCAAAAGTCCTAATTGAAGCATGGGTTAGTTCGAAAGCATACTGTTACAAAAGGTATCCTGACTCCTGTAAGGCTTTGCCCTAAATCTTATGTTGAATTTGTCTTATAAAAAGTTTTCTGCTAAAAAACGCATTTTTCAAAACTTTGAGACAAGCATAAACTTTGCATTATTTGAATATCATTGTTTGCACATGTTTATTTGTTTGACAGCGAAGAAATTCACACAGTGAATGTTCGGAGGAACGAAAACTCTCTCGGTGAACAAAATCACTTCAAGTGGGATGACACTTCCGTTACAAAAAAAAATCTCCTATCAACAAAAGGGGATTTGATATGGTATTGTCCAGTAAACCTGGGGCAGTCCAGTCAAGATTTCAACAAATATTTCAAAGCTCAGTGAACCTGGGGCAGTCCAGTCAAGATTTCAAGAAGTCTCTCTCACCATCACTTGGGGCATTTAAACGTCAATCTCAACAAAGGGTTACGGGCAGTCCAAGTTTCCTGGCAATATCACAAACATCTGATACTAGGGGCAGTGACAAATCTCTCCAAAATCTTTCTGAAAAGAAGTTCAAGCGTCCCCTAGAAGTTTATCACCTCTCTAGCAGACCAGCAGTCATGGGTTTATTTCCCCAACATTTGTCAAGGATTTATTCTCCAAAACAAATTACATTTCAAGTTGAAAGGTCGTTCAAAATTTCCTTCATCACCTGCTGGAAGTTACGATCATCATCAAAAATTCCTTCATCACCTGTTGGAATTCACGGTCGTTCAAAATTTCCTTCATCACCTGCAAGAAGTTACGATCATCATCAAAAATTCCTTCATCACCTGTTGGAATTCACAATCGTTCAAAATTTCCTTCATCACCTGCTGGAAGTTACGATCATCATCAAAAATTCCTTCGTCACCTGTTGGAAATTACAGCCACCAACAGAATAACGGACAACTGAAGCTCCTAAAAATCTGTTTCTCTCAAAGAATAAAGATTCTCATCCTTGAAACCCCAGTAGATTGGCATACAACCCAAACTCCTGATTTCCCCAACAGTGGTTCCAGGACTTCTCATTTTCAAGGATCAAAGGATTTTCAATCCCCAGCAGCAGTCAAGGATTTATTTTCCCCGACAGCGGTCAAAGATTTTATTATCTCCCGCTATCCAGGATACATCTTCCTCAGCAAGACAGCTCATCAGCCTACATGCGCATACATCACGTTCATAAATCATAAGCATTGACAAAACACATATATTGCATCATACATTTCATGCAACATAACTTTGTGTTTCAACTAACAATTTACCTTTTTCAGCAAAAGGTCGACAACAGCTTTTTTTAAGGTCCAGATTAACACCTGTAACAAACCAGGACAACTATCTGACCATCATGAAGCAACCCTACACCGGTTCCTTCTCAAATCCCGATGCAGTTTTACACTGACTCATCATGAAGCAACCCTACACCGGTTCCTTCTCAATTCCATATGCAGTTTTACACGGACTCACCATCAGGCAACCCTACACCGGTTCCTTCTCAATTTCAGATGCAGTTTTACACAGACTCATCATGAAGCAACCCTACACCGATTCCTTCTCAAATCCCGATGCAGTTTTACATGGACTCATCATGAAGCAACCCTACACCGGTTCCTTCTCAAATCCAGATGCAGTTTTACACGGACTCATCATGAAGCAACCCTACACCGGTTCCTTCTCAATTTCAGATGCAGTTTTACACGGACTCATCATCAGGTAACCCTACACCGGTTCCTTCTCAATTCCAGATGCAGTTTTACATGGACTCATCATCAGGCAACCCTAAACCGATTCCTTCTCAATTCTAGATGTAGTTTTACACTGACTCATCATCAGGCAACCCTACACCGGTTCCTTCTCAATTCCAGATGCAGTTTTACACGAACTCATCATCAGGCAACCCTACACCGATTCTTTCTCAATTTTAGATGCAGTTTTACACTGACTCATCATGAAGCAACCCTACACCGGTTCCTTCTCAATTTCAGATGCAGTTTTACACAGACTCATCATGAAGCAACCCTAACCGGTTCCTTCTCAATTCCAGATGCAGTTTTACACAGACTCATCATCAGGCAACCCTACACCGGTTCCTTCTCAATTTCAGATGCAGTTTTACACGGACTCATCATGAAGCAACCCTACACCGGTTCCTTCTCAATTCCAAATGTAGTTTTACACGGACTCATCATCAGGCAACCCTACACCGGTTCCTTCTCAATTTCAGATACAGTTTTACACGGACTCATCATCAGGCAACCCTACACCGGTTCCTTCTCAATTTCAGATACAGTTTTACACAGACTCATCATCAGGCAACCCTACACCGGTTCCTTCTCAATTTCAGATGCAATTTTACACGGACTCATCATCAGGCAACCCTACACCGGTTCCTTCTCAATTCCAGATGTAGTTTTACACTGACTCATCATGAAGCAACCCTACACCGGTTCCTTCTCAGATTCAGATGAAGTTTTACACGGACTCATTATAAAGCAACTTTACACAAGTTCCTTTTCAGGAAATTTCGAATGAAGTTCTATACGGGCTGATCACTATTCAACTTCAAAACTTCTGAAAATAGTTTACGGATTCTCCAAACACGGATGTCAATCTATTGCTTATTCAGACCCCCAGTTCATAGATGTTCCAGACATGGATACCTTTCTGATACTCGTCCACTCACCAACGACATACAATTCAACAAACATTCTCGGATGGCATCTTTTAAGCCCACCTCCAGTAAGACTTCTTTCACACCTCCCGATGGAATCTTTAAGCCCATTTACGACAAGATTCCGTCACATCTCCAAATGGAATCTTTAAGCCCATTCCCTCAACTACGCTTTGACGAGTGCACATTTTTTGGGCACTCTAGTGTCCAATCATCTTTTACCTTTGAGTCGCGAACGGCAAAACTGCCAATCTAACTCTTCAGGTTCAAGAAGATTGAACAGGGGCAACTGATGTACCCCAAAATTTTCCCTCCTCTTTTTCACAAGAAATCACAGCTTCGGGTTTTCCCTGATTTTTCAGATTGGCTCAAGAATCGGTCAAACAAACTTTTCTTATCAGTCAAACAAAATTAGGGTTTCCATTGATTAAGAATCAGTCAAACAGATTATTAGGGTTTCTATTGATTTGGTTGAGTTTGGCTCAGGGTTTGATCAAGCAAACATTTCTTTGACAGTAAATTCCAAAATTAAAGTTTGCACACGCATTCTCAGAAGAATTTGAATCCACAGTATTTCAATTGACTGTCACACTGTTTTGACGCTTGTTCAAGATTTCGGTTTGTTTCTCAAAGCCTAAACATCTGGGATAGAAGCTGAGGCTTCTGATTGAAAGTTTGAAGCTTTAGTTTGATCAGTGAGGTAAAAGGCGTATAGCCGTTTGTTTGTTTAACTATGCAATGCATTTGGTTATTTGGAATGCCGGGCGTATTGTGGTTAATGCAAGATTGTGAGACTACAACGTTTATTGATTATTTATTTTATCTAAGTTAAAATAATTGGGATGCATTTCCAGTCATTTTAATTCAAGAGATTTAAATAAATAAATAAACAGTGTGAAAGAAAGATTGAAATATCTGACAAAAGATTTTTATTTATTTTAATCGTTGTTACAAATGTTATTTGGATACTGTAAATTTATTTACAATATTTACAAATGATATTTATTACAAATAATTGAAAATAAATCTATATTCTAAGTCTCTTGAAATCTTCATCTTCTACTACTGCTTCCCTTACCCCAACTGGTATTTACCTACAAAGACAGAAGAAAGAAGTCAGTACAGTTAAATTGAAAAGTATTCTCAGACAGATAATTAAAAACTCATCATTAAAGATTGTTGGTCGGAATCAGATTTTTTGGTTTTCATCATGTTTTATTCGTCCTCTTCGCAAATCACAAGAAAATTTCTCTTCTTGGTTCACAAAGAGGAAAGTAAAATTATCCTTTGCAAGCATACAATTAAACACAAAGAAGGCACAAGGCTGCATAAAAAGTACACCAAGCTGTACAATGGCAAACAAAAATGCCAAACCAAGCTGCACAAATTCAAACTGAACAAACTAAGTTGCAATGTCAAACAAAGAAAACTAAGTTACACAAACTATCAACCAAGCTATCAAAGAAGCTGTCAACAAACTGTCAAGAAGCTGTCAAAACAGAAAAGCTGTCAACAAGCTATCAAAACTGTCAATGCAGGAAATATGGAAGTATAGAATGCAGAGCAAAACTAAGATGCAAGCAAGCACCTTTTCATCATTTCCCTAGCCAACAATCTTTTCAGAAATATAAAAGTACTTTAAGCAATAAAATATGCTTTCTTTATGGAGAGAGAGAAAGAGAATGAAGTAGGTTTGCAGTTTTTGGGCAGGCTTAGAGGATAAATAAATATAACATTCCTAACAGTTCAAAAAGGAGGGGGGGGGGGACAGAAAGAGAGAACCACAAAACTGAACTGCAAGCAAAACCTGCAAGTTTATCACAAGCCTTCAAGCATAACAGCAAGCCTGCCTAGAGCCAAACAAACTTGCACAACAAGAGCAAGTTAAAACTAACAAACTCAGTAACCTGTATCAAACCAAAAAACCAAACCTGTGTTCAAACACAAGCCTTGCAGCCTGCCTGTATCCAAGCCTGCCTGTATCCAAGCCTACACAACAAACCTGTGTTCAAACACAAGCCTTGCAGCCTGCCTGTATCCAAGCCTGCACAACAAACCTGTGTTCAAACACAAGCCTTGCAGCCTGCCTGTATCCAAGCCTGCACAACTTCCAAACCTGTTGAAACCTTCAGGCAATCCAAAACTCAGCAACCCATTAAAACATCAAAACTTCAAGCAAAACTTGCCTTCAAAGAAAAGAAAAACATATCAAAAGCATCTCAGAACGAAGTTCATCATTGACAATCAATCAAGCCCAAAGAAGAGGAGAAAGTCAGAAACAAGCATTCTAGGTTTTTTTCAGAAATACAAAATCATCATCCAAAACCAACACAGAAGAGCATATCAAAGGCAACATTTCAGATTTAATCATCACTAACATACTCAGAGAAGAAGAAGGGAAGAATCAGAAGCAAGCATTTTCAGGAGTAGCATTTTCAGAAATATTATCATCACAAAACGAAGGAAAGATACAAATACCAGGAAGCTAGCATCACCATCACGTTCCCTCCTTCGGCCACCTGAGAGCGCCGCCGTCCAACCTCCCGCCTCCTCTCCAAAAACAAAACCCCAAGGTATTAATTTTCCTTCTTTCTGATTTACACCTCATACAAACGTAAACAATCAAAGATCAATAACATGCAAAGAGTAAAAACCTGAAAACCCTAAAACACGTTAGAACCAAGTAATACCTTTTAATCATCGCCTTGTACAATCACGGGGAGGAGAGATTGGAGGTGGCATTATGGTGGCCTGAGAGTTGGAA
The DNA here is from genome assembly GCA_948472305.1 of Vicia faba. Classification (NCBI taxonomy): domain Eukaryota; kingdom Viridiplantae; phylum Streptophyta; class Magnoliopsida; order Fabales; family Fabaceae; genus Vicia; species Vicia faba. The sequence continues at coordinate 146,746,669 of OX451741.1, forward strand.
AGGATATGCAGAAGCTATGGTTAAGAACGATGAAGAGGCGAAGAAGATGAGAGGAGAGCGGCGCCGTTCATAAAAACTGTAAACCTAAGTTCTGAGCCAAACAATACAAACCCTAAAAATTGTTAACATGTCAACTGGGCCGTCCCCATAAACTGAACGCTAAGCCCATTTATTCTGGCATGTACACCCCCCTCTTATTCTCTTTCAATATTCATTTTGGGCCAAACATATTCTTCAAAGCCCACTTAACTCTTTTTATATTTTACAAATCAATACTAACATTTTTGTCACCTTATTTTCATTTTTCTATAACTTAATTCTTTTTCTCCTCTTTTGTTCAATAAAAATAATATATTGAATTTTTGTATAAAATACTCTTAGTAACCTTTTTAATATTTATTGCATTTAAAGGTACATAAATAATAGATTTTTTTATTAAGTTAAATATTTCTTTCTTTAAAAAACCTTTTGTTTATATATGATTAACAAAAACACAAAAATAATAAAAATACTTAATTTGCATTAGGTTAACATTTTGATCATTTGTAAATAATCATCTGCATTTCACAATACTTTTTATTCTCTTTGATTCTTATACCTTGCTATATTTTTACATTGAGAATGCGACGATTTGATTTGGTTGTAAATAATATTTGGACATTACTATTCTGATAATACTCATCCCCATTTGTAAACATTTGTACCCCCATCCCCGGATACTTATTTGTAATAACTTAGACTTTAAATTCCCGCAATTTATCGCTTTCCATATACTGTATTGTAATTAGGGTTTGTATGCGAAGATTCAAAATCAATCGCTAGATAACCTAATACAAAGATAAATGCATGAAAATCAATACACAATTCACACTTGCACCTCTAGGGTAACCTTGCTTGTTGCCTCGGAAAATGCAATCATGTCCCTCGAGTATGAGACACTCTAGTAAATGTCCCTTCGATAAACAAAGATCGTAGTCCCTCGATGACCCTCGATGTTGCCTTCGATAAAACGATCTCGTCCCTTACAAAATTGCTAGAGCGTCTTACAAGTTGCCTTCAATGATTGCATACGATGACCCACGCCTGTCCCGTTTAAACATCCTAACACAAGGTTGTTCACCAAATACAATGGTGAAACAACACTGTTAAAAGGGTTAAAACATAGGAAAAATCTTTGAGTAAATTAGGGTAGATAGCTCTTGGTTACTTGATCAAAAATCTTGCAAAACATCCTTGCCATTTTTCAAACACACTCCACAACACAATTCCAAAACAACTTTCAAAACATTGAAACAACTTTTCAAAAAGACAAACACCTTTATAAAACATTCAAACGAATTGTTACAAAGGTTTCCTAGACAAGGCATCTTTTTCAAAACATTTTCAAAACCACGCACAAAGCACCATTTCAAACAATTGAAAAGAAAAGGCAAGTGATCTAAGCAAGTAACTAAGAGCCCATGGATAACCATGGATGAAAAGGGTGCTAGCACCTTCCATTTTCATAATCTACCCCCCGAATCCACGAAAACATCTCAAAGGTCTTTCCTATGCTTTTTGACCTTTCCTTAGGATAAAATAAAAAGTCGGTGGCGACTCTTGCTAAACCGAAACATTTGCAAACACAAACCCAAAACCCAAGTCAGTTCTCCCACCGTATCACACTAACCATATGCTTTCTTTTCATTTTCACTAACCATGTGTTGAGAATTGACTTTTACATGTAGCAAAACAGTGATAAAAACAAAAAACAGCAGTTATGCGTCGACACGAAATGCTATGAGTCGACACATATTATGTCCAAAACAGGTTATGAGCCGATGCAAACTATTATGCATCGATACAAACTGTTGCATGAGTCCATACAAAATGCGAATGCGTCGACTCATACTGAGTTAATTTTCATTTTTCAGCAGCAAGGAAGTTTTTTTATCAATACATAATGGCATGCTTCAATACATAAATTGTTTTCGTATCAATACATAATGGCATGCGCCAATGCATAAATTGTTTTCGTATCAATACATAATGACACGCGTCAATACATAAAATTTTCGTATCAATACATAAGTATATGTGTCAATACATGAAATGTTTTTTCAAAAAAACAAGTTTCTTATTTATTTATTTATTTATTTTTGTATATTATTTATTCATTCACTATGGTTGTAATAGTAAATTAGGATTTATTTTCTTTCATCCCCCCATTTGTAAATTTGTATCCCCATCCACCAAATGATGTAATAGCGTAGGATTTTAATTTCCTCAACTTATCGCTTTAATATAATTGTTAGTAATTAGAGTGTGTATGGCAAGATAAAATCAACAAGTAGAAAACCCTAATACAAGACAAAACAAACATGAAAATCAACACACTTTCACACAAGCACCCCTAGGGTAAAATCCACTTGGTTGCCTTATAAATGGCCATATTACGCATGTGAGGTATCTTAGCAAAAACAAGTAAAAATACAAGATCATAGTCCCTCGATGACGCTATCTAAGCTGACTTTCAAAATGATCTTAGTCCCTAAAGAAAAATTCTAAGATACCTTGCAACATTGCTAATCATGGTTATATGATGAACCACGCCCGTCCCGTTTACATCCAAAGATAGGGTTACTTACCAAATCAATGGTAAGATAAACAATGTCAAAGGAAAGAAGAAATGAACATGAAAGACGTTTGAGTAGGTAGAATGCTCCTAGTTACTTGCTCCATTTCAAAACCAAACATCCTTTCTATTTTCAAAACAAACACCTACACTTTCAAAACATCTTACAAAACTTGAAAACATTTTCAAAATACCAACACTTTGTATACATTCTTACAAACAAGAATCATTACAAAGTTTGCCTAAACAATGGCCTCTTTACAAAATACTTTCAAAAACCATACAAAGCACAATTTCAAACAAAAGCAAGTGATCTAGAAAGTAAGTAAGAGCCCATGAAAAACCATGGATGAAAAGGGTGCTAATACCTTCCCTTTTCATAATCTACCTCTGAAATCAAGAAACAATCTCAAAGGTCTTTCCTGTGCTTTTTCACCTTTCCTTTTGGATAAAAGAAAAGCCGGTGGCGAATATTGCTAACTATAACATTTGAGATCAAATGTAAAACACCCAAGTCAGTTCTCCCACCGTATCACACATATAATAGCGTAGGATTTTATATTCCGCACTTTAAATTTCTGTATATATTTAACTGTTAGTAACTAGGGTTTGCATGGAAAGACTAAAAGAAATCATAGAAAACCCTAATTCCAAGACTACATAACTGAAAATACCCACTTCACTCACTTGCACCTCTAGGGTAACCTCTCTTGTTGCCTTACGAATATTAGTCACGTTCCTCGAAAGTAGGGATACTTTAGCAAAAGACCCTCGATCAAATCATCATAGTCCCTTCGAATAAAAATCATAGTCCCTCGATGACCCTTTGAGTTTCCTACAAAAAGATGATAGTCCCTCCGATATAATTGCTAAAGTATCCTTACATGTTTCCTTCGATGACCATATGATGATCCTACGCCTGTTCCTTCACATCCAATAGATAGGATTATCTATCAAAGAATGTTATGGATAATACTATCTCCAAAGGAGAAGGAAAATAAAAGGAAAGACTTTAGTGGGTATGAACTCTTAAATGCTTGCTCACAACCTTTTTCACAAACAAATACATTTATACACATCATTTTCAAAACAAATATTTTCAAAAACACTTCGTATGCATTCTGGAGGACTGATAAAATAATTATTACAAAGTTAGCCTTACATTGGCATTTCAAAATCATTTCAAACAAATCACACACACACACACAAACCAAGTTTTTAAAAGTGAGCTAAGCAATCAAGAGCCCGTAGATAACTGCGGATGAAAAGGGTGCTAACACCTTCACTTTTCATAACTTACCCCCCGAACTCAAAATCTATCAAAGGTCTTTCATGTTCTTTTCACCTTTCCTAAATATTGGATTAAAGAAAATTCGGTGGCGACTCTTGCTATCCGCACATTTGGATAAAACCAAAAAAGTCAGTTCTCCCACCGTATTACACTGACGGAAGAGCGGGCATCTATTCTAATTTGTAACTCATACAGACATATTTGTTTTTTACAGTATGGTAATGACCAAACCATCTAGAATGAAGTTTTCTCAGAAATAGTTTAAGTCGAGAATTAAAGAGTAAAATTATGTCACCCTCATTAAATTCTCGCTTCTTTATCCTTTTATCATGCCATCTCTTGGTTATCTCCTTGTAGATTTGGGCATTTTCATAGACATCTAGTCTAAGTTCTTCCAGTTCATGGACATCCAAAATTCTTTTCTCACCTGCGACTGTGTAGTTCATGTTTAGGGTTATAATCACCCAATAGGCTTTATGTTCCATCTCTATAGGAAGGTTGCATGATTTTCCATAAAACTAGTTTGAATGTAGTGGTTCCTATTGGTGTTTTATAAGCTGTCCTATGAGCCCACAAAGCCTCATGATGTTTTGCTGACCAGTCTTTCCTAGAAGTTGCAATAGTTTTCTCCAAGATCTGCTTAATTTATCTATTGGAAACCTTAACTTTTCCACATGTTTGAGGGTGATAAGTAGTTGCTACTTTGACAGAATCCATATTAAAGCAACAATTTCTGAAGGAGTTTAGAAATGAAATGTGATCCACTGTCGCTAATGACAATGGTACACCAAATCTAGGAAAGATTATATTCTTGAAGAGTTTGATGACTACTCGTGCATCATTAATAGGAGAAGCTACTGCTTTGATCCACTTGGATACATAATCAACTGCAACGAGTGCGTATTTATTGCCAAAAGAAGATGGGAATAGCCCCATGAAGTCTATACCCCATACATCAAAGACTTGCACTTCTAATATAACCTTTAGTGGAATCTCGTCCCTTCTAGAGATATTTCCAGTGTGTTGGCACCAGTCGCAATTTATAACTGCAGTATGGATATCTTTCCTTAGAGTGGGCCAAAAGAGGCTAGAATGCAATATTTTCACAAGTCTTTGAAGTGCTCGCATGCCCTCCATAGGGTGCAGAATGGAAATGGGACATGATATCATTTACTTAAAATTTAGGAACACATCTACGGAAAATACCATTTTCTCCTCTTATGAAAAATAGGGGCTCATCCCAATAATAATGTTTAAGATCATGGAAGAATTTCTTCTTTTGCTGGTAGGTTAAATTTGGTGGAAGCACCCTAGCTGCTAGGTAGTTAACAAAGTCAGCATACCTGGCAAAGTGGTTTTAGTGCAAATTGACTCTACTACTTCATTGGTTTCTGTGTCATGATAAATAATAGAGCATTCGCTTGTTTGACTCTCATTTTCTAATTGGGCTATAAGTCGATCATAAGGAAAATTTTCATTGATGGGGACTTGTTCAGGTTCTAGGTGCTCGATTCTAGAGAGATATCTGCTACTATATTTTCAGTACATTTCTTATCTTTGATTTCTAAATAAATTTTTTGCAAGAGTAGAATCCATCTTAAAAGTTGGGGCTTAACATCCTTCTTATTCAACAGATACTTGATTGCATCATGATCGATATAGACAATTATTTTAGCTCCCACTAGATAAGAGCGAAACTTATCTAAAGCGAACATAACAACTAGGAATTATTTCTCTGTGGTAGCACAGTTCATCTGTGCACTGTCCAAGGTTCTACTTGCATAGTATATGCGATGAAGCCTTTTATCCCCTCTTTGTCCTAAGACAATGCCTATAGCATAATCACTAACATCACACATTATTTCAAATGGTTTACTCCAATCAGGTGGTTGCATAATGGGTGCGATAATAAGAGTATTTTTCAGATGTTCAAACCCTTTCAAGCAATCATCATCAAATATGAATTCAACATCTTTCATTAGTAAGCCAGTCAGTGGTTTGGTTATCTTAGAGAAATCTTTAATGAATCACTGGTAAAAATGAGCATATCCTAGAAAACTCCGAACTTTTCTAACAATTTTCGGAGTTTGAAGGTTTTCTATGATTTCTATTTTTGCTTTATCCACTTCGATACCTCTGTCGGATACAATATGTCTAAGCACAATTCCTTCCCGGACCATGAAATGACATTTTCCCAATTCAACACTAGATTAACTTTAACACATCATTCTAGTACCATCTCTAGGTTCGATAGACATCCTTCAAAACTTTCCCCACAAACAGAGAATTCGTCCATAAATACTTCCGTTATGTCATCTATAAAATCGACAAATATGGCCATCATGCATCTCTAAAAGGTTGCAGGAATATTACACATTCCAAACGACATTCGTCGATATAAAAATGTACCATAAGGGCATGTAAAGGTGGTATTTACTTGGTCATTGGGATGAATGGGAATTTGGAAGAATCCTGAGTATCCGTCTAATAGAAGAAGTGAGAATGTTTAGCCAATCATTCAAGGATTTGGCCAATTAACGGTATAGGGAAATGATCCTTTCAAGTATCTTTATTTAGTTTTCTATAGTCTATGCACATCCTTCATCCAGTGTGAATTCACTTTGCTACAGATTCTCCTTTTTCATTACTAACAACTATAACACCTTCATTCTTTGGTACAACATGTACTGGACTAACCCAAGTACTGTCAGATATCAGATATATAATTCCCGCTTCTATGATCCTATGCATCATTGCTTCACCTTTCGCGATTATCAATTGGTGCCTACATTGGAAGAATTCTCTCAACTATTAGGAGTGCCCGTGCTTGATCAAATACCATTCACCCATTTAGAGGAAAATCCAAAGCTTGAAGTTATTGCCAAGGCCTTGCATTTGAAGAGATCCAATATTGTGGCTAATTGGGAAACAAGGAGTGGAGTAGAAGGTTTTCTAGCTAACTTTCTGTTAGAAAAGGATCGACTATTTTGGGAAGATATGGATTTCCAAGCTTTTGAAGATGTCCTGGCTCTTCTAATATATGGTTTGGTTTTATGCCCTAATCCGAACCAACTCATATACGTGAATGTCGTCAAGGTTTTTCTTTCTCGTAACCCCGTGCCTACTTTGCTTGGAGACATTCTACATTATCTTCACACTCGCATCATGAGGAAGATAGGGGCTCTTATGTGTTGCATTCTGTTGCTGCCTAGGTGGTTTATTTCGCACCTTCCTCGTTCAGTATTTAAGAATGAACAAGGTTTGACGTGGTCTCAAAGGATTATGTCGCTCACTCATTCAGATATTTATTGGTGTTCCCGGTCTCTGGAGGATGTTACTATCATGGACCATTGTGGAGAGGTCCCTAATGTTCCACTCTTGGGAATTATGGGAGGCATTACTTATAACCCTTCTCTTGCGTTACAATATTTTGGGTATGCTCGAAGAGATGGTCCCCATGATACGCTTATCCAGGTTATTGTATTTGACTACGAAAGCGATGTCCAAGGTTATCGTCAAAGGTTTGTACGAGCTTGGGGCATGGTAAACAAGGTTGATAGAAAGACTTTGGGGCATAAAAATTCCATGCATCTTGAGCCTTACCTCAAATTGTTATGAACTCCTGCTCAAAGTCTCATGATGGCATATCCAGCCATCCTACCTGTGATTATGGAACCAGTTGCCGAAAGGGATGTTACTTACACCATTCTCCATCCTAACATGCCTACCGACCTCGAGGAGTCCTAGAGATTGTGGATTCAACTCAAGGGGGAACAAGACACCTTTGAAGTTTGATTTTATGAAAGCGAGAATAAAGTGTTGGAGTTGACAAGGCATCTTCGCAAGGAGCGAAACCTGAATTCCTACATTGCACCAAAGAGGATGCGCTCGTGGGAGACTTGAGTCTTTTGTTTTAGAAGTTTATTTTGTCATCTCTTTGAGACCTTTTTTTATTTTTTCCATTATAAGTCCGAGAAGCATTTGTAATCCTGGAACTTATTAATGCAATTAATGTTTTTTGTCTTCTCTTTGTCTAGAAAATTTAAATTCCTTAAAGTCCTTGAAAACATGGCATCCGCATAACATGCATAATACCATAAGCATGTTTTCCGATATAGGTTTCCTCATCCATTTACTGTTTATTTCAGTATAAGATGGATCTAGAGTAAGCCGTCAAAGAGTTTCAGACTCAACACACTCAGTTCCAAGAGACCCTTCTCAACCTGGCAAAAGGTCAACAAGAAATGATGGCGCTTCTCGTCACGAAGAAGAAGACCAAGAAGAGAGATGTTATCAACACGGGGAAGAAGTTCAAAGGCCCTGCCCGATAAGTTCAAATTGAAGATGACTCCTCCGAAGAGGATGATAATCAAGATGCTAGAAGAACCCGGGTTGGGGGTGAGAATAACCAAATTTCCGAGGACGAGGATTATGCTGATGAGCAATACCTACCGGCGGATGATAAATACAAACAGCTTGAAGACCGACTTAAGGTAGTAGAGATTCAAAAAGTGTCCAGTCTAGACTTTGGATATTTTAGTTTGGTCTCTGGGGTGGTCATTCCATACAAATTAAAGGTCCTTGTCTTTGCCAAGTATGATGGGGTCTCTTGTCCTAAGATGCATCTGAGATCTTATGTCTGCAAAATTCAACCGCATACCACAGATCAAAACTTGTGGGTTCACTTTTTCCAAGAAAGCTTATCTTGAACATAGTTGGAATGGTTTTATTAACTTGAGGGGACTAATATCTACACCTGGGAGGATCTAGATATTGCCTTCTATAAACAATACCAATACAACGTTGATCTTGCACCAACTCGTGTGCAGTTGCAGAATATGACTATGGGTTCAAGTGAAGGTTTTAAAGAGTATGCTCAAAAGGGGATGGACCTGGCTGGAAGGGTGCAGCCCCCATTGACTGAAGAGAATTAGTAGACATGTTCATGGGCACCTTGATTGGTCCATTTTTCAATTTGATGATTGGGAGTTTATTATCTAGGTTCACCGAGTTGATTTTGATTGGTGAACAAGTGGAAAGTGGAATCAAAAGTGGGAAGATCCCTATGGCCTCAACTTCTAATGCTGTAAAGAAAGCATTTATTGGTAAGAAAGAGACTAATGTTGTTTATAGATAAAAGAGTCGTATCAAGAATGATCATCATCAGTCGGTAGGAGCAGTTTTAATTTCAAACCCGACCCTAGTTCAATGACCCCAACAATCAAACAATCAACAAAAACCCGATGTCCCAAGGATAAAATTCACTAGAATCAACATGCCGCTATCTCAAGCTTTACAACATCTATTAAAGGCAGATTTGGTAACTTTGCAAAATCCCCCTCCAAATCCCAATATTTCCTCTTCCAAATATAATCCGAATGTGAAATGCGCCTACCATTCAAATAGTCTTGGACATGACACTGATCATTGTTGGGCGTTAAAGAGAAAAATCTAAGATTTGATTGATAACAAAGTGATTGAGTTTGACCCTCCACATACCCCTAATGTCATTACTGCTCCAATGCCCAGTCATGGTAAAAATGTCAATGCCATTGAAGATGTAACACCCCAATTCTACCCAACAATTAATATAAAAATCAGAGTTACAAAATTCTGACAACCGAATCAGGATGTTACACATTCAGCTTAAAACAACGACCTTCATTACAGATACATAACACTTTAAAATGGAATGGACATACAACAACATAATTTAATCTTTCAAAAACCAACGAATTTCATAACTATGCAGCGGAGTCAAATATTCAACTTAAAAGAAAATATCATCTTTGTCCAACTGAAACAACTTCAATAACAAGTATTTAACGAACAAAAATTTAAAGTTTAATCAACTGAAATAATAACAATAAAACAACAAGCATTCATCCCCTCGAGTGTTACGTATCAGAGCAATGAGACCGACTCGAACTACTGAAGGTAAACCACCTTCACTCTGGATTACCTGCACGTTACCAACATCGGGGTAACATTCAAGCAAAGTGGATGAGATATCGAAAAATATAATCAAATGTATGATAAATATTACATTAGAATTAGTCTATGCAAAATCACCGCTCCTCCATTCATAAACCACATAAATCACAACTAATTATAATGATTAATTCATCAATACAACAACTCAAATATGCAACGTGGAATGCAACTCATTACTGAAGCTACCGACAAAAAACACAGAGCCGCCACCAAACATTATTTATCCTGAAGGAAGGGGAAATATTGAGAAAACCACAAGAGGATGGATAAGATGGTATTGCAACTAAGAGAGAGGGTAAGGTAGTCTATTATGCAAGGGGAAGGTATTAACACCCCTCACATCCGTTGTACTCAACGAGATCCATTTTGTTTGTTTGCTTCTAAGGGTGTGTTTATCTATAACTATACTTGCTAAGGGAAATAGGAAGATTTTTTGTATTAGTGTGTTCGTGAGGGTCTCGCAACCCTTTGCCTACGTATCTCGTGAAGGAATCAGAACACCGTAGTTCCTCTAGAAAATGTTGGTTTTTTGGTGTTTTTTTAGTGGGCGACATTAACGTATACATTCTAGCAATAAGCACGACCTGTATCGTGGTAGAACGAAGATAACATGCCCTTTTAGGGGGGTTTTTTATTTGTTGAGTGTTTTTTCTAGTTTTGAAATGAGTTTGATTAATGATTAAATGTTTTTGGATTTTTGATTTGAAAAATAAATTTTGTTTTAATTACAAAAGAAAAAAAGTTTAAAAGGGAGACTAGAAGAACCCTAATTGGCTGTCATTTACAAAGATGGACCTAATATTGAGTATTTGAAAGAGAAATTTCTAACCTAATTAGTTATCATTGTAGGTTGGTCTTAAAGTCTAATCCAACACTAAAACGATCAAAACAAAATTTAATCATTTAATGGAGTTCCTAAGGGAATGTGTTATCAAGATTAACCAAGCAACCAAACAAAGATAACAAAAATTCAAATTAATATTTTTTGGTGCGATTTTTTGTCAAGTAAAGAAATGTAAACAAGAAGAACAAACAAAAAAAATTAACTAAATTAAAACAAAGTATTAAAATCACAAAGACGATAAATTAACTCTAAGACTAAGCTACCTAAATAAAATTTATCTAGAAAACTATATAATTATTTAATTAATAAGCATATTAAATAAAACAATAAATTAAGAAAATTTAATAAAATAAGTAATACTAAAACAAACATGGGGTGCAATGTAGAATTATTTGGGGTATTAATAAGGAATTAAAACGGGCTTGGAAACTAATTGAATTGAGGCCCAAATTCTATATAAAACAAAGAACAAAACAAATTAACTAAAAAAAACATGGCTGGGCCGGACCGGGTCAACAGGGTATGGATCTAGCTCCCTCTTAATGAAACGGGTTGAGAAAACCCTAACAAAAAACAGTGCCTCTCTTTTTATCATCTCAATCTCCCTCACTCTCTTCACAGATCACCACCTCTGTCTCTATTCTTTTACTCAGTTCTTCCTCTTTCAAACGAAAGCACGACAACAACATTTTCTTTTGGTCACTCAACCAAAGTTATAATCCATTCTAAAACTTCTTTTCCAACCGATTAGCCTCTTCTCTCAACTCTATTCTCATGATAAGCTGATTGTTCCTAAACAAAACAACACAAATGACCTTCTCTCGGTTCTCACCAAATAATTAACACAACACTCAAGCAAAATTTCCAAATCGAATAACACAATGTAACATGGAATCAGAGCAAAGGGATAAGACAACATTACCGATCCAAAAGTTATCAGAGGGACGATTCTTTAAGGTAAGCTCTTCTTCTCGTCGTCTACTTCTATGTTGCTCGTATTGTTGTGGACTATTGTGAGAGCGTGAGCTTGGCAAGTTAGTGAAGGTGTTAGGCTGCAATTATGAGTGGATTGCAGGTTGTGTATGAAGGTCTATTTCCGTGAGGGATGTATGGAAGGTTCTGAGATAAGGCCAAATTTTTGTGATGTTAAGTGCTACTGTCGACTAGCTCAAGTTTTGAGTGTGTGCAAGAACGTTTGCAACAGGGGTATTGTGTGTATTCTTGACCTCTATTCTTGCTGTCATTGTTGGTTTTTTATAGTGTGACGAGGGTGGAAATTGGGGGGGGGGGGGGGAAAGTAGATAGGTTTTGAACACTTTAGTTACTCTGATTTTATGCTTTTTGTTAGCAGGAATGTTTTGCTTATCCTGTGTATGGACAACAGGCTTTGGACTGATATGCTTGGACTGTTTTTTGTGTAGATTTTAAAGTGGAGCGGACAAGTTTATGGACTGGTTATGGAATGACATAATAGGCTATTTTCTTGCAGGGGAAGCAGGTCTGCAGCAAGTGTTTTGTAGCATGATAAGGACAAGGCTATGCAAAAAAATGTTTTGTATTATAGCAAGTTTGTGGAGAACAGTAACAGGTTTGATAGTAGGGCTATTTGGATATGTTTAAGGCTGGTTTGTACAGGCTACTTGAAGGTTTTATGGACCAGTATTGCAGAGGCTAATTTGGGACAGCAACATAGCACAGATTATGCAGGGCTGTTTGTGCAGACTTTTGAACTTTTATGCTTTGGTGATGCCTTTCTGGTCTTATTCTTTTTTTACCTTTTCTGCCTGTGATTCAGAACTTTAATTCTCCTTTTCTCATATAATTTTTAAGGGTTTAAGCTTTTAGGAAAATTTTGAACAAAACTTACAGTTTTGGGGCTGTTTTGGCTTGTTGTATGTGACGTTACAGCAAAACAGATTGTTGGCCGCAAGGATGAGTTTTTGGCAATGTCTTTCAGTTGACTTTGTTGCTGCAGTAACTTGTTTTTGAATCTTTTTTTTTCTTTTGTGATTTGTTATACTTGAGATTTGCATCTGTTATTGCATGTTGGGGCTGGAAATGCAACTTTTGTTTGCATTCGGTTTTACTACGGGGACTTTCTTTTTTTCTTCTTCTTTTATTGTGAACTAAAATAACCTTTTGTGATTTGCAATAGAAGATAAGGTCCATGACTTGAAATTCATTTCTGAATTTTGTTGTGAAATATATTCAATATGAGGCTTTGGATTGGATTTACCGCATGATTGAAAACACCCTTTGTTTCTGATTCCTTCATAAACCCTAATGATGAGATTTGAAGAAAACTTCGCTTGCAAACATCTTGTTCAAGTTACAATTGAACTAACCAATTTTCTTGTTTATTTCTTTTTTTTCATGTGAGGGTTGATGGAAGGTGAAGAAGGCAAGGAAAGGCAAGGTATAAGAAGGAACCGTGGCTTATCATGAAGCTTGGAAGGGAGTTTGAAGAAGATGAAGATCCTATAGAATAACCTTAGGAATTGGAATGTAACCTGTGATTTTTCTTGGATGTATCTTAAGATTTGAACAAGAGAACTTTAATATGTAACTTGCAATTTGAATTTCTTGTTCTTGAATTGTGCCATGAATATGTTTCTAATATTTGATGTAGCTTAGGCATTTGGGAAATATACTTGATCCAAACTTGTATCTTGTGTTTGAATATGAATGAAAATTAGTGAGAAATTTTGGAAATTCAAGCTTGTGAATATGGAAACTCTTGAATAATTCGCACCATATTAAACTTTAAATTGAATTTGTTGAAAACTCAATGAATAATTAAATATAGTTTAAATTGTCTTGCAAATCTTGAATAGAATGTGAATCACCTTTGAAATTTAAATCCACATGAACTTTCTACTCTTACATGATTGAATTGATTTTTGTATCTTTGCCTTGATTCATGTTGAATAACGTCTTAGAATCTTGACCATAACTTGCGTTTCCATCTTAATAAAAACTCGCACTACAAGCAATGAAAAGTTGAGAGAGCAATGCTGTCTTGAATGGACGAGCAACAAAATGATAAACACTTTGAATGCATATTCAAGACGAAGATTCGATTTGAAGCGCAAAATAATATCCCTGATGAACATTACTCGATGAATTAAGAACCTCAAACACCATGGCTAAGACCTTGTTCCTCTTGCCTTAGATGAGTATTATATGAAGAAGCATATTGTCATCAAATCCCTAATTCAACATGATCTCAAACGAAACAGACGTAGAAAGCCTGAGCACGGAGGAAGGAATACACTTGATCTTGAGTTGTCTTTGAAGCAGATGAAAGAAATATTTCATAATAACCATAGATCTAAAACCCTAGTCTCTTGACAAACAATTTAGGAGTAAACCTTAATCCAAGCTCTGATGAATTTGAATGAGAAATTGCCCCGTAACTTGATGAGAAAGAAATCCATGATAGCCAAACTTCAAAACCTAATTCCACATAGTCCACTGCTCCAGAACTAGATGAAACTTCCTTTAACTAATGAAGGAACCTCAAAACCAACATGAAACCCTAGTCTTGCACAAATACCACTTCTTAAACCATAGTGCTTTATTCAATAAAATGCATGATATGCAAATGAACTAGTGAAGATGATGTAGATGAAATGTGAAGTCTAAGCCAGACAAAAGTAAAAGGTATGACAAATTTGGGGTATGACAATTACTATGCACATGTATGTGGTACCAATGGAGGAAAACTCCCAACTTAATAATCTTCCAATAAGTAGAGACATCAACAAGGCATAAGCCTTCAACTTAATATTTGCCAATCCAGACCAACTTAACGAGCATCAACTCCAACTTGATATGCGATGTATGCGACAACATGATTAAATGCAACATCAATAACAACAACATATAACAACACCAACATAAGCCTGCAACTTAATAATTTCCAATCAATAGAGGAAACACAATAAAATTCATCACCTGTAAGTTTAATAATTAATAATGCCAATATTATTATTAACACGTTCCTACTAAAGTACTTCCACTAAATTATTCTTCCATAAGCCTCATTAATAGTTTTCTGTTAAATTAGTGAAACTATTATTTTCCCGCTACTTAAATTACCTCTACTTCTAATATATTTCGGGTACTAATGCTTCTGTTATTTACTGGTAATTCTACGACTAAAACTATACCAATTATTAATTCTGCAATTTAATAATTAACCTTTCTAAATATCTACTGCTATTACTTATGCTAATTTACAATTTGATCACTTCTTTTACTAATAGATAAACTCTATTGTGATTCATTCTTTTTCCAAATCCTGCTACATACATTTACTGTAATAAAATACTAAGTAGCAGACATGCACAAGAAAACCTAGGAACAATTAAAGAAATTATGGGAAATGGATTCATGCCCCTCGGCATGCAGGATCGTGCCCCTCGGCACAAAGGCATGGTACTGGTCGACACCCTTCATCAACATACATGTGCCGCTCGGCACATGTCCAATATTACAGTTGCAGTTCTACAACTTCGTCCAATTTTCTTGCGATCGGTAATTCCTTTCCTCCTTATAATCTTAGGCCAACTTAATAATTATACCCATATCAATATATGATAATTCCAACACTCAATTCATTGATTGAATCGCTGCAATGTTAGCACAATTATCACAGATGCCAAACAACAATTTATCCATACAACCATCACATACAGTAACAATTTCACGCAACCCAATTTTCACGTAACATGCATCATAACTCAATTATAGAATCAAAACCCCACTCTTACCTTGGATTGAAGGTTTCTCTATAATTTTCCGATCGAATCCCGCTTTTGCCTCTTTTCTTCTTTGCTCTGCAACTTCCACGTTCTTTTTCTCTTCCAACCCTTATTCCTCTTCTTCTTGACAAAAACCTATTTTTCTATTATTACTAAACTTAATAATAATAATATTATTTCTATTGAGCTCAATTAGAACACCCCCACTTTACTACATACAACCATATAAAATAGGCCCACGCAAATATTCTATTAATTCCAACATCATCAGTATTATTATTATTAACCAACTAATTAATTAATTAATAATAATCTAACAACTAATACCAACACTCCTCAACATTTTACAACTTCAACAAATAATCCAAAAGTAATTTAATTAAATAATTAATTAACTCAACGGGCGTTACAACTCTCCCCCAGTTAGAATATTTTCATCCTTGAAAATTTACCTTATACGAACAACTCATGATAGGAGTCCCGCATCTTGCTTTCCAACTCTCAAGTCATGCTTTCCCCAACAGCTCCTAGTCAGACTACTTTCACCAACACAATCTCCTTGCCTCTTAGAGTATTCATTTCACAATCCGCGATTCGTACAAGCATCATTTCCACAGTAAGATTATCCCGTACTTGCACATCATCCATATGAATCACTTGAGATGGATCTGAAATATACTTCCGGAGTTGTGACACATGAAACACATCATGCAAATTCGAAATATTAGGTGGTAAAGCCACTCTATAAGTAACATTCCCAACTCTTTCTGAAATCTGATACAGACCAATAAAACGAGAAGTGAGCTTCATAGACTTCAATGCTCGCCCAACACCAGTCACATGTGTAACTCTCAAAAACACATGGTCACCTACTTGAAATTCCAAATCTTTCTTTCGCTTGTCATGATAACTCTTCTGTATACTTTGGGAGGTTTTCATCTTTTCTCGAATCAAATTCACCTTCTCATTAGTCTCACGAACAATTTCAGGTCCAAGCACTACACTTTCTCATGATAGGAGTCCCACATCTTGCTTTCCAACTCTCAAGTCATGCTTTCCCCACCAGCTCCTAGTCATACTACTTTCACCAACACAATCTCCTTGCCTCTTAGAGTATTCATTTCACGATCCGCGATTCGTACAAGCATCATTTTCACAGTAAGATTATCCCGTACTTGCACATCATCCATATGAATCACATGAGATGGATCTGAAATATACTTCCGGAGTTGTGACACATGAAACACATCATGCAAATTCGAAAGGTTAGGTGGTAAAGCCACTCTATAAGTAACATTCCCAACTCTTTCTGAAATCTGATACAGACCAATAAAACGAGAAGTGAGCTTCATAGACTTCAATGCTCGCCCAACACCAGTCACATGTGTAACTCTCAAAAACACATGGTCACCTACTTGAAAGTCCAAATCTTTCCTTCGCTTGTCATGATAACTCTTCTGTATACTTTGGGAGGTTTTCATCTTTTCTCGAATCAAATTCACCTTCTCATTAGTCTCACGAACAATTTCAAGTCCAAGCACTACACTTTCTCCAGATTCATGCCAACATAAAGGAGTTCTACATCTCCGACCATACAACGCTTCAAAAGGTGCAATTCCAATACTAGAATGGTAACTGTTATTATAAGTGAACTCTATTAATGAAAGATAAGTATCCCACGAACTTCCCTTCTCAAGAACACGTGCTCTTAACAAATCTTCTAACGACTGAATAGTCCTTTCAGTTTTACCATCCTTCTAAGGATGATACGCCAAACTCAACCTCAACTTAGAACCCAACGCCTCTGACAAACTCTTCCAAAAATTTGAAGTAAACCTCAGATCTCTATCCGACACAATACACAAAGGAACACCATGAACCTTCACAATTACACTAGTTTAAATCTCCGCCAACTTTGATACTGGAAAACTGATGTTAATAGGAATAAAATGAGCCGCCTTCGTAAGCCTATCAACAACCATCCAAATCGAATCATGTCCTCTTGAAGTGTTAGGTAACCCCGTCACAAAGTCCATCGAAATGTTATCCCATTTCCATTCTGGAACTTCTAATGGTTTCATCAACCCTATAGGCTTAAGATGTTCAACTTTTGACTTCTGACAAGTTAAACATGCATACACAAACCGAGCCACATCACTCTTCATTCCAGGCCACCAAAACAAATTCTTCAAATCTTGATACATTTTTTTAGCTCTCGGATGAATGCTCAACTTGCTTCTATGAATTTCCTCGAGAATCACACTCTTCATCTCCGCATCATCAAGAATACAAATTCGATTACAGAATCTTAACACACCTTGCACACCTAACTTAAAATCATTATCTCAGACTGGCCAATTCCAACCATCGAATCTACTAGTTTTACATCCAACTTTTGAGCTTCTCTAATACTGTCCAGAAATTCATTATTAATCTTCAACATTCCGAACATAACACTCTGTGGTGTCACTTCGCAAACTAAGCTCATATCTCTGAACTGTTCAAATAATTCCAACTCTTTAACCATCATCGCAGACATATGCAAAGTCTTTCGACTTAACGCATCAACCACTACATTCACTTTTCCTGGATGATAATTCAAACTGGAATCATAATCCTTTAAAAACTCTAACCATCTCGCTGTCTCATATTCAACTCCTTCTGGTCAAAAAATACTTCAAACTCTTATGGTCGCTAAATACTTCAAATCTAGAACCATAAAGATAATTCCTCCAAATCTTTAACATAAAAACAACTGCAGCAAGCTCTAAATCATGCGTAGGCTAATTCTTTTCATGAGTCCTCGACTTCCTTGACGCATAAGAAACTACCTTTTTATTTTGCATAAGCACACCTCCTAAACCCATCTTAGAAGCATCACAATATACCACAAAAGGTTCTCCTAGATTAGGTAACGTCAAAATTGGAGCCGACGTCAATCTCTTCTTCAATTCTGAAAAACTTTCTTCACATTGAACGTCTCATACAAAAGCTCTCCCTTTACAAGTAAACTTAGTTAACGGAAGTTCCAACTTAGAAAAAATCTCAATGAATCTTCTATAATAACCAGCTAATCCTAAAAAGCTTCTAATCTTGATAGCTAACATTGGAGTTTCCCATTGCAAGACATCATCTACTTTAGATGGATCTACAACAATGCCACTACCTGAGATCTCATGACCAAGAAAATAAACCTCCTTTAACCAAAATTCACACTTAGTCAGCTTTGCATTCAACTTCTTATCTTTCAAAACTTGCAGTAATATTCTTAAGTGTTCTGCATGCGCTTCTTCCGATTTAGAGTAAATCAGAATTTCATCAATGAACACCACTACAAATCGGTTCAAATAAGTATGCAAGATACGATTTATTTATTCCATAAATACCCCCGGCGCATTAGTAACACCTAAAGGCATCACTGAATACTCATAATGTCCATACCGCGTTCTGAACGCCATCTTCTGGATATCTTCATCCTTCACTTTAATCTGATGATAACCCGACCTCAAATCAATCTTGCTAAACACTCGAGCACCCACCAATTGATCCATCAAGTCATCTATTCTTGGAAGTGGATACTTGTTCTTAATCTTCACTTTATTCAATTGTCTATAATCAACATAAAGTCTCATACTTCCATCTTTCGTCTTTACTAGCAACGCTGGAGCTCCCCACGACGATACACTTGGTCTCACAAACTTCTTATCAAGTAACTCTTCCAATTGCTTCTTTAATTATGACAATTCAGATGCATACATCCTGTATGGTGCCATAGAATTAGGTCTGGTACCAGGTACATCAGGGAAAACTTCAAGAAATTCACGCACCATTTGAAATTCCTCAATTACAGCTTGATTCTCGAAAGATAGTGACACCATCAACAAGAACATATGAGCCTCTTCTTGCATCAATTGCTTCAATTGTCTAGCAGAAAAAAGACCAGCTTCTTCCTCTTCTTCAGGAGTAGAGAACCTCATAGACTTGCTATAACAGTTAATATGAACATAGTTATACTCTAACCAGTTCATACCTAAGATCACATCTAGCTCTCTTAAAGTCAAACAAACTAAATCCATATCAAAGTCTCTATCGAATATCGATAAAGGGCACTTTAAACACACAAGAGAAGTAGTCACCGATCCCTTGGCTGGAGTATCGACGGCCATCTCTATATTCATGGAAGACAACACAAGACTCAATCTTTCAGCATAATTAGAAGCAATAAAGCAATGAGTAGCACCAGTATCAATAATAGTAATTAAAGGAGTATTATTAATGAAATATGTACCTCTGATGAGTCTGTCCTTATTAGCTGTCTGATTCTCAGCCAACGCGAACACTTTACCACTGGTTTGCACCTTATTTGGTTTCTGACACTGACTACTAATGTTTCCCTCTTCACCATAATTGAAACAAATCATCTCTTTATGCTTGCACTCAGATACAACATGTCTAGTCTTACCACAACGAAAACACCTCTTTACCTCAGCAGTACACGCATTGCTCTTATGCCCAGGTTTCCACATTTGAAACGAACCACACTAGGAGGAGCATCTCCTGCACTAGTCCTTTGTCCCTGAGCAAATTTCTGTTTATCTTTACCAGCTAGGGCATCATACATCTTACCACAATTCTGTTGGTGCTTACCTCTCTTCTCATTGATAATCTTATAGTGAGCATTATTATCCTCTTCATAGATCCTGCAACTATCAACCAAATCATCAAAGACACGAATCTTCTGTTATCCAACTGCCTTCTTGATCTCTGGGCGCAACCTGTTCTCAAACTTGATGCACTTAAAAACTCAGCATTTGCCTCACTATAGTGCAGATAAAACTTAGCCAACTCCGCAAACTTTGCAGCATATTCAACAACTAATATACTCCCTTGCTTCAGCTCAAGAAACTCGATTTCCTTCTTACCACGAACATCTTCAGGGAAATACTTCCTCAGAAAATTCCCTATGAAACACAACCCAAGTGACATTCTCACCTGCAACTTCCAATCTCTGACACGTCTCTAGCGACCAGTACTCAGCTTCGACTTCTAGCATATGAGTGCCATATCGAACCTTCTGCACTGGAGTGCAGTCCATCACACAGAAGATTCTATTAATCTCTTTCAACCAATCCAACACCCCGTTAGGATCATACTTACCCTTGAAGGTAGGCGGATTCTCCCTCTGGAAGGTCGCCAAACTACGAGATCCAGCATTCCCATCAGTGTTCAACTGATTCTCCATTGCATGCACCATTACCTCTAAAGCAGCAACAAATGCAGCATCATTCCTTCCAGCCATCTCAACTTATCACTACAACATAAAAAACAGTTAGAACTCAAGGTAACAATACTCGATTGTTAGATAAAACTACGACTCGACAACTTGGTCGGACGGACCTACTTGCTCTAATACCAACTTGTGTAACACCCCAATTCTAGCCGACAATAAATATAAAAATCAGAGTTACAAAATTCCAACAACCGAATCAGGATGCTACACATTCAACTTAAAACAACGACATTCATTACAGATACTTAACACATTAAACTGGAATGAACCAACAGTAACATATGGATCATTTTTAATGAAGCCACTTGTCATGATTATATCTCTTATCGATTGCTGATTATCTCTCTTATCATGTTTGTTTAATGTTTCTAGGGGTGGACAAAAATTTTGGATACCCTGGAAATGATAAAATAATTCATGCATGGTCATTCATTCATGCATATCATATCATGACAGGTGGTTCCCACAAGTTTCTCATCTTCCACTTGGGTTTTCTTTTCAGAAATTGCTACTACAAACCCGCACCACTATAACACTATGAGTACTTCCAGAAAGCATATGGAATGAATTCAGGAAGATGTTGTTGCGATGGGTACCAGAACGGATACTCGGGTTGACCAATTGATGAAGATCATTCAAAACATGGCTCGTCAACAAGAGGAAATGAGGGCCATGATTATGAGGCCTGCTGAAGTATTGAATAATGGTGGTGAAAATTTGAATACCAATTTACTAGGGGTCGTCGTCAACAATCCTAATGATACTTTGGGTACTCAGAATGTGATTGGGAATCCAGGAGGTGCTCAGAATGTGAATCTGGATTCAAATGTCGGTCTGAATATTCAGAATGGTCAGTCTGCAAATCTCGGTGGTCCTGCAAATAAACAAAGTATCCCTGTGGTTCAATTTGTGGGGAATCCTCCTCCACCTACTCATATTCATTAGAGTGTTGAACAAACCGTTATACCGCCGAGGCCTATTCGTATTCCTTCTAGGCCAGTAGAAGAAGATAATTGGGAAGACTGGATGTCTAATGTTGATGAACCAATAGAATCTGACAAGAAATTGTATATGCTTGAAGTGCGGATGCGCAAGTTTGAAAGACAAGATGTGATAGGTTTTAAAGAGTATTCCCAGAGGTGGTGAGAGATGGATGCGAAGGTTCAACCTCCCATGTTAGATCGGGATATGGTAGAAATGTTTAGTAGTACATTACAAGGCCAGTACTACATAACTTGCAGTACATCAGGTACTTTTTACGAGATGGTAAGACATGGAGAGAGAATTGAAATCAGAATTAAGTTAGGAAATATCCAAGATGTTGTTGCTGGGAATAATGCTGGTAATACTAAGAAGTCTTTTGGTGGTCACCAAAAGAAAAAGGTGGGGGAATCTAGTGCGGTCTATTCTCGAAAAGGGAAAGGTAGATATCAGGGTTCAGATAATTATATTGTTGCTATAACGATACCAACTATTGCACCTCAGAGGCAAGCTTATGGACCTAAGCAAGGCAATCAAAAAGGCCAAAGGCGTCCTCCCAAAAAACTTGACGCACTTCCGATGTCTTTTGCCTAGTTGTTACCTTAGTTGCTCAAGTTGAAGCTAATCGAGTTACGCCCTTGGAAGGTTTATCCAAAAAGGTTGCCATACAACTTCGGTGGCAATTCCCGATGTGATTTCCACTCTGGAGAGCAGGGGCATACTATTGAGAATTGATATGCTTTCAAACACAAAGTACAAGACCTATTTGACTCCCATGCCATTAATTTTGGACCAGAACCCAATATTACAAACTAGCCATTGCCACCTCATGGTGGTACCACTATTGGCACCATCATGGAAGATGAAGATTTGAATTTGATTATGGATGTTAACCAATTGAATACACCTCTCTCATTTGTGAAAGAGCAGTTGTCGAGTAAAGTTGTATTCTTGGGTTCTGGGATGGAATGTGCAATTTTCTTGAAACAACCAGAGGGTTGTTCCTTGCTGAAAGACGCAGTCCATGATTTGATTACCCAGAGAGTTATGCAATTTGATCGTGTAGTTATTGAGACTAAAATGGGTAAGGATAAGGTTGATGTGATATAAATTCCCGAACTTGTTCTGGTACCCATGGCAATAACATCTGCCTGTACTTATTTCATTTGCTTTCTAGAATTACTCCTAGTGTTGTAGCGATGTGTGTTTGTAGTAGCAATTTTTGAAAAGAAAACACAAGATGAGAAACCTGTGGGAACCACCTGTCATGATATGATATGCATGAATGAATGATTATGCATGAAATATTTTATCATTTCCAAGGTATTCAAAAGTTTTGTCAACCCCTAAGAATATTAAACAAAAACGATAAGAGAGATAATTAGAAATCGACAAGAGATATAATCCACGACAAATGGCTTCATTAAAATGATCCATATGATCAAAGGTGAATTCGTACAAGAAAGATCCGAAATAAATAATGAAATATAAATGATCCCATCCAACAAGACTGGTGATGATCAATAGATAATAAAGAAGAAAGAAAAGCGACAATCAATGTGATGGATCTTTTATCTTTTTGTAGTATAATTATCCTCCTTATCGGATGTACTCTTCACTCCACTACTTGGTTTCCACCAATAACTTCCTTGTCTTTTCACGATCTTGTCCATGTGCGAAGCTATCGATCACCATATCCTTCCAAAATAGTTGTCCCTCCAGATACACACATTTCTCTAAGAAGCGATCACACTCCTTGCATTCCGGCAAAGGTATGTGTACAAGCGCGTCCTCCATCTCTTTTATTTTTTCTTGGAGTCTGGCATTTTATTTCATTACTTCAGTCATCTGAACTTCCTTTTCTTCCAGCTCTAACATAGCACCTTTTAATTGGTTTCCCAATTCTTTGGCCTTTGCCTTGTTTCTATTGTTGGCCATTTGGAATTTCATAGTCTCTTGACGATTCTTCTCTGCGTCCGCAAGGGCCATATGATACTCTTCTGCAGATACAAAAATGTCTTATGTCCCAGGTTTTCTTTTGTTCTTCCCGCTTTCAGAACTACCTTCACTTTCATATTCTTTTAGTTGACGAGCTAATTTTCTCTTCTTTTCTGTCAAGATTCTGACGAAAATCCCTATTTTTCCAATTGTACTTGATAAAAGCGTTCTTTAGGCATGTCGTGCTGCAGCTCAGTGGGTTGAGGGTACAAGGATATCTCTTTTTCAAAAGGAAACATACGAATTTTAACTCTTTCTTTCACCCAGTCTACATAGGGATCCAAATCTAACACCTCCTTTAACCCAAAGAATTCTTTCCCTTTCCTACCAATGTGAGCCCAAGAAACCTCTACTCTTTTCAACAATTCGAGGTTTTCCCCCTTTTTGCAGTATACGAGTTCAATTTCTTTATCTGTGGGTGGACGTCTCATGGCATAGCCTAACTGGAGAAGAGTGAGTACTGGATTGTAATTGATGACCCCTTTTGTTCCTATGAGTGGAACATTAGAGAAACCACACAGTTAGAGATTACCTCAGTACTATCAACCTTGAGTTTGTACCATTGAATATCACAAGAGGTGAGCATCATCACCTTGGATGCCCAAGAAAGAGGGTCTTCCTTGAAGGGTCTCTTTGTAGGTAATTGTGCCACGAACCATTTGTAAAGCATCGACACACAACATACCACTACTCCCTTCTTCCCATACCTAGAGTGAATGATATGGTAAGTGTCAGCTAACAAGGTAGGTATTGAATTGTTATTCATGAAGACACACAAAGCAGCCAAGTCTACTATCTCCTTAATCTCAGGGAAAAGCACAAACCCATAAATGGTAGCATCCAACAATGCATAAGAAGCATCCCAATGTACCTTGTTTGCCATCTCCTCCACCTTTCCTATCATGAAATCTACCAGACGACCACAAGTAACTTTATTACGTCTCCACTTTCCTTTTACATTACTGAGGTTTAAATGAAGAACCTTAACAATAGCTTCATAGTCAGGTTCAACAGGGACCTGGATGAAGGGAATGTGATTAGTAACCCTAATGTGGAGAAGATGAGAGTACTCCTCAAGAGTGGGTGCCAACTGATAATCCTGAAATGTGAAACAACGCAACTCTGGATCATAAAACTGTAGCAAAGTCTGAACATCCTTATCATCAACCCAAGCATCTAATAAAGTAGGAGATTCCCATATCTTTCATTAAAAACACCCATCTATTGACAATTCATGAGATCTCCGAGTTCTTTAAGATAGGGCCAAACACTTGGACGAAAGTGGTAGCTGAAGTTATCCCTCTTGGTCCTCATGATGATATCAGTGTTGTTTACCATTCTTAGAGGAAAAGAAAACTCTGGAAAATCCTGGAAATGACAATGCATATGTTGGTTAATCTTTTGTACAACATATATATATATATATATATATATATATATATATATATATATATATATATATATATATATATATATATATATATATATATATATATATTGCAAAGTAATATGCTATTATGCAACATGATAGGATCAGTGTTTCCAATATACTGGACACTTTTGTTCTGCTGTATAGAGTCATAGGTTCAAAGGTTCAAGACAATCATAATCACAACCCAAAGTACCAACAGAAAGAGAGTCACCAACATAATCAAAGTCACCAATTGATTCAAAGTCACCTCAAAACCAGACTTACCAATATAACCCAAATCACTAATTGTACCTGTAAGAAATCAACCCTCTCATTCACGGGAGAAGACTAGGTCAAGCTAAGGCAAGGGTAACTCAGAAATCATGGGTCCGCCTAAAAGCAAAATCATCACAACACAGACGTGCATGATGAAAGTACCTTCTCTTGAACCTCATCCGAGCGTGGTATATGACATGACTTCACTAATAGGACCACGTCCTATAGCCTTCATGCCCCCACTCTATTCCTAGTGTCTTAGTGTACTCTGGCCTGAGTATTGGGCCTTTTACTTCGAGAAGTATCATCTCAACCCCACAGCATAACAACAGTATCCAGAGTATAAAAGACAATAAAATACTATGCATGAAAACACATAATCAAAGCATATAAACAAATATACACCCAAGAATAGATAACAAATATAATCTAGGACTGACTTGCTAAGGATGGACCAGCAAGAGGTCAATCTTTCCCCAGTGAAGTCGCCAGCTGAAGTAACCAACTGAACAATCAACTGATAATGAAATCAATGAAGTCGCCATCAAACGTCTTTTATCCCACATTAAGAGAAAGGTAAACATCCAGAAACCTGGAGGGGTGAAATCACGGTCTTGCGACCATAGAGATCAGGTAAGGAAGTCAGTCATGCGAGGGGAAGGTATTAGCACCCCAAACGCCTGTAGTACTCTACAGGATCCACTTATGTTTCTTATAATCTAAAGGTGTGAATTCTATGTATTTAAAATCTTGAAAGATATAAGAGGGGGAATTCATGCAAAAAGAAAAGAGAAAATAATGTAGGGAAAATAAAAGTTATGCTCGTTCGGGCCCTACCTCAATGCCTACGTATCCCTTTTAAGGAATCAGAGCAGCCATAGTTCGACTTCAAAAGTTTGTTGGTTTGTATTTTTAATGAACATTATTAATTTTTCCTTCTGCCGCAACTCGACCTTTGGAGACTTACGCGTCAGCACAAATGCGAATTAACATGCTCTTTTGAAAAGAGTTTTGAAAGAAAAGCCCAAAGGTAAAAGAGTTTGTGTTGGTTGGTTTTTTTGCTGCAGGTAACAGCTAGTTAATCTCAAGAGAGAGATATTATTCATTTATCCACTTATTTATGAAATATGTCTTTGAGACTTGAACCATACCAAAACTTAGAAGGGAAAAACAATAAGGTCGAGAAGAAACCCGCTTATCATTTCCCAAGCTCAACATAGATATGATTCTTATCAGTAATTTTTTAAAAGTGTTTTGAAGTTTACCAGAAAAATAAGTTTGTTTTAAATGCAAGGATGCAAAAGGGAAAAGAAAAGTCTAAGGGGAGACTAACCTAAATCTATCTCTAATGTTATCATACAAAGATTGATCCTATAGTTTGAGTTTTGAAGGGAAATTTCTACCCTATGTTGGCATACATGGATATAAGCCTAAGGTCTATTCAATTCACACTTGAAATATGGTTAATTGAAAACTTAAGGGGATCAAACAAAAAATGGGTCTACTTAAAGAAGAAGAAAGAGATGGCTAAGCATCAAGATTAGTCAACACCATCAAACAAAGCAAGGGATGAAAATCTTAATCACACCAAGAGAGGTGGATAAGAAGTAAGCATGTTTGGATAGGAGATAAGGGTGCTTGAGGTATGAGAGAATATGGAATGATAGGGTTAAATCCTAAATTTATAAACTCAAGCAAAAGGTCAAGATGAAACCCTAATATGTTCTCTAATCAAAATTCATTTGGAAAAAAAGTTTGTAAAACTAAGCAAATTAAGTTCTAATTTTCTAAAAGCTTGTAAAAAGTAGAAATATGATTAATACTCCTTGGATTTTGTTGTACCCAAAACTTTTCCCTCCCATATTTCTCAAAACATTTCAAGCAAGATCTTCAAGTTGCTCAAGGTAGTCCAAGGGTTGGCCAGACAAGCTCTCTCCTAAGGCAGTCTACCCCAAATTAGGGTTTCATGTTGCATCAAGACATTTGAGTACAAGTGGTTCAAAATGCTCAACATTGTCCTAATATGTTCTCAAGACCATCCATGCCAAGTTTCAAGCCTTGCGGAGGAAGTTTGCTCAGTCAATTGCTCAAAAGTCTAAAAGTCGACTATGTTAGGGCAAAAGTCAACTGTGGCCCACATACAGTCAAACTTCAAGATTTTTGGTCAACATCCTCATTTTGAAGTATATTTCATCATTTGATCAAGGGTTTATCATGATTCATCAAGATTGCTCATAATTCATCAAGACTCAAAAGTTGCTAAATTAGGGTTTTGTAGGAAAAGTCAACTCAACTTTGACCAAGCATAACTTTCTCATACTTTATGAGAAATGACCCACCCAAAGCTCATTTTGAATAGGATGTAATTTCCTACAATCCATATTCATCTCCCAAGTTCAAAATATGCACACACAAGAAGTTATGAATTTGGACATTATAGGGCATTTTAAAAAGTCAACAAAAACACCTTTTTGGTCAAAGCTTCATACTTGATAATGGAATATCAAATTGAGATGAGACCAAACGGGTTGATTAGAGGACATCTTAAGCTTTCTAAAAAGTCCAATAACACCTCCAAAGAGTCAAAATTGAGGAAGTTATGCATTGTTGAAGTTGGCCTTTTTTGCAAAATTGCCAAAAGTCAACTATCCCCAAAACTTCAAATTTTGCCAAATGGGCCCAATCTTTTTTAATTGTTTTGAGTTGGCAACATAGCCCATGTGCTCTAACCTTGACCACTTTTCCATATTTTATTTTTATTATTTATTTTGGTTTTTATTTGAATTAATTCAATTTAAATCAAAATAAATCAAATAAAATCCAAAAACATTGAAACCAAGGATTTTGTGATGATTTCAGGTCTTAAATTACAGATTGCAAGCATTCAAATTTGTGCAAATGCATAGAGTGGACAAAAAGATTGAAAAAGCCATGTTTGGAAAGATTTTAAAGAAGAATCAAATCAAATATCAAAAGCATTGAAAGAAGAAGATTTGGATGGAATTTGCAACCCTAATCCCTTCACTAATACATAAGGACTGCGTGCAGATAAAAGAAAAAGTTAGAAAGAGGCGTGAGAGCAAGAACCAATTTTAAAAAAAAAAGGCAAAAAGTGTGAAATCGAATTGATAGTTAGGGGCATCCTCAAGGCTTGATGTCAATCCCAATCGCTTCCTGGCATTCTCAGGAACCTAAAGCTATCAAGAACAAGTCCATTCCGATCCCTAAATGCGCTGTAAGTCCTTCACGTTACACCCCTGTTCTTGAATTCTTATCTTGCAATTTAAGCATTATTAACAAGAATTAATGGCATATTGTTGACCTATGGAGCATTTGCAAACTTTCTGCATTATTTGATTCCATTTATATGGCCTGTAGCGTTAATCACCATTGCTAGGTTTTCGAGTTTGGTTTTAGGTTTTTTATTTATTTCAGGGACAATTGGCCTTGGTAATGGGTACGGTTGTGATCAGGAAGATAAGGCGAGTCTAACCATGGTGTTAGATGCTATTTCCATGGCCTGTGGAGGATTTTGAGGAAGCTCAGGCCTGTAGCAACAAACATTTGTACGTAGGTATAGGTAAACGAGTTTTTAGCCACAGAGAGAGGAAGGGGACGACTGCGTGTCAGTCCCCCATAGGCCAATTCAAATTCCAGCGCGCTTTTTCTTTTATTTTCCACTATATTTCGTTTTCTTATATTATTATTATTTTGTAATATGATAACAATTAAAACAAAACAGCGCAGTGGTTGACAGGTAGATGCTTAAGGCGTTAGAGGATGGAGGTCAGGGGTTCGATCCCTGCCTCCAGCATTTGCTATTTTTCATTATTATTTCAGGATATCCAATGCGCGCTTAGGCCTGATGCCCACCATACTCCTTCCTCATCAATGCGCTAGATGGCCAGATCTGATGGCCACCATTGAAGGCACACCATAGACCAAGTCAATGCATATGCACTGGATTGCAAAAGTCAAAACGGATCATCACTTTTGGACCCAATTTCAGCTATTTGCACCCTCCAAAATGCTACATTCAAGCCCACTTTATCTCTTCATCTTTTTTATTATTTTATTTAATTTGTTTATTTATTTTACTAACCATTAAATAATTTCCTTTTTTTATCAAAAAAATAAAAAAAACATTTTTTTTATCCAATTAAAATCAGAATTTTTATTTTTCATCAATAAATTAATTAGGTTATTTATGTTAGATAAACTTTAATTTATTTTTTCAAATAATTAAAACTAATTAGAATCAATAGGTTTTTAACATTAACTTAATTATTTTATTTCTTTCCTAAAATAACAAAAAACCAAAAATGTCATTTAATTATTTTTCGTTAATTAATATAATAAGTAATTAATTTAGCATTTAATTTTAGGACTTAATTTCTTTTCTTAAAAAATATTAAAAACAACAAAAAACATTTTCTTTTAATTAGGAGGGTCAAAACCCTAGTTTCGCATTCAATCTAATTTTCTCGCGCGCTTTATTTTTATCCAATTATTGTATCTACTCCAAGTTTGTAATAATTAAATTAGGACATTTATTTATTTTTACTGCTTTTAAATTTCAAAGGGTTTATTTTTGGCTATGTAAATACCCGAAGCCTTGTAATAGTTTAGTTTAAATTCCGCATTTTAATTTCTGCAAATATTCAACTGTTAGATGTTTGATAATAGGGTTTGCATGACAAGAATGTATGGCTAAATTTAAAACAGTTAGATCACCCTAAATGCGCAAAGATAAATAACTGAAATCAACACACTCGCACTTGCGAACTCCTAGGGTACACTCCCACTTGGTTGCCTTCGTAAACGGTCATTGAGTATAGGTTGTTTTAGAGGTCGCCCTCTTGTCTAAAAGATCATAAGTTGCCTCGGAAAGGTTGCCTCGGATATTGTTGCCTCGGATAAATGATCTAAGACATTAGGGTTACCACTAAGACGTCCTAACATTGCTTTAGTGACCGTACGTCCCTTTCGAATTGACCCTCAAAACTCCAACGACGGTGCTACCTACTCACTAATAGTGGGATAGCATTATCTAAAGGAAATAAACATAGAACGATTCCTTTTTCGAGTAGGTAGATTAGTTCTTAAGTACTTGCTCATTCCAAATAAATTTTTCACACTTACACTCCTTTATAAACAAAGTTTTTAAAAACACTTCATTACACTCTTGAAGACAGGAGCAAGAGTTAAATCGAAGTCAAAACAAAAACTTTTTAAAGCGCACAAACACAAAGAAAACAATTTTGAAAATGATGAGCAAGTACCTAAGAGCCCGTAGATAACTACGGATAGAAAGGGTGCTAATACCTTCCCTTTCTATAAATCTACCCCCCCGTACTCAGAAAATCTCAAAAAAGGAATTTTTCTGTGCTTTTTTTCCTTTCCTTGTTGGATACAATGAAAGTCGGTGGCGACTCTTGCTTACCGCGACATTTTACTAAAACAAACGCAAAACGCAAACCATCATTCCAAAAAATAGTCAGTTCTTCCACCGTATCACATAACTGGCGACTCTGCTGGGGATGATTTTATAAGTGGGGTGTACCTTAGGATTAGTTTATCATATTGTTTTCAATTTTTTAATTTGTTTGCTTTATCTTTGTGGGATTTGTATAGGAGTTACTATAGATCCTAACCCGGATCTGGGGGACACCTTTAGGTAAGTAGCAATAGACTGTGAGGGAACTGTACGGTGTAGACCGATACGGTTGAAGCAGTAGCTACGTTGGTGTGACACATTAGTTGGTACCGATATCCCTTGTGGAGCAACAAGGAGAGTATGGGGCTGCTAATGAGTCATTAAGCATCAACTGACCTTAGAACCTATAATTGACCAACTTGGCCATAAAAAGTAGTAGTATGCTACACTCATTGATACCATACTCTCGCGATGATTCCGGCCGCAAGAAAAGGTTGCTAAACTGGAATTATGACCGATCGAGGATGGTCAGTGATATTGAGAACCTCTAGAACCCGATTACTATTACTAGGACAGGTTGAACCAACTAAACTGAAAGAGGGTAATACCTAAACTCCATTCCAGCCTGAAATTTAAGGGCTATTGTGTGACTTGTGTGCTTTCAACTTGAACTACTTGCACATGTTTGTTATCTAAAAACTTGAGTTCCTTGAAGGTTTTGTTTACAATCCTTATCCAATACCTTGGATTTCTTGCCGAATTTACTTGTTTACATTACCTCGTACTTTTGCTTAAACGCATAACATACACATCATAACATCATGCCTTAACATTTCCTTAACCATTTCAAGGATCTCAAAGGTTTGTGATGCAGGTTATGGTAAATCAAACGTCTAGCAAGGGGCAAAGGGGATTTATTTTCCTCTAGCCAAAGTCATCTAGAGATCAAAACACGATAATTTGAGTTGGTGGCTATGACCCACTCGATATGGTAAACTTGACTCTTGAAGAAGGACTCTCAACAAACGCGAAGTTTCTTCAATCAAATTCTAACAGTTTCTTGTATACCCCGCGAGATCCTTGAAAACATTGCATACATATATCATATATATCATTGCATTACAGGTACCATTACAGGTTTCTCATCTTCTTCACTATTTATTTCAGCAATCATGTCTTCTGAAACACCTACTGATCAAGCCATCAAGGCTCTTCAAGCTCAGAATGCTCAGTTTTAGGAAATGTTCTTGAACTTGGCCAAGAGTCAACAAGATTTGAAGACTCTTATCTTGAAGGACAAGAAGAAGAAGAAGAAGAAGGTGGTCCTCTTGAATATGGGTCGCAGATTCGGGAACAATTTATGACAGAAGACTGATTTGTCCCATTCATCTGGAGGGGGAGAGAATCAAGAGGAAAGAAAGGGTCCTAGCCCTGTGGTTTCTGACAATGACACAGACTTTGATGAAGACCAGTATCCTCCTGTTGAGGATAAATATAAGCAACTTGAAGACCGGCTCAGTGCAATGGAAATTCATAAGATACCTGGGTTGGACTTTGAAGATCTGGGATTGGCATCTGGGGTGGTGATCCCTCACAAGTTTAAAGCTCCTATCTTTGCTCAGTATGACGGGGTATCCTGCCCGAAGCTACACCTCCGCTCATACGTCAGAAAGATTCAACCCTATACTGCTGATAGAAATCTCTGGGTTCATTTCTTTCAAGATAGTCTTTCAGGGACTCAACTTGAATGGTTCTGTCAACTGGAAGGAGCTAACGTCTGCAACTGGGAGGACCTTGCTGCTACTTTTTAGAAGCAATACCAGTATAATGCCGATCTTGCTCCCACGCGTACTCAGCTTCAGGGTATGTCTATGGGTACATGCAAAGGATTTAAGGACTACGCTCAGAAGTGGAGAGATCTTGCTGGAAGAGTCCAACCCCCTCTGTCTGATAGGGAGTTGGTGGATATGTTTCTTGGGACTTTGTCTGGTCCCTATTTCAATCATTTGATCGGCAGCTCGTCAGTGGGTTTCACCAAACTAATTCTGACTGGAGAAAGAGTAGAAGCTGGGATCCTGAGTGGTAAGATCCACAAAGATACCTCTTCGAGTACAAAGAAGAAGTCATTTGGTGGCAAGAGGGAAGCCAATGTTGTGCACAGCCAGAAGAGGCGTAGCCAGGCAGACTACCACCAATCTATGGGGGAAGTGTTTATCTCTAATTCGGCACGCACACAACGACCACAACAACGAAATAATCAGCCAAAGGGGGAAGACTTCAAAGGCAGTTCACCCAAATCAACATGCCATTGTCACAAGCATTGCCGCACATGTTGAAGATGAATCTGATTACGGTGATAAACCCTCATCCGAACCCTAAGACTTCTTCTCCTAACTACAACCCAGATGCAAGGTGTGCTTATCATTTCGGTAGCCCGGGGCATGATACTAACGATTGTTGGGCGCTGGAATACAAGATTCAGAATATGATTGATGCTAAGGAGATCGAATTCGACCCTTCTGAGACTCCCAATGTGATCACTGCTCCCTTGCCAAAATATGGCTAGGATTGAAAGCACTTTTGTTCATTTGAATTCTGAAGTTGTATTTTTCTTTGCTTATTCAAACAATTATTGTCATGTCAAACTTTTTTATTTCATTAATGCATTACACGTGTCTATTTTGAATTAATTGTTTTCACTATGCTTAAATTGCTTCATATTTCCTTTTTGTGATGTTCAACTCTCGATTAAAAAACTCTAAGCCTTTAGAGGGAGGATGACAAAAATGATACCACAATCTCTACAGTATGCTTTTGAACAGACCCCGTTGACGATGTACAGGCGTTGTTTCAAATCCTAAACAGTGGAGTTATAAGGAAGATAATCCCTAGTCAACCCCTTTGAGCCAAAGAAGTTGGAGTTTTTCTTTTCACACAAATTAAAACCCTTAATCACAATCTGGGGCAGGGTAGTTTTCTCAGTTAATCCAGGTGCACAATGAATGGCATCAAAGACGTTCTCCCAAACTAAAAGACGGTGATGGTTCCCTATAATCGTCAGGACATGCAGTCGTTATCCCTCCAAATAAAAATTAAGTCAAAACCTATGAAAGGGACTTAAAAAAAAACCGGGGCATCCCGCTGACTGTAATCACAAGAAAGAAACAGTTCAGACAAAAAGACAGGGATAACGAAATCAAAAAGAAAGAGGTCCTACAAACTCTCAACAAAATGACTTCCTGTTCAAAATAATCTGTCAGTATCTGAACCATCACTGGAATATCAGAGCAAAGATTCAAAACGGGGTCTAAATGCACAATTAGCTGAGTTTAGAATCGAAGAACATCACGAAGAACAGGTGGGTACAAATAAAATCTGAGCCTTTATCCTTTGTTTCTTGAACCGTGAACTAGACCACGTTATAACCCTTAAAAGTCCTAACTGAGGCATGGGTTAGTTTGAAAGCATACTGTTACAAAAGGTATCCTGACTTCTGTAGGGCTTGCTGTAAATCCTGAGTTGACATCACATTTTACAAAAATTCGCTTGTTTTATTGAAAACTGCATTTTTAAAGAACTTTAAAACAGACATAAGCTTTGCATTCTTAAAATAACATTGTTTGCATATGACTATTTGTTCAACAACAGAGAAATTCGCACAATGAATATCTAGTGAACAAAAACTTTTTCAATAAAAAGGGTCACCTCAAGTGGAAAAAACACTTCCAACCAAGGGGCACAACATGAGCATTGTCTATCGTCTGGGGCAGTCAAGTCAAGATTCAAGGAGTCTCTCAAAGATGCTAAATAGCCAAGCGCAGATCTCCATCTGAATCACTTGGGGCATTGGACATGAATTCCAGCAACGAGTCTTGTATGATCAAACGAACATCTTCTGGTAGTATGGCAACACAACACTACTGTGATGCGGTGGGAGAACTGAGTTGAGGTTTTTCATTTGTGTTCGCAAATGTCGCGGTTTAGCAAGAGTCGGCACCGACTTCTATTTTATCCAAAAAAGGAAAGGTAAAAAAGCACAGGAAAGACCTTTGAGATGTTTTCTTGAGTTCAGGGGGTAGATTATGAAAAGGGAAGGTGCTAGCACCCTTTTCATCCATGGTTTTCCACGGGCTCTTAGTTACTTGTTTAGATCACTTGCTTTGCTTTTGAAATTGTTTGAAATAGTGCTTTATGTGGTTTTGAAAGTATTTTGAAAAGAGGCCATCATTTAGGCAATCTTTGTAATGATTCTCGTTCGTAAGAATGTATACAAAGATGTTTGTCTTTTGAAAAATGTTTCAATGTTTTAAAAATTGTTTGGAAATGTTTTGAAATGTGTGTATGTATGTTTGTTTTGAAAATAGCAAGGATTGTTTGCAAATTGATCAAGTAACTATAAGCTATCTACCTACTCAAAAGTCTTTCTTGTACATTT
Organism: Vicia faba; assembly: GCA_948472305.1. Classification (NCBI taxonomy): domain Eukaryota; kingdom Viridiplantae; phylum Streptophyta; class Magnoliopsida; order Fabales; family Fabaceae; genus Vicia; species Vicia faba. The sequence goes on from OX451741.1 coordinate 146,782,006, forward strand.
TTATTCCTTTGATATTGTTGATTTACCATTGATTTGGTAAACAACCCTATCTTTGGATGTTAAACGGGACGGGCGTGGGTCATCGTATGACTATGATAGCAATGGTGCTAAGTATCTTAGCATGCTTAAGGGACCAAGATCATTTGTTTTTAGGCAACCTTGTCTAGCGTCATCGAGGGACTATGATCTTTTGTTTTGTTTTGTTTTGTCAAGATACTTTGCATGCATAACATGGCCATTTATTTAGGCAACAAAGTGGATGAAACCCTAGGGGTGCTTGTGTGCAATGTGTTGTCATTTTACATGCTTTTGTCTTGTATTAGGTCTTGGCTATTTGTTTGATTTTTATCTTATCATACAAACCCTAATTTTACTAAACATGTATATAATGCGATAAATTGCGTAAAATAAATCTAAGCTATTACAACAATTATTATGGGAGGGGGGATACAAGTTTTTTGAATGGGGATATTTGGACAAAATAAAACCCTAAAATACTATTACAATCCAATTGAATTATTAGCAAATTAAACAAATATTAAAAATGCAATTAAAATATAAATATGCAAAAAATGTTTTGTATTTGTTTTATGTATGAGAGAATAATATTATTTAAGTCCTAAAAATAAGAAAAATAATATTGTTATTTTTGAAAGGGGTAAAACCCTAGTTTTTGATTAAAAGAAATATATATTCTATATTTATTTTATTTTGTCTATTTTTATACAAGAGATAATAAATAATATTATTAATAAATATTAAAAATTAAAATATGTATAAAAATAATATATTTTTATGTGTTAAATAAAATAAAAATGTATAGTATTTTTATTAAAAGTTTTTATGAATAAATAAGAAAATAAGCTCTATCTATTAAAATAAAACTATTTTATATATGAAAAAAATAATAAAAATAAAATAGAATTGCAAAAAATTAAGAAAATTATTTTTGTGATCTTTAATATTCATAAAAAATAAATGCAAGTCAAAAATAAAAAATATGCAAAAATAAAAAATATGAAGCAGGGGGTGCAAAAGTAAAACATGGGGTGTGGAAAGTCAGAATAGCAAGCCCAAGCGCACCAGGCCCAAGAACTTCATCCCTGTCCTCCAGCCTCTCCCAAACGCGCATGTTTTTTGCTTCAACCTGTAACTCTCTATTCTTTGCACAAAAACAAAAACTTATAACACAAAAAATGTAGCTTATGATCTCATGATTCCAGTGATATAAAGTTTGTGACCTAACTCTAAAAGACCAGGGAGAATTTCATTGGCCCTAATTCCCGACCTAATTTTTTCATGAACTTCAAGCTTTAAATTCTCACTACTCGGTTAATATAAATGACAACTATGCATATGTACAGCTTCAACAAGTTAAGGACTACATTTTTGCTTCACAAATCGTGACTTAAGGATGCCTAAATAAAGAGATAAAGTTTTGAAAAATACCTTGTTCAGCTGAGTTTGGATATGGCAATGTGGGGATTTTGAGTGAGGCCTGAGGATCGTGTGAGCTTCCTTGAAGTTCCCTCAAGCTATTCCAATGCTTAGCTTGCATTGAGGATGCTTGAAACTCCCTGTAGAAGTCAACCTGCAACCTTCAAAAATAAAAATGGTGATGTCTGAAACATGGCTCACAGTTGCAGTGTAAAGGCTTGGATAGTTTGGGTGTGATGTATGGAAGGTGTTTCAAGTGTTAAAGTGAGAAACGCACGAGCCAATATTGAGTTGGCAAGAGTTTTGCAGAAGTTGCCCTGTTTGGGTAGAAATTTATGTTTTTTGGGTTTGAGGGTGTTTCAGATGTTGTGCACTCGTGTTCTAGCTTGCAACAAGTTTATGAATCCATTTTAAATGAGGACAAGTTCACCCTTTATCAGATGTACAAGTTCTCTTCACTTTTGCCACTTTTCTTGCTTTTGAAGAAAGTTGAAATGACTATGCCAAAGGCCTGTACAGGCTAGCTTGTGGGCTGCAGAGAGTTGGTGAACAAAGCTTGATATCTGTGGACCTTGCTTGTGATAAATAAACAGGTCCAATGCTCAAGGATATCAAAGTTGTAAAAAGCTTGCTTTATCAAAATGGCATTGTGAACTTTTGGCCATTTATGGAATTATTCTTTGTACAATGCTCTAAAGTTCAAAATAAAGCCATTATCCCATGACTTTGCATTTAATTATGGAGTGTAGAAGGGATTTCGGACCTGTAATGCAAGGTACAAGCATTCTAGGATCTGATTTGCAACTTGAAGTATTGTAAAAATGGCTTGAACAAAAGTGACAAAATGCCATTTTCTCTTCTTCGATTCTCCCTAACCACAAATGATCTTGGAGAGTTCTTGAACATTTTGGAAATCTTTCAACATTCTCTACAATCCATCTTTGAAATTCATTTTGAGATACCTCTTGGAACTAGGTGAAAAATGCCCATGAAGTTAGGTCAAAAACCTGCCTAAATTAGGGCAAATCTTCACTAAGTTAAAAAGTTTATGGACCCCTATTCACATATTCATATCTTGAGATCCAAGCATCTTTTAGGAAAACTTTGTGAATCAAAGTTGTAGATTTCATGGAGGACTACAACTTTCATGTTGGAAGTTTTCTTTTAATCCAATTGCATCATGGTGAAAAAGTTGTGGAATGTTGGGGAAAAATAAGAAAATTTCCACACTTAGAAATTTTCTAAGTTATGAAAACTTTTCAAATTAAAACCCTAATTTGAAATTTTAGGTTTCTTGGCCAAAAAGTTTCACATTTTGACATATCTTGATGAATTATGACCCTTGGCACTTGATTTTGACCAAAAAGTCAAAGTTTGACTTTTCAGTGTACAATTGACTTTTGATCAGTTGACTACAAAATTCATCTGTCAATCCTATGCATTTGAGATCTTTTGAACTATGTGATTAGGTAAAGATGATTCCATTGAGTCCTTGAAATCATGCTTGAACTCAATTGGTCATTGGCTAGGTTAAAAAACAGAAATTGCCCTTTCTCAATCAAAACCCTAATTTTGACCATTTTGCCCCTTTGATGATTTGATCAAATTTCTTGAGGAGTTGTGATCCAAACTTGATCAAATGGTTCATATGATTATAAAATGTTGTTGTGGATAAAAAATTATGAAGTTTGACTGTAAATTGGCCATGGTTGACTTTTCCCCCAATACAGTTGATTTTTAGGTCAACTGTCCAATTGACTGGGCAAAATTGTGATTCAAGACTTGAAACTTGTCATGAGCAATCTTAGGGGTCCAAGATGGTGTATGAAAGTCACATGAAGCATTGGTGGTCCAAAAATCCTTGTGCAAACTCAAACCCTAATTTCAGGTCATCAGTGCAAGATGAGTTGTCTTGAGCTGAGCAAACCCTAATCTTGTCTTGAGTCCAAGAAGTCTTGTGAGGAAAATATTGATAAATGAGAGGGCAAATTTTGGGGTACAACAGCTGCCCCTGTTCAATCTTCTTGAACTTGAAGAGTTAGATTGGAGAGTTTTGCCGTTCGTGACTCGAAGGTAAAAGATGATTGGACACTAGAGTGCCCGTAAATTTGCACTCGTCAAGGTGTAGTTGAGGAAATGGGCTTAAAGATGCTATTTGGAGATGTGATAGAATCTTGTTAGAGATGGGCTTAAAGATGCCATCCAAGAATTTTTGTTGAGTTGTAAGTTGTAAGTCAAAAGAATGAGTATCAGAATGGTGTCCGTGTCTGGAACGTATCTGAGTTGTATCTTAAACTGAATCTGAATGAGTAATAGAATGGATTCCGTGTCTGGAGCGTAGCTAAACTGTATCTGATAATTGGAATTTGAATGCGCAATATAATAGCATCCGTGTATGGAGCGTCTCCGAGCTGGGGAAAATCAGAATAAGTGACAGAATAGCAACCGTGTCCGGAGCATATCTGGACTGTATCTGAAGTTTGAATCTGAATGAGTAATAGAATAGCATCCACGTCTAGAGCGTATCTAAAATGTATCTTGAGTTGAGATCTGAATGAGTAACAGAATGACTTCTGTGTCTGGAGTGTATCCGTACTGTATCTGAATCGGAAAACTGGATAAGGGCCAAAATGGCATCCGTGTTTGGAGCGTATCTGAATTGGAATATGAATAAGTGACAGAATGACTTCCGTGTCTGGAGTGTATCTGAACTATATATGAATAGTTGAAATCTAAATAAGTATCAGGATTTCATCCGTATCTGGAGCGTAGCTGAACTGTATCTGATAGTTGAAATCTGAATAAGTATCAGGATGGCATCCGTATCTGGAGCGTATCTGAACTGTATCTGAAATCTTTGAACATTATTAATGATAGCTGTTAATCTTATCCTGAAAAGGGTAAAATGTTAACTGAAACACAAAGTTATGTTGCATGAAATGTATGATGCAACATATGTGCTTTAATAATGTTTATGATATATGGATGTAATGTATGCGCATGTAGGCTGATTTGCTGAGGAAAATAAATCCTTGACAGCTGGGGATAATAAAACCCTTGACTGTTGCCAGGGAAAATAAATCCTTGACTGCTGAGGATAAGAAATCCTTGGCGACTGTTGAGGATTAAAAATTCTTGACAACTTCTGTGGGGATATAAAGATCCTTCATGTCTTGAAGTTGGAGTATTGACAAAAATTATGTTGAGAGAGTAATGCCAAACTGCTTGAAAAATCTGCTTGGGAAATCCAGAGAACTTTGATGACTTCTACCAGGGGTTACACAATGGGAATCCTTATTCTGCTGGGGAATAGGGGAAACTCTGATGACTTCTGCGGGGAATTAAGAATGAGAATCTTCATTCTGTTGAGAAGTAATGGAAACTTTGGCGACTTCACTGGGGAATTAAGAATGAGAATCTTCATTCTGTTGAGGAGCAGTGAAAACTCTGTGGGGAAGAAGGCTTACTGCTGAGGAGTAAGTTCAAGAGTTTGGGTTGTCTATCACTCTACTAGGGAGTTATCCTAGGTTGGGGAGAGACAAAAGTTGACTGTTATCTGATTGATTTCCAGGCTTCAAGATAACTTGCTGGGGATTGGAGAAACTGGATGGTCTCCACTGGGGATTGGTAGTTGGAAATCTTGACTCGACTGGGGAAGAAGGTTTCAGCTCCGCTGGGGATTGGGAGTTTGAAGTTTTAACTCTGATGGGAATTAAGGGTTTGAAATTTTAGTTCCACTGGGGATCTAGATGATGTACTGTAGGGATTGCTCATGGAATAGCCTAAAGATGTTTTTCCTATCCTTTCAATTTGTCAGTAATTATTCTTTTCCACCCTATTTATTTGTAAACAGTAATTATGTTCAAATGCATATGTTCATCAATGAATCATTGGACGTTTTTGCAAATAAAACACAAGTGTAAAAAAAGAAACGACAAGTAGTTTTCTGTACTTTAAAGAGGTATCTTTGCATTTACTTTGAATAAGTGTTTTGTACAAAGGAGACAGACATCCTAGTAAGAGGATGGTGTCATAAAAGTAAGAAAATTTTATACAAAGAATAGCTATGTGTAAAAATCCCATGGGGTTCCCATTCTGCTATAGCCTTCATAACTCCGAATATCTTGTCCACTCGTTGCTTCGCTTGAAGATGATTCAATTGATCAAAAGCTCATAGTTTGTTTGTGAAGAGATTGTCCTTAAAGTGATCCGACGAGACATAGTCATACGCTTTAATTCCCTAACTTTTTCCTGGACCGTCCTTTCGGGTTTTCAGTTCACTGGGAAACCCTTTTTTTGCCCAAGTCGCCCTTTCAGGTTTTCAACTTGCCGGGTGTACAAATTTTTTATTTATCCCTAATTTTTGCCTGAACCGCCCTTTCGGGTTTTCGATTCACCGGGATGCCCTTTTTTTTGTCTAGGTGTGTCAACCTAGCTGGTCTTTTATGCGTAGTATCTTTTGACTATGTCTGCGTTCGCAGGGTGCGGCAGATCATCACCGTCCATGGTGGTTAAGATCATTGCCCCACCAGAAAATATGTTCTTGATTACAAATGGTCCTTCGTAGGTAGGAGTCCATTTGCCCATGGGATCACTTTGTGGCAAGATAATGCGCTTGATCACTAGATCTCCAACTTGATATGTTTGGCGTCTGACTTTCTTGTTCAAGGCCTTGATCATCCGTTTTTGATACATCTGACCATGGAAAACAGCAGTAAGTCTCTTTTCGTCAATTAAGTTCAATTGATCAAGTTGGGTCTGAATCCAATCGTCTTCACTCAAACCAGCATCTTTCATGATTCTCAAAGAGGGAATCTGAACCTCGATAGGTAAAACAGCTTCCATGCCATATACCAAGGAATAGGGTGTTGCCCCAGTTGATGTGCGTGCCGTAGTACGGTACCCGTGGAGAGAAAACGGTAACATTTCATGCCAGTCCTTGTAGGTGTCTGTCATCTTTTGTATGTTCTTCTTGATATTTTTGTTCGTAGCTTCGACAACACCGTTCATCTTTGGCCGATAGGGAGATGAATTTTGATGTTGAATCTTGAACTATTTGCACAAGGCGGTGATCATAGTACCGTTAAGGTTTGTACCATTATCAGTGATGATCCTTTCGGGGATACCGTACCAGCAAATAAGATTCTGCTTGATGAAGCGGGCAACAACATTCTTAGTAATAGATGCGAAGGAAGCTGCTTCGACCCACTTTGTGAAGTAGTCAATGGCCACCAGAATGAAGCGGTGCCCATTGGATGCTGTAGGCTTGATCTCTCCAATCATGTCGATTCCTCACATAGCGAATGGCCAAGGAGCTGTTAAGACATTTAGAGGAACAGGAGGCACATGCACCTTGTCTGCATAGATTTGACATTTATGGCATGTGCGGGAGTGTTGATAGCAGTCAGCTTCCATGGTAGACCAGTAATAGCCTGCCCGTAGAGTCTTCTTAGCCATTGTATGCCCGCTAGAGTGAGTGCCGAAGGTACCTCTATGCAATTCAGCCATGATCTTTTCAGCTTCAGCTTTGTCCACACAACGGAGCAGAATAGAATCATGATTGCGCTTGTACAGGATGCCATTACTTAGGAATAACTTAGCCGAGAATCTCCTTAAGAACTTTTTGTCATTGACTGAAGCCCCTTCAGGGTATTCTTGCGCCTCGAGACACTTTTGACTTCATGAAACCATGGTTGGTCCACTACTTCTTCGGTGTTAATCTCGTGACAGTGTGCCGGTTCGTCCATTCGTTCAATGGTGATTTGGGGAGCCTCATTATCCCAACTAAGTTTAAACATGGATGACATTGTAGCTAGAGCATCTGCTAGCTGTTTTTCTTCTCGCGGGAAGTGCTCGAAGGTAATCTGCTCGAAATGTGATAGCAATGTCAAGACATATTCTTTGTAAGAGATGAGGTTTGGATGCTTAGTGTCCCACTCTCCTTTGATCTGACTGATGACCAAAGCTGAGTCCCTAAACACATCTAAAGATTTGATTCCCAAGTCTATGGCAGCCTTGAGTCTAAAGATGCATGCCTCGTACTCTGCCATGTTGTTCGTACAGTTGAAGCAAAGTCTGGCGGTGAAAGGAGTTTGGAAACCTTATGGGGATATGAGTACCGCGACAATACTGTTTCCAAGTGCATTGGAGGCCCCATCAAAGTACAGGGTCCATCAGGATCCTTGTCCAGGTCCGTCATATGGTCTAAAATCTTCAATATTGTCCATAGTCATGATGTCTTCGTTAGGGAAGTCGAACTTCATGGATTAGTAATCTTTGACAGCTTGATGGGCCAGATGGTCAGCTAGCACACTCCCCTTTATAGCTTTTTGGGTCGTGTACTGTATATCGTATTCCTTCAGGATCATCTGCCATCTATCTATTCTTCCAGACAAAGCAGGCTTCTCAAAGATGTACTTGATCAGATCCATCTTAGATATCAGCAAAGTGGTATGAGTCAACATGTACTGCCTTAGCCGGCGAGCAGCCCATACCAAAGCGCAACAAGTTTTCTCGAGCAGTGAGTATCAGATCTCACAATCGATAAAATTTTTGCTAAGGTAATAAATGGCATGCTCTTTTCGGCCAGACTCGTCATGCTGCCCAAGTATGCACCCCATTGAATTCTCTAGGACGGTCAGATACATGATTAGCGGTCTTCCTTCGACGGGTGGCATCAAGATAGGAGGTTCTAGCAAATACTCCTTGATTTTATTGAAAGCAACTTGACATTCGTCATTCCATCGAACTACCTGATCTTTCTTCAACAGCTTGAAGATTGGTTCACAAGTAGATGTTAGGTGAGAAATGAACCTAGCAATGTAGTTTAGGCGTCCCAAGAAACCTCTGACCTCCTTATTAGTGTGAGGAGCAGGCATTTCTTGTATAGCTTTGACTTTGGCAGGATCAACCTCGATGCCTTTGTTGCTGACAATGAATCCTAAGAGTTTACCGAACCGGACTCCGAATGTGCACTTGTTTGGATTCAATCTGAGCTTGTACTCCTTCAATCTGACAAACAACTTTTGCAAGTGATCAAGGTGTTCTTCTTCAGTTTGTGATCAGGCTATCATGTCATCTACATAGAACTCTATCTCATGATGTATCATATCATGAAATAAAGCTACCATGGCGCGTTGATAGGTTGCCCCGACATTCTTCAGTCCGAATGGCATCACTTTGTAGCAGAACATACCCCACTGTGTGACAAAAGTAGTTTTCTCCATGTCCTCAGGTGCCATTTTGATCTGGTTATAGCCTGAGAATCCATCCATGAAAGAAAATACTTTGTGTTGAGCTGTGTTGTCAACCAAGATGTCAATGTGAGGAAGTGGAAAGTCATCTTTAGGGCCGGCCCTGTTCAAATCTCTATAATCCACGCACATTCTCACTTTGTCGTCCTTTTTAGGCACGAGAATAATGTTAGCAACCCATTGTGGATAGGAAGTAACAACCAGAAGTCCAGCATTGAACTGCTTCATAACTTCTTCTTTGATCTTCTCTAACATGTCAGGTCTCATACAGAGGACCTTTTGTTTCATTGGTGGACAGTCTTCTCTTGTGGGTAGACGGTGTACCACAATATCTGTATCGAGTCCCGGCATGTCTTCGTATGACCAGGCAAAGATCTCAACATAATCATGCAATAGCTGAATTAGGCGCTCCTTGACACTCGGATCCAGATTGGCACCTATTTTGATTTCCTTTTTATCATCCTCAGTACCCAAGTTGATTGTGTCCAACTGTTCTTCATGAGGCTGAATTGCTCTTTCTTCTTGTTGTAGTAGTCTGGTCAATTCCCCAGGCACCTCACAATCTTCCTCACCTTCGTATTCGGCTTGGTAGATCAGATTTTCAGAGTCACTGAAGGCTATAGCAGTATCGTTACCCATGGGATCCGGAATGGAAGGGTACCTGCATTTGTGAGTGTGGGTGTGTGTAAGGGATAGCCATCTTACAACAAACAAAATGTAAAAGAAAGATAATGAGCACAAAAGGTTTAAATATGAAAAGCATCCATGATTCATTAAATGACATATGAAAATGAAATAAGAACCCTTACAAATGGACCTATGTGCCTCGGGTAAGACACAAGGTTGAAAAAGTACGAATTGTTTGTGAATTATTACAGATCCAACAGAAATGGAAAAGATAAATTACTGCGGTATGAAAGTAATCGGAACAAAGTCTTTTGCTTCCCAGTTACATAGTCCTCCGCTGACAGTAGGAAAAATCCAATCTTCCAGGCTGCCCTCTTCTTCACTGTCCTCTAGTGCATTAACCCCTTGGTGGCTGATCTTCACAGGTGGCCCTCCGGCACGGGAGCGATGCACAGCCTTCTGACCAGTCGAAGTAAACCCTAAGCTGAATTTGTCTGATTTGAAAGGAAATTCGGGAAGCTGCCCCCAGATAGTGGATCCGCCTTCTTCCACTACTGCCCTTGCATCTTTTAAAGATGACATTCAAGGTACAGGTCTTGTGATCACAGGAGTCGAGGACACTGCCTTGGTCGCCACTATTTCTTCAGAGACTTCTTCAAAATGTTGGAAAGGGGCCTCTATGAATTCGCCATCTAACTCCATATAACGGAAGGAATTCAGATGGCTAATCATATATTCCTCTTCCCCATAGACAGTTATAATCTTCCCTTGGACGGGGTACTTGAGCATTTGATGCAAGGTGGAGGTGACAGCTCCAGCATTGAGGATCCAGGGGCGTCCCAACAGACATGAATAAGAAGGACGGATGTCCATCACGTAGAATGTTGAATTGAACGTCTGGGTACCCACCTTGATCGGGATGTGCACCTCTCCATGGACCATCCTCTTAGAGCCGTCAAATGCTCTCACAATGATGTTGCTGGGTTTTAAAGTCAGCCTCTCACAATCCAATCTATCCAGGGCCTTCTTCGGCAAGATATTTAAAGACGACCCAATATCAACCAAAACATTAGCTAGGGTTGTACCTCTGCACTCCACTGAGACATGTAGAGCATCATTATGTTTTCTCCCTCGGGGTGTCAAGTCGGCATCGAAGAAACCCAGGCCATTGTCAGCTGTCAGACTGGCTACACACTCTTGGAATTGATCAGCCGAAGTCTCTTGCGGCACGTGCACTGTCTTCAGAAACTTGACCAAAGCTTTAGCATGTGCCTCAGAGCACAACAACAGGGCTACCATAGAGATTTTGGAAGGGGTCTGCCCTAGTTGTTCAACAACATCATAATCAATTTTCTTAATGATCCTCAGGATTTATTCCATCTCCGTCTTGGATGTCTCAGGAATGACTAATGATTGAGCCTTCGTCAGGACAAGCTCCTCTTGAACGTTCTTTCCTTTATTCTCAACAGCGGGAAGAGGGATGGGAATTGTATTGTTTTTGTCAGCGGGTACACTTGTAGGTACAATTACTGGTGTAAAGGTTATTTTCGAAGTGGCCACAGGTCCAAAGACTGCTGTTGGAGGAGCAATCTCTGGAGAAAAGATTCTTCCACTACGAGTAACCTTGCTTGTTCTAGAAATGTTACCGATGTCGGGAGTATCCTCTTCGGAGCTTTCTTCTTCCGCAATCTGTTCAATCTGTTTGACACCATGATAGTAGATTTCTCCACCATAGTTCTGTGGTAACATTTTATCGGATTTGTATGGGGCTGGCCCGAGCATTGTTATCTTCAACGGAGTAGTCACTGGAGCAGATGTAATCCTAACGGGTTTTTTAGGAACCCTGGAAGGATTGGCGTATATGGTTATTATTGAAACTTCTGGAACTGGAATGGGTGAAATAGGAGCTTTCTCAAACAAAATTTCCTTGTTATCAATCAATTGTTGGATTCCTTTCTTCAACAGAGGACAGTCAAATGGGGAGGATAGACAAGCATGGAAATCTTGGTCACAACCTGGGAACACCCCAGCTTTCAACAAATTCAACTTGATGGTTAGGAGAGGAGTTAACAGTTCATCCACAGTAGAAACAAACATATCTTCTTCCACAACATTGGCATTGTGTCCATGCCTCGACATTGGAGCAGAGATAACATTCGGCTTCTCAAGAGCTTCAAATTCAACTTCCTTTGCATCGATCAGATCTTGAATCTTATTCTTCAGAGCCCAACAGTTGTTGGTGTCGTGCCCTGGACTTTCTGAATGGTACGCGCATCTGGCGTTGGGATGGTAATATGGAGAAGCAGTGTTAGGATTTTTAGGGGCCTCCTTTAGCATGGCCAAATTCAACTTCAAGAGATGTGGTAGGACTTGAGAAGGAGTCATGTTTATCTTGGTGAATTGCCTTACAGGCCTTTCCACCCTTTGCTGGTTATTTCTCGGCTGGTTATTTCTTGGCTGGTCTGATGCAAACTTTTGAATCATAACGGCCCCCACAGTTGGTCGTCTTTCAATTCTTCCCTGATTCCTCTGTGCATAGACAGCAGGCACTTCCTTTCTTCCCGTGAAGGGATTTTTTGCAGCAGTTGAGGCAGACGCGTCCTTCTGAATTTTCCCATTTCTAATACCATCTTCCACTCTCTCGCCAGTTAAAATCAACTCAGTGAAACCTGCAGAGGAGCTTCCAATCAGGTGATTAAAGAAAGGACCTGACAGAGTCCCCAAGAACATGTCAACTAGCTCTCTTTCTGACAAAGGCGGTTGCACCCTTCCGGCTAAATCCCTCCACTTTTGGGCATAGTCTTTGAAGCCCTCATTGGTATCCATAGCCATACTCTGTAGCTGAGTACGGGTTGGCGCCAAGTTAGGATTGTATTGATACTGTTTATAGAAGGCGGCTGCCAATTCTTCCCAATTATGGACATCTGCTCTCTCCAACTGGTAGAACCAATCAAGCTGCATTCCCGATAGACTGTCCTGGAAAAATTGGACCCACAAATCTTTGTCAGAAGAATGTGGTTGAACTTTCCTGACATAGGATCTGAGGTGCATTTTAGGGCAAGACACCCCATCATACTTAGCAAACAGTGGCACTTTAAACTTAGGAGGGATTACTATTCCAGAAACCAACCCCAACTCCTCAAAGTCTAGCCCAGGTACTCTCTGTACTTCCATAGCAGCTAGACGTTCTTCCAGGTTTTTGTATTTGTCATCGGCCGGAGGGTACTGCTATTCAGATTAGTCCTCTTCCTCTTCTTCTTCTTCTGCTTCAGAATCTGAGGGCACTTCCATTCCTTTTCCTTTTCCTTCCCCCTCTTTAGATGTTGATGGGAATTCCAAAGTCCGTCAGGCTTGTCCTTCAAACCTTCTGCCCATGATAACCACACCGACTTGCTTCTTCTTCTTTTTCTCTTTCTCCTTCTCTAGAAGAGTCTTGAGTTCCTCCTGCCCCTTGGCTAGGGTCAGGAGTAGTTGTTGAAATTGTGAATTCTGAGCTTGCAAATCTTTGACCGTTTGTTCAATATCCACCTTGCTGAAATAAACAGCAGAGAGATGAGGAAACTTGGTGTGAGGACCTGTTTATGCATATGATGAATGATATGTATTCATCTAATGCTTTCAAGGATTCAGAAATTCAAATTTGTTTTAAACAAAAAAAAGAAACATACTTCATATTAATAAGATATAATTGTTAGTACATCAATGCCCCTTGGGCAAAATAATACAAAATTCTAAGGTAAAAAGACGTTTCGCATCCTCTTTGGTGCAATGTAGGTGTTGAGAGTCTGCTCTTCGTGAAGTAGTCGAGTGAGTTCTAAAACCTTCTTCTCGCTTGCGTAGAATTGGGCTTCGAAAGTATCGCGCTCTCCCTTGAGCTATATCCAACTCCTTTGTAGGTCTTCGAGTGATGTTGGCATGCCAGGATGTAGAAGGGTGTATGGAACCTCTCCTTCCATAACAGGCTCTATAATCACTGGGAGAATAGAGGGGTAAGGCATCATAATACTTTGGGCGCGGGTTCGTACCCACTTGAGGTAAGGCTCAAGAGGGATGGAATTCTTGTGTCCCAAGGTCTTACTGTCTACCTTGTTTGGCATCCTCCAAGCTCGGATGAACCTTTGTCGGAGTCCTTGGTCGTCGCTGTCGAAGTAGAAAACCGAACCTTGAACTAGCATGTTATGTGGGCCATCCCTTTGGGCATAACCAAACTGTCTTAGAGCCAAGCAAGGGTTGTAGGTGACGCCTCCCCTAATGCCAAGTAGAGGGACATTATGGAATTCCCCACAACGGTCAATGATGATGACATTCTCTTTTGATCGAGAACACCAATGAATACCTGAATGGTTAAGAGTCATCAATCGTTGTGACCACCTCAAACCTTTCTCATTCTTCAAAACTGATTGGGGAAGATGAGAAATAAACCATCTTTCCAGGAGAGGAGTGCAACACATGAGAACACCTCTTTTCCTCATTGTACGAGTGTGAAAAGAGTGGAGGATATCCCCAAGCAATGTAGGCACCGGGTTGCGAGTCATGAAGATTTTGACAGCATTCACATCTATGAGTTGGTCAGGGTTTGGGAACAAGACCATCCCATAGATGAGAAGAGCTACAATCTCCTCAAAAGCTTGTAAGTCCAAGGAGTTCCAGCAACTTTGGGCCTTCTCAAACAGAAACTTTGACAAGAAGCCTTTGACACCACTTCTAGTTTCCCAATGGGTTGTGACATCAGATGAGTGCAAGTGTAAGGCTTGAGCAATCTCTTCTGGATTTGGATCTCTTTCCGTACCATTGGAGGGTAGTTGATTGAGAATAGGAATCCTCAGGAGTTGATAAAATTCCTCCAAAGTAGGCACAAGTTGGTAGTCAGGAAATGTGAAGCAATGATGCAAAGGGTTAAAGAACTGGAAGAGAACTTTCATCATGTCTTCCTCTGTGTTGGAAGTGACCAAGTTGAGTAGACGACCATGTCTCTCGGTGAATGGAGAATTCTCAGGAATCCTTGAAGCTAGCTCCTTGAGTTGTGGAGGAATTCTTACAAGGTTGACTTGGATAGTTTTCCTGCGAAGTGAATCCATAGCCTACAAAACAGGAACAAAGATGAATTTCCAAAATCCTTGAAATGGTTAGTGGATGCATATGATGCTTCATGATTTCCATGATGTTATGCACAAGTATATATGTACAAGAAAATCACACAAGTTCCTAGTTTAGGCCTGCATGGGGTTTCATAGGTAAGTACCCTCTTGAAGTTTAGTTGGCTCAACCTGTCCTAGAAATAGTAACCGGGTTCTAAGGAGCTCAATATCACTGGATTATTTCCTTGTTCATTGTTTCAATTCAGACTCTTCATTGGCGACCGAAATATTCCAAGGAACCAACCCTCAATGAGTGTAGTATCGAGTATCTACCAACTTCGGACTGCACCAAAGCCGGTCATCTCACTACATCCTAAAAGGCCAAGTTGGTCAAGTAAAGGTTCTAAAAGTCCATTAGTGCTTCATGACATCACTCAGTGGCCTCGTATTCTCTTTGATTGACTCAAAGGCTACCGGTACCCAAAAATATGTCGCACTAACATAGCTATTGCTTATACCATGTCGGTATACCCCGTACAGTTTCCACAATGTACTGCTATTTACCTATGAATGTTTCCCAAATCCGGGTAGAGGATTCAAAACCAAACAATAGAACCAAAGTGTAATGCAAACAAGTCAAGCAAGATAAGCATGTAAAGGTGATCTAAAACCCTAAGGTAACCCCACTTTTATAATATTCCCCAGCAGAGTCGCCAGTTCTGTGATGCGGTGGGAGAACTGACTTGAGGTTTTGCGTTTGTGTTTTCAAATGTTGCGGTTTAGCAAGAGTCGCCACCGACTTTTATTTTATCCAAAAAAGGAAAGGTAAAAAAGCACAGGAAAGACCTTTGAGATGTTTTCTTGAGTTCGGGGGGTAGATTATGAAAAGGGAAGGTGTTAGCACCCTTTTCATCCATGGTTTTCCATGGGCTCTTAGTTACTTGTTTAGATCACTTGCTTTGCTTTTGAAATTGTTTGAAATGGTGTTTTATGTGGTTTTGAAAGTATTTTGAAAAGAGGCCATCGTTTAGGCAATCTTTGTAATGATTCTCGTTCGTAAGAATGTATACAAAGATATTTGTCTTTTGAAAAATGTTTCAATATTTTGAAAATTGTTTGGAAATGTTTTGAAATGTGTGTGTGTTTGTTTTGAAAATAGCAAGGATTGTTTGCAAATTGATCAAGTAACTATAAGCTATCTACCTACTCAAAAGTCTTTCTTGTACATTTTTATTCCTTTGATATTGTTGATTTACCATTGATTTGGTAAACAACCCTATCTTTGGATGTTAAACGGGACGGGCGTGGGTCATCGTATGACCATGATAGTAATGGTGCTAAGTATCTTAGCATGCTTAAGGGACCAAGATCATTTGTTTTTAGGCAACCTTGTCAAGCATCATCGAGGGACTATGATCTTTTGTTTTGTTTTGTTTTGTTTTGTTAAGATACTTTGCATGCATACCATGACCATTTATTTAGGCAACAAAGTGGATGAAACCCTAGGGGTGCTTGTGTGCAATGTGTTGTCATTTTATATGCTTTTGTCTTGTATTAGGTCTTGGCTATTTGTTTGATTTTTGTCTTATCATACAAACCCTAATTTTACTAAACATGTATATAATGCGATAAATTGCGTAAAATAAATCTAAGCTATTACAACAATTATTATGGGAGGGGGGATACAAGTTTTTTGAATGGGGGATATTTGCACAAAATAAAACCCTAAAATACTATTACAACCCAATTGAATTATTTGCAAATTAAACAAATATTAAAAATGCAATAAAAATGTAAATATGCAAAAAATGTTTTGTATTTGTTTTATGTATGAGAGAATAATATTATTTAAGTCCTAAAAATAAGAAAAATAATATTGTTATTTTTGAAAGGGGTAAAACCCTAGTTTTTGATTAAAAGAAATATATATTCTATATTTATTTTATTTTGTCTATTTTTATACAAGAAATAATAAATAATATTATTAATAAATATTAAAAATTAAAATATGTATAAAAATTATATATTTTTATGTGTTAAATAAAATAAAAATGTATAGTATTTTTATTAAAAGTTTTTATGAATAAATAAGAAAATAAGCTCTATTTATTAAAATAAAACTATTTTATATATGAAAAAAATAATAAAAATAAAATAGAATTGAAAAAAATTAAAAAAAATTATTTTTGTGATCTTTAATATTCATAAAAAATAAATGCAAGTCAAAAATATAAAATATGCAAAAATAAAAAATATGAAGCAGGGGGTGCAAAAGTAAAACAGGGGGTGTGGAAAGTCAGAATAGCAAGCCCAAGCGCGCCAGGCCCAGGAACTTCATCCCTGTCCTCTAGCCTCTCCCAAACGCGCGCGTTTTTTGCTTCAACCTGTAACTCTCTATTCTTTTCACAAAAACAAAAACTTATAACACAAAACATGTAGCTTATGATCTCATGATTCCAGTGATATAAAGTTTGTGACCTAACTCTAAAAGACCAGGGAGAATTTCAGTGGCCCTAATTCCTGACCTAATTTTTTCATTAACTTCAAGCTTTAAATTCTCACTACTCAGTTAATATAAATGACAACTATGCATATGTACAACTTCAACAAGTTAAGGACTACATTTTTGCTTCACAAATCGTGACTTAAGGATGCCTAAATAAAGAGATAGAGTTTTGAAAAATACCTTGTTCAACTGAGTTTGGATATGGTAATGCGGGGACTTTGAGTGAGGCCTGAGGATCGTATGAGCTTCCTTGAAGTTCCCTCAAGCTATTCCAATGCTTCGCTTGCCTTGAGGATGCTTGAAACTCTCTGTAGAAGTCAACCTGCAACCTTCAAAAATGAAAATGGTGATGTCTGAATCAGGGCTCACAGTTGCAGTGTAAAGGCTTGGATAGTTTGGATGTGATGTATGGAAGGTGTTTCAAGTGTTAAAGTGAGAAACACACGAGCCAATATTGAGTTGGCAAGAGTTTTGCAGAAGCTGCCCTGTTTGGACAGAAATTTGTGTTTTTTGGGTTTAAGGGTGTTTCAGATGTTATGCACTCGTGTTCTAGCTTTCAACAAGTTTGTGAATCCCTTTTGAATGAGGCCAAGTTCACCCTTTATCAGATGTACAAGTTCTTTTCACTTTTGCCACTTTTCTTGCTTTTGAAGAAAGTTAAAATGATTATGCCAAAGGCTTGTACAAGCTAGCTTGTGGGCTGCAGAGAGTTGATGAACAAAGCTTGATATCTGTGGACCTTTCTTGTGATAAAGAAATAGGTCCAATGCTCAAGGATAGCAAAGTTGTAAAAAGCTTGCTTTATCAAAATGGCATTGTGAACTTTTTGCCATTTATGGAATTATTCTTTGTACAATGCTCTAAAGGTCAAAATAAAGCCATTATCCCATGAGTTTGCATTTAATTATGGAGTTTAGAAGGGATTTAGGACCTGTAATTCAAGGTACAAGCATGCTAGGATCTGATTTGCAACTTGAAGCATTGTAAAAATGTCTTGAACAAAAGTGACAAAATGCCATTTTCTCTTCTTCGATTCTCCCTAACCACCAATGATCTTGGAGAGTTCTATGACATTTTGGAAAGATTGCAACATGATCTAAAATCCATTTTTGAAATGCATTTTGAGATACCTCTTGGAACTAGGTGAAAAATGCCCATGAAGTTAGGTCAAAAACCTGCCTAAATTAGGGCAAATTTTCACTAAGTTAAAAAGTTTATGGATCCCTACTCACAAATTCATATCTTGAGATCCAAGAATATTTTTGGAAAACTTTGTGAATAAAAGTTGTAGATTTCGTGGGGGACTACAACTTTCATGTTGGAAGTTTTCTTTGAATCCAATTGCATCATGGTGAAAAAGTTGTGGAAAGTTGGGAAAAAATAAGAATATTTCCACACTTAGAAATTTTCTAAGTTATGAAAAAATTTCAAATTAAAACCCTAATTTGTAATTTTAGGTTTCTTGGTCAACAAGTTTCACATTTTGACATATCTTGATGAATTATGACCCTTGGCACTTGATTTTGACCAAAAAGTCAAAGTTTGACTTTTCAGTGTACAGTTGACTGTAAAATTCATCTGTCAATCCTATGCATTTGAGATCTTTTGAACTATGTGATTAGGTAAAGATGATGCCATTGAGTCCTTGAAATCATGATGGAACTAAATTGGTCATTGTCTAGGTTAAAAATCAGAAATTGCCCTTTCTCAGTCAAAACCCTAATTTTGACCATTTTGCCCTTTTAATGATTTGATCAAATTTCTTGAGGAGTTGTGATCCAAACTTGATGAAATGGTTCATATGAGTCTAAAATGTTATTGTGGATAAAAAATTATGAAGTTTGACTGTAAATTGGCAATGGTTGACTTTTTCCTTAATACAACTGATTTTTAGGTCAACTGCCCAATTGACTGGGCAAAAATGTGATTCAAGGCTTGAAAATTGTCATGAGAAATCTTAGGGGTCCAAGATGGTGTATGAAAGTCACATGAAGAATTGGTGGTCCAACAATCCTTGTGCAAAATCAAACCCTAATTTCAGGTCATCAGTGCAAGATGAGTTGTCTTGAGCTGAGCAAACCCTAATCTTGTCTTGAGTCCAAGAAGTCTTGTGAGGAAAATCTTGATAAATGAGAGGGCAAATTTTGGGGTACAACAACTACCGACAATGAGAACTCCCTACACCCTGAGAGCGTGGACATAGTCAGAAAATACTGCGCATGAACAAAGACCCGCTAGGTTGACAGGCCTAGGCAAAAATAAGGGCATCCCGACGAACCAAAAGGGTTCGAGCAAAAATTAGGGATAAAAACAAAAAAAATATTTGTACACCCGGCAAGTCAAAAACCTGGAAAGGTGGCTTGGGCTAGAAAGGGTATCCCGGTGGACTGAAAATCTGAAAAGACAGTCCAGGAAAAAGTTAGGGATTAAAGCGTACGACTATGTCCCGTCATCTCGTCACTTGCCTACCAGAAGAAGATTTGTCATTTCAATCGGCAATTACCAAGCACCTCATAGGTTGGAATAATACTCGATCCACAAGGCTTCCGCAGGCACCTTCTCCCACAGATACATGGGCAGAAAAGTCTCGATGCAAAGTCATTTTTATATCCTCAGCCCGCGTCCCAGTAACATCTACACTCCCCGCAGAGTAAGAAAAGGACAATGGTGTTAATTCTTCCCAGCTGAGGCTCGCAACCACGAATGGGTCGGTAAGATTCTCCCCAAGTAGAGTTTATCTATCACCAGCACTGGAAGATTATCCTCAGTGGAGTCTGGAAGATTATCCCTAGTAGAGTCTAAAAGATTATCCCCAGTGAAGTCGCCATTGGAAAATCATCCCCAACGGAGTTCATTCCTTTCATAAAACAGGAATTCAATCCCCAACAAGGTTCATTATCACCATCAACGGTAATTCATCCCAGCTGAATTTATCAGCGGAATCCTCAGCAGATCATCTCTTCCCCACAGAGTAATCTCCTCATCAGTTTATTCCCCAGCAGAGTTATCCTCTCCTGCAGGTTTATTCTCACAAACATCTTCATCCACTATCCCCAGCGGAAACGTAAAATTCAATTCTTTTCTCCAGCAGCGATCCAGGATTTATTTTCCCCAACTCAAAACATCACATTTCCATACATCATGACATGCATATACGCAATCATACAAACACAATCTCATTTATTTTGAGAACACCATTGCTTGATACATATCATGCATTACATACAACTAACCTTTACCTTTCAGGAAATATACAATCAAATTCTCACAAAATTCAAGCTTTGAAGCTTTTACCTCATCTGAATTATGGACGAGCTCCTAAATCTCAGCAGAGATGTTTCCTCAATTGAATTACGGACGAGTTCCTAAATCTCAGCAGAGATGTTTCCTCAGTTGAATTACGGACGAGCTCCTAAATCTCAGCATAGATGTTTCCTCAGTTGAATTACGGACGAGTTCCTAAATCTCAGCAAAGATGTTTCCTCAGTTGAATTAAGGACGAGTTCCTAAATCTCAGTAGAGATGTTCCCTCAGTTGAATTACGGACGAGTTCCTAAATCTCAGCAGAGATGTTTCCTCAATCAAATTACGGACGAGTTCCTAAATCTCGACATAGATGTTTTCCTCAGTTGAATTACGGACGAGTTCCTAAATCTCAGCAGAGATGTTTCCTCAGTTGAATTACGGACGAGCTCCTAAATCTCGACAGAGATGTTTCCTCAGTTGAATTACGGACGAGCTCCTAAATCTCAGCGAAGATATTGCCTCAGTTGAATTACGGACGAGCTCCTAAATCTCAGCAGAGATGTTTCCTCAGTTGAATTACGTACGAGTTCCTAAATTTCAGCAGAGATGTTTCCTCAGTTGAATTACGGACGAGTTCCTAAATCTCGACAGAGATGTTTCCTCAGTTGAATTACGGACGAGTTCCTAAATCTTGACAGAGATGTTTCCTCAGTTGAATTATGGACGAGTTCCTAAATCTCGACAGAGATGTTTCCTCAGTTGAATTACGGGCGAGTTCCTAAATCTCAGCAGTGATGTTTCCTCAGTTGAATTACAGACGAGTTCCTAAATATCAGCAGAGATGTTTCCTCAGTTGAATTACGGACGAGTTCCTAAATCTCGACAGAGATGTTTCCTCAGTTGAATTACGAACGAGTTCCTAAATCTTGACAGAGATGTTTCCTCAGTTGAATTACGGTCGAGTTCCTAAATCTCAGCAGAGATGTTCCCTCAGTTGAGTACGGACGACCAAAGTTCCTAAATATCAACAGAGACGACTCACCAGCAGAATAACGGACGACGAAGCTCCTAAAATTCTACCTCTCTCAACAGAGGTCAGCATTCTCCAGGGGAATCTTCCCCAACAACAGGTATACAAGTTCTCGCTAAGGAATCTCTTATGCGATCGACACTCTCTCAGATGACATCTTTAAACCCATCCCCTCGTCATCAATTTCCAAATGGCATCTGTAAGCCCATTCTCGACATCGCGAGATAATTAATACTTCATGCGAGTGCAAATTTCTGGGCACTCTAGTGTTCAATCCTCTTCCATCTTCGGATCACGAAAGGCACGAAAGCCAATCTATATCCTCAGCTTTAAGAAGATTGAATAGGGGCAGCTGTTGTACCCCAAAATTTTCCCTCCCATATTTCTCAAAACATTTCAAGCAAGATCTTCAAGTTGCTCAAGGTAGTCCAAGGGTTGGCCAGACAAGCTCTCTCCTAAGGCAGTCTACCCCAAATTAGGGTTTCATGTTGCATCAAGACATTTGAGTAAAATTGGTCCCAAATTCTCAACATTGTCCTAATATGTTCTCAAGACCATCCATGCCAAGTTTCAAGCCTTACAGAGGAAGTTTGCTCAGTCAATTGCTTAAAAGTCCGAAAGTCGACTGTGCTAGGGCAAAAGTCAACTATGGCCCACATACAGTCAAACTTCAAGATTTTTGGTCAACATACTCATTTTGAAGTATATTTAATTATTTGATCAAGGGTTGATCATGATTCATCAAGGATTGCTCATAATTCATCAAGACTTAAAAGTTGCTAAATTAGGGTTTTGTAGGAAAAGTCAACTCAACTTTGACCAAGCATAACTGTCTCATACTTTATGAGAAATGACCCATACAAATATCATTTTGAAGAGGATGCAATTTCCTACAATCCATCTTCATCTCCCAAGTTCAAAATATGCACACACAAGAAGTTATGAATTTGGACATTATAGGGCATTTTGAAAAGTCAACAAAAAACCTTTTTTGTCAAAGCTTCATACTTGAGCATGGTATATCAAATTGAGATGAGACCAAAAGGGTTTATTATAGGACATCTCAAGCTTTCTAAAAAGTCCAAGAACACCTCTAAAGAGTCAAAATTGAGGAAGTTATGCATTGTTGAAGTTGGCCTTTTTTGCAAAATTGCCAAAAGTCTACTATCCCCAAAACTTCAAATTTTGCCAAATACCCCCAATCTTTTTCAATTGTTTTGAGTTGGAAACGTAGCCCACGTGCTCTAACCTTGGCCAATTGTCAATATTTTATTTTTATTATTTATTTTGGTTTTTATTTGAATTAATTCAATTTAAATCAAAATAAATCAAATAAAATCCAAAAACATTGAAACCAAGGATTTTGTGATGATTTCAGGTCTTAAATTACAGATTGCAAGCATTCAAATTCGTGCAAATGCATAGAGTGGACAAAAAGATTGAAAAATCCATGTTTGGATAGATTTTAAAGAAGAATCAAATCAAATATCAAAAGCATTGAAAGAAGAAGATTTGGATGCAATTTGCAACCCTAATCCCTTCACTAATACATAAGGACTGCGTGCAGATCAAAGAAAAAGTTAGAAAGAGGCGTGAGAGCAAGAACCAGTTTTGAAAAAAAAGGCAAAAAGTGTGAGATCGAATTGATAGTTAGAGGCATCCTCAAGGCTTGATATCAATCCCAATCGCTTCCTGGCATTCTCAGGAACCTAAAGCTATTAAGAACAAGTCCGTTCTGGTCCCTAAATGTGCTGTAAGTCCTTCACGTTACACACCTGTTTTTGAATTCGCATCTTGCAATTTAAGCATTGTTAACACGAATTAATGGCATATTGTTGACCTATGGAGCATTTGCAAACTTTCTGCATTATTTGATTCCATTTATATGGCCTGTAGCGTTAATCACCATTGCTAGGTTTTCGAGTTTGGTTTTAGGTTTTTTATTTCAGGGACAATTGGCCTTGATAATGGGTACGGTTGTGATCAGGAAGACAAGGCGAGTCTAACCATGGTGTTAGATGCTATTTCCATGGCCTGTGGAGGATTTTGAGGAAGCTAAGGCCTGTAGCAACAGACATTTGTCCGTAGGTATAGGTAAACGAGTTTTTAGCCACGGAGAGAGGAAGGGGACGACTGCGTGTCACTCCCCCATAGGCCAATTCAAATTCCAGCGCGCTTTTTCTTTTATTTTCCACTATATTTTGTTTTCTTATATTATTATTATTTTTTAATATGATAACAATCAAAACAAAACAACACAGTGGTTGTCAGGTAGATGCTTAAGGCGTTAGATGCTGGAGGTCAGGGGTTCGATCCCTGCCTCCAGCATTTGCTATTTTTCATTATTATTTCAGGAGATCCAATGCGCGCTTAGGCCTGATGCCCACCATACTCCTTCCTCATCAACGCGCCAGATGGCCAAATTGCCAGATCTGGTGGCCACTGTTGTACCCCAAAATTTTCCCTCTCATTCTATCAAAGATTTCCCCTCACAAGGCTCCTTGAACTCCAGACAGGATTAGGGTTTTGCTCTGCTCAAGACATCTTCTTGCACTGATGACCTAAATTAGGGTTTGAGTTTGCACAGGGATTTTTGGAATTCCAATGCTCAAAGTGACTTTCATTCTTCATGTTGGACTCATAAGTTTGTCCATACCAAGTTTCAAGCCTTGAATCAAATTTTTGCCCAGTCAATTGGACAGTTGACCTAGAAATCAGCTGTATTGGGGAAAAAGTCAACTATGGCCAATTTACAGCCAAACCTCATGATTTATGACCCACATCAACATTATAGACTCATATGAACCATTTTATCAAGTTTGGACCACAACTCCTCAAGAAATTTGATCAGATCATCAAAAGGGCAAAATGGTCATTTTTTGGGTTTTAACTGCACAAGGGCAATTTCTGACTTTTGACATAGCCAATGGCAAATTGGGCTCAATCATGGATTCAAGGACTCAATGGCATCATCTTGAACTATTCACAAGGTTCAAGAGATCTCAATTGCATTGGATTGACAGATGAATTTTTCAGTCAACTGATCAAAATTTGACTGTACACTGAAAAGTCAAACTTTGACTTTTTGGTCAAAATCAAGTGCCAAGGGTCATTTTTCATCAAGATATGTCAAAACATGAAACTTATTCATCAAGAAACCCAATTTTGCAAATTAGGGTTTAAAGTTGAAAAATTTCATAACATAGAATTTTTCTAAATTATGAAATTTTCAAAAATTTTCCTAACTTTGCCCAACATTTTCACCATGATGCAATTGGATTCAAACAAAACTTCCAACATGAAAGTTGTATTCCTCCACAAAGTCTACAACTTTTAATCACAAAGTTTTCCCAAAAAAATCTTGGATCTCACGTTATGATTTTTGGAACAAGGGTCCATGAAACTTTTAACTTAGTGAAATTTTGCCCTAGTTTTGGCAGGATTTTGACCCATCTTCATGACCATTTTTCACATAGTTCCACTTGGAATCTCAAATTGAATTTCAAATATGGATTGTAGAGCATGTTGCAAGCTTTACAAAATGTCCAATAACTCTCCAAACTCATTTGTGGTTAGGGAGAATCGAAGGCTTGAAGTTGGCAAAAACTCACCTTTTATCCATGGCATGTTCATAGTGATACAAGTTGCAAACTCTAATCAGCTTGCTTTGCACTAGATTAAAGGCCTCAAAACCATTCCATACTCAATAATTAAATGCAAATCCATTGGTCTAAGGTTTTGTTTTGGTCATTAGAGCATTGCACACAAGATTAATCCCTAAATAGAAAAAGTAACATTTCCATTTTTGCTTAAATCTTGCTTTATGTCAAAACTGCATCCTTGAGCATTGAGCCATATCTTATGCATCAAATAAAATCCACCAACTTGAGGGGCCAAGGGCATAGTGTGCAAGCTGATAGATAGCCTGTACAGGCTTGTCTTCCATCACTTCTCATGTTTTGCTTTATAACCAAGAAATTTGTCCAATATCACATAACTTGAACATCTGTGAAAACCAACTTTGGAAAACATTTGGAACAATTTTTTCACATCCCCTTGAGCCAGAAACACGACCCCTTGAGCCTTCAAACCTCCCATAGCACAAAATCATCTTCATTTGGCAAAACAGGGCACTCCCTGCAGTTTGATTTCCACAGCTTAAATCCCTCGTGTGTTTTGTCTCAAACTGGTTCAAACACCTTCCATACAACATATCCAAGCTATCCCAACCCTTAAACACTAACTGTAACTCCATTTACGAGGTTTGCCATTTTTTATTTCAGCTTGTGCAGGTTGAGTTCTGTAGGCTTGTTCAAGCACATTCAAGGCAAGCTAGGCATTGGAGAAGGTCAGGGGAAGTTCAAGCAAGCTTCCAAACATCTCAGGCCTCATTGAAAATCTCCACATTATCAGACACGATCTCAACTGAAACAGATTTTTATCAACTTCCTATCTCGATATTTAGGAACAATTAGGCTTAGGTTTGTGAATAAGAAATGTAGTATTCATAGCCATGAAGCTGTACATATGCTCAGTTTTCATTTTAGTTAAGCATGCTAAGAGAATTTGGTCCATGAACATCCTAAAAAAAATAGGTTAAGATTTAGGGCCAGAGAAATTCTCTCTGGTCTTTGAGAGTTAGGACAAGTTTTTTATATGGTTGAATTCGTCTTGGAAAATGCTACAACTTTGATGTTATGTGTTTTTGCATTAGAGCACGTATGCAGGTTGTTCATGTTTGGTACAGGGCGCGCGCATTTTGAACAAAGGTTAAAGATGAAGTCTGGCTTGGGCTGGGCTTTGGTTCTTTTGTTTTTGACACCCCCCTTTTGCTGAATGCACCCCCTGGCCCAATTTCTTTATATTTTATATTTTTGTATTTATTTCTCATTTCTGATTTTTATTTTATATTTTTTAAACATAAAAATATCCAAAAATATTTTCATAAATTTTCACATTTATTTTTATTATTTTATTATTTTTTTAGACATAAAAATAATTTAATAGTATATACTTTTATTTACTGAAAACTTGAAAATAAAATATAATAACATTATACTTTTATTTTTATTCTTTATTTTATTTACACTCAAAAAATATTGTTCTAAATATATTTTTGTCTTGTATATATTTTATTTTATTTTTATTGTACATAATTAATATAATTAATATACATATACATACTTTTATAAATACTTGGAAATAAAAACATAGAAATATTATACTTTTATTTTTTTAAAATTATTTATACTTAAATAATACCTTTTTTCTAAATATATATTTTTTTGTATATACATTATTTTATTTTATTGTATATAAATAATATAGTCAATATATTTACATTCTTAAAAATTAGGGTTTTACCCTTAATAAAAAAAAATAATCTTTTCATTTATTTCTTTTTGCATTAAATATTTTTTACATACATAAAAAAAAACATAAACATTTTTGCATATTCATAATTTTTTGTATATTTATTTAATTTGTTCATTTAAATATTATTCATTTATTATTTATGCCATTGATTCAATTTGGATGTAATAGTAAAATTAGGGTTTTAATTTCTTGCCAAATAATCCCCATTCAAAAATTGTATCCCTCTCCCCATAATCATGTTGTAATAATGGTAGATTTATTTTACGCATTTACGCTTTCAATTATGCCATGATTAGAGATTAGGGTTTGTATGCAAAAATCCAAAATCAACAAGTAGCTTGACCTAATACAAGACCTAAATGCATGTAAATTTACAACACAATGCACACTTGCACCCCTAGGGTTTCGTCCACTTGTTGCCTTAAAAAATGGGCCATGTTATGCATGTTGAGTATCTTTGGCAAAATAAAAACAAAACAAAAGATCATAGTCCCTCGATGACGATATCTTGGTTGCCTATACAAAAATGATCTAGTCCCTCAAAAAATTTGTTAAAAAATACTTAACGCAATTGCTATCATGGTCTATACGATGGCCCGCGCCTGTCCCGTTTAACATCCTAATACAAGGTTGTTTACCAAATGCAATGGTAAAACAACACTGTCAAAAGGGTTAAAAACATATAGGAAAGATCTTTGAGTAAAATAGGGTAGATAACTCTTAGTCACTTGATCAAAGCTTACAAAACATCCTTGCTATTTTTCAAACACACTTCACAACACAATTTCAAAACATTTCCCAAATCAAACTTTCAAAACATTGAAACATCTTTTCAAAAGACATACATCTTTGTATACATTCAAACAAGAATCATTACAAAGGTTGCCACAACGATGGCCTCTTTTCAAAACATTTTCAAAACCACACACACAGCACCATTTCAAACAATTGAAAAGCAAAAGCAAGTAATCTAAACAAGTAACTAAGATCCCATGGATAACCATGGATGAAAAGGGTACTTGCACCTTCCCTTTTCATAATCTACTCCCCGAACCCAAGAAAACATCTCAAAGGTCTTTCCTGTGCTTTTTGACCTTTCCTTGAGATAAAATAAAAAGTCGGTGGCGACTCTTGCTAAACCGAAACATTTGCGAACACAAACGCAAAACCTCAAGTCAGTTCTCCCACCGTATCACAGAACTGGCGACCCTGCTGGGGAATATTTGAAAAGTGGAGTAACATTAGGGTTTAGATCACCTTTACATGCGTATCTTGTTTGCTTTGATTGCTTTACATTTGGTTCTCTTGTTTAGGCTTGAAATCCTCCACCCGGATTTGGGAAACATTCATAGGTAAATAGCAATACGTTGTGGAAACTGTGCGGGGTATACCGACATGGTTGAAGCAATAGCTATATTAGTGCGACATATTTGTGGGTACCGGTATCCTTTGAGTCAATCAATGAGAATACGGGGCCGCTGAGTGATGTCATGAAGCACTAATGAACTCTTAGAACCTTTACTTGACCATCTTGGCCTTTTTTTAGGGGTAGTGAGATGACCGGCTTTGGTGCAGTCCGAAGTTGGTAGATAATCGATACTACACTCATTGAGGGTTATTTTCTTGGGATATTTCGGTCGCCAGTTAAGTGGCTAAACTGAAACAATGAACACATAAAATAATCCAGTGATATTGAGCTCCTTAGAACCCGGTTACTATTTATAGGACAGGTTGAGCCAACTAGCTTCAAGAGGGTACTTACCTATGAAACCCCGTCCAATCCTGAAACTAGGAATCTTGTGAGACTTGCTTGTACATATACTTGTGCATACATCATAAACATCATAAAGCATCATAAAGCATCATATGCATCCACTAACCATTTCAAGGGTTTGGATCTTCATCTTTGTTCTTGTTTTGTAGGTCATGGAACCACTTCGCAGGAAAACAATTCAAGTCAACCTTGTGAGAATCCCTCCTCAACTCAAGGAGCTTGCTTCCAAGATTCCAGAGAATTCTCTCTTCAGTGAAAGACATGGTAGACTTCTCAAATTGGTCAACTCCAACATTAAAGAAGACATGGTGAAAGTTCTCTTCCAGTTCTTTGACCCCCTACACCATTGCTTTACATTTCCTGATTACCAACTAGTACCTACTTTGGAGGAATTTTCTCAACTCCTGAGGATTCCTATTCTCCATCAACTACCCTACAACGGTACAGAAATAGAACCAAAGCCTGAAGATGTTGCTCAAGCCTTACACTTGCAACCATCTGATATCAAAGGTCATTGGGAAACCAGAAGTGGTGTCAAGGGTTTCTTGGCAAAGTTTCTATTTGAGAAGGCACAAGACTGCTGGAATTCTCTAGATCTGCAAGCTTTTGAAGAGATTGTAGCACTTCTCATCTATGGGTTGGTCTTGTTCCCAAACCCTGATCAACTTAGAGATATGAATGCTGTCAAGATTTTCATATCTCGGAATCCTGTGCCTACATTGCTTGGGGACATCTTACACTCATTTCACACACAAACAATGAGAAAAAGAGGTGTTCTCATGTGCTGTACTCCTCTTCTAGCAAGGTGGTTTATTTCTCACCTTCCCCAATCAGTTTTGAAGAATGAGCAGGGTTTAAGGTGGTCACAACGATTAATGACTCTCACACATTCTGATGTTCATTGGTGTTCTCGGTCCAGAGAAAATGTCATCATCATTGATTGTTGTGGGGAATTCCCTAATGTCCCACTACTTGGCATTAGGGGAGGCATTACCTACAACCCCTATTTAGCTCTGAGACAATTTGGGTATGCCCGAAGGGATGACCCTCATGACATGTTGATTCCTGACTTGGTTTTTGACTTCGACAACGATACTCAAGGACTTCGACAAAGGTTTATCCGAGCTTGGAGGATGCCCAACAAAGTGGATAGTAAGACACTGGGACACAAGAATTCCATCCCCCTTGAGCCTTACCTACAATGGGTACGAACCCATGCCCAGAGTCTTATGATGCCTTACCCCCGCATTCTGCCTATGATCAAAGAGCCTGTTATGGAAGGAGAGGTTCCATACACCCTCCTACATCCTGACATGCCAACATCATTGGAAGATTTGCAAAAGAGTTGGATACAGCTCAAGGAAGAACGAAATACTTTTGAAGCCAGCTTCTACGCCAGTGAGAAGAAGGTTTTGGAACTTACTCGTCGACTCCATGAAGAGCAGAATCTCAACACTTACATTGCACCAAAGAGGATGCGCAATGTCTTTTTACATTAAGAACTTTGTAATATTTTTCCCATGGGGAATTTATGTACTAACAAATTTCTTCTTATTAATATGACGTGTGTTCTTTTTGTTTGCAACAACTTTGAATTTCTGAATCCTTGAATGCATTACATGAATGCATATCATTCATCATATGCATAAACAGGTCTTCACACCAGGTTTCCTTATCTTTCTGCTATTTATTTCAGCAAGATGGATATAGAGCAGACAGTCAAATATCTGCAAGCACAGAATTTGCAATTCCAGCAACTCCTCATGACCTTGGCAAAGGGTCAAGAGGACCTTAAAGAACTGTTAGAAAAAGAGAAGGAAAAGGAAAAGAAGAAAAAGAAAAGAATTGGTGTGGCCACTATGGGAAGAAGATTTGAGAACCAAGCTAGGAGAGTTCTGGATTTCCCCTCGACGTCTGATGAAGGGGTTGGTAAAGGAAAAGGAACTGCGATACCCTCCGAGTCTGAAGCTGGAGAGGAAGAAGAAGAAGAGGATGAAGATTACTCTGAGAAGCAGTATCCTCCAGCGGACAATAAGTATAAGAATCTTGAAGATCGGCTGGCAGCCATGGAGGTACAAAGGGTACCTGGGATGGATTTCGAAGAACTAAGGTTGGTTGCTGGGATCGTCATTCCCCCTAAATTCAAAGTCCCTACATTTGCTAAATACGACGGGTTGTCCTATCCGAAGATGCATCTGCGGTCCTACGTTAGGAAGATCCAACCTCACTCTTCTGATAAGGATCTGTGGGTCCACTTTTTTCAAGATAGTTTGTCGGAACGCAATTGGACTGGTTCTATCAACTTGAGAGATCTGATGTTCATAACTGGGAGGATTTAGCTGCTGCTTTCTACCGACAATACCAATATAACGTAGATTTAATGTCTACTCGTACTCAACTACAGAGTATGGGTATGGCCTCTAATGACGGATTTAAGGAGTATGCCCAGAAGTGGCGGGATTTGGCTAGAAGGGTGCAGCCACCATTGTCGGATAGAGAACTGGTTGATATGTTTTTGGGGACCCTGTCAGGTCCATTCTTTAATCACTTGATCGGGAGCTCATCTGCAGGGTTCACCGAATTAATTCTGACAGGTGAAAGGGTCGAAGCTGGCATTAAGAGTGGTAAAATTCAAAAGGATACCTTTGCTTCCACTGCTATCAGGAATACTTTCCCAGCCAAGAAGGAAGTTTCTGCTGTTCATACCCAGAGAAATCAAGGGAGAATGGAGCGCCGACCAATGGTGGGGGCTGTGATGATCCAGAACTCCTCAGCCGATCAACCTCGAAGCAGTCAACCCAGAGCTAACCAGCAAAGGGTAGAAAGGCCACAACGACAATTCACCCGGATCAATATGACACCGGCTCAGGTCCTCCCTCATCTGTTAAAGTTAAACCTTACCAAATTGAAAGAAGCGCCGAAAAACCCAAATACCTCTTCTCCCTATTATCATTCAAATGCAAAATGTGCATATCATTCAGACAGTGTGAGGCACGACACTAATAACTGTTGGGCCCTTAAAAACAAGATCCAAGATTTAATAGATGCCAAGGAGGTGGAGTTCGATGCCCCTGAAAAACCTAATGTAATATCTGCTCCTATGCCAAAACATGGTCATAATGTTCATGATATTGTAGAAGATCTTCATGTTACCGCTGTTGATGACTTAATGACTCCGTTGCCAATGATCAAGATGAATCTGTTGAAAGCCGGGATTTTCCCAGGATGTGAAAAAGATTGTTACCTTTGTTCTACCTTGCAATCCGACTGTCCGCTGTTGAAGTCAGGCATCCAACGCTTGATGGATACTCAAGAGATCCTCTTTCAGAAAACTCCTGTTGCTACTATCACTCATAATACTCATGTTACTCCGATCAATGATGTTGCTATAATCACCATTTCCGACAATCTTTCCAAGACCTGCAAAAGGCCTGTTAAGATTACACCTGATCCAAATTTTGTATCGCTGAAGATTACTATGCTGGGGCCCATCCCATATAAGTCCAACAAGACAATACCGTGGAATTATGGAGGAGAGATCTTCTACCACGGTGTTAAGCAGATCGAATCAGTCGAAGAAAGTTCCAATGAAGAGACTCCTGATGTGGGGAATATTGCAGGGACAAGTAAGATCACTCGTAGCGGAAGAATCTTCTCTCTGGAGATTGCTCCTCCAAGGGCAATCTTCGGACCCTCAAGTGCTCCTGTGCTTGTCAAGATATCTGTGCGAAGCCCGGTGATTGAAGAATTTGTTACTCCCGAGGCTATACCCTCTGCTGTTATTGCTGATAAAGGTAAAGGGATCTAAGAAACGCCTGTCAGGACGAGGGCTCAGACTTTGGTTATCCCCGAGACCACCCAAAAGGAAATGGAGCAGATTTTAAAGATAATTAAGAAGAGCGACTATGATGTCGTAGAGCAGCTGGGGAAAACCCCTTCAAAAATCTCTATGCTAGCTCTATTGCTCTGCTCCGAGGCTCATGCCAAAGCCTTGATCAAATTCCTAAAGACGGCGCACGTGCCTCAAGAAACTTCCGCGGATCAGTTTCAAGAGTGTGTGGCCAGCCTTACAGCCGACAATGGTCTTGGTTTTTCTGATGCCGATCTAACATCTAAGGGAAGAAAGCATAACGATGCGCTACATGTCTCAGTAGAGTGCAGAGGGACCATTCTTGCTCATGTTCTGGTTGATACCAGTTCATCTTTAAATGTCCTACCAAAGAAAGCATTGGACATATTGGACTGTGAAGGTTTGACCCTAAAGCCCAGTAATATCATTGTTAGAGCCTTTGACGGTTCTAAGCGGATGGTTCACGGAGAAGTAGACATCCCAATTAAAGTAGGTACGGAAGTTTTCAACTCTACTTTTTATGTGATGGACATCCGTCCTTCATATTCATGCTTGTTGGGAAGGCCATGGATCCACAATGCTGGGGCAGTCACTTCTTCTCTACACCAAATGCTAAAATATCCAGTCCAGGGTAAAATCATAATAGTTCATGGTGAGGAGGAGTATATGATAAGCCACCTTAACTCTTTCCCCTACGTGGAGTTAGATGGTGAATTCATAGAAACACCTTTCCAACACTTTGAAGAGGTTTCTCCTGAAGTTGCGGTAGCCAAGACAATGACTGATGTGCCTATCATTACCAAACCTGTATCCCGGATGTCATCCCTGAAAGATGTGGAGGCTGTGATCAAGGAAGGAGGAAGCACAGTATGGGGTCAACTGCCAGATTTTCCTTACAAGACAGATAAGTACGGATTGGGTTTCACTGCTACTAGCCAGAAAGCTGTGCGTCGCTCCCGGGCTGGAGGACCGCCACTGAAAATAACTCATCATTGAGTTCATGCTTTAGAGGATGATGAAGGAGAAAGCAATTTTGAAGACTGGATCTTTCCAACTATCGAAGGAGGACTGAACAACTGGGAGGCTAAAGACTATGTTCCCATTACTTTCATCAATCAGTAATTTATCTTTTGAACATTTCCTGTTTGGTATGTAATAATTATTAAACAATTCGTACACTCTTTTCGCCTTATGCCTTACCCGGGGCATATAGGTCCATTTGTAAGGGTTTTGATTCTTCATTTTCATATGCCATTTTTAATGAATCATGGACGTTTTCATCTATAAACT
The DNA here is from genome assembly GCA_948472305.1 of Vicia faba. Lineage (NCBI taxonomy): Eukaryota > Viridiplantae > Streptophyta > Magnoliopsida > Fabales > Fabaceae > Vicia > Vicia faba. The sequence continues at coordinate 146,815,473 of OX451741.1, forward strand.
TTTGTGTTCATTTTCTTTCTTTTTACATTTTATTTTGTTTAAAAGTGGCCATCCCTTACACACACCCACACTCACAAAATGCAGGTACCCATCCACTCCGGATTCCATGGGTAACAATTCTGCTATGGCCTTCAGTGACTCTGAAGATCTGGTCAATCATGCTGAATACGAAGGTGATGAAGACTGTGAAGTGCCTGGAGAGTTGGCTAGACTTTTGCAACAAGAAGAAAGGGCTATTCTGCCCCATGAAGAGTTGTTAGAGACTATCAATTTGGGTACTGCCGAAGACAGAAAAGAGGTTAAAATGGGTTCCAACCTGGAGCCAAGCGTCAAGGAGCGCTTAGTTCAGCTTTTGAATGAATATGTTGAGATCTTCGCCTGGTCCTATGAAGACATGCCGGGATTGGATACAAATATTGTGGTTCACCGTCTCCCTACAAGAGAAGACTGTCCACCAATCAAACAGAAAATTCGTCGAATGAGGCCCGATATGTCTGAGAAGATCAAAGCTGAAGTGATGAAGCAGTTCAATGCTGGATTTCTTGCTGTTACTTCCTATCCACAATGGGTTGCTAACATTGTGACCGTGCCTAAGAAGGACGACAAAGTCAGAATGTGCATGGACTACAGAGAGCTAAATAGGGCTAGCCCTAAAGATGACTTTCCACTACCACACATTGACATCTTGGTTGACAACACAGCTCAACACAAGGTATTCTCTTTCATGGACGGATTTTCAGGGTACAATCAGATCAAAATGGCCCCCGAAGACATGGAGAAGACTACTTTTGTTACGCAGTGGGGTACCTTCTGCTATAAAGTGATGCCATTCGGACTGAAGAATGCCGGGGCAACCTATCAGTGAGCCATGGTAGCTTTGTTTCATGACATGATACATCATGAGATTGAAGTCTACATAGACGACATGATAGCCCGTTCACAGACAGAAGAAGAACACCTCGACCATCTGCAAAAGATGTTTATCAGGTTAAAAGAATACAAGCTCTGACTGAACCCTAGAAAGTGCACTTTCGGAGTCAGGTCCGGTAAACTCTTGGGATTCATCGTCAGCAACAAAGGCATTGAGGTTGATCCTACCAAAGTCAAAGCTATACGAGAAATGCCTGCCCCTCGCACTGAGAAGGAGGTCAGAGGTTTCTTGGGACGCCTAAACTACATCGCAAGGTTTATCTCTCACCTAACATCTACCTGTGAACCAATCTTCGAGCTGTTGAAGAAATATCAGGTGGTTGAATGGAACAATGATTGTCAAGTCGCTTTCGATAAAATCAAGGAGTATTTGCTGGAACCTCCTATCTTGATGCCACCCTTCAAAGGAAGACCTTTAATCATGTATCTGACTATTTTGGATAATTCAATGGGGTGCGTATTGGGCCAACATGACGAGTCTGGCCGAAAAGAGCATGCCATTTATTACCTTAGCAAAAAGTTTACCGACTGTGAGACTCGCTACTCACTGCTCGAGAAAACTTGATGCGCTTTGGTATGGGCTGCTCGCCGGCTAATGCAGTATATGTTGACACATACTACTTTGTTGATTTCTAAAATGGATCCGATCAAGTACATCTTTGAGAAGCCCGCTTTATCCGAAAGAATCGCTAGATGGCAGATGATCCTGACAGAGTATGATATCTAGTACACAACCCAAAAAGCTATAAAGGGGAGTGTACTAGCTGACCATCTAGCTCATCAAGCCGTCGAAGATTACCAATCTATGAGGTTCGACTTCCCCGACGAGGATATCATGACTTTGAGCAACATTAAAGAAAATAGACCATATGACAGACCTGAACAAGGATTCCGATGGACTCTGTACTTCGATGGTGCCTCCAACGCACTTGGGAACGGTATCGGCGCTGTACTTATCTCTCCAGAAGGTTGCCATACACCTTTCACTGCAAGACTCTGCTTCAGCTGCACCAACAACATGGCTGAGTATGAAGCTTGTATCTTTGGTCTCAAGGCTTCTATTGACTTGGGAATCAAATCTTTGGTTGTATTTGGGGACTCAGCTTTGGTTATCAGTCAAATCAAAGGAGAGTGGGATACTAAGCACCCTAACCTCATCCCTTACAAAGAACACGTCTTGACATTGTTACCATATTTCGAGCAGATTACATTCGAGCACTTCCCGCGAGAAGAGAATCAACTAGCAGATGCGCTAGCTACAATGTCATCTATGTTTAAACTTAACTGGGATAATAAGGCACCTTAAATCACCATTGAGAAAATGGACGAACCTGCATATTGTCACGATATTAATACCAAAGAAGTGGTGGACCGACCTTGGTTTCATGACGTCAAAAAGGTATCTTGAAGCACAAGAATACCCTGAAGGAGCTTCAGTCAATGACAAAAAGTTCTTAAGGAGGTTCGCTGCCAAATTCTTTCTGAGCAATGGTATCCTATACAAGCGCAATCTTGATTGTGTCCTACTCCATTGTGTGGACAAGGTTGAAGCTGAGCAGATCATGGCTGAACTACATAATGGCACCTTTGGCACCCACTCGAGCGGTCATACGATGGCTAAGAAGATTCTACAGGCAGGCTACTACTGGACTACCATGGAAGCTGATTGTCATCAACACTCCCGTACTTGTCAAAAATGCCAAATCTATGCTGACAAGGTACATATTCCCCCAGTTCCTCTCAATGTCTTAACAGCTCCTTGGCCATTCGCGATGTGGGGAATCGACATGATTGGAGAGATCAAGCCTACAACATCCAATGGACACCGTTTCATCCTGGTGGCCATTGGTTACTTTACCAAGTGGGTCGAAGCAGCTTCTTTCGCCTCCGTTACAAAGAATGTGGTTGCCCGCTTCATCAAGCATAACCTCATATGCCGGTATGGTATCCCCGACAGGATCATCACTGACAACGGTACAAATTTGAACAACACTATGATCACCGCTCTGTGCGAGCAGTTCAAAATTCAACATCACAATTCATCTCCCTATCGGCCTAAGATGAACGATGATGTCGAAGCCGCGAACAAAAATATAAAAAAGATCATACAAAAGATGACAGTCACCTACAAGGACTGGCATGAGATGTTACCGTTTGCTCTACACGGGTACCGTACCACGACACGCACTTCAACTGGGGCAACCCCCTTTTCTTTGGTGTATGGTATGGAAGCTGTTTTACCTGTGGAAGTTCAGATCCCTTCCTTGAGAATCATGAAGGATGCTGGTTTGAGTGAAGACGATTGGATTCGGACCCGGCTTGATCAACTTAACTTGATTGACGAGAAGCGACTTACTGCTGTTTGCCATGGTCAGGCGTATCAAAAACGTATGATCAAGGCTTTCAACAAGAAAGTCAAGAGACAAGTATATCAAGTCGGGGATCTTGTAATCAAGCGAATCATCTTGCCGCAAAGGGATCCCAGGGGAAAATGGATTCCTACTTACGAAGGACCATTTATGATCAAAAACATCTTTTCTGGTGGGGCTATGATCCTAACCACCATGGACGGTGATGATCTGCCGCACCCTGCGAACGCGGACATAGTCAAAAGATACTACGCATAAACGACCCGACAAGTTGAAAACCCAAAAGGGCGACTTGGGCAAAAATGGGCATCCCGGTGAATCGAAAACCCGAAAGGGCGGTTCAGGCAAAAATTAGGGATAAATAAAAAATATATGTACACCTGGCAAGTTGAAAACCCGAAAGGGAGACTTGGGCAAAAAAGGGTTTCCCGGTGGATCGAAAACCCGAAAGGGCGATCCAGGCAAAAGTTAGGGAAGTAAAGCATATGACTATGTCTCGTCGAATCACTTTAAGGACAATCTCTTCACGGACAAAATCCAAGCTTCTGATCAATCCAATCATCTGTGGACGAAGCAACGAATGGACAAGATACTCAGAGTTGTGAAGGCTATAGCAGAATGGGAACCCCATGGAATTGTTACACATAGCCATCTTTCTTTGTATAAAATTTTCTCATTTTTTATGACAACATTCTCTTACTAGGATGTCTGTCTCCTTTGCACAAAATACTTACACAAAGTTAATACAAAGATACTTCAAAGTGCAAGAATTTGTTTGCCTTTTCTTTCTTTTTACACTTGTGTTTATTTGAAAACGTCCAATGATTTATTAAATGAGCATATGCATTTGAATATAATCACTGCTTACAAATAAAAAAAATGAGAGAGGATAATTACTGATAGGTTGAAAGTATAGGAAAACGTATTTAGACTATTCCAGAGGGAATCCCCTGAAGTATGTCATTCAGATCCTCAACAGAGCTAAAACCTTGAAATACATATCCCCAGCGGAGTTAAGTTTCAAAATCCCCATCAGAGCTAAGTTTCTAAACTCCCGATCCCCAGCGGAGCCAGAAGACTTTGAACTACAAATCCCCAGTGAAGATAAAACTTTCTTCCCCAACGGAGTCCAAAACTTCAACCTTTAAACCCCGGTAGAGTACTATCCAACTTCCTCTGATTCCCTAGTAGATTGGCATACAACCCAAGCTTTTGAAAATTCTCCAACAGGATAAATATTCTCCCCGCATAGTTATTTCACAGCAAAGCAAAGATTCTTGTCCTCATTTCTCCGGTTGAAGCCTCCCAGGTTTTAATTCCCCAGTAGAGATTGTCAGAGTTTTCCTTATTCCCCAGGAAAGTCATAAAGGATTCTCAATTCCCCGCAGAAGTTGTCAAAGCTCTTGTTAATCTCCAACAGTAGTCCAAAGGATTTCACATTCTCAACAATCAAAGGTTTTGAATCTCCAGCAGTAGTCAAGGATTTATTTTCTCTGGCAGTAGTCAAAGATTTTATTATATCCAGCTATCAAGGATTTATTCTCCTCAACAAGACAGCCAATCAACTTACATGTGCATACATTACATTCATATATCATAAACATTGATAAAACATATCTTGTTGCATCATACATTTCATGCAACATAAGTTTATGTTTTAGCTAACATTTTACCCTTTTTTAAGATAAGATTAAAAGCTACCTTTAACGAGTGTTCAAAGATTTCAGATACAGTATGGATACACCCCATACACGGTGGTCATTCTATTACTCATTCAGAATTTCAAGTCAAAATACAGTATGGATACACCCCAGACACGACGGTCATTCTACTACTCATACAGACTTCAGAAATCAGATACAGACTAGATACGCTCCAAACACGGAAGCCATTCTATTTCTCACTCAAATTCAACTGTCAACCTCAGGTTCAGATGCATTCCAGACACGGAAGTCATTCTGTCACCTGTCTGGATCCCAGTCACAGTACGGATACACTCCAAGACATGGAAGTCATTTTTCTACTCATACATATTTCAACTTCAAATACAGTCCAGATACGCTCCAGACACGGTAGCCTTTCTGTCACTCATTCAAACCTATTCCCCAGCCCAGAGATGCGCCAGGCACGGATGGCTTTCTGTCGCTTATTCAGATTTCAGATTTCGGATACAATACAGATACACTCCAGAAACGACAGTCATTTTGACATTCATTCAAGAATCAAATACGGTTACAGCTCGGATACGCTCCAGACACAGGCACCATTCCTTTGCTCATACGAATCCAATCTCCAGATACAACTCAGAACCGTTCCAGATACGGATACCATTCTAGTGTTCATTCTCCTTATTTTTTAACAAACATTATTGGATGGAATCTTTAATCCCATCTCCAGAAATATTCTACCATCTCCAAATGGCATCTTTAAGCCCATTCCCTTAGCTATATTTTGACGAGTGCAAATTTACGGGCACTCTATTGTCCAATCATCTTTTACCTTCAAGTCACGAAAGGCAAACTCGCCAATCTAACTCTTCAGGTTCAAGAAGATTGAACAGGGGAAGCTGTTGTACCCCAAAATTTTCCCTCTCATTCTATCAAAGATTTCCCCTCACAAGGCTCCTTCAACTCCAGACAGGATTAGGGTTTTGCTCTGCTTAAGACATCTCCTTGCACTGATGACCTAAATTAGGGTTTGAGTTTGCACAGGGATTTTTGGACTTCTAATGCTCAAAGTGACTTTCATACTTCATGTTGGACTCATAAGTTTGTCCATACCAAGTTTGAAGCCTTGAATCAAATTTTTGCCTAGTCAATTGGACAGTTGACCTAGAAATCAGTTGTATTGGGTAAAAAGTCAACTATGGCCAATTTACAGTCAAAACTCATGATTTTTGACCCACATCGACATTATAGACTCATATGAACCATTTGATTAAGTTTGGACCACAACTCCTCAAGAAATTTGATCAAATCATCAAAAGGGCAAAATGGTCATTTTTAGGGTTTTGACTGCACAAGGGAAATTTCTGACTTTTGACCTAGCCAATGGAAAATTGGGCTCAAGCATGGATTCAAGGACTCAATGGCATCATCTTGACCTATTCACAAGGTTCAAAAGATCTCAATTGCATTGGATTGACAGATGAATTTTTCAGTCAACTGATCAAAATTTGACTGTACACTGAAAAGTCAAACTTTGACTTTTTGGTCAAAATCAAGTGCCAAGGGTCATTTTTCATCAAGATATGTCAAAACATGAAACTTATTCATCAAGAAACCCAATTTTTCAAATTAGGGTTTAAAGTTGAAAAATTTCATAACTTAGAATTTTTCCAAGTTATGAAATTTTCTTAATTTTTCCTAACTTTGCCCAACATTTTCACCATGATGCAATTGGATTCAAACAAAACTTCCAGCATGAACATTGTAGTCCTCCACAAAGTCTACAACTTTGATTCACAAAGTTTTCCCAAAAGAACCTTGGATATCAAGTTATGATTTTTGGAACAAGGGTCCATGAAACTTTTAACTTAGTGAAATTTTGCCCTAGTTTAGGCAGGATTTTGACCCATCTTCATGACCATTTTTCACATAGTTCCACTTGGAATCTCAAATTTCATTTCAAATATGGATTGTAGAGCATTTTTCAATATTTCCAAAATGTCAAAGAACTCTCCAAACGCATTTGTGGTTAGGGAGAATCGAAGGCTTGAAGTTGGCAAAAACTCACCTTTTATCCACGGCATGTTCATAGTGATACAAGTTGCAAACTCTAATCAGCTTGCTTTGAAATAGATTACAGGCCTCAAAACAATTCCATAATCAATAATTAAATGAAAATCCATTGGTCTAAGGTTTTATTTTGGTCATTAGAGCATTGCACACAAGATTAATCTCTAAATAGAAAAAGCAACATTTCCATTTTTGCTTAAATCTTGCTTTATGTCAAAACTGCATCCTTGAGCATTGAGCCATATCTTATGAAGCAAATCAAATCCACCAACTTGAGGGGCCAAGGGCATAGTGTTCAAGCTGATAGATAGCCTGTACATGCTTGTTTTCCATCACTTCTCATGTTTTGCTTCATAACCAAGAAATTTTGTCCAATATCACATAACTTGAACATCTGTGAAAACCAACTTTGGAAAACATTTGGAACAATTTTTTCACATCCCCTTGAGCCAGAAACACGACCCCTTGAGCCTTCAAACTCCCATAACACAAAATCATCTTCATTTGGCAAAACAGGGCACTCCCTGCAGTTTGATTTCCACAGCTTAAACCCCTCGTGTGTTTTGTCTAAAACTGGTTCAAACACCTTCCATACAACATATCCAAGCTATCCCAACCCTTAAACACTAACTGTAACTCCATTTACGAGGTTTTCCATTTTTGATTTCAGCTTGTGCAGGTTGAGTTCTGTAGGCTTGTTCAAGCACATTCAAGGCAAGCTAGGCATTGGAGAAGGTCAGGGGAAGTTCAAGCAAGCTTCCAAACATCTCAGGCCTCATTGAAAATCTCCACATTATCAGACACGATCTCAACTGAAACAGGTTTTTATCAATTTCCTATCTCTCTATTTAGGAACAATTAGGCTTAGGTTTGTGAATAAGAAATGTAGTATTCATAGCCATGAAGCTGTACATATGCTCAGTTTTCATTTTAGTTAAGCATGCTAAGATAATTTGGCTCATGAACATCCTAAAAAAATAGGTTAAGATTTAGGGCCAGAGAAATTCTCTCTGGTCTTTGAGAGTTAGGACAAGTTTTTTATATGGATGAATTCGTCTTGGAAAATGCTACAACTTTGATGTTATGTGTTTTTGCATCAGAGCACGTATGCAGGTTGTTCATGTTTGGTACAGGGCGCGCGCATTTTAGACAAAGGTTGAAGATGAAGTCTGGCTTGGGCTGGGCTTTGGTTCTTTTGTTTTTGACACCCCCCTTTTGCTTAATGCACCCCCCTGGCCCAATTTCTTTATATTTTATATTTTTGTATTTATTTTTCATTTCTGATTTTTATTTTATATTTTTTAAACATAAAAATATCCAAAAATATTTTCATAAATTTTCACATTTATTTTTATTATTTTATTATTTTTTTAGACATAAAAATAATTTAATAGTATATACTTTTATTTACTGAAAACTTGAAAATAATATATAATAACATTATACTTTTATTTTTATTCTTTATTTTATTTACACTCAAAAAATATTGTTCTAAATATATTTTTGTCTTGTGTACATTTTATTTTATTTTTATTGTACATAATTAATATATTTAATATACATATACATACTTTTATAAATACTTGGAAATAAAAACATAGAAATATTATACTTTTATTTTTTTAAAATTATTTATACTTAAATAATACCTTTTTTCTAAATATTTTTTTTTGTATATACATTATTTTATTTTATTGTATATAAATAATATAGTCAATATATTTACATTCTTAAAATTTAGGGGTTTACCCTTAATAAAAAAAGTATAATCTTTTCATTTATTTCTTTTTGCATTAAATATTTTTTACATACATAAAAAAAAATAAACATAATTTTTTTTGCATATTCATAATATTTGGTATATTTATTTAATTTGTTCATTTAAATATTATTCATTTATTATTTATGCCATTGACTCAATTTGGATGTAATAGTAAAATTAGGGTTTTAATTTCTTGCCAAATAATCCCCATTCAAAAATTGTATCCCTCTCCCCATAATCATGTTGTAATAATGGTAGATTTATTTTACGCATTTACGCTTTCAATTATGCCATGATTAGAGATTAGGGTTTGTATGCAAAAATCCAAAATCAACAAGTAGCTTGACCTAATACAAGACCTAAATGCATGTAAATTGACAACACAATGCACACTTGCACCCCTAGGGTTTAATCCACTTGTTGCCTTAAAAAATGGGTCATGTTATGCATGTTGAGTATCTTTGGCAAAACAAAAACAAAACAAAAGATCATAGTCCCTCGATGACGCTATCTTGGTTTCCTATACAAAAATGATCTAGTCCCTCAAAAAATTTGCTAAAAAATACTTAACACAATTGCTATCATGGTCTATACGATGACCCGCGCCTGTCCCGTTTAACATCCTAATACAAGGTTGTTTACCAAATGCAATGGTAAAAAAACACTGTCAAAATGGTTAAAAACATATAGGAAAGATCTTTGAGTAAAATAGGGTAGATAACTCTTAGTCACTTGATCAAAGCTTGCAAAACATCCTTGTTATTTTTCAAACACACTTCACAACACAATTTCAAAACATTTCCCAAATCAAACTTTCAAAACATTTAAACATCTTTTCAAAAGACATACATCTTTGTATACATTCAAACAAGAATCATTACAAAGGTTGCCACAATGATGGTCTCTTTTCAAAACATTTTCAAAACCACACACAAAGCACCATTTCAAACAGTTGAAAAGCAAAAGCAAGTGATCTAAACAAGTAACTAAGATCCCATGGATAACCATGGGTGAAAAGGGTGCTTGCACCTTCCCTTTTCATAATCTACTCCCCGAACCCAAGAAAACATCTCAAAGGTCTTTCCTGTGCTTTTTGACCTTTCCTTAGGATAAAATAAAAAGTCGGTGGCGACTCTTGCTAAACCGAAACATTTGTGAACACAAACACAAAACCTCAAGTCAGTTCTCCCACCGTATCACAGCCACCATTGAAGGCACACCATAGACCAAGTCAATGCATATGCACTGGATTGCAAAAGTCAAAACGGATCATCACTTTTGGGCCCAAATTTCAACTATTTGCACCCTCCAAAATGCTACATTCAGGCCCACTTTCTCTCTTCATCTTTTTTATTATTTTATTCAATTTGTTTATTTATTTTAATAACCATTAAATAATTTCCTTTTTTTATCAAAAAAATCAAAAAAACATTTTTTTATCCAATTAAAATCAGAATTTTTATTTTTCATCAATAAATTAATTAAATTAATTAGGTTATTTATGTTAGATAAACTTTAATTTATTTTTTCAAATAATTAAAACTAATTAGAATCAATAGGTTTTTAGCATTAACTTAATTATTTTATTTCTTTCCTAAAATAACAAAAAACCAAAAATATGTCATTTAATTATTTTTCGTTAATTAATTTAATAACTAATTAATTTAGCATTTAATTTTAGGACTTAATTTCTTTTCTTAAAAAATATTAAAAACAACAAAAACATTTTGTTTTAATTAGGAGGATCAAAACCCTAGTTTCGCATTCAATCTAATTTTCTCGCGCACTTTATTTTTATCCAATTATTGTATCTGCTCCTGGTTTCTAATAATTAAATTAGGACATTTATTTATTTTTACCGCTTTTAAATTTCAAAGGGTTTGTTTTTGGCTATGTAAATACCCGAAGCATTGTAATAATTTAGTTTAAATTCCGCATTTTAATTTCTGCAAATATTCAACTGTTAGATGTTTGATAATAGGGTTTGCATGACAAGAATGTATGGCTAAATTTAAAACAGTTAGATCACCCTAAATGCACAAAGATAAATAACTGAAATCAACACACTCACACATGCGCACTCCTAGGGTACACTCCCACTTGGTTGCCTTTATAAACGGTCATTGAGTATAGGTTGTTTTAGAGGTCGCCCTCTTGTCTAAAAGATCATAAGTTGCCTCGGATATTGTTGCCTCGGATAAATGATCTAAGACATTAGGGTTACCACTAAGACGTCCTAGCATTGCTTTAGTGACCGTACGTCCCTTTCGAATTGACCCTCAAAACTCCAACGACGTTGCTACCTACTCACTAATAGTGGGATAACATTATCTAAAAGAAATAAACACATAACTATTCCTTTTTCGAGTAGGTAGATTAGTTCTTAAGTACTTGCTCATTCCAAACAAATTTTTCACACTTACACTCCTTTATAAACAAAGTTTTCAAAAACACTTCATTACACTCTTGAAGACAGGAGCAAGAGTTAAATCGAAGTCAAAACAAAAACTTTTCAAAGCGCACAAACACAAAGAAAACAATTTTTAAAATGATGAGCAAGTACCTAAGAGCCCGTAGATAACTACGGATAGAAAGGGTGCTAATACCTTCCCTTTCTATAAATCTACCACCCGTACTTAGAAAATCTCAAAAAAGGAATTTTTCTGTGATTTTTTTCCTTTCCTTGTTGGATAAAATAAAAGTCGGTGGCGACTCTTGCTTACCGCGACATTTTGCAAAATAAAAACGCAAAATGCAAACCAGCATTCCAAAAAATAGTCAGTTCTTCCACCGTATCACGGATTTGATTTAGGATTTAGAAGTGATTAGGGATTATTATGACTAATCATTAAAATGGTCAAACTAGAAAGTTTTAGTGAAAAAAATGCAAAATTAAAAGCTAAAAAATTAATAAAGAGGAATTTTATGGTTTTAAAGAATCCAAGGAAATTAAAAATATTTTCTATGATTTTTTCAAGTAGAGAAAATTAGGGGTTCAAAAGCTTCTTCTAGCCTAAGCAAAAGAAAAGTCCAAAACTATTGTTAATTTCTAAAATTTGGAAATTGTTTTTGGGAAAATAAGAGGTAAATTCAATTAAAAAATATAGTAAATTAGTTTAATATCCATTGGTTAGTAAAATTATTTTTATAGAATTTTATTGTTAGAGGAGGATACCAAAAGAAAATTATTTTCACTCAATACCAAAAAAAGTAAAGAAAACAAAATATGGCCAAAGATTGATTTTATTTTCTTATCACAAATATTTATAAAATCACACAAATATTACTTCCATGAAATATATTCAAAATGGAACCTAATATATTTTTTTGGGATTTTTTATAATGGCGAATATTAGAAAATAAAATTTTAAAACCTAAAAAATGATTAAAATCCTAATTAAACTAATTGATTTATTTAATCACACAAAAATGATGAAACAATAAAATAAAATTAATAATGTAAAAATATACTAAAAAATAAGTTTATAATATTTTTGTGATGATTTTTGAATCAATAAAAATATTAAAAAAACAAATTAAAGAAAACAAATAAAATTGAATAAAAATTCAAATAAAATGAGTTCTACTACACCTGTTTCAAATAGAAAGAGCTGTAAAACAAAATTAAACCATGTTCAATTGAATAATGTCACGTAATCATCCTTGTAACAGAACCATGCCCTAAGCGTGTTAACTCAATTTTTTGCACTGATTTCAAATCTTAATATCTCCTTTAATTCTTGATGAAAACGGACGAATTTGCCACCAAATTAAAGATCTCATGAAGTAGATCATCATAGGATCAAGAAAGTTAAAAAATGATTCATCAAGCATGGAGAAAATTGTGCGTGAAAATGACTGAAACTAACAATTGCTTTAGCTTGTAAAAACATAATTCAACCATGCCACTTCAGATCTACATATCTCATTCATTTTTGAACTAAATCATTTGATCCAAACATCAAATTTCATTATAAAAATGCAAAGAACAACGAGATGATCATAAATTTCACAATTAATTCAAGATTAAGTAGATACCTGAGCATGAAAGCATTGTTCCAATAAAAATTCAAGCAAACTTACAGAGCCAGAATTCATCATCCAATTTCTCATATTCATACTTCAGATCCAAGATCCGGCCAGCTAGCATGATTAAAACAAGGTCTACATTGCAAATTCACGATGAAATGATGATGTGAAGTTCATGAGAACTTACCTCAAGTAGTGAAAAGTAAATTCACTTGGTGCCTCTGAATTCAACAAGAAAACCAATGGATCTTCTCCTTGAGCTCAAAAGATGAAGATGCAAGCTGAAATTTGAAGAATGCACAAGCAGTTTGAGAGAAAACTTGCAAATTCTTGAAAATGCAGAAAAAATATGCAATTAGATTTGGGAGAAAAATCTTGTATGCAAATTCAGGATTTCCAACCCCCTTTTATGGAGTGAAGAACAATCTTAAATAGAGAAAAGAAGCGTGTCGGGGAAGCTTTGTAGAGGGATAATTCAGTCTTTTGTAAGCTTAGAGCCGTTAGAGGGCAATGATGGAAATTTGCATCAAGTTTGAGTGAAGCTAAGCAGCTTGCGCTTCATGCCTTGATGCTTACCAAATGTGTGCATTTTGATGAGTGAAAAGAAAATAAATTTGAGTGAGATAAGCGGGTGAAGGATGAGCTGGCATAGACAGCCTTACTTTCCTTGCCAATGCACACTTGAATCAGTTGTGACAAATTTAAACTTTCTCAATATTTACTCTTGCATTTTTGAAAAGAATGATGCCTTTAGAAAGCTTACATGACAAGCAACAATATTGTAGTTGATGGAAATTCAAAATGGTGTTTGCAAGTTGGTGGAAAAATGGCATGAATTTGAGAATAATTTGGTTGGGACAGGCTTCGTGCACACGCAGGTCATAAGCAGATATGCATGGAAAGGCAACTTTATGAGTCAATCTTCAAACCCTGGTATCTCACTCAATTGTGATTCAAATTAAATGATTCAAATCTCAAACTGTAGCTTACATACCAATTTACAATTTCCTTTTGAATTCCAAATCCAATTATCACTTGTATTAAGATGTAGAGTCTTGTGAATATGGGCTTGCTAGGTGTTTGATGTAGAGTCTCATGTTCATTTCATTGCAACTCTCACCATAATGCTCAGAATGAAATTATCTTTAAATTAAAATTGAAGAGGACACAAATATCTCCAACTTTGATGTTCAAATTTTTTTGAAATTATAATCCATTCATTAATAAAAATGATGGTGAAGGTGTGCCCACCCCGTGTTTAATGAAATTGTGCGCGCGAGGCCTCCTTTGCTGGGCAGACTTGCCATATTTAGGCCCTAAACTTCTAAGCACAATAACTCACAAATGCTTCACTTTTGAGGTTTGAGGAAACATTAACAAACTTGTAGTTATTTTCTCAAGATTTCCAAGCATACAATATTTACCTCCATTGGATAAAAAAATGAGTTATGAATGTCCATAATTAAGTACTATAAGACTTAAAGACTTAGAATTTTCTTTCTAAATGTCCAAATACCTTCTTGAATATGTTATCTCCATTTTTATTTTTTTCTCTTAATTTTGTGACACCAATGATTATTAAATATGAAAATAGAGTACTTGAGTTGATGGTTGACCAAAAGTCCACTTGGTCAAGTTTGAATTTGGTTGACTTTTGGTCAAAAATGATTCTTTTGCCCCTTTTGATCAATTGAACTTCTTTCAGTCAAAATTGATGGCCAACCTTCCTTCCATAGGTGCTCATAAATAAGTTAAGGAGCATGGAATCAAGTGTTTCCCAAGAAATAAAAAATTTCTTGATTAAACCAAAAACCTTAATTTTGGCTCTATGTGTTAGGAGATGATGACCAAGCTTCAAAACCCCAATTCTCCTGGTCAAATTGAGAAATTCTTTGAACAAATATATATTATATAATTATGAAGAGATGATGCTTAACACATTTTTCTTTGGTAAGCCTCAGATTCCCCATTTGATAAAAACCCTAATCTTGAGAGATGAACAATGGAAATGTGATTCTTCTCCAAACTTTGCAAATTTCCATCTATATGGGACAAATGGAATGTCTATCAATATAAGAAAACCTTTTAGCTTTGAGAGAGTTTAAATATGGGAGATATGAGATCCTATTTTACACTGATTGACCAAGCAAACATCCTCTAGAGCTTGTTGAAGAACTTGGGGACTTGAATACCCTAATCCTTACCATGAGAATTTATGAATGTGTATGATGAAGCATAAGCCAAGTGACTAAAATGAAGAGGGAAAATTTTAGGGTGCAACAACTGGGTGTATCCATATCTGTAAGATTTAAGTCGGCAAGAATTTTGTACTGGTGAGCAGAAATCACTTCATTACGGATGATGGTTGTCCTCATGAGGATATAAAATCAGAATCTCCCATTAGGTAAACACAAATCTCTTCAAGAAACTATGATATAGGTAGGCCACAATGGAGAGATAGGGTACACCCCTCATTTAGGAAGAAGATGCATACTTTATAGGGAGAACAAGTACGAACTTCACTGGGGAAGCCACATAATTTCGACTTCAAGGGGAGTATATCAAGAATCCCCGATTGGCGAATAAAATATTTCTTCCAAGAAAACCTGGAAAGAAACAGATTTCACTGAGGAGGAGGGATACTCAGGCTAGAGTATGCCTTCACTGGGGAAATACTACAAAATAAATTATAGTTCAGAGAAAATTTTGAACTATGATCCAACTTCCAACTTCTATGGGAAAAATACAACATCTTTTTCCAGGGATAAAGAGAGCCTTGCTGGGAACTGGGACCTTCTGATGTAAGTCTTTGATAAAAGTGACTTCGACTGGGGAATCACATAAATTCTTGAATAAAAGAATTCTACCCAGGCCACACAGAGGATACTACCGTCGTGGGTAACAACCTCCACTCGAAGAAGAGGGGGGCATCTTTGAATCATAAGCTTGAGGTTCAGAACTCCACGGAGGATATATTTCAGCAATGCTATATCAGTGGGGGTCAAAGATCCCTATATGTTATTTGCCTATGCACAATGCTCCAGAAAAATAGGAGACTTGCTCCACTGAGGGATAATAAGCATGCTGGTCATACATCTCTTCAAGGAAACCTGACAGTGGAAAAACTTCCTTGGGGAGAAAAGATACGAACTTCATGGGGACGATGAACGACAACCTCACTAGAGAGATAAATTCCAACCACGACAACAAAGGGTATAGACTTCAAAGGGATATAACAGAGGTATCCAGTCTAACGAAATGATCCTTCCAAGATTCTTCGAAAAGAGTAAACTGCACTGAAGAATAAGATTGTACAGAATTGTGTTGAAATACACTTCTTTGGAGATCAGTCCTCTGGAAGGGACAAACTCTTAAACAGACTCTTATCAAGAGTGGTGACTTCAGTGGGGATTAAGCATGGGTATACTATCACTAGAGATAAGGAATCTTGTCTGGGCGATAGTACGCCTTTACTAGGGATGAATGATTCAGTCTTGAGAAGAAGTGCACATTCACTGGGAAGTTGGATCCCATTCTATAGAAATCCTCATGTTGGTCGCATACAGGCCCTTCTTGATTCATCTTCTGGTATGCTTCTTGTAATAAAAGACCAACAATACTTGCAAAAAACAGAAATTGTGGCAACATGCCCCTATTTGGAATGGAAAACATTACTGAAGAATAGACAATTTATACTACCAAACATTGGGTAAAAACTATGATGCAATATTGCAACTCCAACATGTCAACCCCGAGGAGTAGTGCCACTAAAAAGTGGACTTTAGAGAAGATGCTGCAAAAATAAATTGCACTCCACTGAAATGAAATCATCTTGACTTCAAACATCTTCTAAATTTCCGGGGAGAAGAACAATTCTCCTTTTATAGAGAAATAAGTATAATTTTATGGGGAATGAAGATCTCGGAATAGAAACCCCTTGGTAGATAGACCTTTGTGAAGTAGCAATGAATCTTTTATCTGGGGAATGATCCTCCTAGGAAACAACATTTCCATCATGAAACTTGTATGGGTAACAACCTCACACACTTCCCGCTCTCATGCTTGTACTTTGCTAAGGATAACAATCCAAACTTCAATTGGAGATAATGATCCCAACTTTTAACATACTCTTTAAATTCAACAAGTTATTTAGCCTGCGACTAGACTTAACCTGATCAACCATTGAAAGGGAGAAAATTCCCCTACATAATTTCTTGCCCCAGTCTGTAAGGCTTTTGAAGAAAATTGCATCGATATGAATTTCTGATATCTGTACCATCAAGATAAATAGCCCAGTGTTATAAACTTTAGAATACTGCCCCTGACTGAGCAGAGTTGGAAGCAGTTTCAACCATGCTTGAGTGAATGCCCATGCATCTGTAGATTATGAAAAGATTCTCCTCTAATCAATGAATTCTCAGAGAGATTTGTCAAATATAGACATAAATTCCCCAATATGACTGTACTTTGAGGGATCAAATCCCTCCTTGAATGCCTTTGATTGGGTGATGACTTACCCAACGAAATACTCAACATGCTTTCTCCTACTCAATAGGGTCTTGACAAATCTTTTCTTCATCTTATGCTCACAGTTAAATGAGAAGCTCCCGGTGTTATGAAGACAACATAACCTTAGGGTGGCTGACTTACGTCTTGAAAATAAGTTTCTTCACGACCAGACTTCTCGACTTAAACTACTTCGTTCTCGAGCAAATACTTGAAGCAATATGTCCCTTGGGACCAACTGAAAGTAATGCACCACTGCTCGACAGAGACTCCAGGAAATCAACTTTTGAAATTTGTTTCAGATCATTTCTCAAACTGGCATTCCTTTTACTCAACAGAGTCAGTAGAAGGTCTGCCCCAGATTAAGATCATCTTCAAAAATGATTTGTGCTTCAACAGTATCTCGAAGCAATTTGTCCCTCGAGATAATCAAACTTCCATCTGATGCTCATTATGCAAGCCTACTTTATGTTTAAGCACTTATTCATATGCAAAGAATGTTTATTCTAAGAATTATAATTCTAATGCAAAGCTCATGTTTGTCTTGAAGTTAAAAATTTTTATTGAAAAGGTTAAACATCAAAAAATTTGTGTGAAAGAAATTAAAAATATGGTGTGATACCAACTCAAAAGTTTTAGCAAGCCTCCTAGGAGTTAGATTACCGTATTCTCGTTACAGTTTTGCTTTCAAATTAACCCATTCTTCAGTTAGGACTTTTTAGGGTTGTAACGTGGCCTGGTTCACGATTTTAGAAAAAAAGATTTAAGGCTCAAAATATTTGGTGCCCACCCATTCTCTGTGATGTTCTCCATTCCTACATTTAGTTAACTCTATGCGAGCACTCATCTCTCAAGATAGTTTGTGATGGTTAAGTAGTAAAATGAGGTTTTTTTGGACATGACAGTCACTCACCTCTTTCGTTATTAGTGTCTGATCTCACGACTTTGTTCTTTGATAAGGATTTTTTTTGTAATCCTTTTTCATTTTTCGCTTTCTTTTTGTTTTCCCTAACTTTTCTCTGGACAAATTCTTTTTGATTTTTACTCTGAAGTCCAGCGGGATGCCCTGACTTTTTCCTAAGAGACTTGTTTTTTCAAGTTTCTACTTAGCGGGGATTTTTGTCTCTTACTTTCACCATTTCCTTTTGAACAAGTCATGTGACTTTGAGTTGTTTTCGAGTTTGTTGGAAGTGATTGTGACTGCCTGAGTCTTTGGTAGATGAGGGATAATTATTGTTGTATCATCATCTGTTGACCTCCTAATGTGCGAGAGATACCATTAGGATATCTTCATCTTTGATGCACGCTGCTGACAAATAAGGGTTAACCATTGCGGTTTTGACTTTCCTCAGCCTTTTGAAGGATAACCATTATTATATCCTTAGATGTGCACTCCTTATGAGTTCTGAGCCTTGAATCAGATTAACTGAACACTACCCTGCCCCAGGTTAAATGTGAGGGTTTTTTATGAAAGTAAAAGAAACTCCTACTTCAAGGCTCAAAGGGGTTGACAAGGGTCTATCTCCCTTATATCTCCAGTGTTTGGGAATTTGAAACAAGGCATGTACATCGTCAGTAGGGTTCTTATTCAAAAGCACACCATTTGAAATCTTTGGTATATTACTCATCATCCTCCTTCCAGAGGTATTTTGCGTTATTTATCAAGATTTAAGTATCAACAAGCAAAGAAAAACATTAATGAGTGAATACAGATGGATTAATTCAAGACAAACATATTCAATGCATTATGATTAGTTTTCAAAAATAAGCAAGTTTTTCATACAAGAAAATACCGAACCAAACAAGAAATATTACAAATGAGAATGCAAATGTAATTTGAAATTACCAAGTTGAGGAGACTAGTCTCCGTATGGACTTGTTGCTTCAGACGATGCTCCGACAGTCTTGACATTCACTGAGTCAAAGGAGACTTCAAATCTGACAAACTGGTGCAAAAATTATGGGGTTTTCATCAAGCAGGTCTTGCATCTCATCATTGAATGGTTTACAACCTTCATCTGAATGGCTAAGTGCCCCATCCTGGTAGTAACATCAGATTCCCTCACCACATGTGATGAATGCTTTATCAAGAAAACTTGCATAAACTGTATCACAAAGTATCTTCTACCACAAAGAAGAAATGCCAATCATCTTCCACTACACATAAGAAGCATTCAACTTAGGAGAAAGAGCTTGAAGCGATTTTCCAAACATGGATCGAACCTTGGAAAAGAAGCCAGGAAAGTACCAGACTTCATACTTAAACCCCTTGAAGTCTTCAATATCATAACCAGGTGCCCTAGAATGAGAGACACGTCTAGCATTTGCATCAAAATCAGGAGAGAAATTTGTGGGGAGGATGACCAAAAGCACGAAGCTTAATAAACTGAGCTTCCAACACATGAGGAAGCAACTAGATGCAAGGTATAGAAATTTTATCGACATACTTCTCAAGCTTTTTCTATCTTTGCTGATAAGCTTTGCTCGATGGATTCACTTGGAAACTAGAAACTAGTTGTTGACGAGAAAATCCGAGAACACGTAGTTCTAGATGAGACCCACAAAGTATCTCTCTATTTGAAAAAGGTCTCAATAGGCTGGGGATAAATGACAACTCCTGTTGCAACAACATATATAGGATCAATTTCCTTTGCTGACAATGTCTTCAGAATATCCATACCCGACTCAATTGAGTCTCTAACTAGTTAACTTTTCCCCTTAAGGATTTATGACCATGGACCAAGACCTGCATGTCCATGATAAACAATCCCATCTGATTTTTCATCTCATCCAATTCTCTACAAAGTCATTCCACGACTTTTTCGGATCATTGAGCGGTGAGAAGTCGAGATTCAGAATTCTGAAGAGAAAATATCGGGCCTGAATAAGAATTCCCCATCCTGAGTACCTGTTTTGAATGCATGAAGATGCATGAGGTGAATGGGTGGATGAAATTCCATGTTCAATCATTTTCAAGGAACCCACATGCTTCAATTCTTTTGTAAGTAAGAGATCGACAAACACAACATAATGTTTATAAGCATGATTCCTTGGAAATGGAAATAACATGTGTGTTAACTCTTTTTCATGTATACATTTTTTTTACACATTTCTTTTGTAAAACGTAAATATGCTATGATGCAAGTGCAAAACCATAGGTTCAAAAGTTAAGCATGAAGAAGTGAAAAACACAAGAAGGGGGGGTTGAATTGAAACTTAAAAATCAAATGCAAATGACACGATGATTTTTATCCTGGTTCGCTTGATCTCAAACTACTCCAGTCCAACCGCCAAGGTGATTTCACCTCTCTCCAACGAGGTCTTAATTCACTAATCAAACTGATTATAATTCTACTTCGACAACTGCCAAAGTCTTCTTAAGTACAACCACAACCCGGTTTATCTCAAGGAAATTCACTAACAAAGATAATAATAAATCTGTGTACTAGATATTTTTCGTTACAAAAACTGTATCACAAACTTGTGATGTATTACACAATTTTAGAGAATAGTATGAATATAATTTGCAGCGTTAAGAGATTGTATGTGAGAAGTTGTGTAAATCATGAACGATTTAACCTTGAAGCTTTTTTAAATAGGCGCAGCAATCTGTCCAAAAGGAAACTTGATAATTGGCACTTAATGCACTTTCCATAATATGAAGATCCTTGTCTGTTTATAGTCGTTGTAATTGATACTACTTTGGTGGAAAAGTAACGCTTCAGAACATAAGGAATCTACTTGCTGCTTTGCTTTAGAACTTGGGAAGTCATAATCATAATGTCATGTTTGCAATGTTAGACTTCCGTTCAGAGTTAAGATGTCTTTTTCTTTAGCGCAATTTCTGATCTTCATTCATCAGAACATTCTAATATCAGTCTGCATATACAGAATGAATACCTTTGTAGCTTAACTTTTGATCCACTTCGGTCAGAACTTATGTAAAAAATAGAACACAAATTTAGAGTGCATATTTGTTCTTTGTGTTTGTTATCATCAAAACTCTTACGAGGGTTGTAGAATCAAACTATGTTCTAAAAATCTCCCCCTTTTTGATGATGACAAAAACTAGGATTTTTCAATAAAAATATACAGAACAAAAAGCTTTAGAGAGTCTCCCCCTGAGTTGAGTACTCAGATAGAGATGAAATACTTCCCTGAAGTTAATTCTGATCAGTGCTTTTGATGCATATCCTTCTGTCTTTATCAGAGTTCTGTTCCTGTTATGCTTTCAGAAAAAATAAGAAGTTAAGATATTCATAATGTTTGAGACTTTGTCCTAGTATACTGTTATTGAAAATATCTTACGTTCTCCTCCTTTTTGTCAGGAATCAAAAAGTAATATAGTCACAAATAATTAGAGTCAAAAGGATGATTTGTATTAAAACAGATTTCAATTACATTTCTCACAAGCAGATAAGATAAGATAAGAATACAGAAAACAAGTAAAAAAATCTAAGATGGAGGGGGGAGTCGTGTGAACAACACTTTCAGCAAGCTCTTAATCTGAGTGCTTGTTTCTTCTTGCTTTCCCAGCATACCCTTAATTTCTTTGGTTGTGTCTTCTTGCTTATCCAATCTTGTGTGGATTACAGCATTCTCCTTCTTTAGCTCTTCCAGAGTTTGCATGACTAAAGATGGAGGTGGTGTTTCCTCAGAGGATGCAACTCTTTCGGAGCACTCTACACCATTTTCTGATTCAATTTCTTCTTCAGTTGCATTTTCCTTTTCTTGAACAATAGACAAAGGATGACTATCAGAACATGGTTCAGTAACTTCTGAAGGTTGGTTCTCTTTCCAGGGAGCATTATCCAACAGAAGAATTGACTTCTTTTCCCAGTGACTCAGAACTTGATCTTTGAAAGCTTTCAGCTGATCACTGAAGTTTTGTTCAGCCATTTCATAACTTAATTCTTTCAGCCTCTGGGATTCTGAAGTGAACCATTTTATGAACCGATCCCAATGAGAATCAGAAGCAGCAAGGTTTGAATTTTCTAGACTTGCTTGCTTCAAAGAATTAACCCATTCCATTAAATCTGTTTCAAAAATCACAAGTTCTTTCCAACATCTGTTTTGGTTATTTTTGGTTTAGGTTTGGTAATGGCAATTTTATTGGAAGTTGAAGTTAGGTGATCCAAGTCTTCTAAATCAATGATAGTTCTGAGATGATCATCTGGACAGTTAATGGGAGAGGGAGTAGAAGAATTAGAAATTATGATTGGTGAACAAGGTGTGTTTGATGGTGTGGAATGATAAGGTGAAGGTATTTCTGGAATGTCTATTATGGAGAGAGGTTGACGAACAATAAGAGGCTCTGTTATTCCAGGAATAAGGGTAGTGGTATCAGAGTATGTGAAAGAATTCTGATTGGTTTGCAGTAGCGTGTTGATTTTCTGGTTCAGGGGTTTCAAAGTTTGGATTTTCAGTTTGGAGAGTGTGAGGGTTTTCATTTTCTGGTTGAGGAGAATGGAGGTTTTGATGTTCTGGTTGTGGAGTATGGAGGTTTGGATTTTCTTGGGTAGGTGTTTGAAAGTCTTGATCAAATAGATCAATTTCAGAAAGAACTCTAGCAAGTTCAGGCTGATTTTGTTCTAGATGAGGATTGGGAGATTGAGGTTCGTTTAGGAAGTTGCCAAGGATTACAGAAGGATCAAACTCTATATCAAAGTCTTCGAAAGTTTGAGGTGAGGGATCTTCTGTTGGTTGAGGGGAGGAGTGTTTCAGATGTTTGAAAAGCTATTGATTCTACAACATAAATAAAGGAAGTGTTACCTTTATTTTTAGCAGCTTTGGGTGTCCTCTGAGAAGATCCTTCTCCTGCTGCCTTTCTCTTTCTGGATTTCTTCAACACAACATCTAGAGCTGGCTTGTGCAGATCATGAATGTTAAGTTCTGGAGCTGTTCCATCTTCCTTGCAAGCTTATAAGTATCTGACCACAATCTCTGGTGAAGCATCAATCTCAGAAAATAAAGGAAAATCTTTCAGAGGGATTCTCCTTGATGTGATGACTTCATGAGTAGCAACTGTTGGCTCTTTCTTAATGCTATCAATAATCTTCATCTTTTTCAGATTTTTGGCATTAAGTGGTTTTCCAGCACTTGCCTCCAGAGTGCTAATCTGCTGAGCTTCTGTTAGATGCTCTATCAACCTGTTCTCTATCAGAATATCAGAAATTAAAGTTCCCAGAGGAATCCAATCCCTCTTTGTCCTTTCTTCTTCCCTTGTTTCTTTCACGCTTGTTCTCAGATGATTGAAAAGCAAGTGTGGAAGATTTATTTTGGTCTTCTTTGAAATAAAATACAACAAAAACTGTTGATCAATGTTGATGTAGCCATGAGAGCTTGCTGGCTTCCTGTGGTTTATACATCCCAGAATGATCCTGGCCCAAATTTTGTAGTAATCCTTCCAATCCCTTATCTTGCTGGATGGATGTCCAGAAGTAAAATTAACTCTTGCAATGGCTTTTAGGCCATAACATTTTTCAGCCATGTCGTTGCACCTAACTCCGTCGCCATTGTACCAAATCAATTTTCCAATCAAGTCTTCAGTGATCACAATCTTCTTCCCCATTATGTAAGACGTAACTTGATGATTTGATGAAGTTGTATGAATCCAGAATTCCTTTACCAGAATGGGAAATACTGGACCTAGCAGACGATCAAAGTACCTATTCCAGCCTTGAGCAGTTACATCTTCATACAAATCAAAATCATTTTCCTTTAAGCTTTCAAAATCAATGATTAGCTCACATAAAACTTCAAGAGAATCGATCAGAGTGAGCAAATTTCTTATGGGTTCCTCGTACTTATCAGCTGTTGAAGAAGAACCAGGAGAACTTTGAAGATTTTAGATGCTTAAGGAAGATGCCATTGTTCACACAGTTTGTTTTGAAATTTTTGAGAAAAGGGTTTTTGCAAAACGAAAACTAGAGAAAGTAATAGACGCGAGAAGAAGTGAATGAAATTGTGATTGTGTATTTATAAATAGTTTTGAAAACTTAATCAGTAAGAAAGACAAAATAAATTAATGATTACACTGCAATTATGAATCCTGAAAATTGGGGATTACGTGTAGATACTAAACAGTTACCATTGACATGTGTGTCAATGCATCCAATCAGAGGCTTAGACCCTTCAGAATTTGAACGCGTGTTCAGCCTTAGAAGGTAGCTTGTAAGAGGATGACATATGTTTGATAGTGTGAACTGCATGCCTTTATCTTTGAAATGAGAGGTTCAGATCTTCTCAGATAGATTTTGAAGCAACTGTACTCCTAACTTCTGAAGACATGTTGATCAGTTTTCACAAAGAAAATATAAAGTTCTGAGGTTTACAGAATATGTAAATAAAACTTCTTATTCTGGACATAATTTCATGCTGATATGTTTCAGAATGAAATTAAATCCATCTTTAGAAAGTGGTTTTGTAAAAACATCAACCCATTGATGGTCTGTGTCAATACATTTTAAAGTAAGGTTTCCTTTCTGAATATAGTCCCTAATTAAAATGGTGTTTTATTTCTATATGCTTAGCCCTAGAATGCAAAATTGGATTTCTAGATAAAAATATTGCAGAAGTATTATCACAGAAAATAGGGATGTTACTCGATGTTGTACCCCAAAATTTGCCCTCTCATTTATCAAGATTTTTCTCACAAGACCTCTTGGACTCAAGACAAGATTAGGGTTTGGTCAGCTCAAGACATCACCTTGCACTGATAGCCTGAAATTAGGGTTTGAGTTTGCACAAGGATTTTTGGACTGTCAATGCTTCATGTGACTTTCATACACCATCTTGAACCCCTAATATTGCCCATGTTTAGTTTCAAGCCTTGAATCACATTTTTGCCCAGTCAATTGGACAGTTGACCTAAAAATCAGCTGTATTGGAGAAAAAGTCAACCATGGACAATTTACAGTAAAACTTCATAATTTTTGATCCACAATAACATTTTAGACTCACATGAACCATTTTATCAAGTTTGGATCACAACTCCTCAAGAAATTTGATCAAATCATCAAAAGGGCAAAATGGTCAAAATTAGGGTTTTGACTGAGAAATGGCAATTTCTGATTTTTAACCTAGCCAATGACAAATTTGGTTCAATCATGATTTCAAGGACTCAATAGAATCATCTTGACCTAATCACATAGTTCAAAAGATCTCAAATGCATAGGATTGACAAATGAATTTTGCAGTCAACTGATCAAAAGTCAACTGTGCACTAAAAAGTCAAACTTTGACTTTTTGGTCAAAACCAAGTGCCAAGGGTCATAATTCATCAAGATATGTAAAAATGTGAAACTTGTTGACCAAGAAACCTAAAATTGCAAATTAGGGTTTTAATTTGAAATTTTTCATAACTTAGAATTTTTCTAAGTATGGAAAATTTCTTAGTTTTTCCCAACTGTCCACAACTTTTTCACCATGATGCAATTGGATTAAAAGGAAACTTACAACATGAAAGTTGTAGTCCTCCATGAAATCTACAACTTTGATTCATAAAGTTTTTCCAAAATATGCTTGGATCTCAAGTTATGAATTTGTGAATAGAGGTCCATGAACTAAATAACTTAGTGAAAATTTGCCCTAATTTAGGCAGGTTTTTGACCCAACTTCATGGACATTTTTCACATAGTTCCAAGAGGTATCTCAAAATTCATTTCAAATATGTATTGTATAGCATGTTGCAGGATTTCCAAAGTGTCTAAGAACTCTCCAAGATCATTTGTGGTTAGGGAGAATCGAAGAAGAGAAAATGGCATTTTGTCACTTTTGTTCAAGCCATTTTCACAATGCACCAAGTTGCAAATCTGATCAAGCATGCTTGTACCTTGCATTACAGGTCCTAAATCCCTTCTACACTCCACAATTAAATGCAAACTCATGGGATAATGACTTTATTTTGGCTGTTGGAGCATTGTACAAAGAATAAATCCATTAATGGCATAAAGGGCGCATTGCCATTTTCATAAAGCAAGCTTTTTGCAACTTTGCTATCCTTGAGCCTTGGACCTGTTATTTTGTCACAAACAATGTCAACAGATATCAAGCAAAGAATACCAACCCTCTGCAGCTAGCAAGCAAGCAAGTACAGGCCTTTGGCACAAGTCACTTCACTTTTCTTCAAATACAAGAAAGGTTGCAAAAGAAGTCAGAACTTGCACATATGTTAAAGAGTGTACTTGGCCTCATTCAAAACAACTTCACAAACTTATATCAAGCTAGCACACGAAGGAATAACATCCAAAAAACTCTCAAACTCAAAAAACACAAATTTTTGCCCAAACAGGGCAGCTTCTACAAAATCCTAGCCAACTTCATTTTGGCTCGTGCGTTATGCCTTTCAACCTTTGAAACACTTCATCCAAATAATATCAAAACTATCCAATCCCTTGTCCTGTTGCTGTAACCTCTGTTTCAGACATTGCCATTTTCAAACTTGGAAGTTGCAGATTGACTTGTGCAAGAAGTTCTGGCCATCCACAAAGCCCCATAAGCATTGGAATAGCTTGAAGGAACTTCAAGGAAGCTCACACGATCCTCAGGCCTCACTCAAAGTCCCCACATTGCCATATCCAAATCCAGCTGAAGGAGGTATTTTTCAAAACTTTATCTCTCTATTTAGGCATCCTCATGCCACGATTTGTGAAGCAAAAATGTAGTC
This sequence comes from Vicia faba, assembly GCA_948472305.1. NCBI lineage: Eukaryota > Viridiplantae > Streptophyta > Magnoliopsida > Fabales > Fabaceae > Vicia > Vicia faba. The sequence continues at coordinate 146,842,473 of OX451741.1, forward strand.
CTTAACTTGGTGAAGCTGTACATATGCATAGTTGTCATTTATATTAACTGAGCTAAGAGTATTTGATTGTTGAACATACTAAAAAAATTAGGTCAGAAATTAGGGCTACTGAAATTCTCCATGATCTTTGAGAGTTAGATTATGAATTTTATATCATTGGAATCGTGAGATTCCAAGCTACATTTTTTATGTTGCAAGTTTTTGTTTTTTTGCAAAGAATAGAGAGTTGCAGGTTTGAAAAAAACGCGCGCAGGGAAGAAGCCAAGGACAGGGACGAAGCTGATGATCTGGGCTTTTTGCAACTTTGGCCTTTTTGTTTCTACTTTTTGCACCCCCTTGCATTACTTTTGCACCCGCTTGGCATATTTTGTTTATTTTTCATATTTTCTTTTATATTTTTATATTTATTGTTTTTATTTATTTTTCTAAATCACAAAAATCATGAAAAATATTTTCTTTATTATTTGCATTTTTATTTTATTTTTTATTTTTTTGCATAAAAAATAGTTTATTAGGATATTATATTTGATTTTCTTATAAAAAATTATAAATACATTTAATAAACACCATACATTTTTTATTTTATTATTTCACACATAAAATATTTATTTTCATACATATTTTAATTTTTAATATTTGTTAATAATATTATTTATTATTTCTTTTACAAAAATGGACAAAATAAATAATATAGAACATATTTTTCTTTTAATAAAAAAAACTAGGGTTTCACCCTTTCAAAAATAACAATATTATTTTTCTTATTTTTTAGGACTTAAATAATTTTATTTTCTCATACATAAAACAAATACAAAACATTTTTGCATAAAGACATTTTATTGCATATTTAAATATTTGTATATTTATTTATTTTGCACATAATTCAATTGGGTTGTAATAGTATTTTAGGGTTTTATTTTGTGCAAATATCCCCATTCAAAAACTTGTATCCCCCCTCCCATAATAATTGTTGTAATAGATTAGTTTACTTTACGCAATTTACTGCTTTCATATACCATGTTAGTAAACTAGGGTTTTGCATGATAAGACTAAAAAACAAACAAATAGAATGACCTAATCCAAGACAATCAAAATGCATGAAAATAACACACATTGCACACAAGCACCCTTAGGGTTTCACCCACTTTGTTGCCTAAAAAATGGCCATGGTATGCATGCAAAGTATCTTGGCAAAGCAAAACAAACAGATAAGATCATAGTCCCTCGATGACCTATCAAAAGGTTGCCTAAAACAAAATGATCTTGGTCCCTAAAAATGCTAAAGATACTTGGCAACATTGCTATCATGGTCATACGATGATCCACGCCCGTCCCGTTTAACATCCAAAGATAAGGTTGTTTACCAAATCAATGGTAAATCAACAATGTCAAAGGAATAAAAATGCATAAGAAAGACTTTTGAGTTGGTAGATAGCTTCTAGTTACTTGATCAAATTTCAAAATAATCCTTGCTATTTTCAAACAAACACACACACATTTCAAAACATTTTCAAACACCCTTTAAAATATTGAAACATTTTTCAAAAGACAAACATCTTTGTATACATTCTCACGAACGAGAATCATTACAAATATTGCCTAAACGATGGCCTCTTTCAAAATACTTTCAAAATCACAAAAAGAACCATTTCAAACAATTTCAAAAGCAAAGCAAGTGATCTAAACAAGTAACTAAGAGCCCATGGAAAACCATGGATGAAAAGGGTGATAATACCTTCCCTTTTCATAATCTACCCCCCGAACTCAAGAAAACATCTCAAAGGTCTTTCCTGTGCTTTTTTACCTTTCCTTTTGGATAAAATAAAAGTCGGTGGCGACTCTTGCTAACCGCAACATTTGCAAACACAAACGCAAAACCTCAAGTCAGTTCTCCCACCGCATCACAGAACTGGCGATTCTGCTGGGGAAAAAATATAAAAGTGGGGTTACCTTAGGGTTTAGATCACCTTTATTTTCTTACAATTTCTTGACTTTTTTCTTTACACTTTGGTTCTATTGTTTGGGTTTGAATCCTCTACCCGGATTTGGGAAACATTATAGGTAAATAGCAATACATTGTGGAAACTGTGCGGGGTATACCGACATGGTCTAAGCAATAGCTATGTTAGTGTGACATATTTGTGGGTATCGGTATTCTTTGAGTCAATCAAAGCAAATGCGGGGCCGCTGAGTGATGTCATGAAGCACTAACGAACTTCTAGAACCTTTACTTGACCAACTTGGCCTTTTAGGATGTAGTGAGATGACCGACTTTGGTGCAGTCCGAAGTTGGTAGATACTCGATACTACACTCATTGAGGTTTGGTTCCTTGGAATATTTCAGTCTCCAGTAAAGAGGCTTGAATTGAAACAATGAACAAGGAAACAATCCAGTGATATTGAGCTCCTTAGAACCCGGTTACTATTTCTAGGACAGGTTGAGCCAACTAAACTTCAAGAGGGTACTTACCTATAAACCCCATGCAAGCCTAAACTAGGAACTTGTGTGATTTTCTTGTACATATACACTTGTGCATAACATCATGGACATCATGAACATCATATGCATCCTATAACCATTTCAAGGATTTTAGAGATTCATCTTTGTTCTTGTTTTGTAGGTTATGGATTCACTTCGCAGGAAAAATATCCAAATCAACCTTGTAAGAATTCCTCCACAACTCAAGGAGCTAGCTTCAAGGATTCCTGAGACTTCTCCATTCACCGAGAGACATGATCGTCTACTCAACTTGGTCACTTCCAACACAGAGGAGGATATGATGAAAGTTCTCTTCCAGTTCTTTGACCCTTTGCATCATTGCTTCACATTTCCTGACTACCAACTTGTGCCCACTTTGGAAGAATTCTCTCAACTCTTGAGGATTCCTATTCTCAATAAACTACCCTTCAATGGTACAGAAAGAGATCCAAAGCCAGAAGAGATTGCTCAAGCCCTGCACTTGCACTCATCTGATGTCACAACGCATTGGGAAACTAGAAGTGGTGTCAAAGGCTTCTTGTCAAAGTTTCTGTTTGAGAAGGCCCAAAGCAGTTGGAATTCTCTAGACTTGCAAGCTTTTGAGGAGATTGTAGCTCTTCTCATCTATGGGATGGTCTTGTTCCCTAATCCTGACCAACTTATAGACGTGAGTGCTGTCAAAATCTTCATGTCTCGCAACCCGGTGCCTACATTGCTTGGGGATATCCTTCACTCTTTTCACACTCGTACAATGAGGAAAAAAGGTTTTCTCATGTGTTGCACTCCTCTCCTGGCAAGATGGTTTATTTCTCATCTTCCCCAATCAGTTTTGAAGAATGAGCAAGGTTTGAGGTGGTCACAATGATTGATGACTCTTACCATTCAGATATTCATTGGTGTTCTCGATCCAAAGAGAATGTTATCATCATTGACCGTTGTGGGGAATTTCCTAATGTCCCTCTACTAGGAATTAGGGGAAGCATCACCTACAACCCTTTCTTATCCCTAAGACAGTTTGGTTATGCCCGAAGGGATGGCCCACATGACATGCTGATTCAAAGTTTGGTTTTTGACTTCGACAACGACGAACAAGGACTCCGTCAGAGATTCATCTGAGCTTGGAGGATGCCCAACAAGGTGGATAGCAAGATTCTGGGACACAAGAATTCCATCCCTCTTGATCCTTACCTCAAGTGGGTACGAACCCGCGCCAAAAGTCTTATGATGCCTTATCCCTCCATTCTCTCAGTGATTATAGAGCCTGTTAAGGAAGGAGAGGTTCCATACACCATCCTACATCCTAACATGCCAACATCACTCGAAGACCTACAAAGGAGTTGGATACAACTCAAGGGAGAGCGCGATACTTTCGAAGCCCAATTCTACGCAAGAGAGAAGAAGGTTTTGGAACTCACTCGGCTACTTCACAAAGAGCAGACTCTCAACACCTACATTGCACCAAAGAGGATGCGTAACGTCTTTTTACCTTAGAGTTTTGTATTATTTTTCCCAAGGGGAATTGATGTACTCACAATTCTATCTTACTAATATGACGTGTGTTTCTTTTTGTTTAAAACAAATTTGAATTTTCAAATCCTTGAAAACATTGCATGAATACATATCATTCAGCATATGCATAAACAGATCTTCACACCAGGTTTCCTCATCTCTCTGCTGTTTATTTCAGCAAGATGGATATTGAACAAACGGTCAAAGACTTACAAGCTCAGAATTCATAATTTCAACAATTGCTCATGACCTTAGCCAAGGGGCAGGAGGAGCTGAAGACTTTGCTAGAGAAAGAGAAAGAGAAAAAGAAGAAGAAGCCAAATGGTGTGGTCATCATGGGTAGAAGATTTCAGGGACAAGCCAGAAGGACCTTGGAATTCCCATCAACATCTGAAGAAGGGGAAGGAAAAGGAAAAGGAACGGCAGTACCATCAGATTCTGAAGCAGAAGAAGAGGAAGAAGAGGACTACTATGAACAACAGTACCCTTCGGCCGATGACAAATACAAACACTTGGAAGAACGTCTAGCTGCTATGGAAGTACAGAGAGTATCGGGGCTGGACTTTGAGGAGTTAGGGTTGGTTTCTGGGATTGTAATCCCTCCTAAGTTTAAAGTGCCACTGTTTTCTAAGTATGATGGGGTGTCTTGTCCCAAAATGCACCTCAGATCCTATGTCAGGAAGATTCAACCACATTCTTCTGACAAAGATTTATGGGTCCACTTTTTCCAGGACAGTTTATCAGGACCGCAGCTTGATTGGTTATACCAGTTGGAGAGAGCAGATGTTCACAATTGGGAAGACTTGGCAGCCTCCTTCTATAAACAGTGTCAATACAACGTTGACTTGGTGCCAACCCGTACTCAGCTATAGAGTATGGCTATGGCCACCAATGAGGGCTTCAAAGACTACGGCCAAAAGTGGCGGGATTTATCCGGAAGGGTGCAAACACCTTTATCTGAAAGGGAGCTAGTGGACATGTTCCTGGGAACTCTGTCAGGACCTTTCTTTAATCACCTGATTGGAAGTTCCTCTGCAGGTTTCACTGAATTGATTTTAACTGGCGAAAGAGTGGAAGCCGGTATTAGAAGCGGGAAAATTCAGAAAGATGCGTCTACCTCAGCCGTTGCAAAAAATCCCTTCACTGGAAAGAATGAAGTGTCTGATGTCTATTCCCAGAGGAATCAGGGAAGAATTGAACGACGACCAATAGTGGGGGCTGTTATGATTCAAAATCCTGCATCAGACCAGCCAAGGAACAATCAGCCGAGAAATAATCAGTAAAGGGTGGAAAGGCCTGTAAGGCAACTCACCAAGATAAACATGACTCCTGCTCAAGTCCTACCACATCTCTTGAAGTTGAATCTGGTCATGCTAAAAGAGGCCCCTAAAAATCCTAACATTTCTTCTCCACATTACCATCCCAACGTTAGATGAGCGTACCATTCAGAAAGTCAAGGGCACGACACCAACAACTGTTGGGCTCTGAAGAATAAGATTCAAGATCTAATTGACGCAAAGGAAGTTGAATTTGAAGCTCCTGAGAAGCCGAATGTTATCTCCGCTCCAATGCCTAAGCATGACCACAATGCCAATGCTATTGAGGAGGACAGTGAAGAAGAGGGCAGCCTGGAAGATTCGATATTTCCTACTGTCGGGGGAGGACTGTGCAACTGGGAAGCAAAAGACTTTGTTCCGATTACTTTCATACCGCAGTAATTTATCTTTTCTATTTCTATTGGATCTGTAATAATTCACAAACAATTCTTACTTTTTCAACCTTGTGTCTTACCCGAGGCACAACGGTCCATTTGTAAGGGTCTTTATCTTCATTTCATATGTCATTTTAATGAATCATGGGCGCTTTTCATATTAAAACATTTTGTGCTCATTGTCTTTCTTTTACATTTTGTTGTCTTAAGATGGCTATGCCCTTACACACACCCACACTCACAAATGCAGGTATCCTTCCATTCCAGATCCCATGGGTAACGATACTGCTATAGCCTTCAGTGACTCTAAAGATCTAATCTACCAAGCCAAATACGAAGGTGAGGAAGATTGTGAGGTGCCAAGGGAATTGGCCAGATTACTACAGCAAGAGGAAAGAGAAATTCAGCCTCATGAGGAGAAGTTGGATACAATCAACTTGGGAACTGAGGATGATAAAAAGGAAATCAAGATAGGTGCCAATCTAGAGCCGAGTGTCAAAGAGCGCCTAATTTAGTTGTTGCATGATTATGTTGAGATCTTTGCCTGGTCATACGAAGACATGTCGGGACTCGATACAGACATTGTGGTACATCGTCTACCAACAAGAGAAGACTGTCCACCAGTGAAACAAAAGGTCCGCCGCATGAGACCTGACATGTCGGAGAAGATCAAAGCAGAAGTTATGAAGCAGTTCAATTCTGGATTTATGGTTATTACTTCCTATCCACAATGGGTTGCTAAGATTGTGCCCGTGCCTAAGAAGGACGAAAAAGTGATAATGTGTGTGGATTACATAGACTTAAACAGGGACAGCCTTAAAGATGATTTTCCACTTCCGCACATCGACATCCTGGTTGACAACACAGCTCAACACAAAGTATTTTCTTTCATGGACGAATTCTCAGGCTATAACCAGATCAAAATGGCACCTGAGGACATGGAGAAAACTACATTTGTCACACAGTGGGGTACGTTCTTCTACAAAGTGATGCCATTCGGAATGAAGAATGCCGAGGCAACCTATCAACGCACCATGGTAGCTTTGTTTCATGACATGATACATTATGAGATAGAGGTATACGTAGATGACATGATAGCCCGATCACAAACTGAAGAAGAATACCTTGATCACTTGTAAAAGCTGTTTGTCATGTTGAAGGAGTACAAGCTCAGATTGAACCCAAACAAGTGCACATTCAGAGTCTGGTTCGATAAACTTCTAGGTTTCATTGTCAGCAACAAAGGCATCGAGGTTGATCCTGCCAAAGTCAAAGCTATACAAGAAATTCATGCTCCTCGCACTGAGAAGGAGGTCAGAGGTTTCTTGGGACGCCTAAACTACATTGCTAGGTTCATTTCTCACCTAACGTCTACTTGTGAACCAATCTTCAAGTTGTTGAAGAAAGATCAGGTAGTCAAATGGAACGATGAATGTCAAGTTGCTTTTGATAAAATCAAGGAGTATTTGATAGAGCCTCCGGTCTTGATGCCACCCGTCGAAGGAAGACCGCTAATCATGTATATGACCGTCTTAGAGAATTCAATGGGATGCGTACTGGGGCAGCATGACGAGTCTGGCCGAAAAGAGCATGCCATTTATTACCTTAACAAAAAGTTTACTGACTGTGAAACCAGATATTCACTGCTCGAGAAAACTTCTTGCGCTTTGTTATGGGCTGCTCGCCAGCTAAGGCAGAACATGTTGACTCATACCACTTTACTGATATCTAAGATGGATCCGATCAAGTACATCTTTGAGAAGCCTGCTATATCTGGAAGAATAGATAGATGGCAGATGATCCTAACGGAATACGACATACAATACACGACCCAAAAAGCTATAAAGGGGAGTGTGCTAGCTGATCATCTAGCCCATTAAGCTGTAGAAGATTACCAATCCATGAAGTTCGACTTCCCTGATGAAGACATCATGACATTGGACAAAGTTGAAGATATCATATCATATGACGGACCTAAACAAGGATCTCGATGGACCCTGTACTTTGATGGGGCCTCTAATGCACTTGGTAATGGTATCAGTGATGTGCTTATATCTCTAGAAGGTTTCCATACTCCTTTTACCGCCATACTTTTCTTCAACTGTACGAACAACATGGCAAAGTATGAAGCTTGCATCTTTGGGCTCAAGGCTGCCGTAGACTTGGGAATCAAATCTTTAGATGTGTTTGGGGACTCAGCTTTGGTCATCAGTCAGATTAAAGGAGAGTAGGACACTAAACATCCAAACCTCATCCCTTACAAAGAACATGTCTTGACATTGCTACCACATTTCGAGCAGATTACCTTCGAGCGCTTCTCGCGAGAAGAAAATCATCTAGCAGATGCTCTAGCTACAATGTCATCCATGTTTAAACTTAACTGGGATAACGAGGCTCCCCAACTCACCATTGAACGGATGGACGAACTTGCACACTGTCACGAGATTAATACCGAAGAAGTAGTGGACCAACTGTGGTTTCATGAAGTCAAAAGGTATCTCGAGGTGCAAGAATACCCTGAAGGAGCTTTAGTCAATGACAAAAAGTTCTTAAGGAGATTCTCGACAAAGTTCTTCTTTAGTAATGGCATCCTGTACAAGCGTAATCATGATTCTATTCTGCTCCGTTGTATGGACAAGCTTGAAGCTGAAAAGATCATCGCTGAATTGCATGAAGGTACCTTCGGCACTCACTCTAGCAGGCATACAATGGCAAAGAAGATTCTATGGGCAGGCTATTACTGGTCTACTATGGAAGCTGACTGCTATCAACACTTCCGCACCGGCCATAAATGTCAAATCCATGCAGATAAGGTGCACGTGCCTCCAGTTCCTCTAAATGTCTTAACAGCTCCTTGGCCATTCGCTATGTGAGGAATCGACATGATTGGAGAGATCAAGCCTACAACATCCAATGGACACCGTTTCATTCTGGTGGCGATTGACTACTTCACCAAGTGGGTCAAAGCAGCTTCCTTCGCATCCGTTACTAAGAATGTTGTTTCTCGCTTCATCAAGCATAATCTTATTTGCCGGTACGGTATCCCCGAAAGGATCATCACTGATAACGGTACAAACCTTAACAATACTATGATCACTGACTCGTGCGAGCAGTTCAAGATTCAACACCATAATTCATCCCCCTATCGGCCAAAGATGAATGGTGCAGTCGAAGCTGCGAACAAAAATATCAAGAAGATCATACAAAAGATGACAGTCACCTACAAGGTCTGGCATGAAATGTTACCGTTTGCTCTCCATGGGCACCGAACCACAGCTCGCACATCAACTGGGGCAACACCTTATTCTTTGGTATATGGCATGGAAGCTGTCTTGCCTATCGAGGTTCAGATTCCCTCTTTGAGAATCATGAAGGATGCTGGTTTGAGTGAAGACGATTGGATTCAGACCCGACTTGACCAATTGAACTTAATTGACGAGAAGAGACTTACTGCTGTTTTCCATGGTCAGACGTATCAAAAATAGATGATCAAGGCTTTCAACAAGAAAGTTAGACGCTAGGTATATCAAGTCGGAGATCTAGTGATCAAGCGCATTATCTTGCCATAAAGTGATCCCAGGGGCAAGTGGACTCCTACCTGCGAAGGACCATTTGTAATCAAGAACATCTTTTCTGGTGGGGAAATGATTTTAACCACCATGGACAGCGACGACCTGCCGCACCCTGCGAATGCAGACATAGTCAAAAGATACTACGCATAAATGACCCGCTAGGTTGACACACCTAGGCAAAACAAGGGCATCCCGGTGAATCGAAAACCCGAAAGGGCGGTTCAGGAAAAAATTAGGGATAAATAAAAAATATGTACACCCGGCAAGTTGAAAACCTGAAAGGGCGACTTGGGCAAAAAAGGGTTTCCCGGTGGATCGAAAACCCGAAAGAGCGGTCCAGGAAAAAGTTAGGGAATTAAAGCGTATGACTATATATCATCAGATCACTTTAAGGACAATCTCTTCACTGATAAACTCTGAGCTTCTGATCAATCCAATCATCTCCGGACGAAGCAACAAATGGACAAGATATTCGAAGTTATGGAGGCTATAGCAGAATAGGAGCCCCATGGGATTTCTTTTACACATAGCTATCTTTCTTTGTATAAATTTTTCTCATTTTTATGACACCATCCTCTTACTAGGATGTCTGTCTCCTTTGTACAAAATACTTATTCAAAGTAAATACAAAGACATCTCTTTCAGAGTACAGAAAACTATTTGCCTTTTTCTTTTACACTTGTGTTTTTATTTGCAAAAACGTCCAATGATTCATTGATGAACATATGCATTTGAACATAATTACTGTTTACAAATAAACAGGATGGAAGAGAACAAATACTGACAGACTGAAAGGATAGGAAAACGTCTTTAGGATATTCCATGAGCAATCCCTACAGTACATCATCTAGATCCCTAGCGGAACTAAAATTTCAAACCCTTAATCCCCATCAGAGTTAAAACTTCAAACTCCCAAATCCCCAGCAGAGCCAAAATTTCAAACTATCAATCCCCAGCGGAAATATTTCAGTTTCTCCAAATTCCCCAGCAAGTTGTATTCAAGCTTGGAAATCAATCAGATAACAATTAACTTCTGTCTCTCCCCAACCTAGGATAACTTCCGTAGAATGGCAGACAACCCAGACTCCTGAACCTACTCCCCAGCAGTAAGCCTTCTCCCCATAGAGTTTTTACTTTTAAACAGAATGAAGACCCTCGTTCTTAATTCCCCAGTGAAGTCGCCAAAGTTTTCATTGCTCCCCAACGGAATGAAGATTCTCATTCTTAATTCCCCGCAGAGGTCATCAGAGTTTTCTTTATTCCCCGGCAGAACAAGGATTCCATTTGTGTAACCCCCAGTAGAAGTCATCAAAGTTCTATGGATTCCCCAAGCAGATTACTCAAGCAGTATACGGCATTGCTCGCAACATAATTTTGGTCAATACTCCAACTTCAAGACATGAAGGATCCTTTCATCCCCATAGAAGTTGTCAAGGATTTTTAATCCCCAACAGTCGCCCAGGATTTCTTATCCTCAGCAGTCAAGGGTTTATTTTCCCCGGTAGTAGTCAAGGGTTTTATTATCCCCAGCCGTCAAGGATATTATTTTCCTCAGTAATACAGCAAATCAGCTTACATGCACATACATTACATCCATATATCATAAACATTGCTAAATACATATATTGCATCATACATTTCATGCAATATAACTTTTGTGTTTCAGCTAACATTTTACCCTTTTCAGGATAAGATCAACAGTTATCACTAACAATGTTCAAAGATTTCAGATACAGTACGGATACACTCCAGAAACGGAAGTCATTCTGTTACTCATTTAGATCTCAACTCAAGATACAGTCCAGATACGCTCCAGATACGGATGCCATTATGTCACTTATTCAAATTTCAAGTTCAGATACACTCTAGACACGGAAGTCATTCTGTTACTCAGTCAGATCCTAGTTCAGATACACTCCAGACACGGAAGTCATTATGTCACTTATTCAGATTCTAGTTCAGATACGCTCCAGACACGGATGTCATTCTGGCCCTTATTCAGTTTTCATATTCAGATGCACTCCAGGCACGGAAGTCATTCTGTTACTCATTCAAATTCTAGTTCAGATACACTCCAGAAACGGAAGTCATTCTGTCACTTATTCAATTTCAAGTTCAGATACACTCCATACACGGAAGTCACTCTGTTACTCATTCAGATCCTAGTTCAGATATAGTCCAGATACGCTCCAGACACGGTTGCCATTCTGTCGCTTATTCTGATTTTCCCCAGCTTAGATACGCTCCAGACACGGAAGCCATTCTGTCTCATTCAGACACAGCTTAGATACGCTCCAGACACGGAAGCCATTATGTCTCTTTCAGATACAACTCAAATACGCTCCAGACACGGACGCCATTCCATTGCTCATTCAGATTCAGTCTCCAGATACAGCTCAGATACGTTCCAAATACGGACACCATTCTGATGTTTATTCTTTTTGACTCACGATTCAGCAAGCATTCTTGGATGGCATCTACAATCCCATCTCCAACAAGATTCTATCACCTCTCCAAATGGCATCTTTAATCCCATTCCCTCAACTACACTTTGACGAGTGCAAATTTACGGGCACTCTAGTGTCCAATCATCTTTTACCTTCGATTCACGAACGGCAAAACTCACCGATCTAACTCTTCAGGTTCAAGAAGATTGAACAGGGGAAGCTGTTGTACCCCAAAATTTGCTCTCTCATTTATCAATGTTTTTCTCACAAGACCTCTTGGACTCAAGACAAGATTAGGGTTTGGTTAGCTCAAGACATCACCTTGCACTGATAGCCTGAAATTAGGGTTTGAGTTTGCACAAGGATTTTTGGACTATAAATGCTTCATGTGACTTTCATACACCATATTGGACCCCTAAGATTGCCCATGTTAAGTTTCAAGCCTTGAATCACATTTTTGCCCAGTCAATTGGACAATTGACCTAAAAATCAGCTGTATTGGGGAAAATGTCAACCATGACCAATTTATAGTCAAACTTCATAATTTTTGATCCACAACAACATTTTAGACTCATATGAACCATTTGATCAAGTTTTTATCACAACTCCTCAAGAAATTTGATCAAATCATCAAAAGGGCAAAATGGTCAAAATTAGGGTTTTGACTGAGAAAGGGCAATTTCTGATTTTTAACCTAGCCAATGACAAATTGGGTTCAATCATGATTTCAAGGACTCAATAGCTTCATCTTGACCTAATCACATAGTTAAAAAGATCTCAAATGCATAGGATTGACAGATGAATTTTGCAGTCAACTGATCAAAAGTCAACTGTGCACTGAAAAGTCAAACTTTGACTTTTTGGTCAAAACCAAGTGCCAAGGGTCATAATTCATCAAGATATGTCAAAATGTGAAACTTGTTGACCAAGAAACCTCAAATTGCAAATTAGGGTTTTAATTTGAAATTTTTCATAACTTAGAATTTTTCTAAGTATGGAAAATTTCTTAGTTTTTCCCAACTTTCCACAACTTTTTCACCATGATGAAATTGGAATCAAAGGAAACTTCCAACATGAAATTTGTAGTCCTCCATGAAATATACAACTTTGAATCACAAGGTTTTCCCAAAAGAGGCTTGGATCTCAAGTTATGAATTTGTGAATAGAGGTCCATGAACTAAATAACTTAGTGAAATTTTGCCCTAATTTAGGCAGGTTTTTGACAGAACTTCATCGACATTTTTCACCTAGTTCCAAGAGGTATCTCAAAATTAATTTAAAATATGGATTGTAGAGCATGTTGCAAGATTTCCAAAATGTCCAAGAACTCTCCAAGATCATTTGTGGTTAGGGAGAATCGAAGAAGAGAAAATGGCATTTTGTCACTTTTGTTCAAGCCATTTTCACAATGCACCAAGTTGCAAATCTGATCAAGCATGCTTGTACCTTGCATTACAGGTCCTAAATCCCTTCTACACTCCATAACTAAATGCAAACTCATGGGATAATGGCTTTATTTTGGCTGTTGGAGCATTGTACAAAGAATAAATCCATTAATGGCATAAAGGGCACATTGCCATTTTCATAAAGCAAGCTTTTTGCAACTTTGCTATCCTTGAGCCTTGGACCTGTTCTTTTGTCACAAACAATGTCCACATATATCAAGCAAAGCATACCAACCCTCTGCAGCTAGCAAGCAAGCAAGTATAGGCCTTTGGCACAAGTCACTTCACTTTTCTTCAAATACAAGAAAGGTTGCAAAAGAAGTCAGAACTTGGACATCTGTTAAAGAGTGGACTTGGCCTCATTCAAAACAACTTCATAAACTTATCTCAAGCTAGCACACGAAGGCATAACATCCCAAACACTCTCAAACTCAAAAAACAAAAATTTCTTCCCAAACAAGGCAGCTTCTGCAAAATCCTAGCCAACTTCATTTTGGCTCGTGCGTTTTGCCTTTCAACCTTTGAAACACTTCATCCACATAATATCAAACCTATGCAAGCCCTTGTCCTGTTGCTGTAACCCCTGTTTCAGACATTGCCATTTTCAAACTTTGAAGTTGGAGATTGACTTTGGCAAGAAGTTCTGGCCATCCACAAAGCCCCATAAGCATTGGAATAGCTTGAAGGAACTTCAAGGAAGCTCACACGATCCTCAGGCCTCACTCAAAGTCCCCACATTGCCATATCCAAATCCAGCTGAAGGAGGTATTTTTCAAAACTTTATCTCTCTATTTAGGCATTCTCAAGCCACGATTTGTGAAGCAAAAATGTAGTCCTTAACTTTGTGAAGCTGTACATATGCATAGTTGTCATTTATATTAATTGAGCTAAGAGTATTTGATTGTTGAACATGCTGAAAAAATTAGGTCAGAAATTAGGGCTACTGAAATTCTCCCTGATCTTTGAGAGTTAGATTATGAATTTTATATCATTGGAATCGTGAGATTCCAAGCTACATTTTTTATGTTGCAAGTTTTTGTTTTTGTGCAAAGAATAGAGAGTTGCAGGTTTGAAAAAAACGCACACAGGGAAGAAGCCAAGGACATGGACGAAGCTGATGATTTGGGCTTTTTGCAACTTTGGCCTTTTTGTTTCTACTTTTTGCACCCCCCTGCATTACTTTTGCACCCCCTTGGCATATTATGTTTATTTTTCATATTTTATTTTGAATTTTTATATTTATTGTTTTTATTTATTTTTCTAAATCACAAAAATCATGAAAAATATTTTCTTTATTTTTTGCATTTTTATTTTATTTTTTATTATTTTTTTGCATAAAAAATAGTTTATTAGGATATTATATTTGATTTTCTCATAAAAAATTATAAATACATTTAATAAATACCATACATTTTTTATTTTATTATTTCACACATAAAATATTTATTTACATACATATTTTAATTTTTAATATTTGTTAATAATATTATTTATTATTTCTTTTACAAAAATGGACAAAATAAATAATATAGAACATATTTTTTCTTTTAATAAAAAAAACTAGGGTTTCACCCTTTCAAAAATAACAATATTATTTTTCTTATTTTTTAGGACTTAAATAATTTTATTTTCTCATACATAAAACAAATACAAAACATTTTTGCATAAAGACATTTTATTGCATATTTAAATATTTGTATATTTATTTATTTTGCACATAATTCAATTGGGTTGTAATAGTATTTTAGGGTTTTATTTTGTGCAAATATCCCCATTCAAAAACTTGTATCCCCCTCCCATAATAATTGTTGTAATAGTTTAGTTTACTTTACGCAATTTACTGCTTTCATATACCATGTTAGTAAACTAGGGTTTTGCATGATAAGACAAAAAAACAAACAAATAGAATGACCTAATCCAAGACAATCAAAATGCATGAAAATAACACACATTGCACACAAGCACCCTTAGGGTTTCACCCACTTTGTTGCCTAAAAAATGGCCATGGTATGCATGCAAAGTATCTTGGCAAAGCAAAACAAACAAATAAGATCGTAGTCCCTCGATGACGCTATCAAAAGGTTGCCTAAAACAAAATGATCTTGGTCCCTCAAAATGCTAAAGATACTTGGAAACATTGCTATCATGGTCATAAGATGACCCATGCCCGTCCCGTTTAACATCCAAAGATAAAGTTGTTTACCAAATCAATAGTAAATCAACAATGTCAAAGGAATAAAAATGCATAAGAAAGACTTTTGAGTAGGTAGATAGCTTCTAGTTACTTGATCAAATTTCAAAACAATCCTTGCTATTTTCAAACAAAAACACACACATTTCAAAACATTTTGAAACACCCTTCAAAACATTGAAACATTTTTCAAAAGACAAACATCTTTGTATACATTCTCACGAACGAGAATCATTACAAAGATTGCCAAAACAATGGCCTCTTTTCAAAATACTTTCAAAATCACACAAAGCACCATTTCAAGAAATTTCAAAAGCAAAGCAAGTGATCTAAACAAGTAACTAAGAGCCCATGGAAAACCATGGATGAAAAGGGTGCTAGTACCTTCCCTTTTCATAATTACCCCCCGAACTCAAGAAAACATCTCAAAGGTCTTTCTTGTGCTTTTTTACCTTTCCTTTTGGATAAAATAAAAGTCGGTGGCGACTCTTACTACGCAACATTTGCAAATATAAACACAAAACCTCAAGTCAGTTCTCCCACTGCATCACACTCTCAAATATGTTGAAGTCTTCAAGCTTACTTTTCATCCAGAGCATCTGTCTGCTGCATCCAGCAGCTGCAATGTATTCAGCTTCAGCTGTTGACAACGCAATTATGGACTTCTTCTTGCTGGTCCATGAGATCAGATTATCTCCCAGGAACTGGTAGCTTCCAGAAGTGCTTTTTCGTTGTACTCTGTCTCCAGCAAAATCATCATCATAGTATCCTACTAAACTGTATTCACTGGTTTTTCTATAAAACAAACCCCGGTTAGTAGTACCTTTCATATACTTGAAAATTCGCTTAACAGTTGTTAAGTGAGATTCTCTAGGATCTGATTGGAATCTGGCACATAAGCAAATATTGTATAAAATGTCAGGCCTTGAAGCTGTAAGATATAAGAGAGAGCCAATCATACCTCTGTAGATCTTCTATTCTACCTTTTTACTTACCTCTTCCTTTTCCAGAATGCAAGTGGGATGCATTGGAGTGTTTAATGGCTTACACTCTAAGAGGTCAAATTTCTTCAGAAGTTCTCTGACGTATTTGCTCTGGTGAATGTAAGTTCCTTCTGGATTATGATTGATCTAAATGCCCAGAGAGAATTTGAGTTCTCCCATCAAGCTCATTTCAAACTCTTCCTGCATACACTTAGCAAATTCTCTTACCAGAGAAGGTTTAGTAGATCCAAATATTATATTGTCTACATAAATTTGACAAACTAAGATGTCATTCTTAAGTGTCTTACAGAACAAGGTTGTGTCCACTTTCCCTCTGGTAAATTCCTTTTCTAAGGGAAAGTTGCTTAGTCTTTCATACCAAGCTCTGGGAGATTGTTTCATACCATAAAGCAATTTCTTTAGTTTGAAAACATATTCTAGGTGTTTGGAATTTTCAAACCCAGGGGGTTGGTGCACATAAACCTCTCCATCATTGTAACTGTAATACGGTGGGAGAACTGCCTTGGTTGTTTTTGCGTTTGTGTTCGCAAAATGTTGCGGTTTAGCAAGAGTCGTCACCAACTTTTCTTTTATCCAATATGGAAAGGTGAAAAAGCACAGGAAAGACCTTTAGAGATGTTTTCTTGAGTTCGGGGGGTAGATTATGAAAAGGGAAGATATTATCACCCTTTTCATCCATGGTTTTCCATGGGCTCTTAGTTACTTGCTAGATCACTTGCTTTTGTTTTGAATGTGTGCTTGTGATTGGGGTTTTGAAAGTATTTTGAAAATGCAAATTTGTAATGATTCTCGTCTCTATAAGAATGCATACAAAGTATTGTTTTGAAAATAGTTCAAATAGGTGTTTGTGGAATGTGTTTTTGAAAAAGATTTTGAAAAGGGTTTCCTTTGTAATGGTTCTCATCTCTATAAGAACGCATACAAGGTGTTGTCTTTTGAAAATAGTTCAAAGAGGTGTTTGTGGAATGTGTTTTTGAAAGTGATTTTGAAAAGAGTTTCCTTTGTAATGGTTCTCGTCTCTATAAGAACGCATACAAGGTGTTGTCTTTTGAAAATGTTTCAAGATGAAGGTGTTGGTGTATAAATTTTTTTTTGTTGTGAGCAAGCGAGCAACTAGGAGCGAATCTACCTACTCAAAAGGTCTTAATTGTTCTTTTCCTCCTCCTTTAGATGTTGCTATATTACCATTGTTCTGGTGGGAAGCCCCATCGTTGGATGTGAAGGGACGGACGTTGGGACGTTTGTATAGTCATAGAAAGCAATGTTGCAAGGCATCTTAGCATTTTGTTTTAGGGACAAAGATCATTTGCAAGGCAACTTTGAATAGCGTCATCGAGGGACTATGATCTTGTATTTCGATTGGTTTTGCTAAGACACTCCACATGTGTAACATGACCATTTTTAGGAAACAAGTGGAGTTAACCTTAAGGGTGCTACTGTGCAAGTGTATTTGATTGCATGCATAATTTTGTCTTGAATTAGGGTTTTCTAAACATTGGTTTTAGTCTTGCCATACACACCCTAATTACTAACAATATATGAAAGCAATAAAAGTGCGAAAAATAAAGATTCTATGCTATTACAATCATTAGGGGGATGAGGTGTAAAAATTTACAAATGGGAATTGCAAATTAAATCCTAAGTTACTATTACAACCACATTGAATGGATAAGAATGTACAAGAAATGTAAAATGCTTATTTATTTAAGAAAAGAAATAAGTTTTGTTTAATAAAATATTTTTTGGTCCTTTTGTGTTGAAAGAAATAAAATATAATATGTGAACATGAAATATTTTGGTGTTTTATTTTGGTTAATGAAAAATGAAAGTGATGGTAAAAAATAGAAAAAAAAGAAGAAAGACAGAATCAGCGCAAATGCTAAAAAGAAGAGTTCAGAAGTTCTGACTCTGGCATGCTGCACAAACAAAAACAACTTTAGTAGAAATAGGGAAGTTCAGAAGTTCTGGATCCGCTGGGAACAAAGAAGTTTTCAAAAGTTCTGATGCCACTGACAAAACTTCGTCTCCCTCTCCATGCTAGTCAGAACATCTGCAACTTAGTCATTTCTTAACAGAACAGAAGTTACGCATATAACCGTTATGACTAGTTTCATAATGTTTCAGAAGCAAGAGATATCAGCAATATAGATCAAAAGCAAACGTGAATTTGCTAATCCTAATTCTGAGTCCTAATTTCCTCACGAAGCTCTAAACTGGAATTCTCTCTACTTAGGCAGGAAGATGCATGAAATCTCAGAATATGTACATCATCAGAATTAGAATATCTACATTGTATTTTAAACATGCAAAAATCTAACAATGCCTAAGTAATATGATGAGAGTCAGCAGAAACTTACCTTGCAGCTGGGAAAGATTATGTGAACTGGAGGTTGGTCCTGAACTCTGGTGATGTCCTGAGCAACTTCTTCTCGTACCCAGCAGGTTGGAAGTTTTTAACGTCTGGAACAGCCAAGGGGTAATGTTCTGACTCTTTTGAGGTGGAGGTGGATGAAAAGTGTATTACAGTATGAATACAGAAGTTAGGATAGCTTCTAATATGCGAATCAGAAACTCTGTGGATGGTTTTAGTCAAGAAACACTTGAGAGCAAATGTCGTTTGAATGCAAGGAATCAAAAGTTAACAAGTTTTGTATGTTGTGTTTACAGTTTTTGGACTCTTGGAATTTTTGCAGGGGTACAATGTTTTTCTTTCTCAAAATTTCTGACCCCTTTTCAATGGCCAATGGAGTTTAATTTATAGGCAAAGGTTTTGTAGTTTGGATAGGTCAAGTGGCACCAACGTCATATGCTAGATGCTGACTTACTCTTGAAGTAAGCTTAAACAAGCATGGTTCAAGGCACAAAGTAGGATGGTTAGGAGGTTTAGCAGCGCTTAAGATGGATTTGTCAGCATGAATTAAGGAAAAGAAAAAGCAGCGCATGGGCCTAGCACACTTTTGCACAAAAATCTTGCTTTCCCAAGACAGTAGGGGTACACGTGGGGGAAGTCCTTTGGCCAGAACGTGAATGAATTATGCTTGGTCCCGAATGTTAAGATACCTGTAAAGTTTAAGGTCCCGAAGTTTGAAAAGTACAAGGGAAACACTTGCCCTCGTGCCCATCTGGTGATGTATGTAAGGAGAATGTCTACTCATATTGATGATCAACGTCTGCTGATTCACTTTTTTCAGGATAGCTTGACCGGTGTTGCGTTAAAGTGGTATATGAGTTTGGATAGTGTCAACATCCATACTTTCAGTGACTTGGGAGAAGCGTTCATCAAACAATACAAGTACAACATGGAAATGGCACCTGACCGTGATCAACTCAGGGCAATGGTTCTTAAATACAGGGAATCATTCAAATAATATGCGCAGAGATGGCGTGATGTAGCCGCCCAAGTGATTCCTCCCATGGAAGAGAAGGAGATGACTAATATTTTCTTGAAGATTGTGGGTGCTATCTACTACGATAGGATGGTAGCGAGTGTGCCAAGTGACTTTACTAAAATGGTAGGCATGGGTATCCGTTTAGAAGAGGTTGTAAGAGAGGTTCGTTTAACGAAAAATGAAGGATCTGGAGGTGTGAAGAAGCCATCTTATGGGTTTACCAAGAAGAAGGAAGGTGTTGTACCATAAAATTTTCCCTCTCATTTTACTCAACACATGCCCATTGAGATCCTCAACTTGCTCAAGAATGCCCAATAGTTGACCAGACAAACTCTCTCCTAAGGCTATGTACCACAAACTAGGGTTTCCATTTTCATCAATATGGGTGAACTCCAAAGACCTAATATGCTCTCCATGGTTCTAATATGTTCTCAAGACCCTTCATGTCAAATTTCAAGCCTTGCACAAGAATTTTGCTCAGTCAACTGCTCAGATGCTTGAGAATCGACTATATTAGGTCAAAAGTCAACTGTGGCCCACATACAGTCAAACTTCAAGACTTTTGGTCAACATCAACATTTTGAAGTTATATCCATCATTTGATCAAGGTTTTATGATGATTCCTCAAGGAATTCCCCAAATTCATCAAAACCCAAAAGTTGCTAAATTAGGGTTTCTCAGGAAAAGTCAACCAAACTTTGACCAAGCATAACTTCCTCATACTTTATCAGAAATTTTCCATCCAAGGATCATTTTGAAGAGGATGCAATTCCATACAATTAATCTTCAGCCCTCAAGTTCAAAATATTCACTCATCAAAAGATATGAATTTCCACATTATAGGTCCTTTTGAAAAGTCAACAAAAACACTTTTTGGGTCAAAGCTTCTTACATGAATATGGAAGACCCAATTGATATGAGACCAAAAGGGTTGTTTAGGGGACATTCTAATATTTCTAAAAAGTCCAAGAACCCCTCTCTAGGGTTAAAATTGGAAGAGATATGCCTTGTCAAAGTTGACCATTTTTGCAAAATTGCCAAAGTCAAATGTGCTCAAAAATGCACTTTTTGTTAAATGGGCCTAACTTTTTATGCTTGCACCTTACTCATAACATGGTCCACGACCCAAATATTCACCCATACATTGTTTGCTTCATTTTCCATTTTATTTTTATTTTTTATTATTAAAAATTCAAATTAAATCAAATAAATGATAAATAATAGCAAAGATTTGTTTTGATTTGATTTTTGGACAGGATCACAAGATAATTATGTTGACATATCAGAATCAAATCGTATCAAGATGGATTGGCACAAGAATGGTATGATTAGGCCTAATTTGGAAACAAATCACACAAAGGAAGAATGAGATCAAATCTTCAAAAATTCCAAAGATACCAGTTGTTTTTATAACCCTAATTCCTTTAGGGATATATAATGAACAAGACCAAGCACAAAAACAAGGGTTAGCAGTCGTGGAAAGCACAAGAACAAACTCAATTTTTTTGCAAAAAGTAGTGAATCGGTTTCAAGCTTGGAGGCCAATTCAAGCCATTCTAATGTTGCCAATAGATTGCTGGACATCTCAGGAATGTAACTGGATCAATTGCAAGCTTGTTCACGCCCAAAAACGCCGCTACAGACCCACGATTTGCCTTCCCTAGCTTGAATTGTATTTTGTAATTTATACATGATTAACCATTATTGAACATAGCATTGTGTTTGTATGAGCTTTTATAATGTTTTGGTTTATGTAATTTTGCGTTTTGATACATATATCCATGACTGCCATTACTAGGGTTTGTCCTTGTGTTTTGGGGTTTTGTCATACAGGTTAAATTGGCCAATAAAAAGGGCACCATGATGTTCGTGGATTCAAGACAAACGGAACCATGTAATTAGAATTTATTTATCATGCGTTTTCTTGATTGTTGAAGTTTACAGGTTTTCAACTATGGAAAAGTGTCAGTGGGTATAAGTCTTACCCCTAAGACGAGAGTCTCAACGAAGGATACGGTGACTTGTCACCACCTGATTGGCCATTTTGAATTTCGCGCGCGTTTGTGACTCAGTTACCTTGATTTATATATTACATATTATTATTATTATTATTATGGTAACAAACAAAACATGTGGCCTAGTTGGTGAAGCGTGCATTGCAATGAGTGGGAGGACCTGGGTTCGATCCCAGGTCCCAGCAATTTTCTTTGTTTTAATTCTTCTTTGCAGATCCTATACATCACCATCCCAAGTGTCCACCATACATCCATAACTATAGCCACTGGACCGTTATGGATCGTTACCAGCACATATCCAACACCTTCTAATACGCCAGCATACGGTAGACACTCCTGATCCTCATACACATGATCCAGCATTTGTTTGGGCTTAACTAACATGGGCTTGAAGTGAAATTCAGAAGCTACCTCCTCCATTTGGGCCTAGACCCCTTAGGCTATTTCGTTCTTTTTTTCAATTTTATTATTTTATTTTTGGTTTAAATTATTTTCTTTTTTAAAATAACACTCAAAAATCATTATTTTTTTATTTAATCAAAAATCACAAAAAACATCAAAAAATCTTTTTTATCATAAAAAAATATGTTGTACTTTAATTAATTAGCTTAATTAAATTAGGGCAATTTAACCTTGTTTTTCATAATTCAAAATAATTAGAATTAGGGTTTAATTTTGTACATAACTTAATTTTTTTCAAATAGTAACCTAATTATTTTCTCAATTAGATTTTTAGGTTTTCTCCAATTATCCTCGCATCTAATTCGTTGCGTGCATTTTAATTACTTTTTTTTTATTATTTTTGTAATTTCTCCGAGGTTTTAATAGACTTAATTAGGGTTTTAACCTTCCGCATTTTTATTTTATAGTCTAAATAATTATGTATCTGCGAAAGCCATGTAATAGCTAGAACTTTAAGCTTTCTGCATTTTAATTTCCGCAATTATAAACTATTAGATGTATGCTAATAGGATTGTATGGAAAGAATGCTTGAAAATTAAAACGGTAGATAACCTAAATGTGCAAAGACAAATTAACTAAAAATTACACTCGTACATGCTCACTCCTAGGGTTTACTCCATTTCGGTTTCCTTCAATTAAACGGTCATGAAGTATAGGGTTTGTTAGTGGTCGTCCTCTAGCCCTGAAAGATCTCAAATGACCCATTCAGATGTTTCCTCGGAAAAAGATCTTTAAGGCTTCAAGGTGATTACTAACACCTCCTAACATTGCTTTTGTGACCGTGTATGTCCCTTCAAACGTCCTTTAAAACTCCAACGACGGTGCTACCTATTCCTTAATAATGGGATAGCGCTGTCTAAAGGAAAACGAACAGACTTTTTTCGAGTAGGTAGAAATCTCTTAAGTAGTTGCTCAATCAATCAAACAAAACTTTTCACACAAACATTTTTTCAAAACAATTTTCAAAACAGCTTCGTCACACCCTTGAGGATTGATACAAGGGTTATCACGAAGTAAACTTTTTTTCAAAACAAGCACACACACAAGAAATTTTAAAAAATATACAAAGTACCTAAGAGCCCATGGAAACCCATGGATAGAAAGGGTGATAACACCTTCCCTTTCTATATCTACTCCCCGTACTCAGAAATATTCTCGAAAAAAGTTTTTCTGTTCTTTTTCCTTTTCCTTAGTTGGATAAAATAAAAGTTGGTGGCGACTCTTGCTTACCGCGACATTTTGCAAACAAAAAATGCAAACCAGTATAACAGTCGGTTCTGCCACCGTATCACAGAACTGACGAATCTACTGGGGATAAAATAAAGTGGGGTTTACCTTAGGATCTATGTCATTTTAAAATTGCTTTCTTGTTTGTTTTCTTTATTCTTAAAGGGTTTTTGTTTGGGTTACTATAGATCCTACACCCGGATCTGGGGGCACTTTTTAGGTAAACAACAATAGATCGTGGAGACTGTACGGCGTAGACCGATATGGTTTAAGTGATGGTTGTGTTGGTGTGGCACTTTGTTTGGTATCGGTATCCTTCGTGGGGAAACGAGAAGAATATGGGGCCTCCACATGGTGTCGTGAAGCACTAACGGACCTTAGAACCTTAGTTGAAAAAACTTGGCCATTAGAAAGTAGTGAGATAGCCGACCTCGGTATGGAGCTGAGGATTGGTTGATACTCGATGCTACACTCATTGAGATCAGACTTTCAGGATATTTCAACCACAAGAGAAGATTGCTTGAGCTTAAACAATGCCCAATAAAGGATGGTCAGTGATATTGAGAATCTTTAGAACCCGGTTACTTTTTAAGACAGGTTTGAAACCAACTAAACTTCAGGAGGGTATGACCTTCAACCTCATTCAAGCCTTAAACCTAAGAACTTGGTGTGATTTGTCTGTGTTTACTATACCTGTGGTTTATCATGACATCATGCATCATAACATAGCATCCATTCTTATTGCACTAACCATTTCAAGGACCAAGAGAATTTATCTTTGTTTTGTTTTGTCGATCATGGCTTCCGTTCATAGAAACACTATCCGAATCAACTTTGTGAAGATACCTTACCAACTCAAAGAGCTAGTATCAAAGGTTTCCAAAACTTCTGCGTTCACTAAGAGACATGTTCGACTTCTCAACCTAGTTACTTCAAACTTTGATGAAAAGATGATGAGTGTACTCTTTCAGTTCTTTGATCCCAAGCACCACTGTTTCAACTTTCCAGACTATCAGTTGGTGCCTACCATGGAAGAATTCTCTCAGCTGTTAGATATGCCCATTCTTGAACAGTTGCCTTTCACTGGTCTGGAGCAAGTTCCTAAGCTAGAAGTCATGGCCTCAACTTTGTATCTGAAACGGGTCGACGTGGTATCCAATTGGGAAACAAGAAGCGGAGTCAAGGGTTTTCTAGCCAAGTTCCTGATAGACAAGGCCCAACTGTTTTGGGATGATATGGATTTTCAGGCTTTTGAGGAGGTCTTGGATCTTCTAATCTATGGGGTAGACCTATTCCCTAATCCAGACTCATTCATAGATGTGAATGCTATCAAGATCTTCCTCTCTCGGAACCCTGTGCCTACCTTGCTCGGAGATATTTTGCACACTCTCCATACTCGTACCATGAAGAGAAGAGGGGTCCTTATGTGTTTCATGCCATTGTTGTCGAGGTGGTTTATTTCTCACCTCCCTAAGTCCGTAATGAAGAATGAAGAAGGTTTGGATTGGTCACAAAGGATAATGTCACTCGCTCACATGGATATTCTCTGGTGTTCCCGAGCTATAGAAAACACTACTATTACTGACCGCTGCGGGGAGTACCCTAATGTCCCGTTACTTAGCATCAGAGGGGGTATAACCTAAAATCCTTATTTAGCTCTGTGACAATTTGGTTACACTCGAAGAGATGGTCCCCATGAGTTACTTATCGAGGGCATTGTATTCAACTATGAGGAAGATGTTCAAGAGTATCGCCGAAGGTTCATACGAGCTTGGGGCATGGTAAACAGATCTGGCGCCAAGGCTTTGGGGCCAAAGGCTTCCATTCCTGTGGAACCTTACCTCCAATAGGTACGAGCTCGCGCCCAGAAACTTATAATGTCCTATATGACCATTCTACCAGTGATTATGGAACCCACTACTGAAGGGGGTATTCCTTACACGATTTTCTATCCTGATATGCCCATGATGATCTTGGAGAATTACAGAGGTCTTAGATTCAGTTGAAGACAGAGCGGGATACTTATAGGGATCAGTTCTATGCCCAGGAGAGGAAGGCTTTAGAGCTCACAAAGAAGCTCCATGAGGAAAGAGGACTCAATGTCTATCTCGGCACGAAGAGGAAGCAACCATGGGAATTTTGATTTCTTTTCTAGTTTTAGATTTGTTTTTAATTGTAACTCCTAAAAGGCATTTGAACTTTAAATTCAGCTAATAAAATCTTTGTTTCATTGTGGTTCGCAAATTTAAATTTCCCAAAGTCTTTGAAATCATTGCACGCGCATCCCATTCATAACATTGCATGTACAGGTACCATTATAGGTTTCTCATCTTCTTCGCTGTTTATTTCAGCAGAAATGTCTTCCGAACAAAGCATCAAGGACCTTCAGGCACAAAATGCCCAATTCCAACAAATGTTCATAAATCTGGAGAAAGGGCAGGAGGATCTGAAAGCCCTCATCCTGAAAGAGAAAAAGAAAAAGAAGAAGGCTGCCAGTATTCTGAATATGGGCAGAAGGTTTAGAGGGCCATTGAAGCAACAAGTCGATATGACCTCTTCATCCAAGGAAGGGGAGAATCAAAAAGAAGAGACAAGGGAGAAGGATCCCAGTCCTGAAGTTTCTGACAATGATACCGAATACAATGATGAGCAGTATCCTCCCACTGAGGATAGATACAAGCAGTTGGAAGATCGATTGAGTGCTATGGAAGTTCAGAGGATACCTGAGCTGGATTTTGAAGAATTGGGATTTGTGTCGGGAGTGGTCATCCCGCAGAAGTTTAGAGCTCCAATTTTTGCAAAGTATGATGGGGTGTCCTGCCCAAAACTCCATCTCCGCTCTTATGTCAGAAAGATCCAGCCCCACACCGCTGGTAGAAATTTGTGGGTTCATTTCTTTCAAGATAGTATGTCAGGGACTCAGCTTGAATGGTTCTACCAACTGGAGAGAGACAATGTCAAAAATTGGGAAGATTTGGCTGCTGCTTTCTATAAGTAGTATCAATACAACGCCTACCTTGCTCCTACTCATACTCAACTCCAGAGTATGACCATGGGGGCGAGTGAAGGCTTTAAGGACTATGCATAGAAGTGAAGAGACTTGGTTGGAAGAGTCCAACCCCTGTTGTCTGATAGGGAGTTGGTTGATATGTTTCTGGAGACGCTATTTGGTCCATTCTTCAATCATTTGATCGGAAGCTCGTCAGCTGGTTTCACCGAGCTGATTCTGATTGGAGAGAGAGTAGAAGATGGGATTCAGAGGGGCAAGATACAGAAGGATGCCTCTTCATGTTCGGTAAGGAAGCCTTTTGCTGGTAAGAAGGAAGCCAATTCCATCTATAGCCCGAGGGGTCAAAACAGAGCTGAACATCGTCATACAGTAAGTGCCGTAATGATACCTAGGCCTACAGCCGCTCCATAACGCAACAATCAACCAAGGGTGGAAAGGCCACAACGGAATTTTACTCGAATCAACATGACACTGGAAGAAGTTCTACCCCATCTGCTGAGATCCAACTTGGCATCCTTGAAAGAGGCTCCCAAGAATCTGAATACCACATCTCCCCGATTTAATATGAATGCTCAGTGTGCCTATCATTCTGAAAGTCCTGGCCACGATACCAATGACTGTTGGGCTCTAAGAAATAAGGTACAAGATCTGATCAAAGCCAAGGAAATTGAGTTCGACGCTTCAGAAAAGCTTAATGTCATAACTGCTCCCATGCCTAAGCATGGTCATGGAATTAATGATGTTGATACCGACCTGTTTGTGACCTTGGTGGATGAAGTTTCTACTCCTCTCATGACTGTGATGAAGAATTTGTTGTTGGCCGGTTTATTTCCGGGTTGTGGTGAAGGTTGCCACATATGTTCATTTCTACCTTCTGGTTGCCATTTGCTGAAGTCAGGTGTTCAACGCCTGATGGACAACAAAGAAATTTTGTTCAAGAAAACTTTGGTTCTCGTTATTCCATCTGAAGACATTGCCATTATAGCCATTTCCACCAATCCTCCCAAGGTCTCCTCGAGAATACCTATTAGGATTACATCTTCTCCAAGAATCGCTCCGCTAATAATCATTGTTCCTGGTCCTGTCCCGTATGTCTCAGACAAAGCTGTCCCTTGGCATTATGGTGGCGATGTGTAATATCATGGCATTAAACAAGATTTGAAAAATGAAGAGGCTGATCCTGATATTGGTAACATTTTTGGAACCAGCAAGGTTACCTGAAATGGAAGGGTCTTCTCTCCCGAGATTTCCCCTAAGACTGTCAACAGGCCTATTGTCATTCCATCTGTTGTTCCTGTTGGTACGTCAACTACAGCTTCTGTTCTTACTCCAATTATTACCCCTGTCGGAGAATCATATGATACCCGCGGCAAAGAAGTTATAGGTGAGCCTTCCCGGACGAAGGCGCCTAGAAAAATTATTATGGAAGCCTCTAAGCAAGAGATAGAGGAAATACTCAAAATAATCAAAAAGAGCGACTACAATGTGGTCGAGCAGCTGGGGAAGACCCCCTCAAAGATATCCATGTTATCTCTGTTGTTATGCTCCGAAGCCCATGTGAAGGCTTTGATTGCATTCCTCAAAACTGCGCATGTGCCGCAAGAGACTTCAGCTGATCAATTTAAAGATTGTGTGGCCAGCCTGACTACTGACAATGGGTTGGGTTTTTCAGATGCAAACTTGACACCGAAAGGAAGGAAGCATAATGATGCTCTGCATGTCTCGATTGAATGCAGTGGCACCACTATGGCTCATGTGTTGGTAGATACTGGATCTTCGCTGAATGTTCTGCCCAAGAAGGCGTTGGACCGGTTGGATTGCGAGGGTTTGACTTTAAAGCCTAGTAACATTGTGGTGAGGGCTTTTGATGGGTCGAAAAGAATGGTGCACGGGGGGGTGGACATCCCTGTCAAAGTGGGTTCTTAGACCTTTGGGTCCACCTTTTATGTGATGGACATCAGGCCATCGTATTCTTCTTTGTTGGGTCGTCCTTAGATCCACGAGGCTGGGGCAGTTACTTCCACACTACACCAAATGCTGAAGTATCCGATAAAAGGGAAGATTGTCACTGTGTGGGGTGAAGAGGAGTATATGATGAGCCACCTCAATTCCTTCCGGTATGTAGAGATGGACGGGGAATTCATAGAAACTCCTTGTCAGAACTTCAAAGAGGTCCCTCAGATATTGGCATCGACTGAAACTATTACCAACAACAAACCTCCTATGAAGATGGTTTCTCTCAAGGACACCAGGGACGTAGTTGAAGAAGGTGGGTGTAGAAATTGGGGTCAGCTCCCTGATTTCACTCACAAAACTAAAAATTTTGGTTTGGGCTTTACTACAGGGGCTCAAAGGGTTGTTCGACGCGCTCGGGATGGAGGACCTCCCCTACACATCAGTAATCAGGGAATTAATGTCATTGAAGATAGCAAGGAAGACTCAGACATTGACAGCTGGATCTACCCAACTACCAATGTTGGACCGAGTAACTGGACGGCTAGGAACTTTATACTAGTTTATTTTATTCCGCAGTAATTGTCTTACTTGTTTTGAGATTTGTAATAAACAATTTAAAACTTTACGGCCTTGTGCCTTGCCCGAGGCACATTGGCTTTGCTTGTGAGGGCTATTATTTGTCATTTCATATATCATTAATAAAGCATTGGACGTTTCTTGCATACAAATTTTGCGCTCTCTATTTTTTCTTTTATGTTTTCACTTTATCAAAACAGTTATTCTCTTACACACACTCACGTATCATACTGCAGATCAATATCCACTCTGGATCCCATTGATAACACCTCTGCTATTGCCAGTTATGACTTCAAAAATACGATCAACCAAGCCGAAGATGAAGGTGAGGATGATTATGAGGTGCTTGGAGAACTTTCTAGACTATTACAACAGGAAGAAAGGGCCATACAGCCTCATGAAGAGTCGGTTGAGACATTGAACTTTGGTACAGAGGAAGACAGAAAAGAGGTTAAAATAGGTGCAAATCTGGAGATTAGTGTCAAACAGCGGTTGATACAAACGTTTCACGACTATGTTGAGATCTTTGCATGGTCATATAAAGACATGCCAGGTTTAGACACCGATATTGTGGTTCATCATCTTCCAACCAAGGAAGACTGTCCTCCGGTTAAACAGAAAGTTCGTCGTATGCGTCCTGAAATGTCAGAGAAGATCAAGGCAGAGGTCATGAAACAGTTCGACGCAGGATTCTTAGTTGTCACTTCTTATCCACAGTGGGTTGCTAACGTCGTTCCGGTACCTAAGAAGGACGGTAAGGTACAGATGTGTGTGGATTACAGAGATTTGAACAGGAAAGCCCCAAGGATGACTTCCCACTTCCTCACATTAACGTTCTGGTTGACAACACCGTGCAACACAAAATCTTCTCCTTCATGGATGGTTTCTCTGGCTACAACCAGATCAATATGGATCCTGAAGACATGGAGAAGACAACCTTCGTCACGCAGTGGGAAACCTTCTGCTACAAGGTGATGCCTTTTGGGTTGAAGAATGTTGGGGCAACTTATCAGCGTGCCATGGTCGCTTTGTTCTATGATATGATTCACCACGAGATCGAAGTCTATGTTAATGACATGATAGTCAGGTCTCAAACTGAGGAAGAGTACCTTGATCATCTACAAAAGTTGTTCGACAGGTTGAAGATATATAAGCTGAGGTTGAATCCGAACAAGTGCACCTTCGGGGTAAGGTCTGGTAAACTTCTGGGTTTCATTGTCAGCGATAAAGGCATCCAAGTAGATCCTGCAAAGGTAAAGGCTATACAAGAGATGCCAGCTCCCCGTGCAGAGAAGGAAGTTAGAGGTTTCTTGGGACGCTTGAATTATATCGCCAGGTTCATTTCACATCTGACTGCTACTTGTGAGCCCATCTTTAAGCTTCTGAAGAAAAATCAAGTGGTAAGGTGGAATGATGAATGCCAGACCGCTTTCGAAAGAATCAAAGAATACCTTCAAGAACCACTAATTCTGATGCCCCCGGTTGAAGGAAGATCTTTGATTTTGTACCTGATAGTGCTAGACAATTCAATGGGGTGTGTGCTGGGGCAGCATGACGAGTCTGGTTGAAAAGAGCATGCAATATACTACCTTAGCAAAAAGTTTACCGACTGTGAGACAAGATACTCACTGCTCGAGAAAACTTGTTACTCTTTGGCATGTGCTGCTCGCCGACTAAGACAATATATGTTGACCCACACTACCTTGTTGATATCGAAGATGGATCCGATCAAGTACATTTTTGAGAAGCCTGCACTCTCCAGAAGAATAGAAAGATGGAAGATGATTTTAACTGAGTACGGCATAAAATATACAACCCAGAAAGCGATAAAGGGGAGTGTTTTGGCTGATCATTTGGCTCATCAGGTCGTGGATGACTACCAGTCCATGAGCTTTGAGTTCCTAGATGAGAATATTATGCTGGTGACTGACTATGAAGAACCTGGACCAGATGAAGGACCTAAGGAAGGATCCCGATGGTCTATGTATTTTGATGGAGCCTTAAATGCACTGAGTAATGGTATTGGCGCCATAGTCATATCTCTCGAGGGCTGTCATACTCCGTTCACTGCCCGATTATGTTTCAACTGTACCAACAAAATAGAGGAGTATGAAGCATGTATTATGGGTCTTCGAGCTGCTATCAACCTAAGGATCAAGTTCTTGAGTGCTCAAAAATGCACTTTTTGTTAAATGGGCCTAACTTTTTATGCTTGCACCTCACTCATAACATGGTCCACGACCCAAATATTCACCCATACATTGTTTGCTTCATTTTACATTTTATTTTGATTTTTTATTATTAAAAATTCAAATTAAATCAAATAAATGATAAATAATAGCAAAGATTTGTTTTGATCTGATTTTTGGACAGGATCACAAGCTAATTATGTTGACATATCAGAATCAAATCGTATCAAGATGGATTGGCACAAGAATGGCATGATTAGGCCTAATTTGGAAACAAATCACACAAAGGAAGAATGAGATCAAATCTTCAATTTTCCAAAGATACCAGTTGTTTTTATAACCCTAATTCCCTTAGGGATATATAATGAACAAGACCAAGCACAAAAACAAGGGCTAGCAGTCGTGGAAAGCACAAGAACAAACTCATTTTTTTTGCAAAAAGTAGTGAATCGGTTTCAAGCTTGGAGGCTAATTCAAGCCATTCTAACATTGCGAATAGATTACTGGACATCTCAGGAACGTAAATGGATCAAATGAAAGCTTGTTCACGCCCATAAATGCATGCTACAGACCCACGGTTTTCCTTCCCTAGCTTGAATCATATTTTTCAATTTATACATGATTAACCATTATTGAACATAGCATTGTGTTTGTATGAGCTTTTAGAACGTTTTTGTTTATGTAATTTTGTGATTTTGATGCAGATATCCATGATTGCCATTATTAGGGTTTGTCCTTGCATTTTGGGGTTTTATCATACAGGTTAAATTTCCCAATAAAAAGGGCACCATGATGTTCGTGGGTTCAAGACAAATGGAACCATGTAATTAGAATTTATTTATCATGCGTTTTCTTGATTGTTAAAGTTTACAGGTTTTCAGCTATGGCAAAGTGTCCGTGGGTATAAGTCTTACCCCTAAGACGACAGTCTCAACGAAGGAGACAGTGACTTTTCACCACCTGACTGGCCATTCTGAATTTCGCGCGCGTTTGTGACTCAGTTACCTTTATCTATATATTACATATTATTATTATGTTAATAAACAAAACATGTGGCCTAGTTGGTGAAGCATGCATTGCAATGAGTGGGAGGACCTAGGTTCGATCCCAGGTCCCAACAATTTTCTTTATTTTAATTCTTCTTTGCAGATCCTATACATCACCATCCCAAGCATCCACCATACATCCATCACTATAGCCACTGGATCGTTACCAGCACAGATCCAACACCTTCAAATACCCCAGTGCACGGTAGACGCTCCTGATCCTTATACACAAGATCGAGCATTTGTTTGGGCTTAACTAACATGGGCTTGGAGTGAAATTCATCAACTACCTCCTCCATTTGGGCCTACACCCCTCAGGCTATTTCTTTCTCTTTTTCAATTTTATTATTTTATTTTTGGTTTAAATTATTTTCTTTTTTAAAATAACACTCAAAAATCATTATTTTTTTATTTAATCAAAAATCACAAAAAACATCAAAAAAATCTTTTTTTTTCATAAAAAAATATGTTGTACTTTAATTAATTAGCTTAATTAAATTAGGGAAGCTTAACCTTGTTTTTCATAATTAAAAATAATTATAATTAGGGTTTAATTTTGTACATAACTTAATTTTTCTCAAATAGTAACCTAATTATTTTCTCAATTAGATTTTTAGGTTTTCTCCAATTATCCTCGCATCTAATTCGTCGCGCGCATTTTAATTACTTTTTTATTATTTTTGTAATTTCTCCGAGGTTGTAATAGACTTAATTAGGGTTTTAAACTTCCACATGTTTATTTTACAGTCTAAATAATTCTGTATCTGTGAAAGCCATGTAATAGCTAGAACTTTAAGCTTTCTGCATTTTAATTTCCGCAATTATAAACTGTTAGATGTATGCTAATAGGATTGTATGGAAAGAATGCTTGAAAATTAAAACGGTAGATAACCTAAATGTGCAAAGATAAATTAACTAAAATTACACTCGCACATGCTCACTCCTAGGGTTTACTCCACTTTGGTTGCCTTCGGTTAAACGGTCATGAAGTATAGGGTTTGTTAGTGGTCGTCCTCTAGCCCCGAAAGATCTCAAATTACCCATTCAGATTTTGCCTCGAAAAAAGATCTTTAATGCTTCAGGATGATTACTAACACCTCCTAACATTGCTTTTGTGACCGTATCTGTCTCTTCAAACCTCCCTTAAAACTCCAACGACGGTGCTACCTATTCCTTAATAATGGGATAGTGCTGTCTAAAGGAAAACGAACAAATATTTTTCGAGTAGGTAGAAAGCTCTTAAGTACTTGCTCAATCAATCAAAAAAACTTTTCACACAAACATGTTTTCAAAACAATTTTCAAAACAACTTCATCACACCCTTGAGGACTGATACGAGGGTTATCACGAAGTAAACTTTTTTTCAAAACAAACACACACACAAGCAATTTTAAAAAATGAGCAAAGTACCTAAGCGCCCATGGAAAACCATGGATAGAAAGGGTTCTAACACCTTCCCTTTCTATAATCTCCCCCACGTACTCAGAAATATTCTCGAAAAAGGTTTTTTCTTTTCTTTTTCATTTTCCTTAGTTGGATGAAATAAATTTCGGTGCAACTCTTGCTTACCGCGACATTTTGCGAAGAAAATACATAAACCAGTATAACAGTCGGTTCTGCCACCGTATCACAAAAGGGGATGCGAATGTTGTCATTCAAGAGAGGAAAGTTAACACTCCTAGAAGTAATTCTCAGCGTTATCAGCAAGTCGCCTCAGTTACTCCAGTTGTGGGTGTAGCTCCAACCACTGTTGCTTATCAGAGACCATCCCGACAGGGTAATCAAGGGTATAATCAGAAAATAGAGAGTTATGACCCTATTCCTATGAGCTATACAGAATTACTACCGGTATTGATTCAGAAGGAGTTGGTTCAAACCCGACCACCTCCCACTGTACCATCACCATTGCCTCGATATTACAAGGCAGGCCAAACATGTGCTTTTCATCAGGGAGCACCAGGGCATAATGTTGAGAATTGTTATCCTTTGAAGACTGAGGTGAAGAAATTGGTGAAGTCTGGTATTCTGTCTATCAAGGATGTGGGCCCCAATGTGAAAGACAATCCTCTACCCAAGCATGGAGGAATAAATGTTGTGAATATGGTGGCCGGTTGTCCAGGCGACTTCCGGATTTTTGACATTCGTCTAGTTAGAGGAGATTTGGTGAAAATGCATGCAAACCTTTGTGAATTTAGCTACTATACGCATGACCATTCCGGTTGTGCTATTTTCAGTACAGGTCAAAGGGATGATTACCATGAAGTTGATATGGTTGAGGTTTGTTTGGATGAAGAGTATGCCTCTACAG
The DNA here is from genome assembly GCA_948472305.1 of Vicia faba. Lineage (NCBI taxonomy): Eukaryota > Viridiplantae > Streptophyta > Magnoliopsida > Fabales > Fabaceae > Vicia > Vicia faba. The sequence continues at coordinate 146,877,009 of OX451741.1, forward strand.
ATGAGTATTTCTCCTCAGATGAGAATTTGTTATCCAGAGATGACTCCGTGATGACTGATTATGTTGAAGAAGGGGTAAATGTCATTGTGCCTTGTTTTGGTGCACTCGCCCATTTTGAAGTTGAATATTATAGCAAGCCAGTTGTTACCCCATTGGTGATTAGTTTGCCGGGTCCCGTTCCCTACAAGTCAGATAAGGTTGTACCCTACAAATACAATGCTACAATCTTAGAGGATGGAGTGGAAGTTCCCATCCAGCCAATGCCTGATGTCCGAAATACTGCTGAGACTAGTAGAGTGACCCACAGTGGTCATGTGTTTGCACCAGTTGTTCGAGGAGATGTTAGTGCTGGAAAGAAAATTATTGAGAATGTTGAACCCAAGAAGGTTACGGGTGAGACTAGTGGGGCTACGTTAGAGAAAGTAGTGGATGATATTTTGAAGATAATTAAGATGAGAGACTACAGAATGGTAGATCAGCTACTACAGACTCCTTCAAAAATATCTATCTTGGCTTTATTAATGAATTAATCTGCTCACAGAGAATCCTTGATGAGGGTATTAGACAAAGCTTTTGTGGAGAGTGACATGCCTGTAGACCAGTTCAGCAGCGTAGTAGGGAACACTACGTCAGGTAATAACTTGAGTTTCTGCAATGATGAATTGCCAGATGAAGGAAGGAATCACAACCTGGCCCTTCACATCTCTATGAATTGTAAGAATTATTCATTATCCAATTTGTTGATTAATAATGGATCCACTTTGAACGTTATACCGAGGAGCACTCTTATGAATTTGAAATATCAAGGAATGCCTATGCGCCCAAGTGGCATCATTGTGAAAGCGTTTGATGGATCAAGGAAATCTATTATTGGTGAAGTGGACTTGCCTATTCATATAGGACCACATTTGTTTCAGATAACTTTCCAGGTCATGGATATTGTAACCGCTTATAGCTGCTTGCTGGGACAGCCATGGATACATGAGTCAGGGGCTGTCACTTCAACTTTACACCAAAAGCTGAAGTTTGTACGTGAAGGAAAAGTAGTGATCATAAATGGGGAACAAGCATTATTGATATCTCATTTGTCCTCTTTCAGCATTGTGGAGGCGGATGAAGCTGCTGTTGGGACTCGGTTTCAAGCTTTATCTATTGACAACATAAGAGGAAATGAGAATTCCATGGTTTCACTTAAGGATGCGTAGCAGGTTGTGCGTAAGGGTCATAGTGAAGTATGGGGACAGATTGTGGATCCACCTGTAAACAAGAACGGAGCCGGCTTGGGGTTCTCTTTGAAGAATGAAAGAGCTAAGAGAATGAAGCTGAAGTATGCTGCAGGAAAGTATCAAGACATCTTTCGTAGAGGGGGTTATCTTCATCCAACTATTTCTGGGATTAATGCCATTGTGGAAGATGAAGCAGAGTAGGAAATGCCAAATTACGTGACGCACAGAGTTAAGGTTCCGAACTGGATCACCATTGATATCCCCTCTTGCATTCATGTTTCAAAGTAATTTGATTTGTTAAATCTTTTTGAAAAGCTTTCACTCTGCCAAAGCTGGAAGTATTAATGTTGTAGGGCTTATCTGTTTGCTGTAACTTTTGAAATCAACAATAAAAGTTGTCTTTGTTTCCCAAATTGTGTCTTTATTTTCCGCTCTTTCTTGGAAAATGGTAATTAGAAAAAAAAACCTTTCAAAATAAATAATAACTGAAAAACAATTTGCACGATCACTTGTTATATGTGTCAGTTTCTAAATGCAATCATAAATCATATGTGCAGATTAATTAAAAAACTCGTTGAATACAATGACCCTGCACCTTCTCCCAACTTTGAATGTCCTGTGTATGGGGCCGAAGAAGAAGACTATGATGAGATTCCAGAAGATGTCTAACGGTTGCTTGAGCACGAGGAAAATACCATTCAACCATATAAAGAGCCATTGGAAGTAATCAATTTGGGTTCAGAAGAAGATCCGAAAGAGGTCAAGATTGGAGCATTGTTGCATTCTGATGTGAAGAGCGGGTTGATTGAGTTGTTGAAATAGTATATGGGTATTTTTTCTTGGTCTTATCAAGATATGCCTGGTCTAGATACAGATATTGTAGAGCACCGTTTTCCGCTGAAGCCAGAGTCCCCGCCAATCAAGCAGAAGTTGAGAAGAACTCACCCAGATATGGAAGTGAAAATCAAAGAGGAGGTTCTAAAGTAGATTAATGCGGGTTTTCTTGTAACATCAGTGTATCCTCAATGGATTACCAATATTTTCCCAGTACCAAAAAAATACGGAAAAGTCTGCATGTGCGTATGTGATGCGGTGGGAGAACTGACTTGAGGTTTTGCGTTTTATCGCAAATCTTGCGGTTAGCAAGAGTCGCCACCGACTTTTGTTTTATCCAAAAGGAAATGTGAAAAAGCACAGGAAAGACCTTTGAGATTGTTTCTTGAGTTTGGGGGGTAGATTATGAAAAGGGAAGGTATTAGCACCATTTTCATCCATGGTTTTCCATGGGCTCTTAGTTACTTGCTTAGATCACTTGCTCTTGTTTGTTTGAAATTGTGTTTGGTGTGGTTTTGAAAGTATTTTGTAAAAGAAGCCATTCGTTTAGGCAATCTTTGTAATGATTCTCGTTCGTAAGAATGTATACAAAGATGTTTGTCTTTTGAAAATGTTTTCAATGTTTGTAAGATGTTTTGAAATGTGTGTGTTTTGAAAAATAGCAAGGATTGTTGTTTTGAAATGGAGCAAGTAACTAGAAGTAATCTACCTACTCAAATGTATTTCTTATGCATTTTCTATTCCTTTGACATTGTTGTCTTACCATTGATTTGGTAAGCAACCCTATCTTTGGATGTAACGGGACGGGCGTGGGTCATCGTATAACCATGATTAGCATTGTTTGCAAAGTATCTTAGCATTTTTGAGGGACCAAGATCATTTTGTAAGGCAACTTTGAATAGCGTCATTGAGGGACTATGATCTTATATTTGTTTTGTTTTGCCAAGATACTTCGCATGCGTAACATGGCTATTTTGTTTTAGGCAACCAAGTGGAGAAACCCTACGGGTGTTTGTGTGCAAGTGTATCATTTTCATGCTTTGATCTTGTCTTGTATTTAGGGTGTTCTATTTTGCTTTGTTTTGTTCTTATCATACAAAACCTAATTACTAATCATGGCATATAAAGCGATAAATTGCGTAATGTAAATTATTTCTAAGCTATTACAACAATTTATGGGAGGGGGAATACAAATTTGAATGGGGATTTGCAAGAATATAAACCTAAATAAATTATTACAACCAAATCGAATTTGTACGAATCAAGATAAATACAATATTTAAAATGCAATGCAATGTACATGTAAGAAAAGATTTTTGTGTCTTGTTTTTATGTAAAAGAAAATTTAATCTAAACTTAAAAATATAAAAAAGGAATTAATTTTTTAAAAGGGGTTTAACCCTAATTATTATTTAAGAGAAAATAAAGTTTCTATAGATATTATTTTGTGCATTTTCTTGTGTAAAAATAATAAATAATACTGTATATAAATATTAAAATAAATGATATCCTATTAAAAATAAAATATATTTTTATGTGAGAAATAGAATAAAAAAAATGCAATATTATTAATTTACATTTTTTGGGATTTTTTTGTATTAAAGAAAATATTTAAAATATTAAATAAGAAAATAAAACAAATAAAAAATAAAATATAACAAGAGTTGGCAGGGGGGTGATGTAGCAGATTTGTGGTAAGGTTAGCAAAAACACTGGCCCAGGAGACTAAGCCCAATCTGCAAAAAATGACAAAAAAAATGGAAAAGAGAAATGTGAAAAATACAAAAGTAGCGCGCAGGTTCGAACCCAGGACATGGGTCTCACCAGTGTGCTGCTTTGCCACTGGGGTGGCTATGCTTCCATTGTCTTCAGGAAAGCAAAAACAATATACCACAAAACGCGCCCTATGCCCTGTACTTCATCTCCTTCCTCACGCTTGGCCAGACACCCTGTAACTTTCTCATACTTCCATAAAAATAAAAGTTCATAACATGAAAATTGTAGTGCTTGAACTCACGATTCCAACCATATAAGTTATGTGAACTATTAATCAAAGAACAAAGAGAATTTTAACAGCCCTAAATCTTGACCTAATATTTCCAGAAATTTCAAGTTCTAAATCCTCTCAGCACAAATAAAATCAATGCAAGATAATGGTATGTACAGCTTCGTTATGATGAGGACTACATTTTTTAATCACAAATTGTGGCCTAAGGTTGCCTGTACAAAGAGATAGAGTTTGAGATTTTACCTCCTTCAGCTGGAATCGTGGATGAAATTGTGATGAGTTTGAGGGAGGCATGTTGCTTGCTTGAGCTTCCTTGAGCTTCCCTGAAGGTATTCCAACCCTTGCCTTGCTCTAAAAGTAGCTGGAACTCCTTGGCCAAGTCAAACTGCAAGCTCTGAAGTCAACAATGGCAGATGGTGGAGGAGTGATTACAGAATAGGGATGAAGGCCTGGATTGACTAGGTATCAAGTATGTAATATGTTTGAATGATCCAAACTCAAAACGCACGAGCCAAATAGAAGATGGATATGCTCATGCAAAATTTGCAGTTTTGGACAGATTTTTGGTGTTTTGTTGGTTGGGAGTGTTTCAGGTCCTTACCAATCGTGTATTGTGTTGCATAATGTTTATATATTAGTATTGAAATGGTTTGATGTCAACTCTCCAACAGATCTGCAAGCCCTAGCCTTTTTGCAAATTTCCTTACATTTGAAGTAAAGTGAAGTGACTATACTTGTCATGCTTGTACTTGCTCCCTTAGTGTTGGTATTAGTTTGTACAACTTACTTGAGACCTATGAGAATTGTATGAACCAAGGGGACATGTCCAAAGCTCAAAATTGTAAAGTTTGCAAAAGCTGCTCTTTTTCAAAATGGCAATGGAACCTTTTTGCCATAAATGGAATTACAAGTTGGATAAAGGTTCAAGAGCATGGATCAAAGCTTTGTCAACTGAGTAAGCATTTAATTAAGGAGTGTGGAACAAGTTTAAGACCTATACAACATGAATTAGCCATCATAGGATTGATTTTCAACTTTGTTCTTCATGAAATGGCTTGGACAAAAAGTGAGAAATGGCCAACTTCATCTCTTCGATTCTCCCTACTCAAAAATGATCTTGAGGAGTTCTTGGACATTTTGGAAAGCGTGAAATGTGCTCTACAATTAATCTTTGAAATTCATTTTGATATACCTCTTGGAACTAGGTGAAAAGTTTCCATGAAGTTAGGTCCTAAACCTGCCTAAATTAGGGCAAAATTCCACTAAGTTATTTAGTTCATGACCATGTATTCACAAATTTATATCTTGAGATCCAAGCATCTTTAGGAAAAGTGTGTGAATAAAAGTTGTATACTTCATGGAGGTCTACAACTTTCATGTTGGGAACTTTCCTTGAATCATTAAGCATCATGGTGAAAAAGTGGTGTAAAGTTGAGAACAAATAAGAAATTTTTCTATACTTAGAAAATTTCTAAGTTAGAAAAATTTTCAAATTCAAACCCTAATTTTCAAATTTGGTTTTCTTGGTGAACAAGTTTCACATTTTGACATGTTTTGATGAATTATGACCCTTGGTATTTGATTTTGACCAAAAAGTCAAAGTTGGACTTTTCAGTGTACAGTTGACTTTTGATCAGTTGATTGCAAATTTCAGTTGTCAATCTAATGTATTTGAGATGTTTTGAGCCATGTAATTAAGTCAAGATGATGCCATTGAATCCTTGAAATCATGCTTGAAATCAATTGGTCATTTTCTAGGTTAAAAATCAGAAATTTCCCTTCCTCAGTCAAAACCCTAATTATGACCATTTTGCCCTTTTTGTGATTTGACCCAATTTCTTGAGGAATTGTGATCCAAACTTGACCAAATGATACATGTCAGTTTAAAATGTTGATGTGGATAAAAAATTATGAAGTTTGACTGTAAATTGGCCGTGGTTGACTTTTTCCCCAATACAGTTGATTTTTAGGTCAACTGTCCAATTGACTGATAAAAAATGTGGTTCAAGGCTTGAAACTTGTCATGAGTGATCTTAGGGATCCATAATGATGTTTGAAAGTTATGTGAAGCATTGATAGTCCAAAAATCCTTGTGCAAACTCAAACCCTAATTTTGGGTTATCAGTGCAAGATGAGATGTTATGAGCTGACCAAACCCTAATCCAATCTTGAGTCAAAGAGATCTTGTGAGAAAAGTCTTGATATATGAGAGGGAAAATTTTGGGGTACAACAGCTTCCCCTGTTCAATCTTCTTAAACCTGAAGAGTTAGATTGGCGAGTTTTGTCGTTCGTGACTCGAAGGTGAAAGATGATTGGACACTAGAGTGCCCATAAATTTGCACTCGACGACGTGTAGTTGAGGGAATGGGCTTAAAGATGCAATTCGGAGAAGTGATAAAATCTTGTTGGAGATGGGCTTGTAGATGCCATCCATGAATGTTTGTTGGATTGTAAATTGTAAGCTGAAAGAATGAGTATCAGAATGGTTTCCGCGTCTGAAACGTAACTGAGTTGTATCTGAACTTGTCATCTGAATGAGTATCAGAATGGCATCCGTGTCTGGAGCATATTCGTACTATATCTGAAATTGAAATCTGAATGAGTGTTAGAATGGCATCTGTATTTGGAGCATATCTAAACTGTATCTGAACTTGAAATCTGAATAAGTAACAGAATGGCATCCGTGTCTGGAGCGTATCTGAATTGAAATTAAATGAGTAACAGAATGGCATCCGTATCTGGAGTGTATCTGAACTGTATCTGATAGTTGAAATTGAATGAGTAACAAAATGGCATCCGTATCTGGAGCGTATCTAAACTGTATCATGATTGCATATTGTTAACGGTAGCTGTTAATCTTATCCTGAAAAGGGTAAAATGTTAGCTGGAACACAAAATTATGTTGCATGAAATGTATGATGCAATATATGTGTTTTATCAATGTTTATGATATGTGGATGTAACGTATACGCATGCAAGCTGATTTGTTGTATTGCTGCATGATTGAGGAAAATAAATCCTTGACTGCTGTTGAGGATACGTAGATTCTTCATGTCTTGAAGTTGTAGTATTGACAAAAACTTTGTTGTGAGAGCCATGCCGTATACTGCTTGAGGAATATGCTTGGGAAATCCATAGAATTTTGATGACTTCTACTGGGGATAGGTAATGGGAGTCTTCGTTCCGTTGGGGAGTATCATAAGTCAGTTGTTATCTGGTTGGATTTCAGGCTTCAAAATAACTTGCTTGGAGAATTTGGAGGAATCGGATGGTTTCCATCGGGGATTAATAGTTTGAAGTTTTAGTTCCGCTGGGGGTTTAAATGACATACTGTGGGGATTGCTCATGGAATAGCCTAAAGACGTTTTCCTATTCTTTCAATCTGTCAGTAATTGTCTTCTTTCATTTTGTTTATTTGTAAATAGTAATTATGTTCAAATGCATATGTTTATTAATGAATCATTGGACGTTTTTGCAAATAAAACACAAGTGTAAAGAAAAAAAAGCAAATAGTTTTCCGTACTTGAAAGAGATATCTTTGTATTTACTTTGAATAAGTATTTTGTACAAAGGAGACAGACATCCTAGTAAGAGGATGGTGCCATAAAAGTAAGAAATTTTTTTACAAAGAAAGATAGCTATGTGTGATAATCCCATGGGGTTCCCATTCTGCTATAGCCTTCGTATCTCCGAATATCTTGTCTATTTTTTACTTCGTCCGAAGATGATTGAATTGATCAGAAACTCCGAATTTGTCAGTGAAGAGATTTTCCTCAAAGTGATCCGACGGGACATAGTCATACGCTTTAATTCCCTAACTTTTTCTTAGACCGCCCTTTCGGGTTTTCAGTCCATCGGAAAACCCTTTTTTGCCCAAGTCGCCCTTTCTGGTTTTCAACTTGTCGGGTGTACAAATATTTTTAATATTTTATCCATAATTTTTTCCCGAACCTTTTGGTTCTCCGGGATGCCCTTTTTTGCCTAGGTGTGTCAACCTAGCGGGTCTCTTATGCGTAGTATCTTCTGACTATGTCTGCATTCGCAGGGTGTGGCAGGTCATCACCGTCCATGGTGGTTAAGATCATTGCCCAACCAGAGAAGATATTCTTGATCACAAATGGTCCTTCATAGGTAGGAATCAATTTGCCCATGGGATCACTTTGTGGAAAGATAATGCGTTTGATCACTAGATCTCCAACTTGATATACTTGGCGTCTGACTTTCTTGTTGAAAGCCTTGATCATCCGTTTTTGATACATCTGACCATGGCAAACAACAGTAAGTCTCTTTTCATCAATTAAGTTTAGTTGATCAAGTCGAGTCCGGATCTAATCGTCCTCATTCAAACCTGCATCCTTCATAATTTTCAAAGAGGGGACCTGAACCTCAATAGGCAAGATAACCTCCATGCTATAAACCAAAGAATAGGGTGTTGCCCCAGTTGATGTACGAGCCATGGTACGATACCCGTGGAGAGAAAATGGCAGCATCTCATGCCAGTCCTTGTAGGTGAATGTCATTTTCTGTATGATCTTTTTAATGTTTTTATTAGCAGCTTCGACTGCACCATTCATCTTTGGCCGATAGGGGGATGAATTGTGATGTTGAATCTTGAACTGCTCGCACAAGGCGGTGATCATAGTATTGTTAAGGTTTGTACCATTATCAGTGATGATCCTTTTTGGGATACCGTACCGACAAATGAGGTTCTGATTAATGAAGCGGGCAACAACATTCTTAGTAACGGATGTGAAGGAAGCTGCTTCGACCCACTTTGTAAAATAGTCAATGGCCACTAGAATGAAGTGGTGTCCATTGGATGTTGTAGGCTTGATCTCTCCAATCATGTCGATTCCCCACATAGCAAAGGGCCAAGGAGCCGTCAAGACATTTAGAGGAACCGGTGGTACGTGCACCTTGTCCGCATAGATTTGACACTTATGACAGGTCCGAGAGTGTTGATAGCAGTCTGCTTCCATGGTAGACCAGTAATAGCCTGCCCGTAGGATTTTATTTGCCATCATATGCCCACTGGAGTGAGTGCCAAAGGTACCTTTATGTAATTCAACCATGATCTTTTCAGCCTCCATCTTATCCATACAACGGAGCAGAATAGAGTCATGATTGCGCTTGTACATGATGCCATTACTCAGGAAGAACTTAGCAGATAATCTCCTTAAGAACTTCTTATCATTGATTGAAGCTCATTCTGGATATTCTTGAGCCTCGAGATACCTCTTGACTTCATGAAACCAAGGTTGGTCCACTACTTCTTCAGTATTAATCTCGTGACAGTGTGCTGGTTCATCCATTCGTTCTATTGTGATCTGGGGATCCTCGTTATCCCAATTAAATTTAAACATAGATGACATTGTGGCTAGAGCATCTGCTAGATGATTTTCTTCTCGCGGGAAATGCTCGAAGGTAATCTGCTCAAAATGTGGTAGAAATGTCAAAACATGTTCTTTGTAAGGGATAAGGTTTGGATGCTTAGTGTCCCAATCTCCTTTGATCTGACTGATGACCAAAGTTGAATCTCCAAACACATCTAAAGATTTGATTCCCAAGTCTTTTGCATCCTTGAGACCAAAGATGCATGCTTCGTATTCCGCCATGTTGTTCGTACAGTTGAAGAAAAGTCTGGAAGTAAAAGGAGTATGGCACCCTTCCGGAGATATGAGTACAGCGCCGATACCATTACCAAGTGCATTGGATGCCCCGTCAAAGAATAGGGTCCATCAGGATCCTTGTTCAGGTCCGTCATATTGTCTGATTTCTTCATAGTTGTCTAATGTCATGATGTCTTCATCCGGGAATTCAAATTTCATGGATTGATAATCTTCTACAGCTTGATGAGCAAGATGATCAGCTAGCACACTTCCCTTTATAGCTTTCTGGGTAGTGTATTGTATGTCATATTCTGTTAAGATCATCTGCCATCTAGCTATTCTTCCAAACAGAGCAGGCTTTTCGAAGATGTACTTTATCGGATCCATCTTAGATATCAACAAAGTGGTATAAGTCAACATATACTGTCTTAGCCGGCGAGCAACCCATGCCAGAGCGCAACAAGTTTTCTCGAGCAGTGAATATCTGGTTTCACAGTCGTTAAACTTTTTCCTCAGGTAGTAAATAGCGTGCTCTTTTCGGCCAGACTCGTCATGCTACCCCAATACACACCCCATTGAGTTCTCTAAAACGGTCAGATAAATGATCAGTGGTCTTCCCTCGACTGGTGGCATCAAAACATGAGGCTCTTGTAAGTACTCCTTGATCTTGTCAAAAGCAATCTGGCATTCATCATTCCATCTGACTACTTAATCTTTCTTCAATAGTTTGAAGATTGACTCACAAGTAGTTGTCAAGTGAGAAATGAATCTGGAAATATAGTTCAGGCGTCCCAAGAATCCTCTGACTTCCTTCTCAGTACGAGGAGTAGGCATTTCTTGTATCGCTTTAACCTTGGCAGGATCAACCTAGATGCCTTTGTTGCTGACAACGAAACCTAAGAGTTTACCGGACCGGACTCTGAATGTACACTTGTTTGGGTTCAACCTTAACTTATACTCCTTCAACCTCACAAACAACTTTTGCAAGTGATCAAGGTGCTCCTCTTCATTTTGTGATCGGGCTATCATGTAATCTACATAGACCTCTATCTCATGATGTATCATATCATGAAACAAAGCTATCATGGCACGTTGATAGGTTGCCCCAGCATTCTTCAGTCCGAATGGCATCACTTTGTAGCAGAATGTGCCCCACTCTGTGACAAATGTAGTTTTCTCCATGTCTTCAGGTGCCATTTTGATCTGGTTATATCCTGAGAATCCGTCCATGAAGGAAAACACTTTGTGATGGGCCGTATTGTCAACCAGGATGTCGATGTGGGGAAGTGGAAAATCATCTTTAGGGCTGGCCCTGTTTAAATCTCTATAATCCAGGCACATTCGTACTTTGTCGTCCTTTTTAGGCACGAGAACAATGTTGGCAGCCCATTGAGGATAGGAAGTGACGACTAAGAATCTGACGTTAAACTGTTTCATGACTTCCGCTTTGATCTTCTCTGACATGTCAGGTCTCATCCGGCGGGATTTTTGCTTCACTGGTGGACAGTCTTCTCTTGTGGGTAGACGATGTACCACGATGTCTGTATCAAGTTCTGGCATGTCTTCGTATGACCAGGCAAAGATATCAACATAATCATGCAACAACTGAATTAGACGCTCCTTGACACTCGGCTCTAGGTTGGCACCCACTTTGATTTCCTTTTTATCTTCCTCGGTACCCAGGTTGATTGTATCCAACAGTTCCTCATGAGGTTGAATAGCTCTTTCCTCTTGTTGTAGTAGTCGAGCCAATTCCCCTGGTACTTCACAATCTTCCTCACCTTCGTATTTGGCTTGATAGATTGGATCTTCATAGTCACTGAAGGCTATAGCAGTATCGTTACCCATGGGATCCGGAATGGAGGGGTACCTGCATTTGTGAGTGTGGGTGTGCGTAAGGGTATAGCCATCTTTAAACAATAAAATGTAAAAGAAAGATAATGAGCACAAAAGGTTTGTATGTGGAAAAGCGTCCATGATTCATTGAATGTCATATGAAGATGAAAAAAAAACCCTTACAAATGGACCATTGTGCCTCGGGTAAGACACAAGGTTTTTAAAGTGCGAATTGTTTGTGAATATTACAAGTCCAACAGAAATGTAAAAGATAAATTACTGAGAGATGAAAGTTATTGGGACAAAGTCTCTAGCTTCCCAATTGCGAAGTCCTCCGTTGACAGTAGGAAATATCTAATCTTCCAAGTTGCCATCTTCTTCACTATATTCCACGGCGTTGACCTCTCGGTTACTAATCTTCAAAGGTGGCCCTCCAGCACGGGCACGACACACAGCCTTTTGAGCAGTTGAAGTAAACCCTAAGCCAAACTTGTCTGATTTATACGGGATGTCCGAAAGCTTCCCCCAGATGGTGCATCCACCCTCTTCTACTACTGCTTTAGCATCTTTTAGAGATGACATCCGAAGCAGAGGTCTTGTGATCTTGGGAACCGGGGACACCGCCTTGGTTACCGCTACTTCTTGGGAGACCTCTTCGAAATGTTGAAAAGGAGTTTCAATGAACTCTCCATCCAACTCCACATATCAGAAGATATTTAGATGACTAATCATGTACTCCTCCTCCCCGTGGACAATTATGATCTTTCCTTGGACCGAGTACTTCAACATTTGGTGTAGTGTAGAGGTGACAGCACCGACATTATGGATCCAGGGCCATCCTAGCAGACATGAGTAAGAGGGACGGATGTCCATCACATAGAAGGTTGAATTGAAAATCTGAGTTCCCACCTTTATCGAGATGTCCACCTCCCAGTGGACTATCCTCTTCAAACCATTAAATGCTCTCACAACTATGTTACTGGGTTTTAAAGTCAACCCTTCATAATCTAATCTGTCAAGGGCTTTCTTCGGTAAGACGTTCAAAGATGAACCTGTGTCCACCAAGACATGGGCCAGAGTCGTTCATCTACACTCCACAGAGACATGTAATGCCTCGTTGTGTTTTCTCCCTCTGGGTGTCAAATCAGAATCAGAGAAGCCTAGGCTGTTATCAGTTGTCAAACTGGCCACACAATCTTGGAATTGGTCAGCAGAAGTCTCTTGCAGCACATGGGTTGTCTTCAGAAATTTTACCAGAGCTTTCGCATGTGCCTCAGAGCACAGCAGCAATGCTAGCATGGAGATCTTGGAGGGAGTTTGCCCCAATTGTTCAACCACATCATAATCACTCTTCTTTATTATCCTCAGGATCTCTTCCATTTCCTTCTTGGATGTTTCGAGGATAGCTAGTGATTGAGCCTTCGTCCGGACAGGCTCTTCTTGAATACTTTTTCCTCGATTTTCAACAGTAGAAGTATTGTTAGGGATAACAACAGGGGTCGCTTCGTCTTTGTTGGTAGGTTCACTTGCAGGTATGATTATTGGTACAGAGGTAATCTTCGGAACGACCACGACTCCAAAAACTTCCTTTGGAGGGGCAATCTCTGGAGAGAAGATTCTACCACTACGGGTAATATTACTAGTTCCGGCAATAATGCTAATGTCGGAATTTTCTTCTTCGGCGGTTAAACCATCTTGTTTAATACCATGGTAGTAAATTTCTCCACCGTAATTCCATGGTACTGTTTTATCTGATTCGTATGGGACCGGTCCGGGCATTGTAATTATGAGAGGAGTAGTCTTCGGAGCTGATGTAATCCTAACGGGTATTTTGGGGACTCTGGAAGGATTGGCAGAGATGGTTATGATTGAAACGTCTTTAACAGGAATGGGTGAAACAGGAGCATTTTCAAACAGAATTTTTTGGTTGTCAATCAGGCGTTGAATACCTGTCTTCAACAGAGGGCAATCAATTGATGAGGATAAGCAAATATGGCAGTCTTTATTACAACCTGGGAAAATACCAGCTTTCAACAAGTTCATCTTAATGATCGGGAGCGGAGTCAAGAGTTCATCTACTGTAGCAACAAACAAGTCTTCCTCGATAGCATTGGCGTTGTAACCATGTCTAGGCATAGGAGCGGAAATGACATTTAGTTTCTCGGGCGCCTCAAATTCAATCTCTTTTGCATCTATGAGGTCTTGAATTTTGTTCTTTAAAGCCCAACAGTTGTTGGTGTCGTGGCCCAGACTTTCAGAATGGTATGCGCATCTGGAATTCGGGTGATAATGAGGGGACGCCGTGTTGGGATTCTTTGGAGCTTCTTTCAAAGTCTCCAAATTAGATTTCAGCAGATGGGGTAAGACCTGGTCTAGATTCATGTTAATTCTGGTGAATTTCCAGATTGGCCCTTCCACCCTTGTTTGGTTATTTCTTAGTTGATCAGATGTAGATTTTGAAATCATAATGGCCCCTACCATTGGTCAGCGTTCAACTCTCCCTTGGTTCCTTTATGGATAAACAGCAGATACCTCCTTCTTTCCGGTGAAAGGCTTTCTCACAGCCGTAGAGGCAGATGAGTCCTTCTGAATCTTCTCACTTTTTATGCCGGATTCCATCCTCTCTCTGGTTAATATTAACTCAGTAAATCCAGTAGATGAACTCCCAATCAGATGGTTGAAGAAAGGGCCCGATAGAGTGCCTAAGAACATGTCCACCAACTCCCTTTCAAACAGAGGGGGTTGCACTCTCCCAACTAGATCTCTCCATTTTTGCGCGTAATCTTTGAAACCCTCATTTGAAGCCATAGCCATACTCTGACGTTGAGTACGGGTAGGCGCCAAATCTGCATTGTACTGGTATTATTTATAGAAAGTTACGGCAAGGTCTTCCCAATTCTGGATGTCGACCCTTTCTAATTGGTACAACCAATCGAGTTGTGTTCCGGATAAACTATCTTGTAAAAAATGCACCCACAGGTCTTTATCGATAGAGTGTGGCTGAATCTTCCTCACGTATGATCGGAGGTGCATTTTAGGACATGACACCCCATCATATTTTGCAAACAACGACACTTTGAATTTTGGCAGGATTACAATTCCTGACACTAGCCCCAACTCTTCGAAGTCTAGACCTGGTACCCTTTGTATTTCCATAGCGCTTAAACGCTCTTCAAGATGTTTGTACTTATCATCAGCTGGAGGGTATTGTTCTTCAGAATAGTCTTCCTCTTCTTCCTCTTCTTCCTCTTCTTCCTCTTCTTCAGATTCTGATGGTACTGCTGTTTCTTTTCCTTTTCCTTCTCCTTCCCCGGAAGTGGTTGCAAAATTCAGTGTCCTTCTAGTCTGTCCCTGAAATCTTCTCCCCATATTCAAAACCCCAGTGACTTTCTTTGGTTTCTTCTTTCTTTCTTCAGCTAAAAGAGTCTTCAATTCATCTTGCCCCTTGGCTAGGGTCATGAGTAACTGTTGAAACTGCGTGTTTTGAGCTTGAAGATCCTTGACCTTCTGTTCGAGATCCATCTTACTGAAATAAACAGCAGAGAGATGAGAAAACTGGTTGCAAAAGACCTGTTTATGTTATGATGAATGATATGTATACATGCAATGCTTTCAAGGATTTAAAAATTCAAATTTGTTTTAAACAAAAAGAAACACACGTCATATTAATAAGATAGAATTTGAGTACATCAATGCCCCTTGGGCAATATAATATAAAATTCTAAGATAAGAAAGAGTTGCGTATCCTCTTTGGTGCTATGTAGGTATTTAGAGTTTGCTCCTCATGAAGTAGCCTAGTGAGTTCCAAAACCTTCTTCTCGCTTGTGTAGAATTCGGCTTCGAAAGTATCTCACTCTCCTTTGAGTTGTATCCAATCCCTTTGTAGATCCTCAAGTGATGTGGGCATGTCAAGATGTAGGATAGTGTATGGAACTTCTCCTTCCTTAACAGGCCCAATAATCACTGGGAGAATGGACGGATAAGACATCATAAGACTTTGAGCGCGGGTTCGTACCCACTTGAGGTAAGACTCAAGAGGGATGGAATTCTTGTGTCCCAAAGTCTTGCTATCCACCTTGTTTAGCATCCTCCAAGCTCGGATGAATCTCTGGCGAAGACTTTGATCGTCGTTGTCGTAGTCGAATACCAAGCCTTGAATCAGCATATCATGTGGGCCATCCCTTCGGGCGTAACCAAACTATCTTAGAGCCAAGTAGAGGGACATTAGCGAATTCCCCATAACGGTCAACAATGATAACATTCTCTTTGGATCGAGAGCACCAATGAATATCTGAATGTTTGAGCGTCATTAACCTTTGTGACCACCTTAATCCTTGATCATTCTTTAAGACTGATTGGAGAAGATGAGAAATAAACCATCTTTCTAGGAGGGGAGTGCAACACATAAGGATCCCTCTCTTCCTCATTGTAAGAGTGTGAAAAGAGTGTAGGATATCCCCTAGTAATGTAGGCACCGGATTGCGTGACATGAAGATTTTGACAGCACTCACATCTATGAGTTGGTCATGATTGGGGAACAAGACCATCCCATAGATAAGAAGAGCCACAATCTCCTCAAAAGCTTGCATGTCTAGGGAATTCCAACAGCTTTGGGCCTTCTCAAATAGAAACTTTGCTAAGAAACCTTTGACACCACTTCTAGTTTCCCAATGAGTTGTGACATCAGATGAGTGCAAGTGCAGGGCTTGAGCAATCTCTTCTGGATTTGGATCTCTTTCCGTACCATTGAAGGGTAGTTACTTGAGAATAGGAATCCTCAAGAGTTGAGAGAATTCTTCCAAAGTAGGCACAAGCTGATAGTCAGGAAATGTGAAGCAGTGATGCAAAGGGTCAAAGAACTGGAAGAGAACCTTCATCATATCCTCCTCTGTGTTGGAGGTGACCAAGTTGCATAGACGACCATGCCTCTCAGTGAATGGATAGTTCTCAAGGATCCTTGAAGCTAGCTCCTTGAGTTGTGGAGGAATTCTCACAAGGTTGATTTGGGCAGTTTTCCTGCAAAGTGAATCCATATCCTACATGTGATACGGTGGCCAGAACCGGGACGTGTTTCCATTTTTTTAAGGAATTTCTGGTTTACGTTTTGCATTTGTGTTCGCAAAATGTCGCGGTAAGCAAGAGTCACCACCGACTTTTATTTTATCCAACAAGGAAAGGAAAAAAGCACAGAAAAATTCCTTTTTCGAGATATTTATGAGTACGAGGGATAGATTATAGAAAGGGAAGTTATTAGCACCCTTTCTATCCGTAGTTATATACGGGCTCTTAGGTACTTGCTCATCATTTTCAAAATTTGTTTTCTTTGTGTTTGGGTGATTTGAAAAGCTTTTGTTTTAACTTTGATTTAACTCTCGCTTCTGTCTTCAAGAGTGTAATGAAGTGTTTTGAAAAATTTGTTTGTAAAGGAGTGTAAGTGTGAGAAAAAAGCTTGTTTTGATTGAACAAGTACTTAAGAACTAATCTACCTCCTCGAAAAAAGAATCGTTCTATGTTCGTTTCCTTTAGACAGCGCTATCCCACTATTAGTGAGTAGGTAGCACCGTCGTTGGAGTTTTAAGGGTCAATTCGAAAGGGACGTACGGTCACTAAAGCAATGTTAGGACGTCTTAGTAGTAACCCTAATGTCTTAGATCAATTATCCGAGGTAACAATATCTGAGGCAACCTTTCCGAGGCAACTTTGATCTTTGGACAAAAGGACGGCCACTAAAACATCATATACTCAATGACCATTTACCGAAGGCAACCAAGTGGGAGTGTACCCTAGGAGTGCGCATGTGCGAATGATTCAATTTCAGTTTATTTATCTTTGCACATTTAGGGTGATCTAACTGTTTTAAAAAATTAATCATACATTCTTGTCATGCATCCTAATATCATACATCTAACAATTAAATATTTGCGGAATTTAAAATTCGGAAATTAAACTACGCTATTACAAGGCTTCGGGTATTTACATAGCCAAAAACAAACCCTTGAAAAGTAAAGCGGTAAATGCGAATAAAGTCCTAATTTAAACTATTACAACCTTATGAGCAGTTACAATAATAGGGTAAAAATAATAAAAATAAAGCGCGCGAGAAAAATTAAGATCGAGAAGAAATTAGGATTTTCACCCTTCTAACCTAATCAAAAGAAAAATGTTTTTTTTTAAAATATTTTTTTAAAGAAAAGAATTTAGGTTTTAAAATTAAATATACCAATAATTAGCTAATTTAAATTAATTAATGAAAATAATAAAATGACCTATTTTGGTTTTTTGAAAATAAAATAATTAAATTAGAAATAAAAACCTAATTATTCTAATTAGTTTTAATTATTTGCAAATAGAATTAAAATTATCTAAAATTAATAACCTAATTAAATTAATTTAATTTTTTCTATAAAAAATAAATATCTTAAATTTAATTGGATAGAAAAATATTTTTGTGATTTTTTTAATAAAAAGAAAATTAATTAATTTGTTAGTAAAATAAATTAAATAAATAAATTAAAATAAAATATATAAAAAGAAAAGGGATAAGAAATTGGGCCTGCAAAAGCAAATTGGAGGGTGCAAAAATCAGGTTCTGGGCCCAAAAACAGGGAGGTCCGTTTGACCTTCCAAATCACTTGCTTCTGCGTTGACTAGGCTCCATGGTGCTCCTTAATTGCTGGCCATCAGATATGGATCTCAAGCCACTTGGCAACCTGGATTATGAGGACGTATGGTGGATCTTGGCTTTGCATACGCATGTGATTGCCTGAAAGAAAATAGTATGAGAAAAATGGGGGGACCTGGGATTCGAACCCAGGTCCTGAAGCAATTACCAACGCTACACTCACCACTGCACCACTTTTTCTTGTTTGTACATAGAATAAGTAATAATAATAATATACAAAATAAAGGACATTAGTGGAGAACCAAGAAAACACGCGCCAGATTTCAAATATGCCAATGGAAAGGTGACACGCAAGCGTCTTCAACCTTGCACCGTTGGTAAAAGTGGAACACTTTTACCTACTGACGTTTGTTCATCGCTATATCCCTGTTGTTTCTCAAAATCAAGCATGGGTAAGATAAATCAAAACTAAAGCCATGAATGGCTTTGTCTGGACCTGCTGAGTTCAATGATGGCCCTTTCATGGCCCAATTTTGCCTATAAACGAAAATCCCAATTTGAAGCAAGGAACCCTAATAATGGTAAAATCCACTATAGGCCATATAAATGCAATTAAACAGCACAAAAAGCTTGCATATGTCTTAAGGATCAAGAATATATCATTAGTTCATGCTATCCATGCCTAAATCATGGAATTCGATTTCAAGAAAAGTTGGGTATCGTGACTGACTTACAGCGCTATATAGGGCCTGAAAACGCTTGCTTTGGATTGCTTTGGCTTGCTGATGACCTCAGAAAATGATTGGAATGGTTCAAAGGTCCTGAATTGGCCTCCAAGTGTGAATTCGTGTTTGCACTTTTTCTTGATTTTTCAAGTTTGTGTTCTTGATCATACGCCTCCTTCTAACCTAGTTTTTGGTCTGCCTTCGTTCTATTTGTATCAAGGAATGTATTAGGGTTGATAGAATGTACTCAATCTTCTTCCATTATTGAATTTGATTGTGATTTGATTCTCTTGAATATCATTCCAAAATTAGCCTAAAATCAATCTTTTTGTCCACCCCAATGCCTTGCACGATTTTGATTTGATGCTAGCTGTAATTTAAAACCTGAAACAAGCATAAAATCTTTTGTTTTCAATATTTTAGATTTTACATGATTTGTTTTGATTTAAATTGAATTAATTCAAATAAATATCAAAATAAATAATAAAAAAATGATAAGGACAAGTGGCAAGGGCTAGAGCTCGTGGACTATGTTGCCAACTCAAAACAAATGAAAAAGATTGGGCCCATTGTTTACCTTGGGTTTTGGTAAACAACCGCTGATCCTCCAAATGGTTACTTATTTGGTTACTCGCAGGATCAATCAGATTGATCCTATGGACATAGGTTGATTTTGAAGTTTGATTGAATTGGATAAGGCTTTAAGTAAATTGGCTTTAAATGAATTGCATAAAGGAAAGGCTTGGTAAAATAAACAAGGCTTTAAAGTAAAGGTTCGACAGGAAATGTAAAGAGAAAAGCAAGTAAAATTCTGGAAAAGTAAATGACTTTAATTGATAAAATTGGTGTTTCACACATACATTTCTCAACAATTCTTTCTCACACGCTGGGTACTCGAATCTATATGAGTGACTTTGTATAGAATTGTGAACACACGCGAGAAACTACATGTCTACTCCTATTTATACTAAAACATCCCAAGTAATCGTCGGGCAGTTACACTGCTTCGAGATCAATCACTTGGCACGTTCTCCATGCTCGACGCTCCAGATTCTTGCACGTTTGCACGTGGTAACCGTTGGAAACTGTTTTCCCTCCAAACGCTTGAATTTCAAACTGCCCCACTCTGAACCATCGAACACTTTCGTCAAGAGACATCTTCGACGAAAACTCCTTCGACGTCGAAGGCAATCAGCCCTCTTCCTTGGAAGAAATCTTCTAAGTACTTTTACCATCTTTTGACGGTCACTTCGACAGACTTAGCCAGTCGAAAGCATCTTTCAGCTTTAATGGCTGATATCAATCAAAACAAAGGTGTCGAATTTAGGAGCCAACAAATTGCCCCCCAAGAATGCCTTATTTCGACTCTGAAAGAAAAAGGCATTCTTTGAAACGCCATTCGACACCTGTCTTTCCACGCTTAGTCACAAGTTAACTTGTGCACTTTTTGTTGCTTTTTACCAACTATTGACAATCCCAAGAAACCATCATTGATTTGATCCTAGGACGTCACTTTCAGTACGGTGTGCAGTACCAAACGTCATTTCAGAATTTGTCATTATGACAATTCTCAAAAACGAGGACGCACGCTGCGTCTCTCCACTTCTGCAGAAACGGCCAAAACAACAAGGGGCTGCCACGCGTCCCACTAACTCTTGCAACATTAAATGGCATTTAATGTCCTCGTTATTGGGGATTTTTCCCACTACTATAAATAGCAGTGAATATCCCATTGTGGGACTTTTTACGCCAACTAGCCTTCAAACTTCCTTGTTTCCATACAAGCTTGTTATCTTCGCAGAAAACTCTTCCTCTTTCACTTCATCTTCAAACTCAACAATGGCCTCTGCTTCTACTGCTCCCAGTGCTAACGCACCAACTGAACATGTTAAACCCAAAGTTTTCGTCACTGCCCCAGTAGTAAACTCTACAGGCAAACGAAGGGTTCCTGAACCTTCTGACATCGCCGTTCGCGATGCTTACTCGCGCCACTTGATGATCCCGGTTGGATACTCCAACCAAATCTTTGCAATGTCTGGCCCCATGAATCCAAGCATCTCTGAAGCTCTGAAGATCAAGAGCTATTTCCCAATAGTCGAGAAACTCAAGCCAGTAGCATGCGCCAAGAAAGACGCAGAAGACAATGAAGACCCTACACGTGAAAAAATCGATCTCCGCTTCTTCAACAGAGGGGTTAGGGTCTTCAGGTCTTGCCCTAATCTGACCTCCGATTATGTTGCTTGGCTAACAAAGTTGGAGAAACATCAAACCTCGATCTGGAAGGATATGGGAATCTTCGACTTAGTGATGCTGTCGAAGACGGGTTTGAACTACTCCCCAGAGATGCTGATAGCTTCACTGTTGTTCTGGGATTACTCCCACTTCACTTTTCATCTTCCATGTGGGATGCTAACCCCCACACTCTTCGATGTGGCAGCTATTACTGGCCTTCGACCAACCGGGGATTACTTCGATCCGGAGGAGATGTCGGAGGACCAAATTGGCTTCTCTGAGACCAAACCAACATACACCACTTTCATCAACCATTATCACGACAGGTCGACAGATACTGTGTCGGATGTCGAACACATAGCGTTTCTAGCCTTATGGCTAACTCGCTTTGTGTTTTGCTCGAAGTCTCTACAGGTGACCAAAAAGATGGTCACTCTTGCTACCCAACTGCATCACCGCCAAAACATCTGTTTGGCAGAACTGATTCTGGCTAGTCTTTATGACTCGATCAGCAATGGGGCCACTCTTCTGAAACATATCGAGGACAGGGCCAGTTTGCTACTCGCTGGGCCTTTTTGGCTACTCCAACTGTGGCTCAATGCCACTTTCGAATCTTTCTTGCCCAAGAAGGTTCAGATAAATGAACAGGCTCCAGCGATAGCGAATAGACGCATCGAAGGAATCAGGCTGGCTCTGCTGACACCTACGGACGATGGACTGGAGTTTCAACAAACCTTCACCAACTTCGTTCTAATGTTTGCTCGAAGGAAGGAGTTTGTTTCAACTATGGCTCCATTTGCTCAACGGCGGGTGGGGCCAGCATGGTTCACTAGGCCACATCCAAAGGAGTCGAGTGGTCCCAATGTCGATGAGCATACAATACTTTGGGAGGCGTTCCTTACACCAAGGATCATGCCTCTTCGATTCAAGAGCTCAAAGACTCATTTGAGTCTAATTGCCTATCAACCAAATCTGGTATCTCGCCAGTTTGGTATTATCCAAACCCTGCCTTCTCCGATTTTTCAAAGAGAGAAGTCAATGTTGTACTTCTGCAACGATTATACAGAAGAAGCTGCCATCAAGCATATCGGAAGATATGCTGGTCGAACAATCCTCTCGCTGTTTGACTACCAGCTCAATTTCCTTTGCTCACCATCCTTCGAGGAGTGGTGGAGAAGCTATTATGCTGAGTACTTCTTCGACGAGAAGGACTTCATGGCTGAGTTGCAGAAGTCTTTTGTCCTTGTGTTGGACAAAGTAAAGAAATGTAAGTTCATGCTCTCACATTACTTTTTGTCTTTCTCTTCGACTGCTAGCCTGTTAACTTTTCCTTTGCTTTCAGTTGTTCGAAAGCCTGTAGCCAAGAAGGCTACAGAAGGCCAACAAGGAGGAGGCCCTTCAACAAAACCTCCACCGCCGGCGAAGACTACGGCGCCGGCGAAGACCATAAGCAACCAACAGGGGGAAGGCTCTTCGAAGAGGCCTCCTATATCGGTAACCAGACTTTCTTCATTTTTCTTCTGGCTTTCGATTTTGATTTTCGATGTAATTATTAAATCGAATTCCCATTGGTTTTCTAGGCACCTTCGCCCAAGAAACGGCCAGGACTGGTGGTCGAATCTGGGAGTGATGACGAAAGTGATTCCCCTCCTGCCCCCTTAAAAAGGCGAAAGTTGACGAAGGATGCTTCTGTTCCTGCTCCTGCTCCTGAAGGTCGAACCGTCAGAATAAAGGTCGCTGTGAGAAAGTCTAGGCCACCTCCAGTGATCATCGAGGAGCCAATTGAGGAGGAACTGAACGTTCTTCTTACCAAGCCTGTCGAAAGTGACAATTCCAGCCCTGGGGCTGAAGTTAATCCACAGGTAATCCCTTAGACCTTTTTTATAACTTAGGCATAAATACCCGTATCCGATTGTGTCTCTTTCGACATCTGACGATTTGTCTTCTTTCCCTTTTCAGGACACTACTGAAAGTTCTCCACCAAGGACCTCAGAAACGCTGGAATCTGCTGAACTTAGCAGGCCTCAGGAAAAAGACTTGGGCAATGACGAAGCCCATACTGAGAATGAGGCCAATGCTGAAACAGTGGAGAAAACAACAGAGGAACCTCTGGTGGAGGAACAACAGCCAGAAACAGTTCAGGTGGTGGATTTGTCAGAAGAGAATCATGAAGAAAGGGACCAAGGCAATGACGGCGAAGAGAATCAAAATGCTGTCGACGAAGAGAACCAAGGTGGTACTGGCGAAGGACACCAGGGTGACGCTAGCGAAGAGCCACAAAATGACGCTGGCGAAGGACCCCAGGGTGATGCTAACGAAGAACCACAAGTCGACGCTGGTACTGCCTCAGCCCGAGTCGAAGAGCAACCAGTCGAAGCACCTAACACTCAAGAACCTCAAACCCAAGATAATACTGTTGCAAGGGTTACCTCCTCGAAGCACAGGTCAAAAGAGGACTTGGAACTCTTGAAAGAAACTGACCCTGTTAGCTACCTCAATGCCATCATCGAGAGTAAGAGTTCGTCTGACGCGAGTCAGGAAGTTCCTACCCTGTCGGGGAAGTCTACTGAAACTTCTCCCCTTGATGATGCTTTGGCGAAAGTTAAGGCCCAGTTCTTCAAGAGGGACTTGATGAAGGCTTTAGAGGGGGACCCCACTGCTCCATCATGCTTAAAAGAGGTCTTGAATGCTGTCGACTTTGAAGCTGTAGCCCCAGAAATCTCAGACTTGATCATGGAGTTACACTCTATGATTGATCAAGTCTCAGCGGATTACAGGCGCCAAAGAGGGTTTAACAGTCAGCTTGAGGTGTTATATGGCAAAAGCTCCTCTGCGTGGACTGCTGTCTCAGATTCGACTTCTCGAATTGCTGAGTTGTCGAAACAAAAAGCGTCTGCACAGGAAAGAGTCGATGCCATTGATCGAGAGAATGTTTCCTTCCGGGCACAAATCGCAGAAATAGAGGCGAAGATAAACGCCAACACTGTACTCAAGGAGGAAATTCTTTCGACCATTTCAGACACTGAGAGCCAGACTGAGATCAAACAAGGCCTGGAATTCGCTGAGAGGGCCCAAAGCCTCGACGCTCAAATTGCCAAACTAGTGCAGGAAAACTCCTGGTGCAAGAAGAGGTTGGCGCTGCAGCATGCCAAGTATCTTCGACTTAGGAACTCTCTTACCTTTTGATTGATTCTCTTTTGTAACCATGTTCTGTAATCGTTATTCGACAACAATTGCCATCTTGGCTGAAATTAATAAAATTTCTATTTTGGCATTTTTATGGTTAATTTAGACTTGTTCTTTTATTATTTTATTTTTATCTCTTGAAGTATAGGTTTGTATTTTTTCAAATATTTACCATTTACTCTCAAGAGCCTTTTATCTCCACTTAACTCTTCGACTTCATAGGCTCCACCAGAAAAAGTTTGGATAACTCTGAAGGGTCCTTCCCATTTGGGTGACCATTTCCCCATGCTTCGATCCCTTCGATCCATGGGAAGAATTACCTTCCAAACTAGTTCTTCAGGCAAAAATACCTTAGGTTTTACCTTTTTATTATAAGAGTCTTCTACTCTTTTCTTCTGAAGCCTGAGTAAGTCGAGAGCGCGTAATCTCTCTTCGTCTAAATCCACCAGTTCATCTAACATCATGTTCCAATAAACTTCAGAAGGAATATCATAATGCCTCTGAACCCTTGCAGATTGAAGACAAATTTCTGCTGGCAACACTGCATCATGGCCAAAAGTTTGCCTATATGGTGTTGTACCAGTGTCTTCTTTTGGGGACGTTCGACAAGCCCATAAAATCTGGTCTAACGTCTTATGCCAATTCTTTGGCTTCTTCCCAACATGTTTCTTTATCAAGCCAATCACCACTTTGTTAGCTGCTTCGACTTGACCATTCGCCTGTGCATAATAAGGCGTGGATGTTAGGAGTTTGAAACCTGTTTCCTGAGCAAATTCCTGCATCTTTCGACCAGTGAAAACTGACCCTTGATCAGTTGTTATTGTCTCAGGAATTCCATATCTAAAGATAATGTTCTTTTGAATAAATTCAATGACATTTTCTTGGTCGACATTGACTAAAGGGATAGCTTCGATCCACTTAGTAAAATAATCAATGCCTACCAATATGTATTTCTGACTCTTTGATGATGCTGGTCGAATCTCTCCAATGAGATCCAACGCCCATCCTCTAAAGGGCCAAGGCTTCACTATCGAGTGAAGTTCGCTTGCTGGTACATGTTGGATGCCTGTATGAACTTGACACTCTTGGCAACCTTTGGCGAACTCAACACAATCTTTCAGCATAGTGGGCCAATATAGTCCTTGTCGAAACAACAACCATTTCATCTTATGGCCTGCTTGGTGAGCCCCACATGCCCCAGCATGCGTCGTCGAAAGGGCTATGTATGCTTCAGTTTCACTCAAACATTTCAGCAACACCCCTTCAGGCGTCTTCTTGAATAACTCATTACCCATGAGTACAAAACTCAACGCCCTGTATTTTGTTTTTCGTTCTGTCGAAGCTCCTGGATTTTGAAGATAGTCCACAATAGGTTTCCTCCAATCTTGCTCTGACAAATTATCAATGAACGAAATCTCGAAGTTACTGTGATCAGCATATCCTAGCCTCGTCGATTCCAAGTCTGATGGTGATAGACAAGTTGCTTTTATCTTTCCTCGAACTTCGATTGCTCTTTGTAATTTCGTTTTTGAAATCTTATACCCAGATGCAATTTGTGCCAAGTCATTGGCTATTTGATTTTCGACCCTGGGTATGTGTCGAATATTGATCGTTTCAAATTGTTTCAATAAACAATTTGCTATCACAAAGTACATAATGAGATTTTCCCTTATGCATTTATATTCCTTTGTGACTTGCTTGATGACTAACTCTGAGTCTCCCATTATTTCGACTCGAGTTGCCCCCAATTCCAACAATATCTCAAGGCCAGTAATTAGAGCTTCATACTCAGCCTCATTGTTCGAACAAGAACCTGATATTTTGTACTTGAATGTTGTTGGAATTTTATCTGGAGAAATAATCAAGACTCCTACCCCTGTTCCATCTTTATGGCTGGAACCATCGAAGTAGAATTTCCAAGGTTCTATCTCCACATAATTAATATCCTTAACTTGAATTGAGTGGTCGACTATGAAATCTGCAACCACTTGTCCTTTTACTGCCTTAAGAGGCATAAAGGTCAAGGAGTATTCAGTTAATGCTAATGCCCATTTGCCAATTCGACTATGCAAGATAGGTTTTGACAACATATATTTGAAAACATCAAAATGAGACGAAACATAAACATCAACTGGTTTTATATATTGCTTGAGTTTTGTACAAGAAAAATACAGACATAGACACAATTTTTCAACTTCGCTGTATCTAGTTTCTGCATCATTCAAAACTCGACTGAGATAGTAAATGGGTCTTTCGACTCCATTCTCATCCTCTTGGGCTAACATACTTCCCAGAGTTTTGTCAGATGCAGCTATGTACAATCTCATACTCCTATTGCTACAAGGAGGCACCAAAATAGGTGGCTTAGTGAGGTACCCTTTGATTTTGTCGAAGGCTTCTTGTTGCTCCTGCCCCCATTCGAACCCCTCTTTATTCAGTCGAAGTAAGGGTGAAAAGGCCTGAGCTTTCCCACTTAGATTAGATATAAACCTCCTTAAGAAATTTATCTTGCCTAAGAGAGATTGCAATTCCTTCTTATTCGATGGCGCTTTCGCTTCCAGAATTGCCTTCGTCTTGTTCTGGTTGATTTCGATTCCTTTCTTGTGGACAACGAAGCCTAAGAAATCTCCAGCTTTCACACAGAACGCACACTTCAAAGGGTTCATCTTCAGACCATGTTCTCTCATTCTTTCGAATGATTGTCGAAGGTGGTCAATGTGATTCTTCCTGGAAACAGATTTTATAACAATATCATCAATATATACTTGCATAAAAGTGTTAATAAAATCATGGAAGATAGTATTCATTGCTCGCTGGTACGTTGCCCCAGCGTTTTTTAGGCCAAAAGGCATCACTACCCATTCGTAAGTGCCTAAGGCCCCAGGGCATCGAAAAGCTGTTTTCGACACATCCTCTTCAGCAATGAATATTTGATTATATCCTGAATAACCATCGAGCATACTCAGGTATTCATAACCAGCGGCAGAATCGACTAGCATTTCCGCCACAGGCATAGGATATTCATCTTTGGGGGTGGCAGCATTCAAATCTCTGAAATCTATGCACCCCTTAATGTGCCATTTTTCTTAATTACTGGCACAATATTTGCAATCCATTCGACATACCTTGTAACACGGATGAATTTGCATTTCAGAAGTCTTTCGACCTCCGTTTTGATCTTCGACAATATTTCTGGAGCGAAGCGCCTTGGATTTTGCTTGATTGGCTTCTTTCCAGGTTTGATTGGCAACTGAAGTTCTACCAATCCTCTGTCGAGACCAGGCATTTCGTCATAATCCCATGCAAAACAGTCTTTAAACTCTTTCAGCAATTGGATTACTTCCAACCTAAGTTCTGGATCGATTTTGGCGCTGATGTAAGTTGGCCTTTTCTCTGATCCTTCGCCTAAGTTGATTTCTTCTAAAGGGTCTTGTGCTAACATTTTAATGTTGTTCGCCAAGGGATCCTTTTCGAAGCCCAGAGGCTCATCGTCATAGATGGCGTCGAGCCTCTGTTCCTGCATTTCTTCTGGCATGATATCAGGGGGTTTTGGATCGAAATCCTTTCCTGGGCCAACAGCAGATAATTGTTGATCAGTGGCCTGTGTGGCCATGTACTTTACTTCGGCTTCGAGAGCCGTTATCATCTTGGTTTCGGCTACATAAGCCGAAATTCGCTTCAAAGATTGTGACTCAGTCATTATCACTGAATTCACTTCCCCAACCAGTTGGTTGGATATCAGTTAACCCACTGAAGTCTATGTGGGACAAGTCTTCTCTGTCCCATTGGAAACCATGCTCAGGATGCAGGTATAGGGAACAAAAGGTGTTTGGCGCTGGCGCCATGTCGAAGTCAGGTGTTTGACATGGCCCTATGTGAGCCAAGTTTTTGTCGAAATCTGCCACACCCAAGTGGTTCACTTCGCCAAGGTAGTAGCTTTGATCTGCCTCTATGTTTTCGACCATCCCATTTGGACGCCATAGCAGCAGTCTTTGGTGCATTGATGAAGGCACAGCGCCAACACCATGAATCCATTCACGGCCTAACAAAAGGTTGTAATTAGGTTTGGCCGATATGACCATGAACATCGTTGGTCGAAGGATAGACCCAACTTTGATATCTAGCTGGATCACTCCCATGGTGGTCCCTATGCCGCCCTCATAGTTCGACAAGACCATGTTGTGGGGTTTAATTTCCTCATCCCTTTTGCCAATCTTCCTTAGCATAGAGTGAGGGATAATATTGATGGTTGCCCCACAGTCGACCAATATTTTATTCACAGTAGTTTCTTCGAGCTTAGCCCTTATGAACAAAGGCTTGAGGTGATTCTTCATCGCCTCTGTAGGTGGCTCGAAGAAGCCATTTTGTTCCTCAGTAGTGCCATTGTCCATGACAAAATAGCACACTGGCCTATGTTTGGCCATCTCTTGTTCCACTTCCCAGTCACTTGCTTCGACTTCTACCTGTCGATTGAATTCCCTGGGCAGCACTGAAACAATATTCACCATTATATCCAAAGTATCATCAGACTCAGCATCATCTTCGTCTTCGACTTCACTTTGGTTAGGCCAAACTAGCCTGTTGGTAACTGGCTCTCTCTCTAGAGGCTTCCTTTGTTTCCTTTGAGGAACATTCGAACTAGTTTCTGCCTTAGGTTCGTTGGCAGCCTCCCTTTCAGCTTTTCGTCTCCTTTGATATCTCCTCCATTGAGATCGAGACATAGGGTTTTTACCCTTGTAATTGCTGGATACTTGTGCAACCTTAGGTGCAGCAACTTGAGGCTCTTTCTTTTGAGTCAAAGAGGAACCTCTTGGCACGTCGAAAGAGTGCCATTTCTCCTCACTTGGCCTTTTCCGGCCAGAGGTTTTGTACCAAGTGTCTACTGGCACATTTGTTGGAGGCCTAAAGGTCAATGGCCTCTTGTCTTGGTTAGAACCCCTTCTGGGATCATGTCGAAGGTCAGCATTCTCCCTTCTCTTATTTGCTGCTCTTACACCTTGAATGTGCTCAGCAGCCTTTTTATCAAAGATCGAACTGCATCTTGGACACAGCATCACCTCTGATTTCTTCTTCTGGCATCTTTGTAAAAAATCTGCCAAGTTTTCGTTTTCCCGAGGGAAAGCCGTCTTATTAGCCTGCTCTTGCCTTATGGCCTCTTCTGATGCTTTAGGGTCAGAAAGCTCGACCATGTTGATATTCATTGTATCTTTATTAGCAAGAGTTAACTGCTTCATTTGTATTTCCAGATTCTCCGTCTGGCCTTGAACAGTGGCCAAGTGGGAACTGGGCTTTGATCCAGTTTTTTGTGCTTCAGCAGTCTCCGACTTTGGGTTCTCGACCGCTTTCTGGACAGCTTCAATTGTCTTCCTGGATAAATTTCCAGAAAAACTGCCAAAGATTGGCATGTTGATGTGGTCCTTTGAGACTTCGACCATGGTAATTCCTGGCTTCTTCGACTGGATCCTGGTTGCCTCTATCATGTTCACCTCAGAGGGTTCAGCATAGTGGGCTTCAGCCTTCAGTGGATTGGAGTCGACAGCCATGGGGGATTTGTCAGCAAACTTTAATCTCCCTTCCTCAATAGCGTCTTGCACAAGATTCCTGAAAAGAAAACATTGAGAAGTTTTATGGCCCAAAAAATTATGATATTTGCAAAAACCTCTCTTATTTATTTGATCAAGAGGAGGCACTTTTACCCCAGGGGGTACTATCATTTGGCCATCTTTAACTAGCAAGTCGAATATTTCATCACATTTTGTGATGTCAAAACTATAAGTCTTTTTTGGGAACCTATCGTTGGTCCTGTCTGGACCAATGGGATTTTTCCCATTTGAGGGGACTAACTGTTTACAAGAGTATGGTGGCCCTTGTTTTAGTTCTGCTAAATCGACTTCTCCTTCTTCGACAGTTAAAGTATCGTCGAAGGATTCTAGATCTTCGTCATCCATCTCAACGTACGCTATTCTCTCTCTCTTGTGAGTTTTCGTTGCCTTAGCTTTTTCAGCTTTGAGGCGTTCGACCTGTCGAACTCTATCGGCCAGTTGGGCCATGTCTCTTAGGTACTGGGTGTCTAGTTTCTTCCTAATGGAATAATCTAAACCGCCAGCGGCTATTTCGACCAACTCATGTTCTGGCACTTGTGTAAAACATCTCGCCTTGAGCAACCTAAACCTATTCAGATATTCGTCTATAGGTTCAGTGAAACGTCTCTTCACACTGGCCAGTTCTTTCAGGCTTATCTTGGTTTGCCCCATGTAGAATTATTCATGGAACAATCTTTCCAACTGGGTCCAATGATGGATCGAATTGGGGGGGAGAGTTGTAAACCAAGTAAAAGCGTTCTTGGTTAAAGAACTTGGGAAGTACTTGATCCTTAGGTTTTCGTTATTCGAAATGTCTCCTGCTTCGATCAAGTATCTCGCCACATGCTCGACAGTAGATTCTGTCGTGTCCCCAGAGAACTTAGTAAATTTGGGGACTTTGCATCTAGGAGGTAAGTCCGTTTGTAACACGTATTCTGACAATGGGGATGTAAAGTTGGGCCTTCGAAAGCCCATGTTCATCCCATTCTGAGTCATGATCCTTTCGATCATGGTTGCCAGATTGTTTTCCAAGCCCATGTTTTGGTATTGGATATGCTGAACCACTTCGTCAGCATTTTGGTTTCTGTTAACTAACCTTACCTCTGGGGTTATTACCCTAGGTTCTTCGACAGGTTGTTCCAATCGTGCCCTAAGGTTTTCTTCGACAGGCTGTTGAGCCTGGTTAATGGTGGTTTCTTCCTCTACAAATATCCCCTGATTTCCCCTTATTTGCGCCCTTTGGGGCTGTCGAATAGGTGGGGGTACTCCAAAGAAGTCAGCCAAACGCGTCATTTGCGCTGTAACTTGCTGATTCGATTGATTAGTGTTTTGTATTAGAGGATTTAGCACTGTACTCAAAGTTTGTGCCAACATTTGCACCATGTCATGGTTGCTTTCGTCCATTTGCTGCCTCAAGACTGCTGTCGAGGCATTTGTAAGGCCATGGGCTACTTGGGACGTTCCTCCTAAGAGTTGGGTCCTATTTCTATTCGCCATGCCTACTCCAGAGCCTTGAAGTGGCGAAGAGGCACTCACGAAAGGGTCTGAAAAAGTGGACGCAGCATTCGTCAGGCTTGCCACTTCAGAAGTTGTCATACCATAGAATGGAATAAATCCTGGGGGAACCACAGGCCTTGTGCCTAAATTTCCCCTTGGTGGGGGAGTTCCCAAAGGTATTCTGGGGCCTGTTAACGAAGTTATTGGCCCCGTGGTTGTGACCGACACTGCTGGTGTCGAACCAACGTTTGTCGCTTCACTTACGGTCATACTAACCGTTGCTCCCACACTCGTTTGTGGGATTTCGTTATTGTTTGGCGGATTCGCCATCTCTTCCCTTCTTCTGGCGGTATTGTTATCGTTAGTGTATATTCTACCACTTCTCAATAACATACAACTCGAAAAGATGAGATTATTTTCAACAATCAACACACAGTCCCACCAGGTGTGCCAATTTGTTTACCTTGGGTTTTGGTAAACAACCGTTGATCCTCCAAATGGTTACTTATTTGGTTACTCGCAGGATCGATCAGATTGATCCTATGGACATAGGTTGATTTTGAAGTTTGATTGAATTGGATAAGGCTTTAAGTAAATTGGCTTTAAATGAATTGCATAAAGGAAAGGCTTGGTAAAATAAACAAGGCTTTAAAGTAAAGGTTCGACAGGAAATGTAAAGAGAAAAGCAAGTAAAATTCTGGAAAAGTAAATGACTTTAATTGATAAAATTGGTGTTTCACACATACATTTCTCAACAATTCTTTCTCACACGCTGGGTACTCGAATCTATATGAGTGACTTTGTATAGAATTGTGAACACACGCGAGAAACTACATGTCTACTCCTATTTATACTAAAACATCCCAAGTAACCGTCGGGCAGTTACACTGCTTCGAGATCAATCCAATTGGCACGTTCTCCATGCTCGACGCTCCAGATTCTTGCACGTTTGCACGTGGTAACCGTTGGAAACCGTTTTCCCTCCAAACGCTTGAATTTCAAACTGCCCCACTCTGAACCATCGAACACTTTCGTCAAGAGACATCTTCGACGAAAACTCCTTCGACGTCGAAGGCAATCAGCCCTCTTCCTTGGAAGAAATCTTCTAAGTACTTTTACCATCTTTCGACGGTCACTTCGACAGACTTAGCCAGTCGAAAGCATCTTTCAGCTTTAATGGCTGATATCAATCAAAACAAAGGTGTCGAATTTAGGAGCCAACACCCATTTGGCAAAAATTGAAGTTTTAGGCATAATTGACTTTTGGCAATTATGCAAAAAAGGTCAACTTCACCAATACATAACTTCCTCAATTTTGACTCTTTGGAGGTGTTCTTGGACGTTTTAGAAAGCTTGAGATGTCCTCTAATCAACCCTTTTGGTATCATATCAATTTGATATGCCATGCTAAAGTATGAAGCTTTGAAAAAAAAGGTGTTTTTGTTGACTTTTGAACATGACCTATAATGTCCAAATTCATAACTTCTTGTGAGTGCATATTTTGAACTTGGGAGCTGAAGATGGATTATAGGGAATTACATCCTCTTCAAAATGAGCTTTGGATGGGTCATTTCTCATAATGTATGAGAAAGTTATGCTTGGTCAAAGTTAAGTTGACTTTTCCTACAAAACCCTAATTTAGCAACTTTTGGTTCTTGATGAATTATGAGCATTCCTTGATGAATCATGATCAATACTTGATCAAATGATGAAATATGCTTCAAAATGAGGATGTTGACCAAAAATATTGAAGTTTGTCTGTATGTGGGCCACAGTTGACTTTTGCCCTAGCACAGTCGATTTTCAGGCCTTTGAGCAATTGACTGAGCAAATTTCCTCTGTAGGGCTTGAAACTTGACATGGATGTTCTTGAAAAAATATTGGGACAATGTTGAGAATTTGGGATCCCTTGGACTCAAGTATCTTGATGCAACATGAAACCCTAATTTGAGGTAGACTGCCTTAGGAGAGAGCTTGTCTGGCCAACCCTTGGACTACCTTGAGCAACTTGAGGATCTTTCTTGAAATGTCTTGAGGAATATGGGAGGGTAAAGTTTGGGGTACAATAGCTGCCCCTGTTCAATTTTCTTAAACCTGAAGATTTAGATTGGCTTGTCTGCCTTTCATGATCTGAAGGTGGAAGATGATTGAACACTAAAGTGCCTAGAAATTTGCACTCGCATGAAGTGGTAATTGTCTTGTGATGTCAGGAATGGGATTACATATGCCATTTGGAAACTGATGACGGGATATGGGCTTAAAGATGCCATCTGAAGGAGTGTCGATCGCATAAGAGATTCCTTGGCGAGAGTTTGTATACCTGTCGTTGAGGAAGATTCCGCTGGGGAAGGTTGATCTTTGTTGAGAGAAGTAGAATTTTAGGAGCTTCGGTTATCCGTTATTCTGCTGGTGAGTCGTCTTTGTTTGAATTTTAGGAACTTCGGTCGTCCATATTCTACTGAGGAAACATCTGTGTTGAATTTTAGGAACTTTGGTCGTCGTATTCTACTGAGGCATCATCTTGTTGAATTTTAGGAACTTCGATCGTCCGTATTCTACTGAGGAATCATCTCTGTTGAATTTTAGGAACTTCGATCATCTGTATTCTACTGAGGAATCATGTCTGTTGAATTTTAGGAACTTCGGTCATCCGTATTTGACTGAGGAATCATCTATGTTGAATTTTAGGAACTTCGGTCGTTCGTATTCGACCGAGGAAACATCTCTTTTGAATTTTAGGAACTTCGGTCGTCCGTATTCTATTGAGGAATCATCTCTGTTGAATTTTAGGAACTCCGTTCGTCCGTATTCTACTGAGGAATCATCTCTGTTGAATTTTAGGAACTTCAGTCGTACGTATTCGACTGAGGAGTCATCTCTATTGAATTTTAGGAACTTCGATCGTCCGTATTCGACTGAGGAAACATCTCTTTTGAATTTTAGGAACTTCGGTCATCCGTATTCGACTGAGGAATCATCTCTGTTGAATTTTAGGAACTTCAGTCATCCGTATTCGACTGAGGAATCATCTCTGTTGAATTTTAGGAACTTCGGTCGTCCGTATTCGACTGAGGAATCATCTCTGTTGAATTTTAAGAACTTCGGTCGTCCGTATTCGACTGAGGAATCATCTCGGTTTAATTTTAGGAACTTCGATCGTCCATATTCTACCGAGGAATCATCTCTGTTGAATTTTAGGAACTTCGATCGTCCGTATTCTACTGAGGAGTCATCTTGGGGATTAAACTATTATTCAGTCGTACCCGGGCCTCACAGCTTGAATTTTGTGAGAATTTGATTGTATCCTTCCTGAAAGGTAAAGGTTAACTGTATGTAATGCATGATATGTATCAAGCAATGATGTTCTCAAAATAAATGAGATTGTGTTTGTATGATGCGTATATGCATGTGTCATGATGTATGGAAATGTGATGTTCTTAGCTGGGGAAAATAAATCCCGGATTGCTGCTGGAGAAAAGAGTTGAATTCTTCGTTTCTGCTGGGGATAGTGGATGAAGATGATTGTGAGAATAAACCTGCAGGGGAGGATAAATCCGCTGGGAAATAAACTGACGAGGAAATGACTCTGTGGGGAGGACATATTCTGCTAGAGAACCTGTTGATTTGGAGAAATAACCTCGGCTGGGGATGAATCATCATGGCCGGCGATGATAAATTCTGTTGGGGATTGAATTTCTGTTTGTGAAAGAAATGAACTCCACTGGGGATGATTTTCCAATGGCGACTTCACTGGGGATAATCTTTTAGACTCTACTAGGGAGAATTATCCAAACTCCACTGGGGATAATTTTCCAGTGCTGGTGATAGATAAACTCTGCTTGGGGGAGAATATCGTCGACTCGTTCGCAGTTGTGAGCCTCAGTTGGGGAGAATTAACACCACTGTCTTTTTCTTACTCTGCGGGGAGTGAATGTACTTTTAATGGATTTCTCCAACTAGGTCTATTCGTATACCTGGTGAATAAAGCAACTGTAAGGCTTGGAAATTTCTTGTTTGCCCCTGTTTCTGATATTACGAGTAATCGTCTTTTTTTTCGCATGTAAATATTCATGAGCAGCAATTAATGTCAAATGCATATATCAAAAATGAACATTGGATGTTCTTGCAAAACAAAACAGAAAAAGAAAATAATTTGAAATTTCTTTGTGAAAATGAATCGTATTGATTTTGAAGTTTGGCCTGTAAATAGACGTTTTTTATACAAGAGGTTGACGTCCTAGTAAGAGAACGTTGCCGAACAAATAGAATTTATACAATTTGTGAAAACAGCTATGTGAATAATCCCACTGGGTTCCAACTCTTCTATTGTCTTTATATCCTCGAGTGTCTCATCACTTTGCTACTTGGTTGAAGGTAGATCAGATTGATTAGTGTCGTTCGAGCTTGATAGTCGATATCGGTATATGGTTGCAAGATGATCCGATGAGACATAGTGTTACGCTTTGATCCCTAATTTTTGCCTGCCCCGCCCTTTCGGGTTTTCAGTCCACCGGGATACCCTTTTTTGCCCAAGCCGCCTTTTCAAGTTTTCGACTTGCCGGGTGTACATGTTTTTTCAATTTCATCCCTTATTTTTGCCCGAACCCTTTTGGTTCTCCGGGAAGCCCTTATTTTTGCCTAGGCCAGTCAACCTAGCGGGTCTTTGATTAGGCGTAGTATTTTTTCACTACGTCTGCATTGACGGGGTGAGGAAGGTCGTCACCATCCATGGTGGTTAGAATCATGGCTCCTCCTGAGAAAATGTTCTTAACCACAAATGGCCCTTCGTACATAGGGGTCCATTTTCCCCTGGGATCACCTTGTGGTAGGATTATGCGTTTGATCACCAGATCCTCAACTTGATACTCTTGTCGTCTAACTTTCTTGTTAAATGCCTTGATCATCCGTTTTTGATACGTTTGACCATGACAAATAGCGGTAAGTCTCTTTTCGTCGATTAAGTTCAGTTGATCAAGTCGGGTCTGGATCTAGTCGTCCTCGATCAAACCTGCATCCTTCATAATCCGAAGAGAGGGTATCTGAACTTCAATAGGCAAGATGGCCTCCATTCCATATACCAAGGAATAAGGTGTTGCCCCTGTTGACGTCCGCGCTGAGGTACGGTACCCATGAAGAGCAAATGGTAACATCTCATGCAAGTCTTTATATGTCACCGTCATTTTCTGCACAATCTTCTTGATGTTTTTATTATCCGCTTCAACAACCCCATTCATCTTCGGCCGGTAAGGAGAAGAGTTGTGATGTTGTATCTTGAACTACTTGCAGAGTTCGGTGATCATCGTATTGTTGAGATTTGTACCATTGTCCATAATAATCCTCTCAGGTACACCGTATCGACAGATCAGATTATGCCGAATAAATCGTGCCACGATGTTCTTGGTCACTGTAGCAAAGGAAGCTGCCTCAACCCATTTTGTAAAGTAATCAATCGCTACCAAGATGAAATGATGTCTGTTGGACGCAGTAGGTCTGATCTCACCAATCATATCGATGCCCCACATTGCGAAAGGCCAAGGAGTTGTCAAGACGTTCAGAGGGACTGAAGGTGTGTGCACCTTATCAGCATAGACTTGGCACTTATGACAGGTCCGAGAATGCCGATAACAGTCGACTTCCGTGGTAGACCAA
Source organism: Vicia faba (assembly GCA_948472305.1). Lineage (NCBI taxonomy): Eukaryota > Viridiplantae > Streptophyta > Magnoliopsida > Fabales > Fabaceae > Vicia > Vicia faba. The sequence continues at coordinate 146,914,016 of OX451741.1, forward strand.
TAATATCCTGCCCTAAGGATTTTCTTTGCCATGGTATGTCCACTGGAATGAGTTCCGAAAGTACCTCCATGTAACTCCGCCATAATCCTTTCTGCCTCGTTCTTATCCACACATCGTAGCAAGGTTGATTCATGGTTACGCTTGTAAAGGATACCATTACTGATGAAGAATTTTTTCCGTGAACCTCCTCAAAAACTTCTTATCATTAACAGATGCACCCTCGGGGTACTCCTAAGCCTCAAGATACCTCTTTCAATGGTAATCTGGGGAGCCTTGTTGTCCCACCTGACCTTGAACATAGAAGACATCGTAGCTAGCGCGTCTGCCAACTGATTCTCCTCTATGGGGAAGTGTTCAAAGGTTATCTCCTTGAAGTGCGGAAGCAATGTCAACACATACTCTTTGTAAGGAATAAGATTTGGGTGTTTCGTATCCCACTCGCCTTTGATTTAACTTATCACGAGAGCGGAATCTTCGAATACACTCAAGAACTTAATCCTTAGGTTAATTGCTGCTCGAAGACCCATAATGCACGCTTCATACTCTGCTATGTTGTTGGTGCAGTTAAAACATAATCGGGCGGTGAACGGAGTATGACAGCCTACAGGAGATACGATCACGGTGCCAATGCTATTACCCAAAGCGTTTGAAGCTCCATCGAAATACATAGACAATCGGAATCCCTTCTCAGGTCCTTCATCCAGTCCAGGTGTTTCACAGTCAGTCACCAACATGATGTTCTCATCCAGAAACTCAAAGTTCATAGATTTGTAATCGTCCACGGCCTGATGCACCAAATGATCCACCAACACACTTCCCTTGATTGCTTTTTGAGTCGTGTGTTGGATATCATACTCGATCAAGATCATCTGCCATCTTGCTATTCTTCCGGACAAGGCAGGCTTTTCGAAGATATACTTGATTGGATGCATCTTTGATATCAATAGAGTAGTGTGAGTCAGCATATACTGTCTCAGCCGGCGAGCAGCCCATGCCAAAGCGCAACAAGTTTTCTCAAGCAGTGAGTATCGGGTCTCACAGTCGGTAAACTTTTTGCTAAGGTAGTAAATAGCAAGCTCTTTTCGTCCATACTCGTCATGTTTCCCCAGTACACACCCCATCGAATTATCGAGTACTGTCAAGTATAAGATCAAAGGTCTTCCTTCAACTGGAGGCATCAGAATAGGTGGCTCTTGGAGATATTCTTTGATCCTTTCGAAAGCGGCTTGACATTCATCATTCCATCTTACCACTTGATCTTTCTTCAGCAACTTGAAGATTGGCTCACAAGTAGCAGTCAGGTGCGAAATGAATCGGGCAATGTAGTTCAGACATCCCAGGAAGCCTCTGACTTCTTTTTCTATTTGGGGAGCTGGCATTTCCTGTATAGCCTTCACCTTTGCAGGATCCACTTGAATATCTTTATCACTAACGACGAAACCCAGCAGCTTACCAGACCTCACTCCGAAGGTGCACTTGTTCGGATTTAGCCTCAGTCTGTATAACTTCAACGTGTCAAATAACTTCTAGAGATGGTCAAGATGTTCCTCTTCAGTCTGGGATCTTGCAATCATGTCGTCAACGTATACCTCAATCTCATGGTGAATCATATCGTGGAACAAAGTGACCATGGCGCGCTGATACGTTGCCCCAGCATTCTTTAATGAAAACGACATGACCTTGTAGCAAAAGGTACCCCATTGCGTAACAAAGTTTGTCTTTTCCATATCCTCGGGAGCCATCTGTGATGCGGTGGGAGAACTGACTTAAAGGTTTTGCGTTTTATCGCAAATGTCGCAGTTAGCAAGATTCGCCATCGACTTTTCTTTTATCCAAAAGGAAAGGTAAAAAAGCACAGGAAAGACCTTTGAGATGTTTTCTTGAGTTCGGGGGGTAGATTATAAAAAGGGAAGGTGCTAGCACCCTTTTCATCCATGGTTTTCCATGGGCTCTTAGTTACTTGTTTAGATCACTTGCTTTGTTTTGTTTGAAATGGTGTTTGGTGTGATTTTGAAAGTATTTTGAAAAAGAGGCCATTGTTTAGGCAATCTTTGTAATGATTCTCGTTCGTAAGAATGTATACAAAGATGTTTTTCTTTTGAAAATGTTTTCAATGTTTTGCAAGATGTTTTGAAATGTGTGTGTGTTTGTTTTTGAAAATAGCAAGGATTGTTTGAAAAGGAGCAAGCAACTTAGAAGCTATCTACCTACTCAAATGTCTTTCTTGTGCATTTTTATTCCTTTGACATTGTTGACTTACCATTGATTTGGTAAGCAACCCTATCTTTGGATGTAAACGGGACGGGCGTGGGTCATTGTATAACCATGATAGCGATGTTGCCAAGTATCTTAGCATTTTTGAGGGACCACGATCATTTTGTTTTAGGCAACCTTTGAATAGCGTCATCGAGGGACTATGATCTTTATATTTGTTTTGTTTTGTCAAGATACTTCGCATGCGTAACATGGCCATTTTGTTTTAGGCAACCAAGTGGGAGAAACCCTAAGGGTGCTTGTGTGCAAAGTGTATCATTTTCATGTTTTTGTCTTGCATTTAGAGTTTTCTATTTTGCTTTGTGTTTTGTTCTTGTCATGCAAACCCTAATTACTAATCATGGTATATAAAGCGATAAATTGCGTAATGTAAATGTACTAAGTTATTACAACAATTTTTATGGGAGGGGGGAATACAAGTTTGAATGGGGATTTGCACAAATATAAAACTAAATATATTATTACAACCAAATCGAAATTGCATGAATCAAATATATAATACAAATATTTAAAATACAATGAAATATGTATGTAAAAGAAAAGAGTTTTTATGTCTTGTTTTTTGTATGAAAAATATTTAACCTAAACCTAAAAATAAGAAAAAAATAATTAATTCTTTTTGAAAGGGGGTAAACCCTAGTTTTCAATTAAAAGAAAATAATGTTCTATTTTTATTAACTTGTATATTTTTTTGTATAAAAAATAAAAAATAATATTATGTTTAAATATTAAAAATTAAATATGTGTAGAAAATAAGTATTTATGAGTATAAAATGTATAATAAAAATATTAAGTATTTTTAATTATATTTACAAGTTATTTAAGCAAAATAAATTCTATCTTATTCAAATAAATTAATTTTTTATGTGAAAAAAAATAATAAAAAAATAAAATAAAAGTGTAAAAATAAAGAAATCATTTTTTGGATTTTTTATCATTCAGAAAAATAAACAAAATTATTAAATATGAAAATATATAAAAAAAACAAAAATATAAATTAGTTAAGTCAGGGGGTGCAGTAGCAAGTCAGGGGGGTGCAAATAGAAAAAACAAAAAAGGCCAAGGCAACAAAAAAGCCAAGAACTCCATCCCTGTCCTTCGTTCCTCATCTTCAAGCCATTTTCAGTTCAAACCTGTAACTTCTTCATGCTTGCATAAAAATGAAAACTCATAACATGAAAAATGTGGTATTTGAGCTTACGATTCCAACCATATAAATTATGTAACCTAACTATCAAATATCAAAGAGAATTTTTGAATCCCTAATTCGTGACCTAATTTTTTCAGAGATTTCAAGCTTCAAATTCTCTTAGCACAAGTAATATAAATGAAAAGTAATGATATGTACAACTTCGTTATGATGAGAGCTACATTTTTTCTTCACAAATTGTGGCTTGAAGTTGCCTATTCAGAGAGATAGAGTTTGAAAAAAATACCTCCTTCAGCTGGAATCGTGTATGGCAATGTAGGGACTTTAATGGAGGCCTGATGATTGTTTGAGCTTCCTTGAACTTCCCTGAAGTTATTCCAATGCTTATCTTGCTTTGAGGATGGTTGGAACTCCCTGACCAAGTCCAACTGCAAGCTTCCAAGTTGAAAATGGAAGATGCTGAAACAGAGGTTACAGAACCAGTGTGATGGCTTAGATTGGCTAGGTATCAAGTGAATAAGATGTTTGAATTGATTAAACACAAAACGCACGAGCCAAATGAGAGTTGGCTGTGCTTTTGCAAAAACTCTGTGTTTAGGCAGAATTTTGGTGTTTTTGAGTTTTAGAGAGTTTCAAGTCCAAGCCAAGCCTGTTATGCCTTGTACCAAGTTTGTATATTTGTATAGAAGTGATCTAAAGTCAGCTTCCCAACAGATCCATCAATGCTAGCCTTTTTGCCAACTTTCTTGTACTTGAAGCAAAGTGACAAGACCCATGCTTCACATGCTTGTACCAGCTTGCTTAGGGTTGGTATGAGCTTGTAAAACTTGCTTGAGTGCTGTAGAGTTTGCTTGTACCAAGGGGACAGGTTTAATGCTCAAGATTGACAAAGTTGCAAAAGTTCATCTTTATGAAAATGGCAATGTAACCTTTTTGCCTAAAATGGAAATACATGTTGTGTAAAGATTCAAAAGCAAAGATAAAGGCTTTGTCAAATGAATATGAATTTAATTATGGAGTGTATAGCAAGCTTAGGACCTGTAAAGCAAGATATAACCATCATAGGTTTGATTTATAACTTGATTCTATGTGAAAATGGCTTGAATAGAAGTGATAAAATGCCAACTTCCTCTCTTCGATTCTCCCTACTCAAAAATGATCATGGGGAGTTATTGGACATTTTGGAAAGCTTGAAATGTGCTCTATAATCCATATTTGAAATTAATTTTGAGATAACTCTTGGAACTAGGTGAAAAATTGTCATGAAGTTGGGTCCAAAACCTGCCTAAATTAGGGCAAAATTTTACTAAGTTATTTAGTTCATGAGCATGTATTCACAAATTTATAACATGAGATCCAAGAATATTTATGGATAATTTTGTGAATAAAAGTTGTAGATTTCATGGAGGACTACAACTTTCATGTTGGGAACTTTTCTTGAATCAAAATGCATCATGGTGAAAAAGTGGTGAAAAGTTGGGAAAAAATAAGAAAAGTTTTATACTTAGAAAAATTCTAAGTTATGAAAATTTTCAAATTAAAACCCTAATTTTAAAATTTGGTTTTCTTGGTGAACGAGTTTCATATTTTGACATATCTTGATGAATTATGGCCCTTGGTACTTGATTTTGACCAAAAAGTCAAAGTTTGACTTTTCAGTATACATTTGACTTTTGATCAGTTGACTACAAATTTCATCTGTCAATCCAATGAACTTGAGATCTTTTGAACCATGTAATTAGGTCAAGATGATGCTATTGAACCCTTGAAATCATGCTTGAACTCAATTGGTCATTGGCTAGGTTAAAAATAAAAAATTGCCCTTTCTCAATCAAAACCCTAATTTTGACCATTTTGCCCTTTTGATGATTTGATCAAATTTCTTGAGGAATTATGATCCAAACTTGATCAAATGGTACATATGAGTCTAAAATGTTGATGTGGATAAAAAATTATGAAGTTTGACTGTAAATTGGCCATAGTTGACTTTTTCCTCAATATAGTTGATTTTTAGGTCAACTATCCAATTGACTAATCAAAAATATGGTTCAAGGCTTGAAACTTAACATGAGCAATCTTAGGGGTCCAAAATGATGTATGAAAGTCACATGAAGCATTGGTGGTCCAAAAATCCTTGTGCAAACTCAAACCCTAATTTTGGGTTATCAATGCAAGATGAGATGTCTTGAGCTGACCAAACCCTAATCTTGTCTTGAGTCAAAGAAGTCTTGTGAGAAAAAATCTTGATAAATGAGAGGGCAAATTTTGGGGTACAACACCATCTTAATCTGATTGTAACCAGAGAAACCATCCATAAAGGAGAAGACCTTATGTTGTGCGGTGTTGTCAACCAAAACGTCGATATGAGGCAGAGGGAAATCGTCCTTGGGGCTTGCCCTATTCAGATCCCTATAGTTAACACACATTCGTACTTTACCATCTTTCTTCGGCACCGGGACCACGTTGGCAACCCACTGCGGGTAAGAAGTAACTTCTAGAAAACTGGCATCAAACTGTTTCATAACCTCGACCTTATTTTCTCAGACATCTCTAGGCGCATTCGACAAACTTTCTATTTCACTAGAGGATAGTCTTCCTTAGTTGGCAAGCCGTGAACCACAATATCGGTATCCAACCCAGGCATATCTTCATAAGACCAGGAAAAGATCTCAACATAGTCACGCAGCATCTGTATCAACCGTTGCTTGACTCTAGGCTCCAAATTTGCATCGATCTTGACCACTTTCTTGTCTTCCTCTGTACCCAGATTTACTGTTTCCACTGGCTCTTCATGGGGCTTAATGGCCCTCACCTTCGTCCTCGGCTTGGTTGATCGGACTTTCAAAGTCATAACTAGCAGTAGCAGAGTCGTTATCAGTGGGATCCAAAGTGGATGTAGACCTGTATATGTGAGTGTGTGTAAGATAAATAACTGTTTTGCAAGATAGAAAAGAAAAAACAAGGAACGCAAAATTCGTAATGCAAGAAAACGTCCAATGCTTTTATTGATGATATATGGAAATGACACATAATAAGCCCTCACAAACAAATCCACGGTGTCTCGGGTAAGGCATCGGGCCGTAAAAGTTTCAAATTGTCTGTTACAAATCTTAAAACAAAAGTCTTATTACTGTGTAATAAAAGAAATGGGCACGAAGTCCTTTGCCTTCCAATTGCTTAATCCGCCGTTGGTAGTCGGGTAAATCTAACTGTCAAAATCTGACTCTTCATCATCATCTCCGATAGCATTTACTCCTGCGTCATGTTTTGGCATATGAGCCGTTATGACATTAGGTTTTTCCGGCGCTTCAAACTCAATCTCCTTAGCTTCAATCAGATCCTGCACTTTATTTTTAAAAGCCCAGCAGTTGTTCGTATCATGCCCCGGGCTATCAGAGTGATAATCACAGCGGGCATTTGGATTATATAGCGGAGATGTAGTACTGGGATTCTTTGGAGCCTCCTTCAGAGTCACCAAGTTGGTTTTCAACAATTGCGGCAGAATTTGAGATAGAGTCATACTGAGCCGAGTATACTGCCTTTGCGGTCTTTCTACTCTTTGCTGATTGTTGCATTGTGGGGCAACAACAGGTCTTGATATTACTACCGCATTAATCGCTTGGCGGTGCTCATGTCGGTTTTGGCTCCTCGAGTTGTAAACTGCACTAGATTCCTTCTTGAAAGGCTTCTTCTCTGTACTTGACGAAGCACCTTTCTGTATCTTGCCACTTTTAATACCAGCTTCAACTCTCTCCCTAGTCATAATCAATTCAGTAAACCCGAACGATGAACTACCGATCAAATGATTGAAGTATGGACCATACAAAGTCCCAAGAAACATATCCACCAACTCCCTATCAGCCAGAGAGGGTTGTACTCTTCCAGTAAGATCTCTCCACTTCTTAGCGTAGTCCTTAAAACCTTCGTTCGCACCTATAGACATACCCTGAAGTTGGGTACGCGTGGGAGCAAGGTTGGCATTATACTGGTATTGCTTGTAAAAAGCAGCAGCAAGGTCCTCCCAGTTGCGGACATTAGCTCCTTCTAGTTGATAAAACCATTCAAGTTGAGTCCCTGACAGACTATCTTGAAAGAAATGAACCCATAGGTTCCTATCAGCAGTATATGGTTGAATCTTTCTGACATACGAGCGGAGGTGTAACTTTGGGCAGGAGACCCCATCGTACTTAGCAAAGACATGAGCTTTAAACTTGTGTGGGATCACCACCCCAGATGCCAAACCCAAATCTCCGAAGTCTAACCCAGGTATCTTCTGGATCTCCATTGCGCTCAACCGGTCTTCGAGTTGCTTATACCTATCCTCGGCAGGAGGATACTGGTCTTTGTCAAAGTCAGTGTCATTGTCAGAAACCACAGGGCTAGGACCCTTCCTTTCCTCTTGGTTCTCTCCTCCTCCAGATGAGTGGGACAGATCAACTTCTTCTCGCAACCTATTCCCAAACCTGTGACCCATATTTAGCAGGACCACCTTCTTCTTCTTCTTCTTCTTGTCCTTCAAGATAAGAGTCTTCAAATCTTGTTAACTCTTGGCCAAGTTTAAGAACATCTCCTGGAATTGAGCATTCTGAGCTTGCAGAGCCTTGATGGCTTGATCAGTAGGTGTTTCAAAAGACATATTATGCTGAAATAAACAGCGAAGAAGATGAGAAACCTGTAATGGTACCTGTAATGAGGTGCATGGGAATGGAATGCGTATGAAATGATTTTAAAGACTTAGGGAGATTCAAATTTGTAAACCAAAATAAAACACACTTTATTAGATTAAAACTTGAAACAATGTTTAACAAATGCCTTTAAGGCGTTACAAAAGAAATATTGAAAAGCAAATCTAAACTAGAAAAAATAAAAGACATCAGAATTCCCATGGTCTTTTTCCTTTCGTGCTGACATAATCGTTGATTGTCATCTTGTTCTCAAGCTGCCTTGTAAGCCTCAGGATCTTCCGTTCCTGCTCATGATACTTCTCTCTGTAGGTATCCATTTCTTCCCTTAACTGGATCCAAGATCTCTTCAATGCCCCAATGTCAGCAGGCATATAAGGATGGAGGATTGTATAACAAACCCCTTCTTCATCAGTATGTTCCACAATCACCGGCAAAACGGCTTCATATGGCATCCCCAACTTTTGAGCACGGGCTCGAACCCACTGGAGGTACGGTTGCATCGGGAGAGAAGTCTTCATTCCTAGCTCATATGGATCAGACCTGTTAACCCTGTCCCAAGCTCGTATAAACCTGCAGCGATGTCCCTCAACATCCCCCTTGAAGTCAAAGACAATGCCTGTAAGCAGTAGCTCATGAGGATCGCCCCTTCGAGCTCGTCCAAACTATCGTAAGGCCAAACAAGGATTTAGGTTATTCCTCCTCTAATTCCAAGCAATGGAACATTGGGGTATTCCCCACACCGATCAATGACAACTACCATTTCCATATCCTTAGTACTCCAAAGGATGTCCGTATGAGCAAGGGACATGATCCTGTAAGCCCAACCCATACCTTCCTCATTCTTCAATATAGATTTGGGGAGGTGAGAAATAAACCACCTCGCCAGTAACGGCGTGCAACACAAGAGAGTTCCCCTTCTCCGCACAGTACGGGTATAAAGAGCATGCAGAATATCACCTAAGAGAGTAGGCACTGGGTTACGAGACATAAAGATCTTAACTGCGTTCACATTTAAGAAGGCATCTAGATTCAGGAACAAGACCAAGCCGTAGACGAGGAGAGCCAGGATGTCTTCAAATGCTTGAAAGTCCAAACTATCCCAAAACTGTTGAACTTGATCGATCAAAAACTTAGCCAAGAAACCTTTAACCCCACTCTGAATCTCCCAGTTAGACACTACATCAGCCAATTTTAGGTGTAGGGATGAAGCAATATCCTCTGGCCTAGGAGCTACCTCCAAACCTGTAAAGGGTGTCTGCTCTAGAATAGATATGCCAAGTAAATCATAAAACTCCTCCAAAGTAGGGACTAACTGATAGTCCGGGAAGGTGAAATAGTGATGCAACGGGTCAAAGAACTGGAACAGGGCACTCATTATTTGCTCATCCAACTTTGAAGTGACCAGGCTAAGGAGATGACCATGTCTTCTAACAAAGGAAGAAGTATCAGGAACCTTTGAAACAAACTCTCTGAGCTGAGCAGGGATTTGCACGAAGCTGATTCGAATGGTATTTCTGCGCATAGAAGCCATGATCTGCAAAACAGAACAAAGATGAATCCCCTCGGTCTTTGAAATGGTTAGTCTAATGAAATATGCATGCGATGTCATGATGCATGATGTCATGATAAAAACACACCACAGGTATCACAAATAGCAAACATGGTAAGGGAAAACAAGTCACACAATAGCCCTTAAATTTCAGGCTGGCATGGAGTTTAGGTATTACCCTCTTTCAGTTTAGTTGGTTCAACCTATCCTAATAATAGTAATCGGGTTCTATAGGTTCTCAATATCACTGACCATCCTCCATCGGTCATAATTCCAGACACGCAGTCTTTTCTCGCGGCCGGAACCATCTCGAGAGTATGGTCTCAATGAGTGTAGCATACTGCTACTTTCTATGGCCAAGTTGGTCAATTATAGGTTCTAAGGTCAGTTGATGCTTAATGACCCATTAGCAGCCCCATACTCTCCTTGTTGCTCCACAAGGGATATCGGTACCAACTAATGTGCCACATCAACGTAGCTACTGCTTCAATCGTATTGGTCTATGTCGTACAGTTCCCTCACGGTCTATTGCTACTTACCTAAAAGGCATCCCCAGATCCAGGTTAGAATCTATAGTAACTCCGATTTAAAGCCCACAAAAATAAAGCGAACAAATCAAACAATTGAAAATAATATGATGAACTAATCCTAAGGTACACCCCACTTATTAAGTCCCCAGCAGAGTCGTCAGTTCTGTGATACGGTGGCCAGAACCGGGACGTGTTTCCTTTTTTTTAAAGGAATTACTGGTTTGCATTTTGCGTTTGTGTGTGCAAAATGTCGCAGTAAGCAAGAGTCGCCACCGACTTTTATTTTATCCAACAAGGAAAGGAAAAAAGCACAGAAAAATTCCTTTTTCGAGATATTTCTGAGTACGGGGGGGTAGATTATAGAAAGGGAAGGTATTAGCACCATTTCTATCCGTAGTTATTATGGGCTCTTAGGTACTTGCTCATCATTTTCAAAATTGTTTTCTTTGTGTTTGGGTGATTTGAAAAGTTTTTTTTAACTTTGATTTAACTCTCGCTTCTGTCTTCAAGAGTGTAATGAAGTGTTTTGAAAACTTTGTTTGTAAAGGAGTGTAAGTGTGAGAAAAAAGTTTGTTTTTATTAAGCAAGTACTTAAGAACTAATCTACCTACTCGAAAAAAGAATCGTTCTATGTTCGTTTCCTTTAGACAGCGCTATCCCACTATTAGTGAGTAGGTAGCACCGTCGTTGGAGTTTTAAGGGTCAATTCGAAAGAGACGTACGATCACTAAAGCAATGTTAGGACGTCTTAGTAGTAATCCTAATGTCTTAGATCAATTATCCGAGGCAACAATATCTGAGGCAACCTTTCCGAGGCAACTCTGATCTTTGGACAAAAGGACGACCACTAAAACATCCTATACACAATGACCGTTTACCGAAGGCAACCAAGTGGGAGTGTACCCTAGGAGTGCGCATGTGCGAATGATTCAATTTCAGTTTATTTATCTTAGCACATTTAGGGTGATCTAACTGTTTTAAAAAATTAATCATACATTCTTGTCATGCATCCTAATATCATACATCTAACAGTTAAATATTTGCGGAATTTAAAATGCAGAAATTAAACTACGCTATTACAAGGCTTCAGGTATTTACATAGCCAAAAACAAACCCTTGAAAAGTAAAGCGGTAAATGCGAATAAAGTCCTAATTTAAACTATTACAACCTTGTGAGCAGTTACAATAATAGGGTAAAAATAATAAAAATAAAGCGCGCGAGAAAAATTAACATCGGGAAGAAATTAGGGTTTTGACCCTTCTAACCTAATCAAAAGAAAATGTTTTTTTTTGTTTTTAATATTTTTTTAAAGAAAATAATTTAGGTTTTAAAATTAAATATACCAATAATTAGCTAATTTAAATTAATTAATGAAAATAATAAAATGACATATTTTATTTTTTTGAAAATAAAATAATTAAATTAGAAATAAAAACCTAATTATTCTAATTAGTTTTAATTATTTGCACAAAGAATTAAAATTATCTAAAATTAATAACCTAATTTAATTAATTTAATTTTTTGTATAAAAAATAAATATCTTAAATTTAATTGGATAGAAAAATATTTTTGTGATTTTTTTTAATAAAAAGAAAATTAATTAATTTGTTAGTAAAATAAATTAATTAAAATAAAATATATAAAAAGAAAAGGGATAAGAAATTGGGCCTGCAAAAGCAAATTGGAGGGTGCAAAAATCAGGTTCTGGGCCCAAAAACAGGGAGGTCCGTTTGACCTTCCATATCACTTGCTTCTGCGTTGACTAGGCTCCATAGTGCTCCTCCATTGCTGGCCATCAGATCTGGATCTCAAGCCACTTGGCAACCTGGATTATGAGGACGTATGGTGGATCTTGGCTTTGCATACGCATGTGATTGCCTGAAAGAAAATAATATGAGAAAAATGGGGGGACCTAGGATTCGAACCCAGGTCCTGAAGCAATTACCAACGTTACACTCACCACTGCACCACTTGTTCTTGTTTGTACATAGAATAAGTAATAATAATAATATACAAAATAAAGGACATTAGTGGAGAACCAAGAAAACACGCGCCAGATTTCAAATATTCCAATGGAAAGGTGACACGCAGGTGTCTTCAACCTTGCACCGTTGGTAAAAGTGGAACACTTTTACCTACGGACGTTTATCCGTCGCTATATCCCTGTTGTTTCTCAAAATCAAGCATGGGTAAGATAAATCAAAACTAAAGCCATGAATGGCTTTGTCTGGACCTGCTGAGTTCAATGATGGCCCTTTCATGGCCCAATTTTGCCTGTAAACAAAAATCCCAATTTGAAGCAAGGAACCCTATTAATGGTGAAATCCATTGTAGGCCGTATAAATGCAATTAAACAACACAGAAAGCTTGCATATGTCTTAAGGATCAAGAATATATCATTAGTTCATGCTATCCATGCCTAAATCATGGAATTCAATTTCAAAAAAAGTTGGGCATCGTGACTGACTTACAACGCTATATAGGGCCTGGAAACGCTTGCTTTAGATTGCTTTGGCTTGCTGATGACCTCAGGAAACGATTGGAATGGTTCAAAGGTCCTGAATTGGCTTCCAAGTGTGAATTCGTGTTTGCACTTTTTCTTGATTTTTCAAGTTTGTGTTCTTGATCATACGCCTCCTTCTGACCTAGTTTTTGGTATGCCTTTGTTCTATTTGTATCAAGGAATGGATTAGGGTTGATAGAATGTACTCAATCGTCTTCCATTATTGAATTTGATTGTGATTTGATTCTCTTGGATATCATTCCAAAATTGGCCTAAAATCAATCTTTTTGTCCACCCCAATGCCTTGCACGATTTTGATTTGATGCTAGCTGTAATTTAAAACCTGAAACAAGCACAAAATCTTTTGTTTTCAATATTTTAGATTTTATATGATTTGTTTTGATTTAAATTGAATTAATTCAAATAAATATCAAAATAAATAATAAAAACATGATAAGGACAAGTGGCAAAAAAGTATGAAGCTTTTGACATTCCATGCTAAAGTATGAACCTCTAATCAACCCTTTTGGTATCATATCAAATTGATATTCCATGCTAAAGTATGAAGCTTTGACAAAAAAGGTGTTTTTGTTGACTTTTGAACATGACCAATAATGTCCAAATTCATAACTTCTTTTGAATGCATATTTTGAATTTGGGAGCTGAAGATGGATTGTAGGGAATTACATCCTCTTCAAAATGAGCTTTGGATGGGTCATTTCTCATAAAGTATGAGAAAGTTATGCTTGGTCAAAGTTGAGTTGACTTTTCCTACAAAACCCTAATTTAACAACTTTGGGTTCTTGATGAATTATGTGCATTCCTTGATGAATCATGATAAATCCTTGATAAAATGATGAAATATGCTTCAAAATGAGGATGTTGACCAAAAATCTTGAAGTTTGACTGTATGTGGGCCACAATTGACTTTTGCCCTAGCACAGTCGATTTTCAGGCCTTTGAGCAATTGACTGAGCAAAATTCCTCTGTAGGGCTTGAAACTTGACATGGATGTTCTTGAAAACATATTGGGATAATGTTGAGCATTTGGGGTCCCTTGGACTCAAGTATCTTGATGCAACATGAAACCCTAATTTGAGGTAGACTGCCTTAGGAGAGAGCTTATCTGGCCAACCCTTGGACTACCTTGAGCAACTTGAGGATCTTTCTTGAAATGTCTTGAGGAATATGGGAGGGAAAATTTTGGGGTACAACACTACAAAACAAGAACAAAGATGAATCCCCAAAATCCTTGAAATGGTTAGTGGATGCATATGATGTTTATGATGTCCATGATGTTATTTACAAGTATGCATATACAGGCAAATCAAACAAGTTCTTAGTTTAGGCTTGCATGGGGTTTTATAGGTAAGTACCCTCTTGAAGTTTAGTTGGCTCAACCTGTCCTAATAATAGTAACCGGGTTCTAAGGAGCTCAATATCACTGGATTGTTTCCTTGGTCATTGTTTCAGCTCAAGCCTCTTTAATGGCGACCGAAATATCCCAAGAAACCAACCCTCAATGAGTGTAGTATCGAGTATCTACCAACTTCGGAGTGCACCAAAGCCGGTCATCTCACTACATCCTAAAGGCCAAGTTGGTCAAGTAAAGGGTTCTAGAAGTTCATTAGTGCTTCATGACATCACTCAGCGGTCCTGTGTTCTCTTTGATTAACTCAAAGGCTACCGGTATCCACAAATATGAAACACTAACATAGCTATTGCTTAGACCATGTCGGTATACCCTGCACAATTTCCACAACATATTGCTATTTACCTATAATGTTTCCCAAATCCGGGTGGAGGATTCAAACCCAAACAAAGAACCATAATGTAAAGCAAACAAGTCAAACAATGTAAGCAAATAAATGTGATCTAAACCCTAAGGTAACCCCACTTTTATAATTTCCCCAGCAGAGTCGCTAGTTCTGTGATGCGGTGGGAGAACTGACTTGAGGTTTTGCGTTTTATCGCAAATGTTGCGGTTAGCAAGAGTCTCCACCAACTTTTCTTTTATCTAAAAGGAAAGGTGAAAAAGCACAGGAAAGACCTTTGAGATTGTTTCTTGAGTTCGGGGGGTAGATTATGAAAAGGGGAGGTATTAGCACCCTTTTCATCCATGGTTTTCCATGGGCTCTTAGTTACTTGCTTAGATCACTTGCTTTTGTTTGTTTGAAATTGTGTTTGGTGTGGTTTTGAAAGTATTTTGTAAAAGAAGCCATTCGTTTAGGCAATCTTTGTAATGATTCTCGTTCGTAAGAATGTATACAAAGATGTTTGTCTTTTGAAAATGTTTTCAATGTTTGTAAGATGTTTTGAAATGTGTGTGTTTTGAAAAATAGCAAGGATTGTTGTTTTGAAATGGAGCAAGTAACTAGAAGTAATCTACCTACTCAAATGTCTTTCTTATGATTTTTCTATTCCTTTGACATTGTTGTCTTACCATTGATTTGGTAAGCAACCCTATCTTTGGATGTAACGGGACGGGCGTGGGTCATCGTATAACCATGATTAGCAATGTTAGCAAAGTATGTTAGCATTTTTTAGGGACCAAGATCACTTTGTAAGGCAACTTTGAATAGCGTCATCGAGGGACTATGATCTTATATTTGTTTTGTTTTGCCAAGACACTTCGCATGCGTAACATGGCCATTTTGTTTTAGGCAACCGAGTGGAGAAACCCTACGGGTGTTTGTGTGCAAGTGTATCATTTTCATGCTTTGATCTTGTCTTGTATTTAGGGTGTTCTATTTTTCTTTGTTTTGTTCTTATCATACAAACCCTAATTACTAGTCATGGCATATAAAGCGATAAATTGCGTAATGTAAATTATTTCTAAGCTATTACAACAATTTATGGGAGGGGGGAATACAAATTTGAATGGGGATTTGCAAGAATAAAAACCTAAATAAATTATTACAACCAAATCGAATTTGTACGAATCAAGATAAATATAATACAATATTTAAAATGCAATGCAATGTACATGTAAGAAAAGATTTTTGTGTCTTGTTTTTATGTAAAAGAAAATTTAATCTAAACCTAAAAATATAAAAAAAGGAATTAATTTTTTAAAAGGGGTTTAACCCTAATTATTATTTAAGAGAAAATAAAGTTTCTATAGATATTATTATTTTGTGCATTTTCTTGTGTAAAACTAATAAATAATATTGTATATAAATATTAAAATTATATATATATATATATATATATATATATATATATATATATATATATATATATATATATATATATATATATATATATATATATATATATATATATATATATATATATATATATATATATATATATATATATATATATATATATATATATATATATATATATATATATATATATATATATATATATATATATATATATATATATATATATATATATATATATATATATGCAAAAATAGGTATTTATAAGTATGAAATGCAAAATAAATTAAACTAAATATATTTAATTATATTTACAAGTTTATTAAGAAAATAAATGATATCCTATTAAAAATAAAATATATTTTTATGTGAGAAATAGAAAAAAAATAAAATAAAAGTGCAATATTATTAATTTACATTTTTTGGGATTTTTTGTATTAAAGAAAATATTTAAAATATTAAAAAAGGAAATAAAACAAATAAAAAATAAAATATAACAAGAGTTGGCAGGGGGTGATGTAGCAGATTTGTGGTAAGGTTAGCAAAAACACTGGCCCAGGAGACTAAGCCCAATCTGCAAAAAATGACAAAAAAATGGAAAAGAGAAATGTGAAAAATACAAAAGTAGCGCGCAGGTTCGAACCCAGGACATGGGTCTCACCAGCGCGCTGCTTTTCCACTAGGGTGGCTATACTTCCATTGTCTTCAGGAAAGCAAAAACAATATAACACAAAACGCGCCCTATGCCCTGTACTTCATCTCCTTCCTCACGCTTGGCCAGACACCCTGTAACTTTCTCATACTTCCATAAAAATAAAAGTTGATAACATGAAAATTGTAGTGCTTGAACTCACGATTCCAACCATATAAGTTATGTGAACTATTAATCAAAGAACAAAGAGAATTTTAACAGCCCTAAATCTTGACCTAATATTTCCAGAAATTTCAAGTTCCAAATTCTCTCAGCGCAAATAAAATCAATGCAAGATAATGGTATGTACAACTTCGTTATGATGAGGACTACATTTTTTATTCACAAATCGTGGCCTAAGGTTGCCTGTACAAAGAGATAGAGTTTGAGATTTTACCTCCTTCAGCTGGAATCATGGATGAAACTGTGATGAGTTTGAGGGAGGCATGTTGCTTCCTTGGCCAAGTCAAACTGCAAGCTCTGAAGTCAACAATGGCAGATGGTGGAGGAGTGATTACAGAACAGGTATGAAGGCCTGGATTGACTAGGTATCAAGTATGTAAGACTTTTGAATAATCCAAACTCAAAACGCACGAGCCAAATAGAAGATGGATATGCTTATGCAAAATCTGCAGTTTTAGACAGATTTTTAGTGTTTTTCTGGTTGGGAGTGTTTCAGGTCCTTGCCAATCGTGTATTATGTTGCATAATGTTTGTGTATTAGTATTGAAATGGTTTGATGTCAACTCTCAAACAGATCTGCAAGCCCTAGCCTTTTTGCAACTTTCCTTGCATTTGAAGTAAAGTGAAGTGATTATACTTGCCATGCTTGTACTTGCTCCCTTAGGGTTGGTATTAGTTTGTACAACTTACTTGAGACCTGTGAGACTTGTATGCACCAAGGGGACAGGTCCAAAGCTCAAAATTGTAAAGTTTGCAAAAGTTGCTCTTTTTCAAAATGGCAATGGAACCTTTTTGTCATAAATGGAATTACAAGTTGGATAAAGGTTCAAGAGCATGGATCAAAGCTTTGCCAACTGAGTAAGCATTTAATTAAGGAGTGTGGAACAAGTTTAGGACCTGTACAACATGAATTAGCCAGCATAGGATTGATTTGCAACTTTGTTCTTCATGAAATGGCTTGGACAAAAAGTGAGAAATGGCCAACTTCATCTCTTCGATTCTCCCTACTCAAAAATGATCTTGAGGAGTTCTTAGACATTTTGGAAAGCTTGCAATGTTCTATGTAATTCATCTTTGAAATTAATTTTGAGATACATCTTTGAACTAGGTGAAAAGTTGCCATGAAGTTGGGTCCAAAACCTGCCTAAATTAGGGCAAAATTCCACTAAGTTATTTAGTTCATGACCATGTATTCACAAATTTATATCTTGAGATCCAAGCATATTTAGGGAAAAGTGTGTGAAGCAAAGTTGTATACTTCATGGAGGTCTACAACTTTCATGTTGGGAACTTTCCTTGAATCATTATGCATCATGGTGAAAAAGTGGTGTAAAGTTGAGAAAAAATAAGAAAATTTTCTATACTTAGAAAATTTCTAAGTTAGAAAATTTTTCAAATTCAAACCCTAATTTTCAAATTTGGTTTTCTTGGTGAACAAGTTTCACATTTTGACATTTTTTGATGAATTATGACCCTTGGTATTTTATTTTGACCAAAAAGTCAAAGTTGGACTTTTCAGTGTACAGTTGACTTTTGATAAGTTGACTGCAAATTTCATCTGTCAATCAAATGTATTTGAGATGTTTTGAGCAATGTAATTAAGGCAATATGATTCCATTGAATCCTTTAAATCATGCTTGAACTCAATTTGTCATTTGATAGGTTAAAAATCAGAAATTGCCATTCCTCAGTCAAAACCCTAATTTTGACCATTTTGCCCTTTTTGTGATTTGACCCAATTTCTTGAGGAATTGTGATCCAAACTTGACCAAATGATACATGTGAGTTTAAAATGTTGATGCGGATAAAAAATTATGAAGTTTGACTGTAAATTGGCCGTGGTTGACTTTTTCCCCAATACAGTTGATTTTTAGGTCAACTGTCCAATTGACTGATCAAAAATGTGGTTCAAGGCTTGAAACTTGTCATGAGTGATCTTAGGGATCCTGTTAGCAGGGAATTTTGACCAGGTTAATAAAGGAACTTCTACATTTTAAAATTTCCATAAGGTGGCTGAAAAAGAGCTTTAGTCGAAGTATATTGCTAGATCTGCGTCGAAGATAGTTTGAAAAGACAAGTTTTTTTATCAAGAGGGGGCATTTTCGACGGCCATGTGAGAAAATCATTGCTGAAGGCTTGAGCGGGATTATTTGAAATTCGAAAGTAGTTTCTTTGGATAAAAAGGACGCGTGGAAGCCTTAGAGTGTCGAAAGACATGCAAGAAGCAACGTGGCCTTTTCTTAGAATAGTACCGTTATGGTTAGGACATTATAAATAGCTCTTTAGTGTTAAGGAAAAAGGAGGTCAGAATTCGTACAAAGTTACTCACAAAAAATACTCAAGTACCAAGTTAAAGAGAAAGAGTTTCGTTGAGAATGTACGTATGACCTCACAATTTTATCTTTGAAATTGCACTTATCAATATAATTTTCTTTAAAATCATTCTTTTACATATTCCTGCAATTGTTCTTAAGATTCTTTATGTTCCGTTAAATTCTTTATGTTCTGTCGAATTGTCTTACTTTCCTGCAAAGTTTATAAATAAAATTCCTTTTTAAAAGGCTTTTTCTTTATAATCAAGTCACTTAATTCCAGTATTAAGTCTTTTTATTGTCAAATATTTACATTCAAACCTTTTTCCGTTTAATTAAGACGCTTCGTCTAAACCTTTACATTTGAATTTAATTTCAGAAGTCTTGCATTCCAAGCCTTTACACAAACACATGCACAAGTATCACTTCATATTTTACATAAGCCCTCAAGAATGTGTTACAATTGACGTTAAGACAATGTCCTAGGATCAATCTAGTCGATCCTGCAAGTAACCATACATATCAAATCTGTTTGGAAGACTAGCGGTTGTTTCGCTAGAAATCACTGCGAACAAATTGGCACGCCCAGTGGGACCGTGTCATAACGTTTTAAGAGAAAACCAGTGGTAATCATAATAGAGGTTTTGAAACACTATTTTCTGGTAAGATACGCAAAAGCGTTATATGAACCTTAGGAGTGGCAGAGTTACTAGAGAATCTCAACCAATACCTAACAAAAAACACACCAGAAGAATGGTTAACACAACTAATGATCAAGGAGGACAAAATCCTCCACAAGGATTAGGAACGGTCGGTATAAATTTGACGACTAGTTCCCAGGCCATTCCAACATCAATAGGAGCAATGGTCGCAACTAATTTGAATCCACCTTACACAGGAACTGCTTCTGTGGCTAGTGCGACCAACGTGCCCCCCTTCGGGGGTACATCAGAATCTCTGTCGAATACTCAAAATGGTCATGTTTTGACATATGTAGGAGGCCAAATACCACCTTCGACACCCCACAGACCACCAGGATTCAAAAATTTTAGGCCTTGGACAGAAAATCCATATGGAGGGCCCTCATCATCATTCATGAGCGGTTTACACAATGGCACTTCCACATATACGCAACCCAACATAAGTACTTTTTCGCCGATTCAAAATGTTGGTTCAATTGGTCGAAGCGCCCAAAACCAAGGCCTATCAGCCCAGATGCCTACTTTAACAACAAATACCCAAGCAACACTTAGACAACAGATGGACGCTAGTAACCAAGATATGGTTGGAATATTAGCAAGGGAAATGAATACTATCTTTTCTCCCCTAATCCAAAATATAAACAGAACCAATCAAGAAAACACCCAATCATACCAACAGTTGTCAGCGCATATGGCATGAATAGCAGATTTCTTTGGGAACCCCCAACCACCTGTTCGACGCAGGCAGAATATCATAGGGGTTCAAGAAGAACCAACTATAAACCAAGTTCAACAACCTAGACAGAATTTTGTCAAAGAACCAAGAATTGAACCAGTAGGCATTCGACAGCCAGACCCTGAGGAACCACCCAGGAGAATAGCCATGGTCAATAGAGGCCAAGATGCAGATGAAGTTGTTCATAGAGTGAGACAAGACCACCTGTTGGTCGAAAATAATATAGCAAATATAGTCGAAAGAATCATGGCTAATAATGGTTTAAACACAGGGTTTCAACGCCCCAACTACACTTCCCTTATAGCGGAATTTATTCTACAAACAGAATTGCCAAGGGGTCACAAGATCCCAAAATTCACTAATTTCTTAGGGGATACAAATGAATCCACCATTGAGCACATTGCCAGGTATTTGACAGAGTTGGGAAACTTGGAAAACAATGAAGACCTAAGAATAAAATATTTCCCTAGTTCCCTAACCAAAAATGCTTTTACATGGTTTACCACTTTGCCTCCTATTTCTATAGATACGTGGTCTTACTTAGAAAGACTGTTCCATGAACAGTTTTATGTGGGACAAACAAAGATAAGTTTGAAGGAATTGGCAAGCGTAAAGAGGAAATTCACATAACCCATAGATGACTACCTAAATAGGTTCCGTCTTCTGAAATCTAGATGCTTTACTGTGGTGCCTGAGCATGAGTTGGTCGAAATGGCTGCAGGTGGGTTAGATTATTCCATTAGAAAGAAGTTAGATACTCAACACTTGAGAGATATGGCCCAGTTGGCAGATAGAGTTCGACAGGTCGAACGACTGAAAGCTGAGAAGGCCAGGGCAAGTAAAAATCATAAAAAAGAAAGGGTAGCCTATGTCGAAGAAGAAAGTGAAGAATACGAGCCACATAACAACCCTTATGGTGTTGAAGAAGTAGAAATATATTTGGCTGAATTAAAAGAGCCACCCCCTTACTCTTGTAAAATGTTAACACCTTCGAATGGGAAGAACCCCGTCGAAGAGGAAAAGAGTGATAAATATCCCAAAAGAACTTACACTTTTGATGTCACTAAATGTGACGAAATATTTGATTTACTGGTGAAGGATGGCCAAATGATAGTGCCTCCTAACGCTAAAATTCCTCCATTAGAACAACAGAAGAAAAGAGGTAATTGCAAATACCATGGTTTTCTTGGCCATAAAACATCAGCTTGTTTTCTTTTCAGGGATTTAATTCAAAATGCTATCAAGGATGGACGACTGAAATTCGTCGACAAAGGGAAAGGACCTATGAAAGTGGATGCGGACCCTTTGAATGTGGCTGCCACCAACTACGCTGAACCTCTGGACATCAATATGGTGGATGTGGTCAACACTGAACAAGCGAAGGTCGTGGAGGAAGGAAAGCAAGCTACTGACGGCCTAAACACCGGAGAGTCTTTCGACGCTGATGTTGAGGATCCCCAGGCGGGACAAATCAAGTTTGGGACTACTGAGGGTCCTTTGAAAGATACTAATGAGGCTACTGAAGGTATCAGAGTTAGACTCGAAGGAATGGAAATCTCTGAAGGAGCTATGGGAGTCAACATGGTCAATCTGCGCCAACCCGCTTCAGAGATGGAGGAATTGGAAAACTACCTGTTAAAGCAACAAAAAAGGAAGAATTTTGGCTACCCAAAGGCAAATGAGAATCTGCGCGAATACTTGTGGAGATGCCATGAGAGGAATGCCCACAAGACATTACTGTGCCCAAGGTGCTCCATTATGTTGAGTCGAAGAGTGGCTGAAAATTATGAGAGGGTCCAACGCACCAACACCAAAGGAAATTGGCGCCAAGAAAGTCAATTGATGAGAGTTTACCCAAGGCCAGGCGAAACGCTTTTGGTTTTCATACTCCACTGTTACAAAGCAGAATCAGAAATCCTGATGTGCCCAAGATGTGGCGCAGTATATGATAAAGAGATTACTGAAATGTTTGAATGAATCCCTTTTCATGGTAGTTGGGAGCCAAGGGAGGTAAACCCAAAGATGTACGTGTTTGATAAAAGGGGGATGTCGAAAAGGCCAGACAGCCCACATCCCAAGGCAAGAAGAGTCTCATTTAAATTACCTGCTGAGATACCAACTGACCGATGGATGCATGTAAATGATGAGAAATTGAAGTGGAGGAGTTTCGATAAGGGAGGCAGAACAGCTTTCTCCTACAGAAGGCAGTTTCAGGCATCAACAAGGGAGGCTCACAGGCTGGACAATTACAAAGGAAAAAATCATATGTCAAGATTCCAGTGGCGTAGACACCAGAGAATGAGGAAAACAGAAAGGGAACTAAATCAGAAAGGAGTAGGTGAGTCGAGCAATACCAAAGTAGTATCTGGAACATCGACATCCATCAAACCACCAGTAGGACGAAGGTTGTTCACTGAGGAACAACAGAAATAAGTGACTCAAGAAAATCCCATAAAATCTGAAGATATGTTGACAAACGACTTCGACTCTGATGGCGTGTCATCTATGAACGTGAATTGCAACGTGGTATCCGTTATCCCCCATGATTACTATCAGGAAACGAAAGTGGAAGATTAAGAAGAAGCTGATGAAGAGGAGATGGCGAAACATAAACCAATATGTTACTACATCGTCAATTAACTTGATGCCTCATTACATGTTGAAAAGAATAGGGATGTTCGATACAGACATTAAACCTCACAATATGGTGTTATCCAACTATGAAGGGAAAATAGGCCACACCTTGGGGGTGATTCAAGTAAATTTGACAGTTGGGTCTGTGACAAGACCAACTATGTTCATGGCAATTCCTGCGAAAGTGAATTACAATTTGCTGCTAGGAAGAGAGTGGATACACGGGGTGGGGGCAGTGCCGTCAACCATGCATCAGAGATTGACCATCTGGAGAGAGGATGGAATTGTGGAAAACATTGAAGGGGATCAAGGTTACTACATGACGGAGGTAAATACTGTAGACATGACCAACTTTGACAAAAATCTAGCAAATATTGAACCATGTGGGATGGTAGGAGATTGTTATTTACCAAACAAGCATGCATTGTATTATCTAACTTTGCTTCCAAATGGATTTCGTTGGGATAGAGAAATTATGGGAGAACTGGATAACTAGGAGAATGTCGAAAGTAGCTATCAAATACGGCCAACTGGATGGGACACAAACATTGACCATGTCTGAGCCCTATTTCTTTGAGAGGTTTTCGGATTATGTAGCCGAGAATAAAAGACAGGCGGTTGTTGAAGCTGCAACAAATATGGCTGGCGAAGCCATTACCAAAGCAACTAAAGTGGCAGAGTCTGGAGCAAACCCCAACTCAGAACCAACCGATGAACAGGTCCAAGATGAGAAGGTAAATCAAAGACTAGATGCCATCTATGATGAAGAACCCTTGGGGTTCGAAAAAGATCCAACAGTGTCAAGTCCAAAGATGTTGGCTCAAGACCCCCTTGAGGAGATTGATCTTGGAAATGGGAGTTCGAAGAGAATCACTTACATCAGCGCTAAACTGAAACCCAGTTTGAAGGAAAAGGTCATATCGCTCCTTAAAGAAAATAAAAATTGTTTTGCTTGGGACTACGACGAGATGCCTGGTTCGGAAAGGGAACTGGTCGAACTAAGACTGCCTATAAAGGATGGCAAGAAGCCCATCAAGTAGACCCCAAGAAGATTCGCCCCATAGATCCTTTCAAAAATCAAGACAGAGGTCGAAAGACTCATGCGTTGCAATTTCATCAGGACCACAAGGTATGTTGAATGGATTGCTAATATAGTACCTGTTATTAAGAAAAATGGTTCTTTGAGGGTATGCATAAACTTTCGTGATTTGAATGCTGGTACCCCCAAGGATGAGTACCCGATGCCAGTAGCGGAAATGCTGGTTGATTCAGCCGCAGGTTTTGAATACCTTAGTATGTTAGATGGGTATTCAGGTTATAATCATATATTTATTGCTGAAGAGGATATGCCTAAAACAGCCTTTAGATGCCCTGGGGAAATTGGCACTTATGAATGGATTGTTATGCCTTTTGGCCTAAAGAATGCTGGGGAGACATACCAAAGAGCAATGAACTCTATATTTCATGATTATATCGAAACATTTATGCAGGTGTATATAGATGACATTATGGTGAAGTCTGGATCAGACGAAAGCCATCTGAATCATCTTCGCCAATCATTCGAAAGAATGAGAAAACATGGTTCCAAGATGAACCCTCTTAAGTGTGCTTTCTTTGTGCAGGCAGGAGATTTTCTGGGATTTATGGTCCATAAAAAGGGGATAGAAATCAATCAGAATAAAAAGAAGGCTATCATGGAAACAAAGGCGCCTTCGACAAAAAAAGAATTGCAGTCACTATTGAGGAAAGTAAATTTCCTGAGAAGATTTATCTCTAATATCAGTGGTCGAACGCAAGCTTTTTCCCCCTCCTGCGCCTAAAGCAAGGAAACTTTGAATGGAACAAGGAACATCAAGAAGCTTTTGACAAGATCAAGCAATACTTGGTGCAACTGCCCATTCTGTCACCCCCAAATGGGAAGAGGTCTATGAGACTCTATCTATCAGCCTCTGACACTACTTTAGGTAGTATGTTAGTCCAAGAGGACGAAAATGGCGTCGAAAGAGCCATCTATTATCTTAGTAGGGTTCTAAATGATGCAGAAACAAGATATACTGCAATAGAAAAACTATGTTTGTGTTTATATTTCTCTTGTACCAAACTCAAGCATTATATAAAGCCAGTAGATGTTTTCGTTTCGTCTCATTGTGATGTTATAAAACATATGTTGTCAAAGCCAATCTTGCATGGCAGAATTGGCAAATGGGCTTTGGCCCTCACAGAGTTTTTTTTAACTTTCATGCCTTTAAAGGCAATGAAAGTTCAAATAGTATCAGACTTTATAGTAGACCATGCAATGGTCGGAAGCCAACTCTATATTGAGTTTAAACCTTGGAGATTATGCTTCGATGGTTCAACACACCGGAAGGTAGCAGAGTTGGACTGCTTTTGATTTCCCCTGAAGGAATTCCAACAAAGCTTAAGTATAGGATTGAAGGCCCTCTTTGTTCAAACAATAAGGCTGAGTATGAAGCCTTGCTTGTTGGACTCGAAGCTTTATTGGAATTGGGGGCAACCAGAGTCGAAATCAAAGAGGACTCTGAATTGGTGATAAAGCAACTAACGAAAGAATACAAATGCATAAAAGAAAACTTGATTATGTATTTCGTATTGGTTAATAGATTGCTCAAAAAATTTGAATATGTGGATATAAAACATGTCCCTAGAATAAAAAACCAAGAAGCAAATGACTTGGCACAGGTAGCCTCAGGGTACAAAGTGTCAAAGGAAAGATTAGAAGGATTGATTGAGATCAGAGGAAAAGCATTGGCTACGAGGTTATCACCAATTGACTTAGAAACTACTAGGCTAGGGTTTGCCAACCCAGAAGAGTTTGTGGTACTAAATATAAGCACTCTGGCAGATAGAGATTGGAGAAGCCCAATTATTAACTATCTAAAAAACCCTTCAACCAACACGGATAGAAAGGTTAGATACAAAGCTTTATCTTATTACTTGATGGGAAACGAATTATTCAAAAAATCCCCTGAAGGAATTTTGTTAAAATGCTTGGGAGAAAACGAAGCGTATCTGGAATTATCAAGCGTCCACAGTGGAACCTATGGGGCCCATCAAGCAGGACATAAGATGAAATGGTTGTACTTTTGATATGGGATGTACTGGCCAACTATGTTGAAAGACTGTATAGACTTCGCCAAGGGTTGTCAAGAATGTCAGCTGCATGCAAGCATTCAACACGCCCCTGCAAGTGAATTACATTCAATCATTAAGCCATGGCCATTTAGAGGATGGGCACTGGATTTAATAGGAGAGATTCGACCCACTTCGTCCAAAGGACAAAGATATATATTGGTAGGAATAGATTATTTCACCAAATGGGTAGAAGCTATTCCTTTGGCGAATGTAGACCAAGAAACAGTCATTGAATTTATCTAAAAGAATATACTATATAGGTTTGGAATCCCAGAAAGAATAACTAAGGACCAAGGGTCAGTTTTTACTGGTCGAAAGATGCAAGAATTCTCAAATGAAACGGGGTTCAAATTGCTAACATCTACACCATATTATGCTCAAGCAAATGGTCAAGTCGAAGCAGCCAACAAAGTCATAATAGGCTTAATCAAGAAGCATGTCGGAAAGAAGCCAAAAAATTGGCATAAAACGTTAGATCAAGCACTTTGGGCTTGTCGAACGTCACCTAAAGAAGCAACCAATACTACACCATTCCAATTTACCTTTGGGCATGATGCAGTATTACCAGTTGAAATCTTTCTGCAGTCAGTCCGCATTCAAAGACAAGAAGAGATAGCTCCAAACCTTTATTGGTAAATGATGTTGAATGAATTGATAGATGTAGACGAAGAAAGGTTGTGTGCCTTAGAAGTGTTAATAAGGCAGAAAGAAAAAGTAGCTAGAGCCTACAACAAAAGGGTGAAAGGTAAAACTTTCGTTGTTAATGATTTAGTTTGGAAAGTTATTTTACCTATAGATAAAAAGAAACAAGCTTTAGGCAAGTGGTGTCCCCATTGGGAAGGTCCTTTTCGAATTTTAAAAGTATTCTCGAATAATGTGTATGAGGTGGAAGAATTAGCAGAAGATCGAAGGATCCTAAGGGTAAATGGGAAATACTTAAAGAAGTACAAACCATTTTTGCAAGAAATTAGAATAAGAAAACAGTAGTGACAAATAAGTAAAGCGAAGCCAAGATGGGAATACTAAAATGGCTATTCTGACGTATCAGAGATTTAAGGTGCCAAAAGGGCATGTGTCTGAATATTATAATTAAAAGGAGCAATGCAACAAGAAAAGTCAAGGCTAGCGGCTAAAATCTAGAAGGGAATATTGCTCTTTATCCTTGCATATTTGATCTTCGACAGATTAAGTTTATATTGGATAGCCGCTTTGGACTCTTGAATTTTGGCTATTTCTTTGTCCATATTGGTAGCCGCTTCCACTTGACTAACACTTTCCTTCGCCAAGAGGTCAGTCTGAGGGTCATTCAAGCCTTGAATGGCAGCCTGTTTCTCTTTCTCCTCAGCAATCCTCGCTTGTAACTCTGAGATCTGAGTTTCCCAAACTTGGATGGAGGATGTATAGTTATTGTACTCATCCTGGGCTTTCTTATTCGAATGCATGAGAGTTTCAGAGGCAGTATAGGCATTGTAAGCTTTTTCATATGCTAGAGATTGTGCCTTTTCTTCCGCTTGAAGTTTCATTTGAGCATTGAAATCTCTATTGAATTCAAAACTCACTTGATCAATCAATTGCTGAATATAAATTAAAGCTTCACCCACGTTAGGTGGACACGATGTGATGGGTATCTGAGATATCAGTTTCTTTATCCGAGAACCAGCGGTGTAATCCTCCTTTAGGGTGTTAAAAAGATCAACATCAAAGACAGCTTGCTTCACCTGTTGCAAGAGGGCATCAAGAGAAGTTTCTTTGGTACCAACACCAGCTTGGACAGAAGCATCAGGAAATGTTTTAGCAGGAGATGAATCCTTTAAATCCATCATTAGTTTGGAATACTTTAAGGGATCCGTTGCTTTAAGGGCAGTTCTTTCCCCTTCTGAGAAAGTAGCAATAGTGGGCTGACTTGAAGAAGGTTGGTTGTGTGTCGAAGCAAGATTAGAATCTTCAGTGGCGTGAGCGGAATCCAAGTCTTTGTTACTAAGAATCTGTTCTGGATCTTCGACATTTCTTTCATCATCTCCCATACCCTCATTACCTTCGAAGAAACCTTCTATGTCGGAAGAATGTTCCGCTTCCTCATTCGTTTCAATTTCCTCACACATGCCAGTATTAGGGGGAGTGCCACTTTTTTGAGCATCTGCCTCAGGAGAGAAATTTTCCTGATCTTCTGTATCCTTCAACTCAGATTGAGGATTGCCAGTCGCAGACCCTTTGTTTTGCGCAGTTCCAGCATTGGGAGGAGGTGAAGGAGTTCCTTCGACAATCGGATTTTTTAGAGGATCACAAGTTTTGGGGGACTTGTCAGACTTTTTCTGCAAAAGTGAATGCCAATATTGGTTCAAGGAATATAGTATGTCAAAATATAGGGAAATGAAAAGAGTTTAAAACAAAATACCTTGTCAGTAGTAGAGGTGTTGCTTCCAATACGCTCCGAAATTTTGGCTCCAGAGGTTGGAGGCCCCGCTTCTTTCGCAGAAGAAGGGAGAGTAGCAGTTTCAGTTCCCTTTTAGGCAGTGCCCTGGGACGAAGTAACCTTCGACCCTTTTTTCTTTTGCTTCTTCAAAGGAGGAGGAGAGTCATCAGCGCTGCTACCTTCGAGTGTAATTATTTCTTTTTCAGAAATTTTTTTCTTTTCTTCACCTTGGCAACTGGCGAACTCCCATCCTGTAGAAAACATCAAAATTTTGATAAATAAGCAAAACTAGTAGAAAATTCCAGAGAAGAAAGTTTAGTACAAAAACCTCAGAAGCTTTGAAATTTTTTCTTGAAGAAACGTTCTTCCCGGCATTGTATGGTTGTGAAGAAGTAGGCTTTGACGTTCCAGTTGGAGTGGTCTTTGAAGCGGGTTTTCCCTTTTTGGGGGTTTTCCTTTCGACAGCTAAAAATTCACAAAGTCAGAAGGGAACATGTTAAGATGGGAAATTTTAAAGTACAGTTCTTCGACTTGGCACCTTGAAGCATTGGAGAAATGATTTTCACAGCAGACAAGTCATAGTGTAGGAAACCGTCGAAACTGTCCAGAGTGAGCTTAGTCGGAACAACCCGTTTTGCACGTTTTTTACTATCATTGTGTAAGTCATGAAAAATGTTCCCACAGACGAACCAGTCTGGATAAGGTGGCGAAAATGCTAGAGCGAAGTCCGCTGTGGGCAATTTTGGAAATCTGGGCGGTTGCAGTTCAAAAGCTAAATCATACTTGGATTCAGGTTTTACATATTTGGGAAGTTTTAATTTTGAAAGAGTTTTCATAAATTTTTATTTTAAAATGAGTGACGCTTGATAGACTGTTCGACTAAGCTGCGTAGGGTCATAGACAGTTTCAAAATAATCCTGAAAAGCTTTTATTTCTTTGCAATGAGTAGTTTTACCTTTGGGTCCATGATCCTGCAAAGATGAAAAGGCTTGGGTCAGTTGATCTTTTATTTCAGTACTGTCGAACATGTTGTTAGAATAAAACTATGTCCACCAAGTATAAAAGCCTTTGGTCATATAAGTCGCAGGTTCGAAAGAGGCAAGTTTGAAGACAGCAAAGTCAACATGATATTCTTGATGTTTCGCCACGTCCCTCGTAACATAATCTATTCCAGCATAGCAAATCTCCTTCTTACGGTTAAAAAGAGACACGGGGACAAGTTGATTCAACCCAAATTGTCGAGAGACAAAGTTTGGTTGATTGGCTAACATGCATACATAGTTCTTCACAGGAAAAATCCTGGAAATAAGGAGTCTAGGAAGGAGGAATGCACGCCAGACATCTTCAACTTTAGTATTGGCATCCTTTATGGCTTTTTCGATTGAAGCAGTAAACCAGGAAGGGCCATGAGTTCGTTTGGTGAAGGGAGCCATAGCATGAGTAAAGGCATGACGTTTCGAGAACATCAGAATATATTTGGTAAGGCTGGATTAAAGATTCATGTCTTTACTAGGAGTCAGTAGCAAAAGCCTAGTTCCTTCAATACTTCTTGCTACTATTATGGGATACTCTTCATTCACATTCCCAGAAGTTTGAAGGGATGGTTCGAAGGTGGGATTCAGCCACAGTTGAAGAAGCCAGTAAGGTCCGGCTAAAAGGAGGTTACTATCAGCTTCATGTTCTTTAAGCTTGGTTACAGCAGCGCCTAGACTTTCATACAAACTTACTAGTAATAATTCACTAAGGCAAACCTTTCAACCAGAATGTAGTTGGTTAGCCAAAGTTAAAAGTCTTCTAGCTACTTGGAGAGATTTGCAACAGAAAACAAATTTGGATAACCATAAAGCTAAGAAAGCTATATGTTGGATGTCGGAAACATTTTCGTCGTCCATATGATAGAAATTCATATAGGCATTGAAGGAAGCGGTTTTGATGTTGAAATCTATTGTGTTATCAGAATGGAGAAAAGGGTCAAATGTTTCTCCAATAGGAGAAAGTCCTGTAATAGCTGCTACATCAAACAGTGTAGGGGTTATCATCCCATAAGGAAGATGGAAAGTGTTATAGGTGGTATCCCAAAAATAGTGAGACGCAAGAAGTAAAGGTTGGCAGTAGCTAAAACCTAATTTTGACATCTGGATCAGGTCGAAAATGCCTAAGTCTTTCCAAAATTGGCTTTTCTTTTTCTCTACTTTTCCTAGCCAGTTCAAATAAGACTTGTCCAAAGTGGGGCAAGATCGGAAAGGTCTGAAATTCTAAGTAATATAGTTCATTTGGAAAGGTCCCCTATTTACTTCAGGACTTTCTGTGGATATATTTTTAGGGGATTTGGAAGAATCATCGAAAGTGTTTCCCTTGTTAGCTATGGGTTTAACAACATGATAGGTTGGAAAAAAGTTTTTGCAGTCTTCCAGATGTTCAGTAGAAACTAAAGGACCTAGGAATCCTAAGGTTTTACCAGATAATGAAGAAGAAATTAATACCTGGGAAGCAAAAATGGCTTTTTGTTCTTTGGACAACTTATGAGGTGTGATGAATTACTTATTCTCATGCGTGATTATTTTTATAGTTGGAATGGATTGAGTAGATGAACCGGTGGAAGCTCCAGAATTTTTGATTTTGATTTTCATTAACTGTTTATCAGAAGCCATTGTTGAGATTTTTTAGGTCTTTATGGAGATTTTGAGTTTTTTTGGAAAGGAAAAGGTTTCACGGAGACTGAAAGGGTTTTTGCTAAGAGAAGTTTGTAAAAGTAAGAGAGAGGAAGGAAAAAAAACTTGTTTTATAGTAAAGAGTTGTTTGTCCATCAAGGGACACGTGTTCGCATCCTGAAGGAGAAGGTGAGAGGTTTGTCACGTCGCCTGACATTGGGAATGGTTATTCATCATTATAACTGCTGCACGCACGTCTTGAAGCGACGTTTTTGAAGGGATGTCATGATGATATCATTGGAATACGAAAAGGTTCTCTTTGCTGGTCGAAATAACATAAATCATAAGAAATTCCTATTTCTGCACAAATTCGAAACATACATTTTTTGGGGGCAATTTGTTAGCTAGGAATTTCGACCAGGTTAATAAAGGAACTTCTACATTTTAAAATTTCCATAAGGTGGCTGAAAAAGAGCTTTAGTCGAAGTATATTGCTAGATCTGCGTCGAAGATAGTTTGAAAAGACAAGTTTTTTTATCAAGAGGGGGCATTTTCGACGGCCATGTGAGAAAATCATTGTTGAAGGCTTGAGCGGGATTATTTGAAATTCGAAAGTAGTTTCTTTGGATAAAAAGGACGCGTGGAAGCCTTAGAGTGTCGAAAGACATGCAAGAAGCAACGTGGCCTTTTCTTAGAATAGTACCTTTATGGTTAGGACATTATAAATAGCTCTTTAGTGTTAAGGAAAAAGGAGGTCAGAATTCGTACAAAGTTACTCACAAAAAATACTCAAGTACCAAGTTAAAGAGAAAGAGTTTCGTTGAGAATGTACGTATGACCTCACAATTTTATCTTTGAAATTGCACTTATCAATATAATTTTCTTTAAAATCATTCTTTTACATATTCCTGCAATTGTTCTTAAGATTCTTTATGTTCCGTTAAATTCTTTATGTTCTGTCGAATTGTCTTACTTTCCTGCAAAGCTTTATAAATCAAATTCCTTTTTAAAAGGCTTTTTCTTTATAATCAAGTCACTTAATTCCAGTATTAAGTCTTTTTATTGTCAAATATTTACATTCAAACCTTTTTCCGTTTAATTAAGACGCTTCGTCTAAACCTTTACATTTGAATTTAATTTCAGAAGTCTTGCATTCCAAGCCTTTACACAAACACATGCACAAGTATCACTTCATATTTTACATAAGCCCTCAAGAATGTGTTACAATTGATGTTAAGACAATGTCCTAGGATCAATCTAGTCGATCCTGCAAGTAACCATACATATCAAATCTGTTTGGAAGACTAGCGGTTGTTTCGCCAGAAATCACTGCGAACAGATCCATAATGATGTTTGAAAGTTATGTGAAGCATTGATAGTCCAAAAATCCTTGTGAAAACTCAAACCCTAATTTTGGGTTATTAGTGCAAGATGAGATGTCCAGAGCTGACCAAACCCTAATCCAGTCTTGAGTCAAAGAGATCTTGTGAGAAAAGTCTTGATATATGAGAGGGCAAATTTTGGGGTACAACAGCGTAGATTACAGAGATCTAAATAAAGCTACTCCAAAAGATGATTTTCCATTGCCGTACATTGATATGTTAGTGGATAGCACAGTAAAATTCAAGGTTTTCTCGTTCATAGATGGATTTTCTGGGTATAATCAAATAAGAATGGATCCAGAGGACATGGAAAAAACAACGTTCATCACACCCTTGGGAACATTTTGTTACAGAGTGATGCCTTTCGGGTTGAAGAACGCTGGTGCAACGTACTAGAGGGATATGACAACCCTATTCCATGATCTGATGCACAAGGACATCGAAGTATATGTTGATGGCATGATTGTTAAATCCCAGACGGAAGAAGGACATGTAGAAGATTTATTGAAGTTGTTTAAGTGTTTGAGGAAGTATCGTCTCCGCTTGAATCCAAATAAATGCACCTTCGGTGTTCGATCAGGAAAATTGCTGGGTTTCATTGTTATCCAGAAAGGAATTAAAGTTGACCCTGGTAAAGTCAAAGCAATTCAAGAGATGCCAGCGCTAAGAACTGAAAAGCAAGTCAGAGGGTTCCTCGGGCGTTTGAATTATATTTCCAGATTCATTTCCCACACGACTGCAACGTGTGAACCGATCTTTAAGTTGTTAAAGAAAAATCAAGGTTGTGTATGGACGGATGACTGCCAAAGGGCATTTGAAAGTATTAAATAATATCTGCTTGAACCTCCTATCTTGCTCCCTCTTGTCGAAGGAAGACCGTTGATTATGTATCTGACAATCTTAGATAATTCCATGGGCTGAATTCTGGGACAACAAGATGAAACAGGGAATAAAGAGTATGCCATTTATCATCTCAGTAATTATTTTACTGATTGTGAGTCACGGTATTCCATGCTGGAAAAGACATGTTGTGCTCTGGCCTGGGCAGCAAAACATTTGTGGCAGTATATGTTGAATCACACCACTTGTTTGATCTCTAAAATTGATCCAATCAAATACATTTTTGAAAATCCTTCTCTTACTGGGAGAATTGCCCGCTGGAAGATGTTTTTATCTGAATATGACATCGAATACCGCACTAAAAAAGCTATTAAAAGTAGTGTGTTGGCAGATTATCTGTCTCACCAACCAGTTGATGATCATCAGTCTGTGAAGTATGACTTTCCCGATGAGGATGTGATGTTTCTGAAAGTGAATGATTGTGATGAACCATTGCCCGAGGAAGGTCCCGGCCATGAATCTCGTTGGAGTATGATATTTGATAGAGTTGTGAATGCTTACGGTAAAGGAATTGGTGTTGTGATCGTCACTCCATGTGGATCACACATTCCTTTTACTGCGAGGTTAACATTTGATTGCATTAATAATATGGCAGAATATGAGGCTTGAATCATGGGTCTCGAGGAAGCCATCGATCTCAGAATTAAAATTCTTGATGTGTACGGTGATTCAGCTTTTGTCATAAATCAGATTAAAGGAGAATGGGATACTCGTCACCCCGGCTTGATCCCTTACAAAGATTATGCTAGAAGATTTCTATCCTTCTTTAACAAAGTTGAATTCCATCATACTCCAAGAGATGAAAATCAGATGGCGGATGCTCTGGAAACTCTGGCTTCTATGTATCAAGTAAATACTTAGAATGATATACCTCAAATTATTGTCCGGCGACTGGATAGGCCCTCTCATATGTTTACAACAGAAGAAGTAGTAGATGAGAAACCTTGGTATTATGATATCAAGCATTTTCTCCAGACTCAGGAATACCCGATTGGTGCTTCAAAGAAAGATAGAAAGACAATGAGAAGATTGGCTGGCAGTTTCTTCCTCAGTGAAAATGTGTTGTATAAGAGAAATTATAACATGGTCTTTCTCAGATGTGTGGATAGACACGAAGCAGACATGTTGATGCATGAGATTCATGAAGGTTCATTTGGAACTCATGCCAATGGACATTAGATGGCTAAAAAGATGCTAAGGGCAGGTTACTATTGGCTGACAATGGAATCTGACTGTTATAAATTTGCAAAGAAGTGCCATAAATGCCAAATTTATGCGGACAAGATTCATGTGCCTCCGACAATTCTCAATATGATCTCTTCCCCGTGGCCTTTCTCTATGTGGGGTATTGATATGATCGGGATGATAGAGCCCAAAGCTTCGAATGGACACCGTTTTATCTTGGTAGCAATTGATTACTTCACCAAGTGGGTGGAGGCTGCTTCGTATGCTACTGTCACTAAGCAGGTGGTTGTGCGCTTCATTAAGAATAATCTTATATGTCGGTATGGTGTGCCGAGCAGAATTATCACCGATAATGGCTCGAATCTGAACAACAAAATGATGGCAGAGCTGTGTGAAGAATTCAAGATTGTCCATCATAACTCATCTCCGTACAGGCCAAAGATGAATGGGGCTGTTGAAGCTGCTAATAAGAATATAAAGAAGATTATCCAGAAAATGGTTGTTACTTATAAGGATTGGCATGAAATTCTCTCTTTTGCTTTGCATGGATATCGAACATATGTCCGCACCTCAACATGAGCAACCCCGTTCTCCCTTGTGTATGGAATGGAAGCTGTACTCCCAGTCGAGGTTGATATTCCCTCTTTGCGTGTGATAATGGAAACCAAGTTGACAGAGGCTGAATGGGTCCAGAACAGGTTTGACCAATTGAATTTGATCGAAGAGAAGAGAATAACGGCTTTGTGTCATGGCCAGTTATATCATAAAAGAATGAAGGAAGCTTTTGATAAGAAGGTCAAACCTCGTGAATTCAGAGAAGGCGACCTCGTGCTCAGGAAGATCATGTCTTTTAACACTAATTCTAGGGGCAAGTGGACTCCCAATTTTGAAGGCCCATATGTTGTCAAGAAAGCCTTCTCTAGCGGTGCATTAATTATTGAAACTATGGATGGCGAGGAGTTCCCACGTCCCATGAATGTTGATGTAGTCAAGAAATACTTCGCCTAAAGAAATAAAAGAACAACTCGCTAAGTTGAAAACCCGAAAGGGCGGCTTAGGCAAAAAAGAGCGTCTCGGTAGGCCGAAAACCCGGAAGGGAGGTCTAGGAAAAAATTAGAGACATAAACAGAAAAAATTTCCCGCTAAGTTGAAAACCCACAAGGGCAGCTTAGGCAAAAGTTAGAGACTTTCTTGGCAAGTAACTACATCAGACAAGACTTGATCGTTGGGGCAACAATCTTCTCGGATCCTCATCATACTCCAACATAAGCTGCTGCTCAGGATTTCAAAAGTTGTTAGAAGGGATAGTGGTCATTGTATCTCAATGTATCTTTTTCATTATATATTACCATTTTCCGAACTTTATAATCATCCATGGAGTCTCGCCATTCGCAGACTACCATTCTATTAATGAAATTTGAGCTTTTACCCAATTCTTTGTATTTCTTATTTTATTTAGCTTGCAAAGACTCCATTTATTATTGATAATAACTTTCAAAGCGAAAAGATTGAATAAAAAATTGATTTTCAAAAAGAATTTACAATTTGTTGTTACTTTAAAATTTGTGACGTGAGAGAAACAACAAAAGTGGTGATCCCAAGAATGGACGAACTTCAATTGCTTTTAAGAAGTCTTGTTTCCCGGAGAAGTTTTGCTAAAGATGTTTCGTCGTATAGGGTTTGCAATTCCAGTATCCTAGGTCAAGTTTTGGTTCATTTCTCCTCTTTTCTGAGTTTGCATGATATGAAGATTCAATCCAAGGTTTCTCCAGTGAACATGTTGTTTGTTTAATAAAGGTTATTTCTTCCCAGGGAAGTTGGTATAGTAATCACTCCCAAAGAACATATGTCTTTGGTTCCTCCAGTAAGGAATGTATATTGGTTTTCCCATTAAGAATCTGGTGTTGGCCTCCCCAATGAAGTCAGCATGAATTCCCCAGTGAATGTTTTGATGATTTGATGTCTGTCTGCTCTACTTGAAATTGATTTTGCAATCCCCAATATAAGTGTTACTTTTGAAAACATTTGTTTCCCCGTTGAAGTCTGAGTGTTATTCCCTGGTGAAGCCGGGAGAAGGATGTTATACCCCTGAATCTGTACTATTTTTGTCACTTGGATTTGTTTGCTTTCAGATTACGTTTCTCCCCGGTAAAGTTAAACCAGGCAGTAGGTTTTGTTTCCTCAGTTGGCACTTACTTTTTCTTGGATTTTTCACCTTGGATGTGATTTAGCCGAGTGTTGATTGTGCCCGAGTTGATTTTTTCCTGGTTACTCCCAGTGTCATATGTATGTTTTGTCAGCATATACATGATAATACTCATACATTCATCATGCATAGTTAATTTTAGAAAATCATTGCTCATTTACATTCATTAATATTTTTGTTGACACATTATCCTGTTTTGCAGAATTGTGTTGTCCTCTCTCCAATAGAGTGTCAGTCATAAGCAGAAAGTGTATGTTCTTTCAAGTTTCCCACTGAGTTATCCCTTGTGGATGATTTTTGCTTTAGCCTTCCTGCACAGCTCTTTGTCTGGATGATTTGGGTTTCTCTCTTGAGTTTATTTCTCAAAGGATGTATTTTGGACGACTGTCTCATTCCAGTTTATTTCGGGTTTGAATCTTTAATCCTCAACAATATTATTACTTATGATATCTGCAGACTTCGAGCCTTGGTTTGAGAATATGCATTTATTTTGCACGAGAAGACTTTATCTCCTCAGCAAAAATATATTGGCATCCCCCCAGGAAGTCATACTTCTTTCCCCAAGAAGCCGTATTGCTTTCTCCAGGAAGTCATTTCTACAAATCTTCCTATAACAGCAACTAGCAGGTCTCTTTATTTGAGCAACCTATACTTCCCCGTAAAAGTTGGCATTACCCTTTTTGATATCTTCCCTATGAGCATATAGTTTGCAGTTCGTTGCCAAAATTACTTCAGTGGATGGCAAGTCTTTCGATATCGCAAAGACAATTTGTTGTAAAGTCTTTGTAAGTGGTAGTCTCTTTTTTTAAGACGACTTATATATTAACCTTCCAAGCATAATTCCTTGGTTAAATAAGAAGTTGAGACCTGTTCTAGTTGAAATGCCAAAATTTTGGGGAAAACTTGTTATATTTTTGCTACCCTCAGTGAATGTTGGTAGTTCATCGTCAGTGAACGGCGATGCTATGATATATTCTCTTTCTACCTTCAGTGAAATTTCGTAGGTCACCTTCAGTGAAAGTTGGTGATTGTTATCTTTTTGCTACCCTCAGTGAATGTTGGTAGTTCATCATCAGTGAAAGGCGATGCTATGATATATTCTCTTTCTACCTTCAGTGAAAGTTGCTAGGTCACCTTCAATGAAAGTTGGTGATTGTTATCTTTTTTCTACCCCCAGTGAACGTTGGTAGTTCATCGTCAGTGAACAGCTATGCTATGATATATTCTCTTTCTGCCTTCAGTGAAAATTGGTAGGTCACCTTCAGTGAAAGTTGGTAATTGTTATCTTTTTGCTACCCTCAGTGAACATTGGTAGTTCATCGTCAGTGAACGTCAATGCTATGATATATTCTCTTTCTACCTTCAGTGAAATTTGGTAGGTCACCTTCAGTGAAAGTTGGTGATTGTTATCTTTTTGCAGCTCGCAGTGAACGTTGGTAGTTCATCATCAATGAATGGTGATTCTATGATATTTCTTTTCCTTCTACCTTCAGTGAATGATGGTAGCTCATCGTTAGTGAATGTTGGTAGTTTTGCCTTCAGTAGGAGTTGGTTTATCCTTTTACCATTTTACCATCCTCTCTGAGTCAGGTCTTTTGATCCACCAGTGATTTATTTTCCTGGTCGGGTTTCTCTTTTGTTTATGTATTTTCTTTTCTACATCCCCAGTGGTATTTTTCGTCTCTTTGGTTTTGTTCATATGCATTCATGCTCATAAGCACCGCATGGCATCTTACGACTAAAAATAGGGTTTGTTTTATATTTAAGTATCTTCGATTGCGCCGACACGAAGATTTTCAACCTTCGTATCTCTGGATAAAGAAACTTAAATAAGGACAGTTGTTGTACCCCAATTTTTCCCCTAAGATCCCCTCATCATACCGTGTTGATTCCACCATAACAAGATCACATTAGGATTCTTGGTTCCCCTCCCTATATTTAGCTTTGCTCTTTGAAGAATCACCAAGCACCTTTACTTGTGTTCTTTTGTGATCATGAATATTTTTGTCTTAATTTCTTCTTTTAATAAATAAAATGCAATGTTGGTTTGTCTTGTTTGTTACTTATGTAGGTAAAGGCGTTGAGATTCAGCAAGTTGCTCCATGGGTTCATGAGTTTATTTCCATGCCCTAGTCAATAAAGCTTGAGAAGTTAAAACCTCACCATTGGATTTGTTTTGGAGGAAATGGCATGGCAAGGTTATTTTGGTTCACCACATTTCAAGATTATCAAATTTGGTTCGAAAGTACAAGGGATTGATTGGAGAAGTTGTCATGCTTGGACAAGGCTTTGTTCCCATTGGTCACAAATGAATATTTCTCTAAATTCTCAAGATATGGAAGTAGTTTTGGTGACTATGAGTTCTCATTTTCATCCTCAAAAACTTCTATTTACAAATCATTTGTGTTGGTACAAGAAGTTTGTTCAAAATTGTCAAAGTTCCTC
The DNA here is from genome assembly GCA_948472305.1 of Vicia faba. Classification (NCBI taxonomy): domain Eukaryota; kingdom Viridiplantae; phylum Streptophyta; class Magnoliopsida; order Fabales; family Fabaceae; genus Vicia; species Vicia faba. The sequence goes on from OX451741.1 coordinate 146,953,470, forward strand.
AAGGCATTTTCTTGATCTAGGAGCTAGGGTTTTGGTCTTTAAAGAAGCATATCTTGCTCATCTTTTGGTATTTTTGAGTTATTCCAAAGACATCCTTCTCTTCAAAGGGTTATAAAAAAATCACTTCAAAAGTTTCAAGGAGTTTTCATGTGGAAGAAGCTTGATGATGAAGAGAGATTACAAGTCCTCCAGATGAACCCCCAATTTCTCATGTGTGACTTCAAATGATCATACCTTGGTCAATTTTTATGACCATGAGCATAATCTTTTTCCATATTGATCTTGATGGTGTGAACTTTATGCCTTCTTTTATGTGCAAAATGAGAAAATGGATGAAAGATGCCCTAAGTATACAAAAGATTATAGGTCATTTCATGATTTTTTGCCAACTTCAAAAATTCATAACTCTCTCAATTTTTGGAGATTTTGAATGGTTAAAGTTTCAAAATTTCATTCAAGAGGTCTATTTCAAGTCATATTTTTTGGTAAAGAGAAAATTTCAATTGGAAGGCCATGTTTGGATGCAAAACATTATAGGTCACTTTAGAAGAAAATTTTGAAATATTTCTAAGTATGGAAAGTCAACCTTTTTCCCCAACTTTGACTCAATGCAACTTTTAGCTCAAGCATCCATTTGATTCTGTTGTACCGCAAAATTTTCCCTCTCATTTTATCAAGATTTCCCCTCACAAGACTCTTTGAACTCCAGACAGGATTAGGGTTTTGCACTGCTCAAGACATCTCCTTGCACTGTTGACCTAAATTAGGGTTTGAGTTTGCACAGAGATTTTTGGACTTTCAATGCTCCAAGAGAATTTCATTCTTCATATTGGACCTATAAGATTGCCTCTACCATGTTTCAGGCCTTGAATCAAGTTTTTGCCCAGTCAATTGGATAGTTGATCTAGAAATCAACTGTATTGGGAAAAAAGTCAACTGTGGCCAATTTCCAGTCAAAACTCATAATTTTTTATCCACATCAACATTATGGACTCATATGGATCATTTGATCAAGTTTGGACCACAACTCCTCAAGAAATTTGATCAGATCACCAAAAGGGCAAAATGGTCATTTTTAGGGTTTTGACTGCAGAAGGACAATTTCTGACTTTTCACCTAGCCAATGGAAAATTGGATTCAAACATGGATTCAAGGACTTAATGGCATCATCTTGACCTATTCACAAAGTTCAAAAGATCTCAATTGCATTGGATTGACAAATGAATTTTTCAGTCAACTGATCAAAATTTGACTGTACACTGAAAAGTCAAACTTTGACTTTTTGGTCAAAATCAAGTGCCAAGGGTCATTTTTCATCAATACATGTCAAAACAAGAAACTTGTTCATCAAGAAACCCAATTTTTCAAATTAGGGTTTAAGATTGAAAAATTTTCATAACTTAGAATTTTTCCAAGTTATGAAATTTTCTTATTTTTTCCCAACTTTGCCCAACATTTTCACCAAGATGCAATTGGATTCAAACAAAACTTCCAGCATGAAAGTTGTAGTTATCAACAAATTCTACAACTTTGATTCACAAAGTTTTCCCAAAGGAAGCTTGGATCTCAAGTTATGATTTTTGGAACAAGGGTCCATGAAACTTTTAACTTAGTGAAATTTTGCCCTAGTTTAGGCAGGATTTTGACCTATCTTCATGGCAATTTTTCACCTAGTTCCACTTGGAATATTAAATTGTATTTCAAATATGGATTGTAGAGAATATTGCAAGCTTTCTAAAATGTCCAAGAAATCTCCAAAATCATTTGTGGTTAGGGAGAATCAAAGGCTTGAAGTTGGCAAAAACTCACTTGTGATCCATGGCATGTTCATATTGATACAAGTTGCAAACTCTAATCAGCCTTGTTTGTACTAGATTACAGGTCCCAAAACCCTTCTATACTCAATAATTAAATGCAAATCCATTGGTCTAAGGCTTTGTTTTGGTCATAAGAGGATTACACAAAGAATTAATCCTAAAATAGTAAAAGGTAATATTGCCATTTTTGTCAAAATCTTGCTTTATGTCAAATTGCATCCTTGAGCCTTGAACCAGATATTATACAGTAAATCAAATCCACAAACTTGGGGCCAAGCTTGAACAATTTATTCAGGGTTAGAGCTAGCCTGTACAGGCCTGCTCTTTGTCACTTCTCATTTTACTTCATAACCAAGAAACTTATCAAATACACTACATCTTGCACATCTGTTAGAACCAACTTTTGCAAGCATTTGAGACAAGTTTCATACATTGCATTGAACCTAAACCACGAGCCTTTGAGTCCTCAAGCCCTCCAAAACACAAAATCACTTCCCTCTTGCAAAACAGGGCAGTTTCTGCACTTGGACTTCCATAGCAAAAACCCCTCTTGCGTTTTGCCTCAAACTTGTTCAAACACCTTCCATATAACCCATCCAAGCTATCCCAATCATTATGCAGTGACTGTAACTCCATTTTCAAGCTCCACCATTTCTGTTTTCTCCTTGTGTAGGTTGAGTTCTACAAGCTTGTTCAAGCACATTCAAGGCAAACTAGGCATTAGGAAAGGTCAGAGGAAGTTCAAGCAAGCTCCCAAACACCTCAGGCCTCACTGAAAAGCTCCACATTGTCATACACGAAGTTAACTGAAACAGGTTTTTGTCAACTTCCTATCTCTCTATTTAGGAATCATTAGGCTTAGGTTTGTGAATAAAAAATGTAGTATTCATAGCCTTGAAGCTGTACATATGCTCAGTTTTCATTTAAGTTAAACGTGTTAAGAGAATTTAATCCATGAATTTCCTGAAAAAATTAGGTTAGAATTTAGGGCCAGATAAATTCTCTCTGGTCTTTGAGAGTTAGATCAAGTTTCTTATATGGTTGAATTCGTCTTGAAAAATGCTACAACTTTGATGTTATGGGTTTTTGCATTAGAGCACGTATGCAGGTTTTCAATGTTTGAAGTCAGACGCGCATTTTTGTTTTTGACAAAGGTTGAAGATGAAGTTCATGGGCTGGGCTTGGTTCTGGCCTTGTTTTTGACACCCACCCCCCTTTTACTGATTTCACCCCACTGGCCCATTTCTTTATGTTTTTTTATTTTTGTATTTTATTTTTCATTTCTGATTTTATTTTATTATTTTCCAAACATAAAAAATACCAAAAATATTTTTATAAATTTTCACATTTATTTTTGTATTTTATTTTATTTTTTCTAACATAAAAATAATTTAGCGAGAATATACCTTTATTTTTATTTTAATGAAAACTTGAAAATAATTCATTAAATATTATACTTTTACCTTTTCTATTATTTATACTTAAATAATATTTTTTCTAAATATATTTTATTTTTGTATATATATTATTTTATTTTATTGTACATAAAAAATATATAATATATATTTACTTTCTTAAAAGAAAATTAGGGTTTTTGCCCTTAATAAAAAAATAATCTTTTTATTTCTTTTTTACATTAAATAATATATTTTTACATACATCAAAATAAACAAAACATTTTTTGCATATTCATAATATTTTGCATATTTATTTAATTGATCATTTAAATATTTGTCTATTTATTGATTTGTACCATTATTCAATTTGGATGTAATAGTAAATTAGGGTTTTATTTCTTGCAAATATCCCCCATTCAAAAATTGTATCCCTCTCCCCATATCAAATGTTGTAATAGTGTAGATTTATTTCACGCACTTTATACTTACAAATATGCCATGATAGAGATTAAGGTTTGTATGCAAGAATCCAAAAAATCAAAACAAATAGCTTGACTAATACAAAGACAAAAAGCATGAAAATTGACAACACAATGCACACATGCACCCCTAGGGTTTCATCCACTTGTTGCCTTAAAATGGCCATGTTATGCATGTTGAGTATCTTGGCAAAACAAAAACAAAAAATCATAGTCCCTCGATGACGCTATCTTGGTTGCCTATACAAAAATGATCTAGTCCCTCAAAAAAGATTGCTAAAGATACTTGGCAATATTGCTATCATGGTCAATACGATGACCCGCGCCTGTCCGGTTTAACATCCTAATACAAGGTTGTTTACCAAATGCAATGGTAAAACAACACTGTCAAAAGGGTTAAAAATGTGTAGGAAAGATCTTTGAGTAAAATAGGGTAGACAACTCTTAGTTACTTGATCAAACTTGCAAAACATCCTTGCTATTTTCAAACGCACCTCATAACACAATTTCAAAACATTTCCCAAAAACAAACTTTCAAACATTGAAATATCTTTTCAAAAGACAAACACCTTTGTATATATTCAAACAAGAATCATTACAAAGGTTGCCTAGACAAGGCCTCTTTTTCAAAGCATTTTCAAAAACCACACACAAAGCACCATTTCAAACAATTGGAAAAGCAAAGCAAGTGATCTAAACAAGTAACTAAGAGCCCATGGATAACCATGGATGAAAAGGGTGTTTGCACCTTCCCTTTTCATAATCTACCGCCCGAATCCAAGAAAACATCTCAAAGGTCTTTCCTGTACTTTTTGACCTTTCCTTTGGATAAAATAAAAAGTCGGTGGCGACTCTTGCTAAACCGAAACATTTGCAAACACAAACGCAAAACCTCAAGTCAGTTCCCCCATCGTATCACATATTCCATTCTTTTTCCATTGCAAAGCTTGTAGCCTGATCTTTCTAAAGCATCAAGAATCATGCCTTAAGACCCCTTAAGCTGAGAATGCTATTGGATTAAACTTGGTAACTTGGAACTGAAGTTTCTTCATAAGTCAGAATTTGAAATTCATGTTTTGGCCTCTAAACATCAAATTTGCACGCGTTTGTGATTTAAACATGTTTAACCAAGTTGCCAAAGTGGATTAGAGCCTTAAAACGCAAGGATTAGATGAGTTTTATGGAAATCAGATCACACTTTGCTCGTGCGTCAAGTTCACACGATTTCCCTCCAAACTTCATCATTTCGCACGCTTGAACATTCCATTTGATTCCCTATAAATAGAGGGCCATCCCCCATTCATTTCCTCAAGCATTGAGATCCAAAAACACTCTTTCAAAACCTCACACGAGCTTGAAATTTTTGAAATCAGTTTCTGAGATTCCAGCCTTTTCCTCCAAAATTCTTTACACATTCATCTTCCTTAAGCATCATACAAACTCTCCAACACTTAAACCAAGAAAAACGAGATATACTCCATGCTACATAAGTCCAGTTTCAGAGCTTCTTTCTTGAACTTCGAAAAGGTAGAATTCTCCATCATTTTCATCCAAATAAATCACTAACTTGTTCTACTCCTTCTCTTGAAGGTGCTCGCTATTTTCTAGGTTTTTTATTCATATCTCTTCGCATACTTTATATAAATTTGGCGCGATGGTGGTGTTAGAATCGTCTTGAAGAGAAGAATCCAATGATACTGGTCTAGGATCCTAATTTTATCGTTTGAAGGATCTCACAAAATCTCCATTCCAGGGTGGCTGGAGTTTGAAGATGATGAAATGTCTCGTCTCAGCCAATAATAGTGTGCCAGGCGTTTTAATTTCATTGGTTGCCCTTTTCTGATTCCCTGCGCATCCCACTAAAGTACATATCAAGCATAATGTGTATGGTCCATTGGATTAGCTTACTAACGCGTTTTGACTATGACCTGATGGCCCATATCTTTTTGGTTTTATTTTATTTCTTACTTTATATTTTAATTGATTTAATTTTCAAAAATTCATAACTCTTTTAATTTTTATCCAAAAATTATGAAAAAATTCACAAAAATACTTTGAATTATTTCTGATCTTATGACTATTTTTTCACTTTTTTATTTTGAAATTTGACATTTTTTATATTTTTTACATTATTTGCTTCCTTTTAATTAGTTTAAAAAGGCTTTCTGACATTTTTTTATTCTGGAAAATTTCGTAAATATCATTTTGCATATTTGTGACTTTTTGAAAATTTTATGGAATTTTATATTAATGTTTTCTATTTTTGACCTATTTTCTTTTTGTTTGAACAATTTTTATTAATTTTAAAATAGTTTCTGATTTTTAAAAATTGCCAAAAAATTTATAAAAATATTTGAGTCCTATTCTGATTTTTCTATAGCCTTACTCAATTTTTCTTGATTAATTTGAATATAGTTGATATTTTTCTTTCTTATTTCCATTTTAAAACATTTTCAAAACCCTTTTTAATGTATATATTAAATGTAATATTATTTTGTGATTATTTTCTGGCTGAAGTTGGGTTGAATTTTGATCATGAACTCTATTAACATCATTGGATCCATGGTGTTGAGTCTAACTCCATAAAAATGGATGAATGATTTTAATAATAGTTTGATTTAAATTTAATTCAAATGTGGTTTGTATATTCTTCCCCACCCCTCTCCATCTCATCTCTTTCTTATTGCACTAAGTGTTATTGGAGCATGATATCTATATCATGTCTCAAAACAAATGGTGCATAGATTGATATTGACCGACCTCAAAATAGGTGCAACTTCTATATAAGTTCACTTACGATTGCTTAACATAGTGCTAAATTTTGACCCGATTAGAATAAATGATCATTCGTGGCACAAACCTATGTTTGCAAGCCCAAGTATGTTAATTTGATCTCTTTGATCCAATAACCTTGAGATTCATTCTGTGGAGGTTTTGGTTCTACCAATCCTCTAATGGATTTACAACACTTTTGGTCAACGCGGATCACTTAAACATCGTTGATCATTAAATGGCACTTGTGAGGATTTCAAATGGGTGATATACTTGACAAAAAGCTAATGCAACTTGTTGTGTGGAGGCTTTGGTTCTACCAATCCTCTAATGAGTTCCAAATGTAAGTTTCAAGATGATCATCCAACTAACCACTAATCACTAATAATTGATTTTACCTTTTGTTTTTACTTTATGCCCCTGTATTTTTTATGCTTTATGCACCATTTACTTTTAAACATTTACATTCCATGCTATCTTCATCTTTTCTCACTTGAGCCTTTTCTTTTTTATTTTAAAACACCTAATAATCAACATAAACCGTAAAAAAATTTAATGGTACTTGGACTATTTGGTTACTATCCTTGGTATTATGGAGTATGGGACTTTTTGGACTTAGGATTAGAAACCTTGGCCTATGTTGGAGACCAAGTGACCTTAATTGATATTTTGTCTGGAGTTCTTGAGGTTTACCTTAAGACATTGGGTTGTTTGTTTATTTTGTGTGCAGGTTGTTATGATTACGTTCTTTGTTTGTAATCTGGATCACCCGTATACAGCCATTGCATTCACATTTACATGCTTACCTTGTTTGCTTTGATTGCTTTACATTTGGTTCTCTTGTTTGGGTTTGAATCCTCCACTCGGATTTTTGGGAAACATTCATAGGTAAATAGCAATACATTATGGAAACTGTGCGGGGTATACCGACATGGTTGAAGAAATAGCTATATTAGTGTGACATATTTGTGGGTACCGGTAGCCTTTGAGTCAATCAAAGAGAATATGGGGCCGCTGAGTGATGTCATGAAGCACTAATGAACTCTTATAACCTTTACTTGACCATCTTGGCCTTTTTAGGGGTAGTGAGATGACCGGCTTTGGTGCAGCCCGAAGTTGGTAGATACTCGATACTACACTCATTGAGGGTTATTTTCTTGGAATATTTCGATCGCCAGTTAAGTGGCTAAACTGAAACAATTAACACAAAAAATAATCCAGTGATATTGAGCTCCTTAGAACCCGGTTACTATTTATAGGACAGGTTGAGCCAACTAACTTCAAGAGGGTACTTACCTATGAAACCCCATGCAAGCCTGAAACTAGGAACTTGTGTGACTTGCTTGTACATATACTTGTGCATACATCATGAACATCATAAAGAATCATATGCATCCACTAACCATTTCAAGGGTTCGGATCTTCATCTTTGTTCTTGTTTTGTAGGTAATGGAATCTCTTCGCAGGAAAACAATTCAGGTCAACCTTGTGAGGATCCCTCCTCAACTCAAGGAGCTTATTTCCAAGATTCCAGAGAATTCTCTCTTCAGTGAAAGACATGGTAGACTTCTCAACTTGGTCAACTCCAACATTGAATAAGACATGGTGAAAGTTCTCTTCCAGTTCTTTGACCCCCTACACCACTGTTTCACATTTCCTGATTACTAACTAGTGCCTACTTTGGAGGAATTTTCTCAACTCCCGAGGATTCCTATTCTCCATCAACTACCCTACAACGGTACGGAAAGAGAACCAAAGCCTGAAGATGTTGCTCAAGCCCTACACTTGCAGCCATCTGATATCAAAGGTCATTGGGAAACCAGAAGTGGTGTCAAGGGTTTCTTGGAAAAGTTTCTGTTTGAGAAGGCACACTAATGCTGGAATTCTCTAGATCTGCAAGCTTTTGAGGAGATTATAGCACTTCTCATCTATGGGTTGGTCTTTTTCCCAAACCCTGATCAGTTTATAGATGTGAATGCTGTCAAGATTTTCATATCTCGGAATCCTGTGCCTACATTACTTGGGGATATCCTCCACTCATTTCATACACGAACAATGAGGAAAAGAGGTGTTCTCATGTGCTGTACTCCTCTTCTAGCAAGGTGATCTATTTCTCACCTTCCCCAATCAGTTTTGAAGAATGAACAAGGCTTTAGGTGGTCACAACGATTGATGACTCTTACACATTCTGATGTTCATTGGTGTTCTCGGTCCAGAGAAAATGTCATCATCATTGATCGTTATGGGTAATTCCCTAATGTCCCATTACTTGGCATTAGGGGAGGCATTACCTACAACCCCTGTTTGGCTCTGAGACAATTTGGGTATGCCCGAAGGGATGGCCCTCATGACATGCTGATTCCAGACTTGTTTTTGACTTTGACAACGATGCTCAAGGAATTCGACAAAGATATATCCGAGCCTGGAGGATGACCAACAAAGTGGACAGTAAGACACTGGGACACAAGAATTCCCTCCCCCTTGAGCCTTACCTCAAGTGGGTACGAACCCACGCCCAGAATCTTATGATGCCTTACCCCTACATTCTGCCTATGATCAAAGAGCATGTTATGGAAGGAGAGGTTCCATACACCCTCCTACATCCTGACATGCCAACATCATAGGAGGATTTGCAAAAGAGTTGGATACAGCTCAAGGAAGAACGAAATACTTTTGAAGCCAGCTTCTACGCCAGTGAGAAGAAGGTTTTGGAACTTACTCGTCGACTCCATGAAGATCAGACTCTCAACACTTACATCGCACCAAAGAGGATGCGCAACATCTTTTTACATTAAGAATTTTGTAATATTTTGCCCATGGGGCATTTATGTACTAACAAATTTCTTCTTATTAATATGACGTGTGTTCTTTTTTTGCAACAACTTTGAATTTCTGAATCCTTGAATGCATTACATGAATACATATCATTCATCATATGCATAAACAGGTCTTCACACCAGGTTTCCTTATCTTTCTGTTGTTTATTTCAGCAAGATGGATATAGAGCAGACGATCAAAGATCTGCAAGCACAGAATTTGCAGTTCCAACAACTCCTCATGACCTTGGAAAAGGGTCAAGAGGACCTTAAAGCACTGTTAGAGAAGGAAAAGGAAAAAGAAAAGAAGAAAAATAAAAGAGTTGGTGTGGCCACTATGGGAAGAAGATTTGAGAACCAAGCTAGGAGAGTCCTGGATTTCCCCTTGACGTCCGATGAAGGGGTTGGTAAAGGGAAAGGAGCTGCAGTACCTTCCGAGTCTGAGGCTGAAAAAGAAGAAGAAGAAGAGCATGAAGATTACTCTGAGCAGCAGTACCCTCCTGCAGACGATAAGTATAAGAATCTAGAAGATCGGCTGGCAGCCATGGAGGTACAAAGAGTAACTAGGTTGGATTTCGAGGAACTAGGGTTAGTTGTTGGGATCGTCATTCCCCCTAAATTCAAAGTGCCTACATTTGCTAAATACGATGGTTTATCTTGTCCGAAGATGCATCTGCGGTCTTACGTCAGAAAGATCCAACCTCACTCTTCTGATAAGGATCTGTGGGTCCACTTTTTTCAAGATAGTTTGTCGGATACGCAATTGGACTGGTTCTACCAGCTTGAGAGGGCTGACGTACATAATTGGGAGGATCTGGCTGCTGCCTTCTACATACAATATCAGTATAACGCAGACTTAGCACCTACTCGTACTCAACTGCAGAGTATGGGTATGGTCTCTAATGAGGGCTTTAAGGAGTATGCCCAGAAGTGGAGGGACTTGTCTGGAAGGGTGCAGCCACCATTGTCTGAAAGAGAGCTGGTTGATATGTTTTTAGGGACGCTGTTTGGTCCATTCTTTAATCACCTGATAGGGAGTTCATCGGCAGGGTTCACTGAATTAATTCTGACTGGTGAACGAGTTAAAGCTGGCATCAAGAGTGGTAAGATTCAAAAAGATACATCTGCTTCTGCCGCTGTCAAAAAACCTTTTCCAGCTAAGAAGGAGGTGTCAGCTGTTTATTCTCAAAAAGGTCGAGGAAGAGTAGAGCGCCGGTCAACGGTGGAGGCTGTAATGATCCAAAAGACTGCAGCTGATCAACCTAGGAATGACCAACTGTTGTACCCCAAAATTTTCCCTCCCATCTCCTCAACATTTTCTCATCACAAAACCCTTGAAGATCAAGATCCAGTTAGGGTTTCCTCTGCTCAAGACTTCTCCTTGCACTGTTGACCCAAATTAGGGTTTGTGATTGCACAAAGATATTTTGACCTAAAATGCCTAAGATGACTTTCATGCTTCATGTTGGACTCCCAAGTTTATCCATACCAAGTTTCAAGTCTTGATTCCAAATTTTGCCCAGTCAATTGGACAGTTGACCTAGAAATCAATTGTATTGGGGAAAAAGTCAACTGTGGCCAATTGACAGTCAAATCTCATGAAAATTGACCCACATCAACATTATGAACTCACATGGACCATTTGATCAAGTTTGGATCACAATTCCACAAGAAATTTGATCAGATCACCAAAAGGGCAAAATGGTCATTTTTAGGGTTTTGACTGCACCAAGGCAATTTTTGACTGTTTGACCTAGCCAATGGCAAACCAAGCTCACATATGGACTCAAGGACCCCATGGAATTATCTTGACATGCTCAACAAGTTCAAAGGATCCCAAATACACAAGATTGATAGTTGAATTTCCCAGACAATTGATCAATTTTGACTGTATACTGAAAAGTCAAACTTTGACTTTTTGGTCAAAATCAAGGGTCAAGATTCATTTTTCATCAAAACATGCCAAATCATGAAACTTGTTCACCAAGAAATCAAGAAATGCAAATTAGGGTTTGAAATGGAAATTTTTCATAACTTAGAATTTTTCCAAGTTATGGAAAACCCTAATTTTCCCCCAACTTTGCCCCACTTTCTCACCAAGATTCATTTGGATTCAAGAAAAAGTCAAAACATGAAAGTTGTAGCTTCTTGCATAATCTACAACTTTGATTCACAAAGTTTTCCCAAATAACGCTTGTATCTCAAGTTACAATTTTTGGAATAAGGGTACTAAACCATTCTTAACTTAGTGAAATTTTAACCTATTTTGGCAAGGTTTTCTACCTAACTTCAAAGCCATTTTCCATACACTTCCACTTGGAATTTCAATTTGCATTTCAAAGATGGATTGTAGTACACATTCCAAGCTTTCCAAAATGTCCAAGAACTCATCAAACAACCTCATAACTTGAGAGAATCGAATTTCACAATATGGCAAAAACTCACTTTTGAATTGGTCATGCACATGTTCATAACTTATGCCATTTGCAAGTCAGCTTGGTTTGTGCTGCATTACAGGTCCTTAAACCATCCAACACTCAATAATTTAATGCATGTTCATTGTGCTAAAGCTTTGTTTCATGAGCTTGTGCATTACATGTTGGATTAGTCCATAAATAGATAAAGCATTTCTTCCATTTTTGCAAAAGCAAGCTTTATGTCATATTGCAAATCCAACAAGTACAGATGAAATCTAATTGACACAAGATTATGAGCATAACACACTAATCAAGGAGGAGCTTTGCAGCATGATTAGGGGTCCTCTACCTGTCTAGAATACCACTTGGCTTTTGTTTGCTTAAGTGTTAAGAAAAGTGTCATAACATAGACCAACTTCCATTCCTGCAAACCAAGCCTTAGAGAAAGATATCAAACATATTCTAAACATAAAACACAAGCTGAAGCACGAGCCTTTCACCTCCAATACCTTCACAAACTCAGAACCACCATCAAACTGCCAAAACAGAGTGACCTCTGCAGATTGAGTTCCAACTCTCATCCCTGCCATGCTTTCTTGCTAAAAGCTCTTCACACACCTTCCCTACCATCAATACAAGCTAACCAAAACCTAAAACACGGCCTGTAATTCCTCTAACCAGTTCCACCATTTTCATTTTCTTGTTTTGCAGTTGAAGTTCTCTAGCACGATTCAAGAAGTTTCAGGACAAAGTAGGACTTGGAATAGCATCCTCACACTTCAAGGAAGCTGTACAAGTCATCATCTTGCTCTGAAAACTCCCCCATTGCAAGGCACGATTCCAACTGAACAGGTATGTTCATGAAGTTCTATCTCTCAGTATAAGCATTGTTAGCTTTAGGTTTGTGAAGGAAACATGTCACAATCATAGCCCTGAACATGCCCATATGATTAGATTTCATTTATATTACGTGTGCTGCAAGAATTTTGAGTCTGAACATTGATGAAAAGCTAGGTCAGGAATTGGGGGAGAAGAAATTCTCCCTCATCTTAGAGAGTTAAGTCAAGTTTTTTATATCCCTGGATTCGTCTTCTCATGTTCTACACTTTTCATGTTGAAAGTTTTGCTTAAAAGTCCAGGAATTGGGAGATAGGAAACGCGTGCTTGCTTGAACAATTTTGTTCTGAGGTTGAAGATGACTGGTTCTGGGCTGGGCCTGGAATATTTTTCTTATTTGCACCATACAATTGCTTCTGAACCCCCTGAGCCCATTTGGTTTATTTTTAATGTTTTTTGACTTTTCTTTTTTTGGTTTGACTCATTTATTTTTCCTCACAATATAAAAAATATAAAAATAATTTTTTATACCATTTTTGAATTTATTAGGTATTTATTGGTTAGTTTAGTTTTATTCACAAATAAATAAATAAGCCTCTTTTATTTAAAAATACTAAAAATAATGCAAACCATTTTATTTTCCATTTTTATTTTTATTTTCATCTTCTGAAAATATTTTATATGAAATATACTTTTTTTATAAAAATTAAATATTTTTATTTTGTGCATATTTAATATATTTTTGTAAATAATATAAATAAATACATATACATTAGTACACTTAGGATAAAAATACCAAAATATACATATTTTTATTTTGTTAATATTTAACACTAAAAATGCATTTTTTACAAATATACTTCATTTTTATTTTATTTTTGTATATAAATAATAAATATTGTATATATTGAATAAATAATACATTTTATTTAATAGAATTAGGGTTTAACCCTAAACATGAAAAACTCAAAAAAAAAATAATACTTTCCTTCTTTTTGTTTATTTTGACATATAAAAATACTTTTTTCATACATACAAAAAAAAAACATTTTTGCATCTTGCATATTTATTTTGTTTAATTTATGCAATTAAATTATCTTGTAAATAATTCAATATTGATGTAATAGTTTTAGGTTTAAATTCCTTGTCAAAATCCCCATTTGAACATTTGTACCCCCCTTCCCATATATGGTTTTGTAATAGCTTAGTAAATTTATTTTCGCACTTTATTGCTTTCTAATTATACCATGTTAGAATTAGGGTTTGTATGCGAAAAAACAACGAAAAATAGTTTTGACCTAATTTCAAGATAAACAAGCATGAAAATGGACACACAAATCACACTTGCACCCCCTATGGTATTCCACTTGTTGCCTTTCAAAATTGGGCCATATTGCATGTTAGGTCCCTTTGGGCTAAACAAACACAAATCAAATGATCATGGTCCCTCGATGACGCTTTCAAAAGTTGCCTAAACAAATGATCAAGTCCCTTAAAGAAAATGCCCAAAGATACTTGGCACCATTGCAATTATGGTCTAAAACGATGACCCGCGCCCGTCCCTTTCACATCCTAACATGAGATTGTCCACCAAATACAATGGTGGAACAAACTTGTTAAAAGGGTTAAAACATAGCAATAAACTTTGAGAAATTTTAGGAGTAGATAACCTCTTAGTTACTTGAATCAAACTTGCAAAAAACAAAACACTTGCCTATTTTCTAAAACCACACCTCACAATACTTTCAAAACAACTTTCAAAAACAAAATGAAACCCTTTTCAAAAGACATACACCTTTGTATACATCCCCACATGGATCATTACAAAGGTTGCCACTACATTGGCTTCTTTTTTAAAACATTTTCAAACCCACACACACAAGCACCATTTCAAACAATTGAAAACAAAAGGCAAGTGATCTAAGCAAGTAACTAAGAGCCCATGGATAACCATGGATAGAAAGGGTGCTAATACCTTCCCTTTCTATAATCTACTCCCCGAATCCAAGAAAACATCTCAAAAGGTTTTTACTGTGCTTTTTAACCTTTCCTTAGGATAAAATAAAAAGTCGGTGGCGACTCTTGCTCAACCGAAACATTTGCGAAAACAAACGCAAAACCATAGTCAGTTCTCCCACCGTATCACAGAACTGGCGACTCTGCTGGGGAGAATTTTAAAAGTGGAGTAACCTTAGGGTTTAGATCATCTTTGTTTTCAATTGTTTGCTTTGTTTGCTTTTATATTTGTGGGCTTTGCATCGGAGTTTCATAGATCCTAACCCGGATCTGGGAAATACCCTTTTTAGGTAGCATAATCTGTGAGGGACCTGTCCGGCGTAGACCGACATGGGTGAAGCAGTGGCTACATTGGTGTGGCACCTTGGTCTGTACCTATATCCCTTGTGTTGCAATGGGGAGAATATAGGTCTTCTAAGGAGTCATTAAACACCAACCAACCTTAGAACCTTAAATTGACCAACTTGGCTATTAGGACAGTAGCAGTGTGCTACACTCATTGAGGCTAAACTCTCGCGATGGTTCTGGCCGCAAGAAAAGATTGCGATGCTGGAGTTATGACCGATTGAGGACCCGGTTACTTTTGATAGGACAGGTTTTAACCAACGAAACCAAAAGAGGGTAATACCTAAAATTCATGCTGGCCTGAAACCTAAGGGTGTTTTGTGTGACTTGTGTGCCTTATCATGTTTGCCTGTGTGAATACTTGTGGTGTGCTTCATCATAGCATCATGCCATCATACCATTGCATGCATCCTGTATAAAGGACTAACCCATTTCAAAGACAAAAAAGGTTTCATCTTTGCTCTGTTTTGTAGGACATCATGATGCCCGTGCGTAGGAATACTATTCGGCTCAACTTTGTTCAACCACCAACTTTGCTCAAGGATTTGGTTGGTAGGATTCCAAACACTTCTTCTTTCATCAACAGGCATGGTTCTCTCCTTGGCTTGATCACTGCAAAATGGGACCAACAATTGATCAGTGTTCTGACCCAGTTTTATGACCCTATGTATCATTGTTTCACCTTTCAAGACTTCCAGCTGGTTCCTACCCTGGAAGAATTCTCTTATTTGCTTGGGATCCCTGTCTTGGATCAAACTCCTTTCACTGGTTTGGAAAAGACTCCTAGGCCTGAAGAGATTGCTGCAATTCTCCCCTTGACCAAAAAAGAGGTATTGGCTAACTGGGAAACTAGAAGTGGAGTCAAGGGCTTTTTGGTCAAATTTCTGGTTGGCAAGGCTAATGATTTCTGGAATGACTTGGACTTCAAGGCGTACGAGGATATTCTGGCTCTTTTGATCTATGGTCTGGTATTGTTTCCCAATCCTGACACCTTCATCAGTATCCATGCCATAAGGATCTTCATGTCTCGGAACCCTGTACCCACTCTTTTGGGTGATATCTTGCAACAACTCTATGCTCGTACCGCCCGAAAACGGGGAACTCCATGGTGTTGTGCTCCTTTGCTAGTGAGGTGGTTTATTTCGCACCTTCCTAAGTTCGTGCTGAAGAATGAAGAAAGAAAGGGTTGGGCTCGGAGGTTAATGTCTCTCACTGATAATGACATCACTTGGACTCTCAGAGGTTTGGATGAGGTAGCTGTTATTGATCGTTGCGGAGAATACCCTAATGTTCCGTTGATTGGTATCCAAGGAGGAATCTCTTATAATCCATGCTTAGCTCTCCGTCAGTTTGGAAGAGCCAGAGGAGTTGGGCCTCATGAAATGTTGGTTCCTCACTTCCATTTTGAGTTTTAGGCAGACAGTGACAAACTACGCCATGGATTCATTAGAGCTTGGGACAGAATTCACAAAGCTGACCCACATGAGTTGGGACCAAAGACTTCTCTACCAATGGAACCCTATTGCAAATGGGTCCGCATCCGTGCTCAGAGGTTAGGTATGCCGTACGAAGCTGTCAGACCTATCATCCTTGAATCTCCTGATGAAGATGGGGTTCCTCCAACTGTCCTCCCTCCTCAGATACCCACTGATTTTGACACAATGAAGAGATCTTGGGCGCAGCTAAAAGAAGAACGGGATTTCTATCGGGAAAAGTTCAACGAGCAGGAACGGAAGATTCAAAGGCTGACTAAGCAATTGGAGGAAGAGTGGGTCCTGAACAACTACATCAACATTGAGAAAAGGAGGCCATGGGAGAACTGATGGGCTTTGATATTTCCTTTTATAGCTTGTATTTCCTTTCCAGTATTTTTCATTCCTGTAATGCCTAAGGGCAAGTTTTTGAACAATTTAAATTTTAATCTAATGAAGTGTGTTTCCCCTTTTGTCTACAAAGTTGAATCCTGTTTGTCTTTGAAAACATAAAACATATGCATCTCATTGCACCATATGCATAGCAGGTACCCTATTTCACAGGTTGCTTAATCTTCTTCGCTGTTTATTTGAACAGTCATCATGAATCCAGACTCATCCAGTGAGCAAGCAATCAAGGCCCTTCAGACCCAAAGTGCACAGTTTCAAGAAATGGTCCTGAGCCTTGCCCAAGGTCAGCAAGAGTTGAAGACCCTACTCCTGAAGAAGAAGAAGAAAAAGAGGACTGCGTTATTCAACACTGGATGCAGATTTGGGAACACACTCCATAATGAAGCTGAACCAACTACTTCTTCTACTGAGAAAAACAGTCCCCAAGGGGGAGGAGCTCTTAGTCCTGCAGTCTCTGACAACGAGACGGACTACAACGACGAACAATACCCACCTGCTGCTGACAGATACAAGCAATTGGAGGACCGCTTGAGCGCCATGGAGATTCAGAATGTGCCGGGGCTAGATTTCGGAGATTTGGGGTTATCTTCTGGGGTAGTAATTCCACACAAGTTTAAGGCGCCTGCTTTTGCCAAATACGACGGGGCCTCCTGTCCAAAGCTGCATCTAAGGTCGTACGTAAGGAAGATCCAACCTTACACGGCGGATAAGAACCTTTGGATTCACTTCTTCCAAGATAGCCTTTCAGGGTCACAGCTTGAGTGGTTCTACCAACTAGATGGAACTAGCATCCGACACTGGGAAGATTTGGCAACCGCATTCTACAGACAATATCAATACAATTCTGATCTTGCCCCTACGCGTACCCAACTTCAGGGTATGTCTCTAGGAACGGGTGAAGGGTTCAAAGAATATGCACAAAAATGGAGAGATTTGGCTGGCAGGGTGCAGCCTCCATTGACTGATCGTGAGCTGGTTGATATGTTCCTAGGGACTTTGTCTGGTCCATTTTTCAATCATTTGGTTGGTAACTCCTCCGCTGGGTTTACGGATTTGATTCTGACAGGAGAAAGAATTGAAGCTGGCATCAGGTCAGGAAAGATACAAAAAGCTGCCTCCACAAGTACTGAGAAAAGGCCTTTCAAGAAAGAAGCAAGTGTCGTCTATGGTCCTAGAAGACAAGTCAAGCCAGAAAGTCGCCAAGCCGTCAATGCTTTGGTCATTTCAAAACCTGTTGTTGCTCCTCAGCAGTACAATCAACAAAGAGGTGAAAGGCCCAAGAGGCAGTATACTCGGCTGAGTATGACCTTATCTCAAATTTTACCCCAACTGTTATCAACCAACTTGGTGACCATCAAAGAAGCTCCTAAGGTCGTGAATACTGCATCTCCTAAGTATAACCCAAATGCCCGTTGTGCTTATCATTCCGATAGCCCCGGGCATACTACTGATGATTGCTAGGCCTTGAGAAATAAGGTGCAAGATCTTATCGACGCGAAGGAAATTCAGTTTGAAGCGCCTGAGAGGTCGAATGTTGTAACTGCTCCTATGCCCAGCATAGAGTAAATGCCATCGAGGAAGATTTGTATGTTGTTTCGGTGAATTATGTTGCTACCCCTCTTTTGACTGTTAAGAGGAACTTACTACTAGCCGGTTTATTTCCGGGTTGTAGCAAGGGTTGCCTCCTGTGTGCTTTTATCCCTACCGGTTGTCCACTGCTGAAATCAGGCATCCAAAGCCTGATGGATAGAAAAGAAATTTTGTTCAAGAAAACTGTTGTTCCGTTTGTCTCCGTTGAAGAAATATCTGTTGTCACAATTTACAATCCTGCCAAAGCTCCCATGAAGAAACCAGTCCAAATTATATTTGTTGCACCCATTACTATTACTGTTCCGGGGCCTCTCCCTTATGAGTCTGATAAAGCGGTCCCATGGCATTATGGGGCCGACGTGTATGTGCTTGGGGTGAAGCAGGAGTTCAATACCAATACCAGTATCAGTAACATCACTGGTCCCGCCAAGATTACCTGCAGTGGCAGGCTCTTCTCGCCTGACATTGCACCGCCAGTTATCCGAAAACCTCTCACCATCACACCCGCAAGTGTGCATATTCCGAATCAAGTTCCTGTGTCTACTACTGCCGTCGAGTCCTCTGATACTCGGGGCAAAGAAGTTGTTACCGATTTGCCTGCCAGGACGGAGGCACCAAAGAAGACTGCTGTGGAAGCCTCCCAACAAGAAATGGAGGAAATCCTTAAAATCATCAAAAAGAGTGACTTTAATGTTGTTGAACAGTTGGGGCATACTCCCTCCAAAATCTCTATGCTATCATTGCTGCTATGCTCAGAGGCCCATGCAAAAGCCCTGATTTCATTTCTGAAAACGGCCCATGTGCCGCAAGAGACCTCCTCAGATCAATTCACCGACTGTGTGGCTAATTTGACGGCTGACAATGGCTTGGGGTTCTCAGATGTTGACCTTACCGCCAAAGGGAAAAATCACAATGATGCCCTGCATGTTTCCATAGAATGCAGGGGCACTACTCTCGCGCACGTGTTAGTGGATACCGGCTCTTCCCTGAATGTGTTTCCCAAGAAGGCATTGGATTGCTTGGATTGTGAGGGTCTGGAGTTGAAACCTAGTAACATCATTGTTAGAGCCTTCGACGGTTCTAAGAGGATGGTGCAAGTGAGGTAGACATTCCTATTCGTGTGGGTTCCCAAGTTTTCGACTCAAAGTTCTATGTAATGGACATTCGTCCATCTTACTCCTGCTTGTTGGGTCGACCCTGGATTCACAAGGCTGGGGCAGTAACATCCACTCTACACCAAAAGCTCAAATACCCTGTCAAAGGGAAGATTGTTACTGTGCAGGGTGAGGAGGAATACATGGTTAGTCACTTGAATTCATTCCGGTATATCAAGATGGACGGGGAGTTTATTGAAACCCCCTTTCAGCATTTTGAGGAAGTACCTCCAGTGTTGGCATCGGCTGAAGCAGTGGTTGAAGAAGACTTTCCGTTGAAGATGGCATCCTTGAAGGATGCCCGGGATGTAATCGAGAAAGGCAATTGTGCAAATTGGGGTCAGCTTCCTGACTTCACTCAAAAGAACGACAAGTTTGGGCTGGGCTTTACTACGGAGGCTCAGAGGGCTGTGCGCAAGGACAAGATCAGAAAGGCTCTGGTGTTTATCTCCAACCCAAGGGTGAATGCTATCGAGGAGGATGTAAAGGAAGCAGAGTTTGACAGTTGGATCTATCCAACCACCAGCAACGGACCAAGCAACTGGACGACAAAGGATTTTACACCTATCACATTTGTCACGCAGTAATTAATTCTTTTTGATTTTCAATTTGTAACAAACAATATGTTAAAACTTTGTTGGCTCGGTGTCCTACCCGGGGCATCGTAGCTCCATTTGTGAGGGCTTTTTGTATGACATTTCCATATATCATCAATCAAAACATTGGACGTTTGTTGCATTTCAAATCTTGTGCTCTTTTTTCTTTCTGTGTTATATATTGCAAAACAGCTATATTTACACACACTCACTCATACAGGTTTCAATCCACTCTGGATCTCACTGGTAACAGCTCTGCTACCACCAGTTATGACTTCGAGAATCCGATCAACTTGGCCGAAGACGAAGGTGAAGATGATTGCGAAGTGCCTGGTGAACTCGCAAGACTGCTACTCCAGGAAGAGAGGGCTATTCAACCACATGAAGAGCCGGTGGAAACAGTTAACCTGGGTACTGAGACAGATAGGAAAGAGGTCAAGATTGGTGCCAATCTAGAGCTCAGCGTGAAGCAACGATTGATCCAGATGCTACATGATTACATGGAGATATTTGCTTGGTCCTATGAAGACATGCCTGGTTTGGATGCCGACATTGTAGTTCATCACTTGCCAACCAAGGAAGACTGCCCTCTGGTAAAGCAAAAGGTCCGCCGTATGTGCCCAGAGATGTCCGAAAAGATCAAGGCTGAGGTTATGAAGCAATTCGACGCCGGGTTTCTAGCAGTAACTTCTTACCCTCAGTGGGTTGCCAACGTGGTGCCGGTGCCGAAAAAGGACAGTAAGGTCAGAATGTGTGTCGACTACAGGGATTTGAACAGGGCCAGCCCCAAAGATGATTTCCCTCTACCTCACATCGACGTTCTTGTTGACAATACTGCTCAACACAAGGTGTTCTCCTTCATGGATGGTTTTTCAGGGTACAATCAGATCAAGATGGCTCCGGAAGATATGGAGAAGACTACCTTCGTGACTCAGTGGGGCACCTTCTGTTACAAGGTCATGCCATTCGGGTTGAAAAATGTTGGGGCAACCTATCAACGTGCCATGGTTGCTTTATTTCATGATATGATCCATCATGAGATTGAGGTATACGTTGATGACATGATTGCAAGGTCTCAAACTGAGGAGGAGCACCTTGATCATCTGAGGAAGCTGTTTGACCGACTAAAATTAAACAAGCTGAGGTTGAATCCCAACAAATGCACCTTTGGGGTGAGGTCCGGAAAATTGCTAGGTTTCATCGTAAGTGATAAAGGTATTCAGGTGGACCCTGTCAAGGTAAAAGCCATACAAGAGATGCCGACTCCAAAGACAGAGAAAGAAGTTAGAGGCTTCTTGGGACGACTAAATTACATTGCCCGATTCATCTCACATCTGACTGCTACTTGTGAGCCAATCTTCAAATTACTGAAGAAAGATCAAGTAGTACGCTGGAACGATGAATGTCAGGCTGCCTTTGAGAAGATAAAGGAATATCTCCAAGAGCCACCCATTCTTATGCCACCAGTGGAAGGGAGACCTCTGATACTATACTTGACAGTACTTGACAATTCAATGGGTTGTGTGTTGGGGAAGCATGACGAGTCTGGCCGAAAAGAGCACGCTATTTATTACTTGAGCAAAAAGTTTACCGACTGTGAGTCTCGTTACTCACTGCTTGAGAAAACTTGATGCGCTCTGGTATGGGCTGCTCGCCGGCTGAGACAGTATATGCTGACTCACACCACTTTGTTGATTTCAAAGATGGATCCCATCAAGTACATATTTGAAAAGCCTGCTCTATCTGGGAGAATAGCAAGATGGCAAATGATCTTAACAGAATATGATATCCAGTATACAACTCAGAAAGCAATCAAAGGAAGTGTACTGGCAGATCATTTGGCACACCAACCTGTGGACGATTACCAATCATTGAACTTTGATTTTCCGGACGAAGACATCATGGTGGTAACCGACTGTGAAGAACCTGGACCGGATGAAGGACCTGAGGAGGGATCCCGATGGTCTATGCATTTTGACGGAGCCTCCAATACTTTGGGTAACGGCGTCGGCGCTGTAATCATATCTCCCAAAGGAACTCATACTCCACTCACCGCCCGATTATGTTTCAACTGCACCAACAACATGGCAGAATATGAGGCATGTATCATGGGTCTACAAGCTGCAATCGACTTAAGGATCAAATTCCTGAGTGTCTTCGGAGATTCCGCTCTCGTGATCAATCAGATCAAAGGCGAGTGGGATACGAAACACCCAAATCTTATTCCTTACAAGGAGTATGTGTCAACCTTGCTTCCCCACTTTGAAGAGATAACTTTTGAGCACTTCCCAAGAGAGGAGAATCAGCTAGCGGACGCACTAGCTACGATGTCTTCAATGTTCAAAGTTAAATGGGACAATGAGGCTCCCCGGATCATTATCTGGAAGTTGGACGAACCGGCATACTGCTGCGATCTCGAGGCCGAGAAGGTGACTGAAAAACCCTGGTATCATGAGGTGAAGAGGTATTTGGAAGCTCAGGAATACCCTGAAGGTGCATCTGTCAATGACAAGAAGTTCATGAGAAGGTTTGCGGCAAAATTCTTCCTCAGCAACGGCATTCTCTACAAACGGAATCATGATTCAACTCTACTGCATTTTGTGGATAAGGCTGAAGCAGAAAAGATCATGATAGAACTGCATGAAGGTACATTTGGAACACATTCCAGTGGACACACCATGGCTAAGAAAATCCTTCGGGTAGGATATTTCTGGTCCACAATGGAAGCCGATTGTTACCAACACTCTCGAACTTGTCATAAATGCCAGATCTATGCTGACAAGGTGCATATCCCTCCGGTTCCTCTGAACGTCCTGACGGCACCTTGGCCTTTTGCAATGTGGGGCATTGATATGATCGGTGAGATCCGACCGACGGCATCCAACGGGCATCATTTCATCTTGGTGGCAATCGATTACTTCACGAAGTGGGTTGAGGCAGCTTCCTACGCAACGGTAACCAAGAGCGTCGTGGCACGTTTCATCCGGCATAATCTGATCTGTCGATACGGCGTCCCGGAAAGAATCATTACGGATAATGGTACCAATCTCAATAACAATATGATCACTGAACTCTGCGAACAGTTCAAAATACAGCACCATAACTCTTCTCCTTACCGGTCGAAGATGAATGGGGCTGTAGAGGCAGCCAATAAGAATATCAAGAAAATTGTGCAGAAGATGACAGTGACCTATAAAGATTGGCACGAGATGTTACCGTTCGCTCTTCACGGGTACCGTACCTCAGCAAGGACGTCAACCGGGGCAACTCCTTTCTCCTTGGTCTATGGCATGGAGGCAGTCTTGCCAATTGAAGTCCAGATCCCCTCTCTTTGAATAATGAAGGATGCAGACTTGAATGAAGATGACTGGTGTGATACGGTGGGAGAACTGACTTGAGTTTTGCGTTTGTATTCGCAAATGTTGCGGTTAGCAAGAGTCGCCACCGACTTTTTATTTTATCCTAAGGAAAGGTTAAAAAAGCACAGCAAAAACCTTTTGAGATGTTTTCTTGGGTTCGGGGAATAGATTATAGAAAGGGAAGGTATTAGCACCCCTCATATCCATGGTTATCCATGGGCTCTTAGTTACTTGCTTAGATCACTTGCCTTTTGTTTTCAATTGTTTTAAATGGTGCTTGAGTGTGTGGGTTTTGAAAATGTTTTTGAAAAGAGGCCAATGTGGTGGCAACCTTTGTAATGATCCATGTGGGGATGTATACAAAGATGTATGTCTTTTGAAAAAAGTTTTCATTTTGTTTTGAAAATTTTGTTTTGAAAGTGTTGTGAGGTGTGATTTTAAAATTAGGCAAGTGTTTTGTTTTTGCAAGTTGATTCAAGTAACTAAGAGGTTATCTACTCCTAAATTTCTCAAAAGATCATTGCTATACTTTAACCCTTTTAACAAGTTTGCTCCACCATTGTATTTGGTGGGCAACCTTGTGTTAGGATGTGAGAGGGACAGGCGCGGGTCATCGTTTTAGACCATAATTGCAACGACGTTAAATGTCTTTGGGCAAATTCTCTAAGGGACTTGATCATTTGTTTTTGTTTGTTTTGAAAAGTTTTGTCGAGGGACTATGATCATTCAAATTGTTTGTTTTGCCCAAAGAAGTTTAACATGCAACATGGCCCTTTTATTTGAAGGCAACAAGTGGAATACCCTAGGGGGGTGCAAGTGTGATTTGTGTGTCCATTTTCATGCTTGTTTATCTTGTATTAGGTCAAACTACTTTTTATCGTTTTTCGCATACAAACCCTAATTCTAACATGTTATCATTAGAAAGCGATAAAGTGCGAAATTAAAATTACTAAGCTATTACAAAACCAAATATGGGAAGGGGGATACAAATGTCCAAATGGGGATATTGACAAGAATTTAAATCTAAATTATTACATCAATTGAATATTTGCAATTTAAATAATACATAATTAAATGGAAATTAAATAAATATATGAAATGCAAAAAAAGAAAGTTTTTTATGTGTATGAGAAAATATTATTTATGTAAAAGAAAAAAAGAAAAAATAAAAATGTATTATTTTTTTGAGTATTTTGAACTTAGGGTAAAAACCCTAATTTTAAAGAAAAAGGGTATTATTTTCTAATTTAATACAATTATTTAATTATTATGTACAAAAATAAAATAAAATGAAGTGTATTGTGAAAAAGGTATTTTTATATCAAATATTAATAAAATAAAAAAAATCAAGTATTTTTGTATTTTTGTCTTAAATATATTAATAATCACATATATATATGTATATAACCCTAAATATGTATTATTCTAAAAATAAATATTTATTTAATATTTTAATAAATAAAATAAAAAAGGTATTTTTTGTGTGAAATATTTTCAGAAAGTAAAGGAAAATAAAAAGTGTATTTACATTATTTTTATATTTTTATTCTAATAATCATTTATATGTATTTATGTACAAATAGAGAAAATAAACAAATAAATATGCAATAAATGCAAAAAATGATGAAAAAAATATTTTTAATTTTTAAATGGCATGAGGAAAAATAAACAAAGTCAGCAAAAAAGGAAAAAGTCAAAAATGTCAAAAAATGAGTAAATGGGCTCAGGGGGGTGTAAGCCAAAAAGGATGGTGTGAAAAGAAAGAACAACAAAAGCCCAGCCCAATGAAACACTGTCTTCAACCTCCAGCTTCAAACTTTTGAAAAAACGCGCGCCTCTTGCTTCAATGTCTAACTCCTGATTCCTTGATTTTTTGAACAAACTTCCAACACAAAAGATGTTAAGCATGAAGAGACGGTTCTAACCATATAAAGAACTTGACCTATCTCTCTAAGATGAGGGAGAATTTCTCTCCCCCTCTTTTCTGACCTAATTTTTCTACCATTTTCAGAGCTCAAATTCTCTCTACTCAGACAAAAGAAATGAAAAGTAAAGCTATATACATGTTCAGGGCTATGAGTAGGACCTTGTTTCTTCACAAACTTAAGACTAAAGATGCCTAATAAGAGAGATACGAATTCAAACTTTTACCTGTGCAGTTGAACTTCAATCTGGAGAATGAGGAACTTTCAGTGCAATGTGATGATTGGAAAAGCTTCCTTGAGGTCCAGGGATGCTGTTTCAATGCTTACTTTGTCTTGAGAGCTTCTGAATCAAGCTATGGAACTTCAACTGCAAAAGGAAAAAATGAAAATGGTGGAAACTGTTAGAGTGATTACATGTCAGGTTTTAGGCCATGGTTAGCTTGCATATGTTGTAGGGAAGGTAGAGGAACAGGTCTTGATCAAAATGCTCGAAGGGATTGGGAGTTTGCACTCAAACTGCAGGGGCACCCCTGTTTGTGCAGTTTGAGGATGATTCTGAGATGGAGGGTGTATTGGAGGTCAAAAGCTCGTGTGTTAGCTTGGATATGTTATGTGTAATGTGTTTGACAACTTTGTTCTTGTGTTTCTAAGCTGAAGAGAGAGTTGGCATGAGTTATGGATGTTTCTTCTATGTGAAGCAAAGAAAATGCAAGTTGATGTTCTAGGCATGTAGGGGACCTCCTAATGGGCTGCATAATCTTCTCTTGATCAGAGCAATTTGTCCATAATCTTGTGCCATTCAGATTTAGCTTGTACTTGTTTGATTTTCAAATTGACATAAAGTGAACTTTTGCAAAAATGGATAGTTTACTTTATCTAATTTAGGATTAAACCATTAGACAAAGCTTGAACTCAAAGAACTTGGTCTTAGTACAAAGAATATGCATTAAATTATTGAGTATGGATTGGTTCAAGGACCTGTAATTAAGCATAAAGCAAACTGAATTCAAATTTGCAAGTTTGTGAACATGTCTTGATGAAGAACAAAAGTGAATTTTTGCCAACTTGTGAAATTCGAATATCTCAAGTTATGAGGTTGTTTGATGAGTTCTTGGACATTTTGGAAAGCTTGGAATGTGTACTACAATCCATCTTTGAAATGCAAATCAAAATTCCAAGTGGAAGGGTATGAAAAGTGGCCTTGAAGTAGGGTAGAAAACCTTGTCAAAATAGGTCAAATTTCACTAAGTTAAAAGATGGTTTAGTGCCCTTATTCAAAAAATCATAACTTGAGATACAAGCTTCAAATGAGAAAACTTTGTGAATCAAAGTTGTAGACTATGCAACAAGCTACAACTTTCATGTTTTGACTTTTGTTTGAATCCAAATGGATCATGGTGAAAAGATGGGGCAAAGTTGGGAAAAAATTAGGGTTTTCCATAACTTAGAAAAATTCTAAGTTATGAAAAATTCCATTTTCAAACCCTAATTTGCATTTTGTGATTTCTTGGTGAACAAGTTTCATGATTTGTAATGTTTTGATGAAAAATGAATCTTGACTCTTGATTTTGACCAAAAAGTCAAAGTTTGACTTTTCAGTATACAGTCAAAATTGATCAATTGACTGGGAAATTCAACTATCAATCTTGTGTACTTGGGATCTTTTGAGTTTGATGAACATGTCAAGATAATTCCATGGGGTCCTTGAGTCCATATGTGAGCTTGGTTTGCCATTGGCTAGGTCAAACAGTCAAAAATTGCCTTTGTGCAGTCAAAACCCTAGAAATGACCATTTTGCCCTTTTGATGATCTGATCAAATTTCTTGTGGAATTGTGATCCAAAATTGATCAAATAGTCCATGTGAGTTCATAATGTTGATGTGGATCAAATTTCATGAGGTTTGACTGTCAATTGGCCATAGTTGACTTTTTCCCCAATACAGCTGATTTCTAGGTCAACTGTCCAATTGACTGGGTAAAACTTGGAATCAAGACTTGAAACTTGGTATAGGTAAACTTGGGAGTCCAACATGAAGCATGAAAGTTATCTTAGGCATTTTAGGTCAAAACATCTTTGTGCAAACACAAACCCTAATTTGAGTCCACAGTGCAAGGAGAAGTCTTGAGCAGAGGAAAACCTAATTGGATCTTGATCTTCAAAGGTCTTGTGATGAGAAAATGTTGAGGAAATGGGAGGGCAAATTTTGGGGTACAACAGTTGCCCCTGTTCAATCTTCTTGGACCTGAAGAGTTAGATTGGCAAGTTTGCCTTTCGTGACTCGAGGGTAAAAGGAGATTGGACACTAGAGTGCCCGGAAATTTGCACTCGCATGCTGGAGTCTCAACCATGTGGTGTCGGGAATGGGTTTATAGATGCCATTTGGAAAGGTGGTTGATAGGGAGATGGGCTTATAGATGCCATCTGGAGACGTGACAGAACTTTGTCGGGAATGGGCTTATAGATGCCATTTGGAAGTGTTGATCGCATAAGAGATTCCTTAGCGAGAACTTGTGTATTTAAGAAAGACAGATGTTTTCCTGGCTTGTTACAGGTGTTTGATCTTCAGTCTCCTTATGCAGATATGTCCTGGCTAGATACAGGTATTGAATCTACAATTGGTTGCTCAGATGTGCCCTGGCTGGATACAGGAGTCGAATCCGGAAATAGTCGTCAAATAGATGTGCCCTGGCTGGATACAGGAATCGAATCTTCGAACTCTTCAGACGTGCCCTGGCTAGATACAGGAGTCGAGTCTGGAAATGTGGTCAACAGATATGCCCTGGCTGGATACAGGAATCGAATCTGGAAATGTTGTAGTTGATAGATATGCCCTGGCTGGATACAGGAATCGAATCTTCGAACTCTTCAGACGTGCCCTGGCTAGATACAGGAGTCGAGTCTGGAAATGTGGTCAACAGATATGCCCTGGCTGGATACAGGAGTCGAATCCGGAAATGCTGTCACTCTCAGATGTGCCCTGGCTAGATACAGGTATCGAATCCGGAATTGCGACAGTTGACGGTAATTGTTTTTGGGATTGTCTTTTTCCTGAAAAGGCAAAAATGTAAGTTGTATGCGATGTCATGATGTATGATATGCATGATGTCATGATGTTCAACATTTATATGCATTTCATTATGTATGTAAGCAAGATGTATGAAAATGTGAAATGTTTATGAGTGTAATTTCATTTTAGGAAAATAAATCCTTACCGAACGGCCGGGAAGTTGCTCTGCGGAAGAGATACTTGGCCGAAGTTTTGATGAGAGGCCTGCTGAGGACTTTAATGATGGATTCCGCTGAGGATAATGATGATAAACTCCGCTGGGGAACTCCAAAGATAAACTCTGCTTGGGAATACCAAAGATAGACTCCGATGGGGATTGAAGGAACTTTGCCGAGAGCGGTCTTCCGTGGCCTTTAGCTGAGGATAACCCAGTTATAAGTCCTTGTGAGGAAATAACTCTAAATAAAACTTGGGCGAGACGTCCATTCTTCGCAGGGGATAAGCTTCCAGAATCTACTGGGGATGAGCTTTAAGACCTGCCGGGGAATGTTGTGCCTTTAGGATTGACGGGGGATCAACTTCTCTTGGGGAAAGTATTGCTGAACCTTGTTTTTACTCTGCGGGGAGTTAAGATGATTTGGCCACATTCTTCAGTTGAACCTACCTTGGTGCCTTGGCGAACAAAACAACCAGACGGCAATAGACAAACCCACATTGCCCCTGTCTTTGATGTCACCTGTAATCAATCTCTTGTTTCATATGCGAATATTTATGAATCAGCAATTTTAATGTCAAATGCATATATCAAAAAATGAACATTGGACGTTCTTCGCAAGACAAAACAAAAAGAGGAAAACAATGGCAATTTGTATGGACAAGTGAATTTGTATTGATTTAAATTTTGCCTGTGAATAGGCGTTTTTTGTACAAGAGGCTGACATCCTAGTAAGAGGACATCGCCAAAAAGTATAGAGTTTACAAAAAAGAAAACAAAACAGCTATGTGAACAATCCCACTGGGTTCCAACTCTGCTATTGCCTTTATGTCTTCGAACGTCTCATCGCTTTGCTGCCTAATTTGAAGATGCAGCTGATTGGTCAATGTCGAAATCTGGAGCCAGATAGTTGATGCCGAATTCCGGATGCGAAGTGATCCAATGAGACATAGTGTTACGCTTTTATCCCTAACTTTTGCCTGGACCGCCCTTTCGGGTTTTCAGTCCACCGGGATACCCATTTTTGCCCAAGCCGCCCTTTCAGGTTTTCGACTTGCCGGGTGTACAGATTTTTTTTCATTTCATCCCTTATTTTTGCCCGAACCCTTTTGGTTCGCCGGGAAGCCCTTATTTTGCCTAGGTATGTCAACCTAGCGGGTTTTTTATTTATGCGTAGTATTTTTTCACTATGTCTGCATTGGCGGGGTGAGGAAGGTCGTCACCATCCATGGTGGTTAGGATCATGGCTCCTCCTGAGAACACACGCTTAACCACAAATGGCCCTTCGTAAGTAGGGGTCCATTTGCCCCGGGGATCACTTTGAGGAAGGATGATGCGTTTGATTACCAGGTCCCCAACTTGATACTCTTGCGGTCTGACTTTCTTGTTAAATGCCCTGATCATCCGTTTCTGATACGTTTGACCATGACAGATAGCAGTGAGCCTCTTTTCGTCAATCAGATTTAGTTGATCAAGTCGAGTTTGGATCCAATCATCTTCATTCAAGTCTGCATCCTTCATTATTCGGAGAGAGGGCATCTGGATCTCGATTGGCAAGACTGCCTCCATGCCATAGACCAAGGAGAAAGGAGTTGCCCCGGTCGATGTCCTTGCTGAGGTGCGGTACCCATGAAGAGCGAACGGTAACATCTCGTGCCAATCTTTATAGGTCACTGTCATCTTCTGCACAATTTTCTTGATATTTTTATTGGCTGCCTCTACAGCCCCATTCATCTTCGGCCGGTAGGGGGAAGAATTATGGTGCTGTATCTTGAATTGTTCACAGAGTTCAGTGATCATTTTGTTATTGAGATTGGTACCATTATCCGTAATGATTCTTTCTGGGACGCCGTACCGACAGATCAAATTATGCCGGATGAAACGCGCCACGACGCTCTTGGTTACTGTGGCATAGGAAGCTGCCTCAACCCATTTCGTGAAGTAATCGATCGCCACCAAGATGAAGCGATGCCCATTGGATGCCGTTGGTCGGATCTCACCGATCATATCGATGCCCCACATTGCGAAAGGCCAAGGTGCCGTTAGGACATTCAAAGGAACTGGAGGGATATGCACCTTGTCAGCATAGATCTGGCACTTATGACAAGTTCGGGAGTGTTGGTAACAATCGGCTTCCATCGTGGACCAGAAATATCCTGCCCGAAGGATTTTCTTAGCCATGGTGTGTCCACTGGAATGGGTCCCAAATGTACCTTCATGCAGTTCCATCATAATTTTCTCTGCTTCAGCCTTATCCACACAACGTAACAGAGTTGAATCATGATTCCGTTTGTAGAGAATGCCGTTGCTGAGGAAGAATTTTGCAGCAAACCTCCTCATGAACCTCTTATCATTGACAGATGCACCTTCAGGGTATTCCTGAGCTTCCAAGTACCTCTTCACCTCGTGATACCAGGGTTTTTCAGTCACTTTCTCAGCCTCGAGCTCACAGCAGTATGCCGGTTCATCCAACTTCCAGATTATGATTCGGGGAGCCTCATTGTCCCATTTAACTTTGAACATTGAAGACATCGTGGCTAGTGCGTCCGCTAGCTGATTTTCCTCTCTGGGGAAATGCTCAAAAGTTATCTCTTCAAAGTGAGGGAGCAAGGTCGACACATACTCCTTGTAAGGAATAAGATTCGGGTGTTTCGTATCCCACTCGCCTTTGATCTGATTGATCACGAGAGCGGAATCTCCGAAGACACTTAGAAATTTTATCCTTAAATCGATTGCAGCTTATAAACCCATGATACATGCCTCATACTCTGCCATATTGTTGGTGCAGCCGAAACATAATCGGGCGGTGAGTGGAGTATGAGTCCCCTTGGGAGATATGATTACAGCGCCGACGCCGTTACCCAAAGCATTGGAGGCTCCATCAAAATGCATAGACCATCGGGATCCTTCCTCAGGTCCTTCATCCGGTCCAGGTACTTCACAGTCAGTTACCACCATGATGTCTTCGTCCGGAAAATCAAAGTTCAATGATTGGTAATCGTCCACAGGTTGGTGTGCCAAATGATCAGCCAGTACACTTCCCTTAATTGCTTTCTGAGTTGTATGCTGGATGTCATATTCTGTTAAGATCATTTGCCATCTCGCTATTCTCCCAGACAGAGCGGGCTTTTCAAATATGTACTTGATGGGATCCATCTTTGAAATCAATAAGGTAGTGTGAGTCAGCATATACTGTCTCAGCCGGCGAGCAGCCCATACAAGAGCGCAGCAAGTTTTCTCAAGCAGTGAGTAACGAGACTCACAGTCGGTAAACTTTTTGCTCAAGTAATAAATAGCGTGCTCTTTTCGGCCAGACTCGTCATGCTGCCCCAGCACACACCCCATTGAATTATCAAGCACTGTCAAGTATAGTATCAGAGGTCTTCCTTCCACCGGTGGCATAAGAATGGGTGGCTCTTGGAGATATTCCTTTATCCTTTCAAAGGCGGCCTGACATTCATCATTCCAGCGTACCACTTGATCTTTCTTCAGTAATTTGAAGATTGGCTCACAAGTAGCAGTCAGATGTGAGATGAATCGGGCAATGTAATTCAGTCGTCCTAGGAAACCTCTGACTTCTTTCTCTGTTTTTGGAGTCGGCATCTCTTGTATGGCTTTTACCTTGGCAGGGTCCACCTGAATACCCTTATCACTTACAATGAAACCTAGCAACTTTCCGGATCTTACCCCAAAGGTGCATTTGTTGGGATTCAATCTCAGCTTGTATAACTTGAGTCGGTCAAATAACTTCCTCAGATGGTCAAGGTGTTCCTCCTCAGTTTGAGACCTTGCAATCATGTCATCAACGTATACCTCAATTTCATGATGGATCATATCATGGAACAAAGCAACCATGGCACGTTGATAGGTTGCCCCAGCATTTTTCAATCCGAACGGCATGACTTTATAACAGAAGGTGCCCCACTGAGTCACGAAGGTAGTCTTCTCCATATCCTCTGGAGCCATCTTAATCTGATTATACCCTGAGAAACCATCCATGAAGGAGAACACCTTGTGTTGAGCTGTATTATCAACAAGGACATCAATGTGAGGTAGGGGGAAGTCATCTTTGGGGCTGGCCCTGTTCAGATCCCTGTAGTCAACACACATTCTGACCTTACCGTCCTTTTTCGGCACTGGCACAACATTGGCAACCCACTGAGGGTAAGAAGTCACTGCAAGGAACCCGGCATCAAATTGCTTCATAACCTCGGCCTTGATCTTTTCAGACATCTCTGGACGCATCCGTCGGACTTTTTGCTTTACTGGAGGGCAGTCTTCCTTGGTTGGCAGATGGTGAACTACAATGTCGGCATCCAAACCAGGCATATCTTCATAGGACCAAGCAAAAATCTCCATGTAATTTTGCAACATCTGGATCAATCGTCGCTTCACGCCGAGCTCTAGATTGGCACCAATCTTGACCTCTTTCCTTTCTGTCTCAGTACCCAAGTTAATTGTCTCCACAGGCTCTTCATGTGGTTGAATAGCCCTCTCTTCCTGGAGTAGCAGTCTTGCGAGTTCACCAGGCACTTCGCAATCATCTTCACCTTCGTCTTCGGCCAAGTTGATTGGATTTTCGAAGTCATAACTGGCGGTAGCAGAGCTGTTACCAGTGAGATCCAGAGTGGATTGAAACCTGTATAAGTGAGTGTGTGTAAATATAGCTGTTTTGAAATATGTATAACACAGAAAGGAAAAGAGCACAAGATTTGAAATGCAACAAACGTCCAATGTTTTGATTGATGATATATGAAAATGTCATACAAAAAGCCCTCACAAATGGAGCCACGATGCCCCGGGCAGGACACCGAGCCAACAAAGTTTTAACATATTGTTTGTTACAAATTTGGAAATCAAAAGAAATCAATTACTGCGTGACAAATGTGATAGGGGTAAAATCCTTTGCTGTCCAGTTGCTCGGTCCGTCGCTGGCAGTCGGGTAGATCCAACTATCAAACTCAGCTTCCTCCACATCCTCCTCGATAGCATTCACCCTTGAGCTGGAAATAAACACCGGAGCCTTTCCGATCTTCTCTTTGCGCACCGCCTTCTGAGCCTCTGCAGTAAAGCCTAGCCAAAACTTGTCGTTCTTCTGAGTGAAGTCAGGAAGCTGACCCCAGTGTGCACAATTGCCTTTCTGAACCACAGCCCGGGCATCCCTTAGGGAAGCCATCTTCAAGGAATCATTCTCTTCGGCCGTTGTCTCTGCAGCTGCTGAAATTGGATGTACCTCCTCGAAATGTTGGAAGGGGGTTTCAATGAACTCTCCGTCCATCTCGATGTATCTGAAGGAATTCAAATGGCTCACCATATACTCCTCTTCTCCTTGTACAGTGACGATCTTCCCCCTGACGGGATACTTCAGCTTTTGGTGCAAGGTGGAGGTCACTGCCCCAGCTTTATGGATCCAAGGTCGACCCAACAGACAAGAGTATGATGGACGTATATCCATCACGTAAAAGGTAGAGTCAAACACTTGAGAGCCCACACGAATAGGGATGTTAACCTCTCCATGAACCATCCTTTTGGAACCGTCAAAGGCCCTGACGATGATATTGCTGGGTTTCAACTCCAGGCCCTCATAATCCAGACGATCTAAAGCCTTTTTCGGAAGAACATTCAAGGAAGAACCAGTGTCCACCAATACATGTGCCAGAGTAGTGCCCCTGCATTCAATAGAGACATGCAGGGCATCATTGTGGTCTCTCCCTTTTGCGGTCAGGTCAGCATCTGAAAAGCCCAAGCCGTTGTCCGCCGTCAGATTTGCTATGCAGTCAGTGAACTGAACTGCAGACGTCTCCTGCGGCACGTGGGCCGTCTTGAGAAATGAGATTAATGCCTTAGCGTGAGCCTCGGAGCATAGCAATAGGGAGAGCAGGGAGATCTTGGAGGGTGTATGCCCCAATTGTTCGACAACATTAAAATCACTTTTCTTTATTATTTTCAGAATCTCCTCCATTTCTTGTCGGGAGGCCTCAGCATTCACGGGTATTGGTGCCTCCATCCGGGCAGGCTCTTCTTCAATCCCTTTGCCCCGAGCATTTGATGACTCGGCAGCAGGGGACACAATTTGATCAGCAACAGGACTTGGTAAACTTGCAGGTTTTATGAGGAGGGGTTTTCGAATAGCGGGCGGCGCAATGTCAGGCGAGAAGAGCCTGCCACTGCGGGTGACTTTAGCTGGACCAGTGATATCGCAGATACTGGAACTAGCGTCAAATTCTTGCTTGATTCCATTTACATATACGTCTGCCCCATAATGCCAGGGGACAGCTTTATCAGACACGTAGGAGAGGGGTCCTGGAACAGTAATGATCACAGGCGCAACTGTCAAGATTTGAATAGGCTTCTTTGGGGGAGCCTTGATTGGATTTTTGAAGATGGTAATCACGGACACTTCTTTCATCGGAACCAATTGAACAGCAGTCTTTTTGAATAGAATCTCCTTGCTATCCATTAGGCCTTGGATGCCTAACCTTAGCAAGGGACAATCAGATAGGGAAATAGCACAGAATGGGCAACCTTCACCGCAACCCGGAAATAAACCGGCCCGCAGTAGGTTCTTCTTAACAGTCTTCAAAGGGGTAACAACTTCATCTACCGAAACAGCGTACACTTCTTCCTCAATGGCATTTACCCTATGCTGGGGCATAGGAGCCGTTACAACATTCGGTCTTTCCGGCGCTTCAAACTGAATTTCTTTTGCGTCAATTAGATCTTGCACTTTGTTTCTCAAGGCCCAGCAATCATCAGTAGTGTGCCCGGGACTATCAGAATGATAAGCACACCGGGCATTTGGGTTGTATTTAGGAGACGCAGTGTTGACGACTTTAGGAGCTTCTTTGAGGGTCACCAGGTTGGTGGATAACAGTTGGGGTAAAATTTGAGATAATGTCATACTCAATCGGGTATACTGCCTCTTGGGCCTTTCACTTCTTTGTTGATTGTACTGCTGAGGAGCAGCAACAGGTTTAGAGATGACCAAAGCATTGACGGCTTGGCGACTTTCGGGCTTGACTTGTCTTCTAGGACCATAGACGGCACTTGCTTCTTTCTTAAACGGCCTCTTCTCAGCACTTGTAGAGGCAGCCTTTTGTATCTTGCCTGACCTGATGCCAGCTTCAATTCTTTCTCCCGTTAATATCAAATCTGTGAACCCAGCGGAGGAGTTGCCCACCAAATGATTGAAAAACGGACCAGACAACGTTCCCAGAAACATATCAACCAGCTCTCGATCAGTTAATGGAGGCTGCACCCTGCCAGCCAAATCTCTCCATTTTTGAGCGTACTCTTTGAACCCTTCACCCGTTCCTAGAGACATACCCTGAAGTTGGGTACGCGTAGGAGCGAGATCAGAATTGTATTGGTATTGTCTGTAGAATGCGGTTGCCAAATCTTCCCAGTGTCGGATGCTAGTTCCATCTAATTGGTAGAACCATTCAAGCTGAGACCCCGAGAGGCTGTCTTGGAAGAAGTGAATCCAGAGGTTCTTATCCGCCGTGTAAGGTTGGATTTTCCTTACATACGACCTCAGATGCAGCTTTGGGCAGGAGACCCCATCATACTTGGCGAAGGCAGGCGCCTTAAACTTGTGTGGAATGACTACCCCAGAAGATAACCCCAAATCTCCGAAATCCAGTCCCGGCACATTCTGAATCTCCATGGAGCTCAAGCGGTCCTCCAATTGTTTGTATCTGTCAGCAGCAGGTGGGTATTGTTCGTCGTTATAGTCCGTCTCGTTGTCGGAGACTGCGGGGCTAGGAGCTCCTCCCCCTTGGGGACTATTTTTCTCAGCAGAAGAAGTGGTTGGATCAGCTTCATTGTGGAGTGTGTTCCCGAATCTGCGTCCGGTGTTGAATAATGCAGTCCTCTTTTTCTTCTTCTTCTTCATGAGTAGAGTCTTCAACTCTTGCTGACCTTGGGCTAGGCTTAGGACCATCTCTTGAAACTGTGCACTTTGGGCCTGAAGGGCCTTGATTGCTTGCTCACTGGAGGACTCTGGATTCATGATGACTGTGCACACAAACAGCGAAAAATTAAGCAACCTGTGAAATAGGGTACCTGCTATGCATATGGTGCAATGGAATGCGTATGTATGCAATGCATTCAAGGATTTAGAACATTCAAAATTTGTTGTAGACAAAAAGGAACGCACATCATATTAATAAGGAGGAATTCGTTAGTACATAAATGCCTCATGGGCCAAATATTACAAAATAACTCCTTAAGGTAAAAAGACATTGCGCATCCTCTTTGGCGCGATGTAGGTGTTGAGATTCCTTTCCTCGTGCAGCAGGCGGGTGAGTTCCAGGACCTTCTTTTCACTAGCATGTAGACTGGTCTCAAGAGAATTCCGTTCTTCCTTAAGTTGGATCCAGCTCTTCTGCATCTCTTCCCAGGAGGTGGGCATGTCGGGATGTTGAATGGTGTAGGATGCTTCTCCTTCCAAGACTGGCTCTTTGATTACAGGTAGCATGTGAGGGTAAGGCATTACTAACTTCTGGGAGCGGGCTCGTACCCACTTGAGGTAAGGTTCCAACGGGATGGAGTTCCGGTGCCCCAATGTCTTGCTGTCTATCCTACTTGGCATCCTCCAAGCTCTGATAAATCTCTGACGAAGTCCTTGAGTATCGTTGTCGAAATCGAAAACTATGTCAGGAATTAACATGTCATGAGGGCCATCCTTCCGAGCATAACCAAACTGTCTCCAAGCCAGGCATGGGTTGTAGGTGATACCTCCTCTGATTCCAAATAAAGGAACATTAGGGTATTCCCCACAACGATCAATGATAGTGATGTCTTCCCTAGACCTAGGGCACCAATGTATATCTGCATGCGTGAGAGTCATTAACCGTTGTGACCATCTCAAACCCCGCTCGTTCTTCAAAACTGATTGTGGAAGATGCGAAATAAACCACCTTCCCAAGAGAGGAGTGCAACACATAAGGACACCCCTTCTCCTCATGGTTCGAGTGTAACATGAGTGAAGGATGTCCCCCAACAGTGTAGGTATAGGATTCCTGGTCATAAAGATCTGGACAGCACTGATATCAATAAGCTGATCTGGGTTAGGGAACAACACCAAACCATAGACAAGGAGGGCCATGACTTCTTCAAAAGCTCGTAGGTCAAGAGAGTTCCAACATTCTTGAGCCTTTTCAAACATAAATCTAGCTAAGAATCCTTTGATACCACTTCTAACTTCCCAATGTCCCTTGAGGTCAGATGTCTGTAGGTGCAAGGCTTTAGCAATCTCTTCAAGCTTGGGTTCCTCTTCCATACCGTTGTAGGGTAGTTGATCAAGGATAGGGACCTTCAGAAGTCGGGAGAACTCTTCCAATGTAGGCACCAACTGATAATCCGGGAAGGTGAAGCAGTGATGCAGAGGGTCAAAGAATTGGAACAGGACCTTTATCAAGTCCTCCTCAATGTTGGTGTTAACCAAGTTGATGAGTCTCCCATGTCTCTCACTGAATGAAGAACCCTCGGGAATCCTGGACAGAAGCTCCTTAAGCTGAGGAGGGATCTTTACAAGGCTAATCTGAATTGTCTTTCTGCGAGCAGTTTCCATGTCCTATAAAACAAGAACAA
Source organism: Vicia faba (assembly GCA_948472305.1). Lineage (NCBI taxonomy): Eukaryota > Viridiplantae > Streptophyta > Magnoliopsida > Fabales > Fabaceae > Vicia > Vicia faba. The sequence goes on from OX451741.1 coordinate 146,991,689, forward strand.
AGATGAAGATTCGAAACCCTTGAAACGGTTAGTCAATGCTCATGATGTTTGTATGATGTAATGATGTGATGATTAAATGCACTATAAACATTCACAAAGGCAAACATGGTAAGGCATACAAGTCACACAAACCCTTAGAGTTTAGGCCTGCATGGGGTCTGGGTATTACCCTCTTGAAGTTTTGTGGGCTCAACCTGTCCTATCAAAAGTAACCGGGTTCTAAAGGTCCCAATATCACTGGATTGCTTTCATTGTTCATCGTTTCGATTTAGCCACTGAACTGGCGACCGAAATATTCCAGGAAAGCAACCCTCAATTGAGTGTAGTATCGAGTATCAACCAACCTCGGACTGCACCAAAGTCAGTTATCTCACTACCCCTAAAAGGCCAAGATGGTTCAATTAAGGTTCCTAAGGTCAGTTGATGCTTCATGACACCACGCGGCGGCCCCGTACTCTCCTTGACTGAACTCAAGGGTTACCGGTACACACCAAAGTGCCACATCAACGTAGTAGACTGCTTCAACCATGTCGGTATACCCCGCACAGTTCCCTCACAGCCTTGTTGCTACCTAAAAGGGTTTCCCCAGATCCGGGTTAGGATCTATAAAACTCCGATACAAAGCCCACAATATGTAAAAGCAAACAAAGCAAGCAATTGAAAACAAAGGTGATCTAAACCTTAAGGTTACTCCACTTTAAAAGATCTCCCCAGCAGAGTCGCCAGTTCTGTGATACGGTGGGAGAACTGACTTGAGTTTTGCGTTTGTATTCGCAAATGTTGCGGTTAGCAAGAGTCGCCACCGACTTTTTATTTTATCCTAAGGAAAGGTTAAAAAAGCACAGCAAAAACCTTTTGAGATGTTTTCTTGGGTTCGGGGAGTAGATTATAGAAAGGGAAGGTATTAGCACCCCTCCTATCCATGGTTATCCATGGGCTCTTAGTTACTTGCTTAGATCACTTGCCTTTTGTTTTCAATTGTTTTAAATGGTGCTTGAGTGTGTGGGTTTTGAAAATGTTTTTGAAAAGAGGCCAATGTGGTGGCAACCTTTGTAATGATCCATGTGGGGATGTATACAAAGATGTATGTCTTTTGAAAAAAGTTTTCATTTTGTTTTGAAAATTTTGTTTTGAAAGTGTTGTGAGGTGTGATTTTAAAATTAGGCAAGTGTTTTGTTTTTGCAAGTTGATTCAAGTAACTAAGAGGTTATCTACTCCTAAATTTCTCAAAAGATCATTGCTATACTTTAACCCTTTTAACAAGTTTGCTCCACCATTGTATTTGGTGGGCAACCTTGTGTTAGGATGTGAGAGGGACAGGCGCGGGTCATCGTTTTAGACCATAATTGCAACGACGTTAAATGTCTTTGGGCAAATTCTCTAAGGGACTTGATCATTTGTTTTTGTTTGTTTTGAAAAGTTTTGTCGAGGGACTATGATCATTCAAATTGTTTGTTTTGCCCAAAGAAGTTTAACATGCAACATGGCCCTTTTATTTGAAGGCAACAAGTGGAATACCCTAGGGGGGTGCAAGTGTGATTTGTGTGTCCATTTTCATGCTTGTTTATCTTGTATTAGGTCAAACTACTTTTTATCGTTTTTCGCATACAAACCCTAATTCTAACATGTTATCATTAGAAAGCGATAAAGTGCGAAATTAAAATTACTAAGCTATTACAAAACCAAATATGGGAAGGGGGATACAAATGTCCAAATGGGGATATTGACAAGAATTTAAATCTAAATTATTACATCAATTGAATATTTGCAATTTAAATAATACATAATTAAATGGAAATTAAATAAATATATGAAATGCAAAAAAAGAAAGTTTTTTATGTGTATGAGAAAATATTATTTATGTAAAAGAAAAAAAGAAAAAATAAAAATGTATTATTTTTTTGAGTATTTTGAACTTAGGGTAAAAACCCTAATTTTAAAGAAAAAGGGTATTATTTTCTAATTTAATACAATTATTTAACTATTATGTACAAAAATAAAATAAAATGAAGTGTATTGTGAAAAAGGTATTTTTATATCAAATATTAATAAAATAAAAAAAATCAAGTATTTTTGTATTTTTGTCTTAAATATATTAATAATCACATATATATATGTATATAACCCTAAATATGTATTATTCTAAAAATAAATATTTATTTAATATTTTAATAAATAAAATAAAAAAGGTATTTTTTGTGTGAAATATTTTCAGAAAGTAAAGGAAAATAAAAAGTGTATTTACATTATTTTTATATTTTTATTCTAATAATCATTTATATGTATTTATGTACAAATAGAGAAAATAAACAAATAAATATGCAATAAATGCAAAAAATGATGAAAAAAATATTTTTAATTTTTAAATGGCATGAGGAAAAATAAACAAAGTCAGCAAAAAAGGAAAAAGTCAAAAATGTCAAAAAATGAGTAAATGGGCTCAGGGGGGTGTAAGCCAAAAAGGATGGTGTGAAAAGAAAGAACAACAAAAGCCCAGCCCAATGAAACACTGTCTTCAACCTCCAGCTTCAAACTTTTGAAAAAACGCGCGCCTCTTGCTTCAATGTCTAACTCCTGATTCCTTGATTTTTTGAACAAACTTCCAACACAAAAGATGTTAAGCATGAAGAGACGGTTCTAACCATATAAAGAACTTGACCTATCTCTCTAAGATGAGGGAGAATTTCTCTCCCCCTCTTTTCTGACCTAATTTTTCTACCATTTTCAGAGCTCAAATTCTCTCTACTCAGACAAAAGAAATGAAAAGTAAAGCTATATACATGTTCAGGGCTATGAGTAGGACCTTGTTTCTTCACAAACTTAAGACTAAAGATGCCTAATAAGAGAGATACGAATTCAAACTTTTACCTGTGCAGTTGAACTTCAATCTGGAGAATGAGGAACTTTCAGTGCAATGTGATGATTGGAAAAGCTTCCTTGAGGTCCAGGGATGCTGTTTCAATGCTTACTTTGTCTTGAGAGCTTCTGAATCAAGCTATGGAACTTCAACTGCAAAAGGAAAAAATGAAAATGGTGGAAACTGTTAGAGTGATTACAGGTCAGGTTTTAGGCCATGGTTAGCTTGCATATGTTGTAGGGAAGGTAGAGGAACAGGTCTTGATCAAAATGCTCGAAGGGATTGGGAGTTTGCACTCAAACTGCAGGGGCACCCCTGTTTGTGCAGTTTGAGGATGATTCTGAGATGGAGGGTGTATTGGAGGTCAAAAGCTCGTGTGTTAGCTTGGATATGTTATGTGTAATGTGTTTGACAACTTTGTTCTTGTGTTTCTAAGCTGAAGAGAGAGTTGGTATGAGTTATGGATGTTTCTTCTATGTGAAGCAAAGAAAATGCAAGTTGATGTTCTAGGCATGTAGGGGACCTCCTAATGGGCTGCATAATCTTCTCTTGATCAGAGCAATTTGTCCATAATCTTGTGCCATTCAGATTTAGCTTGTACTTGTTTGATTTTCAAATTGACATAAAGTGAACTTTTGCAAAAATGGATAGTTTACTTTATCTAATTTAGGATTAAACCATTAGACAAAGCTTGAACTCAAAGAACTTGGTCTTAGTACAAAGAATATGCATTAAATTATTGAGTATGGATTGGTTCAAGGACCTGTAATTAAGCATAAAGCAAACTGAATTCAAATTTGCAAGTTTGTGAACATGTCTTGATGAAGAACAAAAGTGAATTTTTGCCAACTTGTGAAATTCGAATATCTCAAGTTATGAGGTTGTTTGATGAGTTCTTGGACATTTTGGAAAGCTTGGAATGTGTACTACAATCCATCTTTGAAATGCAAATCAAAATTCCAAGTGGAAGGGTATGAAAAGTGGCCTTGAAGTAGGGTAGAAAACCTTGTCAAAATAGGTCAAATTTCACTAAGTTAAAAGATGGTTTAGTGCCCTTATTCAAAAAATCATAACTTGAGATACAAGCTTCAAATGAGAAAACTTTGTGAATCAAAGTTGTAGACTATGCAACAAGCTACAACTTTCATGTTTTGACTTTTGTTTGAATCCAAATGGATCATGGTGAAAAGATGGGGCAAAGTTGGGAAAAAATTAGGGTTTTCCATAACTTAGAAAAATTCTAAGTTATGAAAAATTCCATTTTCAAACCCTAATTTGCATTTTGTGATTTCTTGGTGAACAAGTTTCATGATTTGTAATGTTTTGATGAAAAATGAATCTTGACTCTTGATTTTGACCAAAAAGTCAAAGTTTGACTTTTCAGTATACAGTCAAAATTGATCAATTGACTGGGAAATTCAACTATCAATCTTGTGTACTTGGGATCTTTTGAGTTTGATGAACATGTCAAGATAATTCCATGGGGTCCTTGAGTCCATATGTGAGCTTGGTTTGCCATTGGCTAGGTCAAACAGTCAAAAATTGCCTTTGTGCAGTCAAAACCCTAGAAATGACCATTTTGCCCTTTTGATGATCTGATCAAATTTCTTGTGGAATTGTGATCCAAAATTGATCAAATGGTCCATGTGAGTTCATAATGTTGATGTGGATCAAATTTCATGAGGTTTGACTGTCAATTGGCCATAGTTGACTTTTTCCCCAATACAACTGATTTCTAGGTCAACTGTCCAATTGACTGGGTAAAACTTGGAATCAAGACTTGAAACTTGGTATAGGTAAACTTGGGAGTCCAACATGAAGCATGAAAGTTATCTTAGGCATTTTAGGTCAAAACATCTTTGTGCAAACACAAACCCTAATTTGAGTCCACAGTGCAAGGAGAAGTCTTGAGCAGAGGAAAACCTAATTGGATCTTGATCTTCAAAGGTCTTGTGATGAGAAAATATTGAGGAAATGGGAGGGCAAATTTTGGGGTACAACAACTGGATTCAGACTCGACTTGATCAATTAAACCTGATTGACAAAAAGAGGCTCACCTCTATCTGTCATGGTCAGACGTATCAAAAACGGATGATCAGGGCATTTAACAAGAAAGTCAGACCACAAGAGTATCAAGTTGGGGACCTGGTAATCAAACGCATCATCCTTCCTCAAAGTGATCCCCGGGGAAAATGGACCCCTACATACGAAGGGCCATTTGTGGTTAAACATGTGTTCTCAGGAGGAGCCATGATCCTAACCACCATGGATGGTGACGACCTTCCTCACCCCGCCAATGCAGGCATAGTGAAAAGATACTACGCATGAATAAAAGACCCGCTAGGTTGACATACCTAGGCAAAAATAAGGGCTTCCCGGCGAACCAAAAGGGTTCGGGCAAAAATAAGGGATGAAATGAAAAAAAATATGTACACCCGGCAAGTCGAAAACCTGAAAAGGCGGCTTGGGCAAAAATGGGTATCCCGGTGGACTGAAAACCCGAAAGGGCGGTCCAGGCAAAAGTTAGGGATAAAGTGTAACACTATGTCTCATTGGATCACTTCGCATCCGGAATTCGGCATCAACTATTCGGCTCAGACCTCGGCATCGACCAATCAGCTTCATCTTCAACTAGGCAGCAAAGTGATGAGACGCTTGAAGACATAGAGGCGATAGCAGAGTTGGAACCCAGTGGGATTGTTCACATAGCTGTTTTGTTTCCTTTTCAAAATTGTAAATTCTATGTTATTCGGCGACATTCTCTTACTAGGATGTCAGCCTCTTGTACAAAAACTCCTATTCACAGGCAAAATTCAAATCAATACAAATTCACTTGTCCATACCAATTGCCATTGTTTTTCTTTTTTTTGTGTTTTGTCTTGCGAAGAACGTCCAATGTTCATTTTTGATATATGCATTTGACATTAAATTGCTGATTCATAAATATTTGCATATGAAACAAAAGATTGATTACAGGTGACATCAGAAACAGGGGCAATGTGAAGTTGTCCGATGCAGTCTGGTTGCTTTGTCCGCCAAGGTACCCAGGTAGATTCGACTGAAGAATGTGACCAAATCATCTCAACACCCCGCAGAGTAAGACAAGATTCATCAATACTTTCCCCAAGCAGAGTTGATTCCCCGTCAATCCTGAAAAGGCACAACATTCTCCGGCAAGTCTTAAAGCTTATCCCCAGTAGATTCTGGAAGCTTGTTCCCTGCAGAATACGGACGTCTCTCCCGAGCTTTATTCATAGTTATTCCTCACAAGGGCTTATAACTGGGTTATCCTCAGCTAATTGCCACGGAAGATCGCCCTCGGCAAAGTTCTTTCAATCCCCAGCGGAGTTTATCTTTGGTGTTCCCCAGCGGAGTTTATCATCGTTATCCCCAGCGGAATCCATCACTAAAGTCCTCAGCAGGCCTCTCATCAAAACTTCAGCAAAGTATCTCTTCCACAGAGCAACTCCCCGGCCGATCGTCAAGGATTTATTTTCCTAAGACGAAATTACATTCATAAACATTTCACATTTTCATACATCTTGCTTACATACATGATAAAGTGCATACAACACTATCTCATGTTGAACATCATGACATCATGCATATCATACATCATGACATTGCATACAACTTATGTTTTTGCCTTTTCAGGGAAAAAGACAATCCCAAAGACAACTACCTTCAACTGTCACAATTCCAGATTCGATACCTGTATCTAGCCAGGGCACATCTGAGAGTGATCAGTTTCCAGACTCGATTCCTGTATCTAGCCAGGGCACGTCTGAAGAGTTCAAAGATTCGATTCCTGTATCCAGCCAGGGCACATCTATCAACTACAACATTGCCAGATTCGATTCCTGTATCCAGCCAGGGCATATCTGTTGACCACATTTCCAGACTCGATTCCTGTATCTAGCCAGGGCATGTCTGAAGAGTTCAAAGATTCAATTCCTGTATCCAGCCAGGGCATATCTATCAACTATCACAATTCCAAATTCGATTCTTGTATCCAGCCAAGGCACATCTATCAACTACAACATTTCCATACTCGATTCCTGTATCTAGCCAGGGCACGTCTGAAGAGTTCGAAGATTCGATTCCTGTATCCAGCCAGGGCATATCTGTTGACGACTATTTCCGGATTCGACTCCTGTATCCAGCCAGGGCATATCTGCTGACCACATTTCCAGACTCGATTCATGTATCTAGCCAGGGCACGTCTGAAAAGTTCGAAGATTCGATTCCTGTATCTAGCCAGGGCATATCTGCATGAGGAGATTGAAGATCAAACACCTGTAACAAGCCAGGAAAAACATCTGTCTTTCTCAAATACACAAGTTCTCGCTAAGGAATCTCCTATGCGATCAACACCTCCAAATGGCATCTATAAGCCCATTCCCGACAAGGTTCTGTCACATCTCCAGATGGCATCTATAAGCCCGTCTCCCTATCCACCGTCTCTCCAAATGGCATCTGTAATCCCATTCCCGACGTCACACTACTAATACTCCAACATGCGAGTGCAAATTTCCGGGCACTCTTGTGTCCAATCTCCTTTTACCCTCGAGTCACAAGAGGCAAACTTGCCCATCTAACTCTTCAGGTTCAAGAAGATTGAACAGGGGCAACTGTTGTACCCCAAAATTTGCCCTCCCATCTCCTCAACATTTTCTCATCACAAAACCCTTGAAGATCAAGATCCAGTTAGGGTTTCCTCTGCTCAAGACTTCTCCTTGCACTGTTGACCCAAATTAGGGTTTGTGATTGCACAAAGATATTTTGACCTAAAATGCCTAAGATGACTTTCATGCTTCATGTTGGACTCCCAAGTTTATCCATACCAAGTTTCAAGTCTTGATTCCAAATTTTGCCCAGTCAATTGGACAGTTGACCTAGAAATCAATTGTATTGGGGAAAAAGTCAACTGTGGCCAATTGACAGTCAAATCTCATGAAAATTGACCCACATCAACATTATGAACTCACATGGACCATTTGATCAAGTTTGGATCATAATTCCACAAGAAATTTGATCAGATCACCAAAAGGGCAAAATGGTCATTTTTAGGGTTTTGACTGCACCAAGGCAATTTTTGACTGTTTGACCTAGCCAATGGCAAACCAAGCTCACATATGGACTCAAGGACCCCATGGAATTATCTTGACATGCTCAACAAGTTCAAAGGATCCCAAATACACAAGATTGATAGTTGAATTTCCCAGACAATTGATCAATTTTGACTGTATACTGAAAAGTCAAACTTTGACTTTTTGGTCAAAATCAAGGGTCAAGATTCCTTTTTCATCAAAACATGCCAAATCATGAAACTTGTTCACCAAGAAATCAAGAAATGCAAATTAGGGTTTGAAATGGAAATTTTTCATAACTTAGAATTTTTCTAAGTTATGGAAAACCCTAATTTTTTCCCAACTTTGCCCCACTTTCTCACCAAGATTCATTTGGATTCAAGCAAAAGTCAAAACATGAAAGTTGTAGCTTGTTGCATAATCTACAACTTTGATTCACAAAGTTTTCCCAAAGAAGGCTTGTATCTCAAGTTACAATTTTTGGAATAAGGGTACTAAACCATTCTTAACTTAGTGAAATTTTAACCTATTTTGGCAAGGTTTTCTACCTAACTTCAAAGCCATTTTCCATACACTTCCACTTGGAATTTCAATTTGCATTTCAAAGATGGATTGTAGTACACATTCCAAGCTTTCCAAAATGTCCAAGAACTCATCAAACAACCTCATAACTTGAGAGAATCGAATTTCACAATATGGCAAAAACTCACTTTTGAATTGGTCATGCACATGTTCATAACTTATGCCATTTGCAAGTCAGCTTTGTTTGTGCTGCATTACAGGTCCTTAAACCATCCAACACTCAATAATTTAATGCATGTTCATTGTGCTAAAGCTTTGTTTCATGAGCTTGTGCATTACATGTTGGATTAGTCCATAAATAGATAAAGCATTTCTTCCATTTTTGCAAAAGCAAGCTTTATGTCATATTGCAAATCCAACAAGTACAGATGAAATCTAATTGACACAAGATTATGAGCATAACACACTGATCAAGGAGGAGCTTTGCAGCATGATTAGGGGTCCTCTACCTGTCTAGAATACCACTTGGCTTTTGTTTGCTTAAGTGTTAAGAAAAGTGTCATAACATAGACCAACTTCCATTCCTGCAAACCAAGCCTTAGAGAAAGATATCAAACATATTCTAAACATAAAACACAAGATGAAGCACGAGCCTTTCACCTCCAATACCTTCACAAACTCAGAACCACCATCAAACTGCCAAAACAGAGTGACCTCTGCAGATTGAGTTCCAACTCTCATCCCTGCCATGCTTTCTTACTAAAAGCTCTTCACACACCTTCCCTACCATCAATACAAGCTAACCAAAACCTAAAACACGACCTGTAATTCCTCTAACCAGTTCCACCATTTTCATTTTCTTGTTTTGCAGTTGAAGTTCTCTAGCACGATTCAAGAAGTTTCAGGACAAAGTAGGACTTGGAATAGCATCCTCGCACTTCAAGGAAGCTGTACAAGTCATCATCTTGCTCTGAAAACTCCCCCATTGCAAGGCACGATTCCAACTGAACAGGTATGTTCATGAAGTTCTATCTCTCAGTATAGGCATTGTTAGCTTTAGGTTTGTGAAGGAAACATGTCACAATCATAGCCCTGAACATGCCCATATGATTAGATTTCATTTATATTACGTGTGCTGCAAGAATTTTGAGTCTGAACATTGATGAAAAGCTAGGTCAGGAATTGGGGGAGAAGAAATTCTCCCTCATCTTAGAGAGTTAAGTCAAGTTTTTTATATCCCTGGATTCGTCTTCTCATGCTCTACACTTTTCATGTTGAAAGTTTTGCTTAAAAGTCCAGGAATTGGGAGATAGGAAACGCGTGCTTGCTTGAACAATTTTGTTCTGAGGTTGAAGATGACTGGTTCTGGGCTGGGCCTGGAATATTTTTCTTATTTGCACCATACAATTGCTTCTGAACCCCCTGAGCCCATTTGGTTTATTTTTAATGTTTTTTGACTTTTCTTTTTTTGGTTTGACTCATTTATTTTTCCTCACAATATAAAAAATATAAAAATAATTTTTTATACCATTTTTGAATTTATTAGGTATTTATTGGTTAGTTTAGTTTTATTCACAAATAAATAAATAAGCCTCTTTTATTTAAAAATACTAAAAATAATGCAAACCATTTTATTTTCCATTTTTATTTTTATTTTCATCTTCTGAAAATATTTTATATGAAATATACTTTTTTTATAAAAATTAAATATTTTTATTTTGTGCATATTTAATATATTTTTGTAAATAATATAAATAAATACATATACATTAGTACACTTAGGATAAAAATACCAAAATATACATATTTTTATTTTGTTAATATTTAACACTAAAAATGCATTTTTTACAAATATACTTCATTTTTATTTTATTTTTGTATATAAATAATAAATATTGTATATATTGAATAAATAATACATTTTATTTAATAGAATTAGGGTTTAACCCTAAACATGAAAAACTCAAAAAAAAAAAATACTTTCCTTTTTTTTGTTTATTTTGACATATAAAAATACATTTTTCATACATACAAAAAAAAAACATTTTTGCATCTTGCATATTTATTTTGTTTAATTTATGCAATTAAATTATCTTGTAAATAATTCAATATTGATGTAATAGTTTTAGGTTTAAATTCCTTGTCAAAATCCCCATTTGAACATTTGTACCCCCCTTCCCATATATGGTTTTGTAATAGCTTAGTAAATTTATTTTCGCACTTTATTGCTTTCTAATTATACCATGTTAGAATTAGGGTTTGTATGCGAAAAAACAACGAAAAATAGTTTTGACCTAATTTCAAGATAAACAAGCATGAAAATGGACACACAAATCACACTTGCACCCCATATGGTATTCCACTTGTTGCCTTTCAAAATTGGGCCATATTGCATGTTAGGTCCCTTTGGGCTAAACAAACACAAATCAAATGATCATAGTCCCTCGATGACGCTTTCAAAAGTTGCCTAAACAAATGATCAAGTCCCTTAAAGAAAATGCCCAAAGATACTTGGCACCATTGCAATTATGGTCTAAAACGATGACCCGCGCCCGTCCCTTTCACATCCTAACATGAGATTGTCCACCAAATACAATGGTGTAACAAACTTGTTAAAAGGGTTAAAACATAGCAATAAACTTTGAGAAATTTTAGGAGTAGATAACCTCTTAGTTACTTGAATCAAACTTGCAAAAAACAAAACACTTGCCTATTTTCTAAAACCACACCTCACAATACTTTCAAAACAACTTTCAAAAACAAAATGAAACCCTTTTCAAAAGACATACACCTTTGTATACATCCCCACATGGATCATTACAAAGGTTGCCACTACATTGGCTTCTTTTTTAAAACATTTTCAAACCCACACACACAAGCACCATTTCAAACAATTGAAAACAAAAGGCAAGTGATCTAAGCAAGTAACTAAGAGCCAATGGATAACCATGGATAGAAAGGGTGCTAATACCTTCCCTTTCTATAATCTACTCCCCGAACCCAAGAAAACATCTCAAAAGGTTTTTGCTGTGCTTTTTAACCTTTCCTTAGGATAAAATAAAAAGTCGGTGGCGACTCTTGCTCAACCGAAACATTTGCGAAAACAAACGCAAAACCATAGTCAGTTCTCCCACCGTATCACACCAACCAAGAACCAACCAACAAAGAGGGGGAAGGCCTGCTAGGCAGTTCACCAAAATAAACATGACGCTTGCCCAGGTCCTCCCTTATCTCTTGAAGCTGAACCTTACAACCTTGAGAGATCCGCCATAAAATCCTAATACAACTTCTCCTTTTTATCATGCCAATGCTAAATGTGCTTACCCTTCCGACGGCATGGGGCACGACACCAACAACTGTTGGGCCCTCAAAAACAAGATCCAAGATTTAATAGATGCCAAGGAGGTGGAGTTTGACGCATCTGAAAAACCTAATGTGATATTCGCTCCAATGCTAAAGCATGGTCACAATGTCCATGCTATTGTAGAAGATCTTTATGTTACTGCTGTTGAAGACTTAATGACTCCGTTGCCAATAATCAAGATGAATTTGTTGAAAGTCGGCATTTTCCAGGCTGTGAAAAAGATTGTTACCTTTGTTCAACCTTGCAAACCGGCTGTCCGTTATTGAAGTTAGGCGTCCAACGCCTAATGGATAATCAAGAGATCATCTTTCAGAAAACTCTTGTTACTCCTGTTACTCCAATCAATGATGTTGTTATAATCACCATTTCTGACAATCTTTCCAGGGTCTCCAAAAGACCTGTTAAGATTACACCCGATCCGAAGTTTGTACCGCTGAAGATTACTATGCCGGGGCCTATTCCATACAATTCCAACAAGACAATACCGTGGAATTATGGAGGAGAGATCTTCTATCACGGTGTGAAGCAGATCAAATCAGTGAAAGAGAATTCCGATGAAGAAACTCCTGACATATGAAATATTGCGGGGACAAGTAAGATCACTCTTAGTGGAAGAATCTTCTCTCCGGAGATTGCTCCTCCAAGGGAAATCTTCGGACCCTCAAGTGCTCCTGTGCCAGTCAAGATATTTGTGCAAAGTCCAGTTATTGAAGAAATTGTTACTCCCGAAGCTATACCCACTGTTGTTGCTGCTGATAAAGGTAAAAGGATCCAAGAAGCGCCCGTCAGGACGAGGGCTCGGACTTTGGTTATCCCCGAGACCACCCAAAAGGAAATGGAGGAGATTTTGAAGATAATTAAGAAAAGAGACTATGATGTCGTAGAACAACTGGGGTAAACCCCTTCAAAAATCTCCATGCTTGCCTTATTGCTCTGCTCCGAGGCTCATGCCAAAGCCTTGATCAAATTCCTGAAGACGGCGCACATGCCTCAAGAAACTTTTGCGGATCAGTTTTAAGAGTGTGTAGCAAGCCTTACAGCCGACAATGGTCTTGGCTTCTCTGATACCGATCTAACGTCTAAGGAAAGAAAGCATAATGATGTGATGCACGTCTCAGTGGAGTGCAGAGGAACTACACTTGCTCACGTTCTGGTTAATACCGGGTCGTCTTTAAATGTCCTACCAAAAAAAGAATTGGACAGATTGGACTGTGAGGGTTTGACCCTAAAGCCCAGTAATATCATCGTTAGAGCCTTCGACGGTTCTAAGAGGATGGTCCACGGGGAGGTGGACATCCCAATTAAAGTGGGTACGGAAACTTTCAACTCCACATTTTACGTCATGGACATCCGTCCCTCCTACTCATGCTTGTTAGGAAGGCCCTGGATTCATTACGCTGGGGCAGTCACTTCTTCTCTACACCAAATGCTCAAATACCCAGTCCAGGGTAAAATCATAACAGTTCATGGTGAGGAGGAGTATATGATAAGCCACCTTAACTCTTTCCGCTACGTGGAGTTAGATGGTGAATTCATAGAAACACCTTTCCAACACTTTGAAGAGGTTTCTCCTGAAGTTGCGGTGGCCAAGACAATGACTGTTGTGTCCATCATTACCAAACCTGTGTCCTAGATGTCATCCCTTAAAGATGCGAAGGCTGTAATCGAGGAAGGAGGAAGTACAGTGTGGGGTCAGCTACCATATTTTCCTTTCAAGACAGATAAGTTCAGTTTGGGTTTCACTGCTGCTAGTCAGAAGGTTGTGTGTCACTCCTGGGATGGAGGACCACCATTAAATATCACTCATCATGGAATTCATGCTTTGGAAGATGTTGAAGATGAGAGCAAATTTGAAGATTGGATCTTTCCAACTATTGAAGGAGGACAGAACAACTGGGAGGCGAAAGACTTCGTTCCCATTACTTTCATCAATCAATAATTTATCTTTTGAACATTTCCTGTTTGGTCTGTAATATTTATCAAACAATTCGTACACTCTTTTTTCCTTATGCCTTACCCGGGGCATATAGGTCCATTTGTAAGGGTTTTGATTCTTCATTTTCATATGCCATTTTTAATGAATCATGGATGTTTTCATATATAAACTTTTGTGTTCATTTTTTTTCTTTTTGCATTTTATTTTGTTTAAAGGTGGCTATCCCTTACACACACCCACACTCACAAAATGCAGGTACCCATCCACCCCGGACTCCATGGATAACCATTTTGCTATGGCCTTCAGTGACTCTGAAGATCTGGTCAATCATGCCGAATATGAAGGTGATGAAGACTGTGAAGTGCCTAGAGAGTTAGCTAGACTTTTGCAACAGGAAGAGAGGGCTATTCTGCCCCATGAAGAGTTGTTAGAGACTATCAATTTGGGTACAGCCGAAGATAGGAAAGAGGTTAAAGTGGGTGCCAACCTAGAGCCAAGTGTCAAAGAGCGCTTAGTTCAGCTGTTGAATGAATATGTTGAGATATTTGCCTGGTCCTATGAAGACATGTCGGGACAGGATACAAATATTATGGTTCACCGTCTCCCTACAAGAGAAGACTGTCCACCAATTAAACAGAAAGTCCGCCGAATGAGGCCCGACATGTCCGAAAAGATCAAAGCTGAAGTGATGAAGCAGTTCAATGTTGGCTTTCTTGCTGTTACTTCCTATCCACAATGGGTTGCTAACATTGTGCCCGTGCCTAAGAAGGACGGCAAAGTCAGAATGTGCGTGGACTACAGAGACTTAAACAGGGCTATCCCTAAAGATGACTTTCCACTACCGCATATTGACATCTTGGTTGACAACACAGCTCAACACAAGGTATTCTCTTTCATGGACGGATTTTCAGGGTACAACCAGATCAAAATGGCCCCCGAAGACATGGAGAAGACTACTTTTTTTACGCAGTGGGGTACCTTCTGCTATAAAGTGATGCCATTTGGTCTGAAGAATGCCGGGGAAACCTATCAGCGAGCAATGGTAGCTTTATTTCATGACATGATACATCATGAGATTAAAGTCTACGTAAACGACATGATAGCCCATTCACAGACAGAAGAAGAACACCTTGACCATCTGCAAAAGCTGTTTGTCAGGTTAAAGGAATACAAACTCAGACTGAACCCTAGCAAGTGCACTTTCGGAGTCAGGTCCGGTAAACTCTTGGGATTCATCGTCAGCAACAAAGGCATTGAGGTTGATCCTGCCAAAGTCAAAGCTATACGAGAAATGCCTGCCCCTCGCACTAAAAAGGAGGTCAGAGGTTTCTTGGGACGCCTAAACTACATTGCAAGGTTCATTTCTCACCTAACATCTACATGTGAACCAATCTTCAAGCTGTTAAAGAAAGATCAGGTGGTTGAATGGAATGATGACTGTCAAGTTTCTTTTGATAAAATCAAGGAGTATTTGCTAGAACCTCCTATCTTGATGCCACCCATCGAAGGAAGGTCATTAATCATGTATCTGATTGTTTTGGATAATTCAATGGGGTGCGTATTGGGCCAACATGACGAGTCTGGTCGAAAAGAGCATGCCATTTATTACCTTAGCAAAAAGTTTACCGACTGTGAGACTCGCTACTCACTGCTCGAGAAAACTTGATGCGCTTTGGTATGGGCTGCTCGCCGGCTAAGGCAGTATATGTTGACACATACCACCTTGTTGATCTCTAAAATGGATCCGATCAAGTACATCTTCGAGAAGCCTGCTCTATCTGGAAGAATCGCTAGATGGTAAATGATCTTCACCGAATATGATATACAGTACACAACCCAAAAAGCTATAAAGGGGAGTGTGCTATCTGATCATCTGGCTCATCAAGCTGTCGAAGATTACCAATCCATGAGGTTTAACCTTCCCAACGAGGATATCATGACTTTGAGCAACATTGAAGAAAACAGACCGTATGACGGACTTGAACAAGGATCCCGATGGACTCTGTACTTTGATGGTGCCTTCAACGCACTTGGGAATGGTATAGGCGCGGTACTTATCTCTCTGGAAGGTTGCCATACACCTTTCACCGCTAGGCTCTGCTTCAGCTGCACCAACAACATGGCCGAGTATGAAGCTTGTATCTTTGGTCTCAAGGCTTCTATTGACTTGGGGATCAAATCTTTGATTGTATTTGGGGACTCAACCTTGGTTATCAGTCAAATCAAAGGAGAGTGGGATACTAAACATCCAAACCTCATCCCTTACAAAGAACATGTCCTGACATTGTTACCACACTTCGAGCAGATTACCTTTGAGCACTTCCCGCGAGAAGAGAATCAGCTAGCAGATGCGGTAGCTACAATGTCATCCATGTTTAAACTTAATTGGGATAATGAGGCACCTTAAATCACCATCGAACGGATGGACGAACCTGCACATTGTCACGAGATTAATACCGAAGAAGTGGTGGACCGACCTTAGTTTCATGACGTCAAAAGGTATCACGAAGCACAAGAATATCATGAAGGAGCCTCAGTCAACGACAAAAAGTTCTTAAGGAGGTTCGTGGCCAAGTTCTTTTTGAGCAATGGTATCCTATACAAGCGCAATCTTGATTGTGTCCTACTCCGTTATGTAGACAAGGTTGAAGCTGAGCAGATCATGGTTGAACTACATAATGGCACCTTTGGCACCCACTCAAGCGGTCATACGATGGCTAAGAAAATTCTACGGGAAGGCTACTACTGGTCTACCATGGAAGCTGATTGTCATCAACATTCCCGTACTTGTCACAAATGCCAAATCTACGCTGACAAGGTACATATTCCTCCAGTTCCTCTCAATGTCCTAACAGCTCCTTGGCCATTCGCGATGTGGGGAATCGACATGATTGGAGAGATCAAGCCTACAACATCCAATGGACACCATTTCATCCTGGTGGCCATTGATTACTTTACCAAGTGGGTCGAAGCAGCTTCCTTCGCCTCCGTTACAAAGTATGTGGTTGCCCACTTCATCAAGCAGAACCTCATATGTCGGTATGGTATCCCCGACAGGATCATCACTGACAACGGTACAAATTTGAACAATACTATGATCACCGCTCTGTGCGAGCAGTTCAAGATTCAACATCACAATTCATCTCCCTATCGACCTAAGATGAACGATGTCGTCGAAGCTGCGAACAAGAATATCAAGAAGATCATTCAAAAGATGACAGTCACCTACAAGGACTGGCATGAGATGTTACCGTTTGCTCTGCACAGGTACCGTACCACGGCATTCACTTCAACTACGGCAACCCCATTTTCTTTGGTATACAGCATGGAAGCTGTTTTACCTATCGAGGTTCAGATTCCCTCCTTGATAATCATGAAAGATGCTGGTTTGAGTGAAGACAATTGGATTTAGACCCGGCTTGATCAACTTAACTTGATTGACGAGAAGCGACTTACTGCTGTTTTCCATGGTCAGGCATATCAGAAACGTATGATCAAGGCCTTCAACAAGAAAGTCAAAAGGAAAGTATATCAAGTCGGAGACCTTGTAATCAAGCGGATCATCTTGCTGCAAAGTGATCCCAGGGGCAAATGGACTCCTACTTACAAAGGACCATTTGTGATCAAAAACATCTTTTCTGGTGGGGCAATGATCCTGACCACCATGGACGGTGATGACCTACCACACCCTGCAAACGCAGACATAGTCAAAAGATACTACGCATAAACGACCCGACAAGTTGAAAACCTGAAAGGGCGACTTGGGTAAAAATGGGCATCCCGGTGAATCGAAAACCCGACAGGGCGGTTCAGGCAAAAATTAGGGATAAAACAAATAAATATGTACACCCGGCAAGTTGAAAACCCGAAAGTGCGACTTGGGCAAAAAGGGGTTTCCCGGTGGGCTGAAAACCCGAAAGGGCGGTCCAGGCAAAAGTTAGGGAAATAAAGCGTATGACTATGTCTCGTCGGATCACTTTAAGGACAATCTCTTCACGGACAAGCTCCAAGCTTCTGATCAATCCAATCATCTGCGGACAAAGCAACGAATGGACAAGATACTCAGAGTTATGAAGGCTATAGTAGAATGGGAACCCCATGGAATTGTTACACATAGCCATCTTTCTTTGTATAAAATTTTTCTCAATTTTATGACAACATTCTCTTACTAGGATGTCTGTCTCCTATGTACAAAATACTTACACAAAGTTAATACAAAGATACTTTAAAATGCCGAAAATTGTTTGCCTTTTCTTTCTTTTTTACACTTGTGTTTTATTTGAAAAACGTCCAATGATTTATTAAATGAGCATATGCATTTGAATATAATCACTTCTTACAAATAAAATAGAATGAGAAAGAATAATTACTGATAGGATGAAAGTATAGGAAAATGTCTTTAGGCTATTCCAGGAAAAATCCACTGCAATACATCATCCAGATCCTCGGCAGAACTAAATCCTTGAAAGGCATATCCCCAGCGGAGTTAAGTTTCAGGAATCCCCAGCGGAGCAAAACTTTGAACTACAAACCCTCGGTAAGGATGAAACTTTCTTCCCCAAGAGGAGTCCAAAGCTTCAAACCCTTAAACCCCAGTGGAGACCATCCAGTTTCCTCCATTGTCCCTGAAGAGTCACTTTAAAACCAGATAATTCCCCAGATAGTTATTCTTCCCCAGTGAAGTCTCCACGATCAAATCAGCACGTCATTAAGATCCCCAGCGGAAGCCATTCAGTTTTCCCCTAATACCCCCATTATAACAGAGATTCTCGAGGTCCCCAATAGATTGGCATACAACCCAAACTCATGATCTCCCCAGCGGTATAGCTTCTCCCCATAGAGATTGACAAAGATTTCGAATCTCCAACAACGGTCATAGATTTATTTTCCTCGACAGCGGTCAAAGATTTCATTATCTCCAGCTATCAAGGATATATTTTTCCTCATAAAAATAGCTAATCAGCTTACATGCGCATACATTACATTCATATATCATAGACATTTGATAAAACACATCTTATTGCATCATACATTTCATGCAATATAACTTTGTGTTTCAGCTAACATTCTACCCTTTTAGGATGAAATTGATAGCTACCTAAGACAGGTATTTAAAGCTCAGAAAACGGCTTAAAGATGCTCCAGACACAGATGCTATCCTATTTGCTTATTCAAATCAAGGGGCAGATTCCTGTTCCAGTTATGAAGCCTGGGTTCGACCAGATAATACTTTGATTATACTGAAACCCGGAGATCGACTGGAAATTAGTTAAATCCCCTGTAATTTCTCCTGAAACCTGTACATTGACCAGATAAGAAGCAAAGTATCGTGAAGCCTGGACGTTGACCAGATAGCAATACAAGATTGTGAAGCATGGAAGTTGACCAGATAGCAGTAAGGTATACTGTGAAACTTGGATGTTGACCGAATAATAGTTTACTCGGCCAATTACTTTGAAGCCCGGATTCAACTAGATATTAGTAGGCCCCAAAATCAAAAGGGAAACCCGGATGTTGACCGGATAACCATTTGATATCCTTCTAAAGACTGGACGTTGACCAGATAGGAAGCAAAGTATCATGAAGCCTGGATGTTGACCAGATAGCAATACAAGACTGTGAAGCCTAGACGTTGACCAGATAGCAGTAAGGTATACTGTGAAACTTGGATGTTGACCAAATAACAGTTTACTCGGCCAATTACTTTGAAGCCCGGATTCAACCGGATATTAGTAGGCCCCAAAATCAAAAGGGAAACCCGGATGTTGACCGAATAACCATTTGATATCCTTCTGAAGACTGGCCGTTGACCAGATAGGAAGCAAAGTATCATGAAGCCTGGATGTTGATCAGATAGCAATACAAGACTGTAAACCCTGGATGTTGACCAGATAGCAGTTCACTATCACTTCTTCAACCAAAAGATGACTCCCCAGTAGAATAGCAGACGACTGAAGTTCTATTTCTACCTCAACAGAGACCAGCATTCCCCGGCATAGTACTCCTCAACAACAGGTGTATGGGCTCTCGCAAAGGAATCTCTTATGCGATCAATTTTTCTTGGATGGCATCTTTAAGCCCATCTCCGACAAGATTCTGTCACATCTCCAAATGGCATCTTTAAGCCCATTCCCTCAGCTATACTCTGACGAGCGCAAATTTACGGGCACTCTAGTGTCCAATCCTCTTTTACCTTCGAGTCACGAAAGGCAAACTCGCCAATCTAACTCTTCAGGTTCAAGAAGATTGAACATAGGAAGCTGTTGTACCCCAAAATTTTCCCTCTCATTTTATCAAGATTTCCCCTCCCAAGACTCTTTGAACTCCAGACAGGATTAGGGTTTTGCACTGCTCAAGACATCTCCTTGCACTGTTGACCTAAATTAGGGTTTGAGTTTGCACAGGGATTTTTGGACTTTCAATGCTCCAAGTGACTTTCATACTTCATATTGGACCTATAAGATTGCATCTACCAAGTTTCAGGCCTTGAATCAAGTTTTTGCCTTGTCAATTGGACAGTTGACCTAGAAATCAGTTGTATTGGGGAAAGTCAATTGTGGCCAATTTACAGTCAAAACTCATAATTTTTTATCCAAATCAACATTATGGACTCATATGGACCATTTGATCAATTTTGGACCACAACTCCTCAAGAAATTTGATCAGATCACCAAAAGGGCAAAATGGTCATTTTTAGGGTTTTGACTGCAGAAGGACAATTTCTGACTTTTCACCTAGCCAATGGCAAATTGGATTCAAACATGGATTCAAGGACTCAATGGAATCATCTTTACCTATTCACAAAGTTCAAAAGATCTCAATTGCATTGGATTGACAGATGAATTTTTCAGTCAACTGATCAAAATTTGACTGTACATTAAAAAGTCAAACTTTGACTTTTTGGTCAAAATCAAGTGCCAAGGGTCATTTTTCATTAATACATGTCAAAACATGAAACTTGTTCATCAAGAAACCCAATTTTGCAAATTAGGGTTTAAGATTGAAAAATTTCATAACTTAGAATTTTTCCAAGTTATGAAATTTTCTTATTTTTTCCCAATTTGCCCAACATTTTAACCATGATGCAATTTGATTCAAACAAAACTTCCAACATGAAAGTTGTAGTCCTCCACAAAGTATACAACTTTGATTCACAAAGTTTTCCTAAAAGAAGCTTGGATCTCAAGTTATGATTTTTGGAACAAGGGTCCATGAAACTTTTAACTTAGTGAAATTTTGCCCTAGTTTAGGCAGGATTTTGACCTATCTTCATGGCAATTTTTCACCTAGTTCCACTTGTAATATCAAATTTCATTTCAAATATGGATTATAGATAATATTGCAAGATTTCTAAAATTTCCAAGACCTCTCCAAAATCATTTGTGGTTAGGGAGAATCGAAGGCTTGAAGTTGGCAAAAACTCACTTGTGATCCATGGCATGTTCATATTGATACAAGTTGCAAACTCTAATCAGCCTTGTTTGTACTAGATTACAGGTCCCAAAACACTTCCATACCCAATAATTAAATGCAAATCCATTGGTCTAAGGCTTCATTTTGGTCATAAGAGGATTATATAAAGAATTAATCCTAAAATAGTAAAAGGTAATATTGCCATTTTTGTCAAAATCTTGCTTCATGTCAAATTGCATCCTTGAGCCTTGAACCAGATCTTATGCAGCAAATAAAATCCACAAACTTGGGGCCAAGCTTGCACAACGTATGCAGGGTTAGATCTAGCCTGTACAGGCCTGCTCTTTGTCACTTCTCATTTTGCTTCATAACCAAGAAACTTGTCAAATACACTACATCTTGCACATCTGTTAGAACCAACTTTTGCAAGCATTTGAGACAAGTTTCATACATTGCATTGAACCTAAAACACGAGCCTTTGAGTCCCCAAGCCCTCCAAAACATAAAATCACTCCCCTCTTGCAAAACAGGGTGGTTTCTGCACTTGGACTTCCATAGCAAAAACCCCTCGTGCATTTTGCCTCAAACTTGTTCAAAAACCTTCCATATAACCCATCCAAGCTATCCCAATTATTAGGCAGTGACTGTAACTCCATTTGCAAGCTCCGCCATTTCTATTTTCTCCTTGTGCAGGTTGAGTTCTACAAGCTTGTTCAAGCACATTCAAGGAAAACTAGGCATTGGGAAAGGTCATAGGAAGTTCAAGCAAGCTCCCAAACACCTCAGGCCTCACTGAAAAGCTCCACATTGTCATACACGAAGTCAACTGAAACATATTTTTGTTAACTTCCTATCTCTCTATTTAGGAATCATTAGGCTTAGGTTTGTGAATGAAAAATGTAGTATACATAGCCCTGAATCTGTACATATGCTCAATTTTCATTTAAGTTAAATGTGTTAAGAGAATTTGATCCATGAATTTCCTGAAAAAATTAGGTTAGAATTAAGGGCCAGATAAATTCTCTCTGGTCTTTGAGAGTTAGATCAAGTTTCTTATATGGTTGAATTCGTCTTGAAAAATGCTACAACTTTGATGTTATGGGTTTTTGCATTAGAGCACGTATGCAGGTTTTCCATGTTTGAAGTCAAGCGCGCGTTTTTGTTTTTGACAAAGGTTGAAGATGAAGTTCATGGGTTGGGCTTGGTTCTGGCCTTGTTTTTGACACCCCCCGTTTACTGATTGCACCCCACTGGCCCATTTCTTTATGTTTTTATATTTTTGTATTTTATTTTTCATTTCTGATTTTATTTTATTATTTTCCAAACATAAAAAATACCAAAACTATTTTTATAAATTTTCACATTTATTTTTGTATTTTATTTTATTTTTTCTAACATAAAAATAATTTAGTGAGTATATATGTGATCGGCGGAAATAGAACTGATTATTTTAAAGCTGGTTCGCGAAATGTCGAGGTAAGCAAGAGTCGCCACCGTCTTTTATGTTCTCCAACAAGGAAAGGACAAAAGCACAGCAAAATTCCTTTTCGAGATGTTTCTCAGTTCGGGAGGTAGATTATAGAAAGGGAAGGTGTTAGCACCCTTTCTATCCATGGTTATCCACGGGATCTTAGGTACTTGCTCACTATGTTTTCAAAAATTGTTTGCTTTTCTTGTGTATGTGGGTTTTGAAAAAGTTTAGTTTGAAAAACTTCTAGGTAACTCTTGTATCAGTCCTCAAGAGTGTATGAAGTATTTGTTTGAAAACTTTTTGAAAGTGTGAGTGAGAAAAGATGTTTTTGTTTTTTTGAAAGAGCAAGTACCCAGGAGAAATCTACCTACTCTAAGGAATTGAGCTGTGTAAGAGTCCTTTAGACAGTACTATCCCACTATTGAGAAGTAGGTAGCACCGTTGTTGGAGTTATTCGGGTCAATTCGTTTATAGGGACAATGTGGTCACCAAAGCAATAGTAGGACGCCTTAGCGGTAACCCTAATGTCCTAGATCCTTTTTATCCGAGGCAACCGTTTCGAGGCAACTGGGTCTTTAGACAGGAGGGAGACCTCTAAAACACCCTAAACTTGATGACCAGTTCGAGGCAACCAAGTGAGGCGTACCCTTGGAGTGGCATGTGCATGTGTGTCAGGTTTCAATTCATATTATCTTTGAACATGCATCATTGTGAGCTACAGATTGATTTTATTTTTCAGACAAGTCTTGCATGCATAATTAACAGTTTAATAATTGTGCGGGAAATAAATTGCAGAAAGTGAATCTACGCTATTACAAGGCGTCGGGTATTTACATCGCCAAAAACATAACCCTTAAAAATAAATTGCGAGAAAGTAAAGAAAGAGATAAAAGTCCTAATTATCTATTACATTCTCGGAGCAGATACATAAATATGATCAAAAATATCAAAGTACGCGCAAAGAAATTGAATCGGGACGTCCTTAGGGTTTTGACCCTTTTTGAGAAAAGAATGAGTTTTGGTCCTTTTTTGCAATTAATTAAATTAAACCTAATAACTAATTAATTAATTAATTAAAAGAAAAAGTATTTTTGTAGTTTTTTAAGTCTTAATGAAAATAAAATAAAAGGAATTAAAATTGTCAAAAGAAAAACCCTAATTCTATGTTAATTTTATTTATTATGAAAAAGATTAAAGTTAACCTAATTTAAAACAACTAAATTAATTAATTACATTTATTTACAAAATAATTAAATTAAGGTGAAATTAATAATAATAATAATAATAATAATAATAATAATAATAATAATAATAATAATAATAATAATAATAATAATAATAATAATAATAATAATAATAATAATAAGAAAATATTGTTTTATGAATTAATTATGAAAATAATTATTTGTTAGTTGATAATAATAATGATAATAATTATAATTAAAAGAAAATAAAAAGAAAGAAAATAAAAGAGGAAATAGAAACCAGGGGGGTGCCAAGCCTTTTTTGGAGGTGAGTTTAGAAATCTGAGGCCCATTAATCAGCAAGCCTGTTTGACTTTTGTAATTGGCTGCACGTGCATTGACCAGGAGTATGATGGTCACTCATCTTTGGCCATTGGATCGCTACCTGAAGACACATGGCGTGTGGATGTTTGCAGTACATGGTGGAATGCTTTTAAGTGCCTGCACATGATTATGTTATGAAAAATAGAAATAAATATGGGGTGGACCTGGGAATCGAACTCAGGTCCCAATGATCATATGCCAACACATTAACCACTCCAACCACTTGCACGCGTTTGTAAGTATAATATTAAACAAATATATTATTAACAAACAATCAATATGCTGGACCAAACCAAAATCACGCGCGCTATTTGAATGCTCCAACCATATGCTAACACGTATTGTCTTCTTCGCTGAATGCCTGCAAAAACAAATCAAATAGCGGGGGTTTTTAACCCCCACAAAGCAGAACGACCAATAATAGCGAATAGAATCCTAGGCTATATAAATATGGCGCGAAAGTCTTGTTAGATTCGTCTGGTTCTCAGGATTACAGTCATGGGTCTTAGAGGTCCCAATTTTTCCTGTATAGTGAAGCTCTAATTCAAGAACTGAGGAACCCTAAAATTCGCTCATGGCAAGTTCTGATTCTATGCGTTTTAATGCAATTAACCTATGCCAAAACCTTCCTGTGGATTCAAGCAACACAAAACATACAAGAAATCATGTTAATGATGCACAAATCATGAGGTTCGATTATGGAAAAAATAAGCAAACCGTGAGTTTGTTCTTGACAGTTTCTGTAGCTTTAAGGCTTGGTCTTGATTGCAATAGGTTCCTCACACTCCCAGCAACGTATTTGAATCACTATAATGCTTTGAATTGGCTTGGAATGTGGAAAACTGTTTTCAAATTTTCTTGAATTTTTTGGAATTGGTTATGGCTTTTGGCAGCAGCTTTTCACGTGTAAGGTATTAGGTTTAGCTTCTGTATATATAATGGAAGGGAATTAGGTTACAATCTTGCCAAGAAATCCATTGCATTGATGTTTCAATATTTGATTGAAAATCAAATAATTTTCAATCTTTTTGATTGACAAAACTTGCTAATTTTGGAGATTTTGATGTCTTTGATTGATACACAAATTTTCCAGCTCTTGTAGGCCATATTTGCTTCATGGAAAGATTGAAAAATCAAATCTTTGAAGTTCCTACATTTTAAATTAATTAAATGAATTAAAATCAATTAAAAATCCAATTAATTAATAAAAAATAAGAAAATAAATCAATTTAATCTCAATTGGTCGTGAATAAGCCTTGGACAAAGTTTCAAGAAGGAATTTGGGGCCCATTAGCAAAAATGATGTGTTTTGAGCAAAGTTGACTTTTGCAAATTCACAAAAGTTTCCCAACTTCTCCAATGCATATCTTGCTCAATTTTGATCATATGAACATGTTCTTGGACATTTTGGAAAGGTCTTGAAGTCCTCTAACCAATGCCTTTGGTCCCATGTCATTTTGATGTACCAATCTCAAGTTATGGTCTTTGACTTAAAGTGCATTTTTGTTGACTTTTGAAATTAACCTATAATGTAGAAATTGATAACTTTTTGTGAGAGCATTTCTTGGACTTGGAATGTGAATATGAGTTGTAGGAAATGTCATCCCCTTCAAAATGAGCATTGGATGGGATTTTTCTGATGAACCATGAAAAAGTTATGCCTTGGTCAAGATACAGTTGACTTTTCTGCTGTCCAAAAATAGTAACTTTTGGCATCTTGATTATTTTTTAGCCATGCTTGTGGAATCATGATCAAGACTTGATCAAATGATGATTGTGAACTCAAAATAAGATGTTGACCAAAAATTCTGACTTTTGACTGCTAAATGACCATTTTACCCCTGCAGTTGATTGTGGATCAAACAGGGCCTTTGACTGTGCAAACTGGCATTGTGAGACTTGAGACTTGACATGTAGATGCTTGACAATATATATAGGCCTATGGGACTTGATTGGACCACTGAAAACCTCAAATTCCTTGAAAGAACCAAAACCCTAATTTTGACTGGCTTAGGAGGCATTTGGACTGTGCAACCCTTGAGAAGTCTTGAACCATTTGAAGATGATCCTTGACAAATCTTGAAGAATATGGGAGGGCAAATTTTGGGGTACAACAGTTACCCCTGTTCAATCTTCTTAAACCTGAGGATGTAGATTGGCTTGCATGCCTTTCGTGATCCGAAGGTGGAAGATGATTGAACACTAAAGTGCCCAGAAATTTGCACTCGTATAGTGGAGTATCAGCAGTGTGATGCCGGGAATGGGCTTACAGATGCCATTTGGAGATATGATGGATGGGAGGATGGGCTTATAGATTCCATATGGAGATGTGATAGAGTCTTGTCGGGAATGGGCTTATAGATGCCATTTGGAAATGTAACGGATGGTTGTGGAGATGGGCTTAAAGATGCCATCCGGGGTGTCGATCGCGTAAGAGATTCCTTAGCGAGAACTTGCGTACCTGAGAAAGAAAGATATTTTCCTAGCCTGTTACAGGGGTTGATCTTCAAACTCTTCATGCAGATATGCCATGGCTAGATACAGGTATCAAATCTACAATCAATCGCTCACAGATATGCCCTGGCTAGATACAGGTATCGAATCTGGAATTAGTCGTCTACAGATATGCCCTGGCTAGATACAGGTATCGAATCTAGAATTAGTCGCCCACAAATATGCCCTGGCTAGTTACAGGTATCGAATCTGGAACTTCAAAAGGTTGATCGAGATAGCTTTCCTGGCTGGATACAGGTGTAGACCTCTAATCAGTCGCTCACAGGTATGCCCTGGCTAGATACAGGTATCGAATCTGGAAGTAGTCGTCTAAAGATTTGCCCTGGCTAGATACAGGTATCGAATCTGGAATTAGTCGCCCACCGATATGCCCTGGCTAGATACAGGTATCGAATCTGGAACTTCAAAAGGTTGATCGAGATAGCTTTCCTAGCTGGATACAGGTGTAGACCCCTGACCTGAGAATGAAAGATAATTTCCTGGCCTGTTACAGGGGTTAATCTTCAAACTCTTCATGCAGATATGCCCTGGCTAGATACAGGTATCGAATCTACAATCAATCGCTCACAGATATGCCCTGGCTAGATACAGGTATCGAATCTGGAACTTTAAACTCTTCATGCAGATATGCCCTGGCTAGATACAGGTATCGAATCCACAATAAATCGCTCACATATATGCCCTGGCTAGATACAGGTATCGAATCTGGAACTTCAAACTCTTCATGCAGATATTCCCTGGCTAGATACAGGTATCGAATCCACAATCAATCGCTCACAGATATGCCCTGGCTAGATACAGGTATCGAATCTGGAACTTCAAACTCTTCATGCAGATATGCCCTAGCTAGATACAGGTATCGAATCTACAATCAATTGCTCACAGATATGCCCTGGCTAGATACAGGTATTGAATCTGGAATTAGTCGTCCACAGATATGTCCTGGCTAGATACAGGTATCGAATCTGGAACTTCAAACTCTTCATGCAGATATGCCCTGGCTAGATACAGGTATCGAATCTACAATCAATCGCTCACAGATATGCCCTGGCTAGATACAGGTATCGAATCTGGAACTTCAAACTCTTCATGCAGATATGCCCTGGCTAGATACAGGTATCGAATCTACAATCAATTGCTCACAGATATTCCCTGGCTAGATACAGGTATCGAATCTGGAATTAGTCGTCCACAGATATGCCCTGGCTAGATACAGGTATCGAATCTGGAACTTCAAAAGTTGATGGTAATATCCTTTGATTGACCTTTTCCTGAAAAGGCAAAACATTAGTTGTATGCAATATCATGATGTATGAAATGCATGATGTCATGATGTTCTCAAAACGAGATCGTGTCGTATGCACTTTATCATGTATGTAAGCAGGATGTATGAAATGTGAAATGTCTATGAATGTATTTTCGTCTAGGAAAATAAATCCTTGACGAATGCCGGGAATTTGTTGAATCCTGGACTGATGTTGAAGAGTAGAGTTCTTCGTTTCCGTTGGGGATGACGATTGCAAGAATAAACCGGTAGGAGAAGACGACTCTGTTGGGGAATAAACTTGTTGGAGAGATTACTCTGTGGGGAAATACTCTATGGGAAGAGATACTTCGTTGGGGATTCCATTGATAAGTTATGTTGGGGAATTTGATGAACTCCGTTGGGGGATAGGAAGAACTTCGCCGAGGACGATCTTTCCGTGGTAATTAGCTGAGGATAACGCAATTAGACCCTGGTGGGGAATAACCTTTGAACATGGCTGAGGAGAGATGTTTGTACTCTGCAGTGGATAAGCTTCCAGAATCTACTGGGGATAAGCTTCCAGAATCTACTGGGGATAAGCTTCCAGAATCTACTGGGGACAAGCTTCCAGAATCTACTGGGGATAAGCTTCCTGAATCTACTGGGGATAAGCTTCCAGAATCTACTGGGGAGATTGATTCAACTCTCCTGGGAAACTTTTTGATTGTACTGGGAAATGGCTCCACTGGGGTGTCTGTATTCCGCCGGTGGAACAATCTTATATTTCTGTCGAGGAATATTAAGACTGTCAGGGATGCTTGCTGAGGAATATCTGTATACTCTGCTGGAGAATATTGAGATTTTCTGGGGATACCCGACTTCTTTGGGGCTGACAGTAGCCTAACTCTGCTTGGGGAGAGTGTTGTTGACTCTGATCTTACTCTGCGGGGAGTGAAGATGTCTTGGTCAGATTCTTCAGTTGAATCTACCTTCTACCTGGTGGACAGAGTAGCTTGTACAGTTCGGACAATTTTTATTGCCCTAGCTTCTGTGGGAGAAGGTACCTGTGGAGGTGCTTGATAACTGCCGATTGACAAATCTTCTTCTGGTAGGCAAGTAACGAGATGATGGGACATAGTCGTACGCTTTGATCCCTAATTTTTTCCTGGACCGCCCTTTCGGGTTTTCAGTCCATCGGGATACCCTTTTTTGCCCAAGCCGCCTTTTCAGGTTTTCGACTTGCCGGGTGTACAAATTTTTCATTTTCATCCCTTATTTTTGCCCGAACCCTTTTGGTTCGCCGGGAAGCCCTTATTTTTGCCTAGGCCAGTCGACCTAGCGGGTCTTTGATTATGCATAGTATTTTTTCGACTATGTCCACGCTCTCAGAATGTAGGGAGTTGTCACTGTCAGTAGTGTTGTGTTGCCATACCACCAGAAGACCTTTGATTGTGTAAGATTCGTCGCTGGAATTTATGTCCAATGCCCCAAGTGACTCAGGCGGAGATTTTCCCCTGACTATTTGTCATTTGAGAGATTCTCTGAATCTTGACTTAACTGCCCCAGATGATAGACAATGCTCATGCCGTGCCCCTTGGCTGGAAGTGTTTCTGTTCACTAGATATTCTTCGTGCGAATTTCTCTATTGTTTGAACAAATAGTCATATGCAAACAACGTTATTTTAAGAATGCAAAGCTTATGTCTGTCTTGAAGTTTTTTGAAAATGCATTTTTCAATAAAACAAGTGAATTTTTGTAAAATGTGATGTCAACTCAAGATTCTACAGCGAGCCTTAAGGAGTCAGGATACCTTTGGTAACAGTATGCTTTTGAACTAACCCGTGTTTCAGCTAGGACTTTTAAGGGTTATAACGTGGCCTGGTTCACGGTTTAAGAAACAAAGGATAAAGGCTCAAATTTTATTTGTACCCACCCGTTCTTCATGATGTTCTTCAATCCTAAACTCAGCTAATCATGCATCAGATCTTGTTTGAATCCTTGCTCTGATATTCCGGTGATGGTTCGGATATTGATAATTTATTTTGAATAGGCAGTCATTTCTTTTTGTTGAGGGTTTGTAGGACCTCTTTCTTTTTGATTTTATTATCCCTGTTTTTTGCCTGAACTGTTTCTTTTATGATTACAGTCAGCGGGATGCCCCAGTTTTTGTAAGTCTCCTTCATAGGTTTTGACTTATTGAGCTTTTATTTTGAGAGATAATGACTGCCTGTCTTTATGATTATTCGGAACCATCACTGTCTTTTGTTTTGGAAGGACTCCTTTGATGCCATTCGTTGTGCACCTGGATCAACTGAGAAAACTACCCTGCCCCAGGTTATAATTAAGGGTTTTAATTTTTGCGTGAAAAGAAAAACTCCAACTTCTTTGGCTCAAAGGGGTTGACGAGGGATTATCTTCCTTATAACTCCAGTGTTTAGGAATTGAAACAATGCATGTACCTCATCAGCGGGGTTCGTTCAAAAGCATACTGTAAATGTCGTGGTATCGTTTTCGTCATCCTCCCTCAAAAGGCTTAGAATTTTCTAATCGGGAGTTGAACATCACAAAAAATGAAAGAATTTGAATATAGTGAATACGAATGGATTAATTCAAAACAGACATATGCGATGCATTAATGAAAGTAATAAAGTTTGCTATGACAATAATTGTTTGTATAAGCAAAGAAAAATACAACTTGAAAATTCCAATGAACAAAAAATCTTCTAGTCTCAGGACTTGTCAATTCAAATGGTGAACCTTGGAGGGATGGTAGAAGAACTCAGCCTGACCACCTTGGGTAAATTACAATGCTCCTTCATTAATCAGGTCCTGGATCTTGTTCTTCAGAGTCCAACAGTCGTCGGTGTCGTGTCCTGGAATGTCAGAATGGTAGGCACATCTCACCTCCGGTTATACTTGGAAGAGGAAGTGTTGGGATTCTTAGGAGGGTCCCTTAGCACTACCAGATTCAAGCTCAACAGACGTTGTAAAGCTTGAGACGACGACACGTTGAGCTTGGTGAATTGCCTCCTAGGCTTGTCTGGCTTGCTCTGATCAACCCGTTGTTCTTGGCGAGGTCGTTGTTGGACCTGTGAAGTAGTAGCAACTTGGAGAGGTCTAATCATTGAACCAAACCTTTGACTTCTTGGAAGTTGATTAATGACTCGATCCTCAGCCTTGACTATTTGCTTCATGTCGTTGTCTTGACGAAGCTGGTTGACAATGGTTCTCAGCTCTTCTTGCTCCCGAGCTAAGCCTTGGATGAGAGCCATCTGTCCTAGAATCTGGGTCCTCATTGCTTCTACCTCAGCTTGCAGATGTCTCAGCCGTTCATCCTTACTGTCTTCTGGACTGTTCTTCACCAAATTCCCCATGAGGAGTGTTCTCAACTCTTCCTGCCCCTTGGATAGGCTTAGGAAGATTTCCCTGAACTGGGTCTCTTGAGCATGAAGATCCTGGTTGTTTTGTTGGCAAGCCATTGCTGAAATAAACAGCGAAGAAGGTAAGTGACCTGTAACAAGGGTACCTGTTATGCAATGATATGTATGTATATGTATGCAATGTTTTCAAGGATTTCGCAGGGTAAACAGAGAAACTTGTTAGAATTTGAATCCGGTAGCTTGATTGAAGGAACTTCATGTTGTTGAGAGTCCTTCTTCAAGAGTCAAAGCTCACCATATCGAGTGGGTCATAGCCCCTGACTCAAGTCATCATGTTTTGATCTCCACACCTTGGCTAGAGGAAAATAAATCCCCTTTGCCCCTTGCTAGACATTTTGATTCATCATGACCTGCATCACAAACCCTTGAGATCCTTGAAATGGATTAGTCCTTATACAGGATGTATGCAATGGTATGATGGTATGATGTTATGCTATGTATGAAGTGAGGTGTGAGGTGT
The DNA here is from genome assembly GCA_948472305.1 of Vicia faba. NCBI lineage: Eukaryota > Viridiplantae > Streptophyta > Magnoliopsida > Fabales > Fabaceae > Vicia > Vicia faba. The sequence goes on from OX451741.1 coordinate 147,023,570, forward strand.
AAGTAAGCCCTGTAATAAGTCCAGATTAAGGACTGTAAACAAAACCTTCAAGGAACTCATGCGTCAGATAACAAGTATGTGCAAGTAGTTCAAGTTTGAAGGCACGCAAGTCACACAAGACATCCCTTAGAGTTTGGGCCAGCATGAGGTCTAGGTACTACCCTCTTGAAGTTGGTGGGCTCAAAACCTGTCCTATCAAAAGTAACCGGGTTCTAAGGAGCTCAATATCATTGGGTTATTTTCTATGTTCATTGTTTTGATTTAGCCACTGAATTGGCGATCAAAATATTCCAAGAAAACAACCCTCAATGAGTGTAGTATCGAGTATCTACCAACTTCGGACTGCACCAAAGTCGGTCATCTCACTACCCTTAAAGAGGCCAGGATGGTCAAGTAAGGTTCCTAAGGTCAGTTGATGCTTCACGACATCATGCGGCGGCCCCGTACTCTCCTTGACTTGACTCAAGGGTTATCGGTACTCACCAAAGTGCCACATCAACGTAGCAACTGCTTCAACCGTGTCGGTATACCCCGCACAGTTCCCTCACTGTTTGTTGCTACTTCTAAAGGGTATCCCCCAGATCCGGGTTAGAATCTATAAAACTCCGATGCAAGCCCTCAATATTAAAACATTCAAGGCATACAATTGAAAACATGAGTGGTCTAATCCTAAGGTACACCTCACTTATTAATTAGTCCCCAGCAGAGTCGCCAGTTCTGTGATCGGTGGAAATAGAACTGACTGTTTTAAAGCTGGTTCGCAAAATGTCGCGGTAAGCAAGAGTTGCCACCTTCTTTTATGTTCTCCAACAAGGAAAGGACAAAAGCACAGCAAAATTCCTTTTCGAGATGTTTCTCGGTTCGGGAGGTAGATTATAGAAAGGGAAGGTGTTAGCACCCTTTCTATCTGTGGTTATCCACGGGCTCTTAGGTACTTGCTCACTATGTTTTCAAAAACTGTTTGCTTTTCTTGTGTATGTGGGTTTTGAAAAAGTTTAGTTTGAAAAACTTCTAGGTAACTCTTGTATCAGTCCTCAAGAATGTATGAAGTATTTGTTTGAAAACTTTTTGAAAGTGTGAGTGCAAAAAGATGTTTTTGTTTTTTTGAAAGAGCAAGTACCCAGGAGAAATCTACCTACTCTAAGGAATTGAGATGTGTAAGAGTCCTTTAGACAGTACTATCCCACTATTGAGAAGTAGGTAGCACTGTCGTTGGAGTTATTCGGGTCAATTAGATTATAGGGACAATGTGGTCACCAAAGCAATAGTAGGACGCCTTAGCGGTAACCCTAATGTCCTAGATCCTTTTTATCCGAGGCAACCGTTTCGAGGCAACTGGATCTTTAGACATGAGGGCGACCTCTAAAACACCCTATACTTGATGACCACCTCGAGGCAACCAGGTGAGGCGTACCCTAGGAGTGGCATGTGCATTTGTGTCAGGTTTCAATTCATATTATCTTTGAACATGCATCATTGTGAGCTACGGATTGATTTTATTTTTCAGACAAGTCTTGCATGCATAATTAACAGTTTAATAATTGTGCGGGAAATAAATTGCGGAAAGTGAATCTACGCTATTACAAGGCGTCAGGTATTTACATCGCCAAAAACATAACCCTTAAAAATAAATTGCGAGAAAGTAAAGAAAGCGATAAAAGTCCTAATTATCTATTACATTCTCGGAGCAGATACATAAATATGATCAAAAATATCAAAGTACGCGCAAAGAAATTGAATCGGGACGTCCTTAGGGTTTTGACCCTTTTTGAGAAAAGAATGAGTTTTGGTCCTTTTTTGCAATTAATTAAATTATACCTAATAACTAATTAATTAATTAATTAAAAGAAAAAGTATTTTTGTAGTTTTTTAAGTCTTAATGAAAATAAAATAAAAGGAATTAAAATTGTCAAAAGAAAAACCCTAATTCTATGTTAATTTTATTTATTATGAAAAAGATTAAAGTTAACCTAATTTAAAACAACTAAATTAATTAATTACATTTATTTACAAAATAATTAAATTAAGGTGAAATTAATAATAATAATAATAAGAAGAAGAAGAAGAAAATATTGTTTTATGAATTAATTATGAAAATAATTATTTGTGAGTTAATAATAATAATGATAATAATTATAATTAAAAGAAAATAAAAAGAAAGAAAATAAAAGAGGAAATAGAAACCAGGGGGTGCCAGGCCTTTTCTGGAGGTGAGTTTAGAAATCTGAGGCCCATTAATCAGCAAGCCTGTTTGACTTTTGTAATTGGCTGCACGTGCATTGACCAGGAGTATGATGGTCACTCATCTTTGGCCATTGGATTGCTACCTGAAGACACATGGCGTGTGGATGTTTGCAGTACATGGTGGAATGCTTTTAAGTGCATGCACATGATTATGTTATGAAAAATAGAAACAAATATGGGGTGGACCTGGGAATCGAACCCAGGTCCCAATGATCATATGCCAACACATTAACCACTCCAACCACCTGCACGTGTTTGTAAGTATAATACTAAACAAATATATTATTAACAAACAATCAATATGTTGGACCAAACCAAAATCACGCGCGCTATTTGAATGCTCCAACAATATGCTAACACGTATTGTCTTCTTCGCTGAATGCCTGCAAAAACAAATCAAATAGCGGGGGGTTTTAACCCCCATAAAGCAGAACGACCAATAATAGCGAATAGAATCCTAGGCTATATAAATATGGCGCGATAGTCTTGTTAGATTCGTCTGGTTCTCAGGATTACAGTCATGGGTCTTAGAGGTCCCAATTTTTCCTGTATAGTGAAGCCCTAATTCAAGAACTGAGGAACCCTAAAATTCGCTCATGGCAAGTTCTGATTCTATGCTTTTTAATGCAATTAACCTATGCCAAAAGCTTCCTGTGGATTCAAGCAACACAAAACATACAAGAAATCATGTTAATGATGCACAAATCATGAGGTTCGATTATGGAAAAAATAAGCAAACCGTGAGTTTGTTCTTGACAGTTTCTGTAGCTTTAAGGCTTGGTCTTGATTGCAATAGGTTCCTCACACTCCCAGCAACGTATTTGAATCACTATAATGCTTTGAATTGGCTTGGAATGTGGAAAACTGTTTTCAAATTTTCTTGAATTTTTTGGAATTGGTTACGGCTTTTGGCAGCAGCTTTTCACGTGTAAGGCATTAGGTTTAGCTTCTGTATATATAATGGAAGGGAATTAGGTTACAATCTTGCCAAGAAATCCATTGCATTGATGTTTCAATATTTGATTTAAAATCAAATAATTTTCAATCTTTTTGATTGAAAATAATTGCTAATTTAGGAGATTTTGATGTCTTTGATTGATACACGAATTTGCCAGCTCTTGTAGGCCATATTTGCTTCATGGAAAGATTGAAAAATCAAATCTTCGAATTTCCTACATTTTAAATTAATTAAATGAATTAAAATTAATTAAAAATCCAATTAATTAATAAAAAATAAGAAAATAAATCAATTTAATCTCAATGGGTCGTGCATAGGCCTTGGACAAAGTTTCAAGAAGGAATTTGGGCCCCATTAGCAAAAATGGTGTGTTTTAAGCAAAGTTGACTTTTGCAAATTCACAAAAATTTCCCAACTTCTCCAATGCATATCTTGCTCAATTTTGATCATATGAACATGTTCTGGGACATTTTGGAAAGGTCTTGAAGTCCTCTAACCAATGCCTTTGGTTCCATGTCATTTGGATTTACCAATCTCAAGTTATGGTCTTTGACTTAAAGTGCATTTTTGTTGACTTTTGAAATTGACCTATAATGTAGAAATTGATAACTTTTTGTGAGAGCATTTCTTGGACTTGAAATGTGAAGATAAGTTGTAGGAAATGTCATTCCCTTCAAAATGAGCATTGGATGGGATTTTTCTGATGAACCATGAAAAAGTTATGCCTTGGTCAAGATACAGTTGACTTTTCTACTGTCCAAAAATAGTAACTTTTGGCAACTTGATGATTTTTGAGCCATGCTTGTGGAATCATGATCAAGACTTGATCAAATGATGATGTGAACTCAAAATAATATGTTGACCAAAAATTCTGACTTTTGACTGCCAAATGACCATTTTACCCCTGCAGTTGATTGTGGATCAAACAGGGCCTTTGACTGTGCAAACTGGCATTGTGAGACTTGAGACTTGACATGTAGATGCTTGACAATATATATAGGCCTATGGGACTTGATTGGACCACTGAAAACCTCAAATTCCTTGAAAGAACCAAAACCCTAATTTTGACTGGCTTAGGAGGCATTTGGATTGTGCAACCCTTGAGAAGTCTTGAACCATTTGAAGATGATCCTTGACAAATCTTGAAGAATATGGGAGGGCAAATTTTGGGGTAATACAATATACCTTTATTTTTATTTTAATGAAAACTTGAAAATAATATATTAAATATTATACTTTTACTTTTTCTATTATTTATACTTAAATAATATTTTTTCTAAATATATTTTATTTTTGTATATACATTATTTTATTTTATTGTACATAAAAAATATATAATATATATTTACTTTCTTAAAAGAAAATTAGGGTTTTTGCCCTTAATAAAAAAATAATCTTTTTATTTCTTTTTTACATTAAATATTATATTTTTACATACATAAAAATAAACAAAACATTTTTTGCATATTCATAATATTTTGCATATTTATTTAATTGATCATTTAAATATTTGTCTATTTGTTGATTTGTACCATTATTCAATTTGGATGTAATAGTAAATATTAGGGTTTTATTTCTTGCAAATATCCCCCATTCAAAAATTGTATCCCTCTCCCCATATCAAATGTTGTAATAGTGTAGATTTATTTCACGCACTTTGTACTTACAAATATGCCATGATAGAGATTAGGGTTTGTATGCAAGAATCCAAAAAATCAAAACAAATAGCTTGACTAATACAAAGACAAAAAGTATGAAAATTGACAACACAATGCACACATGCACCCCTAGGGTTTCATCCACTTGTTGCCTTAAAATGGCCATGTTATGCATGTTGATTATCTTGGCAAAATAAAAACAAAAAATCATAGTCCCTCGATGACGCTATCTTGGTTGCCTATACAAAAATGATCTAGTCCCTCAAAAAAGATTGCTAAAGATACTTGGCAATATTGCTATCAGGGTCAATACGATGACCCGCGCCTGTCCCATTTAACATCCTAATACAAGGTTGTTTACCAAATGCAATGGTAAAACAACACTGTCAAAAGGGTTAAAAATGTGTAGGAAAGATCTTTGAGTAAAATAGGGTAGACAACTCTTAGTTACTTGATCAAACTTGCAAAACATACTTGCTATTTTCAAACACACCTCACAACACAATTTCAAAACATTTCCCAAAAACAAACTTTCAAACATTGAAATATATTTTCAAAAGACAAACACCTTTGTATATATTCAAACAAGAATCATTACAAAGGTTTCCTAGACAAGGCCTCTTTTTCAAAGCATTTTCAAAAACCACACACAAAGCACCATTTCAAACAATTAGAAAAGCAAAGCAAGTGATCTAAACAAGTAACTAAGAGCCCGTGGATAACCATGGATGAAAAGGGTGCTTGCACCTTCCCTTTTCATAATCTACCCCCCGAATCCAAGAAAACATCTCAAAGGTCTTTCCTGTGCTTTTTGACCTTTCCTTTGGATAAAATAAAAAGTCGGTGGCGACTCTTGCTAAACTGAAACATTTGCAAACACAAATGAAAACCTCAAGTCAGTTCTCTCACCGTATCACAGATTCCATTCTTTTTCCATTGTTGTTGGCTCCTAAATTAGACACCCTTGTTTGTTATCATATAGACCATTAATTATGAGTCAGAAGAGTTTCCTACATAAGGAGGCTTCGACCAACTGATCATGTCGAAGGGTCATCAAAGAATGACAAGATACTTAGAGAAATTCCTTTAAGTTGGAATCTTGTTGTCTTCGACGTCGAAGGAACCTCTCGACAAAGGTCCCTGATGCCCAAGGTCGAACAGTTTGAGATTTGAATTGTTGGAGGGAAAACGATTCCCAGCAGTAACCAAGTGCAACGTGTCGAGAACATAGGCGTCGAAGGTTGTGAGTGTGCCATGTGGCGTCATCTTGAAGCAGTGTAACTGCCCAATGGTTACTTAGGATTTGTTTTAGTATAAATACTAGTTGTTCACGTAGTTTTCACGGGTGTTCATCATTTTATACAAGTCACTCATTTAGATTCAAGTACCCAGCGTGAGAGAAAGAATCATTGAGAATGTATGTGTGAAACACCATTTAAATTAATCAAAGTCTTTTATATTCAAGCAATTTATCGCTTTTCATTTACTTATCTTCGTCGAAGCCTTTTACTTAACAATTCCTTAACGCTTTTATTTATTCTATCAAGCTTTCTCCATGCAATTTACTTAAATTGTCTTTACTGTATTGGCATTAATCACCATTAGGGTTAGTCAAACTCCAAAAAATCAACCATGTCTTAGGATCAATCTGATCGATCCTGCGAGTCACCAAATAAGTAACCTTTTGGAAGATTAGTGATTGTTTACCATTTTTCACGGTAAACAAAGTGGCACACCCAGTGGGACTTTGTGTTGATTTTTACGATTAACCATTTTATATAAAATATCCTCCTTTTTCGAGAGTATTGCATGTTATTGAGAAGTGGTAGAATATACACCAACGAAACCAATACTAGGAGAAGAAGTGAAGAGATGGCGAATCCGCCAAACAATGGAGAAATCCCACAAATAAACGTGGGAGCAACGGTTATCCCAACCGTAAGTGAAGCGGTAACCGCTGGTTCAACGCCAGCAGTAACGGTTACACAAACGGGGCCATTACCTCCATTTACAGGCCCCAGAATGCCTTTGGGAACTCCCCCACCAAGGGGAAACCAAGGAACTAGGCCATATGTTCCCCCAGGCTTTTCGACAGTCAGTTTAAATCGAGAACCACTCTATAGCATGCCAACTTCTGAATTGGCTAGCCTGACGAATGCTACGTCCACTTTTTCAGATCCTTTAGTGAGCGCCTCTTCGCCACTCCAAGGCTCTGGGGTTGGTATGGCGAACAGGGGTAGGACCCAACTCTTAGGAGGAACGTCCCAAGTAATGCATGGCCTTACGAATGCCTCGACAACAGTCTTGAGGCAGCAAATGGACGAAAGCAACCACGACATGGTTCAAATGTTGGCGCAAACTTTAAGTACAGTGCTAAATCCTCTAATACAGAATACCACCCAGTCGAATCAGCAAATGACAGCGCAAATGTCGCGTCTGGCTGACTTTTTTGGGGTACTCCAACCTATTCGACAGCCTCAAAGGGCACAAATAAGGGGGAACCAAGGCATACTTCTAGAGGAAGAAACAACTATTAACCAAGTCCAGCAGCCTATCGAAGAGAACCTTAGGGTACGAATGGAACAACCCGGGGTCGAAGAGCCTAGAGTCATAGCCCCGGAAATAAGGATGGTTAACAGAAACCAAAACGCTGACGAAGTAGTTCAGCAGATCCAATACCAGAATGTTGGTTTGGAAAATAACTTGACAGCCATGATTGAAAGAATCATGATGCAAAATGGGATGAATACGGGCTTCCGTAGGCCCAACTTCACATCCCCGCTGTCGGAATATGTGTTACAAACGGACTTGTCTCCTAGATGCAAAGTCCCTAAGTTCACTAAGTTTTCAGGGGACACCACAGAATCCACTATCGAACATGTGGCGAGATATTTAATCGAAGCAGGAGAAATTTCAAACAATGAGAACCCGAGGATTAAGTATTTCCCAAGTTCCCTAACAAAGAATGCGTTTACTTGGTTCACAACTCTCCCCCCCAATTCGATCCACCATTGGACCCAGTTGGAGAGATTATTCCATGAGCAATTCTACATGGGGCAAACCAAGATAAGCCTGAAAGAGTTGGCCAGTGTAAAAAGGAGATTCACTGAGCCTATAGACGAATACCTAAATAGGTTTAGATTGCTCAAGGCAAGATGCTTTATGCAAGTGCCAGAACATGAGTTAGTCGAAATAGCCGCAGGAGGTCTAGATTACTCCATTAGGAAGAAATTAGACACTCAGTACCTGAGGGACATGGCCCAATTGGCCGATAGGGTTCGACAGGTAGAATTCCTTAAAGCTGAAAAAGCCAGGGCGACAAAAACTCATAAAAGAGAAAGGATAACGTATGTCGAAATGGACGATGAAGATCCAGAAACATTCGACGAACCTATAACCGTCGAAGAAAGTGAGGTCGATTTAGCTGAGTTAAAACAAGGGCCACCATACTCTTGCAAACTACTAGTCCCCTCGAGTGGAAAAAACCCCACTGGTCCTAAAAAGGCCAATGATAGGTTCCCTAAAAAGACTTACAGTTTTGATATTACGAAATGTGATGAAATTTTTTATTTACTTGTAAAAGATGGCCAAATGATAATACCCCCAGGGGTAAAAGTGCCTCCTCTTGATCAAAGAAAGAAAAGAGGCTATTGTAAATATCATAACTTTCTGGGCCATAAAACATCTCAATGTTTTCTTCTCAGGGATCTCGTGCAGAATGCTATCGAAGAAGGGAGGCTGAAGTTCACTGATAAGGCCCCCGTGAATGTGGATTCGAGCCCTTTGCAGGCGGAAGCCCACTATGCTGAACCTTCAGAGGTGAATGTGATCGAAGCTTCCAGAAGTCAGGTGAAAAGGCCAGGGATAACCATGGTCGAAGTCACCAAAGATCATATCAATATGCCAATCTTTGGCAGTTTTTCTGGGAATCTTTCTAGAAAGACAATCAAAGCAGTCCAAAAGGCCGCTGAAGGTCCAAAACTGGAGACAGGTGGACCCTCAAAATCTGGAGCTAAACCCATTTCCTACTTGGCTGCAGTGCAAGGCCAGATAGAAGACCTGGAGGCCCAAATGAAGCAGGTGACTCTTGCTACTAAAGACAACATGAATGTCAACATGGTCGAAATCTCTGAATCAAAAGTTTCAGAGGAGGCCATTAGGCAAGAGAAAGCAAACAGAACGGCTTTCCCTTGGGAAAACGAAAATCTAGCAAAATTCTTGCAAAGATGCCAGAAGAAAAATCAGAAGTAATGTTGTGTCCTCGATGCAGCTCTATTTTTGACAAGAAAGTTGCGGAACACATCGAAGGTGTGAGAGCAGCAAACAAAAGAAGGGAAGGCTCTGATGTTCGACATGATCCCAGAAGAACCTACCAAAAGGGTTCAAATTAGGAAAAGAGGCCACTAACTTTCAGGCCTCCAACCAATGTGCCAGCTGATACATGGCTCAAGACATCGAGTCGAAAGAGACCCAGCAAAGAAAGGTGGCATTCCTTTGAAGTGCCAAGAGGTTCATCTTTGACACTCAAGAAAGAGCCTCATGTAGGTGCCTCCAAAGTGACCCAAGTATCAAGTAACTACAAGGGAAAGAACCCAATGTCTCGATCCCAGTGGAGAAGATACCAAAGGCGGCGCAAGGCTGAGAGGGAAGCTATCAACGAACCAAAGCCAGAGTCAAGTTCAAATGTCCCCCAGCGAAAGCAAAGAAAGCCTTTGGAGAGGGAACCAGTGACCAATAGACTGGTATGGCCTAACCAAGGCGAAGTTAGTGACGAAGATGGCTCTGAGTCTGATGACACCCTAGATATCATGGTGAATATAGTCTCAGTTTTGCCAATCGAATTCAACTGCCAAATAGAGGTTGAATCGAACGACTGGAAAGTCGAACAAGAAATGGCCAAACATAGGCCAGTATGCTACTTCATCATGGATAATGGCTGCACTGAAGAGCAAAATGGTTTCTTCGAACCACCTACAGAGGCGATGAAAAGTCACCTCAAGCCTTTATTCATAAGGGCAAGGCTCGAAGATGCCACTGTAAACAAAATCTTGGTGGACTATGGGGCAACCATCAACATAATCCCCCACTTCATGATAAGAAAAATAGGCAAGAGTGATGAAAACATCAAGCTTCATAATATGGTCATATCGAATTACGAAGGCGGAATAGGGACCTGTGATCGGTGGAAATAGAACTGACTGTTTTAAAGCTGGTTCGCGAAATGTCGCGGTAAGCAAGAGTCGCCACCGTCTTTTATGTTCTCGAACATGGAAAGGACAAAAGCACAGCAAAATTCCTTTTCGAGAATGTTTCTCGGTTCGGGAGGTAGATTTATAGAAAGGGAAGGTGTTAGCACCCTTTCTATCCGTGGTTATCCATGGGCTCTTAGGTACTTGCTCTTATGTTTTCAAAAATTTGTTTGCTTTTCAAGTGTGTGTGGGTTTTGAAAAAAGTTTCGTTTAAAAAATTTCTAAGTAACTCTTGTATCTGTCCTCAAGAGTGTATGAAAAATTTGTTTGAAAACTTTTTGAAAGTGTGGGTGCGAAAAGTATTTTTGTTTGTTTAAGTACTTAAGAGAAATCTACCTACTCTAAGGAATTAGGCTGTGTAAGAGTCCTTTAGATAGTGTTATCCCACCATTGAGAGGTAGGTAGCACCATCGTTGGAGTTATTCGGGTCAATTCGATTATAAGGGACAATGTGGTCACCAAAGCAATAGTAGGACACCTTAGAAGTAACCCTAATGTCCTAGATCCTTTTTTATCCGAGGCAACCGTTTCGAGGCAACAGGATCTTTAGACAGGAGGGCGACCTCTAAGACACCCTATACTTGACGACCACGTTCGAGGCAACCAATGAGGCGTACCCTAGGAGTGGCATGTGCTTGTGTGTTGTTTTCATGTTATATTATCTTGTACATGTATCATGGTGATCTACGAGTTGTTTTTAATTTTCATCCAAGTCTTGCATGCATATTAACAGTTAAGAGTGCGGAAAGGTAAATCTACGCTATTACAAGGCGTGGGTCTATACATCGCCAAAAACATAACCCGTTTTGGAAAATAAATGCGGAAAGTAAAGAAAGCAATAAAATCCTAATTAACTATTACATCCTCGGAAACAGATACATCAATAATCAAAATAAATAATAATGCGCGAATAGAAATTTAATCGGGACGTCCTTAGGGTTTTGACCCTTTTTGAGAAAAGAATTTAAGTTTTGTCCTTTTTTGCAATTTAATTAAAATATTAAACCTAGTACTAATTAATTATTTAATTAAAAAGAAAAAAATGTTTTTTGTGTTTTTTAAGTCTTTAATGAAAATAAAAATAAAAGAAATTAAAAGTCAAGAAAACCCTAATTCTAGATTGTTTTTATTTATTGTAAAAAAAGTTAAAATTACCTAATTAAACTAATTAATTTGTTAGTATTTTATTTACAAAAATAACAATTAAGGTGAAATTTAATAATAATAATAATAATAATAATAATAATACAAATATTTTAAGTTTCTGATTTTATTATAAAAATAATTTGTTAGTTAATAATAATAATAATAATAATAATAATAATAATTAAAAGAATTAAAAAGAGAAAGAAAATAAAAAGGAAAATAAACCAGGGGGTGTTGATGGACCCAATGGAGGTTTAGTTCTGGAAATTTAGGCCCAATAGCACAAAGCCCTTGTTGACTTCTGGAATCAGGTGCGTGCTCATTGACCAGAGAACACCATAGCCTTTCATCTTTGGCCATTGGTTTTGAGTGGGAAGACACTTGGCGTCTGGGATCTGGATATGTATGGTGGACGTTACTGGAGAGCGCTGCATGTAATCACATTAAACAAAATAGGAAACAATTATTTGGTTGGACCTAGGGATCGAACCCAGGTCCCAATGGTGAACGCCCAGCGCACCAACCACTACTCCACTCGCCTGCGTTTGATATTATAGTGGCCACTGAAAATAATATATGAAAATAACAATTATACTAGACAAAGCAAAGCGCGCGCCATATTTTTTTGAACGGACCAACCACGCGCTTACACCTATTATCTTCTTCCTCGTTTCCCTGTAAAACAAAAGCAATTAGCGGGGGTTTTTAACCCCCACAACCTGCAAAAAGGGAAAATAGCGAATAGGTCTATGCGTTATATAAATAGGGCACGACATGTCCATTGAATTCGTCTTGATCCTCTGAGTCCAACCATGGGCATCATTAGTCCTAATTTTGCTTGGTCAAGAAAGCCCTAAAATCAAAGCTTCGAAACCCTAGATTTCTTTAATGGCAGTTTTCGTTTCAGAGCACCATAATCAAATTAATCTGTACCATTAGCTTCAGAATGGTGTTAGCAATGCAAATCAATGATCATAACATGTTAATGATGCATAAAACTTGAGTTTCGATTCTAGAAAAATTAAGCAAACCGTGAGTTCGTTCTGGACGTTTCTTTGAGTGTTGGCACGTGATTTTGATTGCAAAAGGCTTCTGGGAATCCCTGCAATAGGTTTGAATCAAGAGAAAGCTTTGAATCGTGCTGGAAGGTGGAATTCAGTTTTCAAATTTTTCTTGAATTTTTGGAATTTGCTTATGGCTTTTGACAGCAGCTTGCACCTGTGAGGCATTAGGTTTAGGTTCTGTATATGTAGTAGAATGGAATTAGGGTTCAATCTTTGTCCAAGAATCCATGAAATAATGTGTTGTACCCCAAAATTTGCCCTCCCATATTCTTCAAGAAATTGCCAAGCCAAGTCATAAAATTCCCCAAGGGTTGCACAGCTCAACAGTCTCCCCTACAGTCAAAACTAGGGTTTGGGTTCTGATCAAAGGAAGGAAGTTTTCAAAGGCCCAATCAAGTCTCATATGCTTACAAACATGGTCAAGCATCCTCATATCAAGTTTCAAGGCATTCAGCTCAAAATTGCACAGTCAAAACCCTAAATTGCACTACAGTCAACTGTAGGGGCAAAATGGTCATTTGGCAGTCAAAAGTTCAAATTTTTGGTCAATATATCATTTTGAAGCCACAAACATCATTTGATCAATGCTTGATCACGATTCTCAAAATTTGGCTCAGAAAATCATCAAGATGCAAAAGTCTCCTTATTTGAACAATTGAAAAAGTCAACTGAAATTGACCAGAGCATAACTTTCACATGGATTATCAGAAAAATTCCATCCAAAGCTCATTTTGAAGAGAAAGACATTTCCTACAACTCATATTCATATTTCAAGTCCAAGAAATTCTCTCAAAAAAAGTTATCAATTTCAACATTATAGGTCATTTTCAAAAGTCAACAAAAAGGGACTTTAAGTCAAAGGCCATAACTTGAGATTGGAAAATCAAAATGACATGGGACCAAAGGCATTGGTTAAAGGACTCAAATACCTTTCCAAAATGTCCAAGAACATGAGAAAAGCTTAAAAATTGAGCAAGTTATGCATTGGAGAAGTTGGGAAATTTTTGTGAAATGGCAAAAGTCAACTATCCTTGAAACTTCAATTTTTGACAAAAGGGCCCACTTTCTTCCACTTGATTCAGCCTTGTCATGCCACACACGTGTCCCATGATTAATTTCAAGACCAAATATTGTTAGGATGTATGCAATGGTATGATGTCATGATATGCATGGGGTAATGTAAGTAACCCTGTTATGAGTCCTAATTAAGGACTGCAAAAACCTGCAAGAAACTTAGGATACCCTGTTATGAGTCCTAATTAAGGACTACAAACACAACCTGCAAGAGACAAATGTCAGGTAATAAGCATGCAAGTAGTTCAAGTAGGAAGGCACACAAGTCACACAAGAGAAGCCCTTAAAGTTTAGGCCAGCATGGAGTCTGGGTAGTACCCTCTTGAAGTTGGTGGGCTCAAACCTGTCCTATCAAAGTAACCGGGTTCTAAGGGTCCCAATATCACGGGATTGCTTTCATTGTTCATCGTTTCGATTTAGCCACTGAACTGGCGACCGAAATATTCCAGGAAAGCAACCCTCAATTGAGTGTAGTATCGAGTATCAACCAACCTCGGACTGCACCAAAGTCAGTTATCTCACTACCCTAAAGAGGCCAAGATGGTTCAATTAAGGTTCCTAAGGTCTGTTGATGCTTCATGACACCACATGGAGGCCCCGTACTCTCCTTGACTGAACTCAAGGGTTACCGGTACACACCAAAGTGCCACATCAACGTAGCAGACTGCTTCAACCATGTCGGTATACCCCGCACAGTTCCCTCACAGCCTTGTTGCTACTTTCTAAGAAGGTATCCCCAGATCCGGGTTTAGGATCTATAGAACTCCCAAGACAGTCCCACAATTTAAAGAAAGCAAGTCAATACAATTGAAAACACAGTTATGAACTATCCCTAAGGTACACCCCACTTTAAGATTTCCCCAGCAGAGTCGCCAGTTCTGTGATCGGTGGATCTGGAACTAACTGTTTAACGCTGGTTCGCGAAATGTCGCGGAAGCAAGAGTCGCCACCATCTTTTATTTTCTCCAAATGGAAAGGACAAAAGCACAGAAAAATTCCTTATAGAGATTGCTCTCGGTTCGGGAGGTAGGTTATAGAAAGGGAAGGTGTTAGCACCCTTTCTATCCATGGTTATCCATGGGCTCTTAGATACTTGCTCATTGTGTTTTCAAAAATGTTTGCTTGCTTTTCAATTGTGGGTTAACAAAGTTCCTTTAAAATTTTTCAGTTCGACTCGTACGCCAGAGTGTTTGAAAAATTTGCTTTGAAAGCTTTTGAAAAGTGTTGGTGTGAAAAGTCTTTGAATTTTGTTTTGAAGAGAGCAAGTATCCATGAGTCGTTTACCTACCCTAAGGAATTCGTCTGTGTAGATGTCCTTTAAAGTAATGCCATCCCACCATTGAGAGGTAGGTAGCACCACCGTTGGAGGTGTTCGGGTCAATTCGAGTTTAGGGACATGGTGATCACCAGAGCAATGGGAAGACACCTTAGAAGCTACCCTCATGCCAGGTTCCCGGATCATGAGGACTTACTAAGACGTCCTCTACTCGACGATCACCTTTCGAAAGGCAACAGTGAGGCGTACCCTAGGGGTGGTGTGTGCGAATTGTGTGTTGTTTTCATTGATAATTTGTCTTGTCATGTTTATTTATGATCTACGCTTGATTTTATTTTGATCCATACATTCTTTCATGCTTTTTTAACAGTTAAATATTTGCGAGAAAAAATAAATCTACGACTATTACAAATGGCGCGGGTCCACATCGCCAAAATTAAACCGAACCCGATTTGACAGAAAATAAAGAAAGCGAAGTAAAAGTGCGAAAAGTATAATCGTTACAACGCTTTGGGACATGTACATAATTATAATAAGCGACAAAGTAAAATGCGCGAAATTAATAATTAAAAGTATGGGCGTTGGACCCTTTCATAAGAAATTAAAGTTAATAAGAATTAATTAATTAGAATTAAATGTTTTTGGTATTTTATGTTTTTTAAGATTTAAAAGAAAAAGAATTAATTAAAACAAAAAAAATTGGATGTAAACCCTAATTCTAATGTTTTTTAAGTTATTAAGAAAAAAGATTGAATTTTTAACCTAATTTAAATCTAAGTTATTTATATACATTTAATTATAAAAAATAAAATAACTAAATAAATAATAATATTATGGAAAAAAAGGAAAAATTAAAAGGAGTGGAAATTATTAATTAACCTAATTCTAATTATTTTTTATTTAATATGAACAGAATTAAAATTGCAAACATCCTAATTAAAACTAAATTCATTATACATTAATTTATTTACAAGAAAATAATTATAATAAAAATATTTATTCTTTTTTGGTCTTTTCTGATTTTTTAATTAAGTTTTTGTATTTTGTTAAAAAATAATTAGTTAAATAAACAATAATTAAAATAAGAATAACAATTAAAACAAGAATAAAAAATTAAAAAAAAAATAGTGAAGGCAAACCAGGGGGGGGGGGGGGGGGGGGGGGGGGGGGGTAGCCCCAAAATTGGAGGTATAGGCCCAGCATTCTGGCCCATCAACACTTTGGTCCATTGACTTTTTGCGTAGCATGTAGCAAGGCTGACCAACGTTTACCATATGCCTTGAATTTGAGCCCTCTGATTGATCTCCAGGACGCGTGGCTGGTTGATCCTTGAACGTGCATGGTGAGTCTTAACGTTATGCCTGCATGTAATTACTAATGGAAAAATAATATGGAAATTATTCAGACCTGGGACTCGAACCCAGGTCTTGGAGGTTGAAACAATAAGCGCTTGCCATCTGTGCCACTTAACCTGTTTGATATATTAAGAACAAATAAAGATTTTGAAAAGAAAATGGAGAATTAGTGGATCCAACGCGCGAAAGTTTGAACCAACGAATCAGAACTTGCCACGATATCTTCGTCTTCACGTCCCCTGTAAACAAAAGCGTATGGCCACGGTTTTCATGGCGTTGCAGAAAGTGGGCTATGGAAAAATAGCGATTAGCGCTATAAGCTTCATAAATTGTTCGCGAATGTTGGTTTATGTCCGTTTCAATGCACTGAATTCAATGGCCATGGTCTGAAGCTTTGATTTTTCTTCTTTGCAAAAGCCCTAATTTTAAAAACCTGTAACCCTAATATTCAAACATGGTAGAATCGCATATGTGGCACAAAAATGTAATTGAATGTATTGGTTAGCTTAGAAACATCACCCTGAATAAGAATACATAAATAAAAACGCAAAAGGATGCATGAATTATGCCATACGATTTCAAAAATTTCTTGGTACAGTTAGAGTTCAAACTACCAATTCCTGAAGCTTTTGTGGTTGTTAGGGATTGGCACACGTTCAGAGTTTGTCAAGGAAGCTATTGAACCAAGTTTGGAGCCTTGAATTCCCCTCTAACCTTGAAATCAGTTTTGTGTTTTTATGGAAAATTTTCAATGTTGCAATAAGCTTTTGAGCGCAGCATATGGTGTCCCAGGCTTAGGGTTTGACTCAGTGCTTATGATGGAAGGAAATTAGGTCATTAGTTGGCCTTTATCCATGCCCATGAGAGAATTGGTCTTAGGTCTTTTTCATTAACAAACTTTTCCTTCTTTTAAGCCAAGACCAAGACTTAGTGTATAAATTATCAAAAATTAATTAATTGGGATATGGCACATGATATATGGAAGCTATCCCAATTCAAATGACACTAAATATTGATTTTTCTATTTTATTTAATTTTTGATAATTTAATTCATTTTAAATCTTTAAAAATTCAAATAAAATTCAAAAGAAGGAAAAGTTTGTTAATTATACACTAAGTCTTGGTCTTGGCTTAAAAGGAAAAGTTTGTTAATGAAAAAGACCTAAGACCAATTCTCTCATGGGCATGGATAAAGGCCAACTAATGACCTAATTTCCTTCCATCATAAGCACTGAGTCAAACCCTAAGCCTGGGACACCATATGCTGCGCTCAAAAGCTTATTGCAACATTGAAAATTTTCCATAAAAACACAAAACTGATTTCAAGGTTAGAGGGGAATTCAAGGCTCCAAACTTGGTTCAATAGCTTCCTTGACAAACTCTGAACGTGTGCCAATCCCTAACAACCACAAAAGCTTCAGGAATTGGTAGTTTGAACTCTAACTGTACCAAGAAATTTTTGAAATCGTATGGCATAATTCATGCATCCTTTTGCGTTTTTATTTATGTATTCTTATTCAGGGTGATGTTTCTAAGCTAACCAATACATTCAATTACATTTTTGTGCCACATATGCGATTCTACCATGTTTGAATATTAGGGTTACAGGTTTTTAAAATTAGGGCTTTTGCAAAGAAGAAAAATCAAAGCTTCAGACCATGGCCATTGAATTCAGTGCATTGAAACGGACATAAACCAACCTTCGCGAACAATTTATGAAGCTTATAGCGCTAATCGCTATTTTTCCATAGCCCACTTTCTGCAACGCCATGAAAACCGTGGCCATACGCTTTTGTTTACAGGGGACGTGAAGACGAAGATATCGTGGCAAGTTCTGATTCGTTGGTTCAAACTTTCGCGCGTTGGATCCACTAATTCTCCATTTTCTTTTCAAAATCTTTATTTGTTCTTAATATATCAAACAGGTTAAGTGGCACAGATGGCAAGCGCTTATTGTTTCAACCTCCAAGACCTGGGTTCGAGTCCCAGGTCTGAATAATTTCCATATTATTTTTCCATTAGTAATTACATGCAGGCATAACGTTAAGACTCACCATGCACGTTCAAGGATCAACCAGCCACGCGTCCTGGAGATCAATCAGAGGGCTCAAATTCAAGGCATATGGTAAACGTTGGTCAGCCTTG